>CM060920.1:1007900266-1010300266 GCA_030737875.1 Allium sativum | reverse complement strand
CACAAGGTCGAGCCAACATATTTGGATGATTTTTCAAAAATGGTCGAGCACATTACTAGTACACAAAAATAATGCAGCAACATACAAGACACAAGTAGACAATGATATGTTTATAGTAGAGCCAACAAAGAAAAGTACACAAGATGGCATAAACAACTTATGATAGTTTCAAGATACAAGCAAGGATGACACAGTAGTGAAAGTAAAGCCATACAAGTCCAAGATGGAGCAAGCACAACAAATGATGAAAACAACAAAATCACAAGATCAAATACAATATGCATTCGTATCAGTTTTTTTTTTTTTTTAAGATTAGTATTGAAAATGTCAAGCCAGTTTATACAGCATGGAGCATGGTGATCGAGCTTGTCTTAGTTATCATGGTGCTAAAATACATAACAGTGGTGATAATGCAAGTGCAAGTGTAAAATGGTCCAACTGGAAGGGCAAATACCAAGCAAACATGAAGGTGAATGCAGGTGCTCAAAGCAAGCATGAAACTGCATAGATCAATGTACATGTGCAAAACAGGTGGTCTAACATGGCATGACTAACATGTGAATATGGTGCAAATACTCATGGATACACAGTAATGCATGAACACAAATCAGTTCAACCAAATAAGTGCAATGGCCAAAACAGTTTACAAATGGACCAATACAACAAAAGTTGTGCAACATGTATGGTAAGTCAGCTTGGAAGTGCAATGAAACATAGTGTTTTTGTAAGAAAATGGAAATATGACAGAGCTGAGCACAATTCAGGTCAAATGGCCACAGGTGCGTAAGTATTCAAATTCAGATCATCAAGTTCAGGGAAGCATATTGTCTAAGCAAAACATTTCAAGTTCATGGCAACATATCAATACAGCAATAGCACCAAGGGATCAAGCATTATATCTGTTCTTATCAATGATCAGAGATAGTATCTGTTCAAATCTATGGTAAAATTAGTAAAGGATTCATCTAGTTTGATGACAGTTAAAAGAATTATAGCAAGTCAAGTAAGGAATAGCTGAAGTCTAAATCCCATAGGAGCATGTTACTCGAGTTGTAGGATATTCAGAAAACAAAATACCAGTTTTAAAATCATGGTGACAAAGTCAAATAAAAGAGATTTCTCATCAAGTCATTTTGTTCGAAATCTTTTTACTTTCAGAAATTAAGGGCAGAATTTTATTTCCAGAAATCAAGGCATAATATTAAGGATAAATTAGCATATAGCAGTTTGACCCAAAATAATGAAGCAGTTTTGAAAAAGTCAAGCCAAAATAAGGAATCAAAATTTCAGATTTCAACACACAAGTTTCCAGAGTGCTTGGAAAATTCAACCCAAAAATTTCATGAATAGTAGAGCCCAAAATTCACGAATATATTCAAGACCAAATCCATACAAAATCAGAGCAAAAATTTAGGATTTTATTCCTATATATACACCCATCATCACTGGCTCTTAATCTATCCAAGTTCGAGTACAATAAAAGAGAAATTCGAATTCAGAATCATATCAGAGAACAAGCAAGTAACTGGGATCCAAAATCAAAGCATTTCAATTCGAACAAGCAAGAGTATTGTCACTGGATGTTCAGAGAATCACTCGAGAAAGAGCAACAGCCTCAAATTGTAGAGGATCGAAACCACGGAACTAATCACTGTCGCCATATTTATTTCCAGAAGGAAACCCTAGCTTGGAAATCTGTAACAACCCGGAAAATCTGGGCCAGTTTAAAATTTTTATTTTGGCAATTTTAGCGAATTTTGAATATTTAAAATAGATTATTTTAAATAATATCGACGAGAAAATTTATTTTGAATATAATTCGAACGTATATATTATATACGTCGTCGTTAGAATATAAATAATTATATATAATTATAAATAGAATTGAAAATGGCGCGGTAGTTCGATAATTCGATTTCAAACTTCAATTGAATGTACCGGGTGCAAAACAATCCGGATTTTAGTGAAACCAAAAATAATGGGATCTAATTGATAATATCTTTCCAGCAAATCCGAATAATCGAAATTTCATAGCGGGACTCAAAAGATATGTCCAGTTGAAAATTCTGAATAGTCGCTATGGAATTCAGGCCCTTAAAAATGGACATTTTGCAAACGACCTCGGATTTCGACGAAACCACTTTTGTTGGATCCGCAGTGTCAAATTATTGCTAGGTTCCAAATTTCATAATTTTTCGAATCAATATGTGAGTGTGGCAAAGGAAAACGCGTTTGACCAGTTTCAGTTGATTTTAATCGACTGGAAAATGGCCATTTTTCTAACGGTCTCAGAATTCGACGAAACTAGTTTTGTTAGGACCGTGTCGTCAATACGAAGCTAGAAAATATTTTTTGAGAATTTTTAGAGTTAGTATGTGACCCCGGTAAATTGAAATGTGCGTTCAAATTCAATATATAGAGTTATATGTTAATTTTGACGGAAACTGATCGAAACGATCAAATCAGCCTGCGATACATATCCCATTGTGTTCGGAATGGGGGTAATTAGCTATGGACGACAGGCGGTGGGTCTCGTTTCGAGGTCGAAATAAAAAGTACCTTTTTGAAAGTAAATGGATATATAATATAATAAAATAAAACTTTTTCATTTAAAACCCCCTCCCCCTTTTTGTTTATTTTTCCTCGGTCAAAAATAGAAGGCGCCCCCTTTTCTTTTCAATATCTTCTTCTACCTCGACCGAATCGGAGGCGTTGCCTCCCTCCACCGCGCCTCAGCGCCCATCGCCGTCACCTCCCCTTACTCCGCCGCGGCCATCGATTCCCCCCCCTTCGTTCCTCCGTCCAGCTGAAGCCCACGCTCCACGAAAACCCAAACCCGCGTGGCCTCCAGACCCGACCTTCGATCCTCCACCGCGTCGCCTACCACCTGCAACCCCAACCACCTGAAACGCCGCGCCTGCCGCCGACCTCAGACGATGGCACCCCTCCTCTTTTCGATCCAGCAAGCCAAGCCCCCTCCTCCACAGTAAACCGAATTGAAAAGTAAGTTTTTACTTTTAATTATTTTTGTTTTATTTATTTTTAGTTGTGTATTTTATTTACAAGTGATTTTCAGATTTTTTTTTAAAATCAGTTTATAAATACAAAGTAAAGATTTGATTTCTATAGGTAGACTAGCGACATAGAATAGAAAAGACGATATTTTTAAAACATAAAAGACGATATTTTTAAAACATAAAAGACGATATTTTTAAAACATAAAAGACGATATTATTAAAACATAAAAGACGATATTTTTAAAACATAAAAGACGATATTTTTAAAACATAAAAGACGATATTTTTAAAACATAAAAGACGATATTTTGAGATGAGTAGTGAAGTCAAAATATAATTTTTATATAAGGAAGATAATCAAAATATGATTTTTATATTTTTTTTTTAAAGTATTAAAAATATAATCGTTACTATATAGAAGTGGTAAAAATATAATTTTTACATGATAGGAATATTAGAAATATCATCTTTGTATGTGTAGAAAAATAAAAATGTGATTTTTTATCTTAAAGACATCGAAATATAAAAATGCGTGATTTTTATATATATAGTGACTACGGGCAACGAAGACGAGAATGAAGAAGATTTCTATCAAAGAAGAGTCAAGATGAGTGGATAGCTTTTGGTGAGAACTTCTCACCTTTCAATTTCTTTTTCTAATTATATATATATATATATACTAGGATGCAGACGGTGCTTAGTAGCACCCGACACCCGTCATCCACAGACCATGGATGGCTTGTTTGTTTAATTGTTTGGTTGTGTAATTAGTTAGATGATGTGATTTGAAATTGAATTGTTTGGTGAATTGAAATTGATTTGATTGATGTGTGAATGGCGTGGGCCTTCACTAGACCGGGGATAAGGCTATGCCTCGTCCCGTTCCTAGTATCGTGCCGTTATGCCACCGAAATTTTCTAAAATATGTTAGAAAAATAAAAATATCATTTTTATTGTGTAAATGAAATGAATAGAAATTCATGTGTTGAAATAGAATATTTTTGTCGTTAAAAATATAATTTTTAACGTGAAAGTGAATAAAATAAAATATTCATTTACAAACCTAACGGTTTGTTTATGTACACTTATTTGAAGGACATTGATTGGGACGATAAATTTTACACATCGCCCAACTGCACAAATAAAATCTGTGTTTGATTGTTTGAAACCCCACACGGGTGTTGGGATGAAATTTGATGTTCACTCATCCTGATTGATTAAATATGTCGATCGGTCGATTGACAGACTGTTATAAGCGTCAGATATCTATATTTGATGCTTATACAGTGTAGTGCACTTTGGGTGATGGTTGATTATTTTTCAATGCTATTATATACATGTGTTGTATGGAATCCATATAATTAACATTATATGGTGATTGATTGGGCCTCATTCCAATCGGGAAAATAATGAATATTATAAAAGAAAATTCATGTGTTGAATATAAAAATAGTCATGTGTTGACGATGTTCATGTGTTGAAAATACTCGTGTGTTGAGTAAAATATTTTAAATAATAAAAATTGCATCTTTATCATATTTAAGATTAGAATCTACTTTACGGTGGAGTCTAATTAAAATCAAATGATAGATACCATAGTTTTATAAAATATTTTACATAACAACAATAGTGATGTGTTGACAGCACTCATGTGTTGAGAGTAGTCGTGTGATGAAAGAAATATAGATTCATGTGTTGAATGGGATAGATATTCATTTGTTGAATAGAATAAAGAAGTTGTGAAAAATATAAAGCCGTGTTGATTAGTTTTGCGCCATTTTGACGTGAATGATATTTATATCGATTTTATTCAAATTGAAATGAATATTATAGCAAATTCGAATTGAAAAGAAAACGAATTTGAATTGAATATAAAAGGACTTCGAATGGAATTGAATATAAAACAAATTCAAGTTGAATTGAAAACGAACTGAAATTTAATTGAATTCGAATCGAAATTAAATTGAAATCAATTTGAATTGAAACGAATTTGAATTTGAATTGAATTGAAACGAATTTGAATTCGAATTAAATAAAATGGAAATGAGTTCGAGTTGAATTGAAATCAAATCGATTTGAAATTGACTGTAGAAGTTGAATTGTTTTAGAAACGAATTTAAAACGATTTATAAAATTCGTTTTAAATAGAAATCGACGAAATATATATTATATATATTATATATATAATATAATGGCCTGAATAGAACGCGCCGCGCCGCGGCAGTTCGTGAATTTCGACCATTTATTTCAAACGGACGTTGCGAGAGATCCGACCATCGGATTCTCCTAAAACCGGAACCGTTGGGTTCGTATCGAAAAGAGCTTACCAATGAATATTAGAAATTTGAAATCTAACAGTTGGATTTGGAATTATGTCCAAATCAATTTCAGAAAAGGTCGCTGTAAGTGCAGTTCGATAGCCGTTGATGGAAATCGACTGTACGGGCCTTGATAAAATTATTAAAAATATCGATAATTTGTGTAAAATTATAATATGTAAATTGGAAAGAATTGGGCTGGAAAATTCCATATTAGATGATAAAAATAGATTTTTATCGAAATGAACTAGTTTTGAACTAGAATTAAAATCAATTTATTTTTGAAATAAATAAATTGAATTTGAAAGTGATTTTAAAAATAATCAATATTCCCAATACGTGGATTGGACTGGAGTTGAATCGAAATTATCTTCGGGATATTTCGATGTTGGATTTCGTGACTATACAGATATTGTTATGGGAATTTGAAAGATATATTTTATATCGTTATAGCCAATACGATATATGCTGGTTTCAGAATTTGATATTGAATATAAGCCGATATATTTTCTATTCAGAGCCTTGTATTTAATATCAAATGTGATTTGGGTTTATCGTGAATCGTGTTTTAGATGACATTGGTTCTTTAACCCAGTTAAAGACAGGATATTGATTTTTGAAAGAAAATTAAGACTAAGTGGATTTTTAATGAATCTTTAATTAGATTAAAAAGTGAATTGATAATTCAAATTATCAAATTTGAAAAGTGATCGAGGGTGGAGTATCCCCAGTTTTGCTCCAAAGCGATAGTTAAATCTTTAATTAGATTTGAACGTGAAATGGTAATTAATTTTACCGATAACACCGTGGTGTTAGATGTGGAGTATTACCAGTTTGCTCCATGGGATATATAGGTTGGGATTGGGAAATAAACTAAATAATTACTTCGGTGTGGTTCGTTAATCCCGACTAGTTTGAAATGATATCCAAAGGAAGATTAAAGAATAAATTTAGAAGAATTTATCTTTGATAAAATTAATGGGAACCTTTCCCTAAGAATGTGATTTTGTGAATAAAAGAGTATTCTGAATTGGAATGAGGCGTTTGTTGTGTTTGTGTAACATTTGTTTATCATATACGTGGGTTATTCAGAAAGGCCGGGTTATACCCATTCTGAATAACCGATTCGACGAGATGTCGAAGATGAAGACGGTGGTTGAAGACCGGAAGTCTTCACATCGTTTGGGTGATTACTGATGATCTTGATTGGGCTGTACACCCAGGATGAGGGAATCAGTTGGTGATCGTCCAGACGTACCTGGAGATGGATGGATATGCGAGGAAAGTGCCTCCGGTTTCGTTCAGACCCAGAACGAACTTGTAAATGGATTGTGTGTCTGACATTGGATTTTATTCTGTGTTGATTGATCTCTATTAAATATACATCTGTTTGGTGGCGGAGAATTTATTCTCTTGCTTAACGCCCTTCTCTGAGACGTACGAGCTCAGAGGTTGTATATCGATGGACATCAGTCGCATGGAGTGAATTGCCAGTGTGGCATGCGTAAGTGGCAATTGATCAAGGCTTCTGTTGAAAAGCAAAGTCTTGTGGTTGATGATCAAAGCACGGCCTGTGTGGCGTAGCTTTGTGTATAACGTGAATTCGCGAGCCTCACACCTCGGTATGAGTCAAAAACGGGAGACGGACCGCTGGGAGAGCACGACGTTTCTTTCTAGCTAGGGTGGTGTCAGTGACCTACCAGCCCTGACATTTATATACTTTTCACCTGTGTGGTTGTTGGGTATGAGGCGCCTCGGATATAGGTCTGTAAGGACCGGGAAACGTGTGTTCAGGAATTGCCAATCCTCAAAAGTAAGAGAGGACCGGCCCAGCCGATTCCAAGGATCATAGTGGGGTCCTGAGGCATTTGCTAGAGTGTCTCGAACGCGGAGAGGAGCTTGCCCCTTGCCTCGACTCATGACGGAAATCCAATTTCCAATACGTGTATTGCGGTTTTAATTGTAGAACTAGTATGGCGACATGATATATGGTACCCATGCCGTCTATGATTGATATTTATGATTGAAATTGTTTTGACACTATACACTTATTATAGTATTTTGTTTTAAACGTATCAAGCATTATTTGGCTATTATAAGGGAAAACCCTATCCTCCGGCTTGCGTTGCATTGTGTGATGGGACCTGGGTCTTATAATAGCTGCATTTTTCTAAAGAGCATTGCGCTGTTTTGTTATATGCACTAGTATTCTTGGGAGGAAACCCGTTCCGTGTTATACGGCGTGGTCCCTTGAATTACTCTCTTTTAAAGTAAAGTTTTAAATAACTGTTTTAGTTCTCACACCAGTCACATGACTGACCTGGAGTTTATTGTTTTAACCTAAACTCTGGGTGCCCCTATTTTCCACACGGGCAGCTAGTAGTTTTGGTTTTGCAGATTTATATTCACATGGTCCTGATTAACAGCTGGAACGATGCTCGGAAAGCTCTGTATCCGTGTATCACTTTCAGTTGTATTTTGTATTATTTTCCGCTGCTATGTAATTTATTGTAATCTCTGATATTTATCGAATGTAATTTATTCATTTATACTCTGTATATTCTTGTATCTGATGGAATTGTTGTAATAACAATGAAATGTTCTTCCATATGCGCTCATTTGTGTGTTGTTCTCAAAGTATTCGTGCTTGCCTTCACGGGGAAGTTACGGGTTCTTACAGTTAGTATCAGAGCTTTGGTTTACAGAGCTCGAGAACAAGACACGTTAGAACCATACGAAAGAATTCATCAGATATTGGATTAGTAATATCCAATTAGAATGACTCGTTAGAGATAGGATCAGTAGTATCCTAGAACGAGTGTGAAGAGTATATTTTTCAAATGAAAACAATTTTGTTTTGAAAATTTAAATCTCTTTATACGTATTTGAATATTTATTTATTTTGAATATGGACAATCGAGTATATATAGATTTCGCGTATACGTGTCATGAACGTATAGTCGAAGTTTTAATATACTAGATAGATATAGTGTCACATTCTAGGCACCCGGGGATAATTCTGGTGATGTGGCCACATCATCAGTATTTATATTCGTGTTTCGAAGGTGTGATATCTATATATTTCCATTAGGCTGGTGTGAGAACCAAAACTTATATAGTTAGAACACATTGTTGTGAATTGGCATCAAAAACACGATTTTTGACTATATATCAAATTATGAATTTGAAACTCTAATCCACTAATTGATTGATGTTTGTGTTGTTTGTTTATTTGTTTGCTAATTTTTAACCATTTAGCCTAATTAAACCAAATATTGAATTGTATTGAAAATTGGTCCCTTATGCATGCATATACATATACTTACATTGAACAGGTCATAGCAAGGAGGCTAGAGCAGAGAATAAAATTTGTTTGCCCGACAAATAGGTACATGTTTACTACATAATTTCCTGTTTTGTTTGGGTGATGAGGATTTTATGAGCCTATTGGCTAGCCGCTTGGCTTTTTCTTTTTCTTTTTGAGATCTGAAGGACCGGGGAAGCTATTTGAAATTCCCCGATGCTCCCGGTGCAGGGGAGGTTATGGCGAAATTTTCGAAAATTTAGGGTGTTAGCCAAATTTTTGAAGAATTTGGAAATTCTCAAAAACTGAAAAGTTGGAGAATGGAAGCCAGATCGAATGTAGAGCTTGATGATCAAACCACTTTCGACTTTGTTCCTTTTCGGGGACGAAAAGTTTTAAGTGGGGGAGATTGTAACAACCCGGAAAATCTGGGCCAGTTTAAAATTTTTATTTTGGCAATTTTAGCGAATTTTGAATATTTAAAATAGATTATTTTAAATAATATCGACGAGAAAATTTATTTTGAATATAATTCGAACGTATATATTATATACGTCGTCGTTAGAATATAAATAATTATATATAATTATAAATAGAATTGAAAATGGCGCGGTAGTTCGATAATTCGATTTCAAACTTCAATTGAATGTACCGGGTGCAAAACAATCCGGATTTTAGTGAAACCAAAAATAATGGGATCTAATTGATAATATCTTTCCAGCGAATCCGAATAATCGAAATTTCATAGCGGGAATCAAAAGATATGTCCAGTTGAAAATTCTGAATAGTCGCTATGGAATTCAGGCCCTTAAAAATGGACATTTTGCAAACGACCTCGGATTTCGACGAAACCACTTTTGTTGGATCCGCAGTGTCAAATTATTGCTAGGTTCCAAATTTCATAATTTTTCGAATCAATATGTGAGCGTGGCAAAGGAAAACGCGTTTGACCAGTTTCAGTTGATTTTAATCGACTGGAAAATGGCCATTTTTCTAACGGTCTCAGAATTCGACGAAACTAGTTTTGTTAGGACCGTGTCGTCAATACGAAGCTAGAAAATATTTTTCGAGAATTTTTAGAGTTAGTATGTGACCCCGGTAAATTGAAATGTGCGTTCAAATTCAATATATAGAGTTATATGTTAATTTTGACGGAAACTGATCGAAACGATCAAATCAGCCTGCGATACATATCCCATTGTGTTCGGAATGGGGGTAATTAGCTATGGACGACAGGCGGTGGGTCTCGTTTCGAGGTCGAAATAAAAAGTACCTTTTTGAAAGTAAATGGATATATAATATAATAAAATAAAACTTTTTCATTTAAAACCCCCTCCCCCTTTTTGTTTATTTTTCCTCGGTCAAAAATAGAAGGCGCCCCCTTTTCTTTTCAATATCTTCTTCTACCTCGACCGAATCGGAGGCGTTGCCTCCCTCCACCGCGCCTCAGCGCCCATCGCCGTCACCTCCCCTTACTCCGCCGCGGCCATCGATTCCCCCCCCCCTTCGTTCCTCCGTCCAGCTGAAGCCCACGCTCCACGAAAACCCAAACCCGCGTCGCCTCCAGACCCGACCTTCGATCCTCCACCGCGTCGCCTACCACCTGCAACCCCAACCACCTGAAACGCCGCGCCTGCCGCCGACCTCAGACGATGGCACCCCTCCTCTTTTCGATCCAGCAAGCCAAGCCCCCTCCTCCACAGTAAACCGAATTGAAAAGTAAGTTTTTACTTTTAATTATTTTTGTTTTATTTATTTTTAGTTGTGTATTTTATTTACAAGTGATTTTCAGATTTTTTTTTAAAATCAGTTTATAAATACAAAGTAAAGATTTGATTTCTATAGGTAGACTAGCGACATAGAATAGAAAAGACGATATTTTTAAAACATAAAAGACGATATTTTTAAAACATAAAAGACGATATTTTTAAAACATAAAAGACGATATTTTTAAAACATAAAAGACGATATTTTTAAAACATAAAAGACGATATTTTTAAAACATAAAAGACGATATTTTGAGATGAGTAGTGAAGTCAAAATATAATTTTTATATAAGGAAGATAATCAAAATATGTTTTTTTTTTTTTTTTTTAAAGTATTAAAAATATAATCGTTACTATATAGAAGTGGTAAAAATATAATTTTTACATGATAGGAATATTAGAAATATCATCTTTGTATGTGTAGAAAAATAAAAATGTGATTTTTTATCTTAAAGACATCGAAATATAAAAATGCGTGATTTTTATATATATAGTGACTACGGGCAACGAAGATGGCGAAGACGAGAATGAAGAAGATTTCTATCAAAGAAGAGTCAAGATGAGTGGATAACTTTTGGTGAGAACTTCTCACCTTTCAATTTCTTTTTCTAATTATATATATATATATATATATATATATATATATACTAGGATGCAGACGGTGCTTAGTAGCACCCGACACCCGTCATCCACAGACCATGGATGGCTTGTTTGTTTAATTGTTTGGTTGTGTAATTAGTTAGATGATGTGATTTGAAATTGAATTGTTTGGTGAATTGAAATTGATTTGATTGATGTGTGAATGGCGTGGGCCTTCACTAGACCGGGGATAAGGCTAGGCCTCGTCCCGTTCCTAGTATCGTGCCGTTATGCCGCCGAAATTTTCTAAAATATGTTAGAAAAATAAAAATATCATTTTTATTGTGTAAATGAAATGAATAGAAATTCATGTGTTGAAATAGAATATTTTTGTCGTTAAAAATATAATTTTTAACGTGAAAGTGAATAAAATAAAATATTCATTTACAAACCGAACAGTTTGTTTATGTACACTTATTTGAAGGACATTGATTGGGACGATAAATTTTACACATCGCCCAACTGCACAAATAAAATCTGTGTTTGATTGTTTGAAACCCCACACGGGTGTTGGGATGAAATTTGATGTTCACTCATCCTGATTGATTAAATATGTCGATCGGTCGATTGACAGACTGTTATAAGCGTCAGATATCTATATTTGATGCTTATACAGTGTAGTGCACTTTGGTTGATGGTTGATTATTTTTCAATGCTATTATATACATGTGTTGTATGGAATCCATATAATTAACATTATATGGTGATTGATTGGGCCTCATTCCAATCGGGAAAATAATGAATATTATAAAAGAAAATTCATGTGTTGAATATAAAAATAGTCATGTGTTGACGATGTTCATGTGTTGAAAATACTCGTGTGTTGAGTAAAATATTTTAAATAATAAAAATTACATCTTTATCATATTTAAGATTAGAATCTACTTTACGGTGGAGTCTAATTAAAATCAAACGATAGATACCATAGTTTTATAAAATATTTTACATAACAACAATAGTGATGTGTTGACAGCACTCATGTGTTGAGAGTAGTCGTGTGATGAAAGAAATATAGATTCATGTGTTGAATGGGATAGATATTCATTTGTTGAATAGAATAAAAAAGTTGTGAAAAATATAAAGCCGTGTTGATTAGTTTTGCGCCATTTTGACGTGAACGATATTTATATCGATTTTATTCAAATTGAAATGAATATTATAGCAAATTCGAATTGAAAAGAAAACGAATTTGAATTGAATATAAAAGGACTTCGAATGGAATTGAATATAAAACAAATTCAAGTTGAATTGAAAACGAACTGAAATTTAATTGAATTCGAATCGAAATTAAATTGAAATCAATTTGAATTGAAACGAATTTGAATTGAAACGAATTTGAATTTGAATTGAATTGAAACGAATTTGAATTCGAATTAAATAAAATGGAAATGAGTTCGAGTTGAATTGAAATCAAATCGATTTGAAATTGACTGTAGAAGTTGAATTGTTTTAGAAACGAATTTAAAACGATTTATAAAATTCGTTTTAAATAGAAATCGACGAAATATATATTATATATATTATATATATAATATAATGGCCTGAATAGAACGTGCCGCGCCGCGGCAGTTCGTGAATTTCGACCATTTATTTCAAACGGACGTTGCGAGAGATCCGACCATCGGATTCTCCTAAAACCGGAACCGTTGGGTTCGTATCGAAAAGAGCTTTCCAATGAATATTAGAAATTTGAAATCTAACGGTTGGATTTGGAATTATGTCCAAATCAATTTCAGAAAAGGTCGCTGTAAGTGCAGTTCGATAGCCGTTGATGGAAATCGACTGTACGGGCCTTGATAAAATTATTAAAAATATCGATAATTTGTGTAAAATTATAATATGTAAATTGGAAAGAATTGGGCTGGAAAATTCCACATTAGATGATAAAAATAGATTTTTATCGAAATGAACTAGTTTGAACTAGAATTAAAATCAATTTATTTTTGAAATAAATAAATTGAATTTGAAAGTTATTTTAAAAATAATCAATATTCCCAATACGTGGATTGGACTGGAGTTGAATCGAAATTATCTTCGGGATATTTCGATGTTGGATTTCGTGACTATACAAATATTGTTATGGGAATTTGAAAGATATATTTTATATCGTTATAGCCAATACGATATATGCTGGTTTCAGAATTTGATATTGAATATAAGCCGATATATTTTCTATTCAGAGCCTTGTATTTAATATCAAATGTGATTTGGGTTTATCGTGAATCGTGTTTTAGATGACATTGGTTCTTTAACCCAGTTAAAGACAGGATATTGATTTTTGAAAGAAAATTAAGACTAAGTGGAGTTTTAATGAATCTTTAATTAGATTAAAAAGTGAATTGATAATTCAAATTATCAAATTTGAAAAGTGATCGAGGGTGGAGTATCCCCAGTTTTGCTCCAAAGCGATAGTTAAATCTTTAATTAGATTTGAACGTGAAATGGTAATTAATTTTACCGATAACACCGTGGTGTTAGATGTAGAGTATTACCAGTTTGCTCCATGGGATATATAGGTTGGGATTGGGAAATAAACTAAATAATTACTTCGGTGTGGTTCGTTAATCCCGACTAGTTTGAAATGATATCCAAAGGAAGATTAAAGAATAAATTTAGAAGAATTTATCTTTGATAAAATTAATGGGAACCTTTCCCTAAGAATGTGATTTTGTGAATAAAAGAGTATTCTGAATTGGAATGAGGCGTTTGTTGTGTTTGTGTAACATTTGTTTATCATATACGTGGGTTATTCAGAAAGGCCGGGTTATACCCATTCTGAATAACCGATTCGACGAGATGTCGAAGATGAAGACGGCGGTTGAAGACCGGAAGTCTTCACATCGTTTGGGTGATTACTGATGATCTTGATTGGGCTGTACACCCAGGATGAGGGAATCAGTTGGTGATCGTCCAGACGTACCTGGAGATGGATGGATATGCGAGGAAAGTGCCTCCGGTTTCGTTCAGACCCAGAACGAACTTGTAAATGGATTGTGTGTCTGACATTGGATTTTATTCTGTGTTGATTGATCTCTATTAAATATACATCTGTTTGGCGGCGGAGAATTTATTCTCTTGCTTAACGCCCTTCTCTGAGACGTACGAGCTCAGAGGTTGTATATCGATGGACATCAGTCGCATGGAGTGAATTGCCAGTGTGGCATGCGTAAGTGGCAATTGATCAAGGCTTCTGTTGAAAAGCAAAGTCTTGTGGTTGATGATCAAAGCACGGCCTGTGTGGCGTAGCTTTGTGTATAACGTGAATTCGCGAGCCTCACACCTCGGTATGAGTCAAAAACGGGAGACGGACCGCTGGGAGAGCACGACGTTTCTTTCTAGCTAGGGTGGTGTCAGTGACCTACCAGCCCTGACATTTATATACTTTTCACCTGTGTGGTTGTTGGGTATGAGGCGCCTCGGATATAGGTCTGTAAGGACCGGGAAACGTGTGTTCAGGAATTGCCAATCCTCAAAAGTAAGAGAGGACCGGCCCAGCCGATTCCAAGGATCATAGTGGGGTCCTGAGGCATTTGCTAGAGTGTCTCGAACGCGGAGAGGAGCTTGCCCCTTGCCTCGACTCATGACGGAAATCCAATTTCCAATACGTGTATTGCGGTTTTAATTGTAGAACTAGTATGGCGACATGATATATGGTACCCATGCCGTCTATGATTGATATTTATGATTGAAATTGTTTTGACACTATACACTTATTATAGTATTTTGTTTTAAACGTATCAAGCATTATTTGGCTATTATAAGGGAAAACCCTATCCTCCGGCTTGCGTTGCATTGTGTGATGGGACCTGGGTCTTATAATAGCTGCATTTTTCTAAAGAGCATTGCGCTGTTTTGTTATATGCACTAGTATTCTTGGGAGGAAACCCGTTCCGTGTTATACGGCGTGGTCCCTTGAATTACTCTCTTTTAAAGTAAAGTTTTAAATAACTGTTTTAGTTCTCACACCAGTCACATGACTGACCTGGAGTTTATTGTTTTAACCTAAACTCTGGGTGCCCCTATTTTCCACACGGGCAGCTAGTAGTTTTGGTTTTGCAGATTTATATTCACATGGTCCTGATTAACAGCTGGAACGATGCTCGGAAAGCTCTGTATCCGTGTATCACTTTCAGTTGTATTTTGTATTATTTTCCGCTGCTATGTAATTTATTGTAATCTCTGATATTTATCGAATGTAATTTATTCATTTATACTCTGTATATTCTTGTATCTGATGGAATTGTTGTAATAACAATGAAATGTTCTTCCATATGCGCTCATTTGTGTGTTGTTCTCAAAGTATTCGTGCTTGCCTTCACGGGGAAGTTACGGGTTCTTACAGTTAGTATCAGAGCTTTGGTTTACAGAGCTCGAGAACAAGACACGTTAGAACCATACGAAAGAATTCATCAGATATTGGATTAGTAATATCCAATTAGAATGACTCGTTAGAGATAGGATCAGTAGTATCCTAGAACGAGTGTGAAGAGTATATTTTTCAAATGAAAACAATTTTGTTTTGAAAATTTAAATCTCTTTATACGTATTTGAATATTTATTTATTTTGAATATGGACAATCGAGTATATATAGATTTCGCGTATACGTGTCATGAACGTATAGTCGAAGTTTTAATATACTAGATAGATATAGTGTCACATTCTAGGCACCCGGGGATAATTCTGGTGATGTGGCCACATCATCAGTATTTATATTCGTGTTTCGAAGGTGTGATATCTATATATTTCCATTAGGCTGGTGTGAGAACCAAAACTTATATAGTTAGAACACATTGTTGTGAATTGGCATCAAAAACACGATTTTTGACTATATATCAAATTATGAATTTGAAACTCTAATCCACTAATTGATTGATGTTTGTGTTGTTTGTTTATTTGTTTGCTAATTTTTAACCATTTAGCCTAATTAAACCAAATATTGAATTGTATTGAAAATTGGTCCCTTATGCATGCATATACATATACTTACATTGAACAGGTCATAGCAAGGAGGCTAGAGCAGAGAATAAAATTTGTTTGCCCGACAAATAGGTACATGTTTACTACATAATTTCCTGTTTTGTTTGGGTGATGAGGATTTTATGAGCCTATTGGCTAGCCGCTTGGCTTTTTCTTTTTCTTTTTGAGATCTGAAGGACCGGGGAAGCTATTTGAAATTCCCCGATGCTCCCGGTGCAGGGGAGGTTATGGCGAAATTTTCGAAAATTTAGGGTGTTAGCCAAATTTTTGAAGAATTTGGAAATTCTCAAAAACTGAAAAGTTGGAGAATGGAAGCCAGATCGAATGTAGAGCTTGATGATCAAACCACTTTCGACTTTGTTCCTTTTCGGGGACGAAAAGTTTTAAGTGGGGGAGATTGTAACAACCCGGAAAATCTGGGCCAGTTTAAAATTTTTATTTTGGCAATTTTAGCGAATTTTGAATATTTAAAATAGATTATTTTAAATAATATCGACGAGAAAATTTATTTTGAATATAATTCGAACGTATATATTATATACGTCGTCGTTAGAATATAAATAATTATATATAATTATAAATAGAATTGAAAATGGCGCGGTAGTTCGATAATTCGATTTCAAACTTCAATTGAATGTACCGGGTGCAAAACAATCCGGATTTTAGTGAAACCAAAAATAATGGGATCTAATTGATAATATCTTTCCAGCGAATCCGAATAATCGAAATTTCATAGCGGGAATCAAAAGATATGTCCAGTTGAAAATTCTGAATAGTCGCTATGGAATTCAGGCCCTTAAAAATGGACATTTTGCAAACGACCTCGGATTTCGACGAAACCACTTTTGTTGGATCCGCAGTGTCAAATTATTGCTAGGTTCCAAATTTCATAATTTTTCGAATCAATATGTGAGTGTGGCAAAGGAAAACGCGTTTGACCAGTTTCAGTTGATTTTAATCGACTGGAAAATGGCCATTTTTCTAACGGTCTCAGAATTCGACGAAACTAGTTTTGTTAGGACCGTGTCGTCAATACGAAGCTAGAAAATATTTTTCGAGAATTTTTAGAGTTAGTATGTGACCCCGGTAAATTGAAATGTGCGTTCAAATTCAATATATAGAGTTATATGTTAATTTTGACGGAAACTGATCGAAACGATCAAATCAGCCTGCGATACATATCCCATTGTGTTCGGAATGGGGGTAATTAGCTATGGACGACAGGCGGTGGGTCTCGTTTCGAGGTCGAAATAAAAAGTACCTTTTTGAAAGTAAATGGATATATAATATAATAAAATAAAACTTTTTCATTTAAAACCCCCTCCCCCTTTTTGTTTATTTTTCCTCGGTCAAAAATAGAAGGCGCCCCCTTTTCTTTTCAATATCTTCTTCTACCTCGACCGAATCGGAGGCGTTGCCTCCCTCCACCGCGCCTCAGCGCCCATCGCCGTCACCTCCCCTTACTCCGCCGCGGCCATCGATTCCCCCCCCCTTCGTTCCTCCGTCCAGCTGAAGCCCACGCTCCACGAAAACCCAAACCCGCGTCGCCTCCAGACCCGACCTTCGATCCTCCACCGCGTCGCCTACCACCTGCAACCCCAACCACCTGAAACGCCGCGCCTGCCGCCGACCTCAGACGATGGCACCCCTCTTCTTTTCGATCCAGCAAGCCAAGCCCCCTCCTCCACAGTAAACCGAATTGAAAAGTAAGTTTTTACTTTTAATTATTTTTGTTTTATTTATTTTTAGTTGTGTATTTTATTTACAAGTGATTTTCAGATTTTTTTTTAAAATCAGTTTATAAATACAAAGTAAAGATTTGATTTCTATAGGTAGACTAGCGACATAGAATAGAAAAGACGATATTTTTAAAACATAAAAGACGATATTTTTAAAACATAAAAGACGATATTTTTAAAACATAAAAGACGATATTTTTAAAACATAAAAGACGATATTTTTAAAACATAAAAGACGATATTTTGAGATGAGTAGTGAAGTCAAAATATAATTTTTATATAAGGAAGATAATCAAAATATGTTTTTTATATTTTTTTTTTAAAGTATTAAAAATATAATCGTTACTATATAGAAGTGGTAAAAATATAATTTTTACATGATAGGAATATTAGAAATATCATCTTTGTATGTGTAGAAAAATAAAAATGTGATTTTTTATCTTAAAGACATCGAAATATAAAAATGCGTGATTTTTATATATATAGTGACTACGGGCAACGAAGATGGCGAAGACGAGAATGAAGAAGATTTCTATCAAAGAAGAGTCAAGATGAGTGGATAGCTTTTGGTGAGAACTTCTCACCTTTCAATTTCTTTTTCTAATTATATATATATATACTAGGATGCAGACGGTGCTTAGTAGCACCCGACACCCGTCATCCACAGACCATGGATGGCTTGTTTGTTTAATTGTTTGGTTGTGTAATTAGTTAGATGATGTGATTTGAAATTGAATTGTTTGGTGAATTGAAATTGATTTGATTGATGTGTGAATGGCGTGGGCCTTCACTAGACCGGGGATAAGGCTAGGCCTCGTCCCGTTCCTTGTATCGTGCCGTTATGCCGCCGAAATTTTCTAAAATATGTTAGAAAAATAAAAATATCATTTTTATTGTGTAAATGAAATGAATAGAAATTCATGTGTTGAAATAGAATATTTTTGTCGTTAAAAATATAATTTTTAACGTGAAAGTGAATAAAATAAAATATTCATTTACAAACCGAACAGTTTGTTTATGTACACTTATTTGAAGGACATTGATTGGGACGATAAATTTTACACATCGCCCAACTGCACAAATAAAATCTGTGTTTGATTGTTTGAAACCCCACACGGGTGTTGGGATGAAATTTGATGTTCACTCATCCTGATTGATTAAATATGTCGATCGGTCGATTGACAGACTGTTATAAGCGTCAGATATCTATATTTGATGCTTATACAGTGTAGTGCACTTTGGTTGATGGTTGATTATTTTTCAATGCTATTATATACATGTGTTGTATGGAATCCATATAATTAACATTATATGGTGATTGATTGGGCCTCATTCCAATCGGGAAAATAATGAATATTATAAAAGAAAATTCATGTGTTGAATATAAAAATAGTCATGTGTTGACGATGTTCATGTGTTGAAAATACTCGTGTGTTGAGTAAAATATTTTAAATAATAAAAATTACATCTTTATCATATTTAAGATTAGAATCTACTTTACGGTGGAGTCTAATTAAAATCAAACGATAGATACCATAGTTTTATAAAATATTTTACATAACAACAATAGTGATGTGTTGACAGCACTCATGTGTTGAGAGTAGTCGTGTGATGAAAGAAATATAGATTCATGTGTTGAATGGGATAGATATTCATTTGTTGAATAGAATAAAAAAGTTGTGAAAAATATAAAGCCGTGTTGATTAGTTTTGCGCCATTTTGACGTGAACGATATTTATATCGATTTTATTCAAATTGAAATGAATATTATAGCAAATTCGAATTGAAAAGAAAACGAATTTGAATTGAATATAAAAGGACTTCGAATGGAATTGAATATAAAACAAATTCAAGTTGAATTGAAAACGAACTGAAATTTAATTGAATTCGAATCGAAATTAAATTGAAATCAATTTGAATTGAAACGAATTTGAATTTGAATTGAATTGAAACGAATTTGAATTCGAATTAAATAAAATGGAAATGAGTTCGAGTTGAATTGAAATCAAATCGATTTGAAATTGACTGTAGAAGTTGAATTGTTTTAGAAACGAATTTAAAACGATTTATAAAATTCGTTTTAAATAGAAATCGACGAAATATATATTATATATATAATATAATGGCCTGAATAGAACGCGCCGCGCCGCGGCATTTCGTGAATTTCGACCATTTATTTCAAACGGACGTTGCGAGAGATCCGACCATCGGATTCTCCTAAAACCGGAACCGTTGGGTTCGTATCGAAAAGAGCTTTCCAATGAATATTAGAAATTTGAAATCTAACGGTTGGATTTGGAATTATGTCCAAATCAATTTCAGAAAAGGTCGCTGTAAGTGCAGTTCGATAGCCGTTGATGGAAATCGACTGTACGGGCCTTGATAAAATTATTAAAAATATCGATAATTTGTGTAAAATTATAATATGTAAATTGGAAAGAATTGGGCTGGAAAATTCCACATTAGATGATAAAAATAGATTTTTATCGAAATGAACTAGTTTGAACTAGAATTAAAATCAATTTATTTTTGAAATAAATAAATTGAATTTGAAAGTTATTTTAAAAATAATCAATATTCCCAATACGTGGATTGGACTGGAGTTGAATCGAAATTATCTTCGGGATATTTCGATGTTGGATTTCGTGACTATACAAATATTGTTATGGGAATTTGAAAGATATATTTTATATCGTTATAGCCAATACGATATATGCTGGTTTCAGAATTTGATATTGAATATAAGCCGATATATTTTCTATTCAGAGCCTTGTATTTAATATCAAATGTGATTTGGGTTTATCGTGAATCGTGTTTTAGATGACATTGGTTCTTTAACCCAGTTAAAGACAGGATATTGATTTTTGAAAGAAAATTAAGACTAAGTGGAGTTTTAATGAATCTTTAATTAGATTAAAAAGTGAATTGATAATTCAAATTATCAAATTTGAAAAGTGATCGAGGGTGGAGTATCCCCAGTTTTGCTCCAAAGCGATAGTTAAATCTTTAATTAGATTTGAACGTGAAATGGTAATTAATTTTACCGATAACACCGTGGTGTTAGATGTGGAGTATTACCAGTTTGCTCCATGGGATATATAGGTTGGGATTGGGAAATAAACTAAATAATTACTTCGGTGTGGTTCGTTAATCCCGACTAGTTTGAAATGATATCCAAAGGAAGATTAAAGAATAAATTTAGAAGAATTTATCTTTGATAAAATTAATGGGAACCTTTCCCTAAGAATGTGATTTTGTGAATAAAAGAGTATTCTGAATTGGAATGAGGCGTTTGTTGTGTTTGTGTAACATTTGTTTATCATATACGTGGGTTATTCAGAAAGGCCGGGTTATACCCATTTTGAATAACCGATTCGACGAGATGTCGAAGATGAAGACGGTGGTTGAAGACTGGAAGTCTTCACATCGTTTGGGTGATTACTGATGATCTTGATTGGGCTGTACACCCAGGATGAGGGAATCAGTTGGTGATCGTCCAGACGTACCTGGAGATGGATGGATATGCGAGGAAAGTGCCTCCGGTTTCGTTCAGACCCAGAACGAACTTGTAAATGGATTGTGTGTCTGACATTGGATTTTATTCTGTGTTGATTGATCTCTATTAAATATACATCTGTTTGGCGGCGGAGAATTTATTCTCTTGCTTAACGCCCTTCTCTGAGACGTACGAGCTCAGAGGTTGTATATCGATGGACATCAGTCGCATGGAGTGAATTGCCAGTGTGGCATGCGTAAGTGGCAATTGATCAAGGCTTCTGTTGAAAAGCAAAGTCTTGTGGTTGATGATCAAAGCACGGCCTGTGTGGCGTAGCTTTGTGTATAACGTGAATTCGCGAGCCTCACACCTCGGTATGAGTCAAAAACGGGAAACGGACCGCTGGGAGAGCACGACGTTTCTTTCTAGCTAGGGTGGTGTCAGTGACCTACCAGCCCTGACATTTATATACTTTTCACCTGTGTGGTTGTTGGATATGAGGCGCCTCGGATATAGGTCTGTAAGGACCGGGAAACGTGTGTTCAGGAATTGCCAATCCTCAAAAGTAAGAGAGGACCGACCCAGCCGATTCTAAGGATCATAGTGAGGTCCTGAGGCATTTGCTAGAGTGTCTCGAACGCGGAGAGGAGCTTGCCCCTTGCCTCGACTCATGACGGAAATCCAATTTCCAATACGTGTATTGCGGTTTTAATTGTAGAACTAGTATGGCGACATGATATATGGTACCCATGCCGTCTATGATTGATATTTATGATTGAAATTGTTTTGACACTATACACTTATTATAGTATCAAATGATTTGTTTTAAATGTATCAAGCATTATTTGGCTATTATAAGGGAAAACCCTATCCTCCGGCTTGCGTTGCATTGTGTGATGGGACCTGGGTCTTATAATAGCTGCATTTTTCTAAAGAGCATTGCGCTGTTTTGTTATATGCACTAGTATTCTTGGGAGGAAACCCGTTCCGTGTTATACGGCGTGGTCCCTTGAATTACTCTCTTTTAAAGTAAAGTTTTAAATAACTGTTTTAGTTCTCACACCAGTCACATGACTGACCTGGAGTTTATTGTTTTAACCTAAACTCTGGGTGCCCCTATTTTCCACACGGGCAGCTAGTAGTTTTGGTTTTGCAGATTTATATTCACAGGGTCCTGATTAACAGCTGGAACGATGCTCGGAAAGTTCTGTATCCGTGTATCACTTTCAGTTGTATTTTGTATTATTTTCCGCTGCAATGTAATTTATTGTAATCTCTGATATTTATCGAATGTAATTTATTCATTTATACTCTGTATATTCTTGTATCTGATGGAATTGTTGTAATAACAATGAAATATTCTTCCATATGCGCTCATTTGTGTGTTGTTCTCAAAGTATTCGTGCTTGCCTTCACTGGGAAGTTACGGGTTCTTACAAAATCAAATCGCCAGCCCTCATTTTTGTTTCTAGAGAGACAAAGGAGATTGGTTCAAAATAAATGAAGAAGGGTGCACACTTTGAATTGGCTAGCCAACCTAATATTAAGAAAAGGGATTTCTTTTTAAAACTAGGGTTTCTAGTTTAATTTTCATTCATCTTGTTTTTAAAAAAAAAACATTCTGAACAGTTTCTGGAGTTTGTAAAATATAGGTGGTTTTCTAGTTTGTCTTTAAAACTAGGGAGACGAATTACAGGGTTTGTAATTTGGGGAAATCTGGTTTTGGGGATAGAAACCAGTGCAAGGTTTTTAGCGTAGGGTTAAGAATAGTTGGGAGCGAGTTTCGCGAGTTTACAGGGGATTGTAAGTGAAGAGATTGTTTTAACTCCTAGTAGAAACCTTGGGGAATGCCGCATTAGGCAGGGTTTTGCCGAAGCTGGGTATATTTGTATGTTATTTATTTTTTCGCATGTATTCTGATTATTATCTGTGTTGTTATTATTTAATTACTCTACAAAAATCTGCGTTAAACCCTATTCACCCCCCCCCCCCCTCTAGGGTTAATTTAGATCCTACACGGTCATTTGAAAAGAGACTCTCCCAATTTAAGAAAACCAAAGTAATTTTTAAATACTTTCAATAAGGAGAGTAAACAAGCAATCAATAAAGCATGGGATGATTCATATACATCATCAAGTGATAGTGATTCTGAAATAAAAAATGCCAACATGTGCTTCAAGACAATGGATGACTAGGTATGGAATTACTAATATTTTGAATTATATGAATCAAGGGTATGAAATACTTAGGGAATCTCTCAACAATAGTTTAGTAGAAATGGATAGATTAAAAATATTTAATGGAAGATTAATTGAAGAAAAACAATATCTAGAAGAAGAAATTGAAAGATTTAATGGGTATAATTATGAAAAGATTTGATGAAGTTTTGAAAAACTAAAAGGTGAAAATGATTTCTTAAAATCTGAAAAATATTTCAACGAAGTCACAGATCACTGATTTGAAAGACAAAATAACATATCTGGACAATGTTATTCTTAACCATAGAAAAGATTTTAACAAAATTGAAACTAATATTGATAAATTTAACCAAAGGAAAGATAATATTGGAATATTATTATCAGCATCTAAACACACAAAGAATAAACATAGATTTAGATACACCGCATGAGCTAAATTAAAGGAAATACTACTCAAAGTACTAAGTTTGTCAAGGCTACCAAGTTCAAACCAAAACCAAGGAAATTAAAGTTAAAACCACATAATAGGTTCATTAATTTATGGATTCCAATTTTTTTGGATAATATTGGAAAAAAAATCATAATTTTAGTAATAAGGTTCATTCATCTAATAATTATATTTTGAAAGGGTATCCTAACTATTCACGGGTTCAGCATCCCAAAACTAAACCCCATGGACCCTAAAATAAAGAGTACCAATGTCTATATTTTATTATTATTTAGGTACTAAATAGCATATACTCAAAGCATATGACAAGAAAACCATTGAATCTTAGATATATATGTATATGACTTGTTATTGGCATCGGCAAAGTCGGTAACTCTAAAGCTCATCTAATTATATAATAAAATTTATTTCATGTTTTGACTTTATATGGTTTCCCTTCTTATGTTTTATTTATATGCATTATCTTCATATAAAAACTAAACATATTTTCCAGTGGTGAGTTTAAAAACCCTTTTTACCCTTTTTGTTGATGACAAAGGAGGAGAAAAGGTATAAATATGCTAGAAAAAATAATATGGGGGTGCATTGACTTAGGGGGAGTCAACTATAAAAGTATAATATTTTATCTCTCAAATATTTATATGGTTGTCATCATCAAAAAGGGGGAGATTGTTAATACCTTAGGTATTGATTTTGATGACAACAACCATATAAACGTCACTGTTAATGTATCTTCGAGCTGTGCAGTTACATCAAATATATTATAGAGACATTTATAGAGGTAAAAATCTATAGAGGTAAACAAGAGTACGAAGAAAAATTATAGAAGAAGGTAAATCAAAGCATTGGAAGAATTACAGAGGAAGAATAATCAAAACAATTAGAGATCAAAACCGATTATAGAAGAATACTGAAGGACGGACGTGTTTGAACTGATGAGGAGTTGGTTGAACATTAGAATATCTTATAAAGATCCCATGATAATTATGCTTGAAGCTCATCAACCATTGACCTCAGTCAAACCAACAAAATCCGCAAAAATAAGGAAATCTGAACAGCTAAAAATTTGCAACACTTATAAATGTTGTCATTCACACTGGTCGTTTTTTTAGAATTTTAAATTTTAGATGTTAAATGAAGAGGAATTCCCCTATACCTCATCATCAAAAGACACGTCTCTTCAACCACAATATAAAGCCCTCTAAAAATGAATTTTGAATTAATAATTCTCATTTTCTCCTACTCCTACTCCTTCTCCTTCAAAAATTTGCAATTGAAATGCAGTGAATACTTTCGAATTATCTTTGCAAATTCTCTCTCTTTCACTCTAATTCTTCAAATATTTGCAAAACACACATAATTAGAGAGTTGTACTTAAGTTCACATTATTCTCTCTCTGATTTCAACCTATTTCTCAAACAATTCAATGATATATTGTTATTGGAGGTCTACAAGATCATTGTACCAAATCTGCAAGAATCTGTATTGAAGATACGGCAACTTGCCATAGTTTGTTATTGGTGATAAGGATAAGGTGTTCTTGTAGCCTGTAAAATCAAGAGGGTGTATCTTATGGCCCATGAAACCAAAATTGTAAAGATGTTCTTACCACCTGTAGAAAGCAAGCAGCTATAGTGAAATTCTACATGGTGAAGTGTAGGATTGGAAGTAGGATTGGTTAATCCGAACTAGTAAAAAAATTCGGGTGTTGTTAACTTTTCTACATTTACTTTATTACTTACTTATTCTTTGACTACTTGTTTTTTTTGCAATTTGAGTAAATACCATTTTATATTCATACGTAAGTAGTTGATATACATTTCACCACTTCTTGTGTCTTAATAGCCCCAAGATCCATCCAACACTGTGTTGTGGACACCAGTTTTCAATAGTGCATACGTCCATTGTAAGGAAATCTTTATTTATTATATAGTATGATTACAAATACAATCTGTTTTATTACAAGAAATTTTAGTAAAAAATTAGGTTTTGGCAATGACAGGTCTCTATGTATGAGTGCCCAAAGGATCCTTTAAATTGTCTAAATCCTCTCCTATTTATAACTGCAAACAAAGCTGCTTCGACTAGAAGAATAGCCTAGAAAATAGGATCTGTAAGATACCAAGCCTAAAGTGTAGAGAATGGGGGATCCCAGATCGGCTAATCCAAATCATTTTGGATCGGCATTGACCCGATTTTGAATTGATACTGATCCGAGTATGCCGATCCAGAGAGGGAGTTTCTTCCCAACATGATGATTCCATTTTACCATTTTATGTCGATCTCAATGAATCTAGCTAACTAGGAATACCGATTCAAGGGACATTCCGATCCGTGGATATGTGAGGATGTCGATACGAAATAATATGGACTAGTATTGATCCCTCTTCAGGGACTAATACCAATCCGTGGATCGATATTGATGCCGAGCTGAGAGTTTTGAGAAGTAAATAACGAAACCCAATATAAGGATTCCTACCCATCCTAAATAATTCTTTCCGTGGTCCAAGTTTCTGCAAAACTCCACAACTTTAACCAAGCCATTCCAAGTTCGTCTAAGTCTACCCTCAAGTATGAGCACTCGAATAGCCAAATACCCAAAGCGTGATTTACTTATAAAAGGGCTGTCCAACACTCGCCCTCTTCAAAAAAACATGTCTTTCGACAAAAGATGTGTTTGGAATAATCCAAAATCTGTAAATCGAGAGGTCATAACACAAAGAAGTCCAAACAAAAACCCAATAACCAAAGACCAGAGATCTAGAAAGCCACACTCACGTTGGATTGCATTAATAGAATACCATAATCCGAAATGCTAAGAAATCCAAGTGTTTAGAAAATGTGGAAATTCGATGAAAACGAGAAATTCAAAATCCATAATGTTCAACCCATAGTTCATTCGAAATTTGTGGCCTCACTGGGGCTAGCCAGTGTGGTTATAACCCATACCTGCAAAAAAAACAAATGAATTGCTTTGCTAAGTCTTGACAAAACAATTCAACTCCTATTGAGTATAGTCCATACTCGAGAAATGAAAAAGTGATCTTGCCAAGACCTAACAAAACGGCCTGACTCTTCCCAAGCGTAATTCATACTTAGGGACTAGATTATTTGTAACAACCTATATTTTAATGATATATTTAAATGTTTTATTTAAATAATAATCGTTAATTGAGTGACAGTTCCAAAATGTGTCTTTTCATAGATGGTTGAATTAGGACTCCATACCACTTCCGTTGAATCTGGATCGATGGTAGGAACTTTTCAAAGTGCAAGCATCGATATGTTTCAACTTTTGGATTTCTTGTTGGTAGCCGAGGATCGATTCATGGATCGATCCAAAAGGCTAACTTTTGCATGTGATGGAACTAGTTCTTGAAACCTTTTTCGTTGGTCTCGAAATGGACTCCAGAATTCTTTTTATGTACAAGGTTCGACATGTTTGGAGTTCGGGAAATTTCAGACTTGGTGAATAGTGTTTAGGGTGGAGATTATAAATAACTATCATCTCCCCCATTTGCAATCCAAGCCTTCATCTCTCTCATCAGTGGTCGAAAATTCCTAATACAATCCATCCACTTTTTGCCAGAATCCCTACATGAAAGTTTTTTGTATCGGCAATATGAACATAGGTGTTGGCCATTTCTCAACCAAGCACATGAATTTATCTAAAATCACCAAAAACTAATCCCAGACCATTTTCGTGCTTTCGCTCGTATCTCATGCCATGTCGCAAGTTGGAGGTGCCTGAAGGGGAATCACGCGCAAGAGGGAGATCCTCCTATCTGTGGTGGTCGGAGATGTTAGCATGGCATTTAGGCGCAGAAACCTTGAGATGAACGATTTTTGTTCATCCCCTGTTTCTGGTGAAAGTGGGTGGCTTCGGTTGTGAGATGACCCTCTTAATAATTTCATAATTTTCTGAATTCACTTGATTTTTTTTTCTGAGATCACCTTCTCAAAAAGGGTTTCCCCTTTTTTTAATTTCCTACCAGGATCCCTTCATTACTAATATAAAAATATTAGTTTACATCTAGGTTGATTAATAGCTTGTATATATGAAGATATACAAGATCCTTGCTATTAGAAATCAGAGTATTAAACACAATAGCAAATAAACTTAATTGATCTAAATTTGATCAATTATACATAGTGAAAAAGAGTGAATTATATGCATTTCAATATCCCTGCCTACTATGATTTTTCTATAATTTTTATTTCAGTTTGATCTATGTAAATTCTCTGATTTGCATATAGGGTTTATACACTACACATTTTGTCACACTTATAAACTATTTCAAGAGTATTCCTGGCCATATTGCTTCAAATGCTTAGTAATTTTGTCACTTCCTACTCCCTAGATGTTCTATTATGATCCACTCATGCATAAAGTATAAGTTGTCGAAAATAGCCATTGTAACCCACTCAACTTTAGGTAGTAGGGTTCTGGCAGTACTATATAGTTGTTATATAAAATTACTTAAAAATACTCAAACTATATACTCAGGTATGCTGCCAAAATCTTTTACAAACTTGCCTTGTATCCAGTACACTTTCATGCAAATCAATACCCATTTGTACTTTGAAAAACATATAAAATATGATGTAGTAGCAACTCATGTCTCACCCAAAAAATTACCCACTTTGATCTATTGTTTTCGGGTATTTAAAAGGGGTTGTACTTTATATGTTAGCATGCATACTATATGCATGTATGTAGCTGGCACCTAGTACATATAAGAAAATAAGAGTATAAAATCCATATGTTTATAAAGCAGACCGTGGTTCTATTTCTTTGACAAAGCTCATGCAAATATGTTACCCATATTGCTTCAGTATTTTTTTGCTTTGCGAACTGCTTAGTTCCAGATTAGTTACCCTCATTTATATATCAAGTCATAAGTTCATAACTTAGAATATCTACTCCTGATAAGCTTATAAAATCCCATAGTTTCAACTTAGCTTTAACTGCTAATCTTCAGCGATTTTAAGCAATTTACATGATAGTTCAAATGACATAAACAAACAAGCCTTAGCTGGGTACACGGCATCCCATATATTCAAGCATTTTGAGTTCTTTCATATACATAAACAAACTATAGTAATCTAATATTAAGCAGGAGCTAAGTCATCCTAAGTTTTACTTCTTTTACTTTCTCTATCCTTCCATATTTCCTGCCTTTGCTATTGAGGCTACCTCACCATAAAATGAGATACCCCAGTTTAGCATCAAAGCAAAATCAGGTCAGACTTAAGTATGGTATGATCAAATACTTAGCATATGACATCATGATTAACAAGTTTTGCCTCATTATTTTCCTTATTGGGAGAGCATCCAGGGTAGTTACTTAGCATGTACATGTATCTTAGTAATTGTGCCAGTTGTGTTCATATATCAGGTATGTCAAGGTTCTCTATTTCACTTGCAAGTATATGTATACTATAAGATTCAACATATTATTAAACCCGACCAAGCATCACACATCAACTTATCAATAGCATGCTATAAATCAGTTTAAACAAACATTTCTCATCCTATACATAGTGTTAACTCCATGCTAATCAGCAGGTCTATGTTCATCAATTAAACCTTTTGTGACTCATCAAGATCAAAGCTATTTCTTGAATTCATTGGTGCACATTGTCTTGTCCATATCTTACACAAGTACATGCTTAAACAAGCCATGTGCAAGACTGCATTGTGTCCCACGTCAAGCTAATCAAGTGCTCATCTGATCTAAGTCCCTTAATTGTTTCTAAGTACTTCCTTTATATTTTTATCTGCCAATCACTTTATGATGAGATTCAATTTGATCTAATTACACTAACTCAACAATTAAACCAAGTATATATAACCATTTATTAACCAGGCAACAACAAAATATTTATCATCCAAAGTAATCATTCAATAAGCATATAGGAAAGTCATTTTACCTTTATACTAACTTTACAAGGGGTTCATTACAATAAAAAAATAATTATGGGTGTTGGATAAGGCACACCCTTAGGAGCCAGTTTCCTTCAATCAGTGCTTTAAATAAACTTCACATATTTTAAGTTTACCTAAATCTCAACATCAATTATTTAATGGGAAATTTCCTAGGAAATCATTGGCTCAGCACATGATATTTCATTGCACCTCTATTTCCTATTTATAAGGATAAAGGGCATAAACTAGGGCACTCTCCCTACAGCCCTATATTCTTTCACATATTATATTTTCTATAATAATGACATAAAAGAATTTGCACTTATTTATTGGTTCACAGAGTATTAAATTATTATTTCTCCATCTAGATGGTTAAACCCTACTGGAAATAATAAAAGATGAATATATATACTAAAAGTATTCCCTAGTATAAATAATGGCCACATTATTAATATTACCTTAAACTTATAATCTCAAACAAAATAGGATAGATTCACATATCAATACACAACATTCAACACAGCCAAGCATTTTTATTAATTTGCACAATGTCTTTTTAATAAATAAGGTTGCCTTTAATAGGTCTTAATGCCATAGCTTAAGTAAAATGCTCACAAATATTTCCAAGCTATTTAAATCATATTTTAGCCAGGCTCTACTTCCTATGGTAGCTACTACTGCGTTTTTATTTTATTTATTCCTTGAGAAAAATAAGTAGCTTAGGTAAATCATAAGTATCTACCATTTAAGTAATCATAGGATAGGATTTTGATTACCAATGCCAAGATTACCCTAAAGAAATATTAACCTTAGAAACATTCAAATGAAAACACAGCAATTTACCTATGTTACTTTTCAAATTTATGAGATAAAAATGATGTGAAAAGCATAGATGGTTATATTACTATGTAAAAGCTTGCTTTTAAATTGCCTCTTGTATCCTTGATCATACAAATTGCATAATCATTACTACGGCCAAATATTTGAACACAATAGGTGTATAATGCATTATTTTATTCCTACAGCCTTCCCTTTTACATTTGATACATAAATATAATCTTCCTTTTTAATTAAATCGATAATTTCACCCAGCATGTATTTATCCACGTGACATACTAACCCCTTACTATTTTAATAATGGCTAATTGTTTTAATAATCAGGGTTTTATATGCATATGTCAACCAGATTTTCACTTAATTATTCTCTTAGAGTTTATCTTAGTTACAAAACATACTCGGTGTACTTATGCATAATCAATTATCAACACACAATCATACATAAAGTGTTATTCCACCTTATCTTCCATGATTTCACAGAGTATAAATTGTAAGGGTATTACAAGGGTTTAGCGTTAGTGCTGGTGGGGCATCTCAGAGGCGCAAATATGTTGGAGTTGTTGGTTAGGAGCCCAATACCCTGTAGGCACAACGATGGGTGGTCGAAGGTGGCGATCAGGGTCGAGCTTAGTACGGCGATGCAATTTTGGGGTGATTAAGGAAGTTAATGAATGTAATTAGCGTTAAGCTATTGATGTTATTATAATTTTGTACTTGTTAACTTGTATATGTCATATCTTTGGCAGTGTTGGATTCAGATTTTGCTTCTTGCTTTGGACTCGTGATGGTGAGCTTTAGCTGTTGGAGCAGGTTTGGAATGATTAGCTTAAGGTGAGTGATATTTGTCTTTCAATATACTGTAGTTGTCATATAGCATATAATTGTCATTGACATGTAATTTCTAATTATAAAATGGAATTTCTAGGATAGTTGAACATATTAGTTAGTAAATAAAAGGAAATAAATAGTCATTTAATTAGATTTGACATGAACATCACATTTCACCCATTTGCGAGCTAATGCACGATATTACACGATGCTTTGACACTGCCACTATATTTAAGACATTTAGTCTATTTTGATTGCTAAAGATAGGTCTTATTTATCCTATTGGATATTATTTTAGATGCATATATGCTAGTTTATGGGTTTGTATGAATATTGGTTGCATAGTTGAATTATTTGCTTAGTTTAGTTTAAAACATCATTTGTATGTGATGTAGTATTAGGAAATCTCGTTTATTAAAGTCTGGGGTGCTTATCGATCAAATGCACACGTTAGTGTATATTGATTGAGTGTACAAGGATGATAACTTGAGCAGATGAGATAAATTCTCAAAGGATCTTCAGAGCGCATGGGTAGTTTCAAAGATAGAGCAACATTAGAATTTGGCGACAGATTTGAAGATGGGGCGAAAGATTTGAAGATGGTGCGACATTGAAAACTGGTGGTTGATCGAAAGACGAAGGATGGACTTAGAGATAAGCTAAATTTCACGACAAATGCTAGATGTTTTCCATGGATGTGTATTTAACCAATTTTGGTTAAGTACACAATCCGAGTAGTTATTATTCATTACTATAGAATGGCCGACATTGACTATTATTGTTATTGGCTACCTTGGCTAATCGGACATGGATGATGGTGTGATTTCGAGGAGTAGGATATGATAGTTCGTTCGACAACTGGTTTGAAATAATGGATCATCGATCGATGGCTGCAGCTTGAGATTGTTGCAATGGATGGTTTTCCCTGAGATGCAAAATAAGGTATGTTGAGTTGAGATGATGGGACTGTCTGAGGAGAGTTATAGGAACATTGACATTCTATGACTGACAATAGATCTAGAATGATTCCCAAACTGTGGTAGCTTCAAGGAAGGTTATAAGGGCAATCCGTGATGGACTCTGCAATAAGGAAAATGTGTGTTAAGGGATTCATAATATTTGTCGGTTCCGATACATACTAGTATAGCAGAGGTACTTCTGCGATGATCGTTGGGTGGAAATAGCCTTTGGAGCAATGATGGCCTTTGGAGAGATGATGACTCTTTAATATGGGTACCCCAAACTATCATTGGATAGTTTTTCTTGGCTATCTAAGTGGCATGGATTTTAGTATGAGGAACAGGGGCTGTAACGATGGGATCATACAAATGTTATGTGTATCCTATAATCTAAGTGAGTGAATGTGAGGATGGCTGATGGATGTTATAATTGTTTCTTATTTACCACCATTTGGTACTTGGACATCTATAACACTTTCTCTAATTGATGTTTATCATAGTATAACATGTATCGACTATGTGTGTTAACTCTGTGGATACCGCGACAAGACTAATATGATTCTCCATCCCCTTCATGTCATATATACTGTTACGACTTTTATACTGAGATTTGTTTATCGCCCACCAGACTGTTGTCTGACCTAAGGTTTTATTTCCCTCTTATTACCTTGGTTTCTCTTCGATGATGCTGACGAGCAAACCAAGTGACTGGTATGAGTAATATTTGGAGCTACGCCGGTGGATTAGCAGGAGATGACGTCTTCCCTATTTATACGTGCATTGTCTTGTTTATTCCACTATGTGGCACCATGGATCCTCGACACCATTGTGTATTCTTTTAGAGATAGTTTGTCAGTTTTGGTTTACTTACCTCTTGTATAAACTCTATTACTGTTATGTATAACTATATGAGTCTGTATACTTTGATTATATTGTTTATAAAGTTGTTACCATCTCACCTGTTTTTACATCTGTGATTGATTATTATATGATATTTGATGCGATGTGTGACATGCGACAAGTTTTGAGATTGAGTTTTATGTCCCTTCTTTCTCTTCTCTTCTATCTCCTTATTTTCTTTCTCGTTTCTCTTCTTTTCAACTATTTTTTTCTCTCTTGACGATCACTTCATATCAACTGAATTCATGTATCTACGCATTATTGAATTATATGAGCACTGATGGTGTATGGAAGTCATCACACGTAACATCGGAGCCTAGATTGCATTGTTTAACCTAAGCAGTATCAAATTTGATAGTCAACATATATGAGAGAGTATATATTTGTATATTATTTTGGTTTTCAAATCTATATATATTAGTAATATGTATATAATAGGTTGTTTTTCGCATAACGGCCATTTAGGAAGTTTTCTTTATTAGCGACTAATTTTTTGGATCACTTATTTGGGATGATCTAGAGAATAAGAAATACTACTAATTACTTTATCTTTTGAGATTTGGGCAGAACCGATAACTACTAGTTTCTATTCGCATAATATATTTTCAGCAATGATATGAACCATTATTTAGGATGCTCTGAAATCTCTAGTTAATTATGGTGCTCATGTGTAGTAAGTTGAGTAAGCCGTGTTGTTTGGACACTTACATGTCTTTGTGGCAAAACGTTCCATGGAATGGAATAAACTGTTATGGTGCGAGAGTTGTTTGGATTCTTGTAAGGAGTTATTTGATGGCTTGGAGTTAGATATTGAAGTGAAGTAGGAGTTTAATCCTAAGGGACCCCAAGATTGAGTCGAAACTGTTTAAGATTCTTTATCGCTATGGCTTCTTGATATCGATTTGCCTGAAACTAGCTCATGGTTCACTTCGAAAAGGTTTGTATCAACTTCGTAAAAGTCAGTGGGGAGTTCGCCAATTTAGGTGATGTATCTGTGCAGGAGTTATAACTGAATTCGATATGCAATTGAAGCACAGTTTATTACCTCTGTTGTCACTCCGAAGTATGGAGTTTGTAGCTAGGTTAACCGGCTAAATCGAGAGGTGATTGACTTCATTCTGAGGGAATGATCACTTTGAGGAGTTAACTGGGAAAGCTCATGTGACTGAGGTGAGCTTGTATCTAGTATACAATTTTCTCCTACTTTTAGGAGAAAATCATGGAGATGTGTATTAATCATCTTTTCTATTTTGTCAAGTGCTCCCTCGATGAAAAAAGGGAAAGTGATATCACCCTCGATATATGTTTCAATTTATAGTGTCTCCATGCGTGTTATATTTGGCAACGAGGTTTTATCATTCATCTGATCTTGCGGTTTGATGGATGGAATGAGATTGGGACTCATGATAATTGATTTGTTATTCTTGATTACGACTTATCGTGTTGAGGACTTGGTTGGACTATATATGTGTATAACATCTTGTGTTTGGTTGCTAAAAACTGATAATGTGGATGACTGCAACATTCATTGCTATTAATTTTAGGCCTCGCGGTGGAAGAGTGTTATGGCGTAGCTAATCTATACAATATACATGGTTCGTCAAAAACTTAAAATTTGTCAAGGAATGTTTGCATGTTTGCCAATTTGGTTACTTTCTGTTGATAATTGAACTGCAACTGGACTTAATGTTTGAGTCCATTAGTTCACTTACTATGAGGATACATAATATTAGTGTTAATGAGATGTTGTTGGTGATGATAGCGCGCTAAGAGGTGTTCTTTGTAGTGAGTCATCCTCAATTTTGCGATAGTGGGCTGAGACTTAGATCTTCAATAGGTGAATCGATTTTGATTGGACGATAGTGGGCTGAGACAGTTCTCTAGTAGAAAGTTATCACCTGAGCTTGTTGCTTCAGAGTATCTGGACACATTCAATGAGGTGACCAAATTTCCACCATGTTCGAGTCGATTTCCATATCAATTTGGTCAAAGATGTTGAGACGTTAGTTGGGACCTAGAGTACATGACACCTTAGGAACACGAAGCCAACGATTATCTTTTCTCATCAAGTGGTGGTCTATAGGATGGGTTATAGAATGCAAGGATGTACTTCAGCATAGAATCCAGAGGGGATTTTACTAATTGTAGGAAGTCGAGTGGTATGTGTCAATTACAGCGTTTCACACACTGCTTTGATTTTGATTGGTTAGTATTACCATTCGGGATAACTGGTAAGTCAGTATATTTTGTCATTTCTTGGACTGCGTTCTGAGATGTCACTTGAATAAGTTGCACTTGTGCTATCCGATTATATTTTCGTCTTTATATGGACGAAAAGAAGGCCCAAGACACAGTTGATGTGTATTGCTGGTGCAAGGGACAATTGTTGGAGTTTCACTTTTCGATGAGAAAAGTGAAGTGCTTGGGTTACATCGTCTCGAGTAGGATGCCTCTATGAGTTCTACAAGAGTCTCAAAAGGTTGGAATTTGAAGATGACCCTTGAGTGTATCGGCTACTCATTCCAAATAGGGATGATGGGTCGATGGGACACACCTAGTTGTGTTGTTTGGTTTAAGTGTGGTGTGCTTCCGAACCGAATGTTGCCACATTTTAGTCAATAAACAAAACCACACGAGAAAGACTAGTTGATTCTCCATTCAAAGTCGATGGCGGTAGAGTTTGATTTTGAGGGTAAGAGGCACTATTTGTTAGCAAAGGAGTTAGAGTTGTTTAGTGATATCGTATTGTTGTATATAACAATTATATGATATTTGTTTGAAGGTAACAAACATATATATTATTATAAATGTGTTTGCAATTGTAGTATTCTAATACATCACATATAGAATTAAATATTTATATTTAAATAGAATACTACTGCACAAGAATATAAATATTCAACCAATAATTTATTAAAATGTAATATATATTTTCAAACATTCGAGTAGTTCATATTTTTCTAGCTCCATTGTTTGTACATCTCAGTAATACAATACATTCCATTTCATATTCAATTTCATATACACGGCTTCTCACTACAAACTCTCAGTTTCACTCAGACTCAGTTACATTTCACTCTGTCACTCATTTGCATTTACTCTCTCAATTATACAAATATTGACACACACTCTGACACACTTGTCTTCTGTTTGCTTCTCTGTCATTCTAATCACCTACTTACCTGTCATAAAAACACACACAACAAATTATAACAAAACTGTTCTTAAATTCTAGCAGATATAATTTTATTTTAAAATTTATTTGCTTTAGAATTTTGGTGTGTTTCTCATCATATTTCTTGACTTAATCTAATATGTATATAAATCCATCTGTGTCTGGACAGCTTGTGGTACTCACAGTGATTCACTATAAATACCACAATGTAGACAGTGTCTCTAGTGCTCACATATACATATTCTACACATACATGTACACACATACATGTGTATGTATATACATATATATTTTTGTGCAGGGGTAATACGATCAAATATAAGTGAGTAGGCATGAACCAAGAAATTCAGTGCAAGTAAAAACACAAAAACACACACACACACACACACACACACACACACACATATATATATATATATATATATACACACATGCATCTGTGCATGTGTGTGTATATATATATGTGTGTGTGTGTGTGTGTCTGTATGTATGTATGTATGTATGTATGTATATACATAGAAGCAACAATGGTTCAACAAAATCAAAATGGCTACAGAATGCAACAAAACAGCAAGCTCAAAATATTCAATATGACAATGGGTTGTCCTATATGGTGCAGCAAGAAAGGTCATGCTTCAATTCAACATAAGTGCACAAACAAGTACACTAGCAGCAAAGTGATCAAACGTTGTATCACAAATACCATGTGTGCACAGTTTCATATGTACATGCAACAATCAGGTCAAAGAAAGTGGAAAGTGGAGTACAAACTATCATAGCTTGGAAGCAACAAACTACACAGTACCCAGATGGACATAGTCACACAAATGGCAAGCTCTTAAATTGGTCGAGCCTATTACAAGCAGCCAAGTGATCACATGCTATAGTAAGCATGGTAAACAATTCAGTGGCATGTACACTAAAGCATGTAATGGTGCAACAAACATTGTACATTTATCATTCACAAGTTCAGGTTAGCACAAGATATAAACTGGAATAGGAAAAATCAAAACCAAGTTCAAGAATAAGCACAATGGCTCAAGGCAGATTCAAAAGGAAATAAAACCACAAGCAGGGAGCATGGAGTGCACATGCATGGTGAAACTTGGTGCATGCCGGGTTCACGTACATGCAACAGCAAAAAATAAAGAGACAGCGCATGCTTCACATTTAAACATAGTTCATGTAGTTTGTACATAAAGCATTCAAGAATGGTCAAAGTCAATCAAGTTGGCTCATAATGGTGAGTGTAACCAAATATGCATCATCATGCAAATGTATATGTATATATCCGTGAGTATACAATCAAATATGCATGCTACATCAACACATGGGATGCATAATAAAAAGGCAAAGTAAACATGCTCAAAAATAAAGATGTAGTGTTGATATGTATATACATACACAGTTATGCATATATATATATATATATATATATATATATATATATAATCGATATGCTGAAATAATCATGCCAATCCACAACATAGAACTCAAGTGCCAAATCTATGCTCAAACTGTTTCAGAAAATTTATTGTGTGCTACAAATGGATGGGTACAAGAATTCATAGGTGGCACAAACAAGTTTGGTAATATATAAATTTGAAATACAAAATCTGTCCAGAAATCAAATACAAAGTGGGACAATTATTTGGCAAGTGGATAATCTCGACCAAATATTTCTAGAACAATTTTGGCATGTAATTTTTAAATCTTTCCAGAAATTCAAAAGTCTGTTTTGGAAAGAATATTCCAGATTTTAGCATATATGGCATGAATTCAATACTGAAAATATAAAAAGAATTTTTGTTCACAGTTCAAGGAAATTCAAAGACAATTTAGGCAAGAAATAGGTTCAATTGATTCCAGATTTTTTTCTAGAAATCATTCAGCATTCACGGTTTTTATAATCAAGGCAAACAAAAGGAAAACTCACGACAACAAATTAGAGTAAGTCATCAAAGTTGAATGCAAGAAATCAACCAGAGGACTCCTGCCAATTTTAATCAAGCAACAATCACGCAACATTCAAATCAAGCCATTCGAAGAAATCAGATAGTACAAGTGTAACGAAAAGGAATTTCGCTCGATCCGAGTCAGTCGCTAAACCGATCAAGACTGTTCGAAACGCCTGATTGTTTTGAGAACATGACAAAATAGAACGTAGATGGAAGAACATTTCATTGTATATTACAACAATTCCATCAGAATACAAGAATATACAGAGTATAAATCAATATTACACATTTACCAAATATCAGATATTACAATAAATTTCATAGCAGCGGAAAATAATACGATACAGAACTGAAGGAGATATACGGATACAAAGCTTTCCGGATATCGTTCCAGCTGTAAACCAGGTTCCTGTGAATATAAATCTGCAAAACCAAAACTACTAGCTGCCCGTGTCAAAATAAGGGCACCTAGAGTTTAGGTTAAAACAATAAAATCCAGGTCAGTCATGGGACTGGTGTGAGAACTAAAACAGTTATTAATCTTTATTTTAAAGTTAGGTAAATCAAGGGACCACGCCGTATAACACGGAACGGGTTTCCTTCCAAGAATACTAGTGCATAAAACAACAGCGCAATGCTTAATAAAGAAAAATGAAGCTATTATAAGACCCAGGTCCCATCACACAATGCAACACAAGCCGGAGGATAGGGTTTTACCTTATAGTAGCCAAAGCATGCTCGATACGCTAAAACAAATCATTTGATACTATTATAAGTGTATAGTGTCAAAACAATTTCAATCATAAATATCAATCATAGACGGCATGGGTACCATATATCATGTCGCCATACTAGGCTCTAGAATCAAAACCGCAAATGTCACGTATTGGAAGTTGGATTTCCATCTGTGAACCGAGGCAAAAGATAGTCCTCTACCGAATTCGAGACTCTCTAGTCCGAGCCTCAGGCTACATCCGCAACTGCACCTAGGAGCCACAGGGCCGGTCCACCGATGTGGATTAAAATGCCTGAACACTGCGTTTCCCCGCCCTTTGGGGCGTATGTGAGACAACGAATGACTCCATCGGACCCGAATCGTCCGATCAAACCGAGGCGCCTAGCAACGGCAACAACCACATAAGTCAAACTCGTCAGGGCGTGTAAAACCACTGGCTCCACTTCTAACTAGAAAGAAACGCATGCCCTCCCTGGACCCTTCTCCCGTTTTTGGTTCACAACCGGGGTGTGAGGCTCGCGAATCAACGCTACACAAAGCTATGCCACACAGGCCGTGTTTTGATCATCAACCACAAGACTCTGCATTTCAACAGAAGCCTTGATCATATCGCCACTTAGGCATGTCACACAGGCAATTCACTCTGTGGGATTGATATCCATCAATATATAACCCCTGAGCTCGTACGTCTCAGAGAAGGGCGTTAAGCAAGAGAATAAATTCTCCGCCGCCAAACAGATATATATTTAATAGAAATCAATCACACAGACTAAAATCCAATGTCAGACACACAGTCCATTTACAAGTTCATTCTGGGTCTGAACGAAACTGGAGGCACCTAGTACCGCGCATATCCATCGATCTCCAAGTACGTCTGGACGATCACTAACTGATTCCCTCCTCTTGGGTGTATGGCCCAATCAAGCTCATCAGTAATTATCCAAACGATGTTGAAGTCCTCCGGTCTTCGACCACCGTCTTCATCCTCGACACTACGTCGAATCAGTTATTCAGAATGGGATAAACCCGGTCTTTCTGAATAACTCGCGTATATAATAAACAAGTGTTACACAAACACAACATACGCCTCATTCCAATTCAAAATATTCTTTTATTCAAATATTCTTATACTTTGGGAAAGGTTCCCATTAATTTTATCAAAGATAAATTCTTGAAATTTATTCTTTAATCTTTCTTTGAATATCACTTCAAACTAGTCGGGATTTGCGAACCACACCGAAGTAATTATTTATTTTATTTCCCAACCCCAACCTATTTATCCCATGAAGTAAAACTGGTAATACTTCATACCTAACACCACGGTGTTATCAGTAAATTCAATTACCATTTCACGTTCAAATCTAATTAAAGATTTAACTATCGCCTGGAGTAAAACTGGTGACACTCCATTGTCGATCTTTTCAATCTAATTAAAGATTCATAAAAACTCCACTTAGTTTTAATCTTTAACTGGGTTAAGGAATCAGTGTCATTTTAAAACACGGTTCACGATAAACCCAAAATCACATTCCATTAATTATCGGGTTAAAGAACAAGTGTTATTTAAAACACTGTTCACGGTAAACCCAAAAATTAATACCAATTCAATTCCAATTAACTATTATTTAATTGGCACACTTCATTAAATCGAAATAAAAGATTTAATCTTTTTCTCAACTGAGCTTAAGAACAGTGTTAATGAAGACACCATTCACGACAAACCCAAATCACATTTGATATTTAATACAAGGCTCTGAATAGGAAATATACCGGCTTATATTCAATATCAAATTCTACGACCAACAAATATCGTATTGGAAATAACGAGATATATATATATATATATATCTTTCAAATTTCCATAACAATATCTGTATAATCACGAAATCCAACATCGAAATATTCCGAAGACAATTTCGATTCAAATCCATTCCAATGCAAATATTGGAAATTCTGGTTATTTTCAAAACCATTTCAAACCCAATTTATTTATTTTAAAAATAAATAAATTATTATTCTAGTTCAAAACTAGTTCATTTTGATAAAAATCTATTTTTATCTTTTCAAATATGTACTTTTTCATTCTAATTCTTCACAAATCATTTCTTATGATTTTACACAAATTATTGATATTTTTAACAATTTTATCAAGGCCCGTACAGTCGATTTCCATCAACGGCCATCGAACTGCACTTACAGCGACCTTTTCCAAATTTTATTTGGACATAATTCCAAATCCAACCGTTAGATCTCATATTTCTAATATTCGTTAGAAAGCTCTTTTCGATACGAACCTAAAGGTTCCGGTTTTAGGAGAATCCGACGGTCGGATCTCCCGTAATATCCGTTCGAAGTCAATGGTCGAAATTCGCGAACTACCGCGGCGCGGCGCGTTCTATTCAGGCCATTATATTACATATATAATATATATAATATATACTTCATCGATTTCCTTTTAAAACGTATTTTATAAATTGTTTTAAATTCGTTTTCAAAACGATTTCAACTTCCATCTCAAATTCAAATCAAAATTGAATTTTCCCTTACAAATTCGTTTTAAATTAATTTCAAATTGATTTCAATTCAAACCGATTTTCAGTTCAATTCCAATACATTTTAAACTCAATTCAAAACGATTTCAATTCTATTTCAATCTAATTCGAATTTCAATTCTATTCAGTTTAATTCAAATTTCAATTCTTTTCAATATAATTCGAATTTCTATTCTTTTCAATATAATTCGAATTTCTATTCTTTTCAATATAATTCGAATTTCTATTCTTTTCAATATAATTCGAATTTCATTTCAAAATATTCGATTTTGAAATCACTTTTCAATATTCATTATAAAAACGAATATAATCGATATAAATATCGTTCACGTCAAAATGGCGTCAATCTAATCAACACGGCTTCATAAATTCTATTTTCAAATATTCTATTTTAAATATTTCTTTTTCAAATATTTCTATTCAAATATTTCTTTTTCAAAACTGGAATGAGGCCCAATCAATTACCATATAATGTTAATTATATGGATTTTCTACAACACATGTATTCAATAACAACGATGAATAATCAACCATCATCCAAAGTGCATTTTACACTGTATAAGCATCAAATATAAATATTTAACGCTCATAACAGTCTGTCAATCAATTGATCGACATATAACTAATTATTGGGACTAGTGTATGTCATATATCACCCCAATACCCGTGTGGGGTTTTCAAACAATCAAACACAGATTTTATTTGTGCAGTTGGGCGATGTGTAAAATTTATCGTCTCAATCAATATCAGTCAAATGTGTGTATATAAACAAATCGTCCGATTCATTTATAAATATTTATTTTATATATACGTTAAAAATTATATTTTTAACTATAAAATATTTTCCACTATAAAATATTTCACATCACATCACACAATCAACTACACATCAAAATCAAACAAACAAGCATACAAGCCGTCCATGGTCTGTGGACGACGAGTGTCGGGTGCTACTAAACACCGTCTGCATCCTAGTATATATTTTAACTAGAAATAAATTTAAAAGTGAGGAGTTCTCACCGAGGGTTCCACTCCGCCGTGTTTTACTGTTGAACTGCTGAATCGTCTGAATCTGCTTGAAATTCCATTGCAGTTCTTTTCACGCTGTTCAAATAAAAATTATATTTTTAATATGATGTTTTTATAAAAATCTCGTCTTTCTATAAATAAAAATTTCGCTTTTCTATAAATAAAAATCTCGTCTTTCCACTTATAAAAATATAATCTTTTCATCGCTACCTCCTATATAAAAATCGAATTTTTATATTCTCTATCTTATAAAAATCATATTTTTATTACTTCTATAATATAGAAATTATATTTCTATTTCTTCTATAATATAAAAATCATATTTCTATTTCTTCTATAATATAAAAATCATATTTCTATTTCTTCTATAATATAAAAATCATATTTTTCTTTTGCAAATGAACAAATAAAAATCATATCTTCTCTTGCAAATAAACAAATAAAAATCATATTTTCTTTCGCTTAAAAATCCTATTTTTATTCAAATAAGCTTCCTAACTTTCTTTAAATAGAAATCTAAATTTTACGTGATTAAAAATCTGATTTTTATAAAATAAATGGAAATAAAAAAACGAAAAAAAACTTACAGGGTTGTTGAATGGAGGGGGGATCTCGCTGGCCAGTCGCAGGAGGGGGGTGGACTTCAGGGTAGCGGTGGCGGTGGCTTCAATGAGGGCGGCGGGTTAAGTTGGGGGTCTAGGGCATTGGAATCAGAGGGAAACGGGGGGGAAACGGGGGGGGGAAGGGGGGGTCGGTTGATCAGAGAAGGGGGGAGGAGGGCGCGGAGGTGGCGGAGTCCCCCTGACGGCGACGGTGAACTGGATTGAGGGGGGCGCGATTTATGTTCGTCGTTCTCTTTTTTTTTTCTTTTTCTTTTTTTTAATTCGTTCGAAATGAACTGATGAGGGAAGGAGAGAGAAAATGTGAGGGTAAGGGGGGTTATTTATTATTTTATTTATATATTTTTTCAAAAAGTTAACTTTTTAATTTGACCTCAAAACGAGGCCCACCGCCTGTCGTCCATAGCTAATTACCCCCATCTCGAACATAATGGGATATGTATCATAAGATGATTCGATCGTTTCGATCAGTTTTCGTCAAAATCAAAATATAACTCTATATATTGATTTTGAACACGTATTTCAATTTACTGGGGTCACATACGAACTCGAAAAATTCCCGAAAAATATTTTCTAGCTTCGTATTGACGATATAGTCCTAACAAAACTAACTTCATCGAATTCTGAGACCGTTGGAAAAATGACCATTTTCCAGTCGATTAAAATCAACTGAAATTGGCCAAACGCGTTTTCCTTTGCCACGCTCACATATTGACTCAAAAAATTATGAAAATTGGAATCTAGCAATAATTTGACATCACGGATCCAACAAAAGTGGTTTCCTCGAAATCCGAGGTCGTTTGCAAAATTTCCATTTGAAGGGCCAGAATTCCATAGCAACTATTCTGAATTTTCAACTGGGCATATCTTTTTATTCCCGCTATGAAATTTTAATTTTTCGGATTCGTTGGAAAGATATTCACAAATAGATTCTAATATTTTTTGTTTCACTAAAATCTGGTTTATTCTGAATCCTGTACATCCATTTGAAATTTGAAATCGAATTATCGAACTACCGCGCCATTTTCAATTCCTTTTATATATATAATTAAATATTTATATTCTAACGATGATCTATATAATATATACATTCGAATTCTATTCAAAATAAATTTTTCGTTGATATTATTTAAAATAATTCATTTTAAATATTCAAAATTCACTAAAATTGCCAAAATAAAAATTTTTAATTGGCTCGGATTTCCGGGTTATTACAACGTCCCCCACTTAAAACTTTTCGTCCCCGAAAAGAAACGAAGTCGAAAGTTGTTTAATAAACCAACTCAACTTTCAGAATGGGATAAACCCGGTCTTTCTGAATAACTCGCGTATATAATAAACAAGTGTTACACAAACACAACATATGCCTCATTCCAATTCAGAATATTCTTTTATTCAAATATTCTTATACTTTGGGAAAGGTTCCCATTAATTTTATCAAAGATAAATTCTTGAAATTTATTCTTTAATCTTTCTTTGAATATCACTTCAAACTAGTCGGGATTAGTGAACCACACCGAAGTAATTATTTATTTTATTTCCCAACCCCAACTATTTATCCCATGAAGTAAAACTGGTAATACTTCATACCTAACACCACGGTGTTATCGGTAAATTCAATTACCATTTCACGTTCAAATCTAATTAAAGATTTAACTATCGCCAGGAGTAAAACTGGTGACACTCCATTCTCGATCTTTTCAATCTAATTAAAGATTCATTAAAACTCCACTTAGTTTTAATCTTTAACTGGGTTAAAGAATCAGTGTCATTTTAAAACACGGTTCACGATAAACCCAAAATCACATTCCATTAATTATCAGGTTAAAGAACAAGTGTTATTTAAAACACTGTTCACGATAAACCCAAAAATCAATACCAATTAACTATTATTTAATTGGCACACTTCATTAAATTGAAATAAAAGATTTAATCTTTTTCTCAACTGGGCTTAAGAACAGTGTTAATGAAGACACCATTCACGAAAAACCCAAATCACATTTGATATTAAATACAAGGCTCTGAATAGAAAATATACCGGCTTATATTCAATATCAAATTCTACGACCAACAAATATCGTATTGGAAATAACGATATATATATCTTTCAAATTTCCATAACAATATCTGTATAATCACGAAATCCAACATCGAAATATTCTGAAGACAATTTCGATTCAAATCCATTCCAATGAAATTATTGGAAATTCTGGTTATTTTCAAAACCATTTCAAACCCAATTTATTTATTTTAAAAATAAATAAATTATTATTCTAGTTCAAAACTAGTTCATTTCGATAAAAATCTATTTTTATCTTTTCAAATATGGAGTTTTTCATTCCAATTCTTCACAAACCATTTCTTATGATTTTACACAAATTATTGATATTTTTAACAATTTTATCAAGGCCCGTACAGTCGATTTCCATCAACGGCCATCGAACTGCACTTACAGCGACCTTTTCCAAATTTGATTTAGACATAGTTCCAAATCCAACCGTTAGATCTCAGATTTCTAATATTTGTTAGAAAGGTCTTTTTGATACGAACCCAAAGTTTCCGGTTTTAGGAGAATCCGACGGTCGGATCTCCCGTAATATCCGTTCGAAGTCAATGGTCGAAATTCGCGAACTGCCGCGGCGCGGCGCGTTCTATTCAGGCCATTATATTACATATATAATATATACTTCGTCGATTTCCTTTTAAAACGTATTTTATAAATCGTTTTAAATTCGTTTTCAAAACGATTTCAACTTCCATATCAAATTCAAATCAAAATTGAATTTTCCCTTACTAATTCGTTTTAAATTAATTTCAAATTGATTTCAATTCAAATCGATTTTCAGTTCAATTTCAATACGTTTTAAACTCAATTCAAAACGATTTCAATTCTATTTCAATCTAATTCGAATTTCAATTCTATTCAGTTTAATTCAAATTTCAATTCTTTTCAATTTCATTCGAATTTCTATTCTTTTCAATATAATTCGAATTTCTATTCTTTTCAATATAATTCGAATTTCTATTCTTTTCAATATAATTCGAATTTCTATTCTTTTCAATATAATTCGAATTTCATTTCAAAATATTCAATTTTGAAATCACTTTTCAATATTCATTATAAAAACGAATATAATCGATATAAATATCGTTCACGTCAAAATGGCGTCAATCTAATCAACATGGCTTCATATATTCTATTTTCAAATATTCTATTTTAAATATTTCTTTTTCAAATATTTCTTTTTCAAAACTAGAATGAGGCCCAATCAATTACCATGTAATGTTAATTATATGGATTTTCTACAACACATGTATTCAATAACAACGATGAATAATCAACCATCATCCAAAGTGCATTTTACACTGTATAAGCATCAAATATAAATATTTAACGCTCATAGCAGTCTGTCAATCAATTGATCGACATATAACTAATTATTGGGACTAGTGTATGTCATATATCACCCCAATACCCGTGTGGGGTTTTCAAACAATCAAACACAGATTTTATTTGTGCAGTTGGGCGATGTGTAAAATTTATCATCCCAATCAATATCAGTCAAATGTGTGTATATAAACAAATCGTCCGATTCGTTTATAAATATTTATTATATATATATGTTAAAAATTATATTTTTAACTATAAAATATTTTCCACTATAAAATATTTCATTTCACATCACATCACACAATCAACTACACATCAAAATCAAACAAACAAGCATACAAGCCGTCCATGGTCGGTGGACGACGGGTGTCAGGTGCTACTAAACACCGTCTGCATCCTAGTATATATTTTAACTAGAAATAAATTTAAAAGTGAGGAGTTCTCACTGAGGGTTCCACTCCACCGTGTTTTACTGTTGAACTGCTGAATCGTCTGAATCTGCTTGAAATTCCATTGCAGTTCTTTTCACGCTGTTCAAATAAAAATTATATTTTTAATATGATGTTTTTATAAAAATCTCGTATTTCTATAAATAAAAATTTCGCCTTTCTATAAATAAAAATCTCGTCTTTTCACTTATAAAAATATAATCTTTTCATCGCTACCTCCTATATAAAAATCGAATTTTTATGTTCTCTATCTTATAAAAATCATATTTTTATTACTTCTATAATATAAAAATCATATTTCTATTTCTTCTATAATATAAAAATCATCTTTCTATTTCTTCTATAATATAAAAATCATATTTCTATTTCTTCTATAATATAAAAATCATATTTTTCTTTTGCAAATGAACAAATAAAAATCATATCTTCTCTTGCAAATAAAGAAATAAAAATCATATTTTCTTTCGCTTAAAAATCCTATTTTTATTCAAATAAGCTTCCTAACTTTCTTTAAATAGAAATCCAAATTTTACGTGATTAAAAATCTGATTTTTATCAAACAAATGGAAATAAAAAAACAAAAAAAACTTACAGTGTTGTTAAATGGAGGGGGGGGGTCTCGCTGGCCAGTCGCAGGAGGGGGGTGGACTTCAGGGTAGCGGTGGCGGTGGCTTCAATGAGGGCGGCGAGTTAAGTTGGAGGTCTAGGGCATTGGAATCAGAGGGAAACGGGGGGAAAGGGGGGGTCGTCGGTTGATCAGAGAAGGGGGGAGGAGGGCGCGGAGGTGGCGGAGTCCCCCTGACGGCGGCGGCGAACTGGAATTAGGGGGGCGCGATTTCTGTTCGTCGTTCTCTTCTTTTTTTTTCTTTTTCTTTTTCTTTTTTTATTTTAATTCGTTCGAAATGAACTGATGAGGGAGGGAGGGAGAAAATGTGAGGGTAAGGGGGGGTTATTTATTATTTTATTTATATATTTTTTCAAAAAGTTAACTTTTTAATTCGACCTCAAAACGAGGCCCACCGCCTGTCATCCATAGCTAATTACCCCCATCTCGAACACAATGGGATATGTATCACATACGAACTCGAAAAATTCCCGAAAAATATTTTCTAGCTTCGTATTGACAATACGGTCCTAACAAAACTAATTTCATCGAATTCTGAGACCGTTGGAAAAATGGCTATTTTCCAGTCGATTAAAATCAACTGAAATTGGCCAAACGCGTTTTCGTTTGCCACGCCCACATATTGACTCGAAAAATTATGAAAATTGGAATCTAGCAATAATTTGACATCATGGATCCAGCAAATGTTGTTTCGTCGAAATCCGAGGTCGTTTGCAAAATTTCCATTTTTATGGGCCAGAATTCCATAGCGACTATTCTGAATTTTCAACTGGGCATATCTTTTTATTCCCACTATGAAATTTTAATTTTTCAGATTCGTTGGAAAGATATTCACACATAGATTCTAATATTTTTGGTTTCACTAAAATCCGGTTTATTCTGAATCCTGTACATCCATTTGAAATTTGAAATCGAATTATCGAACTACCGCGCCATTTTCAATTCCTTTTATATATATAATTAAATATTTATATTCTAACGACGATCTATATAATATATATGTTCGAATTCTATTCAAAATAAATTTTTCGTTGATATTATTTAAAATAATTCATTTTAAATATTCAAAATTCACTAAAATTGCCAAAATAAAAAATTTAAATTGGCTCGGATTTCCGGGTTATTACAACAAGGAATTGTTTACCCCTATATAAATACATGCAAATCATCACAGGAACTTATCAAAAAAAAAGCAACTATTCAAGAGAAAAAATCAAATCAAAATGCTCACATTTTCGATCGTGAACCCAAACCAGTGACCAAAAGCATCGAGAGAATCGAAGCATCAGAGAGTAAATCAAGTGGAATCGATTTTGGAATTAAAACTTGTTAGAAAAATAGAAAAATCCGATTGTAAAAGTTGTTTGAAATTCAAAACTGATTTAGCCCATCAAATTGAAATTTTTCAAAAGCTCTTCAAAAGAAATTATGGCTTTAAAAGATAAAAAGGATGAGCTAATTTGTAAAAACAATCTTTTGCAAAAAAGAATTGAAAATTTTTAAGACAAATAAAAATTCCAAAAATAAAATTGTTGATAAACAAAAGTTGCTGAAAACTGAATCCATTTTGAATAAGCTTGAGAAAGAAATTGAGAAATTCAAAAATTTTGAAAAACTTGAATATAAAAAACAAAATGTTTTGAAAATGAAATTTCTGAGTCTAAGGTCAAATTGAGACGATTGAAAATGAAAATTTGATCTTAAAACAAAAGGATGTTGAGGAAAGAGAAATTTTGAACAACCATTGTTCTAAACTAATAAATGACAATGATCTTTTGAAATCCAAAATCAATGGTCTTGAACTGAGTTTGAAACGTTTTTCAACCAGATAAAAATCCTTGATTATGTTATTGAAAAATCAATATTCTTTTGGAAATAAGTATGGTCTCGGTTTTGAGAAAACTAATAATTTTGAGAAGCTAAATTCAAGTTGTTGAAAAAAGTCAAATTACTTTAAAAAGGATCAAATAGGAAATTTGGACTAAAATTATTTCAAAGGATTTTTAAATCATAACCGAGATGTGAACTTACTGTTTAACAAACCATTTAAACAATCATTGTTCCCAAAAGGAAATAAAATGATTTCATCTAAATTCAAACAGATTTGGGTTCCTAAGGGTACAAAGGTAAATTAAAATGGATTGTTGTTTAAACAAGATTGGGTACCGAAAATTGTGAATACATTTATAAGTGGTTTTACAAATTTTGTTAAACCACTCGATTCCCTAAACCCTTAGTAACTGGAGGAGGATGAGGAACTGCATTCAAGTTGTCTTTGAAACATTTAGAGTTCCTTAGCCAAGTTTGTTGTGCTAGAGATTTAATGGTTCACATCGATTTCAGGTTTGATATCCAACCTCATTTCTTCGTCTGTTTATATTCTTCTTTTTATTCCCCTTTCTATTTTTTTCTTTTATTCCTCCTACTACCCCTTCTACTTTTTTCTTTATTGTGCTTATCTGCTTTGTCGCCGCCAATTTTTTTATATATTCTGAGCTACTTTAACTTCGAATTGCAAACTTCTTGTTTTTCTGGAAATTTGCTTCATTTGTATAAAACTCTGATGTTTTAATGATTTCCAGATCTTGAATTCAAAATTGCGAATTTCAGCAATTATTTTGAAGTTTATTATTTTACTGATTTTTAAATTCCTAATAGTGCTGAAGAATTCTTATCATCTTGAACACTGTTAAATTGAATTCTAATTTTTTTAAGATCTGAAAAACTAATGAAATTTCACACGTCTCTGCTGTTTTTAGTTTCTTTTAATTCATTTTGGAAAGAATTGAAATATTATACTCATTACATCACACTGCTATTTTTTCTGTTGTAAAGGTTTCATTGGTTTTTTGGATTGGCTTGGTTATGATGAATTGAAAATCGTTTTTGAATGGATTGTTGCATCCTGAAACTCACTTTTATTTCATGTTCTTTTGGCTCAAATATTTGATTGTTTGAAATCATTTAAAATTGATGATATCTTGAATCTCACACACATCTTGGATTTGAAATTATAGTCTTGTATGATCGATTCTTTAAATCTTGAAAATTTCGCATCCCTTCAAGTGATTTCAAACAATCAGTTTCTAAACTTGGATCATGAATCATCTCTTAGGCTTGATGCAAATATTCTGATTATTTTCCTTAAGAATCTTATTCTGAAAATGGTTGTTCTACTGATCTGATAAAAGGAATCGTTTTTGAAAATGTTTTGATGCTTGCTTGTATTGGTAAAAATTGTTGCTGCTCCAATAGATGGAATTGATATGCTTGACTTGCTTTTGTAGGCTTGGTGATTTTATGTTGAAAAAAATCTGTGCTTAGTTTTCATTGGCCACTATACACAATTAAGAACTCAAGTGGTATCATTTTTTAGAAGTCTTGAATTTTTTTCTCATTCATTTGTCTGATTTTTTTAACTGGTTTTCAAACTGTATAGATCTTTTAAATACCTCTTGTAATCGATTCTCAATTAAAAATCATTTATTGATTATTTATTCAGAAATTTAAATCAATAACCAAATTGAACTGTATTTTGAATTCATCAAGATTATTATCAGGCTTTTTGAAATTATGATGAGTTCTGACTATAGTACACTTCATAGCAAGAGGAAAGTTTATTTAAATTCTTATGATGTCTGAACAAATTTTATAATATCTTTGAATTGGTGCTTATTTCACGAATATCTTCTTTTAATATCATCATTCAATCATCCATCACGATTTTATATTATGTGGAAAGTTTAATATTTTTGAAAACATATTAAATATATAGTTTCAAAACTTGTGATGGAAATGTGATTATATTATTTTCAAAAAAACTGATAATTGAAAGAAAAAAAATCGAAAATCCCAGTACAGTGGAGCATATTTCATAATATGATTAATTTAGAAATTTATTTCATAATCTTTTTTGTACCTACCACATTTCTATCATTCATATTGGTTTTATATACTGAGGAGATTTTGTATAATAAGTGTTTCTTTAACCTCATTTAAAAATCCAAGATCTGGTTATGCATGGTCAAGAGATTACTTATAATTTAAGATGCAGCTGACCTCATTTAAAAATCCAAGATTTGGTTTTGTGTGGTTAGTGTGCTCTTAAAATTAAAATGAAAAGAAAAGAAAAAGAAAATTAAATAAATAAAAATATATATTAAATCCTCCTTGGTATGTAAAAACTAGCCTATCAATTCATTTTCCAGTCTGTGAAATGTGTTAATATTTTATGATATATTATGATTTGTTGGTTGATAGTCACTGGGATTTGAGATTATTTTATTCTGTCACTTAATTTGAATTTATAATCGTAGTCCAAATCCATCACTGTTTTTGTACTCATTTTTGAAACCTGTTTGAAAATAGTTGGAAATCATATGTTTTAAAACTCTCTCCATTTTATGGAATTCATCGTAAATCCATCAGTCTACAATGTGAAATTTGTCACTAGTTCTTAGAATATTATGATTTTCGTTTGATTGAATGCGATTTATGATGAACACACACTCTCTCTCTCTCTCTCTCTTGATTTGATTTTATATTTCTAGTCAGTTGTTCATCACTATTTTAATGTCTTCGTCCTTTTGATGATAACAAAAGGGGGAGAATGAATTAATATTTTGATTGATGAGTGAATATTTCATAAATATTTTAGTATTGAAATTTCAATTAATTTATTCTTTTCACTCATGCACATATTTAGGGGGAGTTCTGTTGTAGGGGGAGCATACAAATAGGGGGAGTTCCAAACTTTACTGTCAAACACATTATTGTATTCAAAATCTTATTATATGTTTGTCATCATCAAAAGGGGGAGACTGTTTGATATAAAAATTATATGTTTTTTGTTTGATGATAACAAACATATATATATGTATGTGTTATAAATGTGTTTGCAACTGTATTATTCTACTACATCACAGAATTAAATATCTATATTTAAATAGAATACTACTGCATAAGAATTTAAATATTCAAACAGTATTTTATTGAAATATAATATTTTATTTCAAACATTCTACTAGTACATATTTTTCTAACTCCACTATTTGTATATCTCAGTAATACAATACATTCCATTTCATATCCTACACAGCTCCTCACTACAAACTTTCTATTTCACTCAGACTCAGTTACATCTCACTCTGCCACTCATTTACATTCACTCTCTCTGTTATACATACATTGACACACACTTTGACACACTTGTCTTCTGTCTGCTTCTCTATCAGTCCAGTCACCTGTTTACCTGTCACAGAAACACACAAAGTAAACTGGAACAAAACTATATTTAGATTCAAGCAGATATAATTTTATTTTAAATTTTATTTGCCTCAGAATTTTGGTGTGTTTCTCATCATATTTCTTGACTTGATCTGATAAGTATATAAATCCATTTGTGTCTAGACAACTTGTGATATTCACAATGATTTACTGAAAATACCACAAGGTAGACAGTGTCTCTAGTGCATATATATATATATATATATATATATATATATTCTGGACATATTTGTATACACATGTGTATGTATATACACATATAATTTTGTGCAAAGGCAATATGTAACGACCAGGGGTTTTCGCGATCCTGAGTAACCGACATAAACTCAATGTCGACTATTCAAGCATCAGAAATACCGGATAGTCCATGAAAGAATTTAGAGGGTGAGAATTGATAAGACAAAAACTTAGAATAGAAGAAGAAGAAGAAGAACATACAACATCAGGGTTAACATGAATCTCACAGCGGAACGAATAAAATATAACATAACTTTGAAATAAAACCAGTATATGTAGGCACTAACATTTATCAGAGTACAACACTTACAACACAGCGGAAATAAACAATAGCTATATATTCCTGAAGCCTCCTGCTCCAACTCTTCAAGTATCTGTAAAATCCCGACTACTTGACTGCCCGTACAAAATTGGGCACCCAAGAGTTTAGGAAAAACAAAACAAAATAAACTGTTGGTCAGTCATGTGACTGGTGTGAGTAAACTCCAACCATTTGTTTAACTTTTAAAATCCCTTTAAAAGAAAGGAAATTGTAAGACCGATCCACACATAAACACGGACGGTTTTTACCTTACGATAAACCAAATTATTCTTTATATCAAATCTCTTCTAATATTATAATAGTGTCTATCAACCACAACTAATAATCATTTAGCAAACGCTTTCATATCACGTTCTACATATATAATATACAATCAAATTGTAACGAGCTCCAATTCACTCCCAGTCAGTTTCGTTTTATAGCCGCCGTCCATACGATCCCAACGGATTTTGTTTCGCTCAATTCTGATCACGTATGACAAAGATACGATTTTTACAAGTTATACACGTATTTAAATTTTAAATTAAACTTAACTTATTTTGAATCCCTGCCTCACCCTAATTTCCACTAGCCCAATTACCCAAGAAAACCCATCAGCCAAACATCCTTTCTTCCCCGTTCAATAAAAAACCCGTTGCTCCTCAGTTGCCCACACCATTGTCGAAATTTCATCCTTCTAGTCCTCCATCTCCTCTTCGCTAAAGCTCAAATAATAAATACCACAATTCTCCCCTTAATCTCCTCTCCCTCCTCATATAAACATCACTCAGCTCGCATCACCAAATCAAAACCCATCGAACAGTAGTAACTCGCGTAAACAAGAAATCAATCGACACATTTTGGTACCGATTATCCCTAAACTTTGCCAACCTTTGTTATTTGCTCATGCAAATCCAACTACGAACACACGTTCGTGAATTAAAGCCTTGATCCCCCAAAAAAAACCAACCCTAGAAAACGCTGTTCAGAACCGGAGCACAAAACCTAGCGTCGAGCCATATAAAACCGACATAGAAATGAAGCTCTTCACTTGCTGAATCCATACATATATATTTTGCAATTTATAGGAATATATTGGAATTGTTTTGATTTTCCAAACTCGAGAATTTACTGTTTTCTTGAGGTAATGGCTCATTGTTTGACTATGGGAGAATGGAACTAGGGTTAGAAATAGTTTTAGGTATTTATAGTGTATTTTTAATAATTTAATATTCAATTAAATATTCATTTTTAACCAGCCGCTGTTTGTATTCATGGTATAAAAATTTCTGTGATTGGATACAATATCCAAATTTGATGAAAATGGACCGACAACTACAGCTCGACATTACGAACCCAACGAAACTGATTTCGTTGAATTCCGACTTCGTTTGCTCGTACACCATATTTTTAAAGTCAAATTATCGACTATTTTTCACATTAAAATTCCATACGGCCATATATTGACTCCAAAAATCACAAAAATTGAAATCTAACAATAATTTAATATTCCGGATCCAACAAAACTAGTTTCGTCGAAAACGAAGGTCGTTTGCAAAAATGGCTATTTATAAAGCTCTAAATAAAACCATTTTAATTTTAGTATATTTAAAAATAATTAAATTAAATATAAATAAATATTATTATATATATATTCACACAGAATATAAATAGCTCCAAAATATTCCTATCTGAATTTATAACTCGACATTTCAAATCTATATTTAATCAGTATTCAATTTATATTGAAAATCAATTTATAATATAAATAAATCGTTATATATTATAAAGAAATTCCATAGTGACTTTTTAAAAATTTGATTTGGACACAACTCAAAATCTACCTGACGAAATCCCGATTTTTCTCTTTTATTAGAAAAATATACTTCACCAGCTTAGAACGTTTCTTGTTTCACAGAAATCCAGCTTAAAACAGATTCTGTATATTCGTTTGAAGTTCGAATCGCCAAATTACGAACTACCGCGCCATTTCGAGCTCGATTTTAATTATAATATAATTATACGTTCAACTGTCGTTTATATAATATATTTGTTAATATAATTCAATTCTAAACTGAATTATATATTTTAAATAATCCAATTCACACTATATTGTGGATTCCACTATTTCAGACTATTTCAAAAATTAAATACATTATTCTATTATTTATATTAATTAAATATTAAATATTATTTAATTCTGGTCATTTTAAATTACCAAATCATTATTTAAATAATTAAATAAATTATTTATAATACCGTAAAAATACGGGTCGTTACACAATACAATCAAATATCATATGTGTGTGTGTATATATTTATATAAATGTATATAAATATACATATGTGTGTGTGTATATATATGTATATACATAGAAGCAACAATTGTTTAGCAAAATAAAAATTGCTACAGAGTGCAACAAAACAGCAAGCTCAAAATATTCAATATGACAATAGGCTGTCATATTTGGTGCAGTAAGAAAGGTCATGCTTCAACTCAACACAAGTGCACAAACAAGTACACTGGGCAACAAAGTGATCAAACATTTCAACACATATATCAAGTGTGCACAGTTTCATATGTACATGCAACAGTCAAGTCAAAGAAAGTGGAAACTGGAGTACAAACTATCATAGCTTGGAAGCAACAAAGTACTCAATACCCAGATGGACAAAGACACGCAAATGGAAAGCTCTTAAATTGGTCAAGCCTACTACAAGCAACCAAGTGATCACATGCTATTACAAGCATGGTAAACAATTCAGTGGCACGTATGCTGAAGCATGTAATGGTGTAGCATACATTGTACATTTTTCATGCACAAGTTCAGGCTTGCAAAAAACATAAACTAGAATAGGAAAATCAAGACCAGGTTCAAGAACAAGCACAACGGCTCGAGGCATATTCAAAAGGACATAAAACGACAAGCAGAGAGCATGGAGTGACACATGCATGGTGAAACTTGGTGCATGCTAGGTTCATATTCATGCAGTAGCAAAAGAACAAAGAGATAAGGCAAGCTTCACATTTCAACATGGTTCATGCGTACATGGTTTATGCAGTTTGTACAGGAAGCATTCAAGAATGATCAAAGTTGATCAAGTTGTCTCACAATGGTGAGTGCAAACAAATATGCATCATCATGAAAACGTATATATATCTATGAGTATACAATCAAATATGCTTACTACAGCAATACATGGGATGCACCATAAAAAGGCAGAGTAAACATGCTTAGAAATGAAGGCAGCAATGTTGATATGTATATACATACACAGTTGTATGTGTGTCTGTGTGTGTGTATATACATATATACATACGTATATATATGTATGTGTGTGTATAATGAACATGTTGAAATGATCATGCCAAGCCACAACATAGAACTCAAGCGCCAAATTTATGCTCAGACTGTTTCAGAAAATTTAATATATGCTACAAATGGATGGGTAAAAGAATTCATAGGTGGCACAAACAAGTTTGGAAAGATATTAAATTGAAATTCAAAATTTGTCCAGAAATCAAGTATGCAGTGGGACAATTATTTGGCAAGTGGATAATCTCTACCGAATATCTCCAGAACTATTTTAGCAAGCAATTTTTTAAATCCTTCCAGGAATTCACAAGTATGTTTTGGAAAGAATATTCCACATTTCAGCGTATATGGCATGAATTCAATGCTGAAAATATAGCAAAATTTTATGTTCATAATTCTTTGAAAATCAAAGACAATTTTCGGTAAGAAATCTGTTAAATTGATTCCAGTTTTTTTCCCAGAAATCATTCAGCATTCATGGTTTTTACAATCAAGGCAACAAAGGGGAAACTCACGACAACAAATCAGAGCAAGTCATCAAAGTCGAATGTATAAAGAAATCAATTAGAGGACTCCTGCCAATTTTAATAAAGTAACAGTCACGCAACATTCAAGTCAAGCCATTCGGAGAAATCAAATCATATCCAAATACTCACGTTTTCGATCGTGAGCCTAAATTGGTGGCCAAAAGCATCGAGAGAATCAAAGCATCAAACAGTAAATCAAGAGGAATCGATTTTGATGTTGCGATTTGGGATTTTGAAGAATAAAGAGGAGCCAATTGTTTTGTTTCATAATAAACAAGGCAGGCCGACATATTATTATTTTTTACAAAGGGGTTTTTGTGTTATTTTATTGTGTTTTATTTTTCTTTTTAATCGTTCATGAGTTTCCTAGTTTATTTGTAAAACTAGGGGTTTTTCTAATTTGTCTGTAAAACAATGGGTTTATTAGCTATAGGATTTATAGTTAGTGTTTACAAGTTACGAGTTTGTATTTCGGGGAAAATCTTATCTTGCGTATAAAGATCAATGTAGGGTTTTGAGAGTAGGATTAAAACAGGAGCAGGATTTTCGAGTTTACAGGGTTTGGTAAGTGGGATCTGTTTAAATACCTAGTAGAAATCTTGGAGAATGCAACAGTAGGCAGGGTTTGTCGAAGATTGGTAAAATTTGTGTTATTTATTTTCTGCATTTATTTTCTCTGCTAAACTCTGTGTTATGATATTTTTAATATCACATAAAAGTCCAATAAACCCTATTCACCCCCTTTGGGGTTAATCTAGATCTAACACGTATTACTAGAGTTTCTCTTTTCCATGAGAGATTTTGGCCTTTGCTAATAGCAATGGTTATAATTATTGGCGTTCTGCGATTTTATTATTTCCTATATATATGTGTGTGTGTGTGTATGGGAAATGCAGTTACTTGTGAGTGTCAAGTTGGTGATATACCAGTTCGAAAGCGATATTCCTCTAGTGAACATCACTTGTGTTTACTACTGGTTATGGTTTCATTACTCGAGGTGATGTGGTGCGGACATGACTGAGGTAGTTAGTTCCATATGGAAGAAGTGTTGTTTGCTCCTAGCATCGTTAGCTGGTGCTGGTTGATCATTCATTCATGTATATTGTGGCTTCAGCTAGATATAATTGGATGAGAAGTATTGAATAGTTCTCTATAACTATTTGAGATCCCCAAATGGATACTGGAATAATTGTCAATGTTTTTCCATCCGTGGTTGCCATAGAGTTGGGAGTACTTTGATAGCACTCGAGTCATACCCAGTTCGTTGATGAGGATGATATACTAGTATTCCTTATTTTTTGAATGGAAACTAGTTGTCGAGTCATGTATGGATTGAATCTTATATTGGATGTCTCGCATTAGTTAGATTTGTATCTTGCATAATAGGATGGTATGGATGTTATTTTATGTAGTTTCCATTGTTTTGTTTATGCATGTTCGATTGATGATGTTTGCATGTCTATTTATATTTATATAAATGTTAGGCATACAGGGTAATTGTATTATTGCATAGGAAATTTGTTAGAGATAAATTCCATATAGTACTTGACATGATCATGTTAGATAAATTTAATTTATTTAACATGCTTATTTCTTCTTGTTGTTATATATGTTATTGTGTCTAATTCTCTTTTTTGACACATGCCCTGGTTCGAAGAAGCAAGATTTGATTTATTTGGAAGCTAATTCTCTTTTATTTGCATCTAAATGCTAAGCTTACTTAAAAAGAGGTATGTAGTGGATGTGGAGTTGTGATTTTTACCATTTGGTGCATTATGGAGATTTTATGTCCATGTATGGATAATCACTTTTGGGCTTTTGTTTTCTTTTTTCGGGATGGGCCTTGTATGACAAATTGTGAGTTTTCAGGATCGATCCATGCAAAGGAGATGCCGTTGAAAATTTGTGTGAATTTTGCTAAATTTGGAAGGAAATCCAGTATGCCTTGATAAGCTGAATTGATTTCCATTTAGTGAGTTGTCACTTTTGTTTTGCACCGTCCATTTGTTATGAAAATAGATATACAACTTGTGTTTGACATAGCTACATTGATCCTAGATTCTATTATTATAATTAGGAGCAGGAATTATTGCTCAATGCCAAATTCCGAATCTATTTCCTTCATTATGATCACATTCAATAGTTGTTGTTGAAAGCGTTAATGGACGATTTCTTTTGTATAGTAACTTATTCGAGAGTGTTAGGTTATGTTATTCAGTCCTTGAGGATTTTGGGAATGAAATCCTTTAAAGAGAGAAGGATGTAAAAAAAACCATATTTTTATGATTGAATATTTAAGTGTTTTATTTAAATATTAATCGTTAACTGAGTGGTGGTTCTAAAATGTTACTTTTCACATACGGTCGAATCAAGACCACCTCCATTAAGTCCGAATCGATGCTGTAACAACCCGGAATTTTGGTGATATAAACTAATTATTAAAATTTCAAAAAAAATAGGAATTTATGCAAATGATGGAATTTGCTACGAGACTTTAATCGTTGCGTTCATCTTGGATTTCTGGTCAACTTTCATGTTTGGAGTTTCGCGAACGGAGTCCATATGAAAAGTTACGGAGGAAATATGAAAATGGATAGACAATAAATAAACAGAATATTTAATTAATAATTTACCTAATATAACCCAGCAGACCTGGGCAATTCGGTGCCCAGACGGTCGACCGCCCAGATTGGCCTACTGGGCGTCAAATCGCCCGGTGGCGGCTAGGTCTTGAAGGGTTAGGTTAATTTTTATGTATAACGAATGGACGGATGTAACTTAAAACTAATATGATGGTTTTAGGCCATTTCCATATATATGTATAAACATACAAATGCAGGATTTATATACAGGAATTATGTACTGAAGACTGTACAGTTTTAAAGATATTAGAGATTCAGAATTCAGAGATATTTCAAGACTCATGAGTATTTAATATTTCAAGAGTTCAAGACTAATATAGTTATAGCGCCTAGTTTATGTAAGACTCTGAACAGAGCTCCAGGTTCAAATTCTGTTTTTGAAATTCTGTTTTCAAATTCTATCTTCAATTTCTATCCTCTCTATTCTTTTTTTATTCCTTTCTTATTTTACTTTTGTTTCAAACTCAAGTTTTATATGTTTTATATATATTTATACTTTAATACATTTTATATAGTTTTAATACTATAATTTTATAAATACGTTAATAAAGTTTATATCTATGTTTTCATATGATTTCCTATTTTATAATATTCACTTATAACACTATATTTTAATTCAAGAATTTCTAGACTTATATTTATATCAAAACACTTGAAAAATGCTCAAAGATCAATTTTGTACTAAGGGTATGTCGACATACACTTAACCCCATGTCGACATATAACTGTCATTTTTTCAATTTTGAAAGGAAGTGTCTTTTCACTATTTGTGATGGTTCTGAAGCATTGCAACCTTTCACACACACTATGAAAAGGGGTTGATTTCGAATCTTTAATCACTTCTTCTTCTCCACTTTCACTCTCTTTCATTGCACCATTATTTCTTATCATTTTTAAGATTTCAACACCTGCACTCTGCTGAAATTTAATTCTATTTTCATTAATCTTCTTCTCTCTACACTCTCTACTCATTACTCTCTGAATCAAGTGCTATTGAAGAGTTAATGGGATGTTTGTAATTGTTTGGGTTGAGTAAAGTAATCGATGGTATCCCTTGTAGCCGTGAAATCAAGGACGAGTAATCGGTGGTATCCCTCGTACCCATGAAATCAAGAAGGTTGGAATCGGTGGTATCCCTTGTAGCCATGAAACCAAGGAGGTTGTAATGAGATATTGATATAGTAATAAAACTCTGCATAATCCAGCGTTGTGCGGACTGGATGTAGGAGCAATCCGAATCAGTATAAAATCAGGTGTGTTCTTTCCTTTTCTACATTTTATTTCTGTTTATTTTTTTGTTTGTGTTTGAATCTGTGTCTGTGATTGTGTTTGTGGTGTTTTATCCATATAGTAGTTCATATAAGTTTAGGTTTTGTTTAAATTCTCAAAAACACTATTCACCCCCTCTAGTGTTTGTTTTGCCTTAACGGTCCATTCCACAATCCCTATCAGAGCAAGGTCTTTCGAAAAGTTCATAATCTAATTTTTGAAAATAGTGATAATGGCAACCAACACTGGTAGCAATAATAGTTCTTCTGTAGAGGGTATGTCCACTATTAGACCACCACTGTTTAATGGTAGTAATTATTCATATTGGGCATGTAGAATGAAAATATATTTACAGTCAGTAGGATTAGACACATGGAACAATACACAAAATGAATTTTGTTGAACCCACAACTGCTTTTGCACAATGGACAAATGAACAAAAGACAGTTGCACAAAGCAATTATAAACCCATGAATATGTTATTTTGTTTATTAGATAGGAATGAGTTTAATAGAATGTCAGTATGTAAAACTACTTATGAAATTTGGACAACTTTACAAGTTACTCATTGTAACAACCCGGAAATGTGAGCCAATTTAAAAATTTTATTTTGGCAATTTTAGCGAATTTTGAACATTTAAAATGAATTATTTTAAATAATATCGACGAGAAATTTATTTTGAGTAGAAATAGAAGTATATATTTATTTGAATCGTCGTTAGAATATAAATAATTATATATAATTATAAAAGGAATTGAAAATGGCGCGGTAGTTCGATAATTGATTTCAAACTTCAATTGTACATACCGGGTGCAAAATAAACCGGATTTTAGCGAAACCAAAAATAATAGGATCTAATTGGGAATATCTTTCCAACGAATCCGAAAAATTGAAATTTCATAGCGGGGATCAAAAGATATGTCCAGTTGAAAATTCAGAATAGTCGCTATGGAATTCAGGCCCTTAAAAATAGCCATTTTGCAAACGACCTCGGATTTGGACGAAACCACTTTTGTTGGGTTTGTGATGTCAAGTTATTGCTAGATTCCAAATTTCATAATTTTCCGATTTAATATGTGAGTGTGGCAAAGGAAAACGCGTTTGACCCGTTCTAGTTGATTTTAATCGACTGGAAAATGGCCATTTTTCTAACGGTCTCAGAATTGGGCAAAATTAGTTTTGTTAGGACCGTATCGTCAATACGAAGCTAGAAAATATTTTTTTGGAATTTTTCGAGTTAGTATGTGACCCCAGTAAATTGAAATGCGCGTTCAAAATTCAATATATAGAGTTATATGTTGATTTTGGCGGAAACTGATTGAAACGATCGAATCATCTTACGATACATATCCCATTGTGTTCGGAATGGGGGTAATTAGCTATGGACGACAGGCGGTGGGCCTCGTTTAGAGGTCAAATGAAAAAGTCAACTTTTTGAAATTAAATAAATAAAATAAAACTCTCTTCCCTCTCTCCCCTTATTTCCTCTCAGGCACACCCCCCCCCCCCCCTGTAACAACCCGGAATTTTTGGGGCCAATTTAAAATTTTTATTTTGGGAATTTAAAAGAAAATTGGATATTTAAAACTATTTATTTTAAATAATAACGGCTAAAAATTTAATTTTTAATCAAAAATAAAACAAATAAATTTATTTAATTATATAGGGAGTTTAAAATAGCACTACAGTTTGAAATTTTAAAGGTGTGGAATGATGAATGTTATATTTAATGATGATTGTTTTATTGAAAGCCAATATCTCATGTTAATTTAAATTTGATAAATCGTCATGTTAGTATACATTATACGTTAGAAATCAATTTTGTCCTATATGTTAAGAAATCAATTATGGTCATTACTATTAGCAATCAATTCTGGTCATTACTATTAGCAATCAATTCTGGTCATTACTATTCGCAATCAAATTTGTCATCTATGATAAATAAATATGTCATTGATTAGTATAAATGTTGCAATAAATGAATATTTCATTGATTAGCATAACAAAAATTAACATTTTGTTAAGAGAATTTGTGTAATAACAAAATTAACATTTTGTTAAGAGAATTTGTGTAATAACAAAAGTCACATTTTTGTTAAGAGAATTTGTGTTAAAACAAAATGACGTTTTTGATTGGAAATTTAGAAAGAATAATCAACTATAAATATACATGAGAATAAAAGATGAATGGAAACGTTAGGTAAATTAAATAGATTGTTATAAATGGATACAAGGCAAAATAAATAAAGAGTATTCTATGGAAAGCACTAATGGCTTAAAAGAATGAAAATCATGTATACTTATAACCATTCTCTCTCTCTTATTCTTTGTAGTCCAATTTAATATATTCCCTTAATTATGATAATGGATATTTATGTTTGAAATTGAGTTAAGGGTTGAATAATGGAAATTAATGGACTACATTAAATTTGATTAATTCCTATAATTAATATTGTCGTGTTAAATATAATTTATGAAACCAAGAAATTTATAATGTACGTAAATGATTCCTATAACTAATATGAGCCTTATTGTAAGCTAGTAACGTTTGGGTTTGAATTAAAGATGAATACCAAAAAGATTGAATGATTTATTTATATAAAATACATAATATAACATAAATGCTTTCCTTTTAATATTAAATACATTCATGGAATTAGTTAATTAATTAAATATCCAGTATTTGAATCGGGGAAACATATTGACCGTTTCTTTCGTGATCTAAGAAAATTAACGCATCCTTTTTTTACCGTGTCCTTTCATGTATCTCTCCTTGCGCCTTTCCCCTTTTATAAAAACCGTTCCCTCCCCTTTCTTTTTATCACTTTCCCCTTTACTCTTTTTTTCTCAGTCAAACGTTTTCCCCAAATCCATCCTCACCGAAAATTAAATCTTGCAAATCAAATTGCAGCCTCCAAAATCTTTGCTCTTCCCTTCCACCATTCGTTGTCACCGCATTCCACCATCGATATGCAACCGCAACAACCACCCGAGCCACCGCAGTCAATTCCTAGCCGCCACCCTCCATTGCCTGTCGAAAGGTTCGGCCTTTGTTCCTGAAGAAGAAAGAAGGGCAGCGTTCTGATCGTAAAAACCAGATCTACATAGCTGGACTGAAAAAGGACCATTTTGAACTGTTTGGAATTTGGACCATAATCTACAACGAATGTGAGAATCCTAATTTATTAAATTAATTAAAATAGTGAAATCATGATCTGTTGTTATTATTATTGATCTGTGTTGTGGTGATGTAAGATATATAATGTTTGTGTGAATTGTATTGTTCTTGTGCTGTGTTGGAATGTTAGTCCAGATCTGTATTTTTGTGTAATCGTAATATCGTTCTCATCTTTATTCTAATTTTTCTCTTTATTTTATTTTGTTTTGAATCTTTTATATTTCAAAATAAAAAGGAAACAAAGGTTCATATTTTGATTCACAAAATTAAAACAAGATTTGATTTTTTTTTTATCTTATTTTGATTTACAAAATAAAAAGCAAAGGTTTAATTTTTAATTTGAATTATCCTAACCATGATAAAATTTGGATCTTTGTTCTAAAAAAACAAAAATTTGGATCTTTTGTTTTAAAAACAAAAATAAGATTTGCTCTTTTTGTTTTGAATACGAAAATAAAGACTTGCTCTTTTTGTTTTGAAAATAAAATTTTAGATTTACTCTTTTGTTTTGAAACAAAAATACAGTTTTAGTCTCTTTGATTTTGAAAACAAAGTAAAGTTTTAATCCTTTGTTTTTGAAACAAGGTAAAATAAAGTCGAATCTTTATCATATTTTATTTTTAATAAAAGAAAGTTTGATCTATATAAAAATAAAAGGAAGTAAAAGTTTCATTTTAATTTACAAAATAAATTAGAATCTTTAATGTGTTTACAAAATCAATGAAAAGGTTGAATTTTTATCTTGATTTCCAATATAATAAGAAAAGTGAATCTTTATTTTTGATTTACAAAGATTAAAGTTTGGTTTAATGAAGATTTGCTATTTTATTTCAATTCACAAATATAGAAAATAAAGATTTAATGTCTTATTTGATTTACAACTAAAAGTAAGATGAGGCCTTATTAGTGATTCACCATATGTAATGACACCAAAAACTATCGTCATGTTAATGTTATTGTAATGACACCAAAAACTATCGTCATGTTAATGTTATTATAATGACACCAAAAATTATCGTCATGTTAATGTTATTGTAATAACGCAAAAAAAAAAAGAATTAAAAAAAACTATCGTCATGTTGGCCTTGTTGTAATGACACCAAATACCATCGTCATGTGGATCTAGTTGAATGAACCAAACATTCGCATTAGAAATTATATTTATATTTGAAATGTTGGCACTAGAAAATACGTCTACATTAGAAATAAAATTCACCTTTTATTTGCATCCTACAATGCAAACATAAAATAGAAAAGAAACATTGTTTTTCCAATGTAATGATAATATAAAAGAAACATTGTTTTTCTAAGGTAAGAATAATAGAAAAGAAACATTCTTTTTCAATGAAAAGAAAATAAAGGAAACATTGTTTTCAATGTAAAAAGATAACATTGTTTTCAATGTAAAAAGATAACATTGTTTTCAATGTAAAAAGAAACATTGTTTTCAATGTAAAAAGAAAATAAAATTAACATTGTTTTTCTAATGTTATGGAATTAGAGAAGAAACATTATTTTTTTTATGTTAAGAAAATAGAAGAAACATTATTTTCTATGTTAAGGAAATAAATAGGAAACATTATTTTCTATGGAAAATAAAAAGAAAAGTTACATTTTTCTATGTAAAGAAAAATAAACAGAAGGGATTATATTTTCAATGCGAAGAAAAAGAAAACATTTATTTACATTTGACGTAAATAAATAAGAATTAGAAAAGAAAACATTTATTTACACTTATGTAAATAAATGAGAAAATCAGTATGCTTCACCTGAGGTTGGATTGAGTTGTGATGTAAACCTGCCCGGACCCGCCCGGCCGTCCAGTAATCACAACAATACCTATCCAATGTGAGAGGTTAAAGCATATATATTAATTTTCTAAATTTACATTTTATATATGTAAATTACTTCAAAATATTTAGTGTAAATAAATAAAACATAGACAAAGGAAGACATATATATTTACATTAGGTAAATAAGAGATTAAATAAATTACATTTTTATATGTAATTAAAAGAATATATTTTACACTGTAAAGAAATTTACATTTATATGTAATTAAGATTATAAGAAATAAAATTACATTTTTAGGTAATTAAGATTATAAGGAAGAAAATTACATTTATGTAATTAAGAATAAATAGAAAATAAAGAACAAATATGTGAATAAGAATTTATTTACATTTTCTTATGTAAATAAAAAGAATAAAAATAATAATTATGTGAATAAGTATTTATTTACATTTTTCTTATGTAAATAAAAAGAATCAATTTGTAAATAGTAATTATTAACATTTTCTTATGTAAATAATAAAAAGAAAGGTTAGAAAAGAACTAACATAAGATATTCTTTTTATGTTAAAATGGAATATTAGAAATGAATTAAAGAAATACAATTATTTACATTTGCTATGTTAATAGGATTTGCAAAGGAAATTGAAACCATTTATTTACAAATAGTGTAAATAAATATGAATAAGAAATTAGATACATTTATTTACAATTAATGTAAATAAATATAACAAAAGTAAAAGTAAAACATTTATTTACATTTAGGTAAATAAGTAAGAAAAAGATAAGAATATATTTATTTACATTTAGGTAAATAAATAGGGTAAGAAAAAGAATGTAATTTATTTACATTTAGGGTAAATAAATTAAAACATAGAAAGAATATAATTTATTTACATTTAGGTAAATAAAACAAAATATAGAAAAAAGTATAATTTATTTACATTTAGTGTAAACAAAACAGAGTTATTAAAAGTGATATTTTTATCGTCATTTTAGATGCGATAAAAAGAATAGACTTTTGAAATTGGAATAGTCAAACGATTTATATATATATATATATATATATATATATATAAATTATAAATTAAATGGAATGCGCGCGGTAGTTCGTGTATCGGCAATCGTAACTTTAAACGGTTATACAGAGAGATCCGACCGTCGGATTTTCCCAAAACTGGAGCTGTTTGGACCGCTTTGGGAAGATCTTTCCAATGACATAAATTTCGTCAAAATCCAACGGTTAGATTTCAAGATATGTGTAAATCAAATTTGGTTGAAAACAACGCCAAGGTCGCCCATTTACCCGAAGCGTCGTTAAATTAATTTAGGCTATTTTTATATAAATAAAAACAGCGATATGTTGTTATCAAATATTAATAACGATATGAAATGTTTTCAAATTATATATATATATATATGCGAGAATCATTTGAGAAGACCGAGTTCAATCTCATTTGAAATGATTGTACGACGTTTTAAATCTAAGAGTTGAAGACGGCGATTGAAGACCGACGATCTTCACATCGAATGGGTAACTAGCGTTGAGGTCCTTGATTGATTTGCTCCCAAGACGGGGCTAAGATGGTAGTTATCCGGACGTAGTGTTGATTTGTACGGATTTGACTTTCGCTCAGACCCAGAGCATAAGTTTATAAATGGAATGTATGTATGACGTTGTAGTCCTTTATACTACATTCGTTGATCTCTGTTAATACATATATGCTTGGTGGTTAACACCCTTCTCTGAGACATATGAGCTTAGAGGTTATATATTGGCAGAAATCAATGGTATAGTATGGACTGACAATGTGGCATGCTAAGATGCATTGATCAAGGCTTTTGTTGAAAAGCAGGCCTTGTGGTCGATGATCAAAGCACGGTCTGTTTAGGCGTAGCTTTGTGTATAGCGTGACTTCGCGAGCCTCACACCCCGGTATGAGTCAAAAACGGGATACGGACTGCAGGGAGTGCACACGTTTCTTTCTAGCTAGAGTGATGTCAGGGACCTACCAGCGCTGACATTTTACTTATGTGGATGATGGATTTTGAGGTACCTCGTGTTTTATAGGCCGTTGGTGGTCATATTATAGGTCCAAAGGGACCGGGAAGCGTGTGTTCAGGCATAACTAATCCACTGCCCATAGGCGGGGACCGGCCCTGAAGATCCAAGGGTTCACTGCGGGGGATCCTGAGGCATTTGCTAGAGTGTCTCGAATCGAAGAGGAGCTTGCCCCTAGCCTCGACTCATGATGGAAATCCAATTTCCAATACGACCTTGCGGTTTTGATTGTAGAACTAGTATTGGCGACATGATATATGGTACCCATGCCGTCTAGGATTGATACTTATGATTGAAATGTTTTTATTTAAAACATATACACACTAATAATAATATCAAACCCGATTTTATACGTATCAAGCATCTTTTGACCATTATAAGGTAAAACCCTATCCTCTAGTGTGCGTTGCATTGTGTGATGGGACTTGGGTCTTATAATGGTTTCATTTTTCCAAAAAGACATTGCGTTGTTTAACGATTTACTTTAATTTATGCACCGGCAATCCATTGGAGTAAACCCGTTCCGTGTTAGCGGCGTGGTCCTTGGATTTGTCTTATTAGTTAAATTAGTTTAGAATTCTCACACCAGTCCCATGACTGACTCGTAGTTTGTTTCACTTTGCAAACTCGGGTGCCCTCTTTTCCACACGGGCAGTCGAGTGCTTTTTGCAGATATCTATTCTTTTAGCAGGATCCTGGATCGAAGCCTAATGCTGTGCCCTAAGCTTAGAAAATTCTTCCGCTGCATTGTATTAAAAAGTATTGTAATTTTATCTTCCGCTGTTATATATTTATTCGTACTCTGATATTCTGTACTCTGATGTAACGTTATTATAATGTTAATAAAAGTCTGTTGTTACTGTTCTGATGTATTGTATTCCCAAAGTTAACGTATGCGGGAATTGAACGGTCTTGGTCGATTTAGCGGTCGATTAAGTCCGGGCAAAATCCGTATCGTTACAGTTGGTATCAGAGCTCTGGTTAGCTCAAATCTTTGGGGTACAACTCGTTAGAACTGAACAAAAGACCCATCAGAGATTGGATTAGTAATTTCCAATAAGAATACTCGTTAGAGATAGGATCAGCAGTATCCTAGAATGAGAATACTCATTAGAGATGGGGTTAGTAATGCCCTAGAATGAGTTCAGAGTGATAAGCTTATAATTAAAGTATTTTGATTATATATATAATCCTATTTCAGAAGATAAGATTTTTAAATATATAAAAGTATATATGTATTTGATAAGTTAGCCAAAAATGAAATTAATAAAAGTAAAATTAAAATTTAGTTAGTAAATTAAACAACTTTTAGCATAGTTCCTTTTCGAGGACGAAAAGATCTTAAGTGGGGGCGACTGTAACAACCCGGAATTTTTGGGGCCAATTTAAAATTTTTATTTTGGGAATTTAAAAGAAAATTGGATATTTAAAACTATTTATTTTAAATAATAATGGCTAAAAATTTAATTTTTAATCAAAAATAAAACAAATAAATTTATTTAATTATATATTGAGTTTAAAATAGCACTACAGTTTGAAATTTTAAAGGTGTGGAATGATGAATGTTATATTTAATGATGATTGTTTTATTGAAAGCCAATATCTCATGTTAATTTAAATTTGATAAATCGTCATGTTAGTATACATTATACGTTAGAAATCAATTTTGTCCTATATGTTAAGAAATCAATTCTGGACATTACTATTAGCAATCAATTCTGGTCATTACTATTAGCAATCAATTCTGGTCATTACTATTCGCAATCAAATTTGTCATCTATGATAAATAAATATGTCATTGATTAGTATAAATGTTGCAATAAATGAATATGTCATTGATTAGCATAACAAAAATTAACATTTTGTTAAGAGAATTTGTGTAATAACAAAATTAACATTTTGTTAAGAGAATTTGTGTAATAACAAAAGTCACATTTTTGTTAAGAGAATTTGTGTTAAAACAAAATGACGTTTTTGATCGGAAATTTAGAAAGAATAATCAACTATAAATATACATGAGAATAAAAGATGAATGGAAACGTTAGGTAAATTAAATAGATTGTTATAAATGGATACAAGGCAAAATAAATAAAGAGTATTCTATGGAAAGCACTAATGGCTTAAAAGAATAAAAATCATGTATACCTATAACCATTCTCTCTCTCTTATTCTTTGTAGTCCAATTTAATATATTCCCTTAATTATGATAATGGATATTTATGTTTGAAATTGAGTTAAGGATTGAATAATGGAAATTAATGGACTACATTAAATTTGATTAATTCCTATAATTAATATTGTCGTGTTAAATATAATTTATGAAACCAAGAAATTTATAATGTACGTAAATGATTCCTATAACTAATATGAGCCTTATTGTAAGCTAGTAACGTTTGGGTTTGAATCAAAGATGAATACCAAAAAGATTGAATGATTTATTTATATAAAATACATAATATAACATAAATGCTTTCCTTTTAATATTAAATACATTCATGGAATTAATTAATTAAATAAATATCCAGTATTTGAATCGGGGAAACATATTGACCGTTTCTTTCGTGATCTAAGAAAATTAACGCATCCTTTTTTTTACCGTGTCCTTTCATGTATCTCTCCTTGCGCCTTTCCCCTTTTATAAAAACCGTTCCCTCCCCTTTCTTTTTATCACTTTCCCCTTTACTCTTTTTTTTCTCAGTCAAACGTTTTCCCCAAATCCATCCTCACCGAAAATTAAATCTTGCAAATCAAATTGCGGCCTCCAAAATCTTTGCTCTTCCCTTCCACCATTCGTTGTCACCGCATTCCACCATCGATATGCAACCGCAACAACCACCCGAGCCACCGCAGTCAATTCCCAGCCGCCACCCTCCATTGCCTGTCGAAAGGTTCGGCCTTTGTTCCTGAAGAAGAAAGAAGGGCAGCGTTCTGATCGTAAAAACCAGATCTACATAGCTGGACTGAAAAAGGACCATTTTGAACTGTTTGGAATTTGGACCATAATCTACAACGAATGTGAGAATCCTAATTTATTAAATTAATTAAAATAGTGAAATCATGATCTGTTGTTATTATTATTGATCTGTGTTGTGGTGATGTAAGATATATAATGTTTGTGTGAATTGTAATGTTCTTGTGCTGTGTTGGAATGTTAGTCCAGATCTGTATTTTTGTGTAATCGTAATATAGTTCTCATCTTTATTCTAATTTTTCTCTTTATTTTATTTTGTTTTGAATCTTTTATATTTCAAAATAAAAAGGAAACAAAGGTTCATATTTTGATTCACAAAATTAAAAAAAGATTTGATTTTTTTTTTATCTTATTTTGATTTACAAAATAAAAAGCAAAGGTTTAATTTTTAATTTGAATTATCCTAACCATGATAAAATTTGGATCTTTGTTCTAAAAAAACAAAAATTTGGATCTTTTGTTTTAAAAACAAAAATAAGATTTGCTCTTTTTGTTTTGAATACGAAAATAAAGACTTGCTCTTTTTGTTTTGAAAATAAAATTTTAGATTTACTCTTTTGTTTTGAAACAAAAATACAGTTTTAGTCTCTTTGATTTTGAAAACAAAGTAAAGTTTTAATCATTTGTTTTTGAAACAAGGTAAAACAAAGTCGAATCTTTATCGTATTTTATTTTTAATAAAAGAAAGTTTGATCTATATAAAAATAAAAGGAAGTAAAAGTTTCATTTTAATTTACAAAATAAATTAGAATCTTTAATGTGTTTACAAAATCAATGAAAAGGTTGAATTTTTATCTTGATTTCCAATATAATAAGAAAAGTGAATCTTTATTTTTGATTTACAAAGATTAAAGTTTGGTTTAATGAAGATTTGCTATTTTATTTCAATTCACAAATATAGAAAATAAAGATTTAATGTCTTATTTGATTTACAAATAAAAGTAAGATGAGGCCTTATTAGTGATTCACCATATGTAATGACACCAAAAACTATCGTCATGTTAATGTTATTGTAATGACACCAAAAACTATCGTCATGTTAATGTTATCGTAATAACGCAAAAAAAAAAAAAGAATTAAAAAAAAAACTATCGTCATGTTGGCCTTGTTGTAATGACACCAAATACCATCGTCATGTGGATCTAGTTGAATGAACCAAACATTCGCATTAGAAATTATATTTATATTTGAAATGTTGGCACTAGAAAATACGTCTACATTAGAAATAAAATTCACCTTTTATTTGCATCCTACAATGCAAACATAAAATAGAAAAGAAACATTGTTTTTCCAATGTAATGATAATATAAAAGAAACATTGTTTTTCTAAGGTAAGAATAATAGAAAAGTAACATTCTTTTTCAATGAAAAGAAAATAAAGGAAACATTGTTTTCAATGTAAAAAGATAACATTGTTTTCAATGTAAAAAGATAACATTGTTTTCAATGTAAAAAGAAACATTGTTTTCAATGTAAAAAGAAAATAAAATTAACATTGTTTTTCTAATGTTATGGAATTAGAGAAGAAACATTATTATTTTTATGTTAAGAAAATAGAAGAAACATTATTTTCTATGTTAAGGAAATAAATAGGAAACATTATTTTCTATGGAAAATAAAAAGAAAAGTTACATTTTTCTATGTAAAGAAAAATAAACAGAAAGGATTATATTTTCAATGCGAAGAAAAAGAAAACATTTATTTACATTTGACGTAAATAAATAAGAATTAGAAATGAAAACATTTATTTACACTTATGTAAATAAATGAGAAAATCAGTATGCTTCACCTGAGGTTGGATTGAGTTGTGATGTAAACCTGCCCGGACCCGCCCGGCCGTCCAGTAATCACAACAATACCTATCCAATGTGAGAGGTTAAAGCATATATATTAATTTTCTAAATTTACATTTTATATATGTAACACCCCACCTCCTCCAGGGTGGCTCTTTCAAGCGACTCTGACTTTGGTGGGGCGTTTTTAAAACAAGGTAAACATGCATAATGATATAGCAAGGCAGGACATGACATATATATATATATGTAAATAAACAGAGTAAGTAGATAAAACAGCGGAAGATTTTTAAACCATTTCAAAACACAAGTCTGGTACATCAAAATGTCAATTTTTCCCAAATAAACAAGTCTAGTACATGAAATAACATTATCTGAAACTGAAAAGGAAAACATAAAAGTAGCTATCCCCAAAGTGGAAAAACCATAGCGAGCTCAAGTCCAAAGCATACATGAGCTATCCAAGAAAGCAGCTAAGATCCAAGCTAGGCTCCTGTATTCCCTCCCTGAGAACCTGGGGGGGGAGGGGGAAACGGAAGAAAAGAGGCGAAAGAAAACAGGTCAGTCAAAAAGACTGAGTAAGCCCTGCTACGATCAGTCTATAAACTAATAAAGTTAACAACATGATGGAAACTGAGATGATCATAGATAACATCATACTGGCATGATAAATTAACCACCAGATAGATAGAGGTGTCATCGCATAAACATGGTTAAGTTTTGCACCACGGTGTACTAGCAACCCAACATAACAGGTATTGATCCCTTGGCCCAAGCTTTTAACCCAATAACATGAAGTGACCTTAATATAAGGTCCAGCCCAACGGTCTAGTCGATCGGCTCCCTATAAACCTAACACGTCAAGTGTTGGTGTCCATATGACCCACATATGGTTGTAGTTAGACTGTGCTGGGTCCACCTTTGGGTGTATCAAGCCCTCGGGTGTCAACCCCAGACACTTAAGCAATAATGCACAGCCCTAACCTACTGGTACCCGTGCCTCGAGTTTGTCCAACACCGGACTACGTGCACGTCCGTAGCCCGCCTGGACCCGCACCGCAGTACCACTCAGCCATCGCCTTCTGGTCGCTTACATCCGTCCAGTAATCGTGCCCCGCCCTAGCCTAGCCTCTAGGGTTGTAATGATACCCGACTGGGATTACTGCCAGAACAGACCACGTTGCTAGGGTTTCCTAAGAGGGTTAAGTGTGATTTAACCCTTCACTAATCATGGATTAAACTAGTTAAGTGTAACCAACAGTTCACCACTTAACCCCATTTCAATCCCTCGAATCCCCAAATTGGTTAAGTATTAGTGGACCCTGACTTAACCCTAATCATGAGGCATTAATTAATTTAATGCACCTTAACCTCTCACATTAGACCCTGTTGTGGTTACTAGTTAGGCCGGGCGGGTCCGAGTAGCTTTACACCACAACTTGGTCTAACCTCGGGTCTTGGCACCCCATGACCAACTTCTCACATTGGGTCCTATTGTTTGTAGCCACTAGTTAAGCCGGTCGGTTCCGGGTAGAATTACGCTACAAACTCAACCCAACCTCGAGTTGGCCACACTTATGTTTTCTAAGTGTCATGTCCACTTTATTTTAAAACATAACTACAAGTCAACAATTACTTGGGTAGACCTAACTTAATAGGTAAATTCCCAAGGGGTAGACCTAACTTAATAGGTAAATTCCCAATCTTATATTTTCATGTATTTTAAGTTTACCCAACCCCCCCCCCCCCCCAACGTCATTATATCGCTTACATATTCGTAATAACGCATAAAGGATAGGAAGAGGGAACTTGGCATAACATACATGATGAACTTGCATATCACAACAACATGCATAACACGTTAGACTTGCATAACTTAGCATAGTGAACTTGCATATTACCATAAACATGCATAACATATTAAACTTGCCTAACATGGCATAGGGAACTCGCATAAACATGCATAACTTATTAAACATGCACAACATGTCATTGTGAACTTGCTTAAGCATGCACAACTTATTAAACATGCATAACATGGCTTAATGAACTTGCATAAACATGCATAACTCAATAAACTTGCAAATCATAGCATATTAAACTTGCATAAACATGCATAACTTATCAAACTTGCAAATCATGGCATATTGAACTTGCATAAACATGCATAACTTATCAAACTTGCAAATCATGGCATATTGATCTTGCATAAACATGCATAACTTCTCAAACTTGCAAATCATGGCATATTGAACTTGCATAAACATGCATAACTTGTTAAACTTGCAAATCATGGCATATTGAACTTGCATAAACATGCATAACTTGTTAAACTTGCAAATCATGGCATATTGAACTTGCATAAACATGCATAACTTGTTAAACTTGCAAATCATGGCATATTGAACTTGCATAAACATGCATAACTTGTTAAACTTGCAAATCATGGCATATTGAACTTGCATAAACATGCATAACTTGTTAAACTTGCAAATCATGGCATATTGAACTTGCATAAACATGCATAACTTATCAAACATGCATAAATCCCAACTTTCATCACATATTAACTTTAGAGTTTCTAAAGTGAAGGTAAGAGGGCTTACTAATATTATGAAGACCCAAATCCACTAATAAAGATTGAAAAGCCCTTTATGCAAGCATATAAAAACCCAAAACAAAGCTCCAATTAACAAAAATCCCAAAAACTCTAGCTTAGCAAATAAAGCTTGCAACTTGATGATGTATGCAAGCTAATGATCATTCATACAACTTAGAAATGCTTGTATGAACATCAAAACCTTCATAGAATTGATTATTGAAGAGAGTGGAGGCTAGGGTTCTTAGGTGGAGGCCATTTGAGATTTCAATTTGACATAGTTTGGTTGCTAGAGTGAATAATGAGGGTTTAGGGTAGGATTAGGAGCTTATTTATAGAAGATTAGAGTGTTTTTAGCCCTAGGATTAACCCTAGGTTAGTTTTGGCCCGTCAGATCTCGGAATTCTCTAGAACCAAGCCACAAGATCCAGCCCAAATCAAAATGGTGCGCCAGGCAACATTGCCTGGCTACCCCCTGTCGACAGGGCTGTCGACACCATAGGGACCCTGTCGACAGGCCTGTCGACATGCGGGTCCTGGCGGGAATTTTCCCGCCTACGCCAGCTTGCCCTAACCCCTGTTTTTAAATTTTAAAATTTAAATCTGTTTTTACTTAGGAATTTTCTGAAAACTTCAATGGGCCTTAACTGGGTCATACGGACTCCGATTTTCAAAAACTCAGACTCTATTTCACGTATTTTTCCGAGACGAACGCAATGGCATAGCCCGTTTCCCTTGATTCCCATTTTATAATTTGATTCTGCCTCGATTTTTGTTATAACAGGTTATTAAAATTACGGGTTGTTACATTCTCCCCTCCTTAAAGGATTTCGTCCCCGAAATCTTCAAGTTAGGAAGAACGTATCCTACCATCCAATCATCCATCTACTCAAAGCATCATCCACGAGCAATCATTGTCCTTACAAGATTCTAAATATTGTATGAACATATGCAAAAGTGTGTGTATATGTACTTACCTAATGCAAAGATCAGGCGGTTACTGATACAGTAAACCTCCTTAATGCATATGTATGTCTTATCTAATGCAAAGATCAGGCGGTTACTGATACAGTAAACCTCCTTAATGCATATGTATGTTAGTGAAATGAATCCATATGTATGCAAATTCCTAACGTAATTCATAGTATCCATATGAGTGCACATAACATTCATCCATATGCAACATCCATGTGGTAGCACAACAAGTTTCAACCATGAATAAGTGTAAGCACTCATGCATATGCAATATGAGGAGTGTGCGAGCCGATCTAGTGCCTAATTGTGTATAATGCATCCACGAGAAACCACTTGCAAACACTTGCAACCACTTGCAACCATCAAGCATAACATGTTTCAAATACATGTTTCATCCAAAGGGTTTCTACCTAAGGTCCTCATGACAAGATAAACACGATAAACTAGATAAACATGGACAGAGAGATATGCTAAAAAGGAGATCTTAGAAGATAAGCAAGATAAACTCCTTTTTGGATTACCAGAAATCCATTCAAACTCTAACATATAGTGCTAACCGATGAGTCATAACCCCCTTATGGAGTTTACAACAGAAATAAGATCGAGAATGGGACCGAGAGGATATATATACAAAAGATAACTTGCAAGCAAGCTCCACAGGAAAACAAGGATCAAGGATGCATTCTTAAAAAAAAAAAAAAAAAAAAAAAAAAGAGATATGACGCGCGTACCTAGTCTTCACTCTTCTTAGTCACGTTTCCTTGAGCTTAACCCCCACTGTGCTTTGACCGTCTTTTATTTCATGATCCCTTGGCTTCCTAACTCCTATTTACCAAATTCGAGTGGGAACTCATTTCATTATCGCCTCTCGTCTTCCTTTTCCACTTATCCTTCTTTCTGTATACTTGGCTTAAACATAACTGTAACTTCAGGATTTCATGCAAGCTCTCCAAAATTCACTAGTGAATCCTGGATCTCGTCTACTTACTATAAAGTATTCCATGCAGCAGAACTTTTGTTGCCAATTGCCCTTATAAACGTGATTTTCTATAACTCATGCTTAATCGAAATGAACCATCCGCCTATAAGTGATAGGCCATGCCTAGATTCAGTTGCCTACCCATGGCTTCCTGTAGGATATTTCAAAACTGGCCAAATTCTTGAGGGTAAACCGTTGCTAACCATGATGCAGTCCTCTCGCTCTTCACCGGACTGAAATGAGCACTCTTCGTGAGTCCACCTACTATGACCCTCATACCCGTATTCCTTTTCTTTGATCTAGGTAGCCCATCCACATAATCTATCGAAATGTTTTCACACTTTCCCTTGCGGAACCTCAAATGGAGGTAATGGCCCGCCGGGCTTCTATGACTTGGCTTTAACCTGGTGGCACAACATGCATCCTGAGACCAACTCGGCCACCTCCTCGAGTGATGCGTATCTTCAAGAACCTTCTTTACCAAGTCTTCCACTCGAGGAACACTTAATCTCTCATCGCGCCTTAGTCATCCCTTATCATCTATAATATATCTAGCGGGGTGACTTAACATCTCGCCTCGAATCAACTGGTCCATGTTCTTGGCCTACTGAGGGTCTTCTTCCTGTGAAACCCCCTTCTTGATCCAGAAGAGTAAGTCTAAGCTCCGGGAATGCTAACTAACTAGCCAAACGGAGAAGGCTTCTTACTTCAATTGCCCTCCTCAGAGTTTTCCGGTCTTAAACCGCAACCACTTTAGCGGAATCCACCGCTAAGCCTTACTTAGGAACTATGTGCCCAAGAAATCCAACTTCTTTCCTCCAAAGTGACATTTGGAGAACTTGACCTTCAACCGGTGGCTCTAAGCGTATCCATCACCTCCTTGAGATGTCTAGCATGCTTTCCCTCATTCTTTTAAGGAGATCAAAATATCGTCTATGACGACCATGACAAACTTGTTCAAGGACTCCCTAAACACCCTACCCATCCAGTTTACGTAATATGCGGGTGCATTAGTCAAACCAAATAGTATGACTAGCCATTCTAAAACCCATCTAGAGTCCTAAACGCAGTCTTGTCAATTCCATCCTCAGCCATCCTAAGCTGATGGAATCCGGTAGCTAGATCAAAAGAAAACAGATGCTCCTTCAAGCTGATCAAACAAATCATTGATCCTTGGTAACGGTTATCTATTCCTCTCACGATAATCAACACATAAGCGAAACAAACTGTCAACATCAGTAACGAATACTACTGGAGCACCCTACTCGAAAATGCCTCGTCTCAGGAAGTTCTTCTCAAGCAACTCCTTGACTTACTTTCTTAACTCTCATCTCGTGAGGTCATGTGCCTAACCGGCCACGAAACTGGCTTGGTATTACCAACCAGATAATGCGGAAATCTATCCCACGTCTAAGGGTAACCCCTTTACTTCCCCCAAGATATCAGGATATTCTCGGACCACCCTCACAGATTGCAAACTATCGATAGACGAGTTGAGGGATTCAAGATAACATAACATGACGGGACCCATAGGGTTGCTAGAAATTTCTAGGGTATTACCGAGGCGAGTCATGAGCCTCACACCCCTATGCACAAAAACCAAGAATGGCTCCAAAACAGGACAACCATTCCATGCCCAAAACCAACCCATATCCCCTGAAACCGAGAATATAAACATCCCACGAAAATTCTATACTCAAGATAGAAATTTTCAAATCCACCCAGACCACAGACAATTGGGCGGAACCCCCAACTGGATTTGAAACACATACGGGATCATCAACTAGGCTAGTACTTAGGTGCAAACTTTCAACTAGATCAGGTGAAATAAAACTATGCGATGTGCCAGAATTAAACAAAGTACGAACAAGGAAAATCAGAAAATGTAAACAAGACTTTCAACAGAAACACTACCTCTATGATAAGCTGGAAGAACGGTGTTGAGGGGATGAACTCGCCCTCCAGATAGTCCTGCACACTGAGTCTGATCTTGCCCTTGTTTCCTCGGGCAATCCTTGCTGAGATGTCCAAACTCACCACAATGAAAGCATTCGCCCCGCTTTCTCTTTTCCTTCTTCCTACATTCCCTGGCTATATGTCCAACTTTACCACAGAAGTTACATTTCCTATTTTCTCTTGGCTTGTCTTTGAGGTTGTTGTTATTCTTGCCCCGTTTCTCGGAATTTACTCTCTTGCCTGGAGACTCACTCGCCTTGCCCTCTTTCTTGTCATTGTTATCTTCTTCTTGAAGTAGGGCCAAATTCACCAAATTCTCGAAAGTCGCCCCCAAGGGTATGTGAGACATGGCCAAGCCGTGTAATGGCTCGTTTAATCCTAGAGCAAAGTGTAGGGCCTTCTTCTGAGCTGTATTAACCAAGTCTAAATCGACCCGAGCCAGTTGATTAAACTTATCTATGTATTCCCTAATAGTCATGCCCCCTTGCTTTAGTGATAAGAACCTCAGTCCAAACCTTCCTCTAAAGTCATCCCAAGTCTCAATTGGCCTAGTAGCGATGGTGACTACCCACCAACGTGCAACTTCTTCCTTTAGCAACCATACTGCTAACAAAACCTTCCTGCGGTCACCTATATCAAAGGTGGCTAAAAGATCTTCGGTCTCTTTCAACCAATTCCTTGCCTCTACAATAGTCTCTGTTCCACTAAAATTCTTGCCACCCATCATCTTAAAGTTCTTACAAGTTTCCGCAAAATCCGTTTGTGGAGGCTGAGGGGGAAGAGGAACATCAGCTACGGGAGGAGGAGGAGGAACAGCGGCCTCGACTGGAAAAACAACATTAGAGGTACCCGGGACCGGTGCCGTGACTTCCAAGTACCGACGAAACCAATCGGGTATTGTTACTCCTTCGGGTAAGACGAGATTATCAGACATGCTGGAAACGGAAAGAAAAGAGTTCAAACGAGGGGTCAAAGGATAGTGCTGATGGCTTTTGGGGAATAGCCTTTTAAAATAACTAGACTTTTCTTTGGAAAATACTCTATACTTGGTTTTTGAAATTAGTTTTTCAAAAGTTTTAAAAACCTTTTTATCCCTTCTCGTAAACCATATGCTCTGATACCAAATGTAACACCCCACCTCCGCCAGGGTGGCTCTTTCAAGCGACTCTGACTTTGGTGGGGCGTTTTTAAAACAAGGTAAACATGCATAATGATATAGCAAGGCAGGACATGACATATATATATATATATGTAAATAAACAGAGTAAGTAGATAAAACAGCGGAAGATTTTTAAACCATTTCAAAACACAAGTCTGGTACATCAAAATGTCAATTTTTCCCAAATAAACAAGTCTAGTACATGAAATAACATTATCTGAAACTGAAAAGGAAAACATAAAAGTAGTTATCCCCAAAGTGGAAAAACCATAGCGAGCTCAAGTCCAAAGCATACATGAGCTATCCAAGAAAGCAGCTAAGATCCAAGCTAGGCTCCTGTATTCCCTCCCTGAGAACCTGGGGGGGGGGGGGAACGGAAGAAAAGAGGCGAAAGAAAACAGGTCAGTCAAAAAGACTGAGTAAGCCCTGCTACGATCAGTCTATAAACTAATAAAGTTAACAACATGATGGAAACTGAGATGATCATAGATAACATCATACTGGCATGATAAATTAACCACCAGATAGATAGAGGTGTCATCGCATAAACATGGTTAAGTTTTGCACCACGGTGTACTAGCAACCCAACATAACAGGTATTGATCCCTTGGCCCAAGCTTTTAACCCAATAACATGAAGTGACCTTAATATAAGGTCCAGCCCAACGGTCTAGTCGATCGGCTCCCTATAAACCTAACACGTCAAGTGTTGGTGTCCATATGGCCCACATATGGTTGTAGTTAGACTGTGCTGGGTCCACCTTTGGGTGTATCAAGCCCTCGGGTGTCAACCCCAGACACTTAAGCAATAATGCACAGCCCTAACCTACTGGTACCCGTGCCTCGAGTTTGTCCAACACCGGACTACGTGCACGTCCGTAGCCCGCCTGGACCCGCACCGCTGTACCACTCAGCCATCGCCTTCTGGTCGCTTACATCCGTCCAGTAATCGTGCCCTGCCCTAGCTTAGCCTCTAGGGTTGTAATGATACCCGACTGGGATTACTGCCGGAACAGACCACGTTGCTAGGGTTTCCTAAGAGGGTTAAGTGTGATTTAACCCTTCACTAATCATGGATTAAACTAGTTAAGTGTAACCAACAGTTCACCACTTAACCCCATTTCAATCCCTCGAATCCCCAAATTGGTTAAGTATTAGTGGACCCTGACTTAACCCTAATCATGAGGCATTAATTAATTTAATGCACCTTAACCTCTCACATTAGACCCTGTTGTGGTTACTAGTTAGGCCGGGCGGGTCCGGGTAGCTTTACACCACAACTTGGTCTAACCTCGGGTCTTGGCACCCCATGACCAACTTCTCACATTGGGTCCTATTGTTTGTAGCCACTAGTTAAGCCGGTCGGTTCCGGGTAGAATTACGCTACAAACTCAACCCAACCTCGAGTTGGCCACACTTATGTTTTCTAAGTGTCATGTCCACTTTATTTCAAAACATAACTACAAGTCAACAATTACTTGGGTAGACCTAACTTAATAGGTAAATTCCCAAGGGGTAGACCTAACTTAATAGGTAAATTCCCAATCTTATATTTTCATGTATTTTAAGTTTACCCAAACCTCCCCCCCCCCCCCCCCAACGTCATTATATCGCTTACATATTCGTAATAACGCATAAAGGATAGGAAGAGGGAACTTGGCATAACATACATGATGAACTTGCATATCACAACAACATGCATAACACGTTAGACTTGCATAACTTAGCATAGTGAACTTGCATATTACCATAAACATGCATAACATATTAAACTTGCCTAACATGGCATAGGGAACTCGCATAAACATGCATAACTTATTAAACATGCACAACATGTCATTGTGAACTTGCATAAGCATGCACAACTTATTAAACATGCATAACATGGCTTAATGAACTTGCATAAACATGCATAACTCAATAAACTTGCAAATCATAGCATATTAAACTTGCATAAACATGCATAACTTATCAAACTTGCAAATCATGGCATATTGAACTTGCATAAACATGCATAACTTTTCAAACTTGCAAATCATGGCATATTGATCTTGCATAAACATGCATAACTTATCAAACTTGCAAATCATGGCATATTGAACTTGCATAAACATGCATAACTTGTTAAACTTGCAAATCATGGCATATTGAACTTGCATAAACATGCATAACTTGTTAAACTTGCAAATCATGGCATATTGAACTTGCATAAACATGCATAACTTGTTAAACTTGCAAATCATGGCATATTGAACTTGCATAAACATGCATAACTTGTTAAACTTGCAAATCATGGCATATTGAACTTGCATAAACATGCATAACTTATCAAACATGCATAAATCCCAACTTTCATCACATATTAACTTTAGAGTTTCTAAAGTGAAGGTAAGAGGGCTTACTAATATTATGAAGACCCAAATCCACTAATAAAGATTGAAAAGCCCTTTATGCAAGCATATAAAAACCCAAAACAAAGCTCCAATTAACAAAAATCCCAAAAACTCTAGCTTAGCAAATAAAGCTTGCAACTTGATGATGTATGCAAGCTAATGATCATTCATACAACTTAGAAATGCTTGTATGAACATCAAAACCTTCATAGAATTGATTATTGAAGAGAGTGGAGGCTAGGGTTCTTAGGTGGAGGCCATTTGAGATTTCAATTTGACATAGTTTGGTTGCTAGAGTGAATAATGAGGGTTTAGGGTAGGATTAGGAGCTTATTTATAGAAGATTAGAGTGTTTTTAGCCCTAGGATTAACCCTAGGTTAGTTTTGGCCCGTCAGATCTCGGAATTCTCTAGAACCAAGCCACAAGATCCAGCCCAAATCAAAATGGTGCGCCAGGCAACATTGCCTGGCTACCCCCTGTCGAAAGGGCTGTCGACACCATAGGGACCCTGTCGACAGGCCTGTCGACATGCGGGTCCTGGCGGGAATTTTCCCGCCTACGCCAGCTTGCCCTAACCCCTGTTTTTAAATTTTAAAATTTAAATCTGTTTTTACTTAGGAATTTTCTGAAAACTTCAATGGGCCTTAACTGGGTCATACGGACTCCGATTTTCAAAAACTCAGACTCTATTTCACGTATTTTTCCGAGATGAACGCAATGGCATAGCCCGTTTCCCTTGATTCCCATTTTATAATTTGATTCTGCCTCGATTTTTGTTATAACAGGTTATTAAAATTACGGGTTGTTACAATATATGTAAATTACTTCAAAATATTTAGTGTAAATAAATAAAACATAGACAAAGGAAGACATATATATTTACATTAGGTAAATAAGAGATTAAATAAATTACATTTTTATATGTAATTAAAAGAATATATTTTACACTGTAAAGAAATTTACATTTATATGTAATTAAGATTATAAGAAATAAAATTACATTTTTAGGTAATTAAGATTATAAGGAAGAAAATTACATTTATGTAATTAAGAATAAATAGAAAATAAAGAACAAATATGTGAATAAGAATTTATTTACATTTTTTATGTAAATAAAAAGAATAAAAATAATAATTATGTGAATAAGTATTTATTTACATTTTTCTTATGTAAATAAAAAGAATCAATTTGTAAATAGTAATTATTAACATTTTCTTATGTAAATAATAAAAAGAAAGGTTAGAAAAGAACTAACATAAGATATTCTATTTATGTTAAAAGGGAATATTAGAAATGAATTAAAGAAATACAATTATTTACATTTGCTATGTTAATAGGATTTGCAAAGGAAATTGAAACCATTTATTTACAAATAGTGTAAATAAATATGAATAAGAAATTAGATACATTTATTTACAATTAATGTAAATAAATATAACAAAAGTAAAAGTAAAACATTTATTTACATTTAGGTAAATAAGTAAGAAAAAGATAAGAATATATTTATTTACATTTAGGTAAATAAATAGGGTAAGAAAAAGAATGTAATTTATTTACATTTAGGGTAAATAAATTAAAACATAGAAAGAATATAATTTATTTACATTTAGGTAAATAAAACAAAATATAGAAAAAAGTATAATTTATTTACATTTAGTGTAAACAAAACAGAGTTATTAAAAGTGATATTTTTATCGTCATTTTAGATGCGATAAAAAGAATAGACTTTTGAAATTGGAATAGTCAAACGATTTATATTTATATATATATATATATATATATATATATATAAATTATAAATTAAATGGAATGCGCGCGGTAGTTCGCGTATCGGCAATCGTAACTTTAAACGGTTATACAGAGAGATCCGACCGTCGGATTTTCCCAAAACTGGAGCTGTTTGGACCGCTTTGGGAAGATCTTTCCAATGACATAAATTTCGCCAAAATCCAACGGTTAGATTTCAAGATATGTGTAAATCAAATTTGGTTGAAAACAACGCCAAGGTCGCCCATTTACCCGAAGCGTCGTTAAATTAATTTAGGCTATTTTTATATAAATAAAAACAGCGATATGTTGTTATCAAATATTAATAACGATATGAAATGTTTTCAGATTATATATATATATATATATATATATATATATGCGAGAATCATTTGAGAAGACCGAGTTCAATCTCATTTCAAATGATTGTACGACGTTTTAAATCTAAGAGTTGAAGACGGCGATTGAAGACCGACGATCTTCACATCGAATGGGTAACTAGCGTTGAGGTCCTTGATTGATTTGCTCCCAAGACGGGGCTAAGATGGTAGTTATCCGGACGTAGTGTTGATTTGTACGGATTTGACTTTCGCTCAGACCCAGAGCATAAGTTTATAAATGGAATGTATGTCTGACGTTGTAGTCCTTTATACTACATTCGTTGATCTCTGTTAATACATATATGCTTGGTGGTTAACACCCTTCTCTGAGACATATGAGCTTAGAGGTTATATATTGGCAGAAATCAATGGTATAGTATGGACTGACAATGTGGCATGCTAAGATGCATTGATCAAGGCTTTTGTTGAAAAGCAGGCCTTGTGGTCGATGATCAAAGCACGGTCTGTTTAGGCGTAGCTTTGTGTATAGCGTGACTTCGTGAGCCTCACACCCCGGTATGAGTCAAAAACGGGATACGGACTGTAGGGAGTGCACACGTTTCTTTCTAGCTAGAGTGATGTCAGGGACCTACCAGCGCTGACATTTTACTTATGTGGATGATGGATTTTGAGGTACCTCGTGTTTTATAGGCCGTTGGTGGTCATATTATAGGTCCAAAGGGACCGGGAAGCGTGTGTTCAGGCATAACTAATCCACTGCCCATAGGCGGGGACCGGCCCTGAAGATCCAAGGGTTCACTGCGGGGGATCCTGAGGCATTTGCTAGAGTGTCTCGAATCGGAGAGGAGCTTGCCCCTAGCCTCGACTCATGATGGAAATCCAATTTCCAATACGACCTTGCGGTTTTGATTGTAGAACTAGTATTGGCGACATGATATATGGTACCCATGCCGTCTAGGATTGATACTTATGATTGAAATGTTTTTATTTAAAGCATATACACACTAATAATAATATCAAACCCGATTTTATACGTATCAAGCATCTTTTGACCATTATAAGGTAAAACCCTATCCTCTAGTGTGCGTTGCATTGTGTGATGGGACTTGGGTCTTATAATGGTTTCATTTTTCCAAAAAGACATTGCGTTGTTTAACGATTTACTTTAATTTATGCACCGGCAATCCATTGGAGTAAACCCGTTCCGTGTTAGCGGCGTGGTCCTTGGATTTGTCTTATTAGTTAAATTAGTTTAGAATTCTCACACCAGTCCCATGACTGACTCGTAGTTTGTTTCACTTTGCAAACTCGGGTGCCCTCTTTTCCACACGGGCAGTCGAGTGCTTTTTGCAGATATCTATTCTTTTAGCAGGATCCTGGATCGAAGCCTAATGCTGTGCCCAAAGCTTAGAAAATTCTTCCGCTGCATTGTATTAAAAAGTATTGTAATTTTATCTTCCGCTGTTATATATTTATTCGTACTCTGATATTCTGTACTCTGATGTAACGTTATTATAATGTTAATAAAAGTCTGTTGTTACTGTTCTGATGTATTGTATTCCCAAAGTTAATGTATGCGGGAATTGAACGGTCTTGGTCGATTTAGCGGTCGATTAAGTCCGGGCAAAATCCGTATCGTTACAGTTGGTATCAGAGCTCTGGTTAGCTCAAATCTTTGGGGTACAACCCGTTAGAACTGAACAAAAGACCCATCAGAGATTGGATTAGTAATGTCCAATAAGAATACTCATTAGAGATAGGATCAGCAGTATCCTAGAATGAGAATACTCATTAGAGATGAGTTAGTAATGCCCTAGAATGAGTTCAGAGTGATAAGCTTATAATTAAAGTATTTTGATTATATATATAATCCTATTTCAGAAGATAAGATTTTTAAAAATATAAAAGTATATATGTATTTGATAAGTTAGCCAAAAATGAAATTAATAAAAGTAAAATTAAAATTTAGTTAGTAAATTAAACAACTTTTAGCTTAGTTCCTTTTCGAGGACGAAAAGATCTTAAGTGGGGGCGACTGTAACAACCCGGAATTTTTGGGGCCAATTTAAAATTTTTATTTTGGGAATTTAAAAGAAAATTGGATATTTAAAACTATTTATTTTAAACAATAATGGCTAAAAATTTAATTTTTAATCAAAAATAAAACAAATAAATTTATTTAATTATATAGGGAGTTTAAAATAGCACTACAGTTTGAAATTTTCAAGGTATGGAATGATGAATGTTATATTTAATGATGATTGTTTTATTGAAAGCCAATATCTCATGTTAATTTAAATTTGATAAATCGTCATGTTAGTATACATTATACGTTAGAAATCAATTTTGTCCTATATGTTAAGAAATCAATTCTGGTCATTACTATTAGCAATCAATTCTGGTCATTACTATTAGCAATCAATTCTGGTCATTACTATTCGCAATCAAATTTGTCATCTATGATAAATAAATATGTCATTGATTAGTATAAATGTTGCAATAAATGAATATGTCATTGATTAGCATAACAAAAATTAACATTTTGTTAAGAGAATTTGTGTAATAACAAAATTAACATTTTGTTAAGAGAATTTGTGTAATAACAAAAGTCACATTTTTGTTAAGAGAATTTGTGTTAAAACAAAATGATGTTTTTGATCGGAAATTTAGAAAGAATAATCAACTATAAATATACATGAGAATAAAAGATGAATGGAAACGTTAGGTAAATTAAATAGATTGTTATAAATGGATACAAGGCAAAATAAATAAAGAGTATTCTATGGAAAGCACTAATGGCTTAAAAGAATAAAAATCATGTATACTTATAACCATTCTCTCTCTCTTATTCTTTGTAGTCCAATTTAATATATTCCCTTAATTATGATAATGGATATTTATGTTTGAAATTGAGTTAAGGATTGAATAATGGAAATTAATGGACTACATTAAATTTGATTAATTCCTATAATTAATATTGTCGTGTTAAATATAATTTATGAAACCAAGAAATTTATAATGTACGTAAATGATTCCTATAACTAATATGAGCCTTATTGTAAGCTAGTAACGTTTGGGTTTGAATTAAAGATGAATACCAAAAAGATTGAATGATTTATTTATATAAAATACATAATATAACATAAATGCTTTCCTTTTAATATTAAATACATTCATGGAATTAATTAATTAAATAAATATCCAGTATTTGAATCGGGGAAACATATTGACCGTTTCTTTCGTGATCTAAGAAAATTAACGCATCCTTTTTTTACCGTGTCCTTTCATGTATCTCTCCTTGCGCCTTTCCCCTTTTATAAAAACCGTTCCCTCCCCTTTCTTTTTATCACTTTCCCCTTTACTCTTTTTTTTCTCAGTCAAACGTTTTCCCCAAATCCATCCTCACCGAAAATTAAATCTTGCAAATCAAATTGCGGCCTCCAAAATCTTTGCTCTTCCCTTCCACCATTCGTTGTCACCGCATTCCACCATCGATATGCAACCGCAACAACCACCCGAGCCACCGCAGTCAATTCCCAGCCGCCACCCTCCATTGCCGGTCAAAAGGTTCGGCCTTTGTTCCTGAAGAAGAAAGAAGGGCAGCGTTCTGATCGTAAAAACCAGATCTACATTGCTGGACTGAAAAAGGACCATTTTGAACTGTTTGGAATTTGGACCATAATCTACAACGAATGTGAGAATCCTAATTTATTAAATTAATTAAAATAGTGAAATCATGATCTGTTGTTATTATTATTGATCTGTGTTGTGGTGATGTAAGATATATAATGTTTGTGTGAATTGTAATGTTCTTGTGCTGTGTTGGAATGTTAGTCCAGATCTGTATTTTTGTGTAATCATAATATAGTTCTCGTCTTTATTCTAATTTTTCTCTTTATTTTATTTTGTTTTGAATCTTTTATATTTCAAAATAAAAAGGAAACAAAGGTTCATATTTTGATTCACAAAATTAAAACAAGATTTGATTTTTTTTTATCTTATTTTGATTTACAAAATAAAAACAAAGGTTTAATTTTTAATTTGAATTATCCTAACCATGATAAAATTTGGATCTTTGTTCTAAAAAAACAAAAATTTGGATCTTTTGTTTTAAAAACAAAAATAAGATTTGCTCTTTTTGTTTTGAATACGAAAATAAAGACTTGCTCTTTTTGTTTTGAAAATAAAATTTTAGATTTACTCTTTTGTTTTGAAACAAAAATACAGTTTTAGTCTCTTTGATTTTGAAAACAAAGTAAAGTTTTAATCCTTTGTTTTTGAAACAAGGTAAAACAAAGTCGAATCTTTATCGTATTTTATTTTTAATAAAAGAAAGTTTGATCTATATAAAAATAAAAGGAAGTAAAAGTTTCATTTTAATTTACAAAATAAATTAGAATCTTTAATGTGTTTACAAAATCAATGAAAAGGTTGAATTTTTATCTTGATTTCCAATATAATAAGAAAAGTGAATCTTTATTTTTGATTTACAAAGATTAAAGTTTGGTTTAATGAAGATTTGCTATTTTATTTCAATTCACAAATATAGAAAATAAAGATTTAATGTCTTATTTGATTTACAAATAAAAGTAAGATGAGGCCTTATTAGTGATTCACCATATGTAATGACACCAAAAACTATCGTCATGTTAATGCTATTGTAATGACACCAAAAACTATCGTCATGTTAATGTTATTGTAATGACACCAAAAATTATCATCATGTTAATGTTATTGTAATAACGCAAAAAAAAAAAAAGAATTTAAAAAAAAACTATCGTCATGTTGGCCTTGTTGTAATGACACCAAATACCATCGTCATGTGGATCTAGTTGAATGAACCAAACATTCGCATTAGAAATTATATTTATATTTGAAATGTTGGCACTAGAAAATACGTCTACATTAGAAATAAAATTCACCTTTTATTTGCATCCTACAATGCAAACATAAAATAGAAAAGAAACATTGTTTTTCCAATGTAATGATAATATAAAAGAAACATTGTTTTTCTAAGGTAAGAATAATAGAAAAGAAACATTCTTTTTCAATGAAAAGAAAATAAAGGAAATATTGTTTTCAATGTAAAAAGATAACATTGTTTTCAATGTAAAAAGATAACATTGTTTTCAATGTAAAAAGAAACATTGTTTTCAATGTAAAAAGAAAATAAAATTAACATTGTTTTTCTAATGTTATGGAATTAGAGAAGAAACATTATTTTTTTTATGTTAAGAAAATAGAAGAAACATTATTTTCTATGTTAAGGAAATAAATAGGAAACATTATTTTCTATGGAAAATAAAAAGAAAAGTTACATTTTTCTATGTAAAGAAAAATAAACAGAAAGGATTATATTTTCAATGCGAAGAAAAAGAAAACATTTATTTACATTTGACGTAAATAAATAAGAATTAGAAAAGAAAACATTTATTTACACTTATGTAAATAAATGAGAAAATCAGTATGCTTCACCCGAGGTTGGATTGAGTTGTGATGTAAACCTGCCCGGACCCGCCCGGCCGTCCAGTAATCACAACAGTACCTATCCAATGTGAGAGGTTAAAGCATATATATTAATTTTCTAAATTTACATTTTATATATGTAAATTACTTCAAAATATTTAGTGTAAATAAATAAAACATAGACAAAGGAAGACATATATATTTACATTAGGTAAATAAGAGATTAAATAAATTACATTTTTATATGTAATTAAAAGAATATATTTTACACTGTAAAGAAATTTACATTTATATGTAATTAAGATTATAAGAAATAAAATTACATTTTTATGTAATTAAGAATATAAGGAAGAAAATTACATTTATGTAATTAATAATAAATAGAAAATAAAGAACAAATATGTGAATAAGAATTTATTTACATTTTCTTATGTAAATAAAAAGAATAAAAATAATAATTATGTGAATAAGTATTTATTTACATTTTTCTTATGTAAATAAAAAGAATCAATTTGTAAATAGTAATTATTAACATTTTCTTATGTAAATAATAAAAAGAAAGGTTAGAAAAGAACTAACATAAGATATTCTTTTTATGTTAAAAGGGAATATTAGAAAAGAATTAAAGAAATACAATTATTTACATTTGCTATGTAAATAGGATTTGCAAAGGAAATTGAAACCATTTATTTACAAATAGTGTAAATAAATATGAATAAGAAATTAGATACATTTATTTACAATTAATGTAAATAAATATAACAAAAGTAAAAGTAAAACATTTATTTACATTTAGGTAAATAAGTAAGAAAAAGATAAGAATATATTTATTTACATTTAGGTAAATAAATAGGGTAAGAAAAAGAATGTAATTTATTTACATTTAGGGTAAATAAATTAAAACATAGAAAGAATATAATTTATTTACATTTAGGTAAATAAAACAAAATATAGAAAAAAGTATAATTTATTTACATTTAGTGTAAACAAAACAGAGTTATTGAAAGTGATATTTTTATCGTCATTTTAGATGCGATAAAAAGAATAGACTTTTGAAATTGGACTAGTCAAACGATTTATATTTATATATATAAATATAAATTATAAATTAAACGGAATGCGCGCGGCAGTTCGCGTATTGGCAATCGTAACTTTAAACGGTTATACAGAGAGATCCGACCGTCGGATTTTCCCAAAACTGGAGCTGTTTGGACCGCTTTGGGAAGATCTTTCCAATGACATAAATTTCGCCAAAATCCAACGGTTAGATTTCAAGATATGTGTAAATCAAATTTGGTTGAAAACAACGCCAGGGTCGCCCATTTACCCGAAGCGTCGTTAAATTAATTTAGGCTATTTTTATATAAATAAAAACAGCGATATGTTGTTATCAAATATTAATAACGATATGAAATGTTTTCAAATTATATATATATATATATATATATATATATATATATATATATATATGCGAGAATCATTTGAGAAGACCGAGTTCAATCTCATTTCAAATGATTGTACGACGTTTTAAATCTAAGAGTTGAAGACGGCGATTGAAGACCGACGATCTTCACATCGAATGGGTAACTAGCGTTGAGGTCCTTGATTGATTTGCTCCCAAGACGGGGCTAAGATGGTAGTTATCCGGACGTAGTGTTGATTTGTACGGATTTGACTTTCGCTCAGACCCAGAGCATAAGTTTATAAATGGAATGTATGTCTGACGTTGTAGTCCTTTATACTACATTCGTTGATCTCTGTTAATACATATATGCTTGGTGGTTAACACCCTTCTCTGAGACATATGAGCTTAGAGGTTATATATTGGCAGAAATCAATGGTATAGTATGGACTGACAATGTGGCATGCTAAGATGCATTGATCAAGGCTTTTGTTGAAAAGCAGGCCTTGTGGTCGATGATCAAAGCACGGTCTGTTTAGGCGTAGCTTTGTGTATAGCGTGACTTCGCGAGCCTCACACCCCGGTATGAGTCAAAAAAGGGATACGGACTGCAGGGAGTGCACACGTTTCTTTCTAGCTAGAGTGATGTCAGGGACCTACCAGCGCTGACATTTTACTTATGTGGATGATGGATTTTGAGGTACCTCGTGTTTTATAGGCCGTTGGTGGTCATATTATAGGTCCAAAGGGACCGGGAAGCGTGTGTTCAGGCATAACTAATCCACTGCCCATAGGCGGGGACCGGCCCTGAAGATCCAAGGGTTCACTGCGGGGGATCCTGAGGCATTTGCTAGAGTGTCTCGAATCGGAGAGGAGCTTGCCCCTAGCCTCGACTCATGATAGAAATCCAATTTCCAATACGACCTTGCGGTTTTGATTGTAGAACTAGTATTGGCGACATGATATATGGTACCCATGCCGTCTAGGATTGATACTTATGATTGAAATGTTTTTATTTAAAACATATACACACTAATAATAATATCAAACCCGATTTTATACGTATCAAGCATCTTTTGACCATTATAAGGTAAAACCCTATCCTCTGGTGTGCGTTGCATTGTGTGATGGGACTTGGGTCTTATAATGGTTTCATTTTTCCAAAAAGACATTGCGTTGTTTAACGATTTACTTTAATTTATGCACCGGCAATCCATTGGAGTAAACCCGTTCCGTGTTAGCGGCGTGGTTCTTGGATTTGTCTTATTAGTTAAATTAGTTTAGAATTCTCACACCAGTCCCATGACTGACTCGTAGTTTCACTTTGCAAACTCGGGTGCCCTCTTTTCCACACGGGCAGTCGAGTGCTTTTTGCAGATATCTATTCTTTTAGCAGGATCTGGATCGAAGCCTAATGCTGTGTCCAAAGCTTAGAAAATTCTTACGCTGCATTGTATTAAAAAGTATTGTAATTTTATCTTACGCTGTAATATATTTATTCGTACTCTGATATTCTATACTCTGATGTAACGTTATTATAATGTTAATAAAAGTCTTTTGTTACTGTTCTGATGTATTGTATTCCCAAAGTTAACGTATGCGGGAATCGAACGGTCTTGGTCGATTTAGCGGTCGATTAAGTCCGGGCAAAATCCGTATCGTTACACCCCCCCCCCCCCGGATTCATTTTCGAAATCAAATCAGAAAGAAGAAAAAAAAAATATGGAGGGGGGATCGCGATCTCGTCCCCCCCCCCCCAGATGAACGTCGTCGTCGCCCAGGCGGTGGCCGCACCACCGCACAGCCCTTCCCCCTCCCCTTCTTCTCTCCTCCGCACTTCTCTTTCTTCCTCTTCACTTCGATTTCCGCCATCGATCCACCCCCTCGCACCACCAAAAACCGACGCGCCACTACCCAGATGCCAGCCCGCCACCATCTCCAGCTCCTACCTCATCTGCAGCGAACTCTTCCCCTCCCCTCGAGCGAACACTGTAAGTTTTTAATTTTATTTTTATTTATAAAATCTATTTTTTTTTAATATATGAATTAGCATTTATAAAATCTAAAAATAAAGTATATATGAAGATAGGATTTTGTATACTTAAATAAAATAGAAGTTTGGATTTTTATATATAGGAAAGACTAGATTTTTGAAAACAAAAAGGTTATATTTTTAACTAAGTAAAGAGGCGATGTTTTTAACATATAAAAGATACGATTTTTAACAAATAAAAATTCGATTTTTATGTGTATACTAGCATGGTAAAAATATGATTTTTGTTGTAGCAAGATCGAATTTTTACAAAGAAGAAAGAGTGGGTTTTTAATCGAGAAAAAAATTTGATTTTTAATCTAGTAAAGAAGTGATTTTTAATTATATAAAAATATATTTTTTATATGATGTGAAAATATAATTTTTATATGATGTGAAAATATAATTTTTATAATATAGAAAAGTTAAAAATATAATTTTTATACTAGTGGCATATTAAAAATATAATTTTTATTTATGTAGAGTAATAAAAATATAATTTTTAATTAAGTAGTGAAGTTAAAATATGATTTTTACTTCGATAAAAATAAAATCTTTATATTTGAAAAGGCGAAATCTTTATGTAGAGAATAGCGATGTAAAAATAGAATTTTTATCTATATAGTAGCGATGTAAAAATAGAATTTTTATCTATATAATAGCGATGTAAAAACAGAATTTTTATCTATATAGTAGGGATGTAAAAATAGAATTTTTATATGCATAGCAACAACATAAAATTGTGATTTTTATATATGTAGTGGCAAAAGGCGAGAACAGCGATGACTTCTACACAAGAAGAGTCGTGGTATTGGATTAGCTATCAGCGAGAACTTCTCACTTTAAATTTCTTTTTCTAGTTATATATATATACTAGGATGCAGACGGTGCTTAGTAGCACCCGACACCCGTCATCCACAGACCATGGATGGCTTGTTCGTTTGATTGATGTGTTGTGAAAATTGTTTGTGATGTTGATGTAAAATCGATAATAAAATGTAGATGGTTGGAATAAATTAATTATCGTTAAAAATATAAATTTTTACGTGAATATGAATATAGTGAATGTAAACAAATAAATATTCATTTATAAACCGGACGGTTTGTTTATGTACACCTATTGTAATAACCCGGAAATCTGGGCCAGTTTGAAAATTTTTTAATTGGCAATTTTAGCGAATTTTGATTATTTAAAATGAATTATTTTAAATAATAACGACGAGAAATTTATTTTGAATGGAATTCGAACGTATATATTATATAGATCGTCGCTAGAATATAAATATTTATTTTAAATTATAAAAGGAATTGAAAATGGCGCAGTAGTTCGATAATTCGATTTCAAACTTCAATTCAACATACCGGGTGCAAAATAAACCGGATTTTAGTGAAACCAAAAATATTTGAATCTATTTGAGAATATCTTTCCAACGAATCCATGAAATCAAAATTTCATAGCGGGAATCAAAAGATATGTCCAGTTGAAAATTCTGAATAGTCGTTATGGAATTCAGGCCCTTAAAAATCGCCATTTTGCAAACGACCTCGGATTTCGACGAAACCAATTTTTTTGGGTCCGTGATGTAAAATTATTTTTAGGTTTCAAATTTCATAATTTTTCGAATCAATATGTGAGCGTGGCGAAGTTAAACGTGTTTTGACCATTTCAGTTGAATTTAATCGACTGGAAAATGGCCATTTTTCAAACGGTCTCGGAATTCAATGAAACTAGTTTTGTTAGGACCGTATCGTCAATACGAAGCTAGAAAATATTTTTTGGGAATTTTTCGAGCTCGTGTGTGGCCCCGGTAAATTGAAATGTGCGGTTAAATTGAATATATAATGATTGATATTTTAAATTCAACGGAAACTGATCGAAACAGTCGGATCAGCTTACAATACATATCCCATTATGTTCGGAATAGGGGTAATTAGCTAGGGGCGACAGTCGGTGGGTTCGATTTTGAGTTCGAAATAAAAAGTTACTTTTAGAGAAAATAAAATAATAATTAAATAATTTATAAAACCCTCCTTTTTGTCTCCTTCCTCCTTCAGAAACCCGATCCCCATATATATATATATATATATATATAAAAAAAGAAACCCGTTCGATTCCTCCCGCCGCCTCCACCCTGCCTGGCGATCGCCGTCACCATCGACCCCGCACCCACCGCGCATCCTCCTCCGGTTCCCCCCTCCTCGTCTCTGACCTTCCACCCTCCTCAATCTCGAACCGAATACCCTAAACAGCCCCCACCGGCGAATAGAACGCGCCCCTGCTGCTGTTGCCGCCAGCGACCCCCCCTGTCAGCCTCCACCTCGCGAGACGACGACCTTCCCCCCCCCCCCCCTCCTTCTTTCTTCAACCGTGAGTTTTCTTGTTCAATTTATTTATTTAATTATTCTTCTAGTTAAATCAGAAGTTTAGCAGTGATTTTTATTTATATGAATCACATACAAAGTTATGATCTTTGTATGGTAAAGGTATGATTATTGTTAAGAAAGATTTCGTTTTTAAAGAAAGAATGAATTATTATGTAGTAAAAAAATTCAATTTTTATATATTGAATAGCATAGTAAAAATTCAATTTTTATATATTGAATAGCATAGTAAAAATTCGATTTTTATATATTGAATAGCATATTAAAAATTCGATTTTTCTATATTGAATAGCATAGTAAAAATTCGATTTTTATATATTGAATAGCATAGTAAATATTCGATTTTTATATATTGAATAGCATAGTAAAAATTCGATTTTTATATATTCAATAGCATAGTAAAAATTCGATTTTTATATATTGAATAGCATAGTAAAAATTCGATTTTTATATATTGAATAGCAAAGTAAAAAATCGATTTTTACATACGTAGAGAATACGGGCAAAGAAAGTGACGAAAGGCAAGAACGGCGAAGATTTCTATATTTGAAGAGTCGTGGTATTGGATTAGCTTTCGGTGAGAACTTCTCACCTTTTAATTTTGTTTTTCTACTTAAAATATATACTAGGATGCAGACGGTGTTTAGTAGCACCCGACACCCGTCGTCCACAGACCATGGACGGCTTGTATGTTTGATTGTTTGATTTTGATGTGTAGTTGATTGTGTAATGTGATGTGAAATGGAATAAAATATTTATATAGATGAAATAAAATATTTTATAGTGGAAAATATTTTATAGTTAAAAATAGAATTTTTAACGTGTATAAGAAATGAAATAAAAATAAACAAATCGGATGATCAGTTTATATACACACATTTGACTGATATTGATTGGGACGATAAATTTTACACATCGCCCAACTGCACAAATAAAATCTGTGTTTGATTATTTGAAACCCCACACGGGTATTGGGGTGATATATGACATACACTAATCCCAATAGTTAGTTGTATGTCGATCGATTGATTGACAGACTGTTATAAGCGTTAAATATTTATATTTGATGCTTATACAAAGTAGAATGCACTTTGGATGATGGTTGATTATTCATCGTTGTTATTGTATACATGTGTTGTAGAAAATCCATATAATTAACATTATATGGTAATTGATTGGGACTCATTTCAGTTTTGAAATAGAAATATTTGAAAGGAAATATTTGAAATAGAATATTTGAAATAGAAATATTTGAAAGGAAATATTTGAAATAGAATATTTGAAAATAGAAATATATGAAGCCGTGTTGATTAGATTGACGCCATTTTGACGTGAACGCTATTTATATCGATTTTATTCATTTTATAATGAACATCGAAAGTGATTTCAAAATCTGATATTTTGAATATAAAACGAATTCGAATTAAATTGAATATAAAACGAATTCGAATTAAATTGAATATAAAACGAATTCGAATTGAATTGAATTGAATGTAAAACGAATTCGAATTAAATTGAATGTAAAACGAATTCGAATTGAATTGAATGTAAAACTAATTCGAATTGAATTGAATGTAAAACGAATTCGAATTGAATTGAATGTAAAACGAATTCGAATTGAATTGAATGTAAAACGAATTCGAATTGAATTGAATGTAAAACGAATTCGAATTGAATTGAATGTAAAACGAATTCGAATTGAATGTAAAACGAATTCGAATTGAATTGAATGTAAAACGAATTCGAATTGAATTGAATATAAAACAGATTCGAATTGAATTGAATTGAAAAGAAAATGAATTCAAATCGAATTAAAAATCGATTTGAATTGAAATCAAATTGAAATGAATTTAAAACGAATTTATATTGGAAAATTCAATTTTGATTTGAAATTGAAAAGGAAGTTGAAATCGTTTTGAAAACGAATTTAAAACGATTTATAAAATACGTTTTAAATGGAAATCGACGAAGTATATATTATATATATTATATATATTATATAATGGCCTGAATAGAACGCGCCGCGCTGCGGCAGTTCGCGAATTTCGACCATTGACTTCGAACGAATATTACGGGAGATCCGACCGTCGGATTCTCCTAAAACCGGAACTGTTAAGTTCGTATCGAAAAGAGCTTTCTAAAGAATATTAGAAATTTTATATCTAACGGTTGGATTTGAAATTATGTCCATATCAAATTTGGAAAAGGTCGCTGTAAGTGCAGTTCGATGGTCGTTGATGGAAATCGACTGTACGGGCCTTGATAAAATTATTAAACATATCCATAATTTGTGTAAAATCATAAGAAATGGTTTGTGAAGGATTGGGATGAAAAACTCCATATTTGAAAAGATAAAAATAGATTTTTATCGAAATGAACTAGTTTTGAACTAGAATTAAAATTTATTTGTTTTTAAATAAATAAATTGAATTTGAAAAGGGTTTTAAAAATAACCAGAATTTCCAATGATTGCATTGGAATGGATTTGAATCGAAATTGTCTTCGGAATATTTCGATGTTGGATTTTGTGATTATACAGATGTTGTTATGGAAATTTGAAAGATATAGATATATATATCGTTATTTCCAATACGATATCTGTTGGTCGTAGAATCTGATATTGAATATTAGCCGATATATTTTCTATTCAAAGCCTTGTATTTAATATCAAATGTGATTTGGGTTTGTCGTGAATGGTGTCTTGACTAACACTGTTCTTGAACCCAGTTGAGAAAAGATTAAATCTTTTTATTTAGATTTAATGAAGTGTACCAATTAAATAATATTTAATTGGAATTGAATTGATATTGATTTTTGGGTTTATCGTGGACAGTGTTTTAAATAACACTCGTTCTTTAACACGATAATTAATGGAATGTGATTTTGGGTTTATCGTGAACCGTGTTTTAAATGACACTGATTCTTTAACCCAGTCACAGATTAAAACTAAGTGGAGTTTTAATGAATCTTTAATTAGATTGAAAAGATCAAGAATGGAGTATCACCAGTTTTGCTCCAGGCGATAGTTAAATCTTTAATTAGATTTGAACGTGAAATGGTAATTGAATTTGCCGATAACACCGTGGTGTTAGATATGAAGTATTACCAGTTTTACTTCATGGGATGAATAGGTTGGGATTGGGAAATTAAAACAAATGATTACTTCGGTGAGGTTCGCTAATCCCAACTAGTTTGAATTGATATTCAAAAGTAGATTAAAGAATAAATTTTAATGATTTATCTTTGATAAAATTAATGGGAACCTTTCCCTATGAATGTGAAATTTATAAACTAACTGTCGGTTAGCTAAGCAGAATGGTTTTCTGGATATTGATCTGATGTTGGTTTCGGCCTTCGGGGTTAATATTTGGGGGATTATCCTCTTGATTAATTTACGGTTAGTGACTGATGAATTGGAATGAGGCGTATGTTGTGTTTGTGTAATACTTATTTAAAGTATACGCGAGTTATTTGGGAAGACCGGGTTTATCCCATTTTGAATAACTGATACGACGATAAGTCGAAGATGAAGACGGTGGTTGAAGACCGGAGGTCTTCACGTCATTTGGATAATTACTGATGATCTTGATTGGGCTGTACACCCAAGAAGATGGAAATAGTTGGTGATCGTCCAGACGTACTTGGAGATCGATGGATATGCGGGGTACTAGGTGCCTCCGGTTTCGTTCAGACCCAGAACGGACTTGTAAATGGACTGTGTGTCTGACATTGGATTTTAGTCTGTGTGATTGATTTCTATTAAATATATATCTGTTTGGCGGTGGAGAATTTATTCTCTTGCTTAACACCCTTCTCTGAGACGTACGAGCTCAAGGGTTATATATTGGTGGATATCAAACGCATGGAGTGAATTGCCTGTGTGGCATGCCTAAGTGGCAAATGATCAAGGCTTCTGTTGAAAAGCAAAGTCTTGTGGTTGATGATCAAAGCACGGCCTTTGTGGCATAGCTTTGTGTAATGTTTGATTCGCGAGTTTCACACCCGGTATGAACCAAAAATGGGAGAGGACGTCAGGGAGGGCATGCGTTTCTTTCTAGCTAGAAGTGGCGTCAGTGGTTTTACACGCCCTGACGAGTTTGACTTATGTGGTTGTTGCTGTTGCGAGGCGCCTCAGTTTGATCGGACGATCCGGGTCCGATGGAGTCATTTAGTTGGCTCACCTACACCCCATAGGGCGGGGAAACGCATGTTCAGGCATTTTAATCCACATCGGTGGACCGGCCCTGAGGATCCAAGGGTTACTCGAGCTCTGATCCTGAGAGGCGGGCTAGAGCGTCTCGAATCGGTTGAGGACTATCTTTTGCCACGGTTCATAGATGGAAATCCAATTTCCAAATACGTGACATTTGCGGTTTTAATTGTAGAACTAGTATGGCGACATGATATATGGTACCCATGCCGTCCATGATTGATACTTATGATTTGAAGTTGTTTTATACACTATGCACTTATAGTAGTATCAAACGATTTGTTTTAAACGTACTAAGCATATTTGGCTATTATAAGGGAAAACCCTATCCCCCGGCTTGCGTTGCATTGTGTGATAGGACATGGGTCTTATAATAGCTTCATTTTTTCAAAAAGCATTGCGTTGTTTTGTTATATGCACTAGTATTCTTGGGAGGAAACATGTTCCGTGTTATACGACGTGGTCCCTTGATTTACCTAACTTTAAAATAAAGATTAATAACTGTTTTAGTTCTCACACCAGTCCCATGACTGACCTGGAGTTTATTGTTTTAACCTAAACTCTAGGTGCCCTTATTTTGACACGGGCAGCTAGTAGTTTTGGTTTTGCAGATTTATATTCACAGGATCCTGGTTTACAGCTGGAACGATATCCGGAAAGCTTTGTATCCGTATATCTCCTTCTAGTTGTGTTTTGTATTATTTCCGCTGCTATGTAATTTATTGTAATCTCTGATATTTATCGAATGTAATATTCATTTATACTCTGTATATTCTTGTATTCTGATGAATTGTTGTAATATACAATGGAATGTTCTTCCGTCTGCGTTCTATTTTGTCGTGTTCTCAAAACAATCAGGCGTTTCAAACGGTCTAGATCGGTTTAGCGACTAATTCGGATCGAGCGAGATTCCTTTTTGTCACACCTGTTTGAAGGATATTGATTGGGACGATAAATTTTACACATCGCCCAACTGCACAAATAAAAATCTGTGTTTGTTGATTTGAAACCCCACACGGGTGTTGGGATGATATTTGGCGCACAGTAATCCCAATTATTTAATTGTTGTCGATCGATTGGTCGACAGGCTTTGTAAGCATTAATTATTTATATTTAATGCTTATGCAGTTGTGTGGTGCACTTTGGATGATGGTTGATCGTTTGTCGTTGCTATTATATACATGTGTTGTATGGAATCCATATAATTAACGTTATATGGTAATTGATTGGGCCTCATTCCAATCGGGAAAATAAGGAATATTATAAAAGAAAATTCATGTGTTGAATATAAAAATAGTCATGTGTTGACGATGTTCATGTGTTGAAACTATTCATGTGTTGAGTAAAATAATTTAAATAATAAAATTTACATCTTTATCATATTTAAAATTAGAACTACTTTACAGTAGGAGTCAAATTAAAAATCAAACGATAGATACCATAGTTTTATAAAATATTTTACATAACAAAAATAGTCGTGTGTTGACAGTACTCATGTGTTGAGATTAGTCGTGTGTTGAAAGAAATATAGATTCATGTGTTGAATGGGATAAATATTCATTTGTTGAATAGAATAACGAATTTATTGAAATATATAAAGCCGTGTTGATTAGAGTTGCGCTATTTTGACGTGAACGATATTTATATCGATTATATTCGTTTTTATAATGAATATAGAAAAGGTAGTGATTTCAAAATATAACGTTTTGAAAATATTATCATTTATATAGTAATGATATGAAATATTCAATTTTGATTAGAAATTGAATATAGTGTTGAAATGGGTTTGAAAACGAATTTAAAACGATTTATAAAATACGTTTTAAAAGGAAATCGACGAAATATATATAATATATATATTATATATATATATAATGGCCTGAATAGAACGCGCCGCGCCGCGGTAGTTCATAAATTTCGACCATTGACTTTGAATCGACATTACGGGAGATCAGACCGTCGGATTCTCCTAAAACTGGAACCGTTGGGTTTGTATCGAAAAGAGCTTTCCAATGAATATTAGAAATTTGAAATCTAACGGTTGGATTTGGAATTATGTCCAAATCAAATTTGAAAAAGGTCGCTGTAAGTGCAGTTCGATGGCCGTTGATGGAAATCGACTGTACGGGCCTTGATAAAATTATTAAAAATATCTACAATTTGTGTAAAATCATAATATGTGAATTGGAAAGAACTGGGATGAAAAATTCCACATTTGAAATGATAAAAATAGATTTTTATCGAAATGAACTAGTTTTGAACTAGAATTAAAATCAATTTATTTTTGAAATAAATAAATTGAATTTGAATTGGTTTTGAAATTAACCAGAATTTCCAATATATATAAATTGGAATGGATTTGAATCAAAATTGTCTTTGGAATATTTCGATGCTGGATTCCGTGATTCTACAGATATTGTTATGGGAATTTGAAAGATATATTTATATCGTTATTTCCAATACGATATTTGTTGGTTTCAGAATTTGATATTGAATATAAGCCGATATATTTTCTATTCAGAGCCTTGTATTTAATATCAAATGTGATTTGGGTTTGTCGTGAATCGTGTTTTAGAAGACATTGGTTCTTTAACCCATTTAAAGAAGATTGATTTTTTTGAGAAGATTAAAACTAAGTGGAGTTTTAATGAATCTTTAATTAGATTGAAATGTGAATTGATAATTTAAATTATCAAATTTGAAAGGTGATCGAGAATGGAGTACCACCAGTTTTGCTCCAAAGTGATAGTTAAATCTTTAATTAGATTTGAACGTGAAATGGTAATTAATTTTACCGATAACACCGTGGTGTTAGATATGGAGTATTACCAGTTTTGCTCCATGGGATGAATAGGTTGGGATTGGGAAATAAAATAAATAATTACTTCGGTGTGGTTCGCTAATCCCGACTAGTTTGGAAAACCATAATCTAGTTTGAAATGGTATCCAAAGGAAGATTAAGGAATAAATTTAGAAGAATTTATCTTTGATAAAATTAATAGGAACCTTTCCCTAAGAATGTGATTTCGTGAATAAAAGAATATTCTGAATTGGAAGGAGGGGTTTGTTGTGTTTGTGTAACATTTGTTTATCATATACGTGGTTATTCAAGAAGGTCGGGTTTATACCCATTCTGAATAACCGATTCGACGAGATGTCGAAGATGAAGACGGTGGTTGAAGACCGGAAGTCTTCACATCGTTTGGGTGATTACTGATGCTCTCGATTGGGCTGTACACCCAAGATGAGGGAAACAGTTGGTGATCGTCCAGACGTACTTGGAGATGGATGGATATGCAAGGAAAGTGCCTCCGGTTTCGTTCAGACCCAGGACGAACTTGTAAATGGATTGTGTGTCTGACATTGGATTTTATTCTGTGTTGATTGATCTCTATTAAATATACATCTGTTTGGCGGCGGAGAATTTATTCTCTTGCTTAACGCCCTTCTCTGAGACGTACGAGCTCAGAGGTTGTATATCGATGGACATCAGTCGCATGGAGTGAATTGCCAGTGTGGCACGCGTAAGTGGAAATTGATCAAGGCTTCTGTTGAAAAGCAAAGTCTTGTGGTTGATGATCAAAGCATGGTCTGCGTGACGTAGCTTTGTGTATAACGTGGATTCGCGAGCCTCACACCTCGGTATGAGTCAAAAACGGGATACGGACCCAAGGAGTGCACGACGTTTCTTTCTAGCTATGGGTGGTGTCACTGACCTACCAGCCCTGACATTTATATACTTTTCACCTGTGTGGTTGTTGGAATGCGAGGCGCCTCGAATATAGGTCTGTAAGGACCGGAAAACGTGTGTTCAGGAATTGCCAATCCTCAAAAGTAAGAGAGGACCAGCCTTGGGGGATCCAGGGATTGCTGTGTGCGGTCCCGAGGCATTTGCTAGAGTGTCTCAAACGGAGAGGAGCTTGCCCCTTGCCTCGACTCATGACGGAAATCCAATTTCCAATACGTGATATTGCGGTTTTAATTGTAGAACTAGTATGGCGACATGATATATGGTACCCATGCCGTCTGTGATTGATTTTTATGATTTGAATTGTTTTGACACTATGCACTTATAATAGTATCAAATGATTTGTTTTAAACGTACCAAGCATGTTTGGCTATTATAAGGGAAAACCCTATCCTCCGGCTTGCGTTGCATTGTGTGATGGGACCTGGGTCTTATAATAGCTTCATTTTTTCAAAGAGCATTGCGCTGTTTTGTTATATGCACTAGTATTCTTGGAGGAAACCCGTTCTGTGTTATACGGCGTGGTCCCTTGAATTACTCTCTTTTAAAGTAAAGTTTTAAATAACTGTTTTAGTTCTCACACCAGTCACATGACAGACCTGGAGTTTATTGTTTTAACCTAAACTCCGGGTGCCCCTATTTTCGACACGGGCAGCTAGTAGTTTTGGTTTTGCAGATTTATATTCACAGGATCCTGATTACAGCTGGAACGATGCTTGGAAAGCTCTGTATCCGTGTATCACTTTCAGTTGTGCTTTGTATTATTTTTCCGCTGCTTTGTAATTTATTGTAATCTCTGATATTATTCGAATGTATTTTATTCATTTATACTCTGTATATTCTTGTATCTGATGGAATTGTTGTAATAACAATGAAATGTTCTTCCGTCTGCGTTCTGATTCGTCTTGTACTCAATTCTATACGGGCTTTCCTTACTGGGGGAGTTCAGGTCGTCTCAGTTTTGGTATCAGTGCTTTGGTTTACAGAGCTCGAGAACAAGACACATTAGAACCATACGAAAGAATTCATCAGATATTGGATTAGTAATATCCAATTAGATTGACTCGTTAGAGATAGGATCAGTAGTATCCTAGAACGAGTGTGAAGTGTATATTTTTCAAATGAAAACCATATTGTTTTGAAAATTTAAACCAGTTTATACGTATTTGAATATTTATTTATTTTGAATTTGGACAATCCAATATATAAAGGTTTTGTATATACGCGTCATGAACGTATATTCGAAGTTTTAATATACTGGATAGATATAGATTCACATTCTAGACACCTGGAGATAATTCTGATGATTGATATATCATCATCAGAATTTGTGTTCGTATTTCGAAGGTATGATATCTATATAATTCCATTAGACTGGTGCGAGAACCAAAACTTATATAGATAGATTTATTATTGTGATTTGGCATCAAAAATCTGATTTTTGTATATGTATCAAAAAAAATTTGAATTTGAAACGTTAATCCACTAATTGATTGATGTTTGTATTGTTTGTTTATTTGTTTGACAATTTTGAACCATTTAGCCTAATTGTATCAAATATTGAATTGTATCGAAAATTATTTGCAATTGCATGCATGTACATATATATGTGTGAACAGGTCATAGCAAGGAGGCTAGAGAAGAAGAATAAAATTTGTTTGCCCGACAAATAGGTACATGTTTACCATAATTTACTGTTTTGTTTGGGTGATGATGATTTTATGAGCCGATTGACTAGCTGCTTGGCTTTTTCTTTTTTCTTTTTGAGAACAGAGGGCCTGTATGGCAATTTCGGGATTTTCCCGGTGCTCCCGGTGCAGGGGAGCTTATGGCGAAATTTTTCGAAAATTTAGGGTGTTAGCCAAATTTTTGAAAATTTTGAAAAGTTCTTAGAAACTGAAAAGTTGAAGAACTCAAGCCGTAGCGAAAATAAATGAAAGTTGAGTTGATTTGTTAAACAACCTTCGGCTTCGTTCCTTTTCGGGGACGAAAAGTTTTAAGTGGGGGAGAATGTAACAACCCGGAAATGCGAGCCAATTTAAAAATTTTATTTTGGCAATTTTAGCGAATTTTGAACATTTAAAATAAATTATTTAAAATAATATCGACGAGAAATTTATTTTGAGTAGAAATAGAAGTATATATTTATTTGAATCGTCGTTAGAATATAAATAATTATATATAATTATAAAAGGAATTGAAAATGGCGCGGTAGTTCGATAATTCGATTTCAAACTTCAATTGAACATACCGGGTGCAAAATAAACCGGATTTTAGCGAAACCAAAAATAATAGGATCTAATTGGGAATATCTTTCCAATGAATCTGAAAAATTGAAATTTCATAGCGGGGATCAAAAGATATGTCCAGTTGAAAATTCAGAATAGTCGCTATGGAATTCAGGCCCTTAAAAATAGCCATTTTGCAAACGACCTCGGATTTCGACGAAACCACTTTTGTTGGGTCCGTGATGTCAAGTTATTGCTAGATTCCAAATTTCATAATTTTCCAATTTAATATGTGAGCATGGCAAAGGAAAACGCGTTTGACCAGTTCTAGTTGATTTTAATCGACTGGAAAATGGCCATTTTTCTAACGGTCTCAGAATTGGGCGAAATTAGTTTTGTTAGGACTGTATCGTCAATACGAAGCTAGAAAATATTTTTCTGGAATTTTTCGAGTTAGTATGTGACCCCAGTAAATTGAAATGCGCGTTCAAAATTCAATATATAGAGTTATATGTTGATTTTGGCAGAAACTGATCGAAACGATCGAATCAGCTTACGATACATATCCCATTGTGTTCGGAATGGGGGTAATTAGCTATGGACGACAGGCGGTGGGCCTCGTTTAGAGGTCAAATGAAAAGGTCAACTTTTTGAAATTAAATAATTAAATAAATAAAATAAAACTCTCTTCCCTCTCTCCCCTTATTTCCTCTCAGCCCCCCCCCCCCCCCGATTAATTTTCGAAATCAAATCAGAAAGAAGACAAAAAAGAATATGGAGGGGGGATCGCGATCTCGTCACCACCCCCCTCCCCCCCAGATGAACGTCGCCGTCGCCCAGGCGGTGGCCGCACCACCGCACGGCCCTTCCCCCTCCCCTTCTTCTCTCCTCCGCGCTTCTCTTTCTTCCTCTTCCCTTCGATTTCCTCCATCGATCCACCCCCTCGCGCCACCAAAAACCGACGCACCACCACCCAGAGGCCAGCCCGCCACCATCTGCAGCGAACTCTTCCCCTCCTCTTGAGCGAACGCTGTAAGTTTTTAATTTTATTTTTATTTATAAAATCAGTTTTTTTTAATATATGAATTAGAATTTATAAAATCTGAAAATAAAGTATATATGAAGATAGGATTTTGTATACCTAAATAAAATAGAAGTTTGGATTTTTATATATAGGAAAGACTAGATTTTCGAAAACAAAAAGGTTAGATTTTTGACTAAGTAAAAAGGCGATGTTTTTAACATATAAAAGATACGATTTTTAACAAATAAAAATTCGATTTTTATGTGTATACTAGCATGGTAAAAATATGATTTTTGTTGTAGCAAGATCAAATTTTTACAAAATAGAAAGAGTGGGTTTTTAATCGAGAAAAAGATTTGATTTTTAATCGAGTAAAGAAGTGATTTTTAATTATATAAAAATATAATTTTTATATGATGTGAAAATATAATTTTTATATGATGTGAAAATATAATTTTTATAATATAGAAAAGTTAAAAATATAATTTTTATACTAGTGGCATATTAAAAATATAATTCTTATTTATGTAGAGTAATAAAAATATAATTTTTAAATAAATAGTGAAGTTAAAATATGATTTTTACTTCGATAAAAATAAAATCTTTATATTTGAAAAGGCGAAATCTTTATGTACAGAATAGCGATGTAAAAATAGAATTTTTATCTATATGGTAGCGATGTAAAAATAAATTTTTTATCTATATAGTAGCGAAGTAAAAATAGAATTTTTATCTATATAGTAGCGATGTAAAAATAGAATTTTTATATGCATAGCAACAACATAAAAATGTGAATTTTATATATGTAGTGGCAAAAGGCGAGAACAGCGATGACTTCTACACAAGAAGAGTCATGGTATTGGATTAGCTATCGGTGAGAACTTCTCACTTTAAATTTCTTTTTCTAGTTATATATATATACTAGGATGCAGACGGTTCTTAGTAGCACCCGACACCCGTCATCCACAGACCATGGATGGCTTGTTTGTTTGATTGATGTGTTGTGAAAATTGTTTGTGATGTTGATGTAAAATCGATAATAAAATGTAGATGGTTGGAATAAATTAATTATCGTTAAAAATATAATTTTTAACGTGAATATGAATATAGTGAAATATTCATTTACAAACCGGACGGTTTGTTTATGTACACCTATTTGAAGGATATTGGTTGGGACGATAAATTTTACACATCGCCCAACTGCACAAATAAAAATCTGTGTTTGTTGATTTGAAACCCCACACGGGTGTTGGGATGATATTTGGCGCACACAAATCCCAATTATTTAATTGTTGTCGATCGATTGGTCGACAGGCTTTGTAAGCGTTAATTATTTATATTTAATGCTTATGCAGTTGTGTGGTGCACTTTGGATGATGGTTGATTGTTTGTCGTTGCTATTACATACATGTGTTGTATGGAATCCATATAATTAACGTTATATGGTAATTGATTGGGCCTCATTCCAATCGAGAAAATAAGGAATATTATAAAAGAAAATTCATGTGTTGAATATAAAAATAGTCATGTGTTGACGATGTTCATGTGTTGAAACTATTCATGTGTTGAGTAAAATAATTTAAATAATAAAATTTACATCTTTATCATATTTAAAATTAGAACTACTTTACAGTAGGAGTCTAATTAAAAATCAAATGATAGATACCACAGTTTTATAAAATATTTTACATAAAAAAAATAGTCGTGTGTTGACAGTACTCATGTGTTGAGATTAGTCGTGTGTTGAAAGAAATATAGATTCATGTGTTGAATGGGATAAATATTCATTTGTTGAATAGAATAACGAATTTATTGAAATATATAAAGTCGTGTTGATTAGAGTTGCACTATTTTGACGTGAACGATATTTATATCGATTATATTCATTTTTATAATGAATATAGAAAAGGTAGTGATTTCAAAATATAACATTTTGAAAATATTATCATTTATATAGTAATGATATGAAATATTCAATTTTGATTAGAAATTGAATATAGTGTTGAGATGGGTTTGAAAACGAATTTAAAATGATTTATAAAATACGTTTTGAAAGGAAATCGACGAAATATATATAATATATTATATATATATATAATGGCCTGAATAGAACGCGCCGCGGCAGTTCGTGAATTTCGACCATTGACTTCGAATCGACATTACGGGAGATCCGACCGTCGGATTCTCCTAAAACCGGAACCGTTGGGTTCGTATCGAAAAGAGCTTTCCAATGAATATTAGAAATTTGAAATCTAACAGTTGGATTTGGAATTATGTCCAAATCAAATTTGAAAAAGGTCGTTGTAAGTGCAGTTCGATGGCCGTTGATGGAAATCGACTGTACGGGCCTTGATAAAATTATTAAAAATATCTACAATTTATGTAAAATCATAATATGTGAATTGGAAAGAACTAGGATGAAAAATTCCACATTTGAAATGATAAAAATAGATTTTTATCGAAATGATCTAGTTTTGAACTAGAATTAAAATCAATTTATTTTTGAAATAAATAAATTGAATTTGAATTGGTTTTGAAAATAACCAGAATTTCCAATATATATAAATTGGAATGGATTTGAATCGAAATTGTCTTTGGAATATTTCGATGTTGGATTCCGTGATTCTACAGATATTATTATGGGAATTTGAAAGATATATTTATATCGTTATTTCCAATACGATATTTGTTGGTTTCAGAATTTGATATTGAATATAAGCCGGTATATTTTCTATTCAGAGCCTTGTATTTAATATCAAATGTGATTTGGGTTTGTCGTAAATCGTGTTTTAGAAGACATTGGTTCTTTAACCCAGTTAAAGACAGAAGATTGATTTTTTTGAGAAGATTAAAACTAAGTGGAGTTTTAATGAATCTTTATTTAGATTGAAATGTGAATTGATAATTTAAATTATCAAATTTGAAAGGTGATCGAGAATGGAGTACCACCAGTTTTGCTCCAAAGCGATAGTTAAATTTTTAATTAGATTTGAACGTGAAATGGTAATTAATTTTACCGATAACACCATGGTGTTAGATATGGAGTATTACCAGTTTTGCTCCATGGGATGAATAGGTTGGGATTGGGAAATAAAATAAATAATTACTTCGGTGTGGTTCGCTAATCCCGACTAGTTTGGAAAACCATAATCTAGTTTGAAATGGTATCCAAAGGAAGATTAAAGAATAAATTTAGAAGAATTTATCTTTGATAAAATTTATGGGAACCTTTCCCTAAGAATGTGATTTCGTGAATAAAAGAATAATCTGAATTGGAAGGAGGCATTTGTTGTGTTTGTGTAACATTTGTTTATCATATACATGGGTTATTCAGAAAGGCCAGGTTTATACCCATTCTGAATAACCGATTCGACGAGATGTCGAAGATGAAGACGGTGGTTGAAGACCGGAAGTCTTCACATCGTTTGGGTGATTACTGATGCTCTCGATTGGGCTGTACACCCAAGATGAGGGAAACAGTTGGTGATCGTCCAGACGTACTTGGAGATGGATGGATATGCGAGGAAAGTGCCTCCGGTTTCGTTCAGACCCAGGACGAACTTGTAAATGGATTGTGTGTCTGACATTGGATTTTATTCTGTGTTGATTGATCTCTATTAAATATACATCTGTTTGGCGGCGGAGAATTTATTCTCTTGCTTAACGCCCTTCTCTGAGACGTACGAGCTCAGAGGTTGTATATCGATGGACATCAGTCGCATGGAGTGAATTGCCAGTGTGGCACGCGTAAGTGGAAATTGATCAAGGCTTCTGTTGAAAAGCAAAGTCTTGTGGTTGATGATCAAAGCATGGTCTGCGTGACGTAGCTTTGTGTATAACGTGGATTCGCGAGCCTCACACCTCGGTATGAGTCAAAAACGGGATACGGGCCCAAGGAGTGCACGACGTTTCTTTCTAGCTGTGGGTGGTGTTAATGACCTACCAGCCCTGACATTTATATGCTTTTCACCTGTGTGGTTGTTGGAATGCGAGGCGCCTCGGATATAGGTCTGTAAGGACCGGGAAACGTGTGTTCAGGAGTTGCCAATCCTCAAAAGTAAGAGAGGACCGGCCTTGGAGGATCCAGGGATTGTTGTGTGCGGTCCCGAGGCATTTGCTAGAGTGTCTCGAACGGAGAGGAGCTTGCCCCTTGCCTCGACTCATGATGGAAATCCAATTTCCAATACGTGATATTGTGGTTTTAATTATAGAACTAGTATGGAGACATGATATGTGGTACCCATGTCGTCTATGATTGATATTTATGATTTGAATTGTTTTGACACTATGCACTTATAATAGTATCAAATGATTTGTTTTAAACGTACCAAGCATGTTTGGCTATTATAAGGGAAAACCCTATCATCCGGCTTGCGTTGCATTGTGTGATGGGACCTGGGTCTTATAATAGCTTCATTTTTCCAAAGAGCATTGCGCTGTTTTGTTATATGCACTAGTATTCTTGGGAGGAAACCCGTTCCGTGTTATACGGCGTGGTCCCTTGAATTACTCTCTTTTAAAGTAAAGTTTTAAATTACTGTTTTAGTTCTCACACCAGTCACATGACTGACCTGGAGTTTATTGTTTTAACCTAAACTCTGGGTGCCCCTATTTTCGACACGGGCAGCTAGTAGTTTTGGTTTTGCAGATTTATATTCACAGGATCCTGATTTACAGCTGGAACGATGCTCGGAAAGCTCTGTATCCGTGTATCACTTTCAGTTGTGCTTTGTATTATTTTTCCGCTGCTTTGTAATTTATTGTAATATCTGATATTATTCGAATGTATTTTATTCATTTATACTCTGTATATTCTTGTATCTGATGGAATTGTTGTAATAACAATGAAATGTTCTTCTGTCTGCGTTCTGATTCGTCTTGTACTCAATTCTATCCCGGCTTTCCTTACCGGGGGAGATCGGGTCGTCTCACTCATAAAGGAACTAGTAAAGTTAAATAAACTAAAATAGCAATGTTAGCTAATCAGTTTGAGTTATTCAAAATGGACGAGAATGAGTCTATTTCAGATATGTATTGCAGACTTCAAGAAAGAGTGCATTCATTAATAGCATTTGGAAAAACCTATTTTGAAGTGGGTCAAGTCAGAAAAATATTGATGTAATAACCCGGAAAATCTGGGCCAGTTTAAAATTTTTATTTTGGCAATTTCAGCGAATTTTGAATATTTAAAATGAATTATTTTAAATAAAATCGACGAGAAATTTATTTTGAATATAATTCGAACGTATATATTATATACGTCGTCGTTAGAATATAAATAATTATTTATAATTATAAATAGAATTGAAAATGGCGCGGTAGTTCGATAATTCGATTTCAAACTTCAATTGAACATACCGGGTGCAAAACAATCCGGATTTTAGTGAAACCAAAAACATTAGGATCTAATTGATGATATCTTTCCAACGAATCCGACAAATCAAAATTTCATAGCGGGGATCAAAAGATATGTCCAGTTGAAAATTCTGAATAGTCGCTATGGAATTCAGGCCCTTAAAAATGGACATTTTGCAAATGACCTCGGATTTCGACGAAACCACTTTTGTTGGGTCCGTGATGTCAATTTATTGCTAGATTCCAAATTTCATAATTTTTCGAATCAATATGTGAGCGTGGCAAAGGAAAACGCGTTTGACCAGTTTCAGTTGATTTTAATCGACTGGAAAATGACCATTTTTCAAACGGTCTCGGAATTCGACGAAACTAGTTTTGTTAGGACCGTATCGTCAATACGAAGCTAGAAAATATTTTTCTGGAATTTTTCTAGTAAGTATGTGACCCCGGTAATTTGAAATGTACGTTTAAACTTCAATATAGTGATTTAAATGTAAATTAACGGAAACTGATTGTAACAGCCGAATCAGCCTACGATACATATCCCATTGTGTTCGGAATGGGGGTAAAACGCTATGGACGACAGGCGGTGGGCCTCGTTTTGAGGTCGTATGTGAAAGTCAACTTTTTGCAATTAAAATAAATATATATATATATATATATAATTTCTTCTTTATACTCCCCCCTATTTTTCAGAACGAAACAAAAAAAAAAAAGGAGGCCGACGTTGACCTCGAGCCTCTATCCCCCATCGCCCATCGACGGTGACGCCACCGCCCTCCCCAACACCCCCCTTCCTTCATCGCCGTCCTCCTTCCTTCTTCCTCCCCCTCTTCTGAATCGAACGCCCCTATCCTCAATTAAACCCCAGACCTTAATCGATGGACGCTCTCGCCCTAGCCACCGCCCTCGCCTCCTTCACCAATCGCCGAGCCGTCGTCCGCCCTAGTGGCCATCTCCGACCTCACCTCGCGTCAGCCCCCCCCCCCTCCGAACCTTCCAAGCCGCCGCTGCAGCCCCCTTGTCCCACCTCGTCGACAAATAAACCACCGTTCCTGAAATACAATGTAAGTATATTTTAAAATTGGATTTTATTTTCAAATTTTGATTATGTTTAGCTAATGCATGAATTCCAGAATATTATAAGTAAATATGACATGGTTTATAAGATAAAGTTTTAATCTTTTATACGTATGAAGTTTAGATTTTTAATAGATAAAAGATTAGATTTTTAAATATCTAAAGATGTGATTTTTATCATCAAAAAGATGAGATTTTTATGAAACTAAAAAATGTGATTCTTATCCATACAAAGATTTGATTTTTAAAATTGAAAAGATTATATTTTTATTTATAAAAATATGATTTTTATAGAAGGAAGAGTTAGAATAGATTTTTATTCAATTAAAAATATGATTTTTATATTTTTAAAGTAATAAAAATATGATTTTTATATTTTTAAAGTATTAAAAATATAATCTTTACTATATAGAAGATGTAAAAATATGATTTTTGGTTAAGTAGAGAGTTAAAAATATAATTTTTACATGATAGGAATATTAAAAATATCATCTTTATATGTGTAGAAAAATAAAAATGAGATTTTTATAAAGATGAAATCTTTAAATTTGAAAAGGCGAAGTCTATGTTTTTATAAAGGCGAAATCTTTATTTTAGAAAAGGCGAAATCTTTATATGGAAAATAGCGTGATAAAAATATAATTTTTATCTATATAACATAGTAGTAAAAATTCGATTTTTTTTATATTGAATAACGGAATAAAAATTCGATTTTTAAATGTAGGAAGCGATTATAAAAATATGATTTTTATTTTAAAGACATCAGCAAATATAAAAATGTATGATTTTTATATATGTAGTGGCTACGGGCAACGAAGATGACAAAGATGCGATAACGATGAAGATTTCTATCAAAGAAGAGTCGTGGATTCGGGATAGCTATCGGTGAGAATTTCTCACCTTTCAATTTCTTTTTCTAGTTATATATATACTAGGATGCAGACGGTGCTTAGTAGCACCCGACACAATCGTCCACAGACCATGGACTTGTTTGTTTGATTGCCAAAAAATTAGTTAGATGATTTGAGTTGAATTTGGTTGTTTGGTGAATTTGATTGATGTGTGAATGGCGTGGGCCTTCACTAGACCGGGGATAAGGCTAGGCCTCGTCCCGTTTCTAGTATCGTGCCGTTATGCCGCCGAAATTTTCTAAAATATGTTAGAAAAATAAAAATATCAATTTTATTGAATAAATGAACTGAATAGAAATTCATATGTTGAAATAAAATGTTTTATCGTTAAAAATATAATTTTTAACGTGAAAGTGAATAAAATAAAATATTCATTTACAAACCAGACGGTTTGTTTATGTACACCTATTTGAAGGACATTGATTGGGTCGATAAATTTTACACATCGCCCAACTGCACGAATAAAATCTGTGTTTGATTGTTTGAAACCCTACACGGGTGTTGGGATGAAATTTGAAGTTCACTCATCCTGACTGATTAAATATGTCGATCGATTGATTGACAGACTGTTATAAGCGTTAGATATCTATATTTGATGCTTATACAGTGTAGTGCACTTTGGTTGATGGTTGATTATTTTTCAATGCTATTATATACATGTGATGTATGAAAATCCATATAATTAATATTATATGGTGATTGATTGGGCCTCATTCCAATTTAGAAGATAAAGAATATTATAAAATAAATGTTCATGTGTTGACTGTACTCATCCGTTGAGATTAGTCATGTGTTGAACGAAATATTTTAATAATAAAATTTACTTCTTTATCAATATAAAATAAATGTTCATGTGTTGACTGTACTCATCCGTTGAGATTAGTCATGTGTTGAACGAAATATTTTAATAATAAAATTTACTTCTTTATCAATATAACATAAATGTTCATGTGTTGACTGTACTCATCCGTTGAGATTAGTCATGTGTTGAACGAAATATTTTAATAACAAAATTTATATCTTTTTCTCTATAAAATAAAGGTTCATGTGTTGACAGTACTCATCCGTTGAGATTAGTCATGTGTTGAACGACATATTTGAATAGAATATTTGAAAATAGAATTATAAGAAGCCGTGTTGATTAGATTGACGCCATTTTGACGTGAACGATATTTATATCGATTTTATTCATTTTAAAATGAATATTGAAAAACGATTTCGAAATGAATTGAATATAAAACGATTTCGAAATGAATTGAATATAAAACGATTTCGAAATGAATTGAATATATAACGATTTCGAAATGAATTGAATATAAAACGATTTCGAAATGAATTGAATATAAAACGATTTCGAAATGAATTGAATATATAACGATTTCGAAATGAATTGAATATAAAACGATTTCGAAATGAATTGAATATAAAACGATTTCGAAATGAATTGAATATAAAACGATTTCGAAATGAATTGAATATATAACGATTTCGAAATGAATTGAATATATAACGATTTCGAAATGAATTGAATATAAAACGATTTCGAAATGAATTGAATATAAAACGGTTTCGAAATGAATTGAATATATAACGGTTTCGAAATGAATTGAATATAAAACGGTTTCGAAATGAATTGAATATATAACGATTTCGAAATGAATTGAATATATAACGATTTCGAAATGAATTGAATATAAAACGATTTCGAAACGAATTGAATATATAACGGTTTCGAAATGAATTGAATATATAACGATTTCGAAATGAATTGAATATAAAACGGTTTCGAAATGAAATGAATATATAACGGTTTCGAAATGAATTGAATATATAACGATTTCGAAATGAAATGAATATTGAAAAACGATTTCGAAATGAATTGAATATAAAACGATTTCGAAATGAATTGAATATATAACGATTTCGAAATGAATCAAATAGAAAACGAATTTGAATTGAATCGAATAGAAAACGACTTTGAAATCGAATTGAATTGAAAACGAATTCAAATTGAATTGAAAGCGAACTGAAATGAATTCAAATTGAATTGAAATTTGAATTGAATATAAATGAATTTTAAAATGAAATTATAAAGAAGAATTCAATTCTGCTTTGAATTGACATGGAAGTGGAAATGTTTTTGAAACGAATTTAAAACTATTTATATAATTCGTTTTAAATAGAAATCGACGAAATATATATTATATATATAATAGAATGGCCTGAATAGAACGCGCCGCGCCGCGGCTGTTCGTGAATCTCGACCATTTATTTCAAACGAACAGTACGGGAGATCCGACCGTCGGATTCTCCCGAAACCGGAACCGTTGGGTTCGTATCGAAAAGGGCTTTCTAACGAATATTTGAAATCCAAAATCTAACGGTCGGATTTGGGGTTACGTCCAAATCAAATTCGAAAAAGGTCGCTGTAAGTGCAGTTCGATGGCCATTGATGGAAATCGACTGTACGGGCCTTGATAAAATTATTAAAAATAGTAATAATTTGTGTAAAATCATAAGAAATGATTTGGGAAAATTTGGGATGAAAAACTCCATATTTGAAAAGATAAAAATAGATTTTTATCGAAATGAACTAGTTTTGAACTAAACTTAAAACCCAATTATTTTTAAATAAATAAATTAGATTTAAAAAGGGGTTTTAAATAAATCAGAATTTCTAATATATTTGATTGGATTTGAAATGGGTTTATCGTGAACGGTGTTTTAAATAACACTAGTTCTTTAACCCGATAACAAATAGAATGTGAAATGGGTTTATCGTGAACGGTGTTTTAAATAACACTAGTTCTTTAACCCGATAACAAATAGAATGTGATTTGGGTTTGTCGTGAACTGTGTTTTAAATAACACCTAATTCTTTAACAGTAAAAGGAGTTCTAAAGAATTTGCAATTAGATTGAAATGTGAATCTATAATCTAAATTATCAAATTTAGAAATGAGCGGGAATGGAGTATTACCAGTTTTGCTCCAAAGCGATAGTTAAATCTTTAATTAGATTTGAACGTGAAATGGTAATTAATTTTACCGATAACACCACGGTGTTAGATATGGAGTATTACCAGTTTTGCTTCATGGGATGAATAGGTTGGGATTGGGAAATAAAATAAATAATTACTTCGTTACGGTTCGCTAATCTCGACTAGTTGGAAAAACCATAATTTGGTTTTAAATGACATCCAAAGGAAGATTACAGGATAAATTTTAAAGAATTTATCTTGGATAAAATTAATGGGAACCTTTCCCTAAGAATGTGGAATTTAGAAACTAGCTGTAGGTTGGCTAAGAAGAATGGTTTCCTGGGTATTGATCTGATGTTGGTTTCGGCCTTCGGGGTTAATGTTTGGGAAATTGTTCTCTTGCTAATTTGCGGTTAGTGACTAATGAATTGGAATGAGGCGTATGTTGTGTTTGTGTAACATTTGTTTTCAATATACGCGGGTTGTTCGGAAAGACCGGGTTTACACCCATTCTGAATAACCGATTCGACGATATGTCGAAGATGAAGACGGTGGTCGAAGACCGGAAGTCTTCACATCGTTTGGATTATTACTGACGATCCTGATTGGGCTGTACACCCAAGAGGATGGAAATAGTTGGTGGTCGTCCAGACGTACCTGGAGATGGATGGATATGCGAGGAAAGTGCCTCTGGTTTCGTTCAGATCCAGAACGGACTTGAAAATGGATTGTGTGTCTGACATTGGATTTTATTCTGTGTTGATTGATTTCTATTAAATATACATCTGTTTGGCGGCGGAGAATTTATTCTTTTGCTTAACGCCCTTCTCTGAGACGTACGAGCTCAGAGGTTGTATATCGATGGACATCAGTCGCATGGCATGAATTGCCTGTGTGGCACGCTAAGATGCAATGATCAAGGCTTCTGTTGAAAAGCAAAGTCTTGTGGTTGATGATCAAAGCACGCCTATGTGGCAGCTTTGTGTATAACGTGAATTCGCGAGCCTCACACCTCGGTATGAGTTAAAAACGGGATACGGACTGCAGGGAGAGCACGACGTTTCTTTCTAGCTTTGGTGGTGTCAGTGACTTACCAGCCCTGACATTTATATACTTTTCACCTATGTGGTTGTTGGAATGCGAGGCGCCTCGATTATAGGTCTGTAAGGACCGGGAAACGTGTGTTCGGGAATAAATAATCCTCTAACGTAAGTGAGGACCGGCCCTGAAGCATCCAGGGGTTGCCCAGAGTGTGTAGCCCCGAGGCATTTGCTAGAGTGTCTCAAGCGCGGAGAGGAGCTTGCCCCTTGCCTCGACTCATGACGGAATCCAATTTCCAATACGTATAATTCGTCTTTAATTGTAGAACTAGTATGGCGACATAGTAGATGGTAGCTATGCCGCCTATGATTTATATTTATGATTGAAAATGTTTTGACACTATACACTTATTATAGTATCAAATGATTTGTTTTAAACGTATCAAGCATGCTTTGGCTGTTATAAGGGAAAACCCTATCCTCCGGCTTGCGTTGCATTGTGTGATGGGACCTGGGTCTTATAACAGCTTCATTTTCCTTTATTTAGCATTGCGCTGTTTGTTTTATGCACTGGTATTCTTGGGAGGAAACCCGTTCCGTGTTATACGGCGTGGTCCCTTGATTCACCTAACTTTAAAACCAATATTAATAATTGTTTTAGTTCTCACACCAGTCACATGACTGACCTGGAGTTTATTGTTTTAACCTAAACTCTGGGTGCCCCTATTTTCCGCATGGGCAGCTAGTAGTTTTGGTTTTGCAGATTTATATTCACAGGATCCTGGTTTACAGCTGGAATGATATCCGGAAAGCTCTGTATCCGTATATCACCTTCAGTTGTGCTTTTTATTATTTTCCGCTGCTATGTAATTTATTGTAATCTCTGATATTTATCGAATGTAATTTATTCAATTATACTCTGTATATTCTTGTATCTGATGGAATTGTTGTAGTAGCAATGAAATGTTCTTCTGTTTGTGTTCTGATTTGTCCTGTTCTCAAACGATCAGGGATTTCGAACGGTTTAGATCGGTTTAACGACTGATTCGGATCGAGCGAAATTCCCGGCCGTCACATTTGGTATCAGAGCTTTGGTTTACAGAGCTCGAGAACAAGACACATTAGAACCATACGAAAGGATTCATCGGATATTGGATTAATAATATCCAATTAGAATGACTCGTTAGAGATAGGATCAGTAGTATCCTAGAACGAGTGTGAAGAGTATATTTTCCAAATGAAAACAATTTTGTTTTGAAATATTAAACCATTTTATACGTATTTGATTATTTATTTATTTTGAATATGGACAATCGAGTATATAAAGATTTTGCATACACGCGTCATGAACGTATATTCGAGGTTTTAATATACTAGATAGATATGGAATCATACTCTAGTGGCCCGAAGATGATTCTGATGGTTGAGTACTCGTCGTCAGAATTTATTTTCGAGTGACGAAGGTGTGATATCTATATATTTCCATTAGACTGGTGTGAGAACCAAAACTTATATAGTTAGAACACATTGTTGTGAATTGGCATCAAAAACGAGATTTTTTGTATATATATCAAAATTATGAATTTGAAACGTTAATTCAACTAATTGATTGATGTTTGTGTTGTTTGTCTGTTTGTTTGACAATTTTGAACCATTTAGCCTAATTGAATCAAATATTGAATCATATTGAAAACTGGTCGCATTTGCTTGCATACATGTATATCCTTTGAACAGGTCATAGCAAGGAGGCTAGAGCCGAAGAATAAAATTTGTTTGCCCGACAAATAGGTACATGTTCACTACATAATTTACTGTTTTGTTTGGGTGATGATGATTTTATGAGCCTATTGGCTAGCCGCTTGGCTTTTTCTTTTTCTTTTTGAGATTAGAAGGACCGGGGAAGCTATTTGAAATTCCCCGATGCTCCCGGTGCAGGGGAGGTTATGGCGAAATTTTTCGAAAATTTAGGGTGTTAGCCAAATTTTTGAAAATTTGAAAATTCTCAAAAACTGAAAAGTTGGAGAATGCAAGCCAGATCGAGCGTGGAGTTAATTAATCAAACCACTTTCGACTTTGTTCCTTTTCGGGGACGAAAATTTTTAAGTGGGGGAGATTGTAATAACCCGGAAAATCTGGGCCAGTTTAAAATTTTTATTTTGGCAATTTCAGCGAATTTTGAATATTTAAAATGAATTATTTTAAATAAAATCGACGAGAAATTTATTTTGAATATAATTCGAACGTATGTATTATATACGTCGTCGTTAGAATATAAATAATTATTTATAATTATAAATAGAATTGAAAATGGCGCGGTAGTTCGATAATTCGATTTCAAACTTCAATTGAACATACCGGGTGCAAAACAATCCGGATTTTAGTGAAACCAAAAACATTAGGATCTAATTGATGATATCTTTCCAACGAATCCGACAAATCAAAATTTCATAGCGGGGATCAAAAGATATGTCCAGTTGAAAATTCTGAATAGTCGCTATGGAATTCAGGCCCTTAAAAATGGACATTTTGCAAATGACCTCGGATTTCGACGAAACCACTTTTGTTGGGTCCGTGATGTCAATTTATTGCTAGATTCCAAATTTCATAATTTTTCGAATCAATATGTGAGCGTGGCAAAGGAAAACGCGTTTGACCAGTTTTAGTTGATTTTAATCGACTGGAAAATGACCATTTTTCAAACGGTCTCGGAATTCGATGAAACTAGTTTTGTTAGGACCGTATCGTCAATACGAAGCTAGAAAATATTTTTCTGGAATTTTTCTAGTAAGTATGTGACCCCGGTAATTTGAAATGTACGTTTAAACTTCAATATAGTGATTTAAATGTAAATTTAACGGAAACTGATTGTAACAGCTGAATCAGCCTACGATACATATCCCATTGTGTTCGGAATGGGGGTAAAACGCTATGGACGTGTAACAACCCGTAAAATCTGGGCCAGTTTAAAATTTTTATTTTGGCAATTTTAGCGAATTTTGATTATTTAAAATGAATTATTTTAAATAATATCGACGAGAAATTTATTTTGAATAGAATTCGAACGTATATATTATACGCGTCGTCGTTAGAATATAAATATTTATATATAATTATAAATAGAATTAAAAATGGCGCGGTAGTTCGATAATTCGATTTCAAACTTCAATTGAATGTACCGGGTGCAAAACAATCCGGATTTTTGTGAAACCAAAAACATTAGGATCTAATTGATGATATCTTTCCAACGAAGTTGAGAAACTGAGATTTCACTTTATAAATGATGAGATATGTCCAGTTGAAAATTAGAAATAGTCGCTGTGGAATTTATATATATTTTTATATATATAAGGCCCTTAAAAATAGCAATTTTGCAAACGACCTCGGATTTCGACGAAACCAGTTTTGTTGGGTCCGTGATGTTAAGTTATTGCTAGATTCCAAATTTCATAATTTTTCGAATCGATATGTGAGCGTGGCAAAGGAAAACGCGTTTGACCAGTTTCAGTTGATTTTAATCGACTGGAAATTGGCCATTTTTCCAACGGTCTCAGAATTCGACGAAACTAGTTTTGTTAGGACCGTATCGTCAATACGAAGCTAGAAAATATTTTTCGGGAAATTTTCGAGCTAGTATGTGGCCCCGGTAATTTGAAATGAACGTTTAAAATTCAATATAGTGATTTAAATATAAATTCAAAGGAAAATGATTGTAACAATCGGATCGGCTTACGATGCATGTCCCATTGTGTTCGGAATAGGGGTAATATGCTATGGACGGCAGGCGGTGGGCCTCGTTTAGAGGTCGTTTGTGAAAGTCAACTTTTTATAAAAATAAAATAATTAAATAATAAAAATAAAATAAAAAGAAAACCCTCCTCCCCTATATGTTCTGCCCCCCCCCCCCCCCCCCCCCCCCGTTCACAAAGAAATTCAGAAGAAAAAAAAATAAAAAAAAAAAAAGAGGAAAAGGCGATCGCGCCCCCCCGGGTTTCGCCGCCGCCACAGGCGGAGCTGCCGCCTCTTCTTCCTCTCCTTTGAAGCCTCCCACCTCGTCGATCCCTGTATCCCCTGAAGCCGTAAGCCACCCCGAGCCACCCCGAGTCACCGCAATAGCCCCAGCGAGCACCGCCGAGCTCGACAGTCACCCCCCTCCCCTTCTTCGCGAATGTAAGCATTTTATTTATTTTATTCATTTTATTTTAATTCTGTAATGCTGCGAATTTTCTTTTTAAGGTTAATACTGTTTTGTTTTTAAAGAGTAAAAACTGATTTTTTTTTTTTTTTCTAAAAGGCAAAAACTGTTTTTTTTAGAAATGAAAACTGTTTTGTTATTATAAAGTAATAAAAACTGATTTTAGGAATTTTTATAAAACTGATTTTATGTTAATTTTAAAACTGATTTGAAAAAGGTATTTAAAACTTTAAATAGAAAAAGGTATTTAAAACTTTAAATAGAAAAAGGTTAAAACTTTAAAATAGGAAAAAAAGGGGTTTAATCTTTTAGTAGAAAAAGATTTGAACTTGCAAAAGTAAAAATCATATTTTTATATGTTGAAAGCAAAAGTAAAAATTCGATTTTTATATATTGAACTTTGAAGTAAAAATTCGATTTTTATATATTGAACTTTGAAGTAAAAATTCGATTTTTATATATTGAACTTTGAAGTAAAAATTCGATTTTTATATATTGAACTTTGAAGTAAAAATTCGATTTTTATATATTGAACTTTGAAGTAAAAATTCGATTTTTATATATTGAACTTTGAAGTAAAAATTCGATTTTTATATATTGAACTTTGAAGTAAAAATTCGATTTTTATATATTGAACTTTGAAGTAAAAATTCGATTTTTATATATTGAACTTTGAAGTAAAAATTCGATTTTTATATATTGAACTTTGAAGTAAAAATTCGATTTTTATATATTGAACTTTGAAGTAAAAATTCGATTTTTATATATTGAACTTTGAAGTAAAAATTCGATTTTTATATATTGAACTTTGAAGTAAAAATTCGATTTTTATATATTGAACTTTGAAATAAAAATTCAATTTTTATATATATAGTGGCATTGGGCAACGAAAGTGAAGAAAGGCAAGAACGACAAGATTTTCTGCAAAAGAAGTGCCGTGGAGCTAGGATAGCTATATGTGAGAATTTCTCACCTTTCAATTTTATTTCTAGTTATATATATATATACTAGGATGCAGACGGTGCTTAGTAGCACCCGACACAATCGTCCACAGACCATGGACTTGTTTGTTTGGCTGTTTGGTTATTGATTGTGATATTGGTTTGAATGTGGTTTGTGGTGTGAAAAATCGAATCGATAAATTGGTTAGGATTAGACGTGCGCCGTTATAAGGCGAAGGAGTAAGGCTAGGTTAGACTCTTACTTCAAATTTTGTGGTTTGCATAATAAAATTGATATGATTGATGTGTGAATGGCGTGGGCCTTCACTAGACCGGGGATAAGGCTAGGCCTTGTCCCGTTTCTAGTATCGTGCCGTTATGCCGCCGAAATTTTCTAAAATATGTTAGAAAAATAAAAATATCATTTTATTGTGTAAATGAATTGAATAGAAATTCATAGGTTGAAATAAAATGTTTTATCGTTAAAAATATAAATTTTTAACGTGAAGTGAATAAAATAAAATATTCATTTATAAGCCGGACGGTTTGTTTATGTACACCTATTTGAATGACATTGATTGGGTCGATAAATTTTACACATCGCCCAACGGCACAAATAAAATATTTGTTTGATGGTTTGAAACCCCACACGGGTGTTGGGATGAAATTTGAAGTTCACTCATCCTGATTGATTGAATATGTCGATCGATTGATTGACAGGCTGTTATAGGCGTTGAATATCTATATTTGATGCCTTTACAGTGTAGTGCACTTTGGTTGATGGTTGATTATTTTCAATGTTATTATATACATGTGTTGTATGAAAATCCATATAATTAACTTTATATGGTAATTGATTGGGCCTCATTCCAATCGTGAAAATAAAGAATATTTTTATAATAAGAAATATTTGAAATAGAAATATTCGAAATGGAATATTTGAAAATATCAATATATGAAGCCGTGTTGATTAGATTGACGCCATTTTGACGTGAACGATATTTAAACGATTTCGAAATGAATTGAATTGAAAACGATTTCGAAATGAATTGAATTGAAAACGATTTCGAAATAAATTGAAAACGAATTCGAATTGAATTGAAAGTGAATTGAAATGAATTCAAATTGAATTGAAATTTGAATTGAACAGAAATGAATTTTAAAACGAATTTATAAAGAAGAATTCAATTTTGATGTGAATTGAAAAGGAAGTTGAAATTGTTTTTGAAACGAATTCAAAACTATTTATATAATTCGTTTTAAATAGAAATCGACGAAGTATATATTATATATATTATATATATAATATAATGGCCTGAATAGAACGCGCCGCGCCGCGGAAGTTCGTGAATTTCGACCATTTATTTCAAACGGACATTACGGGAGATCCGACCGTCGGATTCTCCTAAAACCGGAACCGTTGGGTTCGTATCGAAAAGAGCTTTCTAATGAATGTTAGAAATTTGAAATCTAACGGTTGGATTTGGAGATACGTCCAAATCAAATTCGAAAAAGGTCGCTGTAAGTGCAGTTCGATGGCCGTTAATGGAAATCGACTGTACGGGCCTTGATAAAATTATTAAAAATAGTAATAATTTGTGTAAAATCATAAGAAATGATTTGTGAAAGTTTGGGATGAAATACTCCATAGTTGAAAAGATAAAAATAGATTTTTATCGAAATGAACTAGTTTTGAACTAGAATTATAATTCTATTTATTTTTAAATAAATAAATTGAATTTGAAAAGGGTTTTGAAAATAACCAAAATTTCCAATGATTGCATTGGAGTGGATTTGAATCGAAATTTTCTTCGGAATATTTCGATGTTGGAATTCGTGATATTACAGGTGTTGTTATGGAAATTTGAAAGATATATATTTGTATCGTTATTTCCAATACGACATTTGTTAGTCGTAGAATTCGATATTGAATATAAGCCGATATATTTTCTATTCAGAGCCTTGTATTGAATATCGAATGTGATTTGGGTTTGTCGTGAATGGTGTCTTCACTAACACTGTTCTTGAACCCAGTTGAGAAAAGATTAAATCTTTTTATTTAGATTTAATGAAGTGTACCAATTAAATGATATTTAATTGGAATTGAATTGGTATTGATTTTTGGGTTTATCGTGAACAGTGTTTTAAATAACACTTGTTCTTTAACCCGATAATTAATGGAATGTGATTTGGGTTTGTCGTGAATGGTGTCTTCACTAACACTGTTCTTGAACCCAGTTGAGAAAAGATTAAATCTTTTTATTTAGATTTAATGAAGTGTACCAATTAAATGATATTTAATTGGAATTGAATCGATATTGATTTTTGGGTTTATCGTGAACGGTGTTTTAAATAACACTCGTTCTTTAACCCGATAATTAATGATTGTGATTTTGGGTTTACCGTGAACCGTGTTTTAAATGACACTGATTCTTTAACCCAGTTAACGATTAAAACTAAGTGGAGTTTTAATGAATCTTTAATTAGATTGAAAAGATCGAAAATGGAGTATCACCAGTTTTGCTCCAGGCGATAGTTAAATCTTTAATTAGATTTGAACGTGAAATGGTAATTGAATTTACCGATAACACTGTGGTGTTAGATATGAAGTATTACCAGTTTTACTTCATGGGATGAATAGGTTGGGATTGGGAAATTAAAACAAATGATTACTTCGGTAAGGTTCGCTAATCCCGACTAGTTTGAATTGATATTCAAAAGTTGATTAAAGAATAAATTCAAGGAATTTATCTTTGATAAAATTAATGGGAATCTTTCCCTATGAATGTGAAATTTAGAAACTAACTGTCGGTTAGCCAAGCAGAATGGTTTTCTGGATATTGATCTGATGTTGGTTTCGGCCTTCGGGGTTAATATTTGGGAAATTATTCTCTTGATTAATTTACGGTTAGTGACTAATGAATTGGAATGAGGCGTATGTTGTGTTTGTGTAACACTTATTTAAAATATACGCGAGTTATTCGGAAAGACCGGGTTTATCCCATTCTGAATAACTGATACGACGATAAGTCGAAGATGAAGACGATGGTCGAAGACCGGAAGTCTTCACGTCGTTTGGGTGATAACTGATGATCTTGATTGGGCTGTACACCCAAGAAGATGGAAACAGTTAGTGATCGTCCAGACGTACTTGGAGATCGATGGATATGCGGGGTACTAGGTGCTCCCGGTTTCGTTCAGACCCAGAACGGACTTGTAAATGGACTGTGTGTCCGACATTGGATTTCATTCTGTGTGACTGATATCGGTTGCATAGGATGGCTTGCCTGTGTGGCATGCTAAGATGCAAATGATCAAGGCTTCTGTTGAAAAGCAAAGTCTTGTGGTTGATGATCAAAGCACGGCCTTTGTGGCGTAGCTTTGTGTAACGTTTGATTGGCGAGTTTCACACCCGGTATGAATCAAAAACGGGAGACGGACCTCAGGGAGGGCATGCGTTTCTTTCTAGTTAGAAGTGGCGTCAGTGGTTTTACACGCCCTGACGAGTTTGACTTATGTGGTTGTTGCTGTTGCGAGGCGCCTCGGTTATATCGGTTTCGGCCGATGCATTCTGGTCGGCTGACGGACCAGACTTACACCCCATAGGGTGGGGAAACGTAGTGTTCAGGCATTTTAATCCACATCGGTGGACCGGCCCTGACGATCCAAAGGCTTGACAGAGTACTTGCCTGAGACACGGACTAGAGCGTCTCGAATCGGTTGAGGACTATCTTTTGCCTCGGTTCATAGACGGAAATCCAATTTCCAAATACGTGACATTTGCGGTTTTAATTGTAACCCTATATATGGCGACATAGTGGGATGGGGCGCTTATGCCGCCTATGATTGATACTTATGATTTGAAGTTGTTTTATACACTTATAATAGTATCAAATGATTTGTTTTAAAACGTATCAAGCATTCTTTGGCTGTTATAAGGGAAAACCCTATCCTCGACTGCGTTGCATTGTGTGATGGGACCTGGGTCTTATAACAGCTTCATTTTTCTTTATTTAGCATTGCGCTGTTTGTTTTATGCACTGGTATTCTTGGGAGGAAACCCGTTCCGTGTTATACGGCGTGGTCCCTTGATTTACCTAGCTTTGAAAATAAAGATTAATAACTGTTTTAGTTCTCACACCAGTCACATGACTGACCTGGAGTTTATTGTTTTAACCTAAACTCTGGGTGCCCTTATTTTGACACGGGCAGCTAGTAGTTTTGGTTTTGCAGATTTATATTCACAGGATCCTGGTTTACAGCTGGAACGATATCCGGAAAGCTTTGTATCCGTATATCTCATTCTAGTTGTGTATTGTATTATTTTTCCGCTGCTATGTATTTAAATGTAATTTAAATCTCTGATAATTCTGTGTAATATTCTTTTAAACTCTGTATATTCTTGTAATCTGATGCATTGTTGTGATATACAGTGAAACGTTCTTCTGTATGCGTTCTGTTTTGTCGTGTTCTCAAACGATAGGGCGTTTCGAACGGTCTGGGTCGGTTTAGCGACTGGTTCGGACCGAGCGAAATTCCCTGCCGTCACAGTTGGTATCAGAGCTTTGGTTTACAGAGCTCGAGAACAAGACACATTAGAACCATACGAAAGAATTCATCAGATATTGGATTAGTAATATCCAATTAGAATGACTCGTTAGAGATAGGATCAGTAGTATCCTAGAACGAGTGTGAAGAGTATATTTTTCAAATGAAAACAATTTTGTTTGAAATTTAAACCATTTTATACGTATTTGAATATTTATTTATTTTGAATGTGGACAATCTAATATATAAAGGTTTTGCATATACGCGTCATGAACGTATATTCGGAGTTTTAATATATTAGATAGATATAGAGTCGCACTCTAGTCGCCCGGACATGGTCCTGATGATGAAGTATACCATCACCAGCATTTATTTTCGAGTAACGAAAGTGTGATATCTATATATTTCCATTAGACTGGTGTGAGAACCAAATCTTATATAGCTAGAACACTTTGTTGTGAATTGGCATCAAAAACAAGATTTTCTGTATATGTATCAAAATTATGAATTTGAAACTTTAAATTCACTAACTGATTGATGTTTGTGTTGTTTGTTCATTTGTTTGCTAATTTTGAACCATTATGCCTAATTGAATCAAATATTGAATGATATCGAAAATTGGTTGCATTTGTTTGCATATACATGTATATCATTGAACAGGTCATAGCAAGGAGGCTAGAGCCAGAGAATAAAATTTGTTTGCCCGACAAATAGGTACATGTTTACTACATAATTTCCTGTTTTGTTTGGGTGATGATGATTTTGTGAGCCTATTGGCTAGCCGCTTGGCTTTTTCTTTTTCTTTTTGAGATCTGAAGGACCGGGGAAGCTATTTGAAATTCCCCGATGCTCCCGGTGCAGGGGAGGTTATGGCGAAATTTTTCGAAAATTTAGGGTGTTAGCCAAATTTTTGAAATTTTGAAAATTCTCAGAAATTAAAGAGTTGGAGAATGGAAGCCAGATCGAGCGTAGAGTTGAATTATCAAACCACTTTCGACTTTGTTCCTTTTCGGGGACGAAAAGTTTTAAGTGGGGGAGATTGTAACAACCCGTAAAATCTGGGCCAGTTTAAAATTTTTATTTTGGCAATTTTAGCGAATTTTGATTATTTAAAATGAATTATTTTAAATAATATCGACGAGAAATTTATTTTGAATAGAATTCGAACGTATATATTATACGCGTCGTCGTTAGAATATAAATATTTATATATAATTATAAATAGAATTAAAAATGGCGCGGTAGTTTGATAATTCGATTTCAAACTTCAATTGAATGTACCGGGTGCAAAACAATCCGGATTTTTGTGAAACCAAAAACATTAGGATCTAATTGATGATATCTTTCCAACGAAGTTGAGAAACTGAGATTTCACTTTATAAATGATGAGATATGTCCAGTTGAAAATTAGAAATAGTCGCTGTGGAATTTATATATATTTTTATATATATAAGGCCCTTAAAAATAGCAATTTTGCAAACGACCTCGGATTTCGACGAAACCAGTTTTGTTGGGTCCGTGATGTTAAGTTATTGCTAGATTCGAAATTTCATAATTTTTCGAATCGATATGTGAGCGTGGCAAAGGAAAACGCGTTTGACCAGTTTCAGTTGATTTTAATCGACTGGAAATTGGCCATTTTTCCAACGGTCTCAGAATTCGACGAAACTAGTTTTGTTAGGACCGTATCGTCAATACGAAGCTAGAAAATATTTTTCGGGAAATTTTCGAGCTAGTATGTGGCCCCGGTAATTTGAAATGTACGTTTAAAATTCAATATAGTGATTTAAATATAAATTCAAAGGAAAATGATTGTAACAATCGGATCGGCTTACGATGCATGTCCCATTGTGTTCGGAATAGGGGTAATATGCTATGGACGGCAGGCGGTGGGCCTCGTTTAGAGGTCGTTTGTGAAAGTCAACTTTTTATAAAAATAAAATAATTAAATAATAAAAATAAAATAAAAAGAAAACCCTCCTCCCCTATATGTTCTGCCCCCCCCCCCCCCCCCCCCCCCGTTCACAAAGAAATTCAGAAGAAAAAAAAATAAAAAAAAAAAATAAAAAAAAGAGGAAAAGGCGATCGCGCCCCCCCGGGTTTCGCCACCGCCACAGGCGGAGCTGCCGCCTCTTCTTCCTCTCCTTTGAAGCCTCCCACCTCGTCGATCCCTGTATCCCCTGAAGCCGTAAGCCACCCCGAGCCACCCCGAGTCACCGCAATAGCCCCAGCGAGCACCGCCGAGCTCGACAGTCACCCCCCTCCCCTTCTTCGCGAATGTAAGCATTTTATTTATTTTATTCATTTTATTTTAATTCTGTAATGCTGCGAATTTTCTTTTTAAGGTTAATACTGTTTTGTTTTTAAAGAGTAAAAACTGATTTTTTTTTTTTTTTTCTAAAAGGCAAAAACTGTTTTTTTTAGAAATGAAAACTGTTTTGTTATTATAAAGTAATAAAAACTGATTTTAGGAATTTTTATAAAACTGATTTTATGTTAATTTTAAAACTGATTTGAAAAAGGTATTTAAAACTTTAAATAGAAAAAGGTATTTAAAACTTTAAATAGAAAAAGGTTAAAACTTTAAAATAGGAAAAAAAAGGGGTTTAATCTTTTAGTAGAAAAAGATTTGAACTTGCAAAAGTAAAAATCATATTTTTATATGTTGAAAGCAAAAGTAAAAATTCGATTTTTATATATTGAACTTTGAAGTAAAAATTCGATTTTTATATATTGAACTTTGAAGTAAAAATTCGATTTTTATATATTGAACTTTGAAGTAAAAATTCGATTTTTATATATTGAACTTTGAAGTAAAAATTCGATTTTTATATATTGAACTTTGAAGTAAAAATTCGATTTTTATATATTGAACTTTGAAGTAAAAATTCGATTTTTATATATTGAACTTTGAAGTAAAAATTCGATTTTTATATATTGAACTTTGAAGTAAAAATTCGATTTTTATATATTGAACTTTGAAGTAAAAATTCGATTTTTATATATTGAACTTTGAAGTAAAAATTCGATTTTTATATATTGAACTTTGAAGTAAAAATTCGATTTTTATATATTGAACTTTGAAGTAAAAATTCGATTTTTATATATTGAACTTTGAAGTAAAAATTCGATTTTTATATATTGAACTTTGAAGTAAAAATTCGATTTTTATATATTGAACTTTGAAGTAAAAATTCGATTTTTATATATTGAACTTTGAAGTAAAAATTCGATTTTTATATATTGAACTTTGAAGTAAAAATTCGATTTTTATATATTGAACTTTGAAGTAAAAATTCGATTTTTATATATTGAACTTTGAAGTAAAAATTCGATTTTTATATATTGAACTTTGAAATAAAAATTCAATTTTTATATATATAGTGGCATTGGGCAACGAAAGTGAAGAAAGGCAAGAACGACAAGATTTTCTGCAAAAGAAGTGCCGTGGAGCTAGGATAGCTATATGTGAGAATTTCTCACCTTTCAATTTTATTTCTAGTTATATATATATATACTAGGATGCAGACGGTGCTTAGTAGCACCCGACACAATCGTCCACAGACCATGGACTTGTTTGTTTGGCTGTTTGGTTATTGATTGTGATATTGGTTTGAATGTGGTTTGTGGTGTGAAAAATCGAATCGATAAATTGGTTAGGATTAGACGTGCGCCGTTATAAGGCGAAGGAGTAAGGCTAGGTTAGACTCTTACTTCAAATTTTGTGGTTTGCATAATAAAATTGATATGATTGATGTGTGAATGGCGTGGGCCTTCACTAGACCGGGGATAAGGCTAGGCCTTGTCCCGTTTCTAGTATCGTGCCGTTATGCCGCCGAAATTTTCTAAAATATGTTAGAAAAATAAAAATATCATTTTATTGTGTAAATGAATTGAATAGAAATTCATAGGTTGAAATAAAATGTTTTATCGTTAAAAATATAAATTTTTAACGTGAAGTGAATAAAATAAAATATTCATTTATAAGCCGGACGGTTTGTTTATGTACACCTATTTGAATGACATTGATTGGGTCGATAAATTTTACACATCGCCCAACGGCACAAATAAAATATTTGTTTGATGGTTTGAAACCCCACACGGGTGTTGGGATGAAATTTGAAGTTCACTCATCCTGATTGATTGAATATGTCGATCGATTGATTGACAGGCTGTTATAGGCGTTGAATATCTATATTTGATGCCTTTACAGTGTAGTGCACTTTGGTTGATGGTTGATTATTTTCAATGTTATTATATACATGTGTTGTATGAAAATCCATATAATTAACTTTATATGGTAATTGATTGGGCCTCATTCCAATCGTGAAAATAAAGAATATTTTTATAATAAGAAATATTTGAAATAGAAATATTCGAAATGGAATATTTGAAAATATCAATATATGAAGCCGTGTTGATTAGATTGACGCCATTTTGACGTGAACGATATTTAAACGATTTCGAAATGAATTGAATTGAAAACGATTTCGAAATGAATTGAATTGAAAACGATTTCGAAATAAATTGAAAACGAATTCGAATTGAATTGAAAGTGAATTGAAATGAATTCAAATTGAATTGAAATTTGAATTGAACAGAAATGAATTTTAAAACGAATTTATAAAGAAGAATTCAATTTTGATGTGAATTGAAAAGGAAGTTGAAATTGTTTTTGAAACGAATTCAAAACTATTTATATAATTCGTTTTAAATAGAAATCGACGAAGTATATATTATATATATTATATATATAATATAATGGCCTGAATAGAACGCGCCGCGCCGCGGAAGTTCGTGAATTTCGACCATTTATTTCAAACGGACATTACGGGAGATCCGACCGTCGGATTCTCCTAAAACCGGAACCGTTGGGTTCGTATCGAAAAGAGCTTTCTAATGAATGTTAGAAATTTGAAATCTAACGGTTGGATTTGGAGATACGTCCAAATCAAATTCGAAAAAGGTCGCTGTAAGTGCAGTTCGATGGCCGTTAATGGAAATCGACTGTACGGGCCTTGATAAAATTATTAAAAATAGTAATAATTTGTGTAAAATCATAAGAAATGATTTGTGAAAGTTTGGGATGAAATACTCCATAGTTGAAAAGATAAAAATAGATTTTTATCGAAATGAACTAGTTTTGAACTAGAATTATAATTCTATTTATTTTTAAATAAATAAATTGAATTTGAAAAGGGTTTTGAAAATAACCAAAATTTCCAATGATTGCATTGGAGTGGATTTGAATCGAAATTTTCTTCGGAATATTTCGATGTTGGAATTCGTGATATTACAGGTGTTGTTATGGAAATTTGAAAGATATATATTTGTATCGTTATTTCCAATACGACATTTGTTAGTCGTAGAATTCGATATTGAATATAAGCCGATATATTTTCTATTCAGAGCCTTGTATTGAATATCGAATGTGATTTGGGTTTGTCGTGAATGGTGTCTTCACTAACACTGTTCTTGAACCCAGTTGAGAAAAGATTAAATCTTTTTATTTAGATTTAATGAAGTGTACCAATTAAATGATATTTAATTGGAATTGAATTGGTATTGATTTTTGGGTTTATCGTGAACAGTGTTTTAAATAACACTTGTTCTTTAACCCGATAATTAATGGAATGTGATTTGGGTTTGTCGTGAATGGTGTCTTCACTAACACTGTTCTTGAACCCAGTTGAGAAAAGATTAAATCTTTTTATTTAGATTTAATGAAGTGTACCAATTAAATGATATTTAATTGGAATTGAATCGATATTGATTTTTGGGTTTATCGTGAACGGTGTTTTAAATAACACTCGTTCTTTAACCCGATAATTAATGATTGTGATTTTGGGTTTACCGTGAACCGTGTTTTAAATGACACTGATTCTTTAACCCAGTTAACGATTAAAACTAAGTGGAGTTTTAATGAATCTTTAATTAGATTGAAAAGATCGAAAATGGAGTATCACCAGTTTTGCTCCAGGCGATAGTTAAATCTTTAATTAGATTTGAACGTGAAATGGTAATTGAATTTACCGATAACACTGTGGTGTTAGATATGAAGTATTACCAGTTTTACTTCATGGGATGAATAGGTTGGGATTGGGAAATTAAAACAAATGATTACTTCGGTAAGGTTCGCTAATCCCGACTAGTTTGAATTGATATTCAAAAGTTGATTAAAGAATAAATTCAAGGAATTTATCTTTGATAAAATTAATGGGAATCTTTCCCTATGAATGTGAAATTTAGAAACTAACTGTCGGTTAGCCAAGCAGAATGGTTTTCTGGATATTGATCTGATGTTGGTTTCGGCCTTCGGGGTTAATATTTGGGAAATTATTCTCTTGATTAATTTACGGTTAGTGACTAATGAATTGGAATGAGGCGTATGTTGTGTTTGTGTAACACTTATTTAAAATATACGCGAGTTATTCGGAAAGACCGGGTTTATCCCATTCTGAATAACTGATACGACGATAAGTCGAAGATGAAGACGATGGTCGAAGACCGGAAGTCTTCACGTCGTTTGGGTGATAACTGATGATCTTGATTGGGCTGTACACCCAAGAAGATGGAAACAGTTAGTGATCGTCCAGACGTACTTGGAGATCGATGGATATGCGGGGTACTAGGTGCTCCCGGTTTCGTTCAGACCCAGAACGGACTTGTAAATGGACTGTGTGTCCGACATTGGATTTCATTCTGTGTGACTGATATCGGTTGCATAGGATGGCTTGCCTGTGTGGCATGCTAAAATGCAAATGATCAAGGCTTCTGTTGAAAAGCAAAGTCTTGTGGTTGATGATCAAAGCACGGCCTTTGTGGCGTAGCTTTGTGTAACGTTTGATTCGCGAGTTTCACACCCGGTATGAATCAAAAACGGGAGACGGACCTCAGGGAGGGCATGCGTTTCTTTCTAGTTAGAAGTGGCGTCAGTGGTTTTACACGCCCTGACGAGTTTGACTTATGTGGTTGTTGCTGTTGCGAGGCGCCTCGGTTATATCGGTTTCGGCCGATGCATTCTGGTCGGCTGACGGACCAGACTTACACCCCATAGGGTGGGGAAACGTAGTGTTCAGGCATTTTAATCCACATCGGTGGACCGGCCCTGACGATCCAAAGGCTTGACAGAGTACTTGCCTGAGACACGGACTAGAGCGTCTCGAATCGGTTGAGGACTATCTTTTGCCTCGGTTCATAGACGGAAATCCAATTTCCAAATACGTGACATTTGCGGTTTTAATTGTAACCCTATATATGGCGACATAGTGGGATGGGGCGCTTATGCCGCCTATGATTGATACTTATGATTTGAAGTTGTTTTATACACTTATAATAGTATCAAATGATTTGTTTTAAAACGTATCAAGCATTCTTTGGCTGTTATAAGGGAAAACCCTATCCTCGACTGCGTTGCATTGTGTGATGGGACCTGGGTCTTATAACAGCTTCATTTTTCTTTATTTAGCATTGCGCTGTTTGTTTTATGCACTGGTATTCTTGGGAGGAAACCCGTTCCGTGTTATACGGCGTGGTCCCTTGATTTACCTAGCTTTGAAAATAAAGATTAATAACTGTTTTAGTTCTCACACCAGTCACATGACTGACCTGGAGTTTATTGTTTTAACCTAAACTCTGGGTGCCCTTATTTTGACACGGGCAGCTAGTAGTTTTGGTTTTGCAGATTTATATTCACAGGATCCTGGTTTACAGCTGGAACGATATCCGGAAAGCTTTGTATCCGTATATCTCATTCTAGTTGTGTATTGTATTATTTTTCCGCTGCTATGTATTTAAATGTAATTTAAATCTCTGATAATTCTGTGTAATATTCTTTTAAACTCTGTATATTCTTGTAATCTGATGCATTGTTGTGATATACAGTGAAACGTTCTTCTGTATGCGTTCTGTTTTGTCGTGTTCTCAAACGATAGGGCGTTTCGAACGGTCTGGGTCGGTTTAGCGACTGGTTCGGACCGAGCGAAATTCTCTGCCGTCACAGGACGACAGGCGGTGGGCCTCGTTTTGAGGTCGTATGTGAAAGTCAACTTTTTGCAATTAAAATAAAAAATATATATAATTTCTTCTTTATACTCCCCCCCTATTTTTCTGAACGAAACAAACAAAAAAAAGAAAAGAAAAAAAAAGGAGGCCGACGTTGACCTCGAGCCTCTTTCCCCCGTCGCCCATCGACGGTGACGCCACCGCCCTCCCCAACACCCCCCTTCCTTCATCGCCGTCCTCCTTCCTTCTTCCTCCCCCTCTTCTGAATTGAACGCCCCTATCCTCAATTAAACCCCAGACCTTAATCGATGGACGCTCTCGCCCTAGCCACCGCCCTCGCCTCCTTCACCAATCGCCGAGCCGTCGTCCACCCTAGTGGCCATCTCCGACCTCACCTCGCGTCAGCCCCCCCCCCTCCGAACCTTCCAAGCCGCCGCTGCAGCCCCCTTGTCCCACCTCGTCGACAAATAAACCACCGTTCCTGAAATACAATGTAAGTATATTTTAAAATTGGATTTTATTTTCAAATTTTGATTATGTTTAGCTAATGCATGAATTCCAGAATATTATAAGTAAATATGACATGGTTTATAAGATAAAGTTTTAATCTTTTATACGTATGAAGTTTAGATTTTTAATAGATAAAAGATTAGATTTTTAAATATCTAAAGATGTGATTTTTATCATCAAAAAGATGAGATTTTTATGAAACTAAAAAATGTGATTCTTATCCATACAAAGATTTGATTTTTAAAATTGAAAAGATTATATTTTTATTTATAAAAATATGATTTTATAGAAGGAAGAGTTAGAACAGATTTTTATTCAGTTAAAAATATGATTTTTATATTTTTAAAGTAATAAAAATATGATTTTTATATTTTTAAAGTATTAAAAATATAATCTTTACTATATAGAAGATGTAAAAATATGATTTTTGGTTAGGTAGAGAGTTAAAAATATAATTTTTACATGATAGGAATATTAAAAATATCATCTTTATATGTGTAGAAAAATAAAAATGAGATTTTTATAAAGATGAAATCTTTAAATTTGAAAAGGCGAAGTCTATGTTTTTATAAAGGCGAAATCTTTATTTTAGAAAAGGCGAAATCTTTATATGGAAAATAGCGTGATAAAAATATAATTTTTATCTATATAACATAGTAGTAAAAATTCGATTTTTTTTTATATTGAATAACGGAATAAAAATTCGATTTTTAAATGTAGGAAGCGATTATAAAAATATGATTTTTATTTTAAAGACATCAGCAAATATAAAAATGTATGATTTTTATATATGTAGTGGCTACGGGCAACGAAGATGACAAAGATGCGATAACGATGAAGATTTCTATCAAAGAAGAGTCGTGGATTCGGGATAGCTATCGGTGAGAATTTCTCACCTTTCAATTTCTTTTTCTAGTTATATATATATACTAGGATGCAGACGGTGCTTAGTAGCACCCGACACAATCGTCCACAGACCATGGACTTGTTTGTTTGATTGCAAAAAAATTAGTTAGATGATTTGAGTTGAATTTGGTTGTTTGGTGAATTTGATTGATGTGTGAATGGCGTGGGCCTTCACTAGACCGGGGATAAGGCTAGGCCTCGTCCCGTTTCTAGTATCGTGCCGTTATGCCGCCGAAATTTTCTAAAATATGTTAGAAAAATAAAAATATCAATTTTATTGAATAAATGAACTGAATAGAAATTCATATGTTGAAATAAAATGTTTTATCGTTAAAAATATAATTTTTAACGTGAAAGTGAATAAAATAAAATATTCATTTACAAATCAGACGGTTTGTTTATGTACACCTATTTGAAGGACATTGATTGGGTCGATAAATTTTACACATCGCCCAACTGCACGAATAAAATCTGTGTTTGATTGTTTGAAACCCTACACGGGTGTTGGGATGAAATTTGAAGTTCACTCATCCTGACTGATTAAATATGTCGATCGATTGATTGACAGACTGTTATAAGCGTTAGATATCTATATTTGATGCTTATACAGTGTAGTGCACTTTGGTTGATGGTTGATTATTTTTCAATTCTATTATATACATGTGATGTATGAAAATCCATATAATTAATATTATATGGTGATTGATTGGGCCTCATTCCAATTTAGAAGATAAAGAATATTATAAAATAAATGTTCATGTGTTGACTGTACTCATCCGTTGAGATTAGTCATGTGTTGAACGAAATATTTTAATAATAAAATTTACTTCTTTATCAATGTAAAATAAATGTTCATGTGTTGACTGTACTCATCCGTTGAGATTAGTCATGTGTTGAACGAAATATTTTAATAATAAAATTTACTTCTTTATCAATATAACATAAATGTTCATGTGTTGACTGTACTCATCCGTTGAGATTAGTCATGTGTTGAACGAAATATTTTAATAACAAAATTTATATCTTTTTCTCTATAAAATAAAGGTTCATGTGTTGACAGTACTCATCCGTTGAGATTAGTCATGTGTTGAACGACATATTTGAATAGAATATTTGAAAATAGAATTATAAGAAGCCGTGTTGATTAGATTGACGCCATTTTGACGTGAACGATATTTATATCGATTTTATTCATTTTAAAATGAATATTGAAAAATGATTTCGAAATGAATTGAATATATAACGATTTCGAAATGAATTGAATATAAAACGATTTCGAAATGAATTGAATATATAACGATTTCGAAATGAATTGAATATAAAACGATTTCGAAATGAATTGAATATATAACGATTTCGAAATGAATTGAATATAAAACGATTTCGAAATGAATTGTATATAAAACGATTTCGAAATGAATTGAATATATAACGATTTCGAAATGAATTGAATATATAACGATTTCGAAATGAATTGAATATATAACGATTTCGAAATGAATTGAATATAAAACGATTTCGAAATGAATTGAATATAAAACGATTTCGAAATGAATTGAATATATAACGCTTTCGAAATGAATTGAATATAAAACGGTTTCGAAATGAATTGAATATATAACGATTTCGAAATGAATTGAATATATAACGATTTCGAAATGAATTGAATATATAACGATTTCGAAATGAATTGAATATAAAACGATTTCGAAATGAAATGAATATATAACGGTTTCGAAATGAATTGAATATATAACGATTTCGAAATGAATTGAATATAAAACGATTTCGAAATGAAATGAATATATAACGGTTTCGAAATGAATTGAATATATAACGATTTCGAAATGAAATGAATATTGAAAAACGATTTCGAAATGAATTGAATATAAAACGATTTCGAAATGAATTGAATATATAACGATTTCGAAATGAATCGAATAGAAAACGAATTTGAATTGAATCGAATAGGAAACCAATTTGAATTGAATCGAATAGAAAACGACTTTGAAATCGAATTGAATTGAAAACGAATTCAAATTGAATTGAAAGCGAACTGAAATGAATTCAAATTGAATTGAAATTTGAATTGAATAGAAATGAATTTTAAAACGAAATTATAAAGAAGAATTCAATTCTGCTTTGAATTGACATGGAAGTGGAAATGTTTTTGAAACGAATTTAAAACTATTTATATAATTCGTTTTAAATAGAAATCGACGAAATATATATTATATATATAATAGAATGGCCTGAATAGAACGCGCCGCGCCGCGGCAGTTCGTGAATCTCGACCATTTATTTCAAACGAATAGTACGGGAGATCCGACCGTCGGATTCTCCCAAAACCGGAACCGTTGGGTTCGTATCGAAAAGGGCTTTCTAACGAATATTTGAAATCCAAAATCTAACGGTCGGATTTGGGGTTACGTCCAAATCAAATTCGAAAAAGGTCGCTGTAAGTGCAGTTCGATGGCCATTGATGGAAATCGACTGTACGGGCCTTGATAAAATTATTAAAAATAGTAATAATTTGTGTAAAATCATAAGAAATGATTTGGGAAAATTTGGGATGAAAAACTCCATATTTGAAAAGATAAAAATAGATTTTTATCGAAATGAACTAGTTTTGAACTAAACTTAAAACCCAATTATTTTTAAATAAATAAATTAGATTTAAAAAGGGGTTTTAAATAAATCAGAATTTCTAATATATTTGATTGGATTTGAAATGGGTTTATCGTGAACGGTGTTTTAAATAACACTAGTTCTTTAACCCGATAACAAATAGAATGTGAAATGGGTTTATCGTGAACGGTGTTTTAAATAACACTAGTTCTTTAACCCGATAACAAATAGAATGTGATTTGGGTTTGTCGTGAACTGTGTTTTAAATAACACCTAATTCTTTAACCCAGTAAAAGGAGTTCTAAAGAATCTGCAATTAGATTGAAATGTGAATCTATAATCTAAATTATCAAATTTAGAAATGAGCGGGAATGGAGTATTACCAGTTTTGCTCCAAAGCGATAGTTAAATCTTTAATTAGATTTGAACGTGAAATGGTAATTAATTTTACCGATAACACCACGGTGTTAGATATGGAGTATTACCAGTTTTGCTTCATGGGATGAATAGGTTGGGATTGGGAAATAAAATAAATAATTACTTCGTTACGGTTCGCTAATCTCGACTAGTTGGAAAAACCATAATTTGGTTTTAAATGACATCCAAAGGAAGATTACAGGATAAATTTTAAAGAATTTATCTTGGATAAAATTAATGGGAACCTTTCCCTAAGAATGTGGAATTTAGAAACTAGCTGTAGGTTGGCTAAGAAGAATGGTTTCCTGGGTATTGATCTGATGTTGGTTTCGGCCTTCGGGGTTAATGTTTGGGAAATTGTTCTCTTGCTAATTTGCGGTTAGTGACTAATGAATTGGAATGAGGCGTATGTTGTGTTTGTGTAACATTTGTTTTCAATATACGTGGGTTGTTCGGAAAGACCGGGTTTACACCCATTCTGAATAACCGATTCGACGATATGTCGAAGATGAAGACGGTGGTCGAAGACCGGAAGTCTTCACATCGTTTGGATTATTACTGACGATCCTGATTGGGCTGTACACCCAAGAGGATGGAAATAGTTGGTGGTCGTCAAGACGTACCTGGAGATGGATGGATATGGGAGGAAAGTGCCTCCGGTTTCGTTCAGACCCAGAACGGACTTGAAAATGGATTGTGTGTCTGACATTGGATTTTATTCTGTGTTGATTGATTTCTATTAAATATACATCTGTTTGGCGGCGGAGAATTTATTCTTTTGCTTAACGCCCTTCTCTGAGACGTACGAGCTCAGAGGTTGTATATCGATGGACATCAGTCGCATGGCATGAATTGCCTGTGTGGCACGCTAAGATGCAATGATCAAGGCTTCTGTTGAAAAGCAAAGTCTTGTGGTTGATGATCAAAGCACGCCTATGTGGCAGCTTTGTGTATAACGTGAATTCGCGAGCCTCACACCTCGGTATGAGTTAAAAACGGGATACGGACTGCAGGGAGAGCACGACGTTTCTTTCTAGCTTTGGTGGTGTCAGTGACTTACCAGCCCTGACATTTATATACTTTTCACCTATGTGGTTGTTGGAATGCGAGGCGCCTCGATTATAGGTCTGTAAGGACCGGGAAACGTGTGTTCGGGAATAAATAATCCTCTAACGTAAGTGAGGACCGGCCCTGAAGCATCCAGGGGTTGCCCAGAGTGTGTAGCCCCGAGGCATTTGCTAGAGTGTCTCGAGCGCGGAGAGGAGCTTGCCCCTTGCCTCGACTCATGACGGAATCCAATTTCCAATACGTATAATTCGTCTTTAATTGTAGAACTAGTATGGCGACATAGTAGATGGTAGCTATGCCGCCTATGATTTATATTTATGATTGAAAATGTTTTGACACTATACACTTATTATAGTATCAAATGATTTGTTTTAAACGTATCAAGCATGCTTTGGCTGTTATAAGGGAAAACCCTATCCTCCGGCTTGCGTTGCATTGTGTGATGGGACCTGGGTCTTATAACAGCTTCATTTTCCTTTATTTAGCATTGCGCTGTTTGTTTTATGCACTGGTATTCTTGGGAGGAAACCCGTTCCGTGTTATACGGCGTGGTCCCTTGATTCACCTAACTTTAAAACCAATATTAATAATTGTTTTAGTTCTCACACCAGTCACATGACTGACCTGGAGTTTATTGTTTTAACCTAAACTCTGGGTGCCCCTATTTTCCGCACGGGCAGCTAGTAGTTTTGGTTTTGCAGATTTATATTCACAGGATCCTGGTTTACAGCTGGAATGATATCCGGAAAGCTCTGTATCCGTATATCACCTTCAGTTGTGCTTTTTATTATTTTCCGCTGCTATGTAATTTATTGTAATCTCTGATATTTATCGAATGTAATTTATTCAATTATACTCTGTATATTCTTGTATCTGATGGAATTGTTGTAGTAGCAATGAAATGTTCTTCTGTTTGTGTTCTGATTTGTCCTGTTCTCAAACGATCAGGGATTTCGAACGGTTTAGATCAGTTTAACGACTGATTCGGATCGAGCGAAATTCCCGGCCGTCACAATTGAGTTCATTGAATCTAGAATGGTATCATAAAACTTTGGTAATTGAAGAAGCTAATGATGTTAATGAAGTGAAGATTGAAGAGTTAATTAGAAATTTAATGTCATAGGAAGTCCAATTACAGAAAAGAAAAGAAAACAAGTCAACAGAGAAGAAACCTATTACATTAAAAGCATTAGCAAATTATTTAAACTCAAGTGGCAAAGATGATGAAGAAACAGCTCTTATGATAAATCATTTTAGAAGATTTTTGAGATATAGAAGGAAAAATTATAACCAAGGAAGTTCAAAGATTAATGATGGTCAACGTTATTATTGCAACAAATCTGGCCATAAAAAGAAAATGTGTCCATATCCAGACAGATCAATTCAACAAACAGACAACAGCAATCCATCGAGAAAGAGAAAGAAAGCATACGCAGCCACATTAATGATTCAGATTCATCTTCAAGTGATGAAGAACCAGAAACTGGAAACACGAATATATGTTTTATGGCAATTCAGAATTAAGAAAAATTCGAAGAAAATGATCTATAAATTGGATACGTCTTAATTAATTTTTTATTTTATTTGGTTGAATGGTTGCTTTGTTTGTTTGCATTGATTTGAACTTAAAAACATTAAAATTTAAACTTGAAATTTGAAATTTGAATTTTAAAATTCAAAATAATAACAAATGATAAATAACAAATAAAATAATAAAATAAATTATTCATGTGTTTGTTAAGATAAGAATTGTTTCAGGAAACCGTTAAACCTGAAATATAAATTTCAATTCATAAAAATTTAATTCTTTTTGAAAATAGACATATATGTTGACATATCTGACCAGTAATTTGAAATTCAAATTTTGAATTTCAAAGGTTTAAACTTTCAAACTTCCCTCCAAATTTTCACCAACTTCCAAGGTCTGAAAAGGTGTCATTTCAGTCTGAAAAGCTGTGCCGATTCAATTCATATGTAATAACCCGAAAATCTGGGCCAGTTTAAAATTTTTATTTTGGCAATTTTAGCGAATTTTGATTATTTAAAATGAATTATTTTAAATATAATCGACGAGAAATTTATTTTGAATATAATTCGACGTATATATTATACGCGTCGTCGTTAGAATATAAATATTTATATATAATTATAAAAGAAATTGAAAATGGCGCGGTAGTTCGATAATTCGATTTCAAACTTCAATTGAATGTACCGGGTGCAAAACAATCCGGATTTTAGTGAAACCAAAAATGATAGGATCTATTTGATAATATCTTTCCAACGAATCCGAAAAATCGAAATTTCATGGCAGGAATCAAAAGATATGTCCCGTTGAAAATTCTGAATAGTCGCTATGGAATTCAGGCCCTTAAAAATGGACATTTTGCAAACGACCTCGGATTTCGACGAAACCACTTTTGTTGGGTCCGTGATGTAAAGTTATGGCTAGGTTTCAAGTTTCATAATTTTTCTGAATCAATATGTGAGCGTGGCACAGTTAAACGCGTTTGACCAGTTTCAGTTGAATTTAATCGACTGGAAAATGGCCATTTTTCAAACGGTCTCAGAATTTGACGAAATTAGTTTTGTTAAGACCGTATCGTCGATACGAAGCTAGGAATAATTTTTCGGGAATTTTTCGAGTTAGTATGTGGCCCCAGTAATTTGAAATGTGCGTTTAAATTGAATATATAAAGAATTATATTTTAAATTCAACGGAAACTGATCGTAACAAGCGAATTGGCTAACGAAACATATCCCATTGAGTTCGGAATGGGGGTAATTAGCTAGGGACGACAGTCGGTGGGTTCGATTTCGAGGTGGAAATAAAAAGTTGCTTCTGAATTTAAAAATAATTAAATATATTCCCTTATCCTTTAACCCCCTCCCTCAGTCAACGGTCAAACCCCATCCCCGTTCAAATTCATTTCTGGAAAAAAAAAATGCGATCGAACCCTAATCCTCCAGCCGTCGGCCTCCACGCCACCGCCGCCATCGCGAGCCTCGCCACCCCCTCTCCGCCTCACCCTCCTCCCTCTGACAAAGACCGACGCACCTCTACTTCCCCCTTCCATCTCTCTTCTCGTTTGAACCCCCTATACCGGAGGAAACCTCGCAACCGCCGTCGCCACTGCTCAGACGAGCCCCCTGCTGACTGACGCGACACCAGCCTCCCCGCCTCCGTCGACAGCAGCTCCACGACCCCGCTCCCTCCTCGAACGACGCAGTGCTGCCCTCTCCTCCTCCGTACAATGAAAAAGGTGAACTTTTGATTTATTTTATTTTTAAATCCGATTTCTTTTAGGATAAAATGCGATTTTTATAGTGTATTGGTAGAATTAAAAATATGAAAAGCTTCAATTTTTATAATCAAGGGATTTAATGTTGTTTGTAGAAGAGATTAGATTTCTATAGTTAAAAAGAAATGATTTTTTTTCCATAAAAAGGATATATTTTCATTTAAGAGAAGTTCATAATTGTTGCTAGTAAAAAGGTTAGAATTTTTAACGTAGAAAAGTTAGACCTTTATAAACAAAAGGGATTATATTTTTACATAACAAAGACTGAATTTTTACAATACAAAAGATTGATTTTTAAAAATAGAAAGGCGATATTTTTAAATAAGAAAAAAAATGATATTTTTAAAGAGATAAAGATTTGGTTTTTAACTTTAAAAAGAAATGATTTTTACTAGTAGAAAGATTAGATTTATAACGGAATAAAAATTCGATTTTTAAAAGTATGAAGCAATTATAAAAATATGATTTTTAAATTGAAGGCGAGAAAATAAAAATGTGATTTTTATTTTAAAGACATCGCAATAAAAATTCGATTTTTATATATGTAGTGGCTACGGGCAACGAAGATGATGAAGAGGCGATAGCGATGAAGATTTCTATCAATGAAGTGCCGTGGAGCTAGGATAGCTATTTGTGAGAATTTCTCACCTTTCAATTTATTTTTCTAGTTATATATATATATACTAGGATGCAGACGGTGCTTAGTAGCACCCGACACAATCGTCCACAGACCATGGACTTGTTTGTTTGGTTGCCTAAATTAGTTTGATGATTTGATTTGGATTTGATTGTTTGGTGAATTTGATTGATATGTGAATGGCGTGGGCCTTCACTAGACCGGGGATAAGGCTAGGCCTTGTCCCGTTTCTAGTATCGTGCTGTTATGCCGCCGAAATTTTCTAAAATAAGTTAGAAAAATAAAAATATCATTTTATTTAAAGAATGAACTGAATAGAAATTCATATGTTGGAATAAAATGTTTTATCGTTAAAAATATAATTTTTAACGTGAATGTGAATAAATAAATATTCATTTACAAACCAGACGGTTTGTTTATGTACACCTATTTGAAGGACATTGATTGGATCGATAAATTTTACACATCGCCCAACTGCACAACTAAAATCTGTGTTTGATTGTTTGAAACCCCACACGGGTGTTGGGATGAAATATGAATTTCACTCATCCTGATTGATTAAATATGTCGATCGATTGATTGACAGGCTGTTATAAGCGTTGAATATCTATATTTGATGCTTATACAGTGTAGTGCACTTTGGTTGATGGTTGATTATTTTTCAATGCTATTATATACATGTGTTGTATGGAAATCCATATAATTAATTTTATATGGTAATTGATTGGGCCTCATTCCAATTTGAAAAATAAAGAATATTTGAAAATAGAAATATGTGAAGCCGTGATGATTAGATTGACGCCATTTTGACGTGAACGATATTTATATCGACTTTATTCATTTTAAAATGAATATTGAAAAGTGATTTCGAAAGCGACGATTTCGAAATGAATTGAAAACGATTTCGAAATGAATTGAACTGAAACGATTTCGAAATGAAGTGAATTGAAAACGATTTCGAAATGAATTGAATTGAAAACGATTTCGAAATGAATTGAATTGAAAACGATTTCGAAATGAATTGAATTGAAAACGATTTCGAAATGAATTGAATTGAAAACGATTTCGAAATGAATTGAATTGAAAACGATTTCGAAATGAATTGAATTGAAAACGATTTCGAAATGAATTGAATTGAAAACGATTTCGAAATGAATTGAATTGAAAACGATTTCGAAATGAATTGAATTGAAAACGATTTCGAAATGAATTGAATTGAAAACGATTTCGAAATGAATTGAATTGAAAACGATTTCGAAATGAATTGAATTGAAAACGATTTCGAAATGAATTGAATTGAAAACGATTTCGAAATGAATTGAATTGAAAACGATTTCGAAATGAATTGAATTGAAAACGATTTCGAAATGAATTGAATTGAAAACGATTTTGAAATGAATTGAAAGTGTGTTGAAATGAATTCAAATTGAATAGAAATTTGAATTGAATAGAAATGAGTTTTAAAACGAATTTATAAAGGAGAATTCAATCTTGATTTGAATTGAAATGGAAGTTGAAATTGCTTTTGAAACGAATTTTAAAACTATTTATATAATTCGTTTTAAATAGAAATCGACGAAATATATATATTATATATATTATATATATAATATAATGGCCTGAATAGAACGCGCCGCGCCGCGGCAGTTCGTGAATTTCGACCATTTATTTCAAACGGACATTACGGGAGATCCGACCGTCGGATTCTCCTAAAACCGGAACCGTTGGGTTCGTATCGAAAAGAGCTTTCTAACGAATATTAGAAATTTGAAATCCAACGGTTGGATTTGGAATTATGTCCAAATCAAATTTGAAAAAGGTCGCTGTAAGTGCAGTTCGATGACCGTTGATGGAAATCGACTGTACGGGCCTTGATAAAATTATTAAAAATAGTAATAATTTGTGTAAAATCATAAGAAATGATTTGGGAAAATTTGGGATGAAAAACTCCATATTTGAAAAGATAAAAATAGATTTTTATCGAAATGAACTAGTTTTGAACTAGAATTAAAATTCTATTTATTTATTTGTAAATAAATTGAATTTGAAAAGGGTTTTAAAAATAACCAGAATTTCCAATGATTGCATTGGAGTGGATTTGAATCGAAATAGTCTTCGGAACATTTCGATGTTGGAATTCGTGATTATACAGATGTTGTTATGGAAATTTGAAAGATATATATTTATATCGTTATTTCAAATACGACATTTGTTAATCGTAGAATTTGATATTGAATATAAGCCGATATATTTTCTATTCAGAGCCTTGTATTGAATATCGAATGTGATTTGGGTTTGTCGTGGATGGTGTCTTCACTAACACTGTTCTTGAACCCAGTTGAGGAAAAATTAAATCTTTTTATTTTAGATTTAATGAAGTGTGAAACGACCCGCAAATCCGTACCCTTTGAGTCGACTAATAACACCACACGTCCAACTCAAATTGCACAGAAATACGAACCATTATTAGAAAGAAGTTAGAGGATGAGAAATAGAAAGAAAGAAATATTAGAATAGAAGAAAACGAAGATCACAAACTCACAGCGGAACGAATAAAATATATTAGATAACATAACTTTGAAATACAAATCAGTAACTTTGTATACATACCATTATCAGAGCACAGCAGTTACTTTTGGAACAGTTATAAAACACCTGTTTCCAGATACAACAAAATACACAGCGGAAAATATGATAGTCTATAGCTATCTGGTGAAGCCTCCTGCTCCAAGCTCTCCAAGTATATCTGAAAAAATCCTGACTACTTGACTGCCCGTACAAATTTGGGCACCCAAGAGTTTAGGGAAAACAAACAAAATAAACTCTGGGTCAGTCATGGGACTGGTGTGAGTAAACTCCAATCATTTGTTTAACTTTCAAAATCCTTTTCAAAAGAAAAGATAATCGTAAGACCAATCTACACATAAACACGGATGGTTTTTACCTTACGATAACCCAAAACACTTTGGAAATCATATATTATCTGATATTATAATAATGTCTAATCACAAGTAATTAAAATCTAGTAGAACGCTTGCATCTCACGCTCTACATATATATATTATACAATCAAACTCGCAGGTACTTATTGGAGATTGGATTCCAACTTGACAAGGTATGGGACCACCTTCCGAACGTGTATCTCTAGAGGCAAATACACTGGGTTCAACAAGAACATCTTGCAACCCGGCCCACACATGACCGACCACTCATTTCGCTTGAGTGTATCGAATGTATACCACCAACGGTTGGGATCAGCAACCGTCTCCCGATAAGGGACAGCATCGATAGATTTAAGGACAAAAGGAATTTCTCTAGATAGGTGATCATACATCCTAATGGGTGCGACCCACATAGCCATGCTGCCTGCCCGATTTTTGTCCACTTCCGGGTTGTGAAGCTTGAGGTTTGAATTATCTTCCAGAACATCTGGCCACCATTCACTTTGAATGCCACATCGTCAGATCCATCGGAAATCACTAATTGATTCCCACAAAAATACTCAGATTGTTAGGCTAAAGAAGTTTCCCTTCTATGCCACCAACTTCGTACGTTTGAAGGAATCAACGTACGTAACCCCCTTTGGACATACTTTGTCAGACACTCGTCCATACCAGTTGTCCTGGGTCTGGACAAACCGAAGGCACTAACCCGTAAACAGGATAGCCCTTGCACTTCACTCCGTCTTCAAGATATTCAGCATACTTGATTCGCAACGCTTATGCCAACACGGAGTGGTTCTCTGGATAATAATCCAACCGGTCTCTCCATATTAACAACGTTAAAATGGTCAAAACTTTGATAATCGGTGATTTAACTATCAAATGAAAACATGTCGGTGTGCAAACAATGATATTATTTCCAGGAGGAAATTCTATCGACCAAACATCATTCAACGTTTATCCCTTTTAGTTCATTCATTCATTTCCCTTTTCATTTTCATTTACATTCCTTATTTAATATATTTAGAAAATATACGCTATTAACATTGGCAAACATTTCCATCTCCTGTCCTCTACATTCAGAAAACATTTCTGACTCTCATTTGGAAAACATTTCCAAATCTCCTTCATTTGATTAACAGATGTTTGAATAACATCACTATGCCAAATCTCCTTCATTTGATTTAACAGATGTTTGAATAAACATCACTAGGCCAAATCTCCTTCATTTGGTTTCCACTTAACCACTTTTCACTATCGAACCTTTATCATTTCTTGGTTAAAACGAAGTCAATCAAGTTGGGGTATAATTACCTCTCAGACCTTAACTGAGCAACATTTCTAACCTCGAAATAGACAAGGTTCATCTTTTCAATCTTTTAACACACTTCCTCACGTTGCTCTCGGATTCGATTATGAATCCACTTCCTTTTCAGGAATCACTTGATTATAACAATGGTGTTATAATTTCCTGCATCCGAAATATAATAAATTTAATATGACCTTTATTTCCTAACTTGAATATTGGAAAACATTTCCAATATATAATTCCTTTATTGAGAAAACATCTTTTATTCCGGTTAGAAAAAACATTTCTAAATCCTTTGAATTTACTGATGTTATAAACATCGTTACTATGACTTAAATCATAAATCATTCGTCAACTAACGATATCACTAACCAACCCTTGCTATCGAGCCTTTGAAACATTCAGAGCTCACAACTTTAAACCAAACATTGCTTTCAACAACAGCGTTAAAACCGCTATCTAGCATTATAAAACGCTTATCATAACCATAGCATTAAGATTGCTACTAAAACAGTTATTATAACGGCAGCGTTAAAATTGCTATTTAGATTTACCAAGACATTTATTATAACAGCAGCGTCTAAAATTGCTGTATAGATTTACAACCTCTATTATAACAACAGCGCTAAAATCACTGTTTAGTTTTATAAAAGCATTTCTTACAAAGACAACGTTAAAATCGCTGTTTAAAATTTTAAAAAGCATTTCTTATAACAACAGCGTTATGATTGCTGTTTTGAATAAAATACCGTGTGCGACGCACACGCTTCCGTTGTTCATTTATAAACTCTGTTTAATTTAGACGATTCAAGTTCTCCTTTAAACATATTTATAAACTATACATTCTTCTAACCACTTAATTCGATTTCTATAAATCTCCTTTTCATATACATTTTATTTGCAAAATATTTCCTTGTTTTAAACTATTATTCTTTTATTTTAAGCATTTGAAAATCTTTCTTTAAACTTCCCTCTGTAATTTGCTAAATTCAAATCCATTTCCAAATATTGGTTTCAAAACCGATACTCACTTTCAAATATACATTCATATTTGAACTCACCTTTAAATTTATCCAATGGTTAATGATCCACTTAATTTATATCTTTATTTATAACATTTTTCTTGGTTTACCCAATGGAATAGATTTCCATTTGCAATTCATTGAAAAAGAAATTATTTCTAATTTGGAAATAAACTCTGCTTTTAAATTCTAATTTCCTTTTTCACATTCGATGATATTTTACGGTATCTAGAATACCAGGTTCCTAAGGCCAGGGTAAATCAACACACAAATTCAACCATGGATAATGTAGCATAACATATATCACCATTAAATAAAACAGTAATTAAAATGTTGAGGGATCCAGTTGGATCCCTCCAACCTGGTTCCCTGCATCCACAGATGTTAGTAACATCAAAAATATCGCATTAATAGAAAAAAAAACAATCACGATGTGATTATATCAACCAATTTATCAACTATTCGACCAAGCAACCATTTCACATTATAAAATAATTTAAAACTCGTTTATATATAAAAATATAAACGAGAGGGAGTAAGTGAGTTTACTCACCTCGGTTTGCAGTTGATCATTCTGCTTTTCTTTTGTTTAAAATCAAACGAGCGTTTGATTTATCTCGAATTCCAACATCTCTGTTATCAGCATCGTCAGTGCTATAACGTAGATTTCACTATTATAATTCCAAGGTAACTTGTTGCGTCCATTTTTTGTTTAAGGTTTAAATAGTCGAACTCTTTCCTCTGTCTGGTCTTGTTCAAACTGATTTCCCTTTTTCCTCCAAGCACCAACAACGCTGCTTTGCCAATATTTCCAATTACTGATATTACCATTGACGCCACATTGGTATAAGCTTTTTCCTTCATCATTTATTTACAAAGTACGACTCCTCTTCCATGTAAATATTGATACCCAATGTGATAAATGGCGTTCAGTTCTTTATTAGCCTTTCCTAAATCTTTGTCTCTCATTCCTGCTGTTTGAAACTGGCTCTCCGCTCAACTTTCTTCTTCCCCAATGTTTTACTGGTTCATAACTTGCCATATCGTTACCCTTTATCCCATATATCCTCACAAATACTGATGCCATTCTTGTTTGAATACCAAAACAGCTATCCCCTCCTACTCAGCAAACAATGCTCCAACACCACCGAATCAATGAACCCCTCATCACAACAAAACCAACCCATCACCAGCGCCTTCAACTCGTCAACCTCCCTACCACTTGCATCGCACAGTAACTCCGGACTTAACAGAGTGTAGTGAGTGACGTTCCTTATTGCCATAACACCTCAGAACCACACACAAGATTATAAACTAACTCATCTTCACACTGCCGTACTAGATCCGTCCCCCCCCCCCCCATTCATTTCATTAACCAATCAATACCCAGGAAACTAAAAAAATATGCAAACATTTCTTTAGCACTGTTGTTGCCTTGTTAACCATGTTAACATCCTCTCATCCAACTACCAAGTCACATACCTGACATAAATTCCGTGAAACATCACCGAACAAAATCACCTGCGGTGGTTCCTCTCAGCTCCTCAACATCGCGCTACTTTAAACCCAAAAATCCATGCTCCCAAACTCACCGCATCACCCAATCGAAGCGGCACATCCCCCCGCATCACAAGTGGACCACCCAACGCCACTACAGCCTTCCGCTCACCTTAAACTCGCAACACCTGCCATACCAACCACTGCGCCTTCTTTCCATTCGACACTGTCTGCATAGGTCATCAGGGTGAACGCCTCCGGCCAGGCGTTGAGCTCACCGCGTCCTAGCTCTCCACTTCAGACACGGTGTCGGAAAGAAATAGGGTGAGGGGAATCGATGGAGAATTATTTGAGGATTTATTTCATCCGTGAATTTCAGAATGAACAAGAGATATGGAAGCAGAAAGAATTTGGGGAAAAGCTTCACAGTTTTATTGTTATATAGATTTAAGTAACTTGGTACGCACACAACGATTGCTTGGAAATCACGGAGTTTAATTTCTTGGGAGCCACGGTCTCAATTACTTGGGAAACACGGACATGACTTCGAGCTATTCTCATTTCATATTTTTATATATATATATATAGCGAAACTTCACGATGAAGTATCAAGTAAAACTGACCACAGTTGACTTCTGTTTACTGATGAAAAAGCTAATCTTGGTGTAAAAAGGTATTCTGAACCCAATGGGACAAGTTTCGTCGCATTCTGACATCGTATGAAAAAATTTCCTTTATAAAACCAAAAATCAACACGCGTTTAAATTTTTCACGATCACCAGATAAATCAAATCAACTTGAAACTGCGAACACTGATAATAACTTTTCGATACGAACCCAACGGCACTAGTTTCGTCGCATTCTGAGACTGTCGCCCCGGTAGCTATTTTTAGGTGTACCGCAATGCCATTTTTAACGCCAAATTATCCGGTCTTTAAAATTAACAAACTATATAGCTATCCTGACTCTAATCGACGATACGAACTCAACGGAACTGGTTTCGTGGCCTGATTTGATCGTTTTTTCAAGTTACACTCTAATATCCTTTTATTCAGTTGAATTAATTTAATTGCACTGAACGAGCGTTTACGGCTACCGTGGTCACATATGACATCGGTTTGCCACGCAATTCAACACCGTATAATAATTTAATGATACGGTCCCAATGAAACTGATTTCGTCGAAATCTGAGTCCGTTTGCAAAACGGCTATTTTAACGCGTATAATTTAAATAACGATTTTCCACAGCGACTATTTCAAAATTTGATTTGACCATAACTAACAAATTATAATACGAAATCTAGATTTTTCTCTTTCATATGAAAATTATAATCAATACGGTTCCAACGTATCTTGTTTCACAGAAATCCGACTTATAACGAATTCTGTATTCTCAGTTGAAGTTCAAAACTCTATATTACGAACTGCCGCGCGATTTCGGGCTCGTTTTATAATTATATTCTAAATTAACGTTCAAACTTCGTTTTATAAACAAATTCCTATATGTAATTCAATTAAAATTTTAAAAACAAATTTAAATATTCAGAATTCAACGGCCAAAAACCCGGGTCGTTACAAAGTGTACCAATTAAACGATATTTAATTGGAATTGAATTGGTATTGATTTTTGGGTTTATCGTGAACAGTGTTTAAAATAACACTTGTTCTTTAACCCGATAATTAATGGAGTGAGATTTTGGGTTTATCGTGAACCGTGTTTTAAATGACACTGATTCTTTAACCCAGTTAAAGATTAAAACTAAGTGGAGTTTTAATGAATCTTTAATTAGATTGAAATGATCGAAAATGGAGTATCACCAGTTTTGCTCCAGGCGATGGTTAAATCTTTAATTAGATTTGAACGTGAAATGGTAATTGAATTTACCGATAACACTGTGGTGTTAGATATGAAGTATTACCAGTTTTACTTCATGGGATGAATAGGTTGGGATTGGGAAATAAAATAAATGATTACTTCGGTGTGGTTCGCTAATCCCGACTAGTTTGAATCGATATTCAAAGGAGATTAAAGAATAAATTTAAAGAATTTATCTTGGATAAAATTAATGGGAACTTTTCCCAAAGTATAGGAATATTTGAATAAAAGAATATTCTGAATTGGAATGAGGCGTATGTTGTGTTTGTGTAACACTTTTATATTATATACGCGAGTTATTCAGAAAGACCGGGTTTATCCCATTCTGAATAACTGATTCGACGTGGTGTCGAAGATGAAGACGGTGGTCGAAGACCGGAAGTCTTCATGTCGTTTGGGTGACTACTGATGATCTTGATTGGGCTGTACACCCAAGAAGATGGAAACAGTTAGTGATCGTCCAGACGTGCTTGGAGATCGATGGATATGCGGGGTACTAGGTGCCTCCGGTTTCGTTCAGACCCAGAACGAACTTGTGAATGGACTGTGTGTCTGACATTGGATTTTAGTCTGTGTGATTGATCTCTATTAAATATATATCTGTTTGGCGGCGGAGAATTTATTCTCTTGCTTAACGCCCTTCTCTGAGACGTACGAGCTCAGGGGTTATATATTGATGGATATCAAACGCATGGAGTGAATTGCCTGTGTGGCATGCCTAAGTGGCAATTGATCGAGGCTTCTGTTGAAAAGCAAAGTCTTGTGGTGATGATCAAAGCACAGCCTGTGTGGCATAGCTTTGTGTAACGTGAATTCGCAAACTTCACACCCGGTATGAACCAAAAACGGGAGACGGACCTCAGGGAGGGCATGCGTTTCTTTCTAGTTAGAAGTGGCGTCAGTGGTTTTACACGCCCTGACGAGTTTGACTTATGTGGTTGTTGCTGTTGCGAGGCGCCTCGGTTTGATCGGACGATCCGGGTCCGATGGAGTCATTTAGTTGGCTCACCTACGCCCCAAAGGGCGGGGAAACGCAGTGTTCAGGCATTTTAATCCACATCGGTGGACCGGCCCTGTCGCTCCAAGGGACGATGCGTTCTATTCCTGAGACACGGGCTAGAGCGTCTCGAATCGGTTGAGGACTATCTTTTGCCTCGGTTCATAGACGGAAATCCAATTTCCAAATACGTGACATTTGCGGTTTTAATTGTAAAACTAGTATGGCGACATGATATATGGTACCCATGCCGCCTATGATTGATACTTATGATTTGAAGTTGTTTTATACACTATGCACTTATAATAGTATCAAATGATTTGTTTTAAACGTATCAAGCATTCTTTGGCTGTTATAAGGGAAAACCCTATCCCCCGGCTTGCGTTGCATTGTGTGATAGGACCTGGGTCTTATAACAGCTTCATTTTTCTTTATTTAGCATTGCGTTGTTAGTTTATGCACTGGTATTCTTGGGAGGAAACCCGTTCCGTGTTATACGGCGTGGTCCCTTGATTTACCTAATGATTTAAAATAAAGATTAACTGTTTTAGTTCTCACACCAGTCACATGACTGACCTGGAGTTTATTGTTTTAACCTAAACTCTGGGTGCCCCTATTTTCGACACGGGCAGCTAGTAGTTTTGGTTTTGCAGATTTATATTCACAGGATCCTGGTTTACAGCTGGAATGATATCCGGAAAGCTTTGTATCCGTATATCTCTTCTAGTTGTGTATTGTATTATTTTCCGCTGCTATGTATTTAAATGTAATTTAAATCTCTGATATCTCTGTGTAATATTCTTTCATACTCTGTATATTCTTGTAATCTGATGCATTGTTGTAATATACAGTGAAATGTTCTTCTGTATGCGTTCTGATTTGTCTTGTCCTCACAGTAATTCGTTCTTTCTCATCTCTTCGGAGACCGGGGAAGTTCGGGTCGCTTCATCATATGGATTCAATTTCTATATATACATCTATTCTCTCTATCTTTCATTCATAACTCAAAAGAATATTTTTCATACCTATTATCTTCAAAATTATTAATTCAATGGCTTCCTTAAGTTCATCTCAAAAATTGAAAATAACCAAAACCATCAAAGGTTATCTTCATAATGACAAAGAGGTTAACCTATGGTAACTATTTAGCAAGTGCTAAAGTTAACACGATTGCTTTCGCCGTCTTTAGAGATTTTTTTCCTTCCTATGATCTTACCTCTCTCTTCGAAAACAATGAAGTCTTCAGTCTAATTGACTCTCGTGATAACGACGAAGTGTGTTATCCCAAACTCGTCAAGATCTTCTATGCGAGTCTTAATCGCGGATTTTACAAAGGCAATGAAGATTAAATTTGGAGTAGTGTCAAAAGGACTCAAATTGTCATTGATGTCGAACTCTTAGGCATTATTCTAAATTATAGAAGCACGGGCTTGGATTTTTCGGATTTTGTTATCTATGAAACCGATTTGGAGACCTATCACGACATATTTGAAGATGATGCTCCAACGGAGTTCAAAAATCGCTTTTTTGCCCAAAAAAAAGAATTTTCAACCTTCTCCTCCAATATACCATCACTCCCCATTCCGGAAATTTCACCAACCAACTCTCAAAGTCTAAAAGGTTCTCTTTGTTATTATGGGTGGTTATACTATCAATTAGGCCAAAATGATCTTAAATGAAATTAAGCCCATAAAACTATCGTCAAGAGAAAACACACTCTATTATGGTGTTTATCCCACTCGTATTTTCAAATATTTTGAAGTTGATCTTCATGGAGAAAAGTTTGTGCCTAGAAAAGTGTTTGACTCAACAAACATTCATCTCATGCAAATTCCTCTCATTTTCAATCCATATGGGACATTCGAAGCCAAACAAGCTCGAATGCAACAAGAACAAGAGCCAATGGAAGTCGAAGAAGAAGAAACTTCTTTAGAAAATTTTGAGTGTCCAACCAACACTACACGCATTTTCAAAGAAATGATTGTTCAAAATCAAGTGAAAATCGTCAACAATCAAAAGAAGCTCAACAAGAAAATTCCAAATTATCCAAATTCATGGTCAAGATAGGAAGAAAGCTTTGAATTTCATCTTGCTCATCGTCATCCGTTGAGAACCAGCCTATCTAGTTTTATTTATCTTCATGTATTCGTTTATATTTCCTTGTATTTTCTTTCGAATCTCGCATTTAGTGTGTCTTAGTTAGTTGGATGTATTTGCTTTAAATAATGATATTTATGTTTAAAACTGTCTTTAAGTTACTGAAAAATTAGTTATAGTTTAAAATATGTTCAAAAGATTCAAAATTTTCAAATTTTCAAATTTATCAATGGCTTATGTCGACATACATTTATGTATATGTCGACATATAACTACTAGATTTTCAAAATGTTTCAAATTTTAAAATCAAATAACTACTCATGTCCATTCAAAATCCAACGATAGACCCTATTTAAGCCTATTTCTTCCAGAAAATTTCATTATTCTATTTCTCCTTTTTCCTTATTTATTTCTCATCAAATTCATGGCAAATTCCATTCATAATCTTAGTGAAAATCTAGAAGAAACCTTGAATTCTTTCAAGAATATCCTCTCTATAGTTCTATGAAACCAGCGTCATCTCGAACTAAGCCAAATAAAGATGTTTGAGCAGCGAGAGAAATATTTTTATGAAACATTTAATTGATTAGTATGGTTGATTTGATTGATTTGTTTGAATTTGATTTGGATTTTATAACTTAAAATTTGTATATATTAAGACATATGGTGTGGTGTGATTTGATTTGATTTGGTTTGTATAATATAACAACAAACATATGCAATTATAATACTTGGATTGGTTTGTATTTAATCATTATAATGAATTACTATTATAGGTTTATATATATTAAGGGGGAGTATTCTTCTTAGTTATAAATTAAAGGGGTGTATCATAATTGGGTTAGTTACTTAATGTCTTATAGGTTTTATTTATATATTTATACGATTTAGGGGGAGTAGTTTTAGAATTTCTTTTTGATAATGCCAAAGGGGGAGAAATTATAAAATATAGACATAGTTTATAAGATTCATATAGACAGGGGAGTATTTGAAGAATCATCATCAATAGGTATATACAGGTATGATATTTTATAAACTAAGGTTGTCATCATCAAAATGGGGGAGATTGTTGGAGAATGGAGTTTTGATGACAAAAACCTTATTTCAATATTAATTGATTATAAAATATATACTAACACCTTTGTCTAGAATATATATATATATATATATATATATACACACACATATATATATACAAGTTTTATATACAGGAATTATATACTAAAGACTGTACAGTTTTAAAGATGTTAGAGATTCAGAATTCAGAGATATTTAAAGACTCATGAGTATTCAAGAGTTCAAGAGGTCAAGAATAATATAGTTATAGAGTCTAGATTATGTAAGACTCTGAATAACACTTTAGGTTTAAATTCAATTATTTTTTTTTCAAATTTTTTTTTTCAAATTCTATCAGCAATTTCTGTCCTCTCTATTCTATTTTTATTCCTTTATTATTTTAGTTTTGTTTTCAAACTCAATTTTATAAGTTTTATATATATTTATACTTTTAATACATTTAATATAGTTTTAATTCTATAATTTTATAAATATGTTTATAAAGTTTATATCTATGTTTCCATATGATTTCCTACTTTATAATATTCATTTATAACACTATATTTTAATTCAAGAATTTTCAGAATTATATTTATATCGAAACACTTGAAAAATGCTCAAAAATCAATTTCGTACTAAGGATATGTCGACATACAATTAACCCCATATTGACATATAACTGTCATTTTTTTCAATTCTGAAAGGAAGTGTGTTTTCACTATTCGTGACAATTCTAAAGCGTTGCAACCTTTCACACACTATAAAAAGGGGTTGATTTCAAATTTTTAGTCACTTCTTCTTCTCCACTTTCACTCTCTTTCATTACACCATTATTTCTTATCATTTTTATGATTTCTACGCCTATACTGTAACGTCCTGCATTTTTATCGGTTTGTATTTGAATATTTAAATCAGTTTAAATATTGAATTCATAATATAAGAGGATTTATATATTAATTAAAATGAAGCTGAACGTATAAAAATATATATTTAATATAATCGAGCCCGTAATATCGCGGCAGTTCGTAATTTAACGTTCGGAACTTCGACTGAGTGTACAGGACCCGTTATAAATCGGATTTCTGCAAAACAAGAAACGTTGGAATCCGTTAAGCTATATCTTTCTAACAGAAGTGAAAAATCAAGATTTCGCATTATAGATTGCAAGTTATATCCAAATCAAATTTTCAAATAGTCGCTACAGAATCGTTTATCGACCGTAATGGTTTATTCGATATAACTAGATATCGGATTCGAATTTGGACAAGATTCTTTTGAGACATAGTGATAATTTAATTTTTAGAATTTTACTGTAATTTTTAATTAATCAAATACGCAACTTTTATTTGAAGTATTTTGCACCCTTAATCAATATTTTGGGGTTTCAAAATATAGGTTAAACTACCAATATTATTATATTTTTGTGATCGTGGCACATTGCTGGACGTAACGGTGTTTTTATTTCTATCCGTAGCGGCGTGAACATTGACGGAATTCTACGTGGTACGGTACGCTGCAACTCTAACTAATGCAAAACACAACATACCCTAAATGACGTGAAGACCCATCCCTCTAGTGATCTATGTTTTTGCCCAACTATTAGACCATCAACTTATTTTTTTTTAAAATACATGCATGCTCTCTCCATAAGAATAAATGCACCATACTTAACTTGCCAACACTATAAAAGAAAGGACATTAAATATTTAAAGTGTTCAGCCTCTTTTTATATATGAAAAAAAAACAGGCTCATGTCTCCATCCAAAATTAATACAAACCATACCCCTAACATTTCATCTACAAGGGAAATAAAATATATTGTAGACCATCTAAGACAAATCAGTGCAAACCTATGAATTATCAATATCACAAGCCTAACGCTGCACTATTACTGAATATCACCTACGATAGTAGTATCGCTACCACTGTACCAAATGGGACGTAACATACAGACTTCTATATCTAACCTACTATAGTACAGTCTGTATAAAATAAAATATATAGTATAAAATTGTTACTTCATTGCCAAGTATTAGAACCATCCCCTAATATATACAAACCGAATAGCAGCTAACCCAGGCTTTCAAATCAACCAAGAGGAGAAGAAAAGAAATATAAGGCGTGTGAAAAGAAAACACAAGAATAGAGCTGCCTATAGGTCTAATACATGGTGACCCCGTCTTTCTTCCTATAAAGACACGACTTCGCTCTTCCATTTTCAGCAAGAAAATTCCCACTTCGAAAACTAAAAAAAAGAAAAAAAGAAAATGGAAGAAAGGAGAGGAGAACGTCAAGGAGCATGCGTCGGAACGCATCAGAGAAGAGGAGAGGACTAGAGAAGCATGGTGGCATCAATTAGAAATTGGAGCATGCATGGCCATGAGTGATGCTTGGTGGAGATCAAAGAAGAAGGGTGGCGTGGAGCACTGCATGGATGCGGAGGGGTTGATCAATGATGGTGTTGTGGCCACGTAGAGGTGCGGAGGGAGTATGTGGATACAATGGAACGATGTACAGGAGTTGCTTTTTTGTTTGAATGGGTTTGTTTCAGTTGATTTGTTCACAAAACAGTAAAGAAGGGAGGGTGCTCAAGATGATGACCTAGCGTGATAATGATTGAAGAAGGGTGCAGTACGTATCTTTGTACGTGGATGGATGGGTGAGCAGTTTTCAATGGAGGGGCGTTTAAGACTGGATGGACGTGAACTTTGGGTAAGAACAAGGTGAACGAGAAGTGGACTCGATAGGATAAAGGCGGTGGATTGTATGAAGTCTTAATAGGTAAGTAACGACAATTTTTAGTGGTGTTTGCTCGCGGAAAATCTGAAATGGTAGGGTAAAAATTAATTTTTCAAGAGTAAAATCCCAACCCTGTATCCACAACTGTAGATGGTGCAAACATGCAAGTTAAACTAGTACAACCATTGAAAGTCTGTGAGGTGGGAGAGGAGCATTAGCGGTTCTCGTTTGCATTTGTCACGTTGGAATGGGCTTTTAAAAGAAGATGGAGTACTGATAAAATGGGTAGTGGGTTTTAAGTAGTGCGGTGTTGTGTTGTACAAGGAGCGATGCACAGATGCAAGAAAAATTTTGCAGGTAAATAATGGTTAGAGGCTGGGCATCTTAACACTGGAGAACGGATCAGTGCTGCATACTTTTGGATTAGGTCGACATGAGATTTGGTGAGATTTATATAAGTTAGAAATACACGCAGTGACGGAGGTGGCTGCGAGTTCAGTGTTGAGGGGCGGACGCGCGCTTGAAAAGGAAGATGTACGAACGTCTGCATGATGGAATTCATGTCTGACTAGATTAACCAACGCAAATCGTTATTTAACGGTTAACGTGCGAAGGTAAGTAAAATCACTAACTCTGATCTATTTTAAAATATTGTAGTTATATTATAATGTTGCTTGAATGTTGTGTGGTTGTCGTTTAGGTAGATTACAATTAAATTGGTTGAGGTATATATATCATTGCATATGTCAGATACTGATTCCATCGATTATAATATTCCCTAGTATGGAATCAGTGTTAATTGTTTGACTAACATCTATGGATGCGGAAAACCGGTTGGAGGAATCCAACCGGATTCCTCGATATTTATATGAACTGGTTCTTTTATATGTACTGTTTGAATCCAAATGACAATAAACCCTGAGTGGATATTGATGTTGAATGGGAATTCATCGTTATTTTGATTTAAATCAAATAGATGATATCGATTAAGAAAGTGGCAGCACTGACCGTAAACCCATCTTTCTGTTAAGAAGTTGATTGGCTGTCTGGCAAATCAACGAAGATAATTATAAAAATTATATTTTTATAATTAAAGCGAAGTTTTTAAATTATAATCACTACACCATATCAGCCAATTTGGCACAGATGGATGCGGACATGTAATACGGGTAAAAGTCGTATCATATTTGATGGTGTCCAGATCTGTATCAAATTACATTTTGCGATCCGCGTCACCCCAAACGCCCTAAATCTGACCGTCCATCAACGAAGCCCCGGATTAGTTATTTTGATACGGCTTTGGGCCAAATTGAATCTGTATCATATTGTGCATCCCATTGGGCACTCCGAATAAAAGTTTTGGCCGCTCCCTTTTCCATTTGTTTTACTTTAATGGCGACCGAAAACCCAAATTAGGGTTTTTGGTCACCAAATCATGCCTCCACCTTTGACAGGGACAAACAACCCTGTCCTTTGCCAGAAACACAGCAACCCTGCATCTCCCTAGCCCTCCTTCGACAGCGCAGGTATGTGTTTCAATTGAATTTTGGCATGCATGACTGATAGTAGGGAACAAATTGAAATCTTTGTGTGATAGTTGATTGCTACTTTGTGTTAGTACTTCGCGTGTTAGCTGTTTCGATTGAATTGGTTTGTGTAAATGTGTTTGCGTAACTGTGTTAGGGACGGATCTATGGTTATCCCCTAAAATCAGAGAAATCAAATTTGAATCATGTTTTGTGATAATGTAAAAAACATCTGAATTTTTGTTAGATTGCGGTATAATTTTTGTTAGAATTGCCATTGGATGTATGGTATAATTTTAGATTGTGGTATACAGTGGCGGAGCTAGGACCAGAATTTGGCGAGGGAACTATCTAAATAGTCGAGGTTTCAAGGGAGGTAGCCTAAAAAAATGGTATTCTGTAGGCAGTCTGCAAATCTGGATATAGACTTAATGTTAGGAAATATTCAACATATGTTCCGATACAACATCTCGATGCAAAATACATACTAGCAAAAATCAATTTTTTATGGTGATCTATGCATCATCTAAATTCTTTAACAAAAAAATGCACTCATTTATAACCCTGTTATCAAATGTTAATTTAACAGGTTTTTTGAAAAATTTGGTTGATGGATTACTACTAGACTTTCTACTTAATATTTTAATAGGCGATCCACCAGGTGGATGCATTTTAGCTCACGTGTAGGGTCGGGTATCCACGCTTATTAGTTTTATCCAAATGTCGGATGCTGCTGCACTTAACCTTAGTAAAAAGCTGCTTTCACTAGCAACTTTTCCCTTACTTTGTAGCAGAGACTTTAGTGTAAGTAATCTTGCACTACATAGTCTGCTTCAAAGAAACTGAAAGTTGCAAGTGAAAGCAGCTTTTTCCAAAGGTTAAGTGAAGCGGCATTCGACGTTTGAATAAAGCTAATAAGCATGGATTACCGACCCTGCGCGTGAGCTAAAATGCATCCACCTGGTGGATCGCCCATTAAATTCTTAATCAGAAAAAGTCGAGTATGTGTGTCATCATACGATGATGATTCGATATCTTTAGACGTTGGAGTAGGTATATATTATTTTACACTTATCTCTACGTAGTATATTACATAAGAATTGAATGGACATGAACTTTTGTGCACATCTTGAATATTCTTTTCGTTTATTTGTTCCTTTTTATGTGTATAGGAGGATGTTCTGTATGCTAGGGTATGAACTACCAGTGTTGGACATGGACTACACTTCAGGTGATTCTTCTTTTGGGTTTGCATTTTTAATGACTATCAATTTTCCACTCCTATGTAGTATGTACAGTTAATTTCATTTAAACGATATGGTCACATAGCAAAACCAGTTTACAATGTGTATTCATTAATTTTTTGAGACATATACTGATCGACTACGGAAACACATGGACGATGCTCGACTAGTCGCGACTAGTATAGTCGCGACTAGTCATCGACTAGTCTACTAATCGAGATCAAACCATCGAAATGAAGTCTGGACGTGCTTTCTGTATGAATTTAGGCCGTATGGGTAGAAATAAGTCGACTAATCGACTAGTCGATTCGACTAAGTTGTTATTGGGCCAGTGAAGTACTTATACACAAACACACTGATCGACTACCATTAAATTACGCAAACACGCTGATCGACTACCGTCAACTATACATCCAACTCTGATTCCCTCAACTATATACCCTGCGACATTGATTTTTTTTTACCATTGTTGTTATCACTTTTTCTTCCAGAATTAACATTCAATAGCGCATACTGAACGTACTCTGCTGAATACAGATCTTGTAAAGAAGAGTCCTTGTAAAGAAGAGTCCTTGTATTTCATATTTTGGACTGATTCTACAGCAGGATAAATCTTTGGAAAACAAAACTCAATTAGTTTCATTTTATATCTGTATTAACATACAGTACTTAGCTCTTTATTCATGTTTGCATCTCAGTCACAGTGAGTTACAATGTCGATCTACTGTCCAGCTATGAAGTATTTGTAACTTGTTTCTTGTATTTTATAGGCAGTCCTGTTGGAGAGTATGGTGCTTTTGTGTTGTTGGAACTCAGGCTGCGGGCTATATATCACGATTCAGTTTTGTTGCCAAAGGAAACTTGAACTCCAGGCCGCTTACTATCGTGCTTAATCTTCCTGGCCGCGACTGGAGTTTTATCAGGCTGTTATCTTTTTACCTCATTTTTGTTATTACGTAATGTGATGAAAATCTTTGACAGATTCCTTTTATTGTATATGTTTATATGTACATCGTGTTATATGACAAACCTTGTAAAGCTTTAAGTATATATGTATAAAAATTGTGTTATTCCTGTGTATACTTTGTGGTATGTATGCTCTATGTTATGAAACATATGTGATATAGTTTCTGTTTTATATATATACACATATATGATATATATATATATACACACATGGGTATATATATATGTGCACACACACATATAATTAAACAAGGTCAAAGACAGTGTCTTATTAGACTTTAGATACGGCTAAAAGCCATATGATAATATATTGAGATACGGCTGGTAGCCGTATCTAATAAGTAGATGCGCCACTTTTTGATATGGCATTTTACCGTACCCAACGACTTTAGATACGGCTAAAAACACAGCCTAATCAGCATATACGGTATAGTGAATAGTAGTTCTATTATAAACTAGTATTTTAGAGTTTGTTTTTATAAAATAAATAAAAACAATTGTTGACATTTAAATAAGTTTATAAAGCATAAATTATCCTATGAGTAAATATTTGGATAATTATTATAAGACATACAATTTGTAAATATTATTAGATTAAATATATTAATTTAATGGTAAGAAGTAAATAAAAGCAGTTAACGAATTTACTGATAGAATGAAGTTGATTTAAATCAACTGTTTGATTGAAAAATGATTATTAGATTAAATGGGCCTTCAATTAATCTAATGATGATAACTTGACAATTAATTGCTTAACATTAATAAGATTTCTCATTAATTATCTTTTTAATTAATGGGGTTTAAATGATGAGTGAACTAATATAATTAGTATAAGGTGAGCAACTGATCTATTTAGATTAATGATAAAGTAAACCGTGTACTTCAGCAATGATAAAGTAAATATTATTTAATTAAATAATTATTCTTAAATGGATTCCATTTAAGAGGATGTTGAGTTTATAATAAGATGTTACTTGAATTAAGTATGATGTTTCAAATAAAAGTAAACCGTCAGAAGACAAAGAACGTAAAAGATCTTGGTAAAGAAGTTATAAATAGAACTGTGAGATGAAGTTAAAATGAAGAGTTAATGTTTAATATAGATAGTCATAAACAACCAAATTTCAAAGTAAGGGTATGGTGTTATAAAACCATAGTTCAAATTAAACAAGAAAATATGGTCTGATAGATATTATAAGTAATAAGGAATTAGAGTACAAACTTATATCTGTTCTAAGGTAAGAACGTTATCGATCAAGGTCTGAGAGGTAAATAAAATACCCCAACTTGAACGGCTTCACTATTATTGAGGAACGATATCAGTTTGTGACGGAAAGAGATGTCAAGATTAGTATAAAGGGAATATGGCAGCGTATTGCAAGTCTTAGAACTATAGCGATAAAATAACGTTGTTGACTAGGCTTATGCGTGACTGTTATGTCAAGATTAGTAATAAAGGGGATATTGCAGTGTATTTCAAGTTTTTAAATGTAACGATAATTTAACATTGTTGACCAAGCTTAAGCGTGATTTTTTATAACACTACTGGGAATTGGAACTAAAATTCGATGATGTCGAATGTATTAAAAGTAAATTATTTTTAGGAATTATAATTTGATAGGATAAGTTAATATTTAGTTTTGAACCAATAGATTAGAATAAGGATATGTAATCAATATTTAGTTATAAACTTGATATTGACAAGAAGTTGACTTAGAAACAGAGTTTATAAAGCGGAATGAGAATATAAAATTATGAAAGAGATTATGGTAAACGAGATAAGGGTATTTATTACTCGAATAAAGAGTTATTTGATAAAGTTGTTCAGATTTCTATAATAGGTATGACATTCACAATTTAACGTGAATAATGTTTTAAAAGTAAACGTTGGACAAATTAAAATATTTATAATAAAATTGGAATATTTTTCTAATGCAAATAGGGTATATTATCCAAGTGTAGAAAATAAAGAACGTGAAAAGAATGGAAATGTTCTGAACGTTGATAACGTATATTTTTTGTAATATAGGAGGATAAGAGTTTAGAATAGCTGGGAATGTTTTCCAAGAAGTGTGAAAAGGTTAAAACGGGTTTGAGAAATATCTGGTAAGATATGGGAATTCGAGTAATAAAAACGAAAGATAAATAAAAAGGGCCAGTGATTGTGTGATGTTTAGTGTACATTTGAATGAATGTTTGTTTTATTTTACTTCGATAGTTAAATAATCGACTATCAATGTGTTTTGACCATCATTGTCAATACGGAGAGACCGGTTGGATATATTATCCGAAAACCACTCTGTATGGGCATAGGCGCTGCGAATTAGATTATGCTGAAGATAATTGAAGACGGAGTGAAATGCAAGGGTCGTTATGTTCCACAATAGTGCTTTATGTTTGTCCATTACCAGGACAACTTGTATGGACAAGTGTCTGACAGAGTATACATAGCAAATCACGTACGATTGATCTTTTAAAGGTATTACGTCTGGTGGCGGAAGAATTCGTTCCTCTTAGCTTTTTATACCCATGATATTTTTTGAAGTTGTTGAGTGGATTTACAGATTTGACGATGTGGCATTCAAAGTGTATGGTGGCCAGATGTTCTAAAAAGATATACATAGCCTCAAACCTCACATCCGGGAAATGACAAAAATCGGGCAGGCAGCATGGCTAGTTAGTTCATTCCCAAGCAGGGTATATTTGTCACCGATCTAGAGAAAATTCATACTTGTTCTTCTTTCTGATTCTGTATCTTCGGATTACGGTTGGGTGGCCAACGACCGTAGGTGGCAATATATTCGATACACTCAAGAGAAATGAGTGGTCGTTCATGTGTGGGTCGGGTTGCAAGATGTTCTTGTTGAACCCCAGTGTATCCCCTCTAGAGTACACTGATCGGGAGGTGGTCCCATACCTTATCATGGTTGGAATCCAATCTCCAATAAGCGCCCTGCGGTTTTTGATTTTATACTATATATGTGGAGCGTGAGATGCAAGCGTTCTGCTATTTGGATTATTTATTTGATTAGACATTATTATAATATCACTGGAGTATGATATCAAAATAGTTTGGGTTATAGTAAGGTAAAAACCGTTTGTGTTTATGTGTGGACTGGTCTTACTATTATCCTTTTCTTCCAAAAAGAATTTTTAAAGTTAAACCATATGGTTGGAATTTACTCACACCAATCCCATGACTGACTGAGAGTTTATTTTGTTTGTTTTCCCTAAACTCTTGGGTGCCCAAATTTGTATGGGCAATCAAGTGTTCAGGCTTTGCAGATTCACTTGGAGGAGCTCAAAGCAGGAAGCTTCACCGCTAGTTATTAGAAATTATTTCCACTGTGATGTATATGAGTTATATTCTGATATGGTATGTATATACAAATTCAGATTTGTATTTCAAAGTGTTATATAATATATTTTATTCATTCCGCTGTGAGATTCTTGTTTACTCTTATACTGTTTAGATTCTGATGTTCTTCTTCTTCTATTCTATTAGCTATCTTATCTTTCTCATCCTCTTATTTCTTTCTATTAAAGATCTATAGTTCGTACACTTTGAGTTGAATGTGTAGGATATTAGTCAGCTCAAATTGGTACGGATTTACGGGCCTTTACAGTTGGTTTCAGAGCTGAAGGTAAAGAAAATTACCTTGGCTCTATGACGTAACTCAATATAGATGGAGTTACTAATACTCTAGATTGAGTTGAGTGCATATATATATGAGCGCGTTTTCGAATATTAATATTAAAACTTTTTTATGTTGTGTTGATTGGTCGGTCGAGTGGTTGATGAATTCTGGTCGAAATAGTAATGCAAACTATGTCGATAGGTGTTTCTAAACTCTTGAACAGAGTAATTCGACACAGTATATTTTGAAAAGAGGGTAAATGAAATAATTTTACCCATAATATATTTTGATATAAAAAGGAGTATATATCTTGAGATTATTATAGTGTTGATCGTTAAAGATTTATAATTGAATTGGTTATATAAATAACCAATCGAAATATTAAATAAAAATATTATGCAAAATCAAATGAACTAAATCTGAATTTAAAATCCGAATTGAAATAAAACTCTAGAAACTTGGAAAGTAAATAAATTTGGATTAATATAAGGAAATTTTAAATACTGGGAAATTTGAAATTGTTTTCCAAGTACTGTGAAAGATATTTTGAAGTAATTTTCAAATATAAGTGTTTAAATATGAGTTTTGAAAATGATATAGTATTGAATTCACTTCGATTGCTGGAAAATAATTCCGATGATGAAGCGCGCCATTATCGGTGTTCATTTTCGAGTTTCTAAGTGAGGATTACCTACCAAAGATTTTGCTTTGAATTATTGTTAGGAAACAAGTGTCAGAAATTCAAATGTTTTGAATAATGTATGATTTCAAACTGATTTAAAATAAAAACACTAGGAATTTAAATTCTAAAATTTAAAATTTACTTATGAAGTAAATAAATAGAGAATTTAACTAAGTCAAATAAAAATTGGAGTTGAATTGAAGCCAAGAAAGTGGAAATCGTACTGGAATAAGGATTTGACCTGGCAAAGTAGTTTGAGTTGTGACTTAAGATTTGAAATGAAGTTGGCTTGGACGTAAGAGAATTATTGGTTAAGGATAAACTGACTGGAGATTAGTTGAAAATGCGTTTCTGTATGCTGAATAGATTGCAAATAGAAGAGATAGAGTTGAATGCCCAACAAAAAGGTACATGTTTAAATAATTTGAGCATGAGATTTCTAAGTCGGTTTAGCAAGCCACTTGGCTGTTTAATTTTCTGTTAAATTGGAGAAAACCCAGAAAGGCAAGTTGTTGTAGTATCGAATAAGCCGTGCAGTAGAGATGCTGGCAAAATTCTCCGAAAATTTGAGCTGTTAAGGAATTTTCAGAATTTTGAAATATTCGAAATAAGAAGGAATTAATATTTAATTGGAATTAATCAGTTCGGTTGAAACTGAAATTATGAAGTAAACCAAAATGATTTTTCATCTGTTTACAACAGAGATTGTAGCATTTTCCCCATCTTAGCAATTTCGAGGACGAAATTATTTTAAGGGGGAAGGAATGTAAAGTCCCGCATTTTTATCGGTTTGTATTTGAATATTTAAATCAATTTAAATATTGAATTCATAATATAAGAGGATTTATATATTAATTAAAATGAAGTTGAACGTATAAAAATATATATTTAATATAATCGAGCCCGTAATATTGCGGCAGTTCGTAATTTAACGTTAGGAACTTCGACTGAGTGTACAGGACCCGTTATAAATCGGATTTCTGCGAAACAATAAACGTTGGAATCTGTTAAACTATATCTTTCTAACAGAAGTGAAAAATCAAGATTTTGCATTATAGATTGCAAGTTATACCCAAATCAAATTTTCAAATAGTCGCTATAGAATCGTTTATCGACCGTAACGGTTTATTCGATATAACTAGATATCGGATTTGAATTTGGAAAAGATTCTTTTGAGACATAGTGATATTTAATTTTTAGAATTCTACTGTAATTTTTAATTAATTAAATACGCAACTTTTAATTTGAAGTATTTTGCACCCTTAATCAATATTTTGGGGTTTCAAAATATAAGTTAAACTACCGATATTATTATATTTTTGTGATCGCGGCACACTGCTGGACATAACGGTGTTTTTATTTATGTCCGTAGCGGCGTGAACATTGACGTAATTCTACGTGATACGGTACGCTGCAACTCTAACTAATGAAAAACAAAACATACCCTAAATGACATGCAGACCCATCCCTCTAGTGATCTATGTTTTTGCCCAACTATTAGACCATCACCTTATTTTTTTCAAAATACACGCAGGCTCTCTCCATAAGAACAAATGCACCATACTTAACTTGCCAAAATTATAAAAGAAAGGACATTAAATATTTGAAGTGTTCAGCCTCTTTTTATATACGAAAAAAAAAACAGTCTCATGTCTCCATCCAAAATTAATACAAACCATACCCCTAACATTTCATCTACAAGGGAAATAAAATATATTGTAGACCATCTAAGACAAATCAGTGCAAACCTATGAATTATCAATATCACAAGCCTAACGTTGCACTATTACTGAAGATCACCTACGATAGTAGTATCGCTGTCATTGTACCAAATGGGACATAACATACAGACTTCTATATCTAACCTACTATAGTGCAATCTATATAAAATAAAATATATAGTATAAAATTGTTACTTCATTGCCAAGTATTAGAACCATCCCCTAATATGTACAAACCGAATAGCAGCTTACCCAGGCTTTCAAATCAACCAAGAGGAGAAGAAAAGAAATATAAGGCGTATGAAAAGAAAACACAAGAATAGAAGTAGCTGCCAATAGGTCTAATACGTGGTGACCACGTCTTTCTTCCTATAAAGACACGACTTCGCTCTTCCATTTTCAGCAAGAAAATTCCCACTTCGTAAACTAAAAAAAATGGAAGAAAGGAGAGGATAACGTGAGGGAGCATGCGTCGGAACGCATCAGAGAAGAGGAGCGGACTTGAGAAGCATAGTGGCATCAGTCAGAAATTGGAGCATGCATGGCCGTGAGTGATGCTTGGTGGAGATCAAAGAAGAAGGGTGGTGTGGAGCACTGCATGGATGTGGAGGGGTTGATCAATGATGGTGTTGCGGCCACGTAGAGGTGCAGAGGGAGTATGTGGATACAAGGGAACAATGTACAGGAGTTGCTTTCTTGTTTGAATGGGTTTGTTTCATTTGATTTGTTCACAAAACAGTAAAGAAGGGAGGGTGCTCAAGATGATGACCTGGCGTGATAATGATTGAAGAAGTGTGCAGTACGTATCTTTGTATGTGGATGGATGGGTGAGTAGTTTTCAATGGAGGGGCGTTTAAGACTAGATGGACATGAACTTTGGGTAAGAACAAGGTGAACAAGGAGTGGACTCGGTAGGATAAAGGCGGTGGATTGTATGAAATCTTAATAGGTAAGTAACGACAACTTTTAGTAGCATTTGCTTGCGGAAAATCTGAAATGGTAGGGTGGAAATTATTTTTTCAAGAGTAACATCCCAACCCTATGTCCACAACTGTAGATGGTGCAAACATGCAAGTTAAACTAGTACAACCGTTGAAAGTCTTTGAGGTGGGAGAGGATCGTTAGCGGTTCTCATTTGCATTTGTCAGGTTGGAATGGGTTTTTAAAAGAAGATGGAGTACTGATAAAATGGGTAGTGGGTTTTAAGTAGTGCGGTGTTGTGTTGTACAAGGAGCGATGCACAGATGCAAGAAAATTTTTGCAGGCAAATAATGGTTAGAGGCTGGGCATCTTAACACTGCAGAACGGAACAATGCTGCATACTTTTGGACTGGGCCGAAATGAGATTTGGTGAGATTTATATAAGTTAGAAATACAAGGAGTGATGGAGGTGGCTGCGAGTTCAGTGTTGAGGGGCGCAGGCGGACGCGTGCTCGAAAAGGAAGATGTACGAACGTCTGCATGGTGGAATTCACGTCTGACTAGATCAACCAACGCAAATCGTTATTTAACGGTTAACGCGCAAAGGTGCGTAAAATCACTAACTCTGATCTATTTTAAAATATTATAGTTATATTTTAATGTTTCTTGAATGTGGTGTGATGGTCGTTTAGGTAGATTACATTTAAATCGGTTGAAGTATATATATCGTTGCATATGTCAGATACTGATTCCATCGATTATAATATTCCCTATTATGGAATCAATGTTAATTGTTTGACTAACATCTATGGATGCGGAAAACCGGTTGGAGGAATCCAACCGGATTCCTCGATATTTATATGAACTGGTTCTTTTATATGTACTGTTTGAATCAAAATGACAATAAACCCTGAGTGGATATTGATGTTGAATGGGAATTCAATGTTATTTTGAGTTAAATCAAATAGATGATATCGATTAAGAAAGTGGCAGCACTGGCCGTAAACCCATCTTTCTGTTAAGAAGTTGATTGGCCGTCAGGCAAATCAACGAAGATAATTATAAAAATTATATTTTTATAATTAAAGCGAAGTTTTTAAATTATAATAGTAGTTCTATTATAAACCAGTATTTTAGAGTTTGTTTTTATAAAATAAATAAAAAACAATTGTTGACATTTAATTAAGTTTATAAAGCGGAAATTATCCTACGAGTAAATATTTGGATAATTATTTTAAGACAAACAATTTGGAAATATAATTAGATTCAATATATTAATCTAATGGTAAGAAGTAAATTAAATCAGTTAACGAATTTACTAATAGAATGAAGTTGATTTAAATCAACTATTTGATTGAAAAATGATTATTAGATTAAATGGGCCTTCAATTAAACTAATGATGATAACTTGACAATTAATTTTTTATCATTAATAAGATTTCTCATTAATTATCTATTTAATTAATGGGGTTTAAATGATGATTGAACTAATATAATTAGTATAAGGTGAGCAACTGATCTATTTAGATTAATGATAAAGTAAACCGTGTACTTCAGCAATGATAAAGTAAATATTATCTAATTAAATAATTATTCTTAAATGGATTCCATTTAAGAGGATGCTGAGTTTATAATAAGATGTTACTTGAATTAAGTATGTTGTTTCAAATAAAAGTAAACCGTCAGAAGACAAAGAACGTAAAAGAAGAGTTAATGTTTAATATAGATAGTGATAAATAGCCAAATTTCAAAGTAAGGATATGGTGTTATAAAACCATAGTTCAAATTAAACAAGAAAATACGGTCTGATAGATATTATAAGTAATAAGGAATTAGAGTACAGACTTATATCTGTTTTAAGGTAAGAAAGTTATCAATCAAGGTCTGAGAGGTAAATAAAATACCCCAACTTGAACGGCTTCACTGTTATCGAGGAACGATACCAGTTTGTGACGGAAAGAGATGACAAGATTAGTATAAAGGGAATATGGCAGCGTATTGCAAGTCTTAGAACTATAGCGATAAAATAACGATGTTGACTAGGCTTTTGCGTGACTGTTATGTCGAGATTAGTAATAAAGGGGATATTGCAGCGTATTTCAAGTTTTTAAATGTAACGATAATTTAACATTATTGACCAAGCTTAAGCATGATTTTTTATAACACTACTGGGAATTGGAACTAAAATTCGACGATGTCGAATGTATTAAAAGTAAATTATTTTTAGGAATTATAATATGATAGGATAAGTTAATATTTAGTTTTGAACCAATAGATTAGAATAAGGATATGTAATCAATATTTAGTTATAAACTTGATATTGACAAGAAGTTGACTTAGAAACAGAGTTTATGAAGTGGAATGAGAATATAAAATTATGAAAGAGATTATGGTAAACGAGATAAGGGTATTTATTACTCGAATAAAGGATTTTGATAAAGGTGTTCAGATTTCTATAATAGGTATGACATTCACAATTTAAAGTGAATAATGTTTTAAAAGTAAATTTTGGACAAATTAAAATATTTATAATAAAATTGGAATATTTTTCCAATGTAAATAGGGTATATTATCCGAGTATAGAAAATAAAGAACGTGAAAAGAATGGAAATGTTCCGAACGTTGATAACGTATATTTTTTGTAACATGGGAGGATAAGAGTTTACAATAGCTGGGAATGTTTTCCAAGAAGTGTGAAAAGGTTAAAACGGGGTTTGAGAAATATCTGGTAAGATATGGGAATTCGAATAATAAAAACGAATGATACATAAAAAGGGCTAGTGATTGTGTGATGTTTAGTGTACATTTGAATGAATGTTTGTTTTATTTTACTTCGATAGTTAAATAACCGACTATCGAAGTGTTCTGACCATCGTTGTCAATACGGAGAGACCGGTTGGATATATTATCCGAAAACCACTCTGTATAGGCATAGGCGCTGCGAATTAGATTATGCTGACGATAATTGAAGATGGAGTGAAAATGCAAGGGTCGTTCTGCTCCAGAATAGTGCTTTTTGTTTGTCCATTCCCAGGACAACTTGTATGGACGAGTGTCTGACAGAGTATACCTTGCAAATCATGTACGATTGATCTTTTAAAGGTATAACGTCTGGTGGCGGAGGAATTCATTCCTCTTAGATTTTTATACTCGTGATATTTTTGGAAGTCGATTAGTGGATTTACGGGTTTTATGATGTGGCATTCAAAGTGTATGGTGGCCAGATGTTCTAAAAAGATATACGTAACCTCAAGCACCAAATTCGGGAAATGACAAAAATCGGGCAGGCAGCATGGCTAGGTGGGTCATTCCCAAGCAGGTTATATTTGTCACCGATCTAGAGAAAATTCATATTTGTTCTTCTTTCCGATTCTGTATCTTCGGACTACGGTTGGGTAGCCAACAACCGTAGGTGGCAATATATTTGATACACTCAAGAGAAATGAGTGGTCAGTCATGTGTGGGCCGAGTTGCAAGATGTTCTTGTTGAACCCCAGTGTATCCCCTCTAGAGTACACTGATCGGGAGGTGGTCCGATACCTTGTCATAGTTGGAATCCAATCTCCAATAAGCGTCCTACGGTTTTTGATTTTATACTATATATGTGGAGCGTGAGATGTAAGCATTCTGCTATTTGGATTATTTATTTGATTAGACATTATTATAATATCACTGGAGTTTGATATCAAAATAGTTTGGGTTATAGTAAGGTAAAAACCGTCCATGTTTATGTGTGGACTGGTCTTACTATTATACTTTTCTTCCAAAAAGAATTTTTAAAGTTAAACCATATGGTTGTAATTTACTCACACCAGTCCCATGACTGACCCATAGTTTATTTTGTTTGTTTTCCCTAAATTCTTGGGTGCCCAAAATTGTACGGGCAGTCAAGTGTTCAGGCTTTGCAGATTCACTTGGAGGAGCTCAAAGCAAGAAGCTTCACCGCTAGTTATTAGAGATTATTTCCGCTGTGATGTATATGAGTTATATTCTAATATGGTATGTATATACAAATTCAGATTTGTATTTCAAAGTATTATATAATATATTTTATTTGTTCCGCTGTGAGATTCGTGTATACTCTGATACTGTATAGATTCCGATGTTCTTCTTCTTCTATTCTATTAATTCTATCTTATCTTTCTCATCCTCTTATTTCTTTCTATTAAAGATCTGTAGTTTCGTACATTTTGATTTGAATGTGTAGGATATTAGTCAGCTCAAATTGGTACGGATTTACGGGCCTTTACATATACTATGTCGAATTCAATTTTGTTTTCATTAATCTTCTTCTCTCCACACTCTCTACTCACTACTCTCTGAATCAAGTGCTACAAAAGAGTTATAGGGTTGTTTGTAATTGTTTGGGTTGAGTAAAATAATCGGTGGTATCCCTTGTATCTGTGAAATCAAGGATAGGTAATCGATGGTATCCCTCGTAACCATGAAATCAAGGATGGGTAATCGATGGTATCCCTTGTAGCCGTGAAATCAAGGAGGTTGGAATTGGTGGTATCCCTTGTAACTGTGAAATCGAGGAGGTTGTAACTGGATATTGATATAGTAATAAAACTCTGCACAATCCGGATTTGTGCGGGATTGGACATGGGAGCAATCCTAACTATTATGAAATCCGGGTGTGTTCTTTCCTTTTCTGCATTTTATTTCTGTTTATTTTTGTGTTTGTGTTTAAATCTGTGTCTGTGATTGTTTTTATGGTGTTTGATCCATGTAGTAGTTCATATAAGTTTAGATTTTGTTTAAATTCTTAAAAACAATATTCACCCCCCCCCCCTCCTCCCTCTAGTGTTTGTTTTGCCGTAACGATCCATTCCGCAATCCGTAACACCCCATTCTCTTCCATTAAAATCTTTGGAGGCATTGGAGCTCTGCAATTTTTCTTCCTCTTCTAACCAAATTCCTAAATAAAATATATCCATATATATACCAAATCAAATTCATATGGAATTGGAAAGATTATTAAATAAAATGGAAGAGGATGATCAACGAAAGTTTCTTCGCTCTTTTCCCTTTTCTTACATTTCTACAGATCTAGAATTTCCCCTTTCTCGATAAATTGTAGAATTATAAGAATTTGGGGATTGTAATCCTAAAAGGGTTCAAAACTGAGAAACTAGAAGCTATAAGGTGAGTGGGAAATTCACTAATACAATTATAATGACTTATCTATTTCGTTTGAATCTAATCTATGTTTTATGCCTATTAGATCTGTTTATTTGAATATTGTGGATTTATTTGGCAACCATCAGATCTGATTATAAATATGGTTAAAATTGGTAAATGATAAGTTGTGGTTATGTATAACATGAATTGTAGGATTCTTAGATATTTTTCCACATATTCCGACAGTTATGTCCTGAAATATGTTATACATGTTACATAGCACTGTGGATCTGGAAATCAGTCCCATTAAACATAAATTAGTTATAGTTATGTTCCAGAACTTTAGTTGAGGGCAGAAATATGAAATATGTGAATTTGGGGTAAAATGATGAAATCTTAGTATTATGTGATTGTAAGAATAAAAGAAATATTCATTTTTATATTCAATATTGTTGGTTTTTGGCATAAGCATTGCAAAACATGTCGTTTTCCTCCTTAAATATAAAAGAGGTATTATTTTGGAATCACAAGAAGTATGACAAAAAGGATTAAAAAGAGACAAGTGGTGCAAAGGTACATATAAATATAAATACGTATTGTATGTAATTTGCATTGACTATTCTAATATATACATGTTACATATATTTCTTGTGATTTGAAAATATGTCAATTCCATAAAATAGGCATTATTTACAATGATTATGGCTAATGGTCCTTTGTGAGACTTGAAACCTTTTGGCAAGTTTGAATATAAAAAGTAAATGTTTGGTTAATTGATTAGACCAAATCATTAATTTAAAAGAAGAATAAAATAAAATATTAATAACTACGCTAACCGATCAAAAACATAAATATATATATTATCCATCCAAATCAGTGTAAAACAGTGAAATATAAATTGTATGGAATGTTTGGATAATGTTCAATTATGGAATTATGTGTAAATATAATCCATTTTGGAGTAAAATATTTGTGGTGACCAATTGTAGTAATCAATGTAAATAACTACTATAAATGAGACCGCAAATAAAGAAATAACCATTAACCAATATTGATTTATGGAAAATAAATGTGATGGGAAAAGTGGTTACAATTCCTTAAATCAATTAGGATAAATGTAATGGGACCCCAATTAGGAAATTTAAATTATAACTGCATTTAGACATGTTTAGGCTAAGTGGCTATGGTTGAAGATTCCACCTGTGAATAGGTTTTCCAATATAGGGTTCTTAAATGGTAGGTGTGTGTGAGCCTACCCAAACCTGGAAATTAAGAAGGTCAGATATGGCCACCTATCTTATGGGAAATAATAAGCGACTAAGGAGGTTATCTAATAAGGTCAGATAGAAGGTATAACGAACGATAAAATACTTTCTCTCACCTTATGTGGGGCAAGGGTATATGCGTGAATGACGGAAGCCTTAACTAGTAGGGCCCATAGTTAGTGCCCTCTACTTTATGTTAACGTTGAATATACAATCGAGGGTTAATCAGTGACCAAATTGGTCCGCCTAGGTCCTTAAGCAATCAGGAAGAATCCACCCTATCTATCATTGATAGTTAGGCGATAAATAATAAAGAATACTGAATGAGGAACACTCTCGATATAATTAACTAGTTAAGCTCTGGTATAAATGCTTCACAAAAATGTGTGTAAATGTCCTATCTCGGTAATGTAATTTGGGAAGACTACATTGGGAAGGGTAGTAGATTCGTGTGTGAACATTAACAAGGTTGGTTTAGAGTTACTAACCTTGTTAGGCATACAGCTTGGGTTGAACCAAATGGAATATATCTATGTTATAGTCTGTGTTGTACATTTCGTAGTCACCAGAACTTGTTGTTCTACCCCCCCCCCCCATAACAACCTCCCATGTTTCCTAGAGAATGTTGAGTTCTAACGGATGATTAAGTTTGGCTTTCGGTTCTCGTTCTCTCTCATGCTCTGTATTGGCCTAGTGACTTACATTGAAAAGGGTAGTTACTTGAGTTATTACTAGTTATCCTATTTTTGTTTCCGCTATGAGCTATATTTATCATACTATGATTATGTTCATGCTTATTTTGTTGCAGGTACCAGATATACACGCTCCATGCTTGGAAGTGTTCAAGTTTTGATTTTTGTTGAAATTTGGGTGCATAAAAGTGTGGGGTGTTACATTTGGTATCAGGGCTTAGGTTAAATAATCAGAGGAATTAGTTAAATTAGGAATCGTAAGAGAACATAATTCGATTTTCTTTTCTGTTTTTCTTCGTCTTTCTTACTCGACTCTAATTTATTTCGACTATAGAAATTAGTCATAGGCCCAATTATATTAAATGGGCCTTACGCGACTAAGAGTTGAAATATTATGAGTTCAGGTTTCTTGCCGATTCTGGCTTACTCCCCATTACGTTGGCAATCTCGTCGTAAAGAGCATAAGATGACATATAGTGGATTCCGTTGATTAGAGATTGGAAACTGGAATAAAATGTATATGTTAATAAAAAAAGCTAGCTATAACTGTGATAGTCATAAATTCCTAGTTTGGTTTCGTTGGTAGTTCCAGTTAAGACCCTTACTCAATTCAAAACGGGGAGAAGCCCACATTAATATGTCGTATCCATTTCGGAAATATAATTACGAGGTTTATCCATTCGTTACTTCGTTAAAATTCCGAATCTACCTTTGTTGAGATATTCAATTGAGATATTGGCCTCGTATTCGAGGGAATTAATTTTTAAAACTATTTGAAAAATAAAATGGATTTCAACGGTTTTGAAATACGGTTTCAGAAAGTATTTTGTGAAGATATAGTTTTAAAATTTTAATTTATTCATGTTTCAAAATTTTAGAGCTATGGTATAATTTTATTAAATATAGTCTGATTGGTAGGAAAGATGGAATTAGGAAGGACAAGGAATATGCCACTAAATATGAAAACAATAATTATTTATTCCTTGTGATTTTTAATATCCATTTTCCTATATATATATATATATTGGATAATTTATTGAAATACCAAAATTAACCCTTAATATTCTATAGCTCTAACATTTTTTGACATGAAAAGGTTTTTCCAATCTAAAACTGAAATATAAATTATAATAATAAAATGGAATTATAAATACGAAATCGTTAGTTTATAAATAAATTCCATTTTTGGAAAAGTTTTAAAATTTTCTTCGAAAAGGCTAAGAAAATCCTTCATTTTGATTACTGGAGTATTTGAATTTGAATCGCTTAGTTTATGTCGGCTAGTAGGGGGGAAAATCCATTTTAGAATTTTATTTCGGATTTCTAGTTGATTTCTTGTTTTAAGTTCGTTCATCTCAGTGGTCACAAATCTTTTTGGAGGAAGGAAAAGGTGTTGGAAAATTAAAATACTCGACTAGACGAGTGGTGGAAGATGATATGACTTTTTGGTTGGAAGTAGGAGTTGTTTTGACGTAAATAGAATTTTAAAATTTAATTTATATAAATTAAATGGGTCGTTGGACCGAGGTTCAGACCGCTCCCGCTATGGGGCAAGCGGTCGACCGCCCTCTAGGGGCCAGGTCGACCGTTACCCCACGCATGAGCATGGTAGATCCAAGTTGTATTCTACTGAATGATGTATATAACATCATTCAGCCGACCCTTCTCCCCCGAACCCCCGTCCACCGAAACACCCAAAACCTCCTCCTTCCCAACTCCAATTGAGGCAACCCCCGCTCCATATCGCCCCTAATTACCACCAAAACCCTTCTCGTGCAAATCTCTACCCGATTATACCCCGGATTTGCAATTTCTCTTGCCCGTTTCGCCAATTCCTCCATTGCACCTCGCAACCAATACCCCAGTCTCATTCCCCAGGAAGTCGCTTGGCTAGACCGTGATGATGCTAAGATTAAGCACTACCTATCCACGGCCAGTTATGAGTTCCAAATTGGTCGTCCGGTGAAGTTCGTCGACTTCGCCGCATTTGGTTTTGGAGGAGATTTTTGTCTCCGTAGGCCTATCACTGATCCTGCGCTTCTATACTTTTGAGCGCGATGTGTATCCGCGCTGCGTTCCTCTGTTCGATGCCTAGATGGATGTTGATATCGATGGAGAGTCCTGCTCATCAGATCTGAGGTCATGGGCACTCATATCGAGTTCACTGATGTTGATTTGGCCTAGATTTTAGATATCTCGACAGAAGGAGCTGAGCTTGATGTTATTGAGATGGAGGACCCTCAGATCCTTCAGCGTATCTTTGTTAGAGAACCCAGAGCTTGGACCACCACGAGTCTGCACCCAATAGCCCGTGTAGTTGTGTGCGTCATACAGCACAACATCGTCCCAAACATGGGAAGCTTGGAGAAGATTTATCCTTCTGTTAGTTGCACCACCTATGTTACCCTTGGCAACATAGCCGTCAGTTGGGCGCGCGTGCTTATGATCCATCTCTATGAACCCTTCACCGGCACCCCACGAAGCCATTTTCCCTGTAAACGTCTTTTCACCTATGTCTTCCGACACTTCCAGGTAAGGATTTCTGGGGAGACGCCTATGAAGGAGGCACTGATCGACGCTAGTCTATGAATTAGAAAAGCGCGACATTTGTAATAAATTCTGCAAGCATACAGGTGTGTAGCATACAGGTCGAACACAGGGAGGTGAATTAAATTAAATTATTTATCTAATCTCTTGGGCGAGTTAGACGAAACTGGAGGTTGATTTTGCAAAACAAAACAAAATTAAAACTGTAATTTGATTCAGAACAGATCTAACTGAACCGACGATCAAATCACAATTTCAATGGAAAAGCAATGAAACTATGAATTAGATTTGAATCTAATCAAATCCAATTTGACCTAAGAAAATAATAAAAAGCAGAAATTGAAATTGCAGAAATGGAAATAACAAACAAGAATTAAAATTAGGATTTCCGCTGAATCTAATCAGACGGTAAATCACTAATGCAAATAAGTGCAAAATACAAATAGTGTTCTACCGAATCTAATCGTGTAGGTAACACTAGTTGCTAAGAAAACAAAAAAATGCAGAAAATAAAAGAGAAAGAAGAACTTTTATTAGAACAATGGAATAAGAGATGAGATAGGATGGTGGCTACAAGGTTATTACAAGGGTATATATAGGGTAGATAGCCAAACCCTAACCCTAACCCTAATGGTAAATGGGCCTGGTCATTACACCACTAATTAGTTACAATGAGAAACATAAATGGGCCTTTGATAATTAAAGCAATTTTGGGCCTTTTCTCTTTTTCCTCTTGATTCCTTGACATTTCTTCATTGATTTGTGATGTTCAAAGCCTTTTTATCAATCCTTTTCTTGTCCAACAGCAACTAGATGTGATATCTTCATCTACAATTCTTCAAACTGCAAATACACAGCAAATTGATCTCAATTTCTTTACATTTCTGGTTGCATGCGGGCTGGGTTGGAATATCTGTAAAATTAACAAAACAATACCCAAGTAATATTCATTTATATACAAAAGATAAGAAATAAGAGCATAAAATAAACACATTTCTATGTCAATCAGGCACCGACTGCCATCAGTCGCGCCACTCTACGGAAGATGGGCATCCAACTACCCGATGCTCCTACACCCGCACCACCCGCTCCAGCTCAGCAGCCCGGTCATGAGAGCCCGGAGCTCGCTGCCATCTGAGTCGTGCAGGCCAAGCTCCGAGAGGTTCGCGAAGAGCAGCGCAAAAAGGCGCAAGAGGCTGGCTGCATCTCCGCTATACTACGCTCCTAGCATGGACATGGTAATGGATCAGGCTCTAGCAGCCATGGTAGACCAGCCTATAATGGGTAGTGTTAGTTGTCGTCGTTGTTGTTAGAACATGCTTTGTGCATGTCATATCTTATATCATGTGTTTCCCCTTCCAGCATTTTTCTTTTTCTTTGATGTAGTGTAGCATTAGAAATCGCTTGTAATGAAAATTCGCATGACTTTAGTAATGAGATTTCTATGTTGAAAAAAAAATGTTTGTCATTCATGCACGATTAATTGAATGAAATCTCGTTTATTTACCAGCGCTTGTCCTAGAGTTGGAGAGATTAAAATTCTGTGCTGAATAAATTTTAGTAAAGGAATGGTTCTACGTCACGGGTATATAAATAAATAAACTACCGTTCCTTGTCAGAACTAAAAATTATTTTTGTCTTTTGTGTGATTTCAGTTTTCGCATTTTTTGGCGTAACTGACTTCATTTTTCGCCAACATGTGACATGAATCGTTTAAATTTGTACAAATTACATTTTTGAAAGTTTATGGAAAATGCTGTTTGAAAAAAAAAATCTATCATTTTCTTATTTTATAGGAAAATGAAACGATTTTTGAAAGGAAATTTTCAAAATAAACATGACAAGTTTTCAAGCGGAAGTTTATTTTTATGAAAAAATTTGATTTTTGGTCACATGAACGGTGTAAGAAAGATTTTTGGATGCTTTGTGTGGCATGTTGTAGCAGTGCAATAGGACCGGTAATGCGATAAGAACGTTAACGGTAACAAGGAAATGGTTGTTTTAGCCTTGGAAACGCTGCTCTCATACCTTGTCAACGATGCGCACGAGCTATTAACTAACTCGTTTGACGTTTTAGAGCTTGTTTTAAGCCTTCTTTATTGTCTACAGTTGGAAATTTTTGGGGTATTTTGGGTAACTGAGGTGAAAATTCCACTATAGGATGGGAAATAGAATATTTGTGAGTGGAGGAAATGTTAAAATTCTTCGCCTTAATTTCCTTTTTCGGTTTAAGAGAAGTTAAATAGTAAATGATTAGATTTTGTACGTTTTGGATGGTACGGTTTGGATGAAAAATTGGTTGCCTCATACTTCTATTCATAGTTATGTGAGGGTTATGATTGAAAAAAGAATTTTCAAAATTTGCATTCATATAGAACTTCCAGTATATTTACGATGTTCTGCATCATGTTTTTCAAAAATATTTCAAAAGTTTAATGCAAACATATAGGAGGATCCGATTAGAATCATCTTGGATACATGTTTTTGGTTGAAATTGTAGTTTGTGCACCATGCACATATACACATGGTGGCAAAGTGTATGTACACAAATTGGTTATGTAGCATAGGATTATAGGCGTCAGAATTTCAGGACGAAATTCCTTTCAAGGAGGGAAGAATGTAACAACCCGAAATTTTGGCAATACAAATTAATTATTAGAATCTAAAAAAAAGGAATTTCTTCAAATGTTGGAATTTGGCCATGAGACTTTAACCATTGCGTTCGTCTCGAAATTCTGGTCAACTTTCATGTTTGAAGTTTCGCGAACGGAGTCTGTATGAAAAAGTTACGGATGAAATATGAAAACGGATGGAAAATAAATAAACAAAATATTTAACTAATAATTTATCTAATATAACCCAGCCGACCTACGCAATGTGGTGCCCAGGCGGTCGACATGGGGTTAACCGACGGTCGACCTACTGGGCATCAGATTGCCCAGTGGCGGCTAGGTCTTGAAGGGTTAGGTTAATTTTTATATATAACGAATGGATGGTTGTAACTTAAAACTAATATGACGGTTCTAGTCCATTTCCACCCCTATAGATAAAGGGGTAGAGCCTTATTCTCTTCCATTCAAATCTATAGAGGAAGCGGAGCTCTGCCATTTTTCTTCCTCTTCTAACCAAATTCCTAAATAAAATATATTCATGTACATACCAAATCAAATCAAATTCATATGTAATTGGGAAGATTATTAGATTAAATGGAACAGGATTCTCAACGATAGATTCTTCGCTCTTTTCCCTTTTTCTTACATCTTTGTAGATATAGAATTTTCCCCTTTCTAGATAAATTGTAGATTTATAAGAATTTGGGGATTGTAAGCCTAAAAGGGTTCAAAACTGAGAAATTGGAAGCTATAAGGTGAGTGGGAAATTTACTAATACAATTATAATGGCTTATTTATTTCGTTTGAATCCAATCTATGTTTTATGCCTATAAGATTTGTTTATTTGAATATTGTGAATTTATTTGGCAACCATCAAATCTGATTATAAATATGGTTAAAATTGGTAAATGATAAGTTATGATTATGTATAACATGAATTGTAGGATTCTTAAATATTTTTCCCACATATTCCTACAGGTATGTCATGAAATATTTTATACATGTTACATAACACTCTGGATTTGGAAATTAGCACGATTAAATATAAATTAGTTGTAGTTATGTTCCAGATCTTTAGTTCAATGCTGAAACATGTGAATTTGGGGTAAAAAAATGAAATTTGTGTATTATGTGATTGTAAGAATAAAAGAAATATTCCTGTTTATATTCAATATTGTTGGGTTTTGGCTTAAGCATTGTAAAACATGTCGTTTTCCTCCTTAAATATAAAAGAGGCATTATTTTGGAATCACAAGAAGTCTGACAAAAAGGATTAAAAAGGAAAAAGTGGTGCAAAGGTATATATAAATATAAATATAAATACGTATTTTTGTATGTAATTTGCATCGACTATTCCAATATATATATATATATGTATGTATGTATTACATATATTTCTTGTGATTTGGAAATATGTCAATTCCACAAAATAGACATTATTTACAATGATTACGGCTAATGGTCCTTTGTGAGACTTGAAACCTTTCGGCAAGATTGAATATAAAAAGGAAATGTATGGTTAATTGATTAGACTAAATCATTAATTAAAAAGAAGAATAAAATAAAATATTAATGTCTACGTCAATCGCACGAAAACATAAAAATAAATATATACATATTATCCGTCCAAATCAGTGCAAACGGTGAAATATAAATTGTATGGAAAGTTTGAATGTTTGGATAAGGTTCGATTATGGAATTATGTGTAAATATAATCCATTTTGAATTAATATACTTATGGTGACCATTTGTAGCAATCAATGTAATTAACTGCTATAAATGAGACCGCAAATAAAGAAATAACCATTGTAACTAATATTGATTTGGGCAAAATAAATGTGATGGGAAAAGTGGTTATAATTCCTAAAATCAACTAGGATAAATGTTGCGGACCCCAATTGGGAAATTTAAATTATAACTACATTTAGACACGAGGTTAAACTCAGCTTATGGTGTAAGCCTACCGGAACCGACCGAAAATCCAGCAACCACAAGTAGTCGGTTTACTGTGAGGGGTTTAATGCATAAATATAATTGTATTAAGGCACGAGGTTAAGTTCACTTGTGGTAGAAGTCTTCCCGGAACCGGCCGGAAAATCTAGCACCATAAGTAGTCAACTAAATGTGAGAGGCCTGGCGTGTGTGTGTGTGTGTGTGTGTGTGTATATATATATATATATATATTACAGCCAAACAATAAACAAATGAATAGGAATAGAAATTGTCCGTTGGGGTACAACAAATAGATAACTTGGAACTGATAGGTAGTTACCTTAAGAAAATATGACTCTTCGAGTCATAAAGGGCAATAAAAAGGAAATAAAAGGAAATGGGTGTCATAAGGGAATTATGATTGTCGTTTAAACACTAACTCCAAATTAGGGAAGGTATTAAATAAATATGCTGGGGAAAAAAGGAATATAACCTTCCTTATTAACAGTAATGGAAATAGAAAATACAGTTGGACTTAATAGGTTAATAATGTAAGATATTATTAACTGTAAACCCGTGAAGAAAATGACTTAATAACACAGCCTACTTTATCCCAAAAAGGGAAAGGTGCTAAAGACAAATGGGGTATGAACTAATAACCTTCCCGTATAGTCTGCTTCCTGGATCCTAAAAGGCTAATTGAAAAGGGTTGAAGAGTCCACCTATGAATAGGTTTTTCAGTATAGGTTCTTAACTGGAAGGTGTGTGTGGGCTTACCAAACTGGAAATTAAAAAGGTCAGATATGGCTACCTATTCTACGGGAAGTAATATGCGACTAAGGAGGTTATCTGATAAGGTCAGCTAGAAGGTATAATGAACGACAAAATACTTTCTCTCACCTTATGCGGGGAAAGGGTATATGTGTGAATGACGGAAGCCTTAACTAGCAGGGCCCATAGCTAGTGCCCTCTAGTTTATGTTAATGTTGAATATACTATCGAGGGTTAGTAAGTAACCAAATCGGTCTGCCTACAGTCTTAAGCGGTTAGGAAGAATCCACCCTATCTGTCATTGATAGTCAGGCGATAAATAATAAAGAATAGTGAATGAGGATAAATAAAAAACCTGAAATTAGGGGCCCACTCTCGATATAATTAACTAGTTAAGCTTTGGTATAAAGGCTTCACAAAAATGTATGTAAATGTCATATCTCGGTAATGTAATTTGGGAATACTACTTTAGGAAGAATAGTAGAGTCGTGCGTAAACATTAACAAATTTGGTTAGGAATCACTAACCTTGTTAGGCATACAACTTGGGTTAAACCAAACGGAATATATCTATGGTATTGTCTGTGTTGTACATTTCCTAGTCACCAGAAGTTGTTGTTCTGACCCCCCCCCCCTCCTCATAAAAACCTCCCAGGTTCCTTAGAGAAGGTCGGGTTCTCACAGATGATTAAGTTTGGCTTTTGGTTCTCATTCTCTCTCATGCTCGGTATTGGCAAAGTGTCTTACGTTGAAAAAGGTAGTTACTTGAGTTAATACTAGTTATCCTATTTTTGTTTCTTACTCTGATTATGTTCATGCTCATTTGTTGCAGGTACCAGATATACATGCTCTATGCTTGGACGTGTTCAAGTTTTTATTTTTGTCAAAATTTGGGTGCAGAAAAGTGTGGGGTGTTACAGATGCTGGGAACTTTTTAGAGTGTAAGCATTGGTATGCTCGAGTATTGGATTTTTGGCGAGTAGCCTAGGACCAATTCGTGAATCGATGCATGTGACGAAATTAAGTCCAAAACCTTTTCCATTAATCTCTAAATGGATTTCAAAATTCTTTTACGTAAAAGGTTCAACATTTTTTGGTTTGGGAAATTTCAAACTTGGTGAATAGTGTTTTAGGTGGAGAGTAAATAGATCTCATCTCCCTTATTTGCAATCCAAGCTTTCATCTCCCTTATCAATGGCGAAAAATCCCAAAAATCCCAGTATAATATGTCCACTTTTAGCCAAGACCCCCAACATGGAAGTTTTTGTTTTAATGAAATAAAGTCATCAGCGATTGGCTCTTCGTCAATTGGGCGCCATAGTTGGCCGAAAATCATCAAAAACCAAACCCATACTCTTTGCACATTTTCTCATAGCTTGATCCACGTCGCGAGTTGGTTGAAGGTGCCTGAAGGAGAATCGTGCACGAGAGAGTGATCTTTCTATCTGTGGTGGTCGAAGGCGCTAACGTGGATTGTAGGCAGAGAAATAGCGAGATGAACAATTTCCGTTCATCCTCGATTTCTAACAAACATGGGGGCTTTGGTGGTGGCGTTGTGCGGAGAGGGGTATCTTAGAGGCGTGAAGGTGATGGAGTGGTTAGTGAGGGTTTGATGGCCTGTATGCATGATGAAAGGTGTTGAAGGCAGGGACGAGGTTAAGTTCGGAGGAAGGATGTGATTTTCGGGTGATTAAGGAAGTTAATAAAGGTAATTAGCGTTAAGCTAATGGTGTTAATAATTTGTATTTGGTAAGTTATATAAGTCGTATCATTTGCATTTGAGGTCGCATAAGAGCATTGTTTCTTGCATTGGACTCGTGATGGTAAGCTCTACGCTTTGGAGCAATTTCAGACTGATTTGGTTGAGTGAGTGATATTTGTCTCTCACTACATTTTAGTTGTAGTACAGTACATATTCGGCATTGACATGTAATTTTAAATTATAAATGCAATTGCTAAGGATAGCTAACACAATAATTAGTAAAAATAAATAAGTAGAAATTTAATTAGACTAGACATGGTGATCACATTTTATCCATTTGCGCACTAATACGCGCTGCTACTCGTGGTTTTGACAATGTCACTAGAATTAGGACATTTAGACATCTAACATATATTGATTGTTACAGATAGGTCTTATTTATCCTATTGGATTCTTTTATGCTAGTTTTAGGATTTATATGAATATTGGTTACATGGTTGAATTGTTTGCTTAGTTAAGGCTATTCATAGGCGATCTAGTACTATGGAATCTCATTCGTTAGAGTTTGGGGTGCTTGTCGATCAAATGCACATATTGGTGTATGTTGATTGTGCACACAAGGATGATAATACGAGCGGATGAGATAAATTCTCGAAAGAGCTTCAACACACATGGATGGATTCGACGACGAAGCAACATTGGAGCTTGGATGGAGCGATGCGGACAATTGGTGGCTGATTTGAAGGCAAAGAATGGACTTGGCGATGAGCTGGATTTCACGATGAATGCCAGACGTTTTCCTTATATGAGTATTTAACCAATTTTGGTTAAATACGTGATCTGAGTAATCAATATCAATTACTATAGAATGGTCTACATAGCCTAATATTGTTATTGGCTACCTTGCCCAATTTGACATGGACAATGTTGCAATTTCGAAGAGAAGTATATGATAGTTCATTCGATTGTTAGTTCAGCATCATGGATCTTCTATCGGTGGCTGCCATGTCTTCAGGTTGTTCCGACGGATGGTTTTCCCCTGATATGCAAAGTAGGGAATTTTGAGTCAAGACGATGAGAATGTTGGAGCAGAGTTCTAGAAACATTGACATTCTACAAGTGACGATGGGTCTAGAATGCTTCACAAAGTATGGCGGCTTCGAGGAAGGTTATAAAGACAATCCATGATGGACTCTAATGCGAGTAAAACATGTGTTAATGGATTCATAATATTTGTAAGTTTCGATACATATTGGTAAAGTAGGGGTTTGTGATGATTGTCGGGTGAAGGTGGCCTTTGGAGCGATGATGGCTCATAGATATGGGTACCCCATACTATCATTAGATAGTTTTGTTCCTGATCATTTAAGTGACATCGATACGAGTATGAGGAACCGAGATCGTAGCCATCCTTGATCTGACAATGGGATCATACAAATGTTATATGTATTCAACACACTGAGTGAGTGAATGGGAGGAGACTGATGGATGCTATAGTTGTTTACTTATTTACCACTATTTGGTACTTGGACATCAACCAAACCTTCTCCACTTGATGTTAATCATAATATCGCATGTATCGACTGTTATGTATTAACTTTGTAAATGTAAGAGCAAGATTGGTATGGTTCTCATTCTCTTCGTGCCATATATACTATTACGACTTTTATAGTACTTGAGATTTGTTTATCGTGCACGCCAAATTGTCGTCTGACCTAAGATTTTATTTCCGTCTTATTACCTTGGTGCTCATCGACGATGCAGATGAGCAGACTAAGTGACAGATATGAGTATTGTCGGGTAAATAGTTTATTGTCGGCTACAAAGCATGCCAAGAGATTAAAACCTAATCCAACGATCAAAAAACGAAAATCCTAAAAACCAAATATCCACGAATCCACCATCCAAAGAGATCCAAATCAGTTGATGATAAGTCCACGCAAGCTAGGCCCTGGCCCGCTCCTATTCCGGGGGTGGTAGCAGTACAACCTGTTCCGCAGCCGTAATCTGATTCCTAACATACTGTGCTAGCTCTCTATATCTGACACAACTCCTCGGCCATGTCTTGTAAATGCCTACAGTTGTTTGAATTAGGTCCATCCTGCTCGTAATGCAAAAAGTGTTTTGTAGATTCTCGCTTTCTTTGCGTTGGCTCCCTTTTGGGAAGCTTTCTAAATGGAGAAACCTCCTGAATATCAAGATAGCTGTCTTCTAAAGAAGTAGTAAGCTTTGTATATGGGGAGAATTTAGGTTCTCTCCGTTTCTGATTATTCTGATCATTCCCAACCAAGGATTTTCCTTTATCTTTTCTTTGCCCTTATCGTTTCCTTTGCCAGATTCGAATGGTCCTCCCCCTTAAGCACGTTAACCTCGAGAGCTACCTTACCCGCTCTTGCATCTTCTTCCCGCAGAAATGTATTTGCTTCAATATTGAATTCGCCTAAGCCCCTTGGCAAATCACCTTGCAATGAAATCTTAAAGTTCGACTTATCCAATATTCCAGGGACAACAACCATAAGCACTATAGATGGTTCTGGTTGATCCACCGATGCTACCACTGCACTAAACCTTTCTCGAAAAGAGTGCAAAGTTTCTCCAGCTCTCTTCTTGATCGTTATGAGCGTCACAACATTCTTGGGTTAAGAAATATAAACCCTGAACTGTTTGATAAACCTTCCAACCAAAGCGTTCCAACTATTAACCGATATTGGTTCTAACTGGCTAAACCACATGGTAGTGGTATTCATGAGATAGAGAGGGAAGCACTTTTCCATGAAGTTTTCTGATGCCGATAACACTTCCATTGATAGCATGTAGCACATAAGGTAGGGTGTAGAATCCTTTATACTATCGTAAGCTTCCAGTGCTGATAGTTTGAAATCGGGTAGGTTCGAGAAATCCTGATACCTTAATGAAGGGGCCGCGATTAACACAATCCATGTCCGGTTGAAACATCCCCGCCTTGAAAGAATCATTGAATCACACCAACGATTCAGTTTCCACTACTAAGAAGCTGTTGCCAGTCATTCATTCCAACACTGGATCCCCCGGTATTCAATCCATAAGAAGTCATATGCCTATACACAATGTTTATTTTCGGATCGACCCTGATCCGATGAGTAGGATCAGGTCAATTCTGGATTCCAAGAATCATTGTAGTTCCATCACCACACACTTTTTCATGCGTTCACGCCCGAGCCAAGCCATTATAATCAGCTCCAAAACATGACCAGATATCAAGTTGCGATCCTTGATTCCATCATCCCAAGGGTTGACCTTTGCCTGGGTCAATTTGGCATCGATTCGGGGGTCGATATTGATTTGGGTTGAATTTGTGAGGGTGTCTCCATGCCCAATCTGACTTCGTATGCTCCACTAGGTCCTACCCCGGAATTTTCTCCTTGTTTTATTGCCCTTCCATGTTGATCCATCCTTGAGAGAATAGTGTTCATTGTCTCCTTTTGCCGTCTGAAGAATCCATCCTACCGTTCCAAATGAGACATTAATTCCTTGATAACTTCATCCATATCTTCCCGACTTAGATAGATGTAGGTGTTTTTGACAAAGGAAGCCTACTGATTTCCTTTCATTCATGCGCCTTCAACCAGAGTGGTGGCATCCATCTTCTTTCTTTTCACCATAACCATATCCTTAAGCAATCCAATTCCTTAAGCTAGAAGAAGGTTGTCGTTCCCCTACCTAACACACCAAAATGTTGAAAAGTTCGACCCACCTTTTTATAGGAAGTAACGCTTTGGGTTTCTGGCTATTGGAATTTTCAAGATTTGAGCGTAGACTTAGACACTTGGAATGTCTTGGCTGAAGTCGCGGAGTTCGCAGAAGCTTGGAATGTAGAAGGAATTATACAAGATCGGTAGGAATCCCTAAATTAGGATTCGGTATTTATTTCTCATAAAACTTGGCTGGCAATCAATATCGATTCCCGGGTCGGTATTACTCTCTAAACAAGGATCAGTATTACTCTATATTATTATGTACAGGCATCTTTACATATCATCAGATAGGCATGCCCTGAGATCGATATTTCTAGTTAGATTCAGATAGGTGCTTTACTGGGATCGACATAAAATGATAAAATGGGATCGGCTTGGGCTAGGGAAGCAACTTCCTCTCCAGATCTGTATCGATCCGGAAACGGATTGGTACTGATCTAAGGTGATTTGAATTGGTTGGTTCATGGTCCTCCACTCTATCTACTCCGGACTTAGTCTCTTGCAGTTCCTATTTTCAGGGTTATTCTTCTGATTAAACTAGGCTTGCTTGCAGCTATAAATAGGAGAGGATTTGGACATTTAAACGATCCTTTTGGCACTCATACACAGGGATTTCGCCATTGCTAACACCTAAATCCATTACTCTACATTTCTTATAATCAAATGGATTGTATTTATAATTGTATAGTATAATCAATAAATATTACCTCACAATGAACGTAGGCACAACTTGCCAAACCACTATAAATATTGTGTTCGTTTACTTTATTGCTATATGTGATTGGATTGTCATTCTATGACTATAACCTGGCATTCAGGTGTTATGTTTGATTGACCAAATTGAACGTCAACATCTATGAATGTCAAACAATCATGGAAATCAACCAAGATCATCTTATTGTTTGGATAAATGAAAGTATCACAACTTGTCTTGTCCAAGTGAGAGGATACACACCTTAGATATTATAAGTCGAAAAATGTCTATAATATACTTTGGGTGATATAATTACTTACCTCTAAAGAATGCGAAACACTCTTGCAAGCTCTTTGGAACAATATAATTTCTTAAGCTTCGTGAAGTAAAACAATTTTTTATTTTGTTAAGGCAATGAAACTCCTCTTCCTTCACGATAAATCAACATCGGTGTTGGTAAACTAAAGCAAAGCTTGAGGAGGTAAAACCACAAAATCGCTCGTAGCGTCACTAAAAAGCAAAGATGATTTATTATCTTAAGGATTTGATATACTTTGAATGAGGAGAGGCAAATCACTACCGTGAAGAGACATAATTGGAACTAAATATGAATAATGCCATCGAGGATGATGCCAACTAACAACCCTCGACTACAACAGGTAAAGCAATTGAAGGAACCATCGAAGCGATGTGATTTGCTAATGATAAAAGGGAAACACTACCTTTTTGAAACAATGAAAGATATATGCTCTTGATACGATTACAACTATCCTTGGTCCTAGAGAGGCGAAGCACATCTAAAAAGCAATATGAGTGACACCATTTTTTGGCAAGCATATGCAATACAACTTTCTCATTGATTTAATATCGATACCTCTTCTTTGAAGGTGATGCAAATTTGTAACATCTATCTTCTTAATTTAATTAATTTTAATGAAAATATGCAGGAATTTAGCACTTGGTGGAGTAACCAAAATATTGAGAGGGTATCAAAATTTAAGTTAGAAAAATGTATCGTTTCTTCTAGGGATGAACTTGGGTTGGTCCCCCTTAAGGTTGAGACTAGGTCGACTGTCTTGATTATTACTCATAATTTTTTTAAATACAAAACATAGAAGTTTAATTATGGATTGATGGGTTGAAAGCATTTTGAAAATCATGCTTATTAGTTAAAGCCTTCTACTAAGTGGTAAGCGACACCTTTTTGGTGTTAAAAGGAAAATTTTAACTTAAGATTGAAAGATTAAATCTTTTGAAAGCTAAGCTTGTTACTTGAAGCAGATAAGTGGTAAGCGAAACTCTTTTGGTGCTGGAATGCAAAATTTAACTTGAGATCGAGGGGACAAAATAGTACTTATGGTTGGAAACAATCACATAGGATTGAATTTCGAAGAGACGGGCTCTGATTTTGTGTGGTGAGTTGAAATTTAATAAAACTCTTGGCCTTTTACATAGGATTAGTTTTTGAATCAAATCTACAGTGGAGAATATTTCTCTTCCTTCAATTTGTATCTGCATTTCTAATTAAAAAATCATTGCACATCCTTTGTTCTTTCCACCTGTTTGAATTGCTATATCTCCATTAATACCACCTGAACGTTCTTGCAATATTTTCTTCCTAATTAGGTAAGTCCTTTTTCTTGAAATAAGTTAGATTTCCACTGGTCGGGAGACGGAAGCACCAATCAAAGACCAGTAGTTGCTAAATGAATTTTTTCATAATTATAGTGTTCCCTGAGTATAGACATTAGTTCTTTGGGAAGGTCTCATTTTAGTAACCCCTGGAAGAAGGTATGGTCCATTGAGCATCTAGGTCCCCTTGTTTATTGATGTTTTGGAGTTTCTTAACCCCTTCCAACTTTTGGCCACTTTTTATTTGACTCTGTCGGTTATGGTAATCTTACATTATGGAAAAGTTTACAAGAATATATCTACAATCGAGATTAAATACATGTTCACTATAATAAAATCTAATATCTTTGTTGAATTCCTTATACACTTTCTCAATTTCTTTAGGAACTCTCCTCTAGCGGATACCATTAGTAGAATAATGCCACGCCGATGGTTTAAGCTTCATCCAATTGAATCCTCACTTCTTTCAATGTTGATATGATTTTGGGTGCTTCCTCATCTTTAAGTTTCTATTAGCCTTATGAATGCCATGTCTTAATTTTGTGAAATTTTTATCTGCAAAATCCAAGAAAAGTAATGATTTACTACTTATCAACCAACTCTTGGACAAATACATGGAAGTTATAAAGGTTCCACCTTTGCAACGATATCAACGCCTCATTCTTAATAAGAGTAAGTTAAAAGTCAAAGCCTTGTTACAACTTTCAGCAAATTTTGATAGATTTCATCCTTTTTGAATCATCCTTTTCTAAAGTACACTGATGCTATTATTTTAACCATTAGCAACAGTCATGAGGTCAGTTCTAGCCCTAAGTTGAAAAAAGCAAGGGTTCTATTCTTTCATACTTCATACTTTTAGCATGACCGTAGACCTAATTTTTATTGATTTTCTTTTTTATATTTACTTCTTTTCTATTACATAGTCCTCCCTTTCTAAGAAATCCATTCTTCATGATAACAATAAAAGTATTCAGCAGAGGCATAGGTTGTTAGTACAATGGTTAATGGTTTGATGACAACAACCGATGGAATAATATAAAATATAAATACTGATATTTATCTAGATATATATTATATATGTAGTGCAGGATATTGATAACTATTGATGACAAGACTGTACCATCTCAAGGGTAAATTTTAGATGATGTTACTAATACAAAAATTTAAGAGTCGAAGAATCAAGACTCATGAGTATTGAAGAGTTCAAGATGTTCCTGATGAGCACAAACTCTTAGAATAAAAGTTAAAATTTTGATAGCAATTGATATCTTTTTCAAAATAAATTTTAAAAGTGGATTTTTAAAATGCTTTCCATATGATCCTTGTTTTTTAAAATAATTAGTTTTCAAAGTATCCTTTTTGATATCAAACCTTTTATATTGTATGTACTTTGGTTTTATGAATTCTAGTGTGATTACAACTTTGGTAATTTTCTTATAATTTGTTTTAAATAGGTTTATAAATTATATATGCATTATATTTAATGTTTTATATTGAATATTTCAAAAATTATTTTGTAAAGTTTTATTAAGTTTATCATTATTGAAATATGTTTAAATGATTTTGTAAATTTGTATAAAGCAAGATATTTTTCAAAAATGATTTAAATAAAACAAAATTTCAAAATTAACTAGGATACGTTGACATACATATCTTCAATTTGTTGACATACTAGTTAATTTTTCAAAAATCAAATTTCAAAAAAGTGTTTATTTGTCATATCCTTTTGAGTATAAACATATCGGTTAATTCTCTATAAATACCAGAGTTCTAAATGAATTTTTTATATTAACTTAATCATTTTGAAATCTTCTCTTTCTTCTCTTTCATTTTTCAAGATATTCTTAATCTTAATCTATTAAATTTCCAAAATCAAAGTTGTTTATCTTTGATTTGATTCCCTACTACTCTCTCATCAATCTCTCAAGATCAAAGTGCAATTCTAAGTTATAGGAGCAACTGTAATCAAAGGTGCAAGTTCGTAAACCTTTTCAAAACAAAACTGCTAATTATGAAGTTATGGTGGCTGTCCCAAAAATCCACTAGGTATGATTGTACCTCGAAAATCAATTATTTGTGCTTAACAGCCTGCAAAACCAAGTCACTCTAACCAAAGGTTGAAATTCTCGAGGGGGCATATCATAACCTTGAAATCAAGATCGTAGTTGTACTTATTAGCGGAAAAGAAATCTGAATAGGATCTGTACAGGACTAAAAGTAAGGTAACTCCGAACCAGTTTAAAAATAACAGTGTGTTATTTCATTTTTATTGCATTTACTGTTATTTTCATTCTAATTATGTGATTGTTAATACCATCGGTTTAAGTATAATTTTGTTAAAAGTTTAAAAGCATACAATTAAGTAAACGCTATTCATCCCTATCTAATGTTAACAATAGCCTTATGATCTATATTCGTATTCTTATAATAGGTTATCACTTTCTAAATAGAGAGGAAAGGGAGGCTAAAGTAGTTGAAGAGCATTAAAACGAAACCCTGAAGGAGAGGAAAGGAGAAGAAGGTAGAGAAAAAAATCCCGATAAAAGGTGAAGGATAAGAAGGAGGAGGAGAAAAGCCTGAAATGAAGGTGGAAGATGAGACCACCGCTGATGTTACGGAGGTAAGGGAAGACCTCCCTATAAGAGCAGTCCCAGCAGCGTGAGGAAGAGGGGAAATGGGGACGAAATGCAAATTCACACTCTCCGGCAGTAGCGCGATGGGTGTGGGGAGTGAATTGAAATGGCGACACTCGCCGTTTCCAATGTGAAGCGGCGAGAGATAAACGGTTTTATGAAAACCGAATATAGATTGAATGGTTTTCATAAAACCGTTTAACATATAAACAGATTTATGAGAACTGTACAAAACATGGTTTTTAAAAAAAATCCAATTTTTGATGAGTTAATTTAATATATTTAAATTAATTTGTAAAGAAAAGCACAAATACTATTTAAAAAATGAAAACCTATCTGCTTTCAAGTTTTCGAGTTGGGTTTTTAATGTTTGGATTATGTTTGTGCATCAAACGCTTACTACAAAGATTTATTTACCTTTTAAATATAGTTTTAAGTATGTATGCATATTTGATAACAATGTAAAATAAGTTTGAATCTCATATATGCATTAGAAAAAGATATATTAATTACTTAAAACTAGTTAATTTTTTTTAATAACCCACAAAACAGTATAACCAAAATAGAAAACTAAAACTAAAATACAATAAGCCAGAAATAGAAACATAGAAATAGCAACATTAGCCAACATAGAAATATAAAACTAAGATACAATAAGCTAGAAATAGCAACAAAGAATTCACCGAGAACTGAGAACTTCCTACTTCTTCCTGATATCGTTTCTGTTGAGCCCTCAAGATACTACGCTTTTTTACTATAGCATACTCAAGGGCCTGTCCAGTTAAATGAGATATATCTCTTGCTAGATACTCCTCCTCTTTTTCTTCCTTCAAATGTCTTTCACTTTTTCCTTTATAATCAGTTCTTTTATTGAGAGTTGTAGTTCTAGCGGAATCTTGCTATAGTTGCATCTCCATGATCTACAACTTCTTATCTTTACACTTTTCACGGCCTTCTTTGTTGGAGACAGATGCAAGTGATATATCACTTAACAACAAAGTTAGTTTATCACTGGACGCCGCCAAATCTTTTGTTTCCTTATTTATCAATAGTGCTTTCTTGCTTGATTTTATTCCTTCTAGCCTAGTTTCAACCCCACCATATAGCATTCCCGAGTTAGGAGTCATAGGACTACTGTTATTCCCATCTTCGTCTATAGCCATAGGGCATTCAACTGAATTTCCTGGGGATAAATCCACCGAAAGTCTAGAAGCTACATTTCTTAAGTTAGAACCTTCAGTGTCTCCAAGGTCTACAACATTTGTTTCGCATAGATTTTCCCAACGTGGACACAAAAAAAGAATTTCCAATGCTTCATGAGCAATGAATTCAGTTTTACAAGTGTCATGATAGATGTTATCGTAATCCTCCTTTAAATCTCTGAATGTTTGACCACTTCTAAGTGAATCCCCCCTTAGTTCTTTTATCCCTTTGTATTTGGTACACATAGTATTCAAATTATACCATGCAGTCTTTATGCTCTCAATTGATCTTTGTGTTATGCATTCAGGATCTCCATTGTACAAATCATTAACCCTTTGGTAGAAAAAATTACCACCAGAACGACCTTCAGGAAAAACAGACGCGTTTACCCATGCATTAGCTAGCACGTTATAGTCAGCTGCTTTCAATATTTTACCAGTAGCTATAGTTTTTTCCATGCCACTTTGAAATTGAGTTTCTTTTGTTTTTCGCTTGGTGTAAGATCGTTTGGCCTTGGTTTGTCCTTTGTCAGGTACTGGGGTCGGAGAAGCTACCTCTTTGTGTATGTTTTGATTAGGATCACAGGACTATGACCCAAAGTAGTTGTTGGTTTGAGTAAGTTAGCCATACATGTTAACGTACTGCTGAGCGAGGTTTAATTGGTGGAGATAATGACTTTGTTGGGGAGTTAGGAAAGGGGGTGGAATCATTGACGGGCCTTCAGCTTGAGATAATAAACTAGTAAAATTACCTATGTTATCATCAGTATAGGCAGAGAAATTGTTGTTATTGGAATCAGCCATTGTTGTTTGTTTAGAATTGGAATTGTTTGTGAGTATAAAGAAAACTACCATACCACTGTATTTATGAAGACAAAGGATGCAAGTAGACCTGATAATTACAATAAGCTATTCAATGTTCTGCAATGTGTTTTCCAATCAACTGTAGAAAACAAGGTAAGTTTAATTGCCCTGACCTGGTAAAGTTGTCTAATCAAATCAACTTTATTGATTCCCTTTACTTTACTTTACTTTATTGTGCCTAAATTATACATTGGAATTTTAGTTTGACTACACACTTCAAAATGGCAAACGAAAACTGGACTGCTTCAGATTACGTTGTTTGATAAAGGCGTACATTAAAGCAGACGTACTACATATGGAAGAAGAGGTAGATCAAGATTTTTGGGCAACCCTCAATGAAAAATACAACAATCATACTGGTTGTAGAATACAGAGGCCCAACTTAGCAACCAGAAGTGCATTCTGCTTATTTACTTTTGATTGTATGAATTACTGCAAAGTAATTAATGAGGTAAAAAAGGATGATGTTTTTCAAGAGCAACAGTCGACGTACGACTCACTCTATCTTTTCAAGTACCGTTCAAACTTCGTCGGTCACGAAGCGTACGGGTTATGTACAATCATATTATACAGTTTGAGTAGTATACCGTTATATTATGTGTCGTATTCAATATGTATCGTTTGGTTTATGTATTTGGAAAGTTTGGATGTATCCGTAGAGTTTAATTTCTATTCATGGCTATATTATATGTGTTATTCAACTGAAATGACCAGTTTATGAACGTTGAAAGTCGTGCTCTAGGGACATTAAAAGTCGTGCTCCACTCACATTAAAAGTCGTGCTCCAGTGTCTGCATCCTGCTGGAAAGAAAGAGTTAAGGAGTTAAAAATTTTGGGTCGTCCTCTTCTGAATTGTGAATATTGGCTACAACATAAAATAGAAATGGAATATATTTAAATGAAAAAACATAATACAATCATGGAGTACTACAACATTACAACAAGTCAAGTAAGGAGTTATAAAGTCATGCTCCAATCACATTAAAAGTCATGCTCCAATCACATTAAAAGTCGTGCTCTAGGGTCTGCATCTGGCTGGAAAGAAGGAGTTAAGGAGTTAAAGATTTCGGGTCGTCCTCTTCTGAATTGTGAATATTGGCGACAACATAAAATAGAAATGGAATATATTTAAATGGCATAACATAATACAATCATAGAGTACTACAACGTTACAATAGTTCAAGTAAGGTGTTATATAGTTTGGGTCGTCCTCTAGTGCATTTTGGATATTAGCTACAATAGAAAATATAAATATGATATATTTAAAGTACATAAAACAATAGAATAATCGAGTACTACAATGTTACAATAGTTCAACAAATGCATAGATTATACCTAAGCATTCCCTTTCAGATGCTATAAATGTTCAACCAAGTCATCTTGCAGTTTACTATGTACCTCCCTAGATCTAATTTTACGCAGGCGGCTAAGAAATACCTCAAGAGTCGCTGGATTTCTATCAGCAACAACAGTTGCGGTGTTATCTGGATCATATACCAAATAAGATGGAAATGTTCCTCTTTCTTCTTCAGTGATCATGTTATGCATTATAATACAAGCACGCATAATGTTGCTCAATGCTTGTGGCTTAAACAATTTAACAGGGTTTTTAACAATGGAAAACCTTGCTTAGAGAACCCTGAATGCACGTTCTACGTCTTTTCTCGCTGCCTCTTGCCTTTTAGCATAATATTTTTATCTTAATGTTTCAGGAGCTAAAATAGTTTTGACAAGCGTACCCCAAGAAGGATAGATGCCATCTGCTAAATAATACCCCATGTCGTACGTATTTCCTGCAATATTAAAATCACATGTAGGTGCTTTTCCATGTGTAAGGCTCTTAAACAAATGTGATTAGTGAAGTACATTAATATCGTTCATTGAACCAGGACATCCGAATAATGCATGCCAAAACCATAGATCATGTGAAGCAACAACTTCAAGTATCATTGTCGCTTTAGTGTAATGTCCAATAAATTGACTGTGCCATACTGTAGGACAGTTCTTCCATTCCCAACGTGTAACACCCCACCTCCATTAAGGTCACTCACAAAGGGAATGCATTAACTTCAGTGGAGCGTCATAAGTGTATAGAACAGATAAGTTACAAAACAGAAAAAATTTAAACAGCGGAAAAAAATCTTTACTTTGTTGATAAAACAGCAGCTTGGTAAAACAGCTTGTACAAAGATTGTTTTCCAGCACCAAAACACCAATACCCATTACAATAAAGCATCTGCCTTGTTTAACAAAATAAAGAAGTATGAATTGACAATTATATTCCCCAATAAAGCATGAGCCAGCCATAGCAGTGGAAAAGAGAGTCCAAAGCAATACATCGTCTATCTTCGAGCTTGGAAAGAAAATTGATCTAAATGGTAATATTCCCTCCCAGTGAACCGGGGGAACGGAAGAAAAGAGAGCGAAACAAAACAGAGTCAAACATAAAGCCTGGTAAGTCCAGTGATTATTCAGCATGTAAACAGGTAAAAGGATCATGACATGAATAAAGTGGATACTAGACCATAACCATGATAATAAGCATAGCAAGACAACAAATGATGATCATTAGGTATGACAAGATAGGATACACTGAATGCACTTCGATTCTTTTTTTGATTTCCTATTTTCTATGCACCACCCAACTAGCATCCTAACTAGTTTCTTTTATAGAACGATTCGTATTCCGTACTAGTGTCCCAACTAGTATTCTGTGAAAAAGGATCTGTATCCCCTACTTGTGTCCCAACTAGTATCCTGTGTTATAAAATAAGGTGATCCCAACCCCGTAATTGTGGTAGCCTTCAGGTGTGCATCTAGTACGAGGATCTTACCTCAACCAGCCTAATTGCCATGAAGATGTTAGATGTACCCTAACTACCTTATCGATCGACTCCCTACTTGTATAAACTTTCCTTGTGTCTGTGTTAATCGGCCCTCTCTTGCGTGTAGATACCCTGTGATGGTCCCACCATAAGGTGTATCTATCCCTATGATAGCAATCCGACACAAATTCTAGATGCACAGTGTATACTACTGATGCCCAGTGCCTGCTTTTCCACTCCGGAGCATGTGCACGCCTATACTCCGTCAGAACTACACTACTGCACCCCTTGCCGCTATTTTGACCACTTATAATCAGCCTAGTAATCGTGCCCCACCCTGCCTAGTTCAGGGTACCATGATACATTTATGTAGGTTACTGCTGAAATGGGTCCTTGTTACTAGGGTTTTCTAGGGTCTATCCGTATACCCCCCCAAATTGGTTAAGCGTTATCCATCCATTCAAGTTAACTTGACCCATCCACACGTCATGTCATGTTGGTTAGTGTTTCTTATTAACTTAACCCTTCTCATTCAATCATGTTGTAATTGGTTAAGTGTTTCCCATTAGCTTAACCCCATTCGTTCATCATGTTATATTGGTTAAGTGTTTCCCATTTACTTAACCCCACTCGTTCATCATGTTATATTGGTTAAGTGTTTCCCATTAACTTAACCCCACTTGTTCATCATGTTATATTGGTTAAGTGTTTCCCATTAACTTAACCCCACTCGTTCATTATGTTATATTGGTTAAGTGTCATCAATCCAGTTGAGTTAACTTAACCCACCCACTTGTCATGTTACATTGGTTAAGTGTTGCCCTCTTGTTTTACTTAACCCTATCACACATCATGTTGTATTGGTTAAGTGTTGCCTTCTTGTGTTACTTAACCCTATCACACATCATGTTATATTGGTTAAGTGTTGCCCTCTTGTGTTAACTTAACCCTACCACTTGTCATGTTACATTGGTTAGGTGTTGCCCTCTTGTGTTAACTTAACCCTACCACTTGTCATGTTACATTGATTAAGTGTTGCCCTCTTGTGTTAACTTAACCCTACCACTCTTAGCCTTTCTGTTTCTTAGCTTTAATTCATTCATTAAAGCACCAACCTCTCACATTAGATCTATATTGTTGCAGTCGCTGGATGTGCCGGGCGGTTCCAGGAAGTCTTATACCGGAACTCAATCTAACCTCGGGTTTTTGGGCTTAATGCGCTAACCTCCCACATTAGATCTATATTGTTACGGTTGTTGGATGTGCTGGGCGGTTCCGGGCAGTCTTACACCGTAACTCAATCAAACCTCGGGTTAGGCTTATTCATTTTTTAATTAATTTACATATTTACAATTTATGTTCATATGTAAATTATCCACAAGTGTTGTCAATTCAAGTCATGCCCCATTTACCCTTTAAATTATGTCCATAATTCTAGGTATACAAATTCTACCATTTCATGATACTAATTATTTACATGATTATGAGCCAATCTATGCCAACAGCATGGTTTAATATATTTTCCCAATGTCTCTCCCGTTATTCATTCGCATAATTCACATAGGACGTTAGGCTCGCAAATTAGCCTAACTTATAAACAAAAGGGAAAAGAAAGGGACATGTAACATTCCAACTAGCCTAAACAATATAGATCAACATGCCTAGTTTAAATTTGGGATAGAACAACATAAACTTAATTAAGCACATGATCGTGATCTTACATTTAAATTAGATCCAATTAACATGCGAACTAGCATAGATCTAACGTATAAGCATTAACTTATATAGATCTAAAACATGGGTACTAGCTTGGATCTAAACATGTAAGCATGTATGAACATAACTTATCGTGTAATTTGCATATACAACATGGTAGGTTCAATTGTGTCAGTCCAATAGTCTTATAGGCAAAGGACGTACAACATGATAAATCAATCACAACAATAGGTTCTATTTTGTCAATCCAACGATCTAATAGGCATGTTAGGTTTCATTATGTCAATTATTATAATCTCATAGGCACGATAGTTGTCACTACATCAATCACAATAGTCTCATAGGCATGATAGGTTCTATTATGTCAGTCACAACAGTCTCATAGGCATAAGCAATTTAGATTTGACAAAAGGATAGGCACGAATCAGAATTAGGCATCATTCTAGATCCGATTATTACAGTCATGATATCTGTTAGATGTTTAAATCTAAATAATAACTAAACTTACAGAAAAAGGACAGATCTTGTATTCTGGGATCTGATTTCTGAATTTGAAAAGCTATCCTTTGATGTAGACGTATGATTTGAAGTTCTTCTAATTGATTACTAGTTTGGATTTATTTTTCTAGTTAGGAAAAGATGAAGGAGGCTAGGCTAGCTTGTAGATGAACAGCATGACGACACCATAGTCTTAGGGTTATGAGGTTAGGGTCTAGGTTTGGCTATGTATATATAGATGTCTAGGATTAATTCTAGCCTTTAGATTAGTCTAGGAGAAATCAGAGCCATCAAACCGAAGAGATGTGTCATCCAGCCAACCATAGCATGACACATATGCCCTAATACCTCAGAAATCAGTCATTGGCCAATCAGAGAAGGCCACATCAGCACAAGGTTGTAAAAATTCGTCAAAGAGCTAGATCTCAAAGGGGCCGACTCCTTATAGGGGGTCGACACCTATGTCGACTCCCCCTAGATTAGGGGGGTCGACACCTCTGAGCGGGAAATTTCCCGCTCAGCCCGCTCTGACTGAATTTCGAATTTTGAACAGTTTTGACCTTTGATTATTATTTTAATTTAATTTCTTTTTAAACTTGAAATCTTCTGAACTCCCTAACTTCTTCATACGGAGCCCGATTTACGCAAACTTGGACTCTATCTCAAGCAGAATTCCGAGTCAAACGCAATGGCACAACTCGTTTCACTTAATTCTTCTTTTAATAATTAAGTGTTCTTAAATTTGTTAATTTTAATATTCACAGAAAATACGGGGTGTTACATTCTCCCCTCCTTAAAGGATTTCGTCCCCGAAATCTCCAAGTCAAGAAGAATGTATATCCTACCATCCTACATTCATCTACTCAACCATTCAATCACAGGCATCCATTGTCCTTAAAAAGAATCCTAATGCTTTCATGATCATATGCATAGTGTGTTCATATGTCCTTATCTAATGCAAAATCAGGCGGTCTACTAATTCAGTTGACCTCCTTAATGCGAATTATGTCAGTGCCATGAGTCCATTATGTATGCAATTATTCCTAATTGTACCTTATAACCTCTACATGAGTGCACAATCATTCATACAAATGCAACTTCCATATGATAACCCATCAAGTTTCAATCTATATGTAAATACATATATGCATATGCAATATGAAAGTGACTGAGCTGATCTAGTACCTAGTGTGTGTGTGTGTGTATGCATCCACGAGCAACCACTAGCAAACACTTACATCCACTTGCATCCACCAAACATAACATGTCTCAAACACATGTTTACATCCACTGGCTTCTACCTAAGGATCGAGGATAGGATCGAGAGGATATACTTAAAAGATAAAGACTAGCATGCAAATAAACTTTATAGAAAAAGAGAGATCAAAGATATACCCTCAAAAAGGGTATGATGCGCGTGTCTAATCTTCAGTCTTCTAAGTCGCATCTTCTTGAGCTTCACCCAATTGTGCTCTGACCGTCTTAACTTCACGACTGCGTAGCTTCTTAATTTCTGTTTCCAAAGTATGAGTTGGAACTCATTTCATTGTCGCCTCTTGTTCCACCCTTTCTCCTTCTAGTATACTCGGGACTACAACTTCTGTTGTGTCATGCTAACATTTCCTCAAAGGGTCTTCAAAATTCACTAGAGGGTACTCCATGTGGAAGAACTATCTCTTGAAAATAAACAGATGCTAACCATGTTACCAAGTGTAGTTATTGAGGTGATTAGAGGTCTCTTCTTAACTTATCCATTGCGTCAACTATTTGAGAGTCTTTTCTTTGTGAAGTCCATATTTGATCCAAAAGCGTAGGTCTTACTCCGAGCGATGCCAACTACTAACTTAACCGAACGTTTTTAAATCAAAGGTGGATACATATTCTGAACTTTTCCTTTTTCACATAAAGAGGACTTGAAATCAACCTTTTTCTTCTTAAGGCATCCTCTACGATCTTACCCTTCCTTTTCACACCTAAATTGCGCCTAGTCCCATGCCGCATGCATCCGTATATACCATAAACTTTTACTACCGTAAGGTAAAAGTCAAAACTAGGGCCGTTGTAAGAGCCTTCTTCGATCATTGGAAAGCGTCATCATAATCAATATCCCGAGCAAAGGTTAGATTCTTCTTCGTTAATCCAGTAAGTGGGGCTAATACCTTCGCAAAGTTCTTAATGAACTTCCTATATTAACCCGCTAGTCCAAGAAAGCTTCTTATTTCTATTGCATTCCTTAGGACCTTCCAATCTTGCACCGCAATTACTTTTGCGGGATTTACTGCTATCCCTTCTTTGGACGCCACATGTCCTAGAAACCTTACTTCTTCTCTCCAAAAATGACATTTTGGAGAACTTTGCCTTAAGTTGATGTGCTTGAAGTGTATCCATGACTTCTCTTAAATACAAAGCATGTTCTCCCTCGTTCTTTGAGAAAATCAAGATATCGCCCACGAAGACTACTACAAACTTATTAAGGAACTCCCTAAATACCCTAATCATTAAGTCATCAAAATAAGCGGGCGCATTCGTCCAACTGAAAGGCATGACGAGCCACTTAAAGAAACCATCAGGGGTCCTAAAAGCAGTCTTGTCTATACTGTCCTCAGCTGATGAAACCCTGTAGCCAAATCTAGTTGGGAGAAAACAGACGCACCTACAAGCTGGTCAAACAAATCATCTATTCTTAGAAGTGGGTGCCTATTTTTCTTAGTCAGCTTGTTTAATTCTCTAAAATCCACGCATAAGCGAAGTGAACCATCCTCCTTAGTAGCGAATACTACTGGAGCACCCCATTCAAAAATTCTCCTCCTTATGAACCCTTTTTCAAGCAACTCTTTAACTTGCTTGCTGAGCTCTTTCCTTTCCCTTGGAGCCAGGTGTCGTACGGGTAATGCAACTGGGTTGGCGTTATCAACCAAGTATATGCGGAAATCTATTTCACGTTTTGGGGGTAAACCCTTCACTTCATCAAAGACATCGGGATACTGATGGACTACTTGAACAGATTGCAAATTATCAACAGATGTATCAAGAGATTCTAGGTAACTAAGCATGACAGAACCCTTAGGGTTACACGAGATTTCGAGTGTATTACCGAGGCAAGTCAAAAGTCTAACTACCCTCCTTTCACAATTGAGAATGGCACCATTAGTGGATAACCAATCCATCCCTATAATCAACCCATAGCCCATGAAACCAAAAACGTAAGCATTATATCTAAACTCAACGCTTAGTATAGACATTCCCAAATCCAAACAAATCATAGATAAATGACCTGAACCACCAATTGGATTCGAGACAATAATGGGATCTTCTACTATACAAGTACTAAGGTGTAGAGACTCAACTATGGAAGCAGATAGAAAAGAATGTGAAGCACCAGAATCAAACAAAGTTCTAACAGGATGTTTGAAAAGAAAAAATAAACTCTCAACAGGAACGTTCCTACCTCTCTTAGGTACACTAGCAGTGAGAGCATGCAATTGCCCTCTAGAAGAGTATGTCCTTTGCCCTTGTCCTTGTACTTCAGCAATCCTTGATAAGATGCCCTGCTTCACGATACTGAAAACAACCACCTGTCTTCTTCTTCCTACAATTAAATGACCCACTATACCACAGAAAAGACACTTCCTCTTGTCGCAGGATCTATTATTTCTTCCACCCTTCTTATATTCCAATCCATTGCTTGTGATTCTTCTACTTTGGCCTCTTTCTTTTCAGCTTACTCCTTCTGCGTGGATTAAGCCATATCAACAAGCTTCTTATCCTTGGGCTTGTGCTCCTTAGCCCAAACTCCCTTATTCTTATCCTTACTATCCTTGTGTAGCTTGTTGACAAGTTTCAAGAGATTACCTCCATCGCACGGTAACCTAAAAAGTTTGAAAGAAGATTACCGCAGGTGAAACTACTGCGGCCACAGATGGAGGTTGGGCGCTACTTCGCCCTAGACATGTGCATACGCCTACGAAACTATGGTGAAAAGAAAGGAAGAAGAGATTCAAATAGAGAATCGAAAGGTTGTGCATATGGCTTTGGGGAATACGCCTTTTAAAAACAATACTTTTCTCTTGGAAAACACTTCTTTAAAACATGTTTTTGAAAATACTTCTTTATAAAAATGCTTTTGAAAATGGGTTTCAGAATCCTTTATCTGTTCTGGTAACCTTCGGCTCTAATACCACGTGTAACACCCCACCTCCGTTAAGGTCACTCACAAAGGGAATGCATTAACTTCAGTGGAGCGTCATAAGTGTATAGAACAGATAAATTACAAAACAGACAAAATTTAAATAACGGAAAATAAATAAAACTTTACTTTATTGATAAAGCAGCAGCTTGGTAAAACAGCTTGTACAAAGATTGTTTTCCAGCACCAAAACACCAATACTCATTACAACAAAGCATCTATCTTGTTTAACAAAATAAAGAAGCATGAATTGACAATTATATTCCCCAATAAAGCATGAGCCAAACATAGCAGTGGAAAAGAGAGTCTAAAGCAATACATCGTCTATCTTCGAGCTTGGAAAGAAAACTGAGCTAAATGGTAATATTCCCTCCCCGTGAACCGGGAGGGGGGGAAGAAAAGAGAGCGAAACAAAACAGAGTCAACATAAAGCCTGGTAAGTCAAGTGATTATTCAGCATATAAACAGATAAAAGGATCATGACATGAATAAACTGGATACCAGACCATAACCATAATAATAAGCATAGCAAGACAACAAATGATGATCGTTAGATATGACAAGGTAAGATACACTGAATGCGCTTCGATTCTTTCTCTGATTTCCCATTTTCTCTGCACCACCCAACTAGCATCCTAACTAGTGTCTTTTATAGAACGATTCGTATTCCCTACTAGTGTCCCAACTAGTATCCTGTGAAAAAGAATTTGTATCCCCTACTAGTGTCCCAACTAGTATCCTGTGTTATAAAATAAGGTGATTCCAACCCCGCAATTGTGGTAGCCTTCAGGTGTACATCTAGTATGAGGATCTTACCTCAACCATCCTAATTGCCATGAAGATGTTAGATGTACCCTTACTACCTTGTCGATCGGCTCCCTACTTGTATTAACTTTCCTTGTGTCTGTGTCAATCGGCCCTCTCTTGCGTGTAGATACCCTGTGATGGTCCCACCATAAGGTATATCAATCCCTATGATAGCAACCCGACACAAATTCTAGATGCACAGTGTATACTACTGATGCCTAGTGCCTGCTTTTCCACTCTGGAGCATGTGAACGCCCAAACTCCGTCGGAGCTACACTGCTGCACCCCCTGCCGATATTTTGACCACTTATAATCAGCCCAGTAATCGTGCCCCACCCTGCCAAGTTCAGGGTACCGTGATACATCAATGTGGGTTACTGCTGAAATGGATCCTTGTTACTAGGGTTTTCTAGGGTCTGTTCGTATACTCTCCAAATTGGTTAAGTGTTATCCATCCATTCAAGTTAACTTAACCCATCCTCATGTCATGTCATGTCATGTTGGTTAAGTGTTTCTTATTAACTTAACCCTTCTCATTCAATCATGTTGTAATTGGTTAAGTGTTTCCCCTAAGCTTAACCCCATTCGTTCATCATGTTATATTGGTTAAGTATTTCCCATTTACTTAACCCCACTCGTTCATCATGTTATATTGGTTAAGTGTTTCCCATTAACTTAGCCCCAATCATTCATTATGTTATATTGGTTAAGTGTTTCCCATTAACTTAACCCCACTTGTTCATCATGTTTTATTGGTTAAGCGTCATCAACCTAGTCGAGTTAACTTAACCCACCCACTTGTCATGTTACATTGGTTAAGTGTTCCCCTTTTGTGTTACTTAACCCTATCACACATCATATTGTATTAGTTAAGTGTTGCCTTCTTGTGTTACTTAACCCTATCACACATCATGTTATATTGGTTAAGTGTTGCCCTCTTGTGTTAACTTAACCCTACCACTTGTCATGTTACATTGGTTAAGTGTTGCCCTCTTGTGTTAACTTAACCCTACCACTTGTCTTGTTACATTGATTAAGTGTTGCCCTCTTGTGTTAACTTAACCCTACCACTCTTATCCTGTCTGTTTCTTAGCTTTAATTCATTCATTAAAGCACCAACCTCTCACATTAGATCTACATTGTTGCGGTCGCTGGATGTGCCGGGCGGTTCCGGGCAGTCTTACACGCAACTCAATCTAACCTCGCGTTTTTGGGCTTAATGCGCTAACTCCCACATTAGATCTATACTGTTACGGTTGCTGGATGTGCCGGGCAGTTCCGGGCAGTCATACACCATAACTCAATCTAACCTCGGTTTAGGCATATTCATTTTTTAATTAATTTACATATTTACAATTTATGTTCCTATGTAAATTATCCACAAGTGTTGTCAATTCAAGTCATGCCCCATTTACCCTCTAAATTATGTCCATAATTCTAGGTATACAAATTCTACCATTTCATGCTACTAATTATTTACATGATTATGAGCCAATCTATGCCAATAAAATGTAGTTTAATATTTTTTCCCAATGTCTCCCCCGTTATTCGTTCGCATAATTCACATAGAACGTTAGGCTCGCAAATTAGCCTAACTTATAAACAAAAGGGAAAAGAAAGGGACATGTAACATTCCAACAGGCCTAAACAATATAGATCAACATGCCTAGTATAAATTTGGGATAGAACGACATAAACTTAATTAAGCACATGAACGTGATCTTACATTTAAATTAGATCCAATTAACATGCGAACTAGCATAGATCTAATTGTATAAGCATGAACTTATATAGATCTTAAACATGTGTACTAGCTTGGATCTAAACATGTAAGCATGTATGAACATAACTTATCATGTAATTTGCATATACAGCATGGTAGGTTCAATTGTGTTAGTCCAATAGTCTCATAGGCATAGGATGTACAACATGATAAATCAATCACAACAGTTCCATAGTCATGATAGGTTCCATTTTGTCAATCCAACAGTCTCATAAGCATGTTAGGTTTCATTGTGACAATCACAATAGTCTCATAGGAACGATAGGTGTCATTACATCAATCACAATAGTCTCATAGGCATGATAGGTTCTATTATGTTAGTCACAACAGTCTCATAGGCATAAGCAATTTAGATTTGACAAAAGGATAGGCACGAATCAGAATTAGGCATCGTTCTAGATCTGATTATTACAGTCATGATTTCTATTAGATGTTTGAATCTAAATAATAACTAAACTTACAGAAAAAGGACGGATCTTGTATTCTGGGATCTGATTTCTGAAATTTGAAAAGCTATCCTTTGCTGTAGACGTTTGATTTGAAGTTCTTCTAATCGATTACTAGTTTGGATTTATTTTTCTGATTAGGAGAAGATGAAGGAGGCTAGGCTAGCTTGTAGACGAACAACATGATGATACCATAGTCTTAGGGTTACGAGGTTAGGGTATAGGTTTGGCTATGTATATATAGACTTGTAGAATCTGATTCTAGCCTTTAGATTAGTCTAGGAGAAATCAGAGCCATCAAACCAAAGAGATGTGTCATCCAGCCAACCATAGCATGACACATATGCCATAATACCTCAGAAATCAGTCATTGGCCAATCAGAGAAGGCCACATCAGCACAGGGCTGTAAAAATTCGTCATAGGAGCTGGATCTCAAAGGGGTCGACTCCCTACAGGGGGGTCGACACCTAGGTCGACTCCCCTATTGGGGGGTCGACACCTAGGTCTACTCCCCTATAGGGGGGTCGACACCTATGTCGACTCCCCCTTGAGGAGGGTCGACACCTCTGAGCGGGAAATTTCCTGCTCTGACTGAATTTCAAATTTTAAACAGTTTTGACTTTTGATTATTATTTTAATTTAATTTCTATTTAAACTTGAAATCTTCTGAACTCCATAACTTCTTCATACGGAGCCCGATTTACGCAAACTCGGACTCTATCTCAAGCAAAATTCCGAGACAAACGCAATGGCGCAACCTGTTTCACTTAATTCTTCTTCTAAAAATTTAGTGTTATTAAATTTGTTAATTTTAATATTCACAGAAAATACGAGGTGTTACACAATGCATATAGTCTAGGCTGCCTAAAATGCCGGGAAATCATCTTTTGGCTCCTAACATTTTCAATTTGTTAACATCGCTTTACGTTGGAGCATGTAGATACTTCTCACCATACAATTCAATTACGGCTACAAAAAACCTTTCAAGACTTAAGGTAATAGTACTCTCACCCATTCAGACAACCTCATCAAATGCATCTGGAGCTATTCCGTAAGCTATTACACATATGCGCCTATAATTTTTTGGTACGGCGAAGATCCTAAGGTGCCAGCACTATTACATTTTTGAACAAAATAATTATCGTGTTAAACAACTCCATTGAAAATGCGCTTAAACACATTCTTGCTCATGCGAAAACGCGTCGAAAGTCGTTAGGACCATACATACAAGGTGTGTTGAAATAATCTTTAAGTAATCTTGCAGTGCCTCCTTTATGATCCCGCATCTTCCGTATGTCTGCACGACCGTACACACCGCCTCCTCGAGTACCACTAGATGATCCTTCCATTAGGAAATGTTGATAATCTTTAATTGTTGAACGAGAGCAGCTTGCATCATAATCTCTAACTCATTGCTATCGGTCGTGCTATCCGAAGAAAACTAAAGAAATTTTGTATGCCCCAACAAATCATCGCCTTCGTCAGAATCAGAGTCAGTATCCTTCGGACCATTTTGGCTTAAGTAATTGGAACTGTCGGTTTGCACTTCTGACTCGTAAACCGCATCGTCGTTGTAACACCCCGTGATTCTATAACACTAAGATTCACAAATCAAAGCAGAATTAAAAGTTAAAATCAAAACCAAGGGAAACGGGCTGCGCCATTTCGTTCGTCTCGGAATTCTACATGAAAAACGAGTCCGAGTTTGCATAAATCGGAGTCCGTATGAGGAAGATATGGCCTCCAGAAGATTCAGCGAAGTTCAAATTTCAAAACAGGTTAGGTTCAAAATTCAAATCGGACCCAGAATGGGCTGGGCGGGAATTTTCCCGCCCAAGGCACCCAGGTCGACTGGGTAGTCGACCTGGGTCACCCAGGTCGACTGGGTAGTCGACCTGGGGGTCGACCCCCCTGCTTTTTCCTGTTTTCTGCACCTGGTTCGTTCTTCTGTATTCGGACGCCATCCTGACCAGATTCGTTGACTTCTACACTATATAAACAGCCCTAGACTTCTTCTCTATTCACAATTCTTCTCTACCCTTATGCTGCAAAGATTCTTAGTGAACATGGCTTCCTCTCCTCCTCTTAATTAAATAATAAATAAAATAATATATATAAAATAAATCAAGACGAGGAGGTGCTGCTCAAAGACTTTCAAAGAGGAGATTCAAGCTAGAATTCAAGTGAAGATTCGAACGATTGCAACGACTGTTTTTCTACGAATCATAGCAACGCCATCTTTCTGTTCTAATCTAATCTCTGTAAGTCAGTTATTTCTAGATTTGAACGTTTTCTTTGTTCGTGACATGAAATTAAAGGAATAAAAGAGCATGCCAATTCTTTCTATTCGAATCCGTGCCCATTTCTTTGGACCTAATTAAGAACTGTTATGATTTGACGACCAATTAGGCATTGCCTATGACTATGAATATTGCCTATGACTATGAACATTGCCTATGACTATGAACATTGCCTATGACTATGACTGTGACTATGAGAATTATTTCCCTGACTAAGCCTATGCCTTTGATTAGGAAACATAAACTATTGCCTATGACATAACAAGGACAATTGTGACTAAACACCTATGATTCATGACTAGGAAAGTGTTGCTTAAGTTTTTGACTGTGAAATTGGGTCTAAACCCAATTATCTACTCTGTCTATTCTTTGTTATCTTTGGTTTTAGACCTTGGGAATTTACCTATTAAGTTAGGTCTACCCATGTTCTTGAACCGACGTCGTTATTCAACCCTTTTATGCCAGTTAGTATGTCTATCTTTTGCATAGCATCTTTGGTTCATTCCCTATTTTCTACGAACCTAGCTTTATTTATAATCTAGACTGAATCACGATTATACGAACGGTGGGAATGCGGTTTGGGCAAAAATATGAAATTTACTAAAAACGTAGTTTAACTTGGAAATTGGCATAAATTGGGAACGTTTATTATGGCATGTTCATAGAAATGCAAATTGGATAAATTTGACATGAATTATAAGATGTGTAATTTGAATCTAGTATTGACGTGTAAATCTAGCATTTGCATGAATAGTGAACTAGAGTAATAAGTCTAGAATTAGAATGTTGAATCGGAATTGGATCAGCTAATTTGGCACGGTAAGTATACTGGCATAAATGTGAAATTGGCCATAATTGGGAGTAATTGGCAGGCTTAGCAAAATCATGGTTAGTGACACTTAATTTGGTATAGTCCACATACCAAAAAGCATAAATATAATTTAGAAGGGGAAATGGGCCATAAGAATAAATGTAGACAATTTACATTAAAAGAGTAGTTAGTAAATAAGTAAATTAGAAATAATTTACTTATAGAATTTGGCCTGAATGAGGAAATATAAATTAAAGGTTTATTAACAACATCTCTTTTAATAATAAACCAGAAAGTTCTAGGGTGACAGAGAGGATAGTGTCTAGGCTTGGGTTTGGAAAATACAAGTTTCCTGCTCTCCCTGGCTATCCCTAACTGATCCGACGGACGGGATGGTTACTTTCAAAACCTGATTTGAAAACTAATCAAAACCCTTTGAACTTAGAAAACACGAATATGCCTAACCCGAGGTTAGACTGAGTTGCGATGTAAACCTGCCCGGAACCAACCGGCACATCCAGTAATCGCAACAATATCTGTCTAATGTGAGTGGTCGCGGCTTTAATCTATTTAATTAAAGCTAGAACAAGAATGGTAGGGTTAAGTTAATTAAGACACTTAACCAACTCAACATGGTAACCAAATCGATGAGAGGGGTTAGGTTCATACTGACACTTAACACAGTTAAGCTAGAATGGGAGGGTTAAGTCCATATGAACACTTAACCAACTTAACACGGTTAAGCTAGAATGGGAGAGCTAAGTCCATAGGGACACTTAACCAAATTAACATGTTAACTAGACTAGAAGGTGGGGTTAAGTTAATACACTTAGCCAAATTAACATGTTAACTAGACTAGAGGTTGGGGTTAAGTAAAGATAACACACTTAGCCAATTTGATATGTTAGCTGGGCTAAACTATAGGGTTAAGTAAACTTGAACACTTAACCATCAGATTGTGATAAAGGAATAGGGTTAAGTCTAAAACATGAAGGGATAATACTTAACCATTAATAACATGTTAGTTAAAACAGACGGGCAAGGTTAAGTTAAAAAGGAACACTTAACCAATACAGGATGAACGGGTAGGGTTAAGTAATACTTAACCAATATAACTTGGTTTGTGGTCGGGTTAAGTCAACATGAATTACTGATAACACTTAACCAGTTTAACAGGATAAAGGAAGAGGGTTAAGTTAGCTTGAATTGACTAATGACACTTAACCAATCCAAATTGACAGGAAAGAGAACTAAGTAGTAAACCTTAGTTAAGAAAACAACGATTCTGGAAACTAAGTGGTAAATCTTAGTTAGTAAAACTAAGTAGTAATTCTTAGTACAACACGGGAAGGAGCGAATGTCCGTCTGAGTAAAAAGGAGGCTCCAACGAATTGGGTTACGAAGCCCGAGGCTTCGAGGGGACGTGAGGGTACTCTTGGTATCCCTCTGTGAGGCTGCAGATGATCCTCCTGGGCTCACAGAGGTTAAGGTCTGCGTAGAAGAACCAAGGGTATGCCTTGGTTGCAATATATGGCAACCTAAAGACTAGGATGGATCGGCGTGATTCGGCGAGAAAACGGTAGCCCTGTGATAGCAACTCGTCGTCTACCATCCATCTTGAGTCAGTCGAGATACGTGAAGCGGAAAGGCGGAGAACTCCAAAAGACCATACACTTGCTATCTAGTTATGGGTGAGGATGGTCATAGGATAGTAGGGGCACCAGGGGCCGGCGTATAGTTCTCATTTTTCAAGGTGTGCCTTTCATTAGTTGAGGGAGGGGTCAAGTGGGACCATAGCCACTGGAACAAAAACAGACCTTAGCATCTGCACCGGCAGATATCTGAAAGCTCCCGACCGAGTTCTGTGTTTCTTGAATTGCCCCGCTACAGGACTCGAGCCGCACATTACAGGACATGTGCATCTAGACAAGCGACAGCGATTCGCGATACATGCGTGGGGAAGTATAGGAACATATACCACTCTAGGTAGTGTGTCCTAGACTTGGGGGCATCGTTCGACAGGTAGCATAATTCCTAGTTGAACTAGGTGGCACAAATCCTGAATCCGAGAAGCATTCAGCAGACAGCGTAAACTCTAGTTGAATCTAGAAGGCACTTGGTAGAAAACCCTAGATTAAATCTAGGTAAAAAATAAATAAATGGATGCCTGAAGGCAATGGAAAATACAGGGATTGGGATCACGTTAGCGTTACTAGTTGGGACATTAGTTAGCTGGTGCAGAGATATAGAAACCAGTATAATAAGGAAATAGCGAAGCGGTGAAAGTATTAGAGCATATCCAGTTCATCTTATCTTAGTATATCTTGTGTCAATCTTGTCTAATCTTGCTGACCCTATCATCATGGTGTTATCTTGTATTCATTTAATTCATGTCGTTTTGTTTTCCATGTTCACATGCTAAAAGTTACTGAACTTACTCAGGCTTTATGTCTGACTCTGTTTTTCTTTCGCCTTCTTTTCTTCCGTTCCCCCCCCCCCAGGTAGTAAAGGAGGGAATAGTATAGCTCAGGTTAAGTTGGACTGTCACTCTTTCCCAACTTGAAGATTTGTCAAAGTTTTGCTTGGATTCTCTTTCCAGATGCTATGGCTGGCTCTTGCTAAAATTGGGGGAATATAAATGTATTTTTATGCTTCTTTATTTTGTAAGACAGATGATACTCTGATATTGTAAAGAAATCATTGTACAAACTATTTTATCAATAAAAGCAAAGTTTTATTTTCCGTTGTTTAATTTCTGTCTGTCTGTTAATTTATCTGCATCTTTTACCCAAAATGCTCCACAGAACTTAGTGCATTCCCTTTGTGAGTGACACTAACGGATGTGGGGTGTTACAGTCGTTGTGGACATTATGAGACATTTTTGTATTGTGAATCTAAATGTGCACACCAGAAATGGTTTTATAGCTTCTTCAATCCACAGTTGCAACGACTATAAGAATATTGTATACAAATATATTCGTCAACGGCTATAAATTCAAACAAAATTTTAATATTCTGCAACGGCTATAAATTTGAACTGTGTTTTACCATTCGGCAATGGTTAGAAGTTTAAACTAAATTTTAATATTCAACAATGACTATATTTATATATATTATATTTTAATATTCCAAAATGGCTCTATATATATAACGTATAATTTTATATCCGATAACGACCATATAGTTATAACTTATTTTTATATCCATTAACGCTGAAAATAAATTATTTTTAATTTAATTTTCATTAAAACGGATCGACAATTTCACGGGATAATTTTTTTCTGCCGACATTATATAACTAACATACGTGGGGATGGAAAAAAGTGTAAAGGCGGTTTTCTGAAAACCCTTTTGGGGTTGAACGGTTTTCTGAAAACCGTTTAACCCCTAAGCGATTTTCAGAAAACCGTGTACAATTAAATTATTAAAATAAAAAACATACAGCGTCGCCCCACCGACTGCTGGAATGGTGGGGAGAATCGACGCTGATAAATGTGTATTCGTGCTCCAAAATGACTCTATTGTTGGGAATGCTCTAATAGTTTTAGTGAAGTGATAAATTGTGACTTGTTTATGTGATAACGTAACTTTTGGATACTCGTCTTTGTAGCATTAAATGAGACTCTTTTTTAATGTCTAAATTACTATCTCATTTTGTATGTATTATCTCGAACTATTGTGGTGAATATAAGGTTTATTCTTAATATTGTACTTTCCTTTCTACCGGTCTTAAGTCTGTAATCCATTAGGAAGTCACTTTCTTGAACTGTTCAAACATCCATAAGGATTACTCTTCTCTTTATCGATCTTATGAGGACAAGGTATTGGAATCCAAAATTTAACCCTTAACGCTTTCTAGGTTAGGACCAACTACCTTGAGTTGAATCTTGATTTCGAAACTAGTAGCCATAACAATTTAAAGGCCAGCAGGCCCTTTCATGGTTTTCGGTTCTGCAAGAAGGGCCAAAAGTTCGTTTGAATGGGGAGAGGAAAGGGAATTAAAATTGATACTAACAACAAGCTCTTTCAAAGAACTCAAAGACTGGTCATTTTAAAAGGTATCCCCTTATAATTTTGATTCACATATTTGGAAGGATTCCGTTTTTTGAATTCATAATTTGTTTTCGGATGTTTTTTATCTTGTAATTCTAATCTTTGTAATATTACTTTCTTTCTAAGTTTGGCCTTCTCCTTGGCTCTTATTTTGTTTCACGGAACAAATCATAGGTTGACAAGGTTTTCGTCTTTCAATCTTGTTCCGTTACCGCTATTCTACTTTATCATGACTAAAATATTGTTCTTGTGAGGTATCTCTTACCTATCCTTTTACCGAAGCCATAACTCAAATATATCATGATCTTATGTTAGTGTTTCTATCCATTGCCATCTTAGTGGCACAATCAAGAACATCTTCTCAAGATTCTTAACTTTGCTATGAACCTTTTTAACTTTTCATTCGATTGTGGGTTTGCCCACTTCAAATATTTGAGAATCTACCTAATTCTAATCTATTTGGGAGCTTATCTAAATTCCTCAAATTTGATTATCATGCATAATATCGAAAAAGTAATAATGCAAATGATGAATGCAATTTCTTTATATCTAATTTTAACGTTGTTTCAATTTGAATAGAATTTCATTATTGTTGGTTTAGAATACTATTTTACAATAAATTATATATGTGTTTATATTCAATTTGAATATAATTTCACTCTGATCCGATTAACCTTTAATCTACCTTTGTCCCGCTTTCGAGTTTGATGATCTTTGAGTTATTAATTTTGCGCAGTATCACGAAGCATTGTGTAACCGATCAAAGCCAATCAAATGCTATACAGACTCTCATATGTGACTGGAAACGGCTGACGACGGGTTTGTATAACTGAGTTTTGGATTTTTCAAGTGCCTTCTGTGTTGACAGTGATAGTTTTAGTGTCTTCATATGCGTCTTATTTAAATTGGGGTGTGAGGTATTGCTGTGGAGTTTCTTGGATCTGTTACTCCTTGGATTGAGTGGATTTTTGGGTGTTGGTTGGCATGTCTTCCTCTTGTTTATGTCACCTCTCTCGGCAATATTGGTGAAGCGTAAGCTTTGGACTTTGCTCAGGTTGGTGTTTTCCTCTTCTTTGCCAAACAACGTCTACCCTGACATTGTCTTCAGCTGCTGGTTTGTATGTGTCGGCCATGCTAGTTGTGGCTGCTTTTTGTTCAGTTGTACATTTGTTGTGGAAGTTAGTAAACATGTCATACTTCGAAGCTCTGGGCGGGGTGGTGCTTGTCTGCCTGTTTTTCTCAAGCAGGATTAAACGGTTCATGTCATATCATCAACGTAATTCGGCTGGTTCTAGCAAGGTTTTACAGGGTTGTGGACCTGTTGTGCACCATGCAATGTCACTTCTTAGGGTCAGGATTTTGTACTCCCTGTAGTACTGTGTAATGTTACTATGCAATATGTTACTTCCTTTGTGTATTGTGCCTATAGATGTTTAAATGTCCCTTCGGCCTGTATTGTTTTCGGGCTTTGCGATGCCCTATGAAATATTTCTCTCTGCGTGGAGTTGAGATGTAGTCTAAAATTAGTGTCTAGCTCTAATGTTGTAACCTAGATAGGATGGTGGTGGACGGTCCACCTTAAAAACAGAATTTAGTAGCTAGACAATTTGTCTACTCCTGTAATAATGTATTTGCTATTGGTTAACAATAAAAACACTTTAAAAATCGGTCGGCTCTGCAAAAAAAAGAAACATAAGATAAAATTATATTGACTCATACCACTTACATTGAAAATTAAGAAGTGTATACTCTTAGGTAATATAATATTTATATAATTATAAATAACTAATTTTTGATGTTATTGATTATAGTATAAAACTATTTGGGTCAAAACATTGTTTTCTATTCATATGATTTTAGATTATTCAAGCAATTTTTTGTTGATTGTGTTCAAGAAAAAGCCAATTAAAGGAATTACAATCCATGAACATGCATTTCCAAATTCATATAATTTAATATTCAAAAAATGAACTGTCAAAACCATATCGCAAAACCCATATGCGTAGCACAAGTTCGAACTTGTATTTATAGAGGCTAAAACGAACCAGAACCACATGATTGAGATAGGTGAAAAACAAATAAATCTGGTACGTTTAATTATATAGAATAGTCAACAATTATATAAAACTTAAGAATAAATCAAATTTTCATCTTTACATTTAACATGTATTACAAATCAATGGGAGATTCTATGTTATCAACTACTTATGAATTCAGTGAATGAAGAGAATATATCCATAATCTTACAAATTATGGGTAAGAAATTAGAACAAAAATGACAAAATGAACGTTAGATTAAATGAAAATAAAATAAATATCTAGCTTGTTAATCAAACTCGATCGAACTAGTTGTTAGTTTTTTTTGGAGATTTTCATATTATTTTTCCTAAAAAGAAATAAAACTTAAAATAGTTTTTTGGAATAAAATCGCTATAAAATATGAATAAAAGCATAAATAAGTTAAGTACGAAGAAAAAATTTATTGATCAGTTCAATCAATCTCTTTTCAAAATAAATAAATAAAGGATTAACTAAGAATTATATTTGAAATGAATTTCTAAGTTAATTTATGTTGAGATGAGATTTTTTTTTTCAACTGTAGCATGCATAGAGAACTAGAAAAGAAAATGAGATAATCTTATGAGAAAATTAAATGGAAGTGAAAAAGCTAAAATTTAACCAATATGAAAATTGGTATTTCTTTTATAAAATGTATAATAAGAAGATAACACTACAAGAAAAAGCTGATTTTGCAATGGTGAAATCCGCCGGTAATTTGTCGCAATTTAGGCGTTAGCGACGGATTACTTGCGGATCTGAGTGGTTGGTAAATTTCAAGACGATATGTATGTCAAATTTTTGCGATGGATTTTAGTGTTGACACACTTTTTGGTCAAAACTACCACACATGGAATCTCTAAATAGCAACACGCTCAGGCACCGAGAACATCGTCGGAAGACATGAAGCAATTTGGTTGAAGTCGCACCACAAACAAAGAATGGCCCGAACCTATCGGACGACCTCTTTTGGGCAAGAAAACATCAATTATGTAGCTTTGCCCGGTAACTCTTGTAGCTCTCTGAATTAGCTTCAAGTAGAGCTTCCGTTTGGCTAAAAGGGACTTACGGTTTGGAAGTTACGCCCGTTTCCGTGAATGCACTCAGAACCGAGAACTTGGATCCTGGCACCGGCTCGCCCCCAGGGCTCGCCCCCCACTCGGCTCGTGGTGCACCCTCGGACCACGACCCGCTCGTGACACACCCATGGATCACGACCCGCTCGTGTTGCACCCCTACATCATGACCCGACCTGACCATCTCCACCAACTCCTTACTTCAGCTTGTCACACCGGCTCGTGGAGCACATAGAGGTCATGAACCGCCCCAGATTGCAGCTGCAGCACACGGTTTTGACCTATTCTAAAGGCTATTTTCACTCCAACCTGCAGGGATCTGATTACATGTGGCATATAACGGCTTAGAGAGGATTTCTGGATGTTTTCCACCACATTCCGAGATTCTTGGGATGCGTGCCATGTGTCTCACGAACTGCTTTCAGGAAATGCCTATAAATACACCATCTAAAGGCATTTTGAGGGATCTTTTGGCTCTAACTCCTCATGGCTTCCACCATTACTGAGGACAAGGGCTTTACACCTCCGTACATTCCAATTCTTCTCCTTTCTACACAATTAATACGTGAATTGCATGTATAAACCCTTGTTATTCCATTAAACACATGGATTGTGTGTCTACATGTAATTGATTCTTGTAATCTATCAGTATAACAATAAGATTATAAAGTGGATGTATGCTACATCTACAGCCGAACCACTATAAAAACCTCGTGTGTTCCCTGTTATTTTCTATTTTCACATTCTGTGGTCTGCGATCTGCATTTGGGTGTTAGGCCCAGATTTTGGTCTAACATTTAGCATGAGTTCTCGGACCATTTTCCGTCATTTCTGTCAATATAAAATTTTAATTTTAAATTATTTTGAAAAAAAATTACCGATATTTTAGCGACGGATATGTATTTTTGGTAATTTGTTGGTAAACCCTTAAGGATTAGTGACGTATTTTTGTTTATGTGAACATTTCATCTAACATCATTAGTTGGCAATCCGTCGATGTTCCCCTTCTGATCTGCCTATATATATATATATATATATATATATATATATATATATATACACACCAAACTAATATCATCCAATTGTGAATGCTGAAATAAATAGCATATCAAAAAAGAAAAGTTAAATTTACCAACGATAATAATTTTGAACTGAAAAGAACATTCATAATCACATACATGAAAGAACATCCATAATCCTTCATTAATTCATACACGAAGTTAAATTATGATCAACAAAACTATTCAGCTGGTGCTAACATTATCCCATATGCAAACAAATACAATGTTGTACTAATTCCACATAACATTATATTTACACTAAAATAAGTCTTAACATACCTAACCAATCTACGAAGACAACGGCGATGACAAACGCAAAACTCTATCACAGCCCCTAAGCATTGCCATCATCTTTGTCATTTGTGCTTCAATTCTCTCCCTGTCTTGCTTATTCTTCCCCGAGCCTTTGTGCATGGAAGAAAATGAATAGTTCACTATTGAAGGATTGGGTAAAAATTTGATACCTCTTCGTTTCTTTTTCGGAAGGCTTCTGCTTTTCACTCTTTCAAATATTATCGTCATTATGCAGGCCAAAAACTTCTAGAAGTAGCAAAAGATCACTTTTGACTTTTAGGAATGCTAACTGATGATTTCAAATACAACCTAAAAACATAAGATCAGGGAAAAAAGTGCAATAAGAAAATTAATCATTTAATCCAAACGAAAAATGCAAAAGTATGAAATAAATAAATTTCCATTGAATTGAATTTTACAAACAATCAACACAATGGGAACAACCCACTGTTAAAGTAAGGCAAAGGTTTAAAATCAAAAATAGCTTATGAAGATGAAAATTATTTGACTAGGATCATAAATTTGCTTAGAAGATACAAGCTTAATGCTAAAATGGACAATATATTAGTTTTTCTTTAGGCTGTTTTTTCCTTACGCACACGACTATTAATTCAAATGCTACTTTGGTTGATTTTTTTTTTTAAATTTGAAGCAGAACTCTCTATACGAAACTTTCTATAAGTATTAGAACTTAAGAAGAAAAAAATCATTTGCTTGCTTTCATTTATCCGTGAGTCAACATATGTAATAATTTACAAGACAATGCTTACAATAATGCTCACAGTCCATCCTCATAACAACACAGGAAATCAGTGATAAACTGTACTTTGCAAATCAAATGGCATTAACTATATCTCTAGTATGCAATGTTTTATATTATGCTCTTTGACTTGTTTTGTATTGTGCCAATGTATTCACATTTTCATGTGATCATATAAAAGATATCATTGATCATGAGGAGTTTGTGAACTAATATGTATCCTCTTTCTAATTAGAAATAATATTGAAAAATTTAGTGAACTAATTTCCGCTTATAGATGCGCCAATTATGTAAAGTAAGAAAATATTGAACAACTAACTTTTAAAAGAACGGAAAATATATCAGAGTGTAACTAAATAAAATACATATCAATATTTTACCAGTGACAATTCAAAAAATTTGTTGCTAAATATGTTTGTTTTTAATTATTCATTTAATACCCAATCTAATAATGGGGCTATCACTTGTTGATTTTATTTGGTTTAACCAAGCGTATTGTTTGGATGTTTAATAAGAAATAATTACCAAATTAGAATATAAAATTGTGAATGTACTTACAACAAGGTTAGTGTTCTTGTTTTTTTTATAATGCTTGAAATCACAAATCCCTTTTTTGTAGTGATATGGTTTCTTTAGTTTACATATAAGAAAATAAATATTTTTATACATATTGGATTAATGGAAAAACATAATTCAAAGAATCTTTTTTTGCTGCACATGTACTGTTCACTTTCTTTAGAAAATTGTAAATCGAAGGAGATAATAAGTAAGGAAAATGGAAATTAATTACTTTCAACATTTTAGAATTTATGTGTCATTATCCTTCTTCAAAATTAACTTCAAAGTTACATAACTGTTGAAGCATAATTACTATTTATTTCTAACTTGAGATTAGAGTTTCTTAGCAGCCAAAAGAAATACGTAAAAACTAGAATGTATTAAAACTTAAAAGACTATTAATTTGAAGTTGTGTTTTAAGCGGAAATAAAAGTTATAATTAATATGTAACAAATAGAAATTGACCTAAGCGTGCGTGTACTGTAATTAGATTCCCATGCTTAAAAGATTGAGATGAATGATCTTTATAGAACTTGTTAAAATTAACTCAATAATAAGAAAGAAAAGGAAAAACTGGCATTTCTCTATCTTATTTACCAGTACAAAGGTTTTCTTTAATATATTTTTCAACATGTGTGGTTTACTTTATGTTGTTCGGGTATCATTATTTGTCCACTTAAAGTGTTTCACCGATTTAATTTGAATCATCAACCATGATATACATTATACACTTGTCAACTAAACTTTCCATTGAGAATTATAATTGATAAAGCTATAAAATAAGACAACAAATCAGTCGATCAAAGTCAGTTTCTAATGTCCTGTTTGCTATTATGATCAAATATGACTTTTAACAGTATGGTTGAATCTTCTAAAATGGATAAGTCCCTATACGTGCATGCTAAAGCATAGACCTTTAAGTAATAAGTCAAATTATCAAACTATTTTATAAGAGAGACAAAATCATTTTTGAAAAAAAAATGTATAGCAAGTATCTATCTTATATAATAAACCATATTTAGAAGAAAAGGTTATTAAATGACACTACAACTCTCTACATCATAGAACAATGCTTCGCACAAGATATGTAATATATAATGAGAAGAATATTAAGAAAAGTTACATGGATAAAATCATAAAAGTATTTACCTGGTTAGATGTGTGTAAGCTCTTCTAGGCGCTGTATTTGCATGTTCTAATCCAAGGTATTTCTCCCATCGGCCTTCCATATCTCTTTTTGTAGTAATGCAAAGAAAAAGAGAAGGAAGAAAACCAAACGGACGATGTCTGCAAAAAAGAAGTAGAACTAGAACGAAACGAAGAGGAACGGGCAATGAAAACATACCTGAAATTGGACGACCAAGTAACATAAATGAAAATTTCTGCTATAATATTAGAACACGTGTGTTCATTATAAATATTATATCAATTATGCACTATAGGGGGAAACAGGTTTTCAGAATTGAACTTGAGGGCAATAAGAAACTCATCAATATCTTATAATTATTTCCCCCACACACATCCAAGATACGTGAATTACTGTAACTCAAGTTTTCTTAATGCAAGTATCCAATCAACTGCAATCATAACCCGACTTTTGGATACTGAATCGTGTTCGGTATTGCATCTCAATCATAACTGATGATGAGTCATGAACTATCTATCAGCAATACATTTCGGCTATGTAAACAAAATTTCAGGCAACTTATTTAGAGAATTCTAAAAGCTTAACATTTCTGTTATACTAAGTTCACAATTGGTAGTGTGTAACCAAACTTGAATGTAAAATTTTAAATATTTCATATAGGAATTATGTATGCATAACAAGTCATATTAAGTTGTTGTCGGGTTGTTAACAATAACAGAAAGCTAAATTTACTACCAAGTAAAATACGGCTGCAGCGGTGGTAATAATAATCAAACAACATATTAAATAAGAAAAAGTTTAGGTATATCAACTTTAAACATAATATGAAATTTAAAGCTTTCTATAAACCATATACATAAAACAGTCTTTTGCCTAACTACACAACCTTAAAGCAAGTAGATAGACATGTGTATGAATAGAAAAACTATATATCTTGCTTATGCAGATGTAATATCCAACATAAATTCAAAAAAGTAAACATCACAAACAGAGAAGTGAGAAACACTTAAGAAGAATGAAGGCAGATACTTCATAATCAATATGTATATATACATATACTTTCAAGTCAATAGATTAAACAAGACTTGTGTATACATACTGTTTTATAATGCTACAAAAAATTCATTTTTATAGCGTTTCTGTCAACTACTTTAAAACCTCATATATCAGTATAAAGTAAGAAACCAATTTAGTAACTGTAGAAAGTAAAGACTGTAACATAGTTCTTGAATTATTAACGAATAAAGTTGGAATAACACTTACTATTTCTAGATAGGTGGAAGGTTCTTGGTCCTCTTGTAGTATCGTGCAAGGCGGTTAATCCTGCTTTCAACAAAGATGAGTCTGAACTTAGAATCCTTGTCTTTATGTTCTTGTCAAAATGCTTTATAATAGTAACTGCCTTTTTAATCAAATGGTACATATCCTCAGGAATCTTAGGGGAAAGTTTTGTGAAATATCATACAATATAATCAATTGAGTCTTTCTATGTATTATGAACATACAAACGCATATACATAGATATTATTTACAAACCTTAATGTGTGTCCATGCATAAAAAACAGAAGACACAAAAGGGACTCATAATGATACCTAAAAAAAAAATCAATCTTTGGGTTTTGTTGTTCCTAACATAAACGATTGAATTCAAGGAAAGATTTAATGACTTAGATATATCATTGATCGATATTTTCTAAGAACTAGAAAAGCGCGAATTTTGTAGTAATTACTGCAAGCACACATATCATGTAATATGCAGGTCGAACACAGGGAGGAAAGTTAAATTTTATTATTTATATATTTCTTAGGCGAGTTAGACAAAACTTGGAGGTTGATTTTGAAAACAAAATTTTTTATTGAAACTGCAATTTGACTTAGAACAAACCTAATTGAACTGACGATCAAATCACAATTATCAATTGAAAAGCAAATAAAACTATTATTGAATTGAATCAAATCTGAATCTAATCAAATCTATATTCAATCCAATTGACTTAGGAAAGCAATAAAAGGAACAGAAATTAAAATTGCATAAATAACAAACAGGAAATAAAATTAAGAATACCGCTGAATCTAATCAGACATTCAATCACTAATGAAAAATGAAAAAGACAAATAGTGCTCTACCAAATCTAATTGTATAGACAACACTAATTGCTAATAAAATAAAAATGCAGAAAAGTAAAAGAAAAATCTCAATTCATGGATGATAGTTTACAATGAGAATACAAGGGTATTTATAGGTTACATAGCCAACCTAAACCCTAGTTCAATCTATGCATATATGGACTTGTTACTTAGCAATTATTCCTCCCTTCTTAATTGGCAATTATTCATCCCATCTTAATTAGCAATTATTCCTCCCATCTTAATTAGCAATTATTCCTCCCATATCTTCCTTGTTTGGCATGTGACTAATTGAAGGGAGATAAGATTTCAAGATATTTCTTCTACCAAAGATGAACATATCCTAAACTCCAAAAGAAACACAATGTGAAGTCTTCATCTGCAGATCTTCGTATGTATATACACATCATTTTGATCTTTATTTTCTATTTTTATGGTTGCATGTGGTTTAGTTGGCATATATGTAAAAGTGACAAAATAAAACCCAAGTAATATTTAATTATATACAAAAGATAAGATATAAGAGCATAAAATAAACCATTTCTATGTTAATCAAATACACACACTTATCTTTTACTCGTCCTCGAGTAAAATAAAATGAAAAACTAAACTAGATACGTCACAGTTTCATAGGAAAAATGATTGCATTGAGCGTACGCAACAAATCGTTAAACCTCTAGGTGTCCCTAGTAGGACGAGTGATGTCTCGTGAGGGTTTCAGCGGATATTACCCACAAAATCCAAATGCAGTGTGCAACGATTCTAATGCAACTACATGATTGCAATGGACATATGCAAAATAGAACAAAAAATGAAAACACGACTTGTGTTAGGAAAGTGGTACAACAAATTAAGTTAACAAATTCTATTCAGTTGATTTTATTTTAGATACCTCATCTTGTCACAAATGTTCAACATAATTCAAGTTATCAAAAGTTATGTTCTAGTTTGTCCAGTTAGTTCGGTTGATAATGTAGTACAGTCATGAAATAAATTATTAGTTTTCTTGTCATAGTTCGCAAAGTGGTATTCTAATTTCCTTGTGTGTGACTAGTCAAATCAATAAGGTCAAAAAGTGATTGGGCTTCATCGCTTATTCTCTATCTCTATAAAAATTGAAATTTATGATTAATAACATACACCTAACTCAAAGACCAAAGTATACCACCAATGCACTGCCTCGCAGACTGGTGGAGAGTTGGGAAAGAGCTTGGTGGATTGTGCAGACCAACACTGACTTTGTCAACAACATGTCGGTAATCCTTAGGTGTCCAACTCATAAAATGAGACCAATATATACCAACGCTGACTTTGTCAACAACATGTCCGATAGGGCTTGGCGGGTATGCTCACCAACGCTAGATTTACAAGCAATGTTGGATACCCTTGGATTATTATTATTATTATTATTGAATATACAAAGAAGAAAGAGTTATGCGAATTCAGCTTAACACAACTTAGTTTTAAAAATTCGAAAAGCTAATATAAGAATTTTAAGTCCTCCACTCATTAAACAAAGACTACAATTCAGAATAGACTTCATGACCATCACCTAAGAATCTCCCTATGTACCAGTTACACTATTATCGCTTGTAATTCAACTTTTCATTATATTTCTAATTCGATCTTAGTTGAGAGAAAAAAAACTATCAACTGACTAACAATTGTTAACTTATTTTGTTGTATCAATCTAAAATGAGTCGTAATTCACAAAAAAAGGCATGTTACTATGATCTAAAATGCATGACGGTCTTATCTAAAGGCAGGAAAATGAAAAAGGAAAAAAAAAGTAAAAAAAAAAGGATGCAATGCAGACTCCCCCCAAACTAGATCTAAACAGTGTCCACACTATAAACGTTTCCTAAATTTGAAAGATCGTACCCAAAGGTGAATGAGTTGCAAAATTATTTGTAAAATGAAATGAAGTTTAGCCACTATATACGAATGATAATCATATACAAAATGATATCTATAATGATGATGAATGTTCAATGACGAATGATGCTTCCTTCCCCCCCCCCCCCCCCCGGACTTGCCTCTATCGAAAATGATGCACAATGATTTCTTATTTGATTTGTGAGGTGCAACAGGCACGTCAATGAATTCTGAAATGAAAATCATTCCTATGAAAATTTTGTCATGCCAATGATTTATATAAATCAGATGCTGATTACCCCATAAAATTTTCAAAGGTGTTTCTTCTTGGTCGTTGGTAAGATCAGAGGCCAAGATTATGGGAAAATTTTGTGTAGAGTCCAAGTAATCATACTCAAAGTCTTGTGGCAGGGGTTTGAGGTCTAACTTAGGAAGTTCTTATGTGCTAACATTGGTCAATGTTCCTTAGTTAGATGCAAATGACATAGGTTTCGGGTCAAGAAGTCCATTTAATTCAAAAATGTATTCAAGCTCATCGAAATCAGAGTTGAAATGGTTAAACCACATTTTCAAGGCTTTAGAAGTGCCAAGAAAGTTTTCATCAGTTGTGGTTTGAATCATGCCAATCTCATCAATCTCAAAATTCTTAGGAAATTATGATGGCTAACAATCTTTTCACTCATCGTTGTTGAATATAAATAATCCAAGACTTAATATTGACACAAGTGGCTGTTATTACAAAATAGATAACGTACTCAAGTATATCCTATTAGTTGATAATCTCGATTTGAAGGGGGAAGAGGGTCTTATGGCCATTCACGTATAGTATAAATACTAAGGGATACAACTAATGTTTTACAGGTAGTATGCAACCTCATTTGCCAGAAATTCAATAAATTGAACTAATATATATCCGTGATCAAACCCTTGAGATAGTCAATTTCACAAAATACACTCGTTAAATATTTGCAAATCAAATCAAGATTTATAATTGAAAATCGATGAGAGTGCTAAGTTATGGATTCGTTCCTTACCAAATTAATTCATAAATTTCAATAACACAACAATCAGATAAGAATAACTACAGAAATTAAAAAAATATTATTCAAGCAAGCCGCTGCCCTTGTAGAAGATTTTTACAAGCAATTTCTTTTTTTTTAAGCAGCTGCAGCACCTGTAGAATTAGAAAATTTTACAGTGGGGTATGACAATCCGTTTAGAGCAGCTGAGTAGTTTGAACGCTCGGATCCTAATTTGTTGCTTTCCTTGGCATTTGATTCTTTGACCTTTGAGTTGATTCTCTTTTTTTTTTTTGGAATTGACACAAGGTAGACAAAAAAAAATTGAAAAAAAAGAGCAAAACAAAAACTAAACTAAAAAAAAAGCCTAACAAAGAAAATAAAACAAAACTCATGCCAATATACAACACGTAAGAGGTCAAACCACACCCAAGTTCCCAGAATAATGTTAAAACTCACGTCTCTCAAAATGCAATCAATCAATTGAAGATAACCTGCCTCTTCTTAACCCCATAAAAAGAGAACAATGGATTAACCAATTCAGGAAACTACGAATTTCTTGCTACCCTTTTTTTTCTTCTTCTTTTTCTTTCCAGAAAGTAAAACCACGCAACCATAAATCAGGAAACGAATGAAATTGGAAAGAGTTAATCTCTAGTTTCAAATCGGGTTTGGAGGATTTTGGATCATGGCTTGTGTTCGAGATCTGGAAGTTTAGTTCGATTTAGCTTTGGGGGTTTGTCGGATTCGAGGTATGAAAAAGATGCCGCAGTGGGTTTGCTTGCTGTTGTTTGGAGATGCGTGACTTTGTTTGAATCGAACTAGTGGTGGAGGGCATCGAACTGGACTTGAGGCAAGAGTTTTGGTTATCAGGAAGATGGGGGATGTTTGTTGAATCAGTGGTTGCGGAAGAGATCTGGGTTCCCGGTGGATGATGCGAGCGCTGGTTACGGGAGTTTTGCTAAACAATTTGGGCTGATTTGCTTTTTGCGAAGTACGAATGGGAAGCTGTGCGAAGTTGGCAACTTGCGTTGAGTTGGTGAGGAAGGAATGCGTGGGCAAACTAATGAACGTGAGAGCTGGTGTTGATGATGTATGTGGCAGGTGGTTCAGATGCTTTGAACTATGGGTATGTGGACGAGGGTGTGGTGCTGTAAATTATGACAGAGGGTGGGTTGAAGCGATTTTTTTATGTGTGGTTTCTGATATTGATTCGAATCATGAATCTTTGTGGGTAGTTGTGGTTTGAGATGATAAGTTGCTGGTGATGGCGTGATGAAGAGGAGCAAACTGATTGGAGAGGCCGGTGAATGGTTTTGGAAAGTCTGGACAAGGTGGATCGGTTTGGGCTAATGCATGGAGGTGGTTATGTTATTGGATTTGCGGACTGGGAATGGTGGACAAGATTTGCTAGAATTTGGTTGAAGGTTTTGGAGATAGTGAAGGTGTTGTTGATGGATGAATGGTCTGAGGGAGGGTAGAGATGAAAAATGGCAGTGAAGGCAAAATTAGAAAGAAAGAAAAAAAATCTGTATTTATTTTATTTTTGTTTTTTTTAATGCGAAAAGAGGAAAGAAATTTTAAAAGAAAAGAAACTGATTGGAAAAAAGAAAAAAGAAAGAATAAAAGAAAATTTGGTAAGATTTTTTTATTGTAAAGAATAAAATAAATTGTACAAAGGAAAGAAATAGATGGAAAAAGGTGAACAAAAAGGAAAAGAAGTCGAAAAGAGGAAAGAAGTAAGGAAAAAATGGCAACATTTTTTTTCCTCTTATTTGGAAAATTACGGTGTCATTGGACAATACCAAATCTATCCAATCAAGAATTTTGTTTTCCTATTTATAAAAGAAAACAAAAGAAAAAATAAAATAAAAAAATAAAACTAACACAAATAGGAAATTAATTAAATAATAAAATTTAATTATTACCTCCCCAGCAACGGCGCCAAAAACTTGATCGACGTTTTCGAAGAACTAGAAAAGCGCGAATTTTGTAATAATTACTACAAGCGCATAGATCGTGTAATATGTAGGTTGAACATAGGGAGGAAAGTTAAATTTTATTATTTATATATTTCTTGGGCGAGTTAGACAAAACTTGGAGGTTGATTTTGAAAACAAAAAAATATTGAAACTGCAATTTGATTCAGAACAAAGCTAATTGAACCGACGATCAATCACAATTATCAATTGAAAAGCAAATAAAACTATTATTGAATTGAATCAGATATGAATCTAATCAAATCTATATTCAATCCAATTGACTTAGGAAAGCAATAAAAGAAACAGAAATTAAAATTGCAGAAATTAAATAATAAACAGGATATAAGATTAGGATTATCGCTGAATCTAATCAGACGGTCAATCACTAATGAAAAATGAAAAAGACAAATAGTGCTCTACCAAATCTAATTGTGCTAATAAAAGAAAAATGCAGAAAAGTAAAAGAAAAATCTTAATTCATGGATGATAGTTTACAATGAGAATACAAGGGTATATATAGGATACATAGTCAACCTAAACCCTAATTCAATCTATGCATATATGGGCCTGTTAATTAGCAATTAATCCTTCCCTCTTAATTGGTAATTATTTCTCCCATCTTAATTAGCACTTATTCCTCCCATCTTAATTAGCAATTATTCCTCCCATATCTTCCTTGTTTGGCATGTGACTAATCGAAGGGAGATAAATTTTCAGGATATTTCTTCTACCGAAGATGAACATATTTAAACTCCAAAAGAAATACAATGTGAAGTCTTCATCTGCAGATCTTCATATGTATATACACAACATTTTGATCTTTATTTTCTATTTTTATGGCCGCATGTGGCTTTGTTGGCATATCTGTAAAAGCGACAAAATAATACCCAAGTAATATTTATTTATATACAAAAGATAAGATATAAAAGTATAAAATAAACACATTTCTATGTTAATCAATCATAAACTGCGTCACCAATTTGAATCTAAGTAGAATTTTCTGACAAGTATATATATGTATTTGGGTGTGTATACACACATAAATTCCAAATTTATCATACGTTCTTTATTCAACATGTAGAATCATTCACCCAAAAAGATGTTCTGAAAGCACAACAAGCATAAGAATACACTAAACTTGTCAGTTTTATAATCAATTATCATTCACCAAAGAAAGATGTTCTGAAAGTACAACAAGCATAAGAATACAACAAACATGACAAGTATTCAAAAATACTTTAAGCCAGCTAGGTTCTATGAAATGAGTAATGAAAAAATAACATAAATTATACAGATATGTAATAAAATCGTTACCCAAATTTTTTCCATATATAGTATATAAATGATAAAACATACGTAGTAAACTATATTCCAACCACCAAATTTGCTGAGTTAAACCTTAAAGGATATGATAAGGTTGCCCTTCCACATTTTTTAGGTCTATTTTTCATTCAAAAATCTACATCATTTTTCAAATCTATGTTAAATATCAAACTCCAATATCAAAATTCTCAAATACAATATAAGTTACTAGCATGTGGTGAAGGGCACATAATAAAAATGAACTGTTATAGCTAATTGCTTTTGGGGACTATTTATTGGCAATCCAATTTTAGATACAAGGGGGTATCTTTTTTAATTTTTTATTGTGTTAGTAGCCACAGAAAGTGAATACTGCAATATAATTCTTGAATTATTAGCGAATAAAGTCCAATACTCAATTGCAATTTTAGAACGAAATCAATGAAGCCTAATACTGAATCTCAATTTCAATTTAAACATCGAATCAAAAAAAAAATCAAAAGTGATTTAGGTCAACATCGCGATCTCGATTCAGTAATTTAAAAGAAAACAGGAAGGGGAGAGAGCCCTCAAGGGGCGGGGAAGGAGAAGAAAAGAAATATCAATACATACCTAAGAAGATGGAGATTAGAAACTCATTGCTATAGATGAAAGGAGATGGAAACTACGGTTGATTCGAGAGGACGAACGTAATGGAACGAAGATGGCGAAACCCTAGATGACATCGTATTTTTGAGAATCCTGGAGCGATTTGCCAAGAAGAGTGAGGCATTTAGTTTGGTTTTGTTGTAAAAATTAGAGAAACCCCTCCAACTGTTTTGATGCTTCCAGGTACCAACGCGACGAGCTGGACTGAAGCTCTCGATTTGACTGACCTGATGACAAACTTCTTCCTCGATCTCTTTCTACCTCTGGCCCCTTCAATCATTTTGCCTTCAATTTCAATTATTTCAAAGGTAGGATTTAAACTAATATAAGGGATTTGTTTTTTGATTCGGGAAGTATTACAGTTTGGGAGAAGATAAAAAATTTGAGGAGAAATGAAGAACAAATTGATAGGAATGGTGCAGATTGCTGATACAACATGTTGGATTCCAACAAAATCGATGTTTTGGAGTTATACCTGCAGTTTACAGTAATCAATTTGTCTACTTTGGACCAATAACATAACAATATGGTTTTTACATTAGATTTCGATAAGATGTACTATTACTCAACGATCAATGGCTGCATCTCTAATACACCAAATTTAATTAAATATTAAAGATTAATATTACCGCTTCTTTATTAACATTAAATATTAGTAAATAAATATTAATTATTATGTGTACATTATTAATAGTCTATTATTAGCAATAATCAGTAATTATCAGTAGTTAAATATATATCAAATAGTAAATCAAATATCAATATTAAATCTTAAATATCAAAATACAATAAATAAATAAATAAAATGTAACTAAATATTAATTTCTCAATTATAACTGAATACTAATTTCTAAATTTTAATTATCATGTGTATTCTTTTTGGCATAGCCTTAGTATGTGTATTATTGCTTATTAAATAATAATATTAATTATTAACTGAATATTCCTGTTGACCTGCCAACTCGTGCTGGTTCACCTCCGAACCACACCTCATATCCTATGCGCAAACACCAAATGAAACAGGGTAGAGATCCCACATTTTTGAAATATAAAATATAATTATCAACTACAATTATAAAATATAAGTGATTACTGAATAATATTATTAAAATTGTAAATTATTTATTATTACTTATAAATCATTAATTAGAACAAATTAATTATTAATTATTGAACATGTTATGTTATTAAGAAGTAACACTAAAGTATATCTTAGAAAAATAATATAAACATCTCTTGCAAATCTGTTGGAACTCTATTGTAGAATAAATTTCAATAAATATTCGTTGGTATTCTGCCTGGATTTGCAGCGGAAAATAACGGCAGAATTTTTCTGTCAGTAATTTGACGCAATTTGCAATAGCTTGGTGACGGATGACAGAAGACGACGGTAAAAAATAAAAGAAAAAAGTTGAAAAAGCAAAAAACTATCATTTGCAGATCACATGGCAATCCGTCGCAAATTAGCGACTGAAATTTCCGCTTCTAAATATTTGACGCTAAATCAGTGTTTTATTGTAGTGTAAACTACAAAACGCTAGTGAGTCCATTAGAATCCTTTAAGAATTTATCGTAATAAGAAAAAGTAATAAATTTTTTAAAACTATGAAACTACTATGGTACATTTGTAAAATTTTCAAAATCTTAGCCCAATTATTCACCATTCAGATATTTATTCAAACCGTTAAATTTAAAGTCAAATATATTATTTTACGAATGTCGAAATGAACTCAGATTTTTGATAAACGATAATATATATGTGGATTGAACATCTACAAAATCTTGTTGGATTTTGATTAATGTAACTCATGCTAGGTACACGTGCTAAAGGGGTATTGTAAAACAAGGGAGTTTCGGAACGATTCTTTCTCTAGATTTTTGTTTTTTACGTAAATCCGAGACAATTCAGCATCTTTGAGCTTGAAATAGAATTTGCCATTGATATAAATGTCTCCTTGATTTGAAATCAGTGGGGTTCATACGACCTTCTGATCTTCAACTATAGCACCTAGATTTATGTATGCACTGTAAAAACAGCGTGTAAAAACAACGTGTACAAACTCGGTCTCAAAACTCAAAAGTTGCTTAGGCCAACATAGCTCTAATTACTGTGGTGCATTTAATTTTCTCGACCATAAATGATTCCAAAATCGGGTGTTGGTCTTGGAATCCGTCCGAGTCATGCTCAGGTCTCAACTGACAGTAACACTCACCAATCGCTCCACGTTATCCGGCCCCATGCCCGATAATTCCACCATTGGTCCAGATTGCTGTCTGCTGTCTTGCCTTAGACACCGACACCGATCGGTGCGTGCGATGCGGTCCAAATGTTCTAAAAATATCCAACTATTGTGCACGTGTCAGTCTAGTTTCACCTCACACTCGCAATTACCGGTAGTCCTAATAATTTCCTCCTTTAAATTCCTTGCTGCTCCTGCGCCCTTTTATCCATCCCTGGATAAAGTTTCATTCCATTCCTCCCCAAATAACTCCTTGTATTTCTTTCCCCTCATCCGTGGTGTTTTGCAACCAATACATCCATTGATCGGCGAAATAAGCTTTAATTTGTTCCGATCTGAGCATCGTAAAAGATGCATACAGTGCTTTCTGAATCAAATTTGATTCATTGTCCTTTATTTCGTCTTAAATCTTGCTCCCATCGTTTTAAAAAGCTTGAAAAATGGAACCGCCGTGGTAACTTGAGATGTTTGTAGGGTTTTGATTTGCCAGAAGGTGTATTTTAGGGTTTTGTTTCAGTATTTCATTTAACTTTTTGAGAAGCTTTTTTTTTTTTTCGGTTCGGTGCTGATTTGAGCTTGTTGGAGTGGATCTAGTTTTTCTTCTACTGCTATTTGGAAATCGTTTCTGAAAGCCCGAGGTATATTTGATTCCTTGTATCTAATATTATCATGTTGTTGTTGTTAGCCTACAAGCGTATTTATTTTACTGTCGAATTTACAACTAAACAGCTATCCACACAACCCATTGAGTTACGAGTTTCCTTTTTTTTTTTTAACTAAAATAAAATTAAAATGCATATTTCAGTGTGGATCTGTTTAATTCTATTATTCATCATGCTTCCAGGCTGCAGTCTGCTCTGACTGCCCCTGGAGTCAGCCCCAAGTGTAAAATCTTTTATATCGTTAATTAATTGCATGTATAATATAACGATTCAGTGTTGCATGATTCAAATCTTTTAAATGCATTGTTAGGATCATCTGCATTTTTAATGCAAGTTGCTATATTTTTGAAGGTAGATTCCATTTATAAATCTACAATTACTGGAGTCTGCTAGTTTTAAATTTTAGTGGCAACCTAGTAACACATGTGATTTGTATGATAACACATGTAAAATTTCTCAAAATGATTCAGAAAAGCCTTAGTGGTGTAATATACATATTGTTGTTTGTTTTTGGGATGGAAAATTGCAAAACAGTTTGAATGCTGATGAAGTAATTATATTCTTCCAGAGCTTGGCTGGTCAGTTTGCAGTACACATAATATGAGCTTAGCAGTGAATTAAGATTTATTTACAGTTATCTTTCTTACTATGATATGAAGAATTTGGTGCAATATAACTGGATATTAGAATCTGCTCCTTTTTTGAAAAGCTTTATTGTTTTCATGTTAATTCAGAGGGGCTCTGATATTTGTTTATGGGTTCATTGGAATGTGTGGTGGACTTGCTTACAAGAATATTCTTTGGAAAGATGATGTGAAATCATTAGACTAAAATTTTGTACATAGTTACTACAAAAGAAAAGGGAAAAGAAAATTAAACCTTTTTGCTTGGTTTGAGGTTTGAACTTCTCATTTATATATTAGAACTTCCAGCTAGAAATAAATATCAACTTTTGTCGACTTGTGATGTTTACAGTCAGAACAAAGTGTTGCAAGCCTATTACAAGTTGTAATAATTATAAAGGATCAAGGGTATTTTATATCAAGGGATCCGAACTTTTAAAGTTAATTCGGAAGTGGGGGATGAGATCTCAGGGTACAACAGTTTTTTCAAGTTGTTTTGTTTCTTTCAAAACCTGTCTGAACTTAGATACTCCGTAAATTACCATCTTAGACACATGCTACATTGGGAATATTTCACAAGCCAAATTAGCTGATGTGTCCTTTTAGATGGTGTTTTGTAAAAAAATTATGCACTAGCATCTTTTCTCCAAGATTTTGAGAACTCAGTTTATAGTTATTCAGAACTCTGAAATGACTAACTCGGAAACTGTCTAAACATCCCTAGTTAGGAACTGTTTTGAAATTGAAACAAAATGGTGGTTTAACCTTGATTTTAACTAAAAAAGCTTAATCCTAGGTAGTTTTCCATTGATGTGAAACCAAGAATACCTTACTTTTTTAGTTTCACCTGGAGTCTCAACTCTCAACATAAGGCATTCTGGAGCAGCCACCCTTTTTCCTTAGAAAAAAGGGTACTTGGGTTGTAGTGCCTGGTTGTACTACAAGTATTAGGTAGTATATAACATACCACAAGTCAAGATATGTCTAGTGGTTAGTATTGTAAGCTGTTCTTTTCAACAAATGTGGTTATTTTAATTAACTTTTAGTGATTTTGACCTCTTGATGATTTGAACTTTGGGAATTAATTTTGATATCAGTGTAGTCAAGGCGAAAAAGCCCCAAAAAGCCCTAAGCTGGAGCCTAGGGCTTTTTTGGGTGCCTTGAGCATGACTTTTGCTGTTTTACAGCAAAAAAAAAAAAAAAAAAAAGCACTAAGAAAATGGCATAAAACTCCATTTTTGGCTTTTAAAAAGTGTATATAAATGCAATATTGAGATTAAACAAACTGCATTTGTCCAAAACTTCCAAAAAATACTGCATTTGTTCCAAAAAAAATTCTGCATTTGTTTTAAAAAAAAAATCTTATATTTTATTAAAAAACTGCACTGCACTTGTTTTAAAAAAAAATGCTCTAATTTTTAACAAAACTGCATTTGTTAAAACTTTAAAAAAAAAACACACATTTGTTCAAAACAAAAATCTGCATTTGTTCCCAAAAAAAAACTGCATTTTTTTATTAAAAAAATCTGCATTTGTTTAAAAAAACATTTGTTTCAAAAAAAAAAAAAAACGCATTTCTTCAACAAAAAGATAACACGGCACTTACGCTTGTTTAAAGAAAACAGCTGCTGTTCAAAGAAACAAAAAAAAAAAAAAAAAAAAAAAAAATCTTACAGAAGAACCTAACCGAAGCGCGCTTTTTTACGGCTTCGGCGCCTTGAGCGCTTTTCTGGCGCCTCGAGCACGGCTGGTGCTTCGATGGCCAGAAAATCCCTAGGCTGGCGCCTAGGGCTTTCTGACGCCTAGGCGCGCCTTGACTACACTGTTTGATATATCTTTTTATGTTTTTAATACAATTTATTATACATGTAATTAGCTGACTATTATTTTTTGCTATCTACTGTAGGTGGTCACTAGTTTCTCTTGTAGAATCAGTCCAATGTTGTGCTCCAAACTATCTAGCAGTTCATTGCCAGAAAGTTCCGTATTTGGAAATCCAAATTCTAATCTAGTACTGGAGCAGTCTGCAGAGTTCAATACGCGAACCAATGCTAATATTATGTTGGATGATCTTAAGGTTTCAGATGTTGATTCAGTTACACTTGCTGCCCCGCATACTAAACCCGATGATGACAAACATTTGTTCCAGAGTGCTGTTTTGGGTTCGAATCACGTATGCCAGGAATTTAGTGAAAAGCTATCATTGGATATGAAAAAACACTTCACCAAATGCAAAACATTTTCTACTTCAACAAATAGTCAACAGTCGATTGCCAGAGGAATTTCTAGTTTTTCGCGTTCCATCTCTCTTCCGGTATGCTACAATTTTTTGACCTTTTCTCCTTGTTACGCTAATACAGTTCTCCAGTTGATTTATTTTCTGTTTGGATCAGTATGATCATTGTCATGGAGTCCTTTTTCATGTAATCCTTTTAAAAACATGACTTTTCATTTTTGTCACTGCTCTTCTAATAATTCATCCTCCATTTTCTTTCCAGCATAGAGTCGATAAAGGATCAATAATGACACAAACTTCAAATGAATAGCTCCAATATGATGTTAAATTAACTGTATGAAGTATATATTTTAGTATGCAGTATGCTATGTGGTCAAATATATTTTTCTCAAATGAGCTATACTTGAAGTTTGCAATAATGAAATGGTGACAAATGGCTGCCGAGTAAGCTATTGGTTACTAATTTTAAACTAATTATATATATATATATATATATATATATGTATGTATGTATGTATGTATGTGTGTATCAAATGATTAACCGTTGAATTCAGTATTTTTTTTTCTGGGCAAGTGTATTATGTACATGTAACAACGATGACAATGATGATAGTAAAACAGAAAACTTTCTAGCTCTTCTATTGATTCTAGGAGGTTTTATTTATATACATTTTACTCATCATTTTACGTATTGATATGTACATTTAAAAAATAATACCAAATTATTTGCAAATGATTCATCTATTACATAATTCAAGATTTAGTCTAGTTAAATAAATTCAGTTAACTAATAAGTAATAGCAGTGAATGACATTTTTAACATGCATACCCCTATAGTACCAACTTAAATAGTTAAATTATTTTTTTATATGATAATGATATAAAAATCACGTCAAAAATAATAAATTTAGTTCGTAATTCATGTATTTCGATAAATTTATCATTCATTGTATTGTAAATTTTGGCTATTAACTTCAAATATTATCCATGTTTCAAACTATCACAATAATTTACAAAATGATCGCCTCCTTTTCCTTAATATTTTACGTTCCAATCCATATATTTGAAACAATTATGCAATTAAGTACGAACTAAGTAGATGAATACAATTAAATGATATTCGGTCGTTCATTTGTTGAGTTATGGAAAAACATATTTTAAATGCACGCCAAACTCGTATTAGTAGAAATAATAAAGTTGTTTTTCATTGAAGTAAATTGGTATATTTCATAACATACATTATATACGTAAACAATAAGGATCTTTTGTAAAATATTCCCTTTAAGTTTCAAAATACGCAGTGGTTCTTGAGAGCATGTTTAAAAAAACACATTGTTTATTTCATCCAAACTGCAAATATCTATAATAATAAGAAGGTAAATATTTGCATTTTCACTGAGAAAGTAATCCATGTATTTGCACTTTTTTTGTTTTTGAATTTTGGTCGTAGAAACAGTCATATCGTTAGATATGGATTTGCGAAATTTTTTACGAAAATAATTGCAGAGGTACAATTTAATCATGTTTAAGGGGCTTTTATGTATTAGGTTCATTGTTTTAAAAAAACCTGCCTTGATACTCGCCTCAAGGCCCGTCTCAAGGAAATAAGAGATAAAGCGCATTGAGGCTTATTCCAAAAGGCTTTTTACTTCTAAAGCTTACGCCTCAACAACTTAAGACATACAAAGCGCATAAAGCGTACCCTTAAACAGTTGAGGCATATGAATTAAAAATCTTTTTATCTTTAGTTGCAGATATTGACACAAATAAAAGTCATTGAACTTTAATTATTTAATGAAAATAAAAAAGACAATTTAAGAAAATAAAAATTAGCATTTTTTTTACTTTTCAAGTTCAATATCGACATGATCAAGTAAAATTGTTTAAGAAATAATGATCATGAGCAATGTAATGAATTTCTCATTGTTATTTAAAGAATATTTTTCAATTTTGTTGAATCTCGAAATTAATTGCAAATCGATTTGAATTGATAGAACATATCAAAATTGGAGTTTGATGTAGTCTTCAAATAGTTTTAAGAAATCAATTTTTGAATCATATGAGTGTCGATTATTTAATTTTAATCTATAATAAAAATATCTACTTGGTAAAAGTTCGACCTTAAACTATTTGTTTTTCATTTTTTACATTGGTTAATTTAGAGTGTCAAAATTTCTTTATTTGTTTTGCATCTTATTTTTACTCGAAAATGTTACGTCTCAACGTTTCGAGGCTTACGCCTTGCCTCGTAGACCTGAAAACGCCTCATGTATGCCTTTCGCATTTTAAATCTTTGATTAGGTTTGATAATAAGGTACTGATTTTAATTTTCATTAAACAATAATAACAAATTCAATTAATTAATCATAAATCACTTTACAAAATTATACTTGTTTACTTCAAATAACATCGTTTTAATTTTTATGTTACTTTTTGTAGAATGTATTAAGTTTCTTGCCGGTATTTTATATTAATTCCATATATTTGAATTAATCACGTGATCTTAAAGCTATTTAAAATAAAATTTAGTAAATTGTTGTTTTACAGTAATATGTAAATTTATTATTTATAGCATATCCATATTGACAAAATGACAAAAGTTATTTAGATATATAAACACATCAATCATATAACATAGTTCATGCATAAGTGATAGTTTCAAATATATTTTATAATTCATTTATATCAATTTATCAATGTATTGCAAAAAAATTAATGTGAAGTACCTATATTTGAAACTAATGTAATTAGTTTAGGAAATCCTCGTTAATATCATCTATTATTTTTTATGTTTTAATCAATGTTTTAATATCATCTAATACCATCTACTAAACTATTTCGTTTATATCAATTTACTAATGCATTGCAAAAAAATTAAAGTGAAGTACCTATATTTGAAACTAATACAGTTAGCTTAGAAAATCCTCCTTAATATCATCTAATATTTTTTATGTTTTAATCAATATTTTTAAATTAATTATGTAATATTGAATTTAAACTATTCTGTTAGATCGATTTTGTCTTAAGTAGAACAGACAGTAAACGAGATTGTGTTGATTGCAAGGTCATACGTGGAGAATGTATTGTCTCACAACATCTGCTCTTAGTTTGCGTGTTCCGTCTTCGAGCGATGAAGGATAAGAGAGCGAAGAGTAGTAGGATGAGATGGTGGAAACTCAAAGGAAACGACTTACGGGTGTTTAAAGATAGAGTGAGGGGAGAAGAGACATGGAACGTGGAAGATAAGCAAATGTCATGTGGAATGAAATGACAATTTGCATTAAAAGAGTGACTACTGAGGTGTTTGGGAAAATAAGAGGAAATAAGCGTGAACCCAAGGATTCATGGTGGTGGAGCGACAAGGTGCAAAAGGCTATCAAAGAGGAATGTTACAAATGCATGTACCATCATAGGAGCAAGGTCAACATACAGAAGTACAAAGTGTCAAAGAAGATTGCAAAGAGAGCGGTGAGCGAAGCAAGTGGTCGAACGTATGAAGATTTGTATCGAAGGCCGAGTACGAAGGAAGGTGAAAGAGACGTCTACAGAATAGCCAAGCTGCACGAGAGGAGGACAAGAGACTTCAACCAGGTTAAATGCATTAAGGACGAGAACAAAAGACTTTTGGTGAAGGATGATGAGATAAAAAATAGGTGGAGAGCATACTTCGATATGCTCTTCAACGAAGATAGTTATAGTTCCTCGATCGAGTTGGAAGACTCTGCTGACATCACCGATAGACATTTCGTTCGAAGAATTCAAGAGACTGAGGTAAAGAGGGCGTTGAAACGAATGAAGACAAGCAAGTCGATAGGGCATGATGATATTCCTATTTAGGTGTGAAGATGCTTTGGAGATGCGGGGATAACCTGACTAAGTTGTTTAATAATATTTTCAAATCAAGATGCCAGATGAGTGGAGGAGAAACATTTTAGTTTCAATCTTCAAGAATAAAGGAGATATTCAGTTGTCCAAACTACAGATGAATTAAGCTTATGAGTCATACAATGAAGTTTTGGGAGAGAGTCTGCGAACAACATTTGAAGAGGTTGACATGTGTCTTTAGGAATCAATTTGGTTTCATGCCTGGAAGGTCAACTGCTGAGGCGATTTTCTTGATTAGACAACTTATGAAGAGATATGGGGAGCAGTACAAAGATCTGGACATGAGTTTTATCGATTTAGAGAAAGCTTATGACAAAGTACCGAGTACCGAGGAAGGCTATGCGGTGGACGCTAGAAAGGAAGAGAGTGTCATCGAAGTACATTACCCTTATCAAGAATATATACGAAGCGGTTGTGATTAGTGTCAGGGTATACGAGGTGAGACCAGTGACTTTCCCATTAATATAAGGTTACATCAAGGATCAAGGTTTGGCTTTGAGCCTTCATATTTTCACTTTAGTGATGGATGAAATCATAAAAGTTATACAAGGGGAGATTCCTTGGTGTATGTACTTTGTTGTTGATGTTGTGCTGATTGATGAAAGTAGAATAGGGGTTAATGGACAATTGGAGTTGTGGAGGGAGACCTTGAAATCGAAGGGTTTCAGGATTAGCAGATCTATAACGGAGTACATGAAGTGTGAGTTCAGAGGGGTCGTGTCAGATGACGAAGATGTCACCCTGCCCGGTCAAGTTGTACTAAGAAAGAATCTTTTCGATATTTAGGATCTATGTTGCAGTTTGTTGGGGAGATTGATATAGATGTTATTTATAGAGTTCAAGTAGGATGAGTGAAATGACGACTTACATCTGGCATTCTCCGTGGTTGGGAGATCTCTCACAAGCTTAAAGGAAAGTTCTATAGTACAACAATCAGGTCGGCGATGTTATATGATGTAGAATGTTGACCTACTAAAAGGCAACAAGTCCAAAAAATAAGTGTAGCAGAGATGCGTATACTGCGTTGGAGCTGTGGGTATACCAGACGAGATCGGATTAAGAATGATGATATTCGGGACAAACTTGAAGTTGCACCTGTTGAAAAGAAATTAGTCCAACACCGGTTGAGATGGTTCGGACATTTCCAACAAAGACCACATGATGTACTAATGCGCGTTGGAATTATAGGTCGTGCCGAAGACTTAAGGAATTGAAATATATCTGAAGAGCTGGTTCCGGATTGGAGTGCATGGAAGTTAGCAATCCATGAATCTTAGGGTTTTTTCCTTTTTAAACCTTTATTTTATTTTTATGGAAGTTTTTAATCTTCGTTTTTGTCTTTTTCAAACCTTTATTTTACTTTTACGGAAGATTTTAACTTTTTTTTTTTTTTGGATTTCATATCTAGCCAACCCTAGCTTGTTGTTGAATTTAAAACTATTCGAACAAATTCAATTAACAAATGTTCATTTCTTTATCTAATAAATCCTAAAATATTTGTCAAGGGCCTCCAAATCACGTTATGTACATAAACAGTAATAACAAACTTAATTTGTAAATGATGTACTTGATCGATAATAGACAAAACTTATTAATTGATTTTAATCATTTATCTCAAAATTTGTGTTACACCGTTGTACAAATATTTTTATGAGATAATTCTGCATTAATATATCTATAATTGTTTCTCAATTCTTTCATATTATTTATCTTTAATCCATATATTTAACCGAGTTACATAATATTGGTTTCAACATATTTAATAGAAAATGTCTAAATAATATTTTTTAGTTCACTCCAAAATCATTTATCAATTGCAGTATGTATATCATATTCGTATACATTTTCTTAAACTAATATAAAGATATATAAGTTGCATAACATAAATTATACGTAGACACAATAACTTTTTAAAGTTATTATTGTTTCTATGTAATCGAGACAGAGTTTAGAGCAAGGTTCAAGAACTTGGTTTCGGCAGTTTGAAAATTTGTTAGTTTCAGTGGGTTTCGTAAATTTCATTGGTTTCGGTTTTGTTTCGGTTTCGGTCCAGATTTCAGTTCTTGTAATAAACAGACAATATATTGTGTATGCAATATGAGGGAAGTTCCCTCAGGGAACAACAAGCAGCCCTCAAATAACAATTATACATGTTTTGGTCATATAGCCCTTGATTTATGTAGTCATGTTTTAAAAAAAATACAGTCAGGTTATTTTATAAGGCACGTTAAAAAAAAGAGAGGTGAACACGGTACCAAATCCACCGCCTCAAATATAGAGCTGTTTTCCCCAAACTTTCCACACATTCAGAAATATCAAGCCCCCCCCCCCCCCCCCCCCCCCCAAACACACACCAAAAAAAACCCCACAAACAAAATAAAGGCGCTGAAATAGATTCGAGAAGGCGGCAAAATTATTCGATCACCTTGATTTCAATCGCAGTTACAGGAAAAAGAACTACTTACAAAGATCGGTTTTGAATATTATAGGCTGATGCTATTCTTCTCGATTCTTTTACTTCAGTTAATTTGCTGTGTCGGTTCTTTTGCTTTCGTTGTTTATCTTTAAATCATCGATGTTTCACATGTTCGTTCTTTTCTGTGGAGATTATCCGAATTTTTTTTAGTGTCCTAGCCACCAAAACCGATTTCCGTGCTCAATTTCGGACCGACTTATGCCGGCACCGATCCGGTAATCCCGAGATTTCGGGGTGCCGGACGGTTTCTTGAACCTTGGTTTAGAGGTGTGGTGCTTTGTGCAGAGGTTCTAAAAGTAATGGGATAAGGGTGTGGCGCCTTGTACAGATATTCTAAAAGTAATGGGGTAAGGGTGTGACGCCTTGTACATTTTTTCTGAAAGTCATGAGTTCGATCCCATAATATGTCAAAATGGTGCTATGCTTGAGTATCACCTATTAAAAAAAAATTGTCGAATTTGCCATACATTGCATGACAAAATTTCAATTATAACATTAAAATATAAGTACTATTTTATAATAATCCGTGTGCAATGGATGAGTTACATGCTATTATTGTGTGTGTAGTTCCAGTACACGAGCTTTTCAAGTGGTGCAGCCACTCAATTTCAGGCAATGTTACAACATGCTAATCCTTTATGATAATGAACCAACCTTCATGATAGCCAAAGCCAATACCGACAAAGCACACTGCATAATATTCGAATGTGTGGGTGCTTAACACATCGTATGGTGCATGAAGGTGTTAAATTTCCTAGCTTCAGCAAAATGAATGGAATGGATTGTACTCTTATTGCTGCATATTTTGGCAGAGTTATAGTCTTAGGGTCAATGGAATTTTCCGTTGGCACAATGACACATAAGCAGAAATGAGCTTGAAAAGCAAAACTAAAGCAACAACAGCACATCTAAAGATGTATGGCCAGTGAGTTAATTAATTAAACGAATATCAACACTAAAACTTAAATTACTTATCACTTCAATATCATATCCCTGACATTATTGTTGGGATCCATACTTCGTAAGTTCACAATTCAAAAGCACATCCACAGTCAGTAACCATGAAAAGCAAACTAAAGTTTCTTCATAACCTTGGAATTAATTGCTGGATAAACATCATATGATTAACCTCCCAAGTTTTCAAAGCAGGTAAGTTAAAATTTTGCTGGAAACTTGAAAAGAATGAAAAAAGAGGAAAATAATGATCAATTTTGTATTTTATGAGGAAGGCTTAAGGCCTTAGACCATTATTTTGTTATTAGTGCATAAACGGGAAAGAAAGAAAAGGATTCAGATGAATTGGATGCGAACATGAGATAAAGTGCTTAAAATGAAAAGAATATGAGCGGTAATGTCATTTTCCTTGAGAGGCTATACAGTATCATGTATAATACACATGTGGACAACAGGAAACTCACTTAAAAAGAAGATAGCATGGATATAATTTTCTTAAAATATTAATTGTTTCAAAAAAAAAAAAAAAAAAAAAAAACCTGCACGCACATTCCTTGAATTCTTATTTACTTGGGAAAATTTTGGCATCTTTGACCCTCATGTTGTATAGGGTCATGTGCATTTGATCCTTTTTATTCTGTATATGTTTGGCAATTTCGTTTAACTACTTTTCTTCAAATATCAGTAATATGTTATATGCGCATATGAACCTAAAACATGTTATCCATTTGTCTTCAGTTGCATACTTGCTAATTTGTGCATTTATTTCCCCTTAGCTCGGTGGTTTGAAAACATGTTTTAATAAGTAAAACAGTTAGGTTAGCCTACAGGCTGGAACTGACTTATGAACTAGCTTATGAAATATAACAATTATTTCATGATAGTGTATGTATTGCCCACACTTCATTTCTTGCAGTCATCTTCTGGTCTTATACCTGCCTTGAAAGGTGGTAGAGCACTGAGCGGTATAACTGTGAAATCTGACCTTTCTGTAAAGTGGGCCCCAGAAGTTTACGACCCACCTGCTACGTCCATGTCTCACACTTTGAACAGTCATAACCAAAGGCCAAGGTCAAAGAAAAAAGATAAGCGCAAAAACAAAAGCAAGTCATCCAGAAAAAATGCAATGGAGCAAAAATATGGTAACCGTAAGAATTATAACAAGGCACCCGATTCTTCGAATGTCAGGTATCTCTTATCTTTCTCCAGATATTAGCATTATTACTAAATAACAAGAACTGTACGAGCAAACTCAGCTGACAATACATTTAAACATATTGATTATATCAATTTCCAAGAATGCATTCCAAATCAACCATACATGGTATGAAAACCTCAAATAATCAACCATAAACATATTACATGAGGCATATGACCTAATCCATAATTTTACATCAAAACATTGTTTTAACTGTATTTTCAAATAAGTTTAGGAAGGGAAGGCATAGTAGTAATCTTTTTAAAACAAATAATAATAAGGGGCAATTAACAACTCGTCCCTAAATTGAAGTTTTTCATGGAGAATCAGTGTTAGATAGGGAAGAATCTCCCTTTTCTCCGTGAAACATGATCCGAAATGCTCAAATTTGGTAGACATACCTTTATTAATAGGTTTTTTGAAAGCACAAACTTTGGTCCGATCACAAACTTCCCAAAATACCCTTATATATAATTTTTAAATATTAAAGTATTATTTGATTTGTCTTCCTCATAAACTTGGGGATAAAATCGCGTTACAAATGCTTTAACACATTTAAACAAATGCACTATAATGCCCCTTAAAAATCGGATCTGATAACACACATCCTTTATAAATTTAAACTGTCTTTCCCGATAACAAAATTAGTTGCAAATAGGATTTAATAATTTTTTATTACAAAACCGTCCTTCACTAATTAATAATACAAATAAAAATAAATGAAATTAAAAATAGTGCAATTTAGAAATAAAAATTCAAACTAATAACACATATTTTCAATGAAAAATTTAGCTAAATATTCATGCAAATCATTTTTTCGTAAACATGTTAAACATATACAGTTTATAGAAAAAGCGCTCATGTGCAAAACATACGGCATGATGATTCGCGTGCCGTAACGCTCGTCAATATTTAGCTAATATCCTTAATCAATCGGGTTTTGATTGCCAACTTCTTATCAAGGAGTGCTGTTGATTTTAATTAAGAAACGGTTATTATGGAAAAAGCAGATTTTTTTTGAAATGTAAACATGTTTCAGTGGATGCTCTTGTTAGTAGCTGGACCAAGCTTCCTATCTTTCACGTGGCCTACTTATATGAGTTTTTTTTTTTTAAAAAAAAAAAAAAAAAAAAAAAAATTAAAAAATTTAAGAATATGGGGAACCTTAAGATTGTATTTACATACAATTTATTTGAAAGGTCAGATTTCACAGTTATACCGCTCAGTGCTCTACCACCTTTCAAGGCAGGCATAACTGTGAAATCTGACCTTTCAAGTGTAACATGATGGGATTCTTTTTGTTCAAATAATCCGATCTTTCACTTAAGTACACTTTATTTGAACAAAAAGAATCCCATCATGTTACATGCTATCAAGTCATGTTTACATACAATTTCTTCCACGTTATTTAGTTATGTGAGATTATTCGAGATCCAAACCGTCACATACGAGACAATCCTTACTACTGAAGCCTAATTCTAAGACAAAAGCTGAAATTGTAAGGTTAAGCTTTTGGCTGAAAACGTTAACATCTGTCCAAACATCTATCCGAAACTGGCAAATTCAAGAAGAAAAATCAATTATGGCATTTCTCTCGAATGATCAAATATCTATTTGGAAAATCTGCGAAAATAGTAATCTGCGCATGGGAAATTGATGGACCTATAATTGCTCTAATAAAATGTTACGGATAAAATAAGTTTTCGGCCTTAAAATGTCATGCAAATTATTATACGATAAATAAATATATCAAATATTTATATTACACAATTAGAAAAATGTAAGAACCTATATCATTTTGTTGATCAGGATGCATGGAGATGGCAGTGGTGGAAACGCCAAAGGAGTTGATCTATATGAATGTGGATTTAACAAGAAGAACCAGGAAGTGAAATGTGGAAGTAGCTTTTTGATGGAGTCTCTCTCAAAAATGCATCTCTCGATTGGCGAGGCATCCTGATCTCCGCACTTTTCCATTAAACAGTCATTTTGTACATAAATAATCAGTGTTTGCTTGAGAGTTCATGGTATCTGTTTGCGTCCATTAGCTGTTTTGTTATATGTTGTGATTGGTCAGTTGCAGATGGCAGTTGGCTTTCCCTGTGTTACGGAGTCTACTGCTGTGATATATAATAAGTATGTAATACTGTGTTTTGTGGTTTGTTGCGAAATGCGAAGTTGCATGCCTTTTATTATGAAATTGACCGTGGTTTTTATGTTATATGCTTTTGGTGTTTTGTATAAGTATATAATTGGCTGTCGTTTCAAACTTCGTAATTAACTAAATAACGTTTGCTGCGGACTCAGTTGAACTGGACAGATAGCCTACTTGTAGGTATTCTTGGTCTCTGAAATTATATGTTCAGGTTTAGAGTTCGTGGGCGGATGAAGTGTTTTTGACTTTTTGTGTTTTTGAGTGATGAACTGAGCGTTAATAGCAAACGGCGTTTTAAATGGATGTATATGTTATTGTAATAGAAAATTTATAGTAAGTGTGTAAGCCCACTTGAGGTTTTTCCGCTTGTTATTCATCTGGTTGTTTGTGTATTCCAGCCCAGTCCGAAAGTTGAACTGGACAGTGACAACTTGATAAAATGAGTAGGTTAACATGCAAATACCCCTGTGGATGCAGAAAAGATCGTTGAATGTGGTCATACTCTCGTCTTTCCAGATGGTAATAGGTGGTAAAATTAGACGGTACTATATATGTTGAATTGAAGTTGGTGAGCGTAACTGTAGAGTGGAGAAGACGGTTTACAAATCAAATCAAAGATTGGAGGTGGAAAAATGACGATTCTGGGGTTGGAAATAGACACAGCAACAACCCAGATGTCTGATTAGAGTGATCAGATGTCTGAGTAGTGACGTTTCAGAAGATAGAGAGCACAGCCAGATGTCTGGCCACCTTAGATTAGATGTCTGGCTCCAGGTCATACGTCTGACTTAGAGGGTCAGACGTCTGAGTCGACTTTCGAATTTTGAGTGATTTGTGGAGAATTTAGGGACATTTGGGTTATTTGCGTGGGTTATAACACTACTACAAATCTAACCATTCGCTACATCATTTCTCAAACGTTAACAATTTGTTAGGGTTATAGATGAAATATAGCGCGCGCAACGAAAGTTCATTTTGGCCGCCTTTCCTTCCTACTTCCATATTTCATTGTTTCATCTCAAAAAAATTTCAGTCTCGTTCTTCTGCGTCATTCGTGCCAAAAAATTTGCTTGTCCTCTTCTTCTGACCGCTCAGTTTCATTTGCCTCTTTTTCGATTTCATATTGCCCTAAAACAGTATCCTCCCATTTCATCTTCTCATATTCCCTCGTTTTACAGATTTGGTGACGCCCTATTTTGCCTCACTTAGGTACATCGATTGATCAGCTTTATTATTATTTTTTTTTTTTTTTTTTTTACTTACTTTTGTATCCGGTCGTTATATACTAGTTTAGTATTATTGGCCAGGAGGTTGATTCCAAAAGTCATCAGTTTAGGCCAGGAGGTTGTTTCCGAAAATTTTTCTTCATACGTGGATTCATTTTTGGTAAGGTAAGTTGACTTTTTTCTTTATATGCATTTTTATTAAGTTGCTATACTAATTGCTGAATGAAACATGGTATTAAAATTTATATTTCAAGAATTAGAGGTTGTTGGGGATGGTGTTGCTATATTCGATTTGTTAAGGGCAATTTTTGATATGTTGTCATTCATATTTGCTGGGAAAGGGTTTTCTATTCATAGTTTGTTATATTCGATTTATATTTTGTTAAGTTTAATGATTTGTTGAGTGAGTACAAACTGGTTTAGTTGTTTGTTTCCGTTCGGTGAGGAGTTTTGTTCCCTTCTATATTAAATTTTTGTTCAATAATTCTTTTATATGTTCACTTACAAATTGCATGTTAAATTGGATGTGGTACTTTAAATGATTGTGCGCCTTATATTATTATTTGAATGAAGTCGAGATTTATATTTTTATACAATGTGCAAAGTGAGATAAAACCAACTTATTTGATCTTTAATTTTGTTAGAGAACCCCAAATTATCACAAAACCAATTAGCAATGTGAATGGTGAACTCATTATAGTTATACATGATTTATTTTGCAAATTTCTCAATGTGGGACTTGTCGCAACACGCCCTCGCACGTGTGGCATATCATGTATGGGTGTAAAAGGGTCGGACCGGACCGGACGGAGATGTGTCCAATCTTTGTCCTATAAGAACTCGGACGGACACGGACCGGACATCATATAGCCTCGGATCGAGCCGGACAACGGATTGTCCTGTCCAATATAGCTTTGGATAATAGAAAAACATCGAATATTTTAGATCGGACCGAACACTAGTGTGTCCAAGCTCTGTCCTATAAGAGAATCAGACGGACATGAACCGGATACCTTATAGCTTCAGACCGAGCCGGACAACGGATTGTCCTGTTCGATATACAGCCCTAATATCATGAGCCTAGCATGTGGAACTTATTGGGTGACGTAGATAAGTGTGACAGTTATGTGCACACGAATTAAACCTGCTCCGATACCATGTTAGAGAACCCTAAGTTATCACAAAACCAATTGGTAATGTGAGGGGTGAACTCATTATAGTTATACATGATTAATTTTGCAAATTCTCCAATGTGGGCAACAAATTTAACTGAAGTATGAAATGAAACTATAATTCATTATGAATGTAACAAGTAATTAAGAGCGGAATATTTTGATTTAACTAATAAAAAGTATTTTTCTCATGTATTATTTAGTAAATAAAATGAAAATTTAAAGTTCTTTTATTGCTATAAAAATGATACATCTAAGGTAAAGTTTGGTAAATGAAAACCGTTTTCTTTTTACATAATATATGTAGCTTCTTGATAGAAGTAGATTTTATAATCATTGAACTTCGAGTATAAAAGATTAACTGGAGTTTTTGTTGCGCAAATTCTTTTGCCTTACCCGGCCTTGTTTGATCAGAGAATTGATACGCAGTTGTCCCAACAGATGCTACCCTATGATATCTTGTTTCACTTGTGTTTGTATCTGAACTGAACACTTGCTTGGTTGTTGTTGCCGAATTGAACCTTTGCACATTTATGAAAACTAGTTGTGTGGTGGTTGAACTGCTGCTACCTTTTTGTATGGACTGTCTTCTGGACCATCCTTATAGTGAAACCTATATTGACTTAAATCGTGCACTCCTTGTTGTCAAAACAGTTTGTGCTTTTGTCATTACTACACTTGTTCCTCCCTCTTGTCTTCTGCACATGTGCACTTGTTTGAACCATGTTGTTGCTTGATCACCCTATTTTGAACCAGCCTATGTCTGTCTTGAATTTGTGGTGACCGGACCTGTCCAAATTATGCTGCACACTTATATTGGTCCGAAAATTGAAACTTTGTCGACCTTTGATGTTGCAATGGTTTGTGTTTGAGCGCATGTGCTATGTCCTTGTTGTCATGTGCCTATCTTGAACCTAACCATTGTGCATGTTGTTCATTCTGTTATGCTGAATATCTGGTGTTTTGAGGAAGCTGAATGTCTGGTGTTTGTGCACATTTGAAGTTGATGCATGTTGTATATTATGTTGGTTTGTGTCTAACTGCTTGTACTTGTTCTGGGTGTTATAACAATTTAAGGCTAACTGTTGATATTTAGTGATTTGTTGAGTGGATACATATTGGTTTACATTGTTCGATGTCCTGCTCATTACACCAGCCAAGTATGCCTCATCCCCTTGCTATATTTGTATTTACAGTTTTTTTTCATGAATTTCTTAAAAATTGACAATGGCACAAAAGTGCGCTGGAAATAGTTGAATGATTACCTATTCTTGCATGCTTACTTTCTCAGAGAATGAGGTTGAAAACAGGAGGTGAATGGAGAACATATGCAATAGTGTGTCCAAAACTGCTTTCCACTTTTCTCTTTGCTCAGGAAGCTACTCTGATCCAATTGTAAGGTTCACACATATGTAATTGCTTGGCTAGAACTTGAGTTTTTGACTAGTTTAGTGAAACAATTTTTTTTTGCTCAAAGAATAACATTGAATCAATGATGGCTCACTATTGCTAAGCAACATCACTTTTTATTATCTCATCTCTACAAACGCTTGGTTTGCGATCTCGGTGGAATACATTATCTAAGTGTACATATTTTAATCCTTAGAGTGTACGATATAAGAATTAATGCACAGTGGTGATGTAATATATCGACTAAGTTCACAAGCAAAGATGCTGCCACAAATGCTTAAAGCCAGCATCATTGACGAGAGAGGTATAAAAGCTTGATTGAACAATAGGAGCTTGCAACCACATAACTTAAGCTAAATTGTGTTGGAGCACTTTGGCGGGGAGCCAACCAAAGCTGAAGCTAAGATGGGCTTGGAAATGGTGGTAGTCCAGCTTATTCTCAAGGATCAGTAAGCTATACATTCGTTATTTTGGTTATGTGCTATTATAAATCAAATTGTTAGCTAGTTAATTTATTGCTAATCAGATCAAAACCTTTTTACTATAACTTTGAAAAAAAAATCAGTGAACTTTTAAGTGTTACGGTGTGAATAATTTTTAGCTAAAAATCTTAAATCAGTATCTGTACTACTTTCCTTTTGCTTTGACGATCTCAGATGTTTAGTGACTTCCCTTGGTAAGAGACGAGATTACAAGTTTGAACTTTACATGTAAATAATTTTGTTTACGTATATTTTAATTAGCTGTTATTTCTCTCTCTAACCGGCTGTACTAATGTGGCTGGTGGTCACAATGAGAAACATTTTTGATGGTGTAGTAGGCCTACAGGTGTGCATATTAATTATTTGTTGCTTTCTTATACTCATTTTAACATAATTGCTAATTATTTCATGTTTTAACGTATAAACACCTGTATGCTAAGTTCTTTTATATGGAACATGACAGTATAATTGCTTCATTGGTTTCTCAAACTTGACCAGTTTTAACATTGCAACATTTAGTTGTTCCATTATCTTTACACAACCACGGTGAATTTTGTATTCATTGTGATGTTATTAATCATTTTCTACTGATGCTACCAGATCCATACAACAACTAATTTATATCATACATTTGTACACTGCAGTGGTGCAAATGCACCAATATGTGCGGTGTACCAGTATTGCACCACTGCAGCAGTTGCACCACAGAGTGGCATTTCTATTTAACAAGTATAGAGGTACATACTGGCATAATTTATATCATACATTTGTACACAGCAGTGGTTCAAATGCACCAGTATGTGCAGTGCACTAGTATTGCACCACCACAGCAGTTGCACCACAAAGTGACATTTCTATTTAACAAGTATAGAGGTACATACTGGCATTTCTTCAACTAGCCTAAAAGCTCAGGTTTAGTCTACTACACTGTGCATCAATTTATTTAACAAGCATGCAGGTATATTATTTTATCAATTTTTTTCTTTTTCAGCTGAATATATCAATTTGTAAATTATTGTTTTTATTTAAAATGACCTTTTATCTGACATATAACATATATGTTTGAGTTTATGAGGAAAGGATTGAAAGTGAGAATTTGTGATTTGTTTATGGTCTAGGGATTTTTATAGTGAGTTTGATGTGAAAAACAATATCACGGCAGGTCAGACATTTGAAATAAATTTCAGATGTCTGAACCAGGCCTAGGAATTAGTCGAGAACATTTTCAGACGTCTGAAATGGTCTTAGGGTTTTGACCGAAATCCATTTCAGACGTCTGAACCAGGTTAGACGTATGAAAATAGGTTCAAACGTTTGAAATTTGCTGTTATTTCTAGTTTTCCTTCTATCGATGTCTGTTGTTGTTTTCCTTGTATAAATTTATAATTTTTTGTTGTTTTCTTTGAGTTATAAGCCTATAAAGGTAGATGCATCAAATGATAGGCACCGCTGGTGTCCTAGGGAGACATGATCATTGATCTGTTCAATTTGATGCTTTATTTCCAGTTTTTTCTGTAAATGAAGGGATTACTACAAGATAATAATTGGCTTGATGATAACATGTTTATTTTTTATGAGTAATTTTAAATTATATTTATCAATTTTGAGTTTGGTACTAATAAGTAGGTGAATTACACTACGATATAATTACACTTAATCTCAAAACCGATATCCCTTCCTGATTGTGCTCTTCATGATCTACGTGAATTACACTCGGATGTAACACAATATCATATTAGTCGTATTAAACAAACTTTTGTTCAAGAAACTAAAATATGATTGAATCATTGGTAATATTTGGTCAATCTTTGGAAATAAAAGAAAATATCGAAATTAACAACATCATAGGTCATTTAATTTGAACACTGTAGTTATTCTTCAATAGTACATTTATCTTTTACGTGTCTCAAATTTAATGCACAAGCATAATAGCAGTTTCGTAGCAATGGCGTATACAATGATAGAAGGTTATAGAAGGATTGCAGTTGTACCTTAGGCACAGACGGATTTCAGTGACAGATGATTATGGAGAAAAATGACGATTCTGGGGTTGGAAATAGACACAGCAACAACCCAGATGTCTGAGTAGTGAGGTTTCAGAAGATAGAGAGCAGAGCCAGATGTCTGGCCACCTTACATTAGATGTCTGGCTCCAGGTCATATGCCTGACCTAGAGGGTCAGACGTCTGAGTCGGCTTTCGAATTCCGAGTGATTTGTGGAGAATTTAGGGACATTTGGGTTATTTGCATGGGTTATAACACTACTACAAATCTAACTATTCGCTGCATCATTTCTCAGCGTTTTCCCCTGTTTACTGTTAATACCTGCTTTGTAAACTGAATTTTTATACAGAAACGCTAACAATTTGTTAGGGTTATAGATGAAATTTAGCGTGCGCAGCGAAAGTTTGTTTTGGCCGCCTTTCCTTCCTACTTCCATATTTCATTGTTTCATCTCAAAAAAAATTCAGTCTCGTTCTTCTTCGTCATTCGTGCCAAAAAATTTGCTTTTCCTCTTCTTCTGTCTGCTCAGTTTCATTTCCCTCTTTTTCGATTTCATCGTGCCCTAAAACAGTATCCTCCCATTTCATCTTCTCCTCTTCCCTCGTTTTACAGATTCAGTGACGCCCTATTTTGTCTCACTTAGGTACATCAACTGATCCGGTTTTTTTTTTTTTTTTTTTTTTTTTTTTTTTTTTTAATTTTTGTATCCGACTGTTATATACTAGTTTAGTATTATTGGCCAGAAGGTTGATTCCAAAAGTCATCAGTTTTGGCTAGGTGGTTGTTTCCGGAAATTTTTCTTCATACGGGGATCCAGTTTTGGTTTTCACTTTTTGGTAAGGTAAGTTGACTTTTTTCTTTATATGCATTTTTATTAAGTTGCTATACTAATCGCTGAATGAAACATGGTATTAAAATTTATACTTCAAGAATTAGAGGTTGTTGGGGATGGTGTTGCTATATTCGATTTGTTAAGGGCAATTTTTGATATGTTGTCATTCATATTTGCTGGGAAAGGGTTTTCTTTTCATAGTTTGTTATATTCGATTTATATTTTGTTAAGTTTAATGATTTGTTGAGCGGGTACAAACTGGTTTAGTTGTCTGTTTCCGTTTAATGAGGAGTTTTGTTCCCTTCTATATTAAAATTTTGTTCAATAATTCTTTTATATGTTCACTTACAAATTGCATGTTAAATTGGATGTGGTACTTTAAATTTTGTTGAGTCGGTACACCTTATATTATTATTTGAATGAAGTCGAGATTTATATTTTTATACAATGTGCAAAGTGAGATAAAACCAACTTATTTAAACTTTAATTTTGTTAGAGAACCCCAAGTTATCACAAAACCAATTGTCAATGTGAAGGGTGAACTCATTATAGTTATACAAGATTTATTTTGCAAATTCCTCAATGTGGGACTTGTCTCAACATGCCCCCGCACGTGTGGCAAATCATGAGCCTAACATGTGGAACTTATTGGGTGACGTGGATAAGTGTGACAGTTATGTGCACACGAATTAAACCTGCTCCGATACCATGTTAGAGAACCCCAAGTTATCACAAAACCAATTGGTAATGTGAGAGGTGAACTCATTATAGTTATACAAGGATAATTTTGCAAATTCTCTAATGTGGGACTTGTCTCAACAAATTTAACCGAAGTATGAAATGAAACTATAATTCATTATGAATGTAACAAGTAATTAAGAGCGGAATATTTTGATTTAACTAATAAAAAGTATTTTTCTCATGTATTATTTTGTAAATAAAATGAAATTTTAGAGTTCTTTTATTGCTACAAAAAGATTACATCTAAGGTAAAGTTTGGTAAATGAAAATCATTTGCTTTTTACATAATATATGTAGCTTCTTGATAGAAGTAGATTTTATAATCATTGAACTTCGAGTATAAAAGTTTAACTGGAATTTTTGTTGCGCAAATTCTTTTGCCTTACCCGACCTTGTTTGATCAGAGAACTGATACGCAGCTGCCCCAACTGATGCTACCCTATGATATCTTGTTCCACTTGTGTTTGTATCTGAATTGAACACCTGGACATTTGCTTGGTTGTTGTTGCCGAATTGAACTTTTGCACATTTATGAAAACTAGCTGTGTGGTGGTTGAACTGCTGCTACCTTTTTGTATGAACTGTCTTCTAGACCATCCTTATAGTGAAACCTATATTGGCTGGAATCGTGCACTCCTTGTTGTCGAAACAGTTTGTGTTTTAGTCATTACTACACTTGTTCCTCCCTCTTGTCTTCTGCACATGTGCACTTGTTTGAACCATGTTGTTGCTTGATCACCCTGTTTTGAACCAGCCTATGTCTGTCTTGAATTTGTGGTGACCGGACCTGTCCAAATTATGCTGCACACTTATATTGGTCCGAAAATTGAAACTTTGGCGACTCTTTGATGTTGCAACGGTTTTTGTTTGAGCGCATGTGCTATGTCCTTGCTGTCATGTGCCTATCTTGAACCTAACCATTGTGCGTGTTGTTCATTCTGTTATGTTGAATGTCTGGTGTTTTGAGGAAGCTGAATGTCTGGTGTTTGTGCACATTTGAAGATGATGCATGTTGTATATTACGCCGGTTTGTGTCTAACTGCTTGTACTTGTTCCTTGTGCTACAACAATTTAAGGCTAACTGTTGATATTTAGTGATTTGTTGAGTGGGTACAAATTGATTTACAATGTTCAATGTCCTGCTCATTACACCAGCCAAGTATGCCTCATACCCTTGCTATATTTGTATTTACAGTGTTTTTCATGAATTTCATAAAAATAGATAATGGCACAAAAGTGCGTTGGAAATAGTTGAATGATTACCTATTCTTGCATGCTTACTTTCTCAGAGAATGAGGTTGAAAACAGGAGGTAAATGGAGAACATATGCAATAGTGTGTCCAAAACTGCTTTCCACTTTTCTCTTTGCTCCGGAAGCTACTCTGATCCAATTGTAAGGTTCACACATATTTAATGTAATTGCTTGGCTAGAACTTGAGTTTTTGACTAGTTTAGTGAAACAATTTTTTTTTGCTCAAAGAATAACATTGAATCAATGATGGCTCACTATTGCTAAGAAACATCACTTTTTTTTATCTCATCTCTACAAATGCTTGGTTTACGATCTCGGTGGAATACATTAGCTAAGTGTACGTATTTTAATCCTTAGAGTGTATGATATAAGAATTAATGCACAATGATGATGTAATATACCGGCTAAGTTCACAAGCAAAGATGCTGCCACAAATGCTTAAAGCCAGCATCATTGACGAGTAAGGTATAAAAGCTTGATTGAACAATATGAGCTTGCAACCACATAACTTAAGCTAAATTGTGTTGGAGCACTTTGGCGGGGAGCCAACCAAAGCTGAAGCTAAGATGGGCTTGGAAATGGTGGTAGTCCAGCTTATTCTCAAGGATCAGTAAGCCTATACATTCGTTATTTTGGTTATGTGCTATTATAAATCAAATTGTTAGCTAGTTAATTTATTGCTAATCAGATCAAAACCTTTTTACTATAGCTTTGAAAAAAAATCAGTGAACTTTTAAGTGTTACGGTGTGAATAATTTTTAGCTAAAGATCTTAAATCAGTATCTGTACTACTTTTCTTTTGCTTTGACGATCTCAGATGTTCAGTGACTTCCCTTGGTAAGAGACGAGATTACAAGTTTGAACTTTACATGTAAATAATTTTGTTTACGTATATTTTAATTAGCTGTTATTTCTCTCTCTAACCGGTTGTACTAATGTGGCTGGTGGTCACAATGAGAAACTTTTCTGGTGGTGTAGTAGGCCTACAGGTGTGCATATTAATTATTTGTTGCTTTCTTATACTCATTTTAACATAATTGCTAATTATTTCATGTTTTAACGTATAAACAACTGTATGCTAAGTTCTTTTATATGGAACATAACAGTATAATTGCTTCACTGGTTTCTCAAACTTGACCAGTTTTAACATTGCAACATTTAGTTGTTCCACCATCTTTACACAATCGCGGTGAATTTTGTATTCATTGTGATGTTATTAATCATTTTCTATTGATGCTACCAGATCCATACAACAACTAATTTATATCATACATTTGTACACAGCAGTGGTGCAAATGCACTAATATGTGCAGTGCACCAGTATTGCACCACTGCAGCAGTTGCACCACAGAGTGACATTTCTATTCAACAAGTATAGAGGTACATACTGGCATAATTTATATCATACATTTGTACACAGCAGTGGTGCAAATGCACTAGTAATTGCAGTGCACCAGTATTGCACCACCACAGCAGTTGCACCACATAGTGACATTTCTATTTAACAAGTATAGAGGTACATACCGGCATTTCTTCAACTATCCTAAAAGCTCAGGTTTAGTCTACTACACTGGGCATCAATTTATTTAACAAGCATGCAGGTATATTATTTTATCAATTTTTTTCTTTTTTAGTTGAATATATCAATTTGTAAATTATTGTTTTTTTTTAATTTAAAATGACCTTTTATCTGACATATAACATCTATGTTAGAGTTTATGAGGAAAGGATTGAAAGTGAGAATTTATGATTTGTTTGTGGTCTGGGGTTTTTTATAGTGAGTTTGATGTGAAAAAAAAATATCACGGCAGGTCAGACATTTGAAATAAATTTCAGACGTCTGAACCGGACCTAAGAATTAGTCGAGAACATTTTCAAACGTCTGAAATGGTTTTACGGTGTTGACCGAAATCCATTTCATACGTCTAAAACTTATTTTTAGACGTCTGAACCAGGTTAGACATATGAAAATAGGTTTAGACGTTTGAGATTTGTTGTTATTTCTAGTTTTCCTTCTATCGACGTTTGTTGTTGCTTTCGTTGTATAAATTTATAATTTTTTGTTGTTTTCTTTGAGTTATATGCCTATAAAGGTAGATGCATCAAATGATAGGCACCGCTGGTGTCCTAGGGAGACATGATCATTGATCTGTTCAATTTGATGCTTTATTTTCAGTTTTTTTCTGAAAATGAAGAGATTACTACAGGATAATAATTGGCTTGATGATAACATGTTTATTTATTATCAGTAATTTAAATTATATTTACCAGTTTTGAGTTTGGTACTAATAAGTAGGTGAATTACACTATGATATAATTACACTTAATCTCAAAACCGATATCCCTTCCTGATTGTGCTCTTCATGATCTAGGTGAATTACACTCCGATGTAACACAATATCATATTAGTCGTATTAAACAAACTTTTGTTCAAGAAACTAAAATACGATTGAATCATTGGTAATATTTGGTCAATCTTTGGAAATAAAGGAAAATATCGAAATTAACAACATCGCAGGTCATTTAATTTGAACATTGTAGATATTCTTCAATAGTACATTTACCTTTTACGTGTCTCAAATTTAATGCACAAGCATAATAGCAGTTTTGTAGCAATGGCGTATACAATGATAGAAGGTTATATAAGGATTGCAGTTGTACCTTAGGCACAGACGGGTTTCAGTGACAGATGATTATGGAGAAAGCGGTAACTTTTAGTTGTTCATTTTGTTGGTATTCAGCATAAACTTGTTTTATGGATATTTTGTTTTATTTATAGATATCGTGACTTTGTTCGGCGGATATTGTGTAAATTTATTTTATGGTGTTATTTTTTTTATGGAAATTATGTAAACTTGGTTTATTGATGATGTCTTTGTGTATGAATATTATTTTATATAATTTATGTAAATGATTAACAGTTATATGTTTACACGATAGCTTTTGTATTTGATTCGAACATGTTATTGATATTGGTTGGTTGATATATATTTACATGTTGGTGATATGTATATGCACGTATATTTTGATATACTACAGTATGTAAATGCTGTGATAGATGTATAAAGAAAACGTTGTGATATGTGGAAAAACGTTGTAGAATACATAACATATAAACTTCTAGAAACGATGTGATATGTGGCAAAACGTCGTAGAATAAAGAACATATAAACTTTTAGAAACGCTATGATATATGGCAAAACACTGTAGAAAAGAGAAGATGACAACATTTCTTAAACGATATAGAACACTGTACAAACATAAGAGCAACACCATTTGAAACGCTGTAGTATGTCAATTTTCTACAACGCTTTGGTATATATTGTGATATTTCTAAGATCTATAACAACTTGTCGGTAGACAGCTTTCATCAAAATGTTGTTAAAGGTTTTCACAGCGTTTATTCAACGCTGTAAAATGGAAAATTTCTTGTAGTGTAATTTTCTATATAAGCTATCTTCAGATTTGAAAGGGTGTGGGTTTGATTAATCTCAAGGCAAAGGTTTTATCCACCATTAATTAGAGTTTAGGCAATCATATTAATTTTTCGGTTTTTATCTCCATAAAATCAGTTTTTTTTTTTTTTTTTTTTTTTTGAATTTATTGATCATTGTAATCAATCTTTTGTACTCTTCTCATTGGTATTAATAAAAAAATTCTCTTAAGTGAACATACACTACCACGACGTTAGTGGAACCACTATAAATTAGTGTGCGGTTTATTTTATCGTTATTGCTCGTTATATATTGCTTGTTGATTGTTTGTGATTGGTTATTAGGTTGATCATGTTTGGGTTTGAGATATTGATTGGTTGTTGTTGCACTTCTATCATGATCAGCTCATTTCTGTTACGTTGGGCCTTGTGTTCAAGTGGTTTCGAATATGAAAACTCCACAACATTTGGTACCGGAGCTTCTGATGTTGATAGATAGTCGTAGAAATGTTGCAATCAAGTTCATGTAGTCCCTTAATGGTTTTTTCAAGTGGTATAGCACTGTATGTATGTGGATCCTATGCGGCTTTGGGATCACAATTGGTAATTGACAAGTGGAATGGTGATAATGGTTTTGAAAAGGGGCAATGGAAGATAAAAGCGATTTTTAGGCGGAATCGGGGCATCATGTAGTGTTTGATGCACATTTGTTGCTGGCGGACATCTCTGATGTGGAGAGACCGGAAATGAAAGAGTGGGCATTTATTTCACTTCAACTTGCTATAAGGGAGAATGTTATCTCTGAAATTAGTTGTTAGACGACTGTTAAGGGTATTTGGGACAAGCTGGAGGAGTTATATTTAAAGATGTCACTTACTAATCCTTTGATCTTGTTGCAAACGTTTTCCACATATAAAATGAAAGAGGGAACTTCACTAAAGGCGCACTTAAATGCGTTCTATGAGTTTCTAATGAAGATGAAGGACGTAGATTTGAAAATTGAAGAAGAACGAAAGACATTGATATTGTTGTGTTTGTTACCGGATCGTCATATGAGTTTCTTAAATAAATTAATCTATAGTCAGGATATATTGACATTGGAAGATGTCAAGACGGTCTTCTTAGTGAGGAACTAAGAGATCAAATGAAGGAGTTGAGCGAGCGTAGTGGTGGAGCTAGTAATGGTCACGAGTTATTTGCGGAGAAGGAAAAGAATGTGAAGAAGGAAACCGTGGGCGTTCTAAATCAAGGAATCCCAGTTGGAGAGGAAAATCGAGGGAAAGAAATGACAAGTGCTATATTTGAAAGAAATCGGGGCATTGGAAGAATGAATGTTCGGATAAACATAGGAAAAAGGAAGTAGCATCTTCATCCGTAGCGGTGGAGAGTGGTATTGGTGAGGTGGATGATGATGTATTGACTGCTGTAGCATCGAGTGTTTCACGTAGCAAATGGGTACTCGATTCGGGTGCGTCTTATCATACGACGCTGAGTAGGAATTATTTTTCCTTCTATGAACACAAAGATGGAAATGCAATTGTTATGAGAAACGATTCTATATGTAAGTCAATGGGCATTGGCTCTATGCAATAAGAATGTTTGATGGAGTGGTTCGCACGCTCACTCGTGTACGCTATGTTCTAGGACTTAGGAAGTCGCTTATATATTTAGGGCAATTAGATTCTCTAGGATGCAAGATCGCTACTGAGAAGGATTACTTGAGGGTTTCGAAGGGGGTGCTTGTGTTATGAAATGTGTTAGAACTCGTGGTGTATATTTTCTTCAAGGTATGACCATAAGAAGTGAAACTTGTGTGGGACTTTATAGTCCTAGTGGCTTAGATGCGACACAATTGTGGCATTTGAAATTGGTTCATATCTCAGAGAGAAGTTTGGATATTCTTCATAATAAGGAGATGATCAAGGGTGAGAGTTTCAACAAACTATAGTTTTTCAAGGAATATGCTGTGGGAAGCAAACAAAGGTATCATTTGGTGAAGGAAAACATAATTCATGAGCGGTTCTTGAGTATGTTCAATCGAATGTTTGGGAACTGAAATCAGTTTCTTCTTTAGGTGGCACACGTTATTACATTTCTTTCATTAATGATTTTTCTTAGAAGGTATGGGTATATGTAATGAAGGCCAATTCAGAGGCATTTGCTAAGTTCAAAGTGTGGAGAACTCTTGTTAAAAATGAGAGCGAAAAGTCTTTGAAAGTTTTAAGGACCGATAATGGTGGAGAATATGTTTTCGGAGAATTACTGGAGTATTGCAAGCATCATGGAATCTGGAGGCATTTTAGTATAGCCGGAGATCCGCTATCTAATGGAGTATCGGAGAGAATGAACCAAACTCTACTTGAGAAAGCTTGATGCTTGAGACTGACATCAGGTTTGTATAGGAGATTTTGGTTCGAAGCTTTGTCAACCATGGTGCGTATTGTGAATCAAATTCCATGATCGACTATTGATAACAAAATTCCAGAAGAAGTTTGGAAGGGGAAGAGTGTTAACTTGAGATATCTTCGGGTGTTTGGTTGCCTGTGTTCATGTGCATGATCCGGGAAATGATAAGCTTAAGACTAGAGTTTTCAAGGGGATTTTACTTGGTTGCAAGGACGGCGTAAAATGTTATAGGATTTGGAATCCAAAACGAAGATGGTTGTAAATTCTTTGATGAGTCTGCTTTGTTCAAAACGAATGAAAGCTCATCAAATGTTTCAGATTTGGTTCATGGAAAATCAAATGAGAACGAAGTCATTCTTACATTCCCTCTAAGTAGTAGTAGAGTTAAAGAAGAAGCTTGTTTAGTGGAAATGGTTGTTGAAGCATCACATAGTCTACATAGTTCCTCTAGTAATGTTGGCGATTTACATAATACTAAAGAGAATTTGGTTCAAGGTGGAGCCAAAAGTGGTGGATGTATAGTATTGCTACTTGGGTTGGTCGGCATGCAAAAAGGCCGCCCGAAAGATATAGTGATTGGAATATATTAGATTTGGTGATAATTTGGACTATGCTCTTCATGTAGTCCAAGATGAGCTGATGGACCTTGACGACATCATGAATTCGAGCGTTAGCTTGAACGAGACTTGCGCCATGGAGGAAGATATGCAATCATGGATGAAGAACCAAACTTTCGATTTGGCTCCACTTTCTAAAGGAAACCGTGTTATGGGTGCAAATGGATATACAAGGTGATGGATGGTGGGAGATATAAAGTTAGGCTAGTGACAAAGGGGTTTGCTCAAAGGAAGGAAAATGAGTATGATGAATTTTTTGCACTGGTTATACGCCATACTTCGATCTGGATTTTTCTCCCTATAGTTGTTATGCATGACTTGAAGTTGGATCAACTTGATGCGAAAACCACCTTTTTGCATGTGAGTTGGATGAAGACATCTACATGGAGCAACCAGAAGGGTTCGTGGTAGATGGTAAGTCAATTTTGGTTTGCAAGTCAAAGAAATCACTATATGGTTTGAAGCAATCACCTAGACAATGGTACAAGAGATTTGATAATTTTATACTTGAAAAATGTTTTGATAGAAGCATAAAGGATGCTTGTGTTTATTTCATGAGGTTGGAAAATGATTATTAGGTGTATTTACTCTTGTACATGGACGTTGTGCTCACTGCCTCTTGAGATAAGATGGAAATCAACAAATTAAAGATGTTTTTGAAATCGGAATTTAAAATGAAAGATTTTGGAGAAGCAAAGAAAATATTAGACAAGGAAATTGAGAGGAAACGAAAGTATTTTGAGTTGATACTGACTCAAAAGGATTACATTAAGAAAGTATTTGGCCAGTTTAGCATAGCGAATGCAAAGGCGTCAAATACGTCTTTATCTTTTCATGTAAATCTTTTGAGTAAGGGATCAACTATCGAGGAGAAAGACAAGACCTATGTAACAGCCCGAATTTCAGTTAATGCTAAAATTCACTAATTGCAGAATAAATAATCTCAGATGTGAGAATTGGGGGAAACGGGCTGCGTCATTGCGTTCGTCTCGGAAAAATACGCGAAATAGAGTCCGAAATTTTGTAAATCGGAGTCCGTATGGCCCAGTTATGGTTCAATGAAGTTTGCAGAATATTCAAAGATCATAACAGATTTAAAATTCAGGTTCAAATTTCGAAATTGGGGCCATTGGGCCCAGGCGGGGAAAATTCCCGCCTAGCTACCCAAGTCGACAGCCCTGTCGACTGGGCAGTCGACTTGGCTAGGACCAAGTCGACAGCCCTGTCGACTTGGGTGTCGACAGGGGGTGCTCGGCCAGTTTAACCTGGTGCACCATTTTAGGGTTTGGCTGTGTTTTGGGCTGTTCTCTAGAAGCTTCCGAGATCTGATGGTCCTAATGTAATTTAGGGTTAATCTAATGGCCTAAAACACTTGCCTAATCTATAAATACACCCTAACACTACCCTAATTCATACTAAAAATAGATTCAAGGGCCTCATGCCGTCAAATTAAAACTAGAAGGAGCCTCCACCAAAGTTGAGAGGAAGTTAGCATCTCAAATCAACTCTAAGCAAGTTCTAATCCACTCTAGCAACTTAATCTTCCTCATTGGAGTGCTAATTAGTTATTTGTGAGTTCCTATGCCTTTAGCAAGCAATTGCTAAACTAATTAGGATAGGATATTAGGAGGCTATGGATGTAAATGTGGATTTATGCAAGTTGTGGTTGTCATATGTTATAAGTTCATATGCAAATTTGTCTCTTTTTATGATATGATGTGTTATGCAAGTTCATATGCAAGTTTATATGCAAGTTCATATGCAAGTTCATATGCAAGTTTGTCTCTTTTTATGATATGCATAACATATGCAAGTTTGCCTTTATGATATGACATGATATGCAAGTTTATATGCAAGTTCATATGCAAGTTCATATGCAAGTTCATATGCAAGTTTGTCTCTTTTTATGATATGCATAACATATGCAAGTTTGCCTTTATGATATGACATGATATGCAAGTTTATATGCAAGTTCATATGCAAGCATAACATATGCAAGTTTGCCTTTATGATATGACATGATATGCAAGTTTATATGCAAGTTCATATGCAAGTTCACATGCAAGTTTGTCTCTTTTTATGATATGCATAACATATGCAAGTTTGCCTTTATGATATGACATGATATGCAAGTTCATATGCAAGTTCATATGCAAGTTCATATGCAAGTTTGTCTCTTTTTATGATATGCATAGCATATGCAAGTTTGCCTCTATGTATGACATGTTATGCAAGTTCATATGCAAGTTTGGGTTAATGATTTGTGCTAGTTGGGTTTAATGCTATGATGCAAGTTGACACCTTTTAAACCCATGTAAATGCCAATGTTGTGCTAAGATTGAACCCATTACATTTATAATGAATCTTCCCATTTATATGACATGTCATGAGAACGAATTACGTGGGAAACGATGGGGTTAATATGCATGTTAATAGAAATGTGTAAAGTTGGTATGCTTAAGCATAACATAAAATGAATGGACATAATTGGGAATTTACCTATTAAGTTAGGTCTACCCATATTATGGAGTTGGGAATTTACCTATTAAGTTAGGTCTACCCATACTATGGAATTGGGAATTTACCTATTGAGTTAGGTCTACCCATATTCTTAAAAATGTGTAATTAATTAGGGATAATTAATACAAATTATGGGGGTGATTAATTAGGTGTAATTAATCAACTAAGACACGAGGTTGGACCCTTTTATAGCGGAAGTCTGCTCGGAACCGACCGGCAATCCAGCAGCTACAAATGATTGGCCCAATGTGAGAGGTCTTAGTCATAAATTAAATACGTGATTAAAGTAAAGACACGAGGTTAGACCCTTTTTATGACGGAAGTCTGCCCGGACCCAACCGGCATATCCAGCAGTCATAAAAGATGGTCTAATATGAGAGGTCTTTATGAGGTCATGATCTTAATTAATTAATTAAGAAACACTTAACCATATTAGCATGTAGAGGGACATGAGGGGTTAAGTGGGTGCCTTGGGTGGCATGTGGAAATCTAGTGGTTGCCTTGGGTGGTAATAGAAAATACGATTAGAATACTTAACCAAAGTGGAACATGTAATTAAAACATGATTAAAGGGTTAAGTGGTATACACTAGAAATGACAAGCTTAGGTGGGTAGCTTGTGGGGGCCCATTTCAACCAATATCCCAAACGTATCTTTGTGGGCTCGACCCAAGTCGAGGACGGGACACGCATATTGGGCTTGACTATAAGAGGCCAAAACGGGGTAGCGGTGGCAACGCGAGTCCAACGGGTTTCATATGCGTGTGTGGACCCGGGCTGGTAGGTAAGACGTTGTTGCATCGTGTAGATATAAGCCGTGCACCATTTGCTGTATCGGGTTGCCACTTTGGGGAGTGATACACCCCATTGTGGGGCCAGCACGGGTATCTACGGTAGGGAGCCGATCGCTTGGGAGTAGTGGGTACACCTAGTGGAGATAGGGGCAGACGGCACCTATGTAGTCAGCTAGGGGTACATGAAACTACTGGGTAAATTTTCTAAGTCCTTGGGAGGGATCAACCTTTAAGTAGTAATGACTGGTGTGGTGCAGTGTAGGAATTATCCTTGGGTGGGTAAATGCGTCTTTATCATTATCTTAATTCATTCTAAGTCTGATTGGCTACGGAGTGTAGTCATTTATCCCCAGTCACACCGTACCAAGTTATATCATACCCCAATTACTTTAATGATTGTATTGTTAAAGTTATAGGACTCGCTCAGACTTATGTCTGACCCCGTTGTTTTTATCTTTTTTTCCAACCCTCAGGTTCTCAGAGTGGGCCCAGCACGAGTGGGCTTTGATCAGGCTGCTTTTATTACTCTCTTGGAGCTTGGACCCTAGATGTAGAGCCCAGCTTACCCTTTTCTTTTATGGCTATCAGTTCATGTATTGGGATTATGTATTTTTATTTATCAGGATGGATATTTTGTACTTGACCCTTATTATGGTTTTGTGATGTAACCAGACATGTTTTACTTTCCACTGCAATGAAATGATGTTTTAAATTTTCAAGCATTACTTATATCTGTCTTGATGTAATTTTTCTGTTCTATATTCATTTAAAATACTCCACCGATGTTATGGCATTCCCATAGCGAGTGATCATAGCGGGAGTGGGGTGTTACACGTGGTATCAGAGCAAAGGTTACCGGAACAGATAAATTTTTTTAGAAAACTATTTTTCTAGAAACATTTTTGGAAGAGATATTTTCAAAAACATGTCTTTAAAGAGAAAAGTTTTTGAAAGAAAAGCATAATCCCCAATAGCAATATCTTTATCCTTCGAATTCTCCGTTTTGAATCTTTCCTTTTTCGTTTCAGCATGGCTGAGGATCTTAACTTTCCGGAGGGTGTGACGATACCAGTATGGTATAGGAGATTGATGGAGGCTAGGGCCACCACTGCGGGTCCAGCAAATGTTCCTCCACCAACCGTGGCACCCGATCTTCCCCCTCCCCCTCCTCCTCGCACGGATACTTTTGCTAAGACTTGCAAGGAATTTAAAGCTATGGGAGGGAAACCTTTTCAAGGATCTGAAACTTTTGTGGAGGCTAGAGATTGGCTTAAGGAGGTGGAAGAGTTGATAGATATCTTTGAGATGGAAGAAGGAAAGAAAGTCAAGTTAGCGGCTTGGTTAATGAAGGGAGAGGCCTCATTCTGGTGGGAGGTCACTAATGGAGAACGCCCCGTTGACTCTTGGGCGGATTTTAGGCAAAGATTTGTGGCAAAGTTTCTCTCAAGGGCGGAGGAAAACTTGTATATGGAAAGATTCTTGACTCTAAAGCAAGGAAATCTCTCAGTGAAGGAATATGTCAACAAGTTTAATCAATTGGCAAGATTTGGCCTAGACATGGTGAATACACCGGAGAAGAAGGCTTTGAGGTTCGTGAAAGGCTTGAATGAACCGATGCATGGATTGGCTATGACTCATATCCCTATGGGGGCCACCTTTGAGAAGCTAGTTGACATGGCACTCATGCATGAAGAAGAGAAGGGTCCCAATGTTAATAAGGCACCCGAGAAGAAGGGAGATCAAAAGAGTCCTCAGCAACAACAGCAAAAAAAAGGTGGGAAAGGCAACGGTGGCAAGGGGAAGAAGAAGTGCTTCAATTGCGGGATACCAGGCCACATAAGCAAAGATTGTCGAAAGAAGAAGAAGACTGGCTGCTATAACTGTGGCGAAGCAGGGCATCTAGTGAAGGATTGCCCTAAGAAGGGGCAAAGGACGGGATCTACCTCAGGAGGACAGGTGCAAGCTCTTATGGCACCGGGTCAGGCTAGGGGGCAAGTACAGGCTCTCACGGTTCCACCGATTCAGGAAAGAGGTAGAACTATTTCCGTTGAAAGTCTGGTTTTTCTATTTGATCATCCTGTCCGTACATTGTTTGATTCTGGCGCATCGCATTCGTTTATCTCATCACCATTAGTTGAGTCACTGCACTTAGACACCAGTCTGGTAGATGATCCCTTGGTTGTTTCAAACCCAATTGGGGGCTCCACTTATTTGTCCATGATATGTTTGGGTTTGAAGATTTCTATACTTAGCATTGAGTTTAGATGTGATGCTTTTGTTTTGGGCTTCACGGGCTATGGGTTGATTTTGGGCATGGACTGTTTATCCAGTAATGGTGCCGTTCTTGACTGCGAAAGGAGAGTTGTTAGGCTCATGACCCGCTTGGGTAACACTCTCGAGATCTCTTGTAATCCCATGGATTCGGTTATGCTAAGTTATCTTGAATCGCTTGACGCTTCGATCGAGAGTTTGCAATCTGTTAAAGTGGTCCGGGAATACTCGGATGTGTTTGAGGAGGTGAAGGGCTTACCTCCGAAGCGGGAGATTGACTTCCGAATATATCTGGTGGATAACGCTAAACCTGTTTCTTTACCAGTGCGCCACATGGCTCCTCGTGAGAGGAGGGAACTCCATAAGCAAGTAGGGGAGTTGCTTGAGAAGGGGTTCATAAGACGAAGTATATCGGAGTGGGGTGCTCCAGTAGTTTTTGCTACGAAGGCGGATGAGTCCCTCAGACTTTGTGTAGACTATAGAGAACTCAACAAACTCACAAAGAAGAATAGGCACCCATTGCCAAGGATTGATGATCTTTTCGATCAGTTGGTTGGCGCTTCAGTATTTTCTCAGTTGGACTTAGCCACGGGGTTTCATCAGTTGAGGGTGGCTGAGGATAGCATAGACAAGACTGCCTTTAGGACTCCGGATGGTTTCTATGAGTGGATGGTGATGCCATTTGGGTTGACGAACGCCCCTGCATACTTTGTTGATTTGATGAGTAGGGTGTTCAGGGAGTTCCTTAATAAGTTCGTGGTGGTCTTTGTGGATGATATCTTAGTATTTTCTAAGAGTGAAGAAGAGCATGCCCTACATCTTAGGGAAGTGTTGGAGACTCTTCGAGCCCATAGCCTTAAGGCTAAATTCTCTAAATGTCACTTCTGGAGGAAGGAAGTGCGGTTCTTGGGGCACGTGGTCTCTAAGGAAGGGATAGCCGTGGATCCCGCGAAGGTAGTGTCCATCCAAGATTGGAAGGTTCCTAGAAATGCTACCGAAGTAAGAAGTTTCTTGGGGTTGGCGGGTTACTATAGGAAGTTTATCAAAGACTTCGCGAAGATATCAGCCCCATTAACCCGCTTAACGAAGAAGAATCTTGTTTTCACATGGGACGTAGATTGTGATGATGCGTTCCGACAGTTAAAGAGAGCTTTAACCACTGCTCCAGTTTTAGTGTTGCCAGATGGGAGTAAGTCATTTGTTGTCTATACCGATGCTTGTGGGACAGGACTGGGCGCAGTCTTAATGCAAGAGGGAAGGGCAATAGCCTATGGTGGAAGGCAGTTGAGGGCACATGAGAAAAATTACCCTACCCATGATCTAGAGTTGGCCGCTATTGTTTTTGCGCTTAAGATTTGGCGCCATTATCTTCTTGGTGAGAGATTCGAATTGTTCACTGACCACAAATCAATTAAGTACTTGTTCTCTCAGAAGGATTTGAATTTGAGACAACAAAGGTGGATGGAGTTCTTAGCATCCTATGATTTCGAGATAGCGTATACCCCTGGCAAGGGTAACGTGGTGGCGGACGCCTTGAGCAGAAAAAGGTTGTCCTTGAGTCCATTGTTCGTGGAACAACGAAGCTTGGAATTTATCTCGATGTTTGATTTCAGACCTTCCATTGACTATATACCCGGTTTGCTAGCATCCTTGGAGGTCAGACCTACTCTTTTGGGGCGGATTGGAGAAGCACAGAGGGACGACCCACAGTTGGTTGAGTTGGTAGAGAAGCTCATAAGGGGGGAGTCGTCCAGCCATTTGAGTAGGTACACCCTAGACGATAGGGGGTGCTTGCGTAGAGACGGTAGACTCTGTGTACCGCAAGACGAGGGTTTGAGGAAGGCTATTCTTGATGATGCACACCGTTCTAGGATGACCATTCATCCCGGTGGGGACAAGATGTACCAAGACATGAAGCGGGTTTTCTTCTGGGCCGGTATGAAGAAAGATGTGGCCGAGTATGTCGCTCGATGCTTGGTGTGCCAACAGGTGAAAGCGGAGCAAAAGAAACCAGGTGGGTTGCTTCACCCATTGGAAGTTCCGCAATGGAAGTGGGATAGCGTCTCGATGGATTTTATTGACGGGTTACCCAGATCGAGAAAGGGTAATACGGGAATTTGGGTTGTGGTAGACAGACTTACTAAAAGCGCCCATTTCATACCTGTGAAGAGCAAGAGGACTGCTCCATGGCTAGCTTCAGTATATCTTCGAGAGATAGTTCGATTGCATGGGGTACCCTCTAGCATAGTGAGTGATCGAGATCCTATCTTCACTAGCGAGTTCTGGAAAAGTTTGCAAGAAGCAGTGGGGACTCAATTATGTCTGAGCACCGCATATCATCCTCAGACAGACGGCCAGACTGAGAGGGTGAATCGTGTCCTAGAAGACCTTTTGAGGCTTTGTATCTTAGATTTTGGAGGTACATGGGAAGAGCATCTTCCATTGGTGGAGTTCGCATATAATAACAGCTTTCAGTCCAGTATTGGTATGGCTCCTTTCGAAGCTCTCTATGGAAGGCCTTGTCGATCACCTACATTTTGGTGGGAATCCACGGATAAGATCTTACTTGGGCCTGATATGGTTAGGGAGACTTCTGAGAAGATTGACTTGATTCGAAGAAGGATGAAAGCAGCGCAGGATAGGCAAAAATCTTATGCGGACAAGAGGAGGACGGATCTTGAGTTTGAAGTTGGGGACATGGTCTTTGTCAAAGTATCTCTGTTACGAAATGTGGTTCACTTTGGATCTGTTGGGAAGTTAGCACCAAGGTTCGTAGGGCCGTTTCCTATTAAGGAAAGGATTGGACGGATGGCATATAGAGTGGAGTTGCCCGACAAACTTAGTGGTGTACATGATGTATTCCATGTCTCACATTTGAGGAAGTGCCTACATGAGACCGCAGAGGTGGTAGAGTCGAGCTTGCTTAGAGAAGTGGAAGTAGAGCGTGATGCGACTATTCGACGAGCTCCCACTCGCGTCCTTGGGTCAGAGACTAGGAAATTGAGGAATCGAGAGGTTCAACTAGTCAAAGTACAATGGGGAGAAGATGAGGGCAACGCTACTTGGGAGACGGAAGCGAAGATGCGCTCATTGTACCCATTCCTTTTTGAGGGTATGTCTTTTAACTTCTCCTTTATCGTTTGTCTAGTACCTATCTTATCTTTAGTATGTCCTCTCGTTAGTACTTTTGACCTTTAGATAGGGTAAACCTATGGTTGAAACATGTGTTTGAGACATGTTATGGTTGATGGATGCATGTGGATGCAAGTGTTTGCTAGTGGTTGCTCGTGGATGCATATACACACACTCTAGACACTAGATCGGCTCAGTCACTTCATATTGCATATTGCATATAATTGTGTGTAGGTAGCTAAATTTATGGATGTATAATGATTGTGTTATCATATGGATGATGCATTTTGGTGAATGATTGTGCACTCATGTAGATGTTGTATGTGTCGATAGGGTTCTCTCGCAAACATAATGGATGCATGGCACTATCATGGTTTGCATATGTTCATACATTAGTTAGGGAACATATACACACACTTTTTGCATATGCTCATACATCATTATAAATTGTTTTAAGGACAATGGATGCCCATGTTTGATGGATTGAGTAGATGGTTGTTTGGATGGTAGGATATGCATTCTCCTTAGCTTAGAGATTTCGGGGACGAAATCCTTTAAGGAGGGGAGAATGTAACACCCCGAATTTCAGTTAATGCTAAAATTCACTAATTGCAGAATAAATAATCTCAGATGTGAGAATTGGGGGAAACGGGCTGCGTCATTGCGTTCGTCTCGGAAAAATACACGAAATAGAGTCCGAAATTTTGTAAATCGGAGTCCGTATGGCCCAGTTATGGCCCAATGAAGTTTGCAGAATATTCAAAGTTCAAAACAGATTTAAAATTCAGGTTCAAATTTCGAAATTGGGGCCAATGGGCGCAGGCGGGGAAAATTCCCGCCTAGCTACCCAAGTCGACAGCCCTGTCGACTGGGCAGTCGACTTGGCTAGGACCAAGTCGATAGCCCTGTCGACTTGGGTGTCGACAGGGGGTGCTTGGCCAGTTTAACCTGGTGCACCATTTTAGGGTTTGGCTGTGTTTTGGGCTGTTCTCTAGAAGCTTCCGAGATCTGATGGTCCTAATCTAATTTAGGATTAATCTAATGGCCTAAAACACTTGCCTAATCTATAAATACACCCTAACACTACCCTAATTCATACTAAAAATAGATTCAAGGGCCTCATGCCGTCAAATTAAAACTAGAAGGAGCCTCCACCAAAGTTGAGAGGAAGTTAGCATCTCAAATCAACTCTAAGCAAGTTCTAATCCACTCTAGCAACTTAATCTTCCTCATTGGAGTGCTAATTAGTTATTTGTGAGTTCCTATGCCTTTAGCAAGCAATTGCTAAACTAATTAGGATAGGATATTAGGAGGCTATGGATGTAAATGTGGATTTATGCAAGTTGTGGTTGTCATATGTTATAAGTTCATATGCAAATTTGTCTCTTTTTATGATATGATGTGTTATGCAAGTTCATATGCAAGTTCATATGCAAGTTCATATGTGCAAGTTTGTCTCTTTTTATGATATGCATAACATATGCAAGTTTGCCTTTATGATATGACATGATATGCAAGTTTATATGCAAGTTCATATGCAAGTTTGTCTCTTTTTATGATATGCATAACATATGCAAGTTTGCCTTTATGATATGACATGATATGCAAGTTTATATGCAAGTTCATATGCAAGTTCATATGCAAGTTCACATGCAAGTTTGTCTCTTTTTATGATATGCATAACATATGCAAGTTTGCCTTTATGATATGACATGATATGCAAGTTTATATGCAAGTTCATATGCAAGTTCATATGCAAGTTCATATGCAAGTTTGTCTCTTTTTATGATATGCATAGCATATGCAAGTTTGCCTCTATGTATGACATGTTATGCAAGTTCATATGCAAGTTTGGGTTAATGATTTGTGCTAGTTGGGTTTAATGCTATGATGCAAGTTGACACCTTTTAAACCCATGTAAATGCCAATGTTGTGCTAAGATTGAACCCATTACATTTATAATGAATCTTCCCATTTATATGACATGTCATGAGAACGAATTACGTGGGAAACGATGGGGTTAATATGCATGTTAATAGAAATGTGTAAAGTTGGTATGCTTAAGCATAACATAAAATGAATGGACATAATTGGGAATTTACCTATTAAGTTAGGTCTACCCATATTATGGAGTTGGGAATTTACCTATTAAGTTAGGTCTACCCATACTATGGAATTGGGAATTTACCTATTGAGTTAGGTCTACCCATATTCTTAAAAATGTGTAATTAATTAGGGATAATTAATACAAATTATGGGGGTGATTAATTAGGTGTAATTAATCAACTAAGACACGAGGTTGGACCCTTTTGTAGCGGAAGTCTGCCCGGAACCGACCGGCAATCCAGCAGCTACAAATGATTGGCCCAATGTGAGAGGTCTTAGTCATAAATTAAATACGTGATTAAAGTAAAGACACGAGGTTAGACCCTTTTTATGATGGAAGTCTGCCCGGACCCAACCGGCATATCCAGCAGTCATAAAAGATGGTCTAATATGAGAGGTCTTTATGAGGTCATGATCTTAATTAATTAATTAAGAAACACTTAACCATATTAGCATGTAGAGGGACATGAGGGGTTAAGTGGGTGCCTTGGGTGGCATGTGGAAATCTAGTGGTTGCCTTGGGTGGTAATAGAAAATACGATTAGAATACTTAACCAAAGTGGAACATGTAATTAAAACATGATTAAAGGGTTAAGTGGTATACACTAGAAATGACAAGCTTAGGTGGGTAGCTTGTGGGGGCCCATTTCAACCAATATCCCAAACGTATCTTTGTGGGCTCGACCCAAGTCGAGGACGGGACACGCATATTGGGCTTGACTATAAGAGACCAAAACGGGGTAGCGGTGGCAACGCGAGTCCAACGGGTTTCATATGCGTGTGTGGACCCGGGCTGGTAGGTAAGACGTTGTTGCATCGTGTAGATATAAGCCGTGCACCATTTGTTGTATTGGGTTGCCACTTTGGGGAGTGATACACCCCATTGTGGGGCCAGCACGGGTATCTATGGTAGGGAGCCGGTCGCTTGGGAGTAGTGGGTACACCTAGTGGAGATAGGGGCAGACGACACCTATGTAGTCAGCTAGGGGTACACGAAACTACTGGGTAAATTTTCTAAGTCCTTTGGAGGGATCAACCTTTAAGTAGGAATGACTGGTGTGGTGCAGTGTAGGAATTATCCTTGGGTGGGTAAATGCGTCTTTATCGTTATCTTAATTCATTCTAAGTCTGATTGGCTACGGAGTGTAGTCATTTATCCCTAGTCACACCGTACCAAGTTATACCATACCCCAATTACTTTAATGATTGTATTGTTAAAGTTATAGGACTCGCTCAGACTTATGTCTGACCCCGTTGTTTTTATCTTTTTTTCCAACCCTCAGGTTCTCAGAGTGGGCCCAGCACGAGTGGGCTTTGATCAGGCTGCTTTTATTACTCTCTTGGAGCTTGGACCCTAGATGTAGAGCCCAGCTTACCCTTTTCTTTTTTGGCTATCAGTTCATGTATTGGGATTATGTATTTTTATTTATCAGGATGGATATTTTGTACTTGACCCTTATTATGGTTTTGTGATGTAACCAGACATGTTTTACTTTCCGCTGCAATGAATTGATGTTTTAAATTTTCAAGCACTACTTATATCTGTCTTGATGTAATTTTTCTGTTCTATATTCACTTAAAATACTCCACCGATGTTATGGCATTCCCATAGCGAGTGATCATAGCGGGAGTGGGGTGTTACAACCTACATGGCAAAGGTGCCATATGCAAGTGCAGTTGGAAGTTTGATGTATGCCATGGTGTTGATACCAAAAATTGGTTCAACACCCAAAGAGAAGAATCATGTAGAGAGCAAGTGAAGATTAACAATTATAAACAGTACTAAAATTGAAAGAGATCACACACAAATTTATAGTGGTTCGACATTAATGAGCCTACGTCCACTTTATAATCTTTATATATTGATTGAACTATCAACCAAGATGATTACAACATAGAACAAAATGATTTAGAAATTCACAATAAACTTCAATCTCCCCTTTCTGAACTAAAAAAAGGGTATTTATAAGTGATACAATGCTTAGCCGCCTTTAACACGTGTCGTCAAATCCAAAGAAATTGTTACGGCTGAATTAGCCAGCATCCTCTGAAGAATCAGTATTCTATTTTAAACCACCGGTGTGAGCTGGCACGTGATTTTCCCGCTCTGGATGATTTGAACGAGAAAAATCTGTAGCGAGCTAATCTATAGGCTAGATTTTCAGCCATACCGTAGCTGATTATGCTTGGTCATATCGGGCTCCTTCTGGGCCATGCCAAATGGGGGAGATGTGCTTAAATGTCGGGCTTTATTGACTTATCCAACTCGATATACTTCAGATATGAATCGGTCTTATTACTATGCCTTAGTGGGCAGTCCAAAAAGGCCCATCAACACTTTGCCCCCTAAAGTGTGGTTCGTTTGAAAGGAAGCATACTTTGTTGTTGTGAATTTTAAGCGAAATCTTCCATATCACACGTTCTTTGGGTTTCCTTGACTCACCCATTTAATAGACCTTGTGAATTGCGCTGAGTCCCATCAATCACGTCGAAATTACGGACAAGTTCAGATAATGATGGTGCCTCTCTGTCTTCTGTCCCATCGGCTGGTCTCTGACTCCCCAACTTCTTTATACGTTAGCTAGGTCCAGCCTTATTAAGTGAATATGAATAACCACTCTCTCTCATTATAAAAGGAAAATCTCCTTTATCTCTGTCTTTTTAATTTTTACGGTCGCGAGAATTAACATGCTGCTCTGAAGAAAGGCGATTACTAAACATCATCTTCCTCCAAGGTCATCTTTTTCAGGTATGAGCCATTTCTCATGTCGAAACATCAGTCTGGTACGAGATCTATCCTTCCCTCGTCACATTTTGAGGCTTGAATTGACCTAATCGTCGGGGTTCATCTGCGCCAAATCGCCGGAGTCAGTGGCGCGGCCGCCCAAGGTGAGGCCACCACCCTCTGGGTGGGTTCGTGGATATTGAATCCGCCATCTTGACAACATCGTGGATGTAAAAAATAAGGATTTAATGTCCATTCCAAGCGTCCTGTGCATCGGGATGCCTTTGAACTTTAAGATACGTGACAATGCTTGAGTGAGCGGTGAAAAGATTCCACCTTTCATACACTTTGGGTCATATTATTTGTGATTTACCTTTCATCGGGCTGTGCTTGTAAAAGGTTCCAACTTTCTTTCTCCTCCCTTCCTTTTTATTTAGATTTATAATCACCTTGCATATCAATAGTCAAAACACGTGATACCCAGAAGCAAGGACCGGGCAAAGGAGTATCTTTTTCTACTAGAATGGACAGCTCTTCTAGGTCGTCGGATCGATCAGGACCCGTTCTGTCGACAGATCCACTACTTGTTCCCCCAATAGCGGTTGAGCTAACTGAAGCGATACCCATTCCTCTAGCACTCGACATGCTTCCGGGTGCGGAAATCCCGGAGAACCCTCGGGATGCAAAAAAGTCCAACATCAGACTCAAACGACTACAACACTTAACATCAAAACACAATATTTCTTTCGATGATGTCCTTGTCCCTGGGAAAACCAGTAGGCTTCACAACCCCCTGGATGGTTACATGACAATTTCTTTTCCTATGTGTAATGTGGGAGCCATCCCCCTTTTCCCCTTTTCATTGTAAACTTCTTATGTCGGATGAATTTGGCTCCGATGCAATTTCACCCGATTGCTTACGACAATTTGATGTCAATCTATTATTTGTATATGAAACATCTGGGTTACCTTCCGACCTTTGATGATCTAGCCTTCCTTTTTAATTTTAGACACAATGAGAAACAGTCCCCTCCATGCTCTACTTTGAGTCCGTTCGGAGCTAGAAGATTATTGTAGATATTCCAAGTAAGGTGGGTGACCCCAAGCGAGACTGGTTTTGTATTAAGCAGCAACCGGGGTGCGCTCGCTACTGGCTCAAATGTGGTGAGTTTTCTCTCTGCTGTTCGATATACTTTCCATTGAAGTTTCTTTCGCCGACTTCCACATTCTTTTTTTTACAGGGGACGAGCAACCAAGGCCCAAGGAGGGAGTATTTAAGGAACGTCACAGACAACTGATTGAGCTGAAATGGAAGCAACGACAGTTTTGGAACTGTTTGACTGATAAAATTTTGCACCAATATTCTCTTCTTGACCAAAGTAGGGCAATGGGCTCCGCAAAAGAAGGGTCTGCACCTACAGCGCTGACCCAGGATGCGGTGCCCCCAGTCGAGAAGAAACCGGAGGATGAACAAGTAACTCGTTCGATCGAGGAATCTTCTGCTCATCACTCGCCCGAGAATAAAAAGAAATCCAGTACAAAAAATCCTTCCTTTAAAAGGCAGATCCAAGAGATCGAGAGGCCAAATGTCGAGATATCGAACATCGACAAAGGGAAAAGGTTCCTGCTAAGAAAGCCCCAGAAGCGGCGTAGAGGGAACAAAACAAAGAGAATCTTACTAAAACTCACTCGAGAGATTCGGAGGTCGAGAGAGATTTTCCCGTAGTTCATGATTCACAGGAGGAGTATGATGCATCCCCCCTTCCAGGTTTGGAAAAGCTGCACATACCCGATGTCATTATCTTGCCACAAAGCTTAGACCCAAATCAATTTTTTGCCAATCAATCTGAGGGAATGTCCTTCCTAGGCAGACATGAGGGTATTGAAGGTATGATTTCATTAGTGGTATGGGGTCCATTGCACGTCACAATACCATACTCTCTGTGTATAAATTGAGGGTTGTTCATCCCGTTTATAATCTTTATTTATTCGCAGACATTGACGAAGAGTTTTACGGCGACCTTTTCGCTTCCTTCCCAATGGACCCCAGGTTGGATGAACCAATTTTACCGCGTGGTGAAAGAGGAGACGGTGACAAAAAGTGGCCACAGCGGGAGGGTGGAGGAAGCGAAGGCAGAGGACACAAGGAGAGACAAAAGAAGCGAGAAAGGGATAGGAGAAAAGGAGAAGGAGAAAGAAGAAGAAGAGAAAGAGGAGGAAGGAAAGGGAGAGTTGCCCGAGGGTCATGATGGGCAAAAGAAGAAACGGTTGAGAACACATGATCAAGCATCGGGAGACATAGAAGAGTTGGGAAACATCCCCAAGAAAAGAAAGGAGAGTAAGTCCCCTAAGCCCAAGAGAGGGGGAGGAGCTGAGCCCTCTCATGCAGTATTTAGTCGTTCTAGTCGTGCGGTAAGAACTCCTTCCAGCGACCGAATCTGAGAGTTGGAACGAGATTTCCTTGACCTCATTTTTTTCAGAAATTAGACCTGCCCCCAAGCTACAGCCACTAACTCGTAGCTTTCGTCACCATATGCATTATAATCTTGAATATGCTCTATCTCAATATGACGTGATGCTTGAATATGCCGGGTAGGTGAGCGGGCAGCTGAAGGAAAGGTTGGCCGAAATTGTCGGATTAAAAAGAGACATCGATAGTGGAAAGAGGACCTATGGATTTCTTGAGAGTAAAATCAAAGATCAGGAATTGCAAGCAGCGGCCGGCAAAGAGAAATATGGGAAGGAGACTGAAAACTTGAATGCCCAAGTCCAACAGAGAGGCAGAGAATGTGATTCAATGAAGGGTGAGATTGAAACTTTGAAGGAAGACAGGGCTCGATTAAATCTCGAAATACAAAAACTTAAAGCCACCCTTCATTCATCCAAACTAGCCAAACATCAGGCTGAAGAAAATGCCGTTGCTGCAATTGAGTCTGCTAATAATCTAAAGCTTCAGCATGGCGTCGACATTGAAACCATTAAGGTCGAGCATGCCCGTGAGAAGGTCGAACTGAAAAAGGGGCATGCTCGCCAGGTTCTTTCATTTTGTGCGCGCTTCCTCCATCATAGGGATTTTTATTGCATGCCAGGATACTCTAGGTTACTGGCCGATATATGGAAGATAGTTCTATGGGAGGAGAAGAGGGTAGCACAGGGTTGCCCGGTGGACAAGGCATTGCTGATGACTCAAATCCTAAATGAAAAATAAAGAGATATCGTGGCGGAAGCAAAGAATCGGGAAAAGTGTGCGGCAGAGGCGGATTGCCGTAGGTTGAAGGGAAAATCGATCTCTGAGAGGGAAGTCGGTGGTAATCGGCATAAGGTTCCCATTTCTTCCGCACACGTGATTGTCGATAAGGGCTCGTCATCTGCTCTTCCACCTGATTCAGTCAAGGTCATGGGAGAGAAAGTGACCGACTCTTATGCTGCAGGTGGGTTCCTTTTCTTCTCTCTTTCTCATTTTTTTCCTTTAATCCTGAGTTTACCCATCCCATCCTGATTTGTGTGTTTTTTCTTTTCTTTGGCAGGAGTCCCGTCAGTGATTGAGAAAGTTCAGGCGGAACTTGTTACTGAAGAAAGGGGCGAAATTGAGGAAACAAACGAGACCCTGAGAGAGGAAAGGACTAACGTAATGCCCTCGAAAGACAAAGATGTTGAGATAGTTGGGGAGTCCAAAAGAGAGGGTAGTCGATGCTTAGCTGAGATTAAAGATCAGAAAGATAGGGAAGTTTCTACTATGAAGACTGAACTCACTGAGGGTCCTTTGAACACTAATTCTCCTCAAGCCCTTCCTACGACCACTTTTTCTTCAGTTCCAGTTCCTGTGGTTCCTCCTAATCTACAGATTCCCGCATCAGCTCCGAGCTCTTTTGGTAGCACGCACGGGGGAGGGGGGTCGAGACGCAGGTTGAACACCGAGGAGATCCAGGAGATGATCAAGCAAAAAGAACTGGCTGAAATGGTAGAGTAAGGGCAGATGCCACCTCCTTTTCAGAAGTTTTTCCTCTTTTGTGGTTATTAGACTTTACATCTCTAGTGATGGCATCTGAATGGTACCTGTCATATAGTAGTATTTTGTAATGATGTCAGGGTACTTTAAATTAAAACCTACTTATTTTGCAAATGCTCGCAACATCTATTTGTAAAAAATGTTGTGTATATTCCCTGTTTTGTTATACTTTAGATGTTGAAGATAATTGGGATGTTACCTTTATCGGGGGTATTTGTCAGTTCTTTTGCCCCCGGTGTTAGGGTAAAGTGTTCAAATGTCGAACTCCCCTGTCAAACTCAAGTGGACCCAACCTCGATCAGGGGTTGGATGTAATTGAGTAGGAGTGCCTCTGGACTTTTATACTTGTCCTTTAGTCGGTAAAGGTTGGAGTTTTAGGGTTCGAGCAGTCTTTTGTTGGGGTGCACCATTCACGTTTTCTTGTCGTTTATACTCACCCTCAAGTCAAGAGGTCGAGAGTTGAGTCCTAAGAGTCGATCAATATGCCTGGACAAGCTTCGATTTTACTCTGAGTCAGCCAAAGTAGAAGTCATAAAACCAGTCAGTCGGTTAAAGTCTGAAATGGGTGTCATTGATAGGGTCGAGCCCTTATTCCTTCGGTCGAGCTGTCTTGTTCTATTTCTATTCGTCTTGTCAAAGCGTCAAGGCATGAGCTATAGTTAGTTAATCACAATCATCAGCTTTTACAATAATAACAAAACAGAGCAAGAACGGAGATTTTTATTCATATGCTATCGTGACCATTGAAAGGCCGCTTATTACAATGTTGAAAACAAACAAACAAACTAATTGCTAAAAGAAAGAAAAGAAACATTGGAAAGTAAATTAAGAGAGATAAGGTCATAAGTGCTCCGCATTCCATGCCCTTTGAAATGGCTCGCCATCCTCCGTTATTAGTCTGAAACTTCCGTTATCAAGCTTTCATTGAATGACATAGGGCCCTTCCCATTTAGGGCCCATATGTACGGGGACAATGAAGATTCATTTCAAAACCAGGTCGCCTACCTTGAAAGTCTTTGGTCGGACTTTTTTGTTGTAATAGCGGGCAACCCTTTGCCTATGGACCACGGCTCGAAGATTGGCCTCCTCCCTTTTTTCACCAATCATGTCCAATGATGTTAAGAGAAGCGCCTTGTTAGACAAGGATCGTAATAGGTCGTTCGATGGGATGGGACTTTGAGCTCTATCAGGAGAACTGCTTCCGATCCATAAGATAAGGCAAAAGGAGTATGACCTGTAGCAGTTTTATGAGTGGTACGATATGCCCATAATGCCAGAGGCAATTCATCGACCCACTTTCCTTTGGCTCGCTCCAACCGTTTTTTAAGAATGGTTTTAATGATCTTGTTAACTGCTTCGACTTGACCATTAGACTGAGGATGTGCGACCGCAGTATATCTCTTCTCAATATGATATTTTTCACATAAATCTTTGAATTCTAGACTATCGAACTGAGTTCCGTTGTCTGTGACAATAGTTCGGGGTAATCCGTATCGGCATATAATGTTTCTGACAATAAAGCAGAAGACCATCCTTGTCGTAATCGTAGTCATTCGTCTGGCCTTCGCCCATTTTGTGAAATAGTCTACCACCACAATCGCATACCTGGCACCTCCCTTCGAAATGGGCAACGTTCCAATAATGTCTATCCCCCATATAGCGAATGGCCAAGGACTAGCCATTTGGGTGATCTCTGTTGGGGGTGCTCGCGGGATTTGTGCGAACCTCTGGCTTTTATCACATCTCTTGGAATAGTTAGCGGCGTTTTTGTTGATGGTCGGCTAGAAGCATCCGTAGCATAATTTTTTTCGGGCCAGGGTTTTACCCCCTGTATGTGCCCCGCGGTCACCTTCGTGCACTTCCCGTAGTATCCTTTTGATGTCATCATTGGCTACGCACCGAAACATAGGAACAGAGAACCCTCTTCTGTACATCTGGCCTTGCTGAATAACGTATCTGGGAGCTTGTCGTACCAAAGCTCGCCTTTCGTTTTTCCTTTCGGGTAGTTCGCCGTGGAGAAGAAATTTTTTGATGGGGGTCATCCATGAATCTTTTTCGAGTTTAATATCAGTCTGTTCAACTTCCCTCTGGTCGATGCTTGGCATTCTAAGAGTTTCTATAGGGACCAGCTCCATTTTGCCCGGATGATCTGAACTAGCGAGCTTTGCCAATCTATCCGCCTTCTAGTTCTCTTTTCGGGGAATATGAGAAATGTTATATCGGTCGAAATTGTGCAACAGCTTCTTGACTTCCTTTAAGGTAAGAAGTCACTCGGTCTCCCCTAGTGATGAATTCTTTTCGAACTTGGTATACTACAAGTTATGAATCGCAAAAGATATCGAGTAACTTTATTTTCAGGTCCTTTGCGAGTTTGAGCTCGGCAATCAGGCCTTCATACTCGGAGTCATTATTGGTCGCCAGAAATTCTAATCTCAAGGCGTAATAAACCGAACGTCCCTCGTGGGACAATAGTACTATGCCGGCTCCCGACTATTGTTTATTTCGGGCTCCATCCGTGTAAAGCTTTCAAACAACCTGCCCTGGTTCGGTCTTCAAAGATCTGGGATCATTGCTTTGATATTCATCGTTTGAAGTAGTAAACTCCGCTATAAAATCAGCCAGGCTTGCCCTCGAATTGATTTTTGTGGAACGAAGGTCAAGTCGAACTGGCTTAACTCAATGTTCCATTTTAGTAACCTCCCGCTTGCTTCTAATTGTATTCGTCTATTGGGCTTTGATGTCTCTCAAGATGGAGTTGACGGACATTTTCAGCTCTTTCTAACGAGTGTCGAGACTGACGTGGGTCTCTGCTTTCCACTGATGAGGAGGAGCTTTCTGACAAACGATCCAATTGAGGAGGCGGGAGTCGATGATCCCGAACCACATGGGCATGATTTCTAAATTCTTCCCATTGTTTCGTCATGCGAGTCATATCTTGTTGCATCACGGCATTCTCTTGAGCGTGGGCTTTTAGGGCGTCAGTAGTTTCCTTAAGTCGATCTACCATAGCCATAAACTCATCCTGGGTGGCGAAAGTAGAAGATGGAGCTGAGTCTCCCTCGGAGGGTAATGTAGGCTGACTTGGAGCGGTCTCAGGAACGGATGACCCGCTGGCCGCATCTGCAGATGTTCCCACTTGCATATTTTTTCCAGTATTGCAGACCGATTTTCTAGCCATTTGAAAATTAGCATGGTAATAAAAATGATATTTTCGTCTCGGACTTGGTGATCCGAAAGTTGAGCGAGAATCTGAATTGATCTGAGAAAATCACCGTCCTCAGTGAGAGCACCAAAATGTTGATACCAAAAATTGGTTCAACACCCAAAGAGAAGAATTATGTAGAGAGCAAGTGAAGATTAACAATTATAAGCAGTACAAAAAATGAAAGGGATCACACACAAATTTATAGTGGTTCGGCGTTAATGAGCCTACATCCACTTTATAATCTTTATATATTGATTGAACTATCAACCAAGATGATTACAACAGAGAATAAAATGATTTAGAAATTCACAATAAACTTCAATCTCCCCTTTCTGAACTGAAAAAGGGGTATTTATAAGTGATACAATGCTTAGCCGCCTTTAACACGTGTCGTCAGACCCAAAGGAATAGTTACGACTGAATTAGTCAGTACCCTCTGAAGAATCGGTATTCTATTTTAAACCACCGATGTGAGCTGGCAGGTGATTTTCTCGCTCTGGATGATTTGAAGGAGAAAAATCTGTAGCGAGCTAATTTGTAGGCTAGCTTTTTGGCCATACCATAGCTGATCATGCTTGGTCATATCGGACTCCTTCTGGGACACGCCAAATGGGGAGGTGAGCTAAAATGTCGGGCTTCATATCCAACTTGATATACTTCGGTTATGAATCAGTCATATTACTATGCCTTGGTGGGCGGTCCAAAAAGGCCCGTCAACACATGGTGTGCAAAAGGCATGATATTGCAGTCCGCGTGGTTAGTCGATATATGGCTAATCTGGGAAATCGCATTGGGATGTAGTAAAACTTGTTTAGAGATGCTTGAAAGATACATCTCATGGTCTTGTTTTTGGGGATAGCAAGGAGTGAACTTGCAATTTGGTTGGTTATTGTGATCCAGGCTACACTACGATAAGGATAGAAGAAAGTTCACTTCCGAATATGTAACACCCCGCATGTTGAATAACTTGCTATAATATAAAACAGGGCAGAATTAAATTTAAAAATCTGAATCAGGGGAAACGGGCTATGCCATTGCGTTCGTCTCGGAAAAATACGCGAAATAGAGTCCGAGTTTTCGAAAATCGGAGTCCGTATAACCCCGATAAGGCCCGAAGAAGTTTTCAGAAATTTAAAAACAGATTTTCAGAAGTGGCGGGAAAAATCCCGCCAGACCCAGGAGGTCGACCTGGGGGTCGACTGGGGAGTCGACCTCCCCCCCAGGTCGACTGGGGAGTCGACCCTAGGGTCGACCTGGGAGTCGACCTCCCTGGTCGAGCCCAGGTGACCTGGGTGCATCAGTTTGGCTTTTGGGCTGGGTCTGGTGGCTTGTGACGAGATCTGACGGCTCTAATCTAATTTAGGGTTAATCTAAAGGCCTAAAACACCTAACTAATCTATAAATACACCCTAAGACTACCCTAATTCATACTAAAAATAGCTACAACACCGTTATGCCGTCAAAATGCAACTTGAAGGAGCCTCCATCAATCTAAAGAGGAAGATGGCTTCTCAAATCAATCTCTAATCAACTCTAGCAACTTAATCTTCTTCTTAGGAGTGCTAATCAACAAGTTGTGAGTTTTCTATAGCCTTAATAACCAATTGTTGAAATGATTATGATAGGATATAATGAGGTTATGGCTATGAATGTGGATCAATGCAAGATTATGTTATCATATGCTATGTGTTTGTGATGTTATGCAAGTTATGCAAGTTATGTGCTATATGTTCATGAAGTTATGCAAGTTATGCAAGTCATATGATACATGTTTATGATGTTATGCAAGTTATGCAAGTCATATGCTATGTGTTTGTGGTGTTATGCAAGTTATGCAAGTCATATGATATATGTTCATGAAGTTATGCAAGTTATGCAAGTCATATGCTAGGTGTTTATGATGTTATGCAAGATATGCAAGTCATATAAGAAACATTGATCCATTATGACACCATGATATGCAAGTTTGGGGTATGATTATGTGCTAGTTCATACATGATATGTTATGCAAGTTTGGTGTATGATTATATGCTAGTCCATACATGATATGTTATGCAAGTTTGGTGAATGATTATATGCTAGTTCATACATGATATGTTATGCAAGTTTGGTGTATGATTATATGCAAGTTCATATATGACATGTTATGCAAGTTTGGTGTTTGATTATATGCAAGTAACATGTGCAAGTTTACACCTTAGTATGATATGCATACATATGCAAGTTAACCCCTTTGTATGTCATACAAACATATGCTAGTTTACCCCTTTGAATGACATAAATAACTTATGCAAGTTAACCTCCTTATGACATATGTGATTCATGCAAGTTTGCGTTGATTATTTATGCTAGTAGGGTTTGATGCTATATGCATGTTGACACCTTTAAACCCATGTTGATGCTTATGTGTTATGCAAGTTGAACCCATTGTATGTGTGATGAATCTTCCCTTTTATGTCATGTTAGCGAATTACGTGGGGAACGATGGGGTTAATATACATTTTAATGAAATGGTGTGAAATTGGTATGATTATGCATACCACAAAGAGGATGGACATAATTGAGTCAATTATGTACATCGTTAAAAAAAAAGGAATTAATTAGGGAAAATTAATTCAGAATATGGGGGTGATTAATTAGGTGTAATTAATCAACTAAGACACGAGGTTGGACCCTTTTGTAGCATAAGACTGCCCGGACCCGACCGGCAAATCCAGTGGCTACAAATGATTGGCCCAATGTGAGAGGTCTTAGGCACAAACTATATACGTGACAAGTGTAAAGACACGAGGTTAGACTCGGTTATGGCGTAAGGCTGCCCGGACCCGACCGGTAAATCCAACTGCCATAAGAGATAGTTTAATGTGAAAGGTCTCTACAACGGTTACGTTCTTAATCAATTAAGAAACACTTAACCATACTAGCATGTAGAGGACATGAAGGGTTAAGTGGGTTCCTTGGGTGGCATGTGGAAAAATCTAGTAGTTGCCTTGGGTGGCAATAGAAAATACGATTAGAATACTTAACCGAAGTGGAACATGTAATTAAACATGATTAAAGGGTTAAGTAAGTGCCTTGGGTGGCATGGGAAAATCTAGTGGTTGCCTTGGGTGGCAATAGAAGATAAGATTAGAATACTTAACCAAAGTGGGACATGTAATTAAACATGATTAAAGGGTTAAGTGGGTGCCTTGGGTGGCATGTGGAAAAATCTAGTGGGTTGCCTTGGGTGGCAATAGAGAATACGACGAGAATACTTAACCAAAGGGGAACATGTAACTAAACATGATTAAAGGGTTAAGTGGGTGCCTTGGGTGGCATGTAGAAATCTAGTGGGTGCCTTGAGTGGCAATTGAAATATGATTAGATGACTTAACCAAACCTTAACATGTAAGTGGGCATGATTATGAAAAGGGGTTCAGTGGGATGCACTAGATTAAATGACAAGCTTAAGTAGTAGCTTGTGGGGGCCTTGAGTGGCAATCGAAATATGATTAGATGACTTAACCAAACCTTAACATGTAAGTGGGCATGATTATGAAAAGGGGTTAAGTGGGATGCACTAGATTAAATGACAAGCTTAAGTAGTAGCTTGTGGGGGCCTTGAGTGGCAATTGAAATATGATTAGATGACTTAACCAAACCTTAACATGTAAGTGGGCATGATTATACAAAGGGGTTAAGTGGGATGCACTATATAAAATGACAAGCTTAAGTAGTAGCTTGTGGGGGCCCATTTCAATCAGTAACCCATATGTATCTTATTGGGCTCGACCCATGTCGAGGACGGGACACGCGTACTGGGCTTGACTATAAGAGGCCAAAACGGGGTAGCGGTGGCAACGCAAGTCCAACGGGTTTCATATGCGTGTGTGGACCCGGGCTGGTAGGTAAGACGTTGTTGCATCGTGTAGATATAAGCCGTGCACCATTTTTCGGGTTGCCACTTTGGGGAGTGATACACCCCACTGTGGGGCCAGCACGGGTATCTACGGTAGGGAGCCGATCGCTTGGGGAGTAGCAGGTGCACCTAGTGGAGATAGGGGCAGACGGCACCTATGTAGTCAGCTAGGGGTACAAGAGACTACTATTAAAATTACTAAGTTGTGGGTACACCTAGTGGAGATAGGGGCAGACGACACCTATGTAGTCAGCTAGGGGTACACGAAACTACTATTAAAAATTACTAAGTACACTTAGTGGGGATCAACCTTTAAGTAGGAATTACCCTTGGGTGGGTGGAACTGGTGTGGTGCAGTGTAGGAATTACCCTTGGGTGGGTAGAACTGGTGTGGTGTAGTGTAGTATTTATCCTTGGGTGGATAGGCCCGTCTTTACCGTTATCTTAGTTTATCCTAAGTCTAGTTGGCTACTTAGTGTAGTCATTTATCCCTAGTCGTACCGTACCAGGTTTATATCATACCCTAATTAATTTAATGATTGTATTGTTAAGGTTATAGGGCTCACTCAGACTTATGTCTGACCCCGTTGTTTTTATCTTTTTCCCCAACCCTCAGGTTCTCCGAGTGGGCCTAGCACTAGTGGGCTTTGATCGGATTGCTTTATCTATCGTTTGGAGCTTGGACTCTTGAAGAAAAGCTCGGTTATCTTTTATATTATGGCTATTAGTATGTAGTGGGATTATGTACTTATGTTTTAACGAGATGGATATTTTGTACTTGACTCTTGTGGGTTTTTGATATGTAACCAAACATGATTACCTTCTGCTGCAATGAAATGATGTTTTAAATTTCAAGTATCACTTATATCTGTCTTGTTGTAATTTTTCAGTTCTATATTCACTTAAATACTCCACCGAAGCTAAGGCATTCCCTAAGTGAGTGACCTTAGCGGGTGTGGGGTGTTACACATAGTATCAGAGCTTAAGGTTACCAGAACAGATAAAACTTTTAGAAAAACTATTTTTCTAAAACATTTTTGGAAGAAGTATTTTCAAAAACATGTCTTTTGAGAGAAAAGTTTTTGAAAGAAAAGCATAATCCTCAATAGCCAAATCCTTATCCTTCAGATTCTCCATTTTGAATCTCTTCCTCTTTCTCTTTTTGAATTTCCCCTCCGCGTATAGATATCTTTTTAAGATAAGTAAGGACTTCCGTATGAAGGACGGAAGAACCACTTCAAGGGACTAAGTCATTTGCCAGGCTAAGAAGTTAGTCCAAGGAGGTGGAGGGCTTATGGGTACCTTTAAGATGGACGAGAGAGGAAGGTTCAAATAGCTATTAGGTAAATAAAGGACGAAACCTCATCGTGGTAAGAAGGCCACGAAAGGAGAATATGAAGGGGAAGGCTAGTTGTTTTGGAGAAATAGGACACCTTGGGGTTGTCCAAAGAGGTAAGGACGAAGTACAGGATCTTCTGGAGGGTAGATGTATTCCCTCACGACGGGTATATCTGATGGGGGTAGGACCGTCTAAGTTGAAATTTGGCTCTCTCGATCATCCTGTTCGAACTTTATTCGACTCTAGTGCACCACATTCGTTTATCTCATCATCATTAGTTGAGTCACTTTACCTAGACACCAGTTTGGTAGATGATCCCATGGTTGTTTCAAACCCAATTGGGGGGCTCCACTTATTTGTCCATGATATGTTTGGGTTTGAAAATCCTCATACTTAGCGTTGAGTTTAGGGGTGATGCTTTTGTTTGGGCTTCACGGGCTATGGGTTGATTTTGGGCATGGACTGGTTATCCAGTAATGGTGCCGTTCTTGATTGCGAAAGGAGAGTAGTTAGGCTCATGACCCGTTTGGGGAACACTCTCGAGATCTCTTGTAATCCCATAGATTTTGTTATGCTAAGTTATCTTGAATCGCTCGACGCTTCGGTCAAGAGTTTGCGATCTGTTAGAGTGGTCCGGGAATACTCGGATGAGTTTGGGGAGGTGAAGGGCTTACCTCCGAAGCAGGAGATAGACTTCCGAACATATCCGGTGGAAAATGCTAAGCAAGTATCATTGCCAGTGCGTCACATGTCTCCTCGTGAGAGGAGGGAACTCCATAAGCAAGTAGGGGAGTTGCTTGAGAAAGGGTTCATAAGACGAAGTATATCAGAGTGGGGTGCTCCAGTAGTTTTTGGCCACGAAGGCGGATGGGTCCCTCAGACTTTGTGTAGACTATAGAGAACTCAACAAACTCATAAAGAAGAATAGACACCCACTGCCAAGGATGGATGATCTCTTTGATCAGTTGGTTGGCGCCTCAGTATTTCGCAGTGGGACTTGGCCACGGAATTTCATCAGTTGGGAGTGACTGAGGATAGTGTAGAGAAGACCGCCTTAGGACTCCGGATGGTTTCTATGAGTGGCTGGTGATGCCATTTGGTTTGACGAATGCCCCTGCGTACTTTGTTGATTTGATGAGTAGGGTGTTCAGGGAGGTCCTAAACAACTTCGTAGTGGATGACATCTTGGTCTTTTCTAAGAGCGAAATAAGTTTTCATATGTGCTTAATAGGTTAAGCAAAGCCAGTTATTTGATCAACGGTGGTTTTGGAGTGAGACTGGCAAGGACATCCAGAGTTGGACAAGGGCTTAATCATTTAGCCGTTTTACTAGTATCATCTCACGTAGGTCGTCTGAATTCGAAAGAGGTATCCCTTAGGTGATTGTCTGATATTGGTTTAGGCCTTTGGGGCTTGCACTTGGGGGATGTCGAGTTCGACTAGGACGGTCTGCGTGAGAGATGGATAGTTGTGACGATTTTGTATGAGAGAATATCCTGGTTTTCTCCAGAAGAGGAGAAAAGCATGCCCTATATCTTAGGGAAGTGTTGGAGACTCTTCGAGCGCATAGTCTTGAGACAGCAAAGGTGGATGGAGTTCCTAGCATCCTATGATTTCGAGAAGGCGTATACCCCTGGCAAGGGTAACGTGGTGGCGGACGCCTTGAGCGGAAAAAGGTTGTCCTTGAGTCCATTGTTCGTGGTACGACGAAGCTTGGAATTTATCTCGATGTTTGATTTCAGACCTTCCGTTGACTTTATACCCGGTTTGCTAGCATCCTTGGAGGTCAGACCTACTCTTTTGAGACGGATTGGCGAGGCACAGAGGGACGACCCACAGTTGGTTGAGTTGGTATGGAGGCTCATAAAAGGGGAGTCGTCCAGCCATTTGAGTAGGTATACCTTAGACGATAGGGGGTGCTTGCGTAGAGACGGTAGACTTTGTGTACCGCAAGACGAGGGTTTAAGGAAGGCTATTCTTGATGATGCACACCGTTCTAGGATGACCATTTATCCCGGTGGGGACAAGATGTACCAAAACACTAAGCGAGTTTTCATTTGGGCCGGTATGAAGAAAGAGGTGGCCGAGTATGTCGCTAGATGCTTGGTGTGCCAACAGGCGAAAGCGGAGCAAAGAAACCCGGTGGGTTGCTTCACCCATTGGAAGTTCCGCAATAGAAGTAGGATAGCGTCTCGATGGATTTTATTGATGGGTTACAAAGATCGAGGAAGGGTAATACGGGAATTTGGGTTGTGGTAGATAGACTTACTAAGAGCGCCCATTTCATACCCGTGAAGAGCAAGAGGATTGTTCCATGTCTAGCTTCGGTTTATATTCGAGAGATAATTCAGTTGCATAGGGAACAGGATGTATTCCATGTGTCACATTTAAGGAAGTGCCTACATGAGACCACAGAGGTGGTAGAGCCGAGCCTGCTTAGGGAAGTAAAGGTAGAGCGTGATGCGATTATTCGACGAGCTCCTACCCGCATCCTTGGGTCAGAGATTAGGAAGTTGGGAAACAGAGAGGTTCGACTAGTCAAAGTGCCAAGGGGAGAAGATGAGAGTAATGCTACTTGGGAGACAGAAGCGAAGATGCGTTCATTGTACCCATTTCTTTTTGAGGGTATGTCCTTTAACTTCTCCTTTATCGTTTGTCTAGTGCTTATCTTATCTTTAGTATGTCCTCTCATTAGTACCTTTGACCTTTAGATAGGGTAAACCTATGGTTGAAACATGTGTTTGAGACATGTTATGTTTGATGGATGCGTGTGGATGCAAATGGTTGCTAGTGGTTGCTCGTGGATGCATATACACACACTCTAGGCACTAGATCGGCTCAATCACTTCATATTGCATATTGCATAAAATTGTGTGTAGGTAGCTATATTAATGGATGTATAATGGTTGTGTTATCATATGGATGATGAATTTTGGTGAATGATTGTGCACTCATGTAGAAATAGTATGTGTCGATAAGGTTCTTTCGCATACATATTGGATGCATGGCACTACCATGGTTTGCATTAAGGAGGTCAACTAAATTAGTAGACCGCTAATTTTGCATTAGACAGGGAACATATACACACACTCTTTGCATATGTTCATACAGCATTAGAAACTCTAAGGACAATGGATGCCAGTGTTTGATGGTTTGAGTAGATGGTTGTTTGGTTGGTAGGATACGTTCTTCTCGACTTAGAGATTTCGGGGACGAAATCCTTTAAGTAGGGGAGAATGTAACACCCCGCATGTTGAATAGCTTGCTATAATATAAAACAGGGCAGAATTAAATTTAAAAATCTGAATCAGGGGAAACGGGCTATGCCATTGCGTTTGTCTCAGAAAAATACGCGAAATAGAGTCCGAGTTTTCGAAAATCGGAGTCCGTATGACCCCGATAAGGCCCAAAGAAGTTTTCAGAAATTTAAAAACAGATTTTCAGAAGTGGCGGGAAAAATCCGGCCAGACCCAGGGGGTCGACTGGGGAGTCGACCTCCCCCCCAGGTCGACTGGGGAGTCGACCCTAGGGTCGACTGGGGAGTCGACCCTAGGGTCGACCTGGGAGTCGACCTCCCTGGTCGAGCCCAGGTGACCTGGGTGCATCAGTTTGGCTTTTGGGCTGGGTCTGGTGGCTTGTGACGAGATCTGACGGCTCTAATCTAATTTAGGGTTAATCTAAAGGCCTAAAACACCTAACTAATCTATAAATACACCCTAAGACTACCCTAATTCATACTAAAAATAGCTACAACACCGTTATGCCGTCAAAATGCAACTTGAAGGAGCCTCCATCAATCTAAAGAGGAAGATGGCTTCTCAAATCAATCTCTAATCAACTCTAGCAACTTAATCTTCTTCTTAGGAGTGCTAATCAACAAGTTGTGAGTTTTCTATAGCCTTAATAACCAATTGTTGAAATGATTATGATAGGATATAATGAGGTTATGGCTATGAATGTGGATCAATGCAAGATTATGTCATCATATGCTATGTGTTTGTGATGTTATGCAAGTTATGCAAGTTATGTGCTATATGTTCATGAAGTTATGCAAGTTATGCAAGTCATATGATACATGTTTATGATGTTATGCAAGTCATATGCTATGTGTTTGTGGTGTTATGCAAGTTATGCAAGTCATATGATATATGTTCATGAAGTTATGCAAGTCATATGCTAGGTGTTTATGATGTTATGCAAGATATGCAAGTCATATAAGAAACATTGATCCATTATGACACCATGATATGCAAGTTTGGGGTATGATTATGTGCTAGTTCATACATGATATGTTATGCAAGTTTGGTGTATGATTATATGCTAGTCCATACATGATATGTTATGCAAGTTTAGTGTATGATTATATGCTAGTTCATACATGATATGTTATGCAAGTTTGGTGTATGATTATATGCAAGTTCATATATGACATGTTATGCAAGTTTGGTGTTTGATTATATGCAAGTAACATGTGCAAGTTTACACCTTAGTATGATATGCATACATATGAAAGTTAACCCCTTTGTATGTCATACAAACATATGCTAGTTTACCCCTTTGAATGACATAAATAACTTATGCAAGTTAACCTCCTTATGACATATGTGATTCATGCAAGTTTGGGTTGATTATTTATGCTAGTTGGGTTTGATGCTATATGCATGTTGACACCTTTAAACCCATGTTGATGCTTAAGTGTTATGCAAGTTGAACCCATTGTATGTGTGATGAATCTTCCCTTTTATGTCATGTTAGCGAATTACGTGGGGAACGATGGGGTTAATATACATGTTAATGAAATGGTGTGAAATTGGTATGATTATGCATACCATAAAGAGGATGGACATAATTGAGTCAATTATGTACATCGTTAAAAAAAAAAAATTGGAATTAATTAGGGAAAATTAATTCGGAATATGGGGGTGATTAATTAGGTGTAATTAATCGACTAAGACACGAGGTTGGACCCTTTTGTAGCATAAGACTGCTCGGACCCGACCGGCAAATCCAGCGGCTACAAATGATTGGCCCAATGTGAGAGGTCTTAGGCACAAACTATATACGTGACAAGTGTAAAGACACGAGGTTAGACTCGGTTATGGCGTAAGGCTTCCCGGACCCGACCGGCAAATCCAGCTGCCATAAGAGATAGTCTAATGTGAGAGGTCTCTACAACGGTTACGTTCTTAATCAATTAAGAAACACTTAACCATACTAGCATGTAGAGGACATGAAGGGTTAAGTGGGTGCCTTGGGTGGCATGTGGAAAAATCTAGTAGTTGCCTTGGGTGGCAATAGAAAATACGATTAGAATACTTAACCGAAGTGGAACATGTAATTAAACATGATTAAAGGGTTAAGTAAGTGCCTTGGGTGGCATGGGAAAATCTAGTGGTTGCCTTGGGTGGCATGGGAAAATCTAGTGGTTGCCTTGGGTGGCAATAGAAGATAAGATTAGAATACTTAACCAAAGTGGGACATGTAATTAAACATGATTAAAGGGTTAAGTGGGTGCCTTGGGTGGCATGTGGAAAAATCTAGTGGGTTGCCTTGGGTGGCAATAGAGAATACGACGAGAATACTTAACCAAAGGGGAACATGTAACTAAACATGATTAAAGGGTTAAGTGGGTGCCTTGGGTGGCATGTAGAAATCTAGTGGGTGCCTTGAGTGGCAATTGAAATATGATTAGATGACTTAACCAAACCTTAACATGTAAGTGGGCATGATTATGAAAAGGGGTTAAGTGGGATGCACTAGATTAAATGACAAGCTTAAGTAGTAGCTTGTGGGGGCCTTGAGTGGCAATCGAAATATGGTTAGATGACTTAACCAAACCTTAACATGTAAGTGGGCATGATTATGAAAAGGGGTTAAGTGGGATGCACTAGATTAAATGACAAGCTTAAGTAGTAGCTTGTGGGGGCCTTGAGTGGCAATTGAAATATGATTAGATGACTTAACCAAACCTTAACATGTAAGTGGGCATGATTATAAAAAGGGGTTAAGTGGGATGCACTAGATAAAATGACAAGCTTAAGTAGTAGCTTGTGGGGGCCCATTTCAACCAGTAACCCATATGTATCTTATTGGGCTCGACCCATGTCGAGGACGGGACACGCGTACTGGGCTTGACTATAAGAGGCCAAAACGGGGTAGCGGTGGCAACGCAAGTCCAACGGGTTTCATATGCGTGTGTGGACCCGGGCTGGTAGGTAAGACGTTGTTGCATCGTGTAGATATAAGCCGTGCACCATTTTTCGGGTTGCCACTTTGGGGAGTGATACACCCCACTGTGGGGCCAGCACGGGTATCTACGGTAGGGAGCCGATCACTTGGGGAGTAGCAGGTACACCTAGTGGAGATAGGGGCAGACGGCACCTATGTAGTCAGCTAGGGGTACAAGAGACTACTATTAAAATTACTAAGTTGTGGGTACACCTAGTGGAGATAGGGGCAGAAGGCACCTATGTAGTCAGCTAGGGGTACACGAAACTACTATTAAAAATTACTAAGTACACTTAGTGGGGATCAACCTTTAAGTAGGAATTACCCTTGGGTGGGTGGAACTGGTGTGGTGCAGTGTAGAAATTACCCTTGGGTGGGTAGAACTGGTGTGGTGTAATGTAGTATTTATCCTTGGGTGGATAGGCACGTCTTTACCGTTATCTTAGTTTATCCTAAGTCTAGTTGGCTACTTAGTGTAGTCATTTATCCCTAGTCGTACCGTACCAGGTTTATATCGTACCCTAATTACTTTAATGATTGTATTGTTAAGGTTATAGGGCTCACTCAGACTTATGTATGACCCCGTTGTTTTTATCTTTTCCCCCAACCCTCAGGTTCTCCGAGTGGGCCTAGCACTAGTGGGCTTTGATCAGATTGCTTTATCTATCGTTTGGAGCTTGGACTCTTGAAGAAAAGCTCGGTTATCTTTTCTATTATGGCTATTAGTATGTAGTGGGATTATGTACTTATGTTTTAACGAGATGGATATTTTGTACTTGACTCTTGTGGGTTTTTGATATGTAACCAAACATGATTACCTTCTGCTGCAATGAAATGATGTTTTAAATTTCAAGTATCACTTATATCTGTCTTTTTGTAATTTTTCAGTTCTATATTCACTTAAGTACTCCACCGAAGCTAAGACATTCCCTTAGTGAGTGACCTTAGCGGGTGTGGGGTGTTATAGAATATGTCTCCACACTTGGTGGTACAACCATAAGATGGAGGTTGAGATTGCAGACCGTAGTTGCTTTATTCACTAATATGGGGAGTTGATAGCCGCGGTGGAAGTGAGAAAGGAGACACTCTATTTGAAGCAATTTTTGTGTGAAACGTGTTTTGAACATGACAGTGTCGATGTTCAATGTGATAGCCAAAGTGCTATTCATTTGACGGAGAATTTGGCATTTAGCTCACAGACCAAGCATATTGAACTATGAAAATCATTTCTAGTAGTCATGGATGAAGATAAGCAAGTATATCTTTGGAAAGTGCATATGTAGGATAATGCAGCGGATATGTTTAGTCAGACATTGCCGGTTGGGAAGTTCGAGCATTGCTCGAACTTAATTCGCTTGAATAAGTGTTAAGTGCCACGAGGTGGTACAGTGAGAGAAAAGCTTGGTTTTGGATGAGGAAGAGTATTGGTATGGGATTCTGGTTCTTCTTTGCCTTTGGTGAGACAGTTTTGGATTTGGGTGCTTCCAACACTTCGTTGACAATAGGAGCTTTGTTTGAACTCGTTGATGGAGTGTAATGGGTGATGGCTTAGTCGGAACTCGTTGGTAAAGCATTCAAGCTTGGTTGAAGGTAAAAGTGGTGATAGTTGGAGCTGTTGATCGATTGGAGGTGATATAGTACCATCAGTGTTGGTGTTGGGGATGGATGTAGTGTCGAGATGGAGTGTTGAAATTAGACGACATAGTATAGATTGAATTAAAGTAGATGAATGTAGCTATGAGGAGAAGGCGGTTTGCAAATTGGAGCTTGAAGGTGGAAGGCATGGTGGTTCCGAGATCTGAAATCGACAGTGCAATAGCTCATATGTCTGACTGGGGTAGTCAGATGTTTGAGCAGGGTGCTTCAGAAGACAGAGAGCGGAACCGGACGTCTGGTCGTCCCAGACCAGACTGGTTTCAGGTCAGACGTCTGACCTAGAGGATCAGACGTTTGGCTATTAGAAGTGAAAATTTCCACCATCAACTGAAGTCGACTTAGTCTAGCTCGTGTTGACGTTAAATTGGACTTGTGCCAATCTCCTCCATCACGAATCTTTTTCGAAAAGAATGGTTGCGAATATTGGAAACGTATTGAATATGAAAATCTCTCTACCTATTGTTCGAAGTGTAGAAAACTTGGGCACAACCAAATTTTAGATTGTAAAGAAATATTTATTAATCACAATCTAGAAGAGAATCTCCAAACTTTAAACCGGCAACCGTTGGTCACAAAGATGTTCATATCTCTTTAAGTGTGCCTCTAACTCTCAATGCCCGAGTAGTTAACAAGGCAAACGATATTCAATTTGGTTCCATGAATCACAAACAAAGCGGAAACAGCAAAGCTAAACACTAGGCTCCTATATCTCATCCGCCGCAGACCAATCACAGGCCTCGGCTCGTGCAACAAATAATATCTAGGCTGATAAGGCTCCTTAGGCGTCTCAATGTAACTCAAATTTAGTTTATGCTCCATTGGCTATTGTGTAGGATAGTGTGGTTGTTTCCGTAAGTTGTGTTTCCAGCTTGGCGACAATGATTGATTTGGAAAACCTCAACGCAAGCTGTAACATCCCAAAATTTTAATGATTAAATAATTAATTTATTTAGTTATGTTAATATAATGGTTTGGGAGTTTAAATGATTTGAATTAAAATATTTTGAATAGTTGATTAATATAATATTTAATGGGATAATATAATTATTTCTGAAATAGTCGGAAATGGTTAGATTTGCAATATTGTGTAATTTGAATAATATATGATATTTAATTAAGTTTATATTTGAGTTACAATAACGAATATATTATTTAAAACGATGATTCGAACGTATTAATTATAATATAATTTAAAATGAACTCGTAACGATGTAGTAGTTCGTAATTTAACATTTTGAACTTAAACGACTTTACGGGATTTGTTATAAGTCAGATTTCTTCAAATCAAGAAACGTTCGAATCTGTTGAGCTATAATTTTCTAATGGAAGTGAAAAATGGAGATTTCGTCTTGTAGATTATAAGTTACATCCAAATCAAATTTCCAGATAGTCGATATGGAATCGTTTATAAACCATAACGATTATTTAATTAAAATAAAATATTGGTTTAGAATTTGGACAAGATTTTCGAGACGTATACTTAATTTAATTTATAAGATTTTTCCATAATTTTTAATTTGAAAATTAAGCAACTTTTCCTTTAACGTATTTTGTACCCTAAATCAGTGTTTTGGGATTTCATAAAGTGAGTCAACTTGTCTGTTTTATTTTAGTTTCGAAATCGTGGCACATCTCTCGACATGACTATATTGTTATTTTTGTCCATAACGGCTTGTATTAGAAAGGAGTTTTACGAAATAGGGTAAGTGAATTTTTATAACTTAAACAAAGAGACTTATTTACTATACCTACATGCCTACCCTAAATTCTAAGTGCGACAGGAAATCATAATTCGAAATATAAAATCCAATATACATATATCATTGCAAAAGATGGCAACTATCACGTGTAAAGACATGTCAATATGTTACCATGTGGAAATTGCATCAGCGATCTTTGCAGACTTCATTCACACCAGCTTTTACCTCAAATCAATCCATGCCTTCATTCAGAGCTGTAACTTCAATATACCATTACTACACAAACACATAACACACCCACACACAAGGTTAAATGAGTTATCTGATTTTGATATAATGATTCAGATAACTTTGTTCGTTTAACTACTCTGATATGTTTGTACTGGAAAAATTATGAATAACATTGGTAGAATTGCCAACTTAAGAAAAGTTAAAATAAAATTTAGAAAACAGGGTGTACTATACAGCTAGCTAGGCTTTCTATTCAAATTAAAATAAAGCTAAACGTAATGCGCAGACCCAATATGCACAAAACAACAGACGTATACAAAGCACATGCAAAAGGTTAAAAGGTACCTACACAAAAGCCTAACCGCAGTGTGTTATCAAATCACTTCTGCTCATGCAATATACTTCACGCATATCACTTCCTTGAATGCTTCAGGCCAAAGGAAATCAAGTAGTGTAATTTCAAATCGTAGCTATACAAAGCACATGGAAAAGGTTAAAAGGTACCTACACAAAAGCCTAACCACAGTGTGTTATCAAACCACTTCTGCTCATGCAATATACTTCACGCATATCACTTCCTTGAATGCTTCAGGCCAAAGGAAATCAAGTAGTGTAATTTCAAATCGTAGCTACCCTAGAATCTATTGCTTGGCTGCGGAAAGAATGCTAATCTTATCCTTTTCCCTCATCTGTATAATACACGTTGGTTCACACCTTTTTCTTTTCTGCTTCAAAATATAATATCGCAGACTGTAATGGTGGGAAGGAAAAATAAGTATCATAACAAGTTGAAACCCCCCACAGAAAATGGTGTAGTGTGTGTGTATGTGTGTGTGTGTATGTGTGTGTGTGTATATATATATATATATATATATATATATATATATATATATATATATATATATATATATATATATATATAGATTCCTTGCTTCAACCTCGTTTTTCTAGACGCGTTCGAAAGTCGTCTGTTTCACTGTCGTGCGAACTACAATGAGTAGGGTTCGGTAGGGAGATGCATTAGCATGGGAGGTTTAGGCGAGGTGTGAGGCAAGCATAGAAGCTTTTGGGTGGCGTGCGAGCGAGATGGATAAGTTGTTATTAGTTATCAGAGCCCGGTGCACTATGCAAGGTTTGTGCTACAGGTGAGGCAAGTTTCGGCATTGGATATCCTAACTGGGCGTGCTGACCTGAAACCGAGAGAGGGAGGACGTATTCAAATGAGATGATATACAAGAGTTTAAATTGGATGGAGTAATGTTGGAAGGATACATATGGAAACACGTAGTGTCCATGAGAGTTAAAAGGAACTTGCGGGATTTCAGGTTTGTGAAGATGATACTGCTTACGTGAAAGGTTGGCGCTCTAGCTGGGTGAGAATGGGTGGGGGATGATGATGCTCGCGTGAAGGAGAGTGCAATGGTAATTTTTGTTTGAAGGATATGAAAGCATGGAGGCAGAGAAGGGAAGAACGCGGGCATTAATGGTGAAAGAGAAGTGATAATTTGGAGCAGTATATTGGGGAAGACAGACTCGTGGATGACGGGTTGATGCGTATTGGGCTGATAGGGTAGGTAGACCCCAATTCTTTAAATAATGCAAGTTTTAATTTAATTTAAAAACATATCAAATTATAATTTTAACATCCGACACATACATTATCAGAATTTCACACATTTGGATCCGTTGGGATCGTAGGAACACAGGCAACACAACGGAACTAGTCTGGAGCGGTTTGGGGCTCGTTACAATTTTAGGCAAATTAAAACGACTGATCAAATCGACCAACGTTAATCGTTACTTAACGATTAATGACCAAGGTGAGTAAACTCACTAACTTTGATCAGTTCTATAATTTTATTAAACGTTATTTAATATTGGTTGAATGTTGTGTCATGGTTGTTTGGTTGAACTGCAAATTAATTGGTTGAACTAATATATATAGCTAATTTAATACTGATTCTATTTATTTTAATATTGATATGAAATTAGTATTATTTATGTTGATTAACATCTGTGAATGCAGGGAAGTAGGTTGGAGGGATCCAACTGAATTCCTCAACACTTTTATTGTTGTTTTTCATATATTGTATTATGTTATGTGACAAATAATCTATGTTTGATTATTGTGTGATTTCGGATGTTGAATAACATTGACCCTAAAATAACCAATATTTAAGTACTAGAAAATATATTGGAAAGAATTTCAAGTTTTAAAAGGAAGATCTATTTATCTATTTTAATAACTAGTGGTTAAATATATAAAACGATGTTTATAAATAAAAATGAAATAGTTATTATTAAATAATTTGAAATGTAAATTAATAATGATTTAAAAGGGGAATCATTTCAAGAAAAAGCAATGGAATTATTTCGATGTTCGAAATGTAATTAGAATTGAAATAAATACAAAATGATTTAAAGTTAGCATTCAACGATGTCGAAGATTATAAATATAAATTATTTTTTGAAGTTATGTATTATATAATCCAAAATTTGGCAAGATAATTAATAATTGGTTTATGACCAATAGCTTATAATCGATTATTTCGAGATGAAGTTAGAAACTTGATATGTGATTAACTAGGAATTGACTTGCAAGAGGAGTTTATGAAGTGGAATATAAAGTATGAATTTATATGATAACTCGATAAATAGTATTTGAACCTGGAATGATATTTATTGAAAATCAAGATTTATTTGATGTAATGAGTCCAGTTTTCCGTTAAGAAATAATATTCCTGTTTTAAAATGAATAATTATTTAAAAGTAAATGTTTTGTAGATTAAATGAGTTATAAAAGGAAACTAGTAAATATTGGAAGTGATAAATTCAAAAGTAAATTTAGGAATTGGGTTGACCTGGGATGGCGAGTTTGATCCGAAGTTCGAAACGTTATCCGAATATAGATTATTCGAAAGAGAATTATATGCTGAAATTAGATTATATCGAATTCAGGAAAGTGTAATTTACTTTCCATTTTTAATTAAGATTATTTATTTAGGTAATTAATTTAATATTATTTATTTGTTCAAAATAACGAATCGAAGTTATATTTTAAAGTTAAATATTCTGGAAACATGGATTATAATGCTATCGTTATAATCAATATTTTCCGTAGAAGGAGTGGATCTGTAAACCGAATCCGAGAGTTGGGTAAGCAATGATTTGATAAGAAATTAAGAAATGGGATTAAGTAAATTAGAAACTGGCTGGAGACTAGTTAAGTTGGAGGGCTTTCTGGGTATTGATCTGACGTTGGTTTCGGCCTTGGGGGTTAATACTTAGGGAGTTGTTCTCTTACTAGTTTACAGTTAAGGACCGATGGACGTTAAAGGATAGTGACGCGTGAATATAAGAAATGGAAATGTTTTCCAATGATAGCGTATATTTTCTAAACATAGAAAATAAGAATTTGTGAATATATGGAAATGTTTTCCGATATTAAAAAGAGATATGTTTTGGAATATAGGAAATAAATAGTTTAAAATAAATGGAAACATTTTCCAAGAACCGTGAGAGGCTAAACGAGTTAGAGAAATATTTGGTAAAAATATTGAAGAGATATTGGGGAATGAATAGATTAGTGATAAACTAAATTAAAGAGCTTAATGTTGATTAATGATTATTGGTAGAATTTCCATCTGGAAATATGATCGTTGTTTTTATGAACGTTTTCCTTTGATAGTTAAATAACCAACTACCAAAGTTTTTGACCATTTTTCCATTGTCAATACGGAGAGATAGGGATCAGATTTATTATCTGAATACCACTCAGTATGGGCATTAGTGTTGCGAATCAAATATGATGAAGATAATTGAAGACAGAGTTTATGCAAGCGTTGTTTTGGAGATCCTAGGTAGAAATTGCCTAAGATGGATTTGCAGGATAACGCCTCGGTTTGTCCAATCCCAGGACAACTTGTATGGACGAATGTCTGACGGAGTATATCTAATAGATTGCGTAAGTTGTTCTCTTCAAACGTATTTATGTTTGGTGGCGGAGGAATTTGTTTCTCTTAGCTTTGTAACCATGGTATTTTTGGAGAAATTAATTTGTGATTTGGCGGGTATGACGATGTGGCATTCAAAGTAAATAAAGGTGTGATCTGTCAAAGGATACGCTATGACCTCAACCCTCATCAACCAGAAATGACAAAATCAGGCAGACAACATGGCTAAGTGGGTGGATCCCAATTAGGGTATATTGTCACCATCTAGAGAATATTCATATTGTTACTTCTTTTCATTTCGGCATCTCCCGGGAACGGTTATATTGGTATACTAACCGTAAGGTGATAATATATTTGGAACATTCAAGCAAAATGAATGGCCGACCATGTGTGGCTGAGTTGCAAGATGTTCTTGTTGAACTCCGGCGTATCCCCTCTAGAGTACACTGGTCGGAAGTTGATTCCTTACCTTGTCATAGTTGGAAACCTATTCTCCAATAAGGGACCGCGGTTTTTTTTGTATATTATATATGTAGAGTGTGAGATGCAAGCGTTCTGCTAGATTATTATTTACTTATATAAGACACTATTATAATATCAAAATGATATTGATTTTGAAAATGTTTTGGGTTATCGTAAGATAAAAACCATCCATGTTTATGTGTGTATTGGTCTTACGATTATCATTTCTTTGAAAAGGATTTTGAAAAGTTAAAACAAAATTATTGGAGTTTACTTACATCAGTCCCATGACTGACCCAAAGTTTATTTTGTTTTGTTTTTCCCTAAACTCTTGGGTGCCCAAATTTGTATGGGCAGTCAAGTAGTCGGGATTTTACAGAATGCCATTGAAAGAGCTTGGAGCAGGATGCTTTAGTGTTATATAGAGTTTATTTCCACTGTGATATTTATATTATGTACTCTGATGATATATGTAAGTACAAATACACTTTTGTATTTCAAATTTATGTTATATAATATATTTTATTCGTTCCGCGGTGAGATTCGTGTTTACTCTGATTCTGTTTGTTGTATTCTTCTTCTTCTATTATAATTTTCTTTCTTTCTATTTCTCACCCTCTAACCTTTTTCTATTAATGATCTGGTATTTCCGATGCTCGAATAGTCGACATGGTGTTTTGTGTTGATTTTCAAGGTCGAAAATTCCGGGTCTATACAGTGGTATCAGAGCCGAAGGTTAAGTGATTACCTTGGCTTTGTGGCACAACTCAGTATAGATGGGGTCAGTAATACCTTAGATTGAGTTTGAGTGTATATATATGAGAGAGCGTACTTGTAAATTGTATAAAAATAATTTTATATTGTGGAGATTTATCGGTTGAGTGGCTTATGAATTCTGATCGACAGTGGGGCACCACAACGTCGATAGGGGTTTCTAAGCACTTGAACATGATGAATCGACACAGTATGTTTTGAAAAGAGGGTATATGAAATAGTTTTACCCAAAATATATTTTGATATAAAGAAATATTTATATTGGGATTATTATATATTGGATGTGTTGGTTGTAATTATAATCGAATAAGATTATAATTGAAGTGTTATTAAATGACCAATCCAAATTCGTATTAATATAATATATAAAATCAGATGAATTAAATCTAAGTTTAAACAAGAACTGGAAACTGAAACTCTGAAACTAGAAAAAGTGTTGTAAATGAATTTGGAATCAAGTATATGGAAATTTTAAGATCCTGGGTGAATTTGGAAATGTTTTCCAAGCATTGGGAAGAATATTTCGAAGTAATTTCAAAATTTGAATTGTTTTGAAGATGAGTTTTGAAGTAATATATAGTATTGAAATCACTTCGATAGTTAGAAAATAATTCTGATAATGATTGCATCATCATCAGTGTTCATTTTCAAGTTTTTAACTGGTGGATTACTCTCAAATTTTTTATTTTGAATTGATTCAAGAAAACAAGTTGTCAAAAAATTCAAATGTTTTGAATTGCTATTATTATATGTAAATGTATATGATTTCAAACTAATTTGAAACAAAGCCCAGGAAATTTGAATTCTGAGATTTAAATTTAACTTATGAAGTTAAATAAATTGAACTGGAAAAAAGTGAATAAATAAATTAGAACTTAAGTTAAATAAAGTTAAATAAAATTGGATTGGATTAGAAATAGTCTGGAATAAGACTGGGTTGTTGAGTAAGAATTTGAAATTAAGCTTGGAACTGGAATTTGAAAAGGATTTTGGCTTGGGTATAAGCGAATGATGGGATTTGAGAACACGTTAATTAGAGATCAATTGGGAATGCAAGGATATACGCTAAAGTGATAGCAAACGGAAGAGACTGATTTGAATACCCAACGAAAAGGTACAAGCTTATATTTTATATGGGTATGAGGTATATGAGCCGATTTGGCAAGCCGTTTGGCTTTTTGATTTTCTTTTGAATTTGAGATGGCCCAAAGAGTCGAGTTGTAGTTATACCGATTGAGCCGTGTAAAGAAGACGCTGACAAAAAAATTCGGAGATTTAGAGTGTTAGAAAATTTTCAGGTTTTTTGAAATCTTTGTTAATAGAAATGAGTAAATATTTTAATTGAAATTGATTGGTTCAATTAAATCTGAAGTTAACAAGTAAACAAATTATTTTTAACCAAATTAATAGAGATTGTAGCATTTCTCCAAGTTTAGTAATTTCAGGGACGAAATTCTTTTAAGGGGGACAGAATGTAACATCCTAAAATTTTAGTGATTAAATAGTTAATTAATTTAATAATTTTGATATAATTATTTGGCAATTTAAATGATTTGAATTTAAATATTTTGAATAGTTGATTATTATAATATTTAATGGGATAATATAATTATTTCTGAAATAGTCGGAAATGGTTGGATTTGCAATATTGTTTAATTTGAATAATATATGATATTTAATTAAGTTTATATTCGAGTTATAATAACGAATATATTATTTAAAACAACGATTTGAATGTATTAATTACAATATAATTTAAAACGAACTCGTAATGATGCGGTAGTTCGTAATTTAACGTTTTGAACTTTAAACGACTTTACAAGATTCGTTATAGGTCGGATTTCTTCGAAACAAGAAACGTTCGAATCTGTTGAGCTTTAATTTTCTAATGGCAGTGAAAAATGGTCATTTCGTCTTGTAGATTGTAAGTTATGTCCAAATCAACTTTTTAGATAGTCACTAAGGAATCGTTTATAAAACATAACGATTATTTAATTATAATAAAATATTGGTTTAGAATTTGGACAAGATTTTCGAGACGTATACTTAATTTAATTTATAGGATTTTTCCATAATTTTTAATTTGGAAAATAAGTAACTTTTCGTTTAACGTATCTTGTACCCTAAATCAGTGTTTTGGGATTTTACAAAGTGAGTCAACTTGTCCGTTTTATTTTAGTTTTGAAATTGTGGCATATCTCTCGACATGACTATTTTTTTATTTTTTTCCATAGCAGCTTGTATTAGAACGGAGTTTTATGAAATAGGGCAAGTGAATTTTTATAACTTAATCAAAGAGACTTATTTTACTATACCTGCATGCCTACCCTAAATTCTAAGTGAGAAAACAAATCATAATTCGAAATATAAAATCCAATATGCATATATCATTGCAAAAGATGGCAACTATCACGTGTAAAGCCATGTCAATATGTTAACATATGGAAATTTCATCAGCGATCTTTGCATACATCATTCACACCATCTTTTACCTCAAATCAACCCCTGCCTTTAATTCAGAGCTGTAACTTCAATATACCGTAACTACACAAACATATAACACACCCACACACAAGGTTAAATGAGTTATCTGATTTTGGTAAAACGATTCAGATAACTTTGTTCATTTAATAACTCTAATATGTTTGTACTGGAAAAATTATGAATAGCTGTGGTAGAATTGCCAACTTAAGAAAAGTTAAAATAAAATTTAGAAAACAGGGTGTACTATACAACTAGCTAGGCATTCTATTCAAATTAAAATAAAGCTAAACTTAATGCGTGTTAGCCTGCTTTGTGACCAGGCTACCCAAAGCAGAGATCATGTTGACACACCTCTGGGTAAATGCTGTCTCATATGGAATCTCTGGATAACATCGCTCTCCGGCATTGGAAGCATCATCAGAAGACACAAGGCAGTTTGGTCAAAATCGCAACATCAGTATAAACTGGCCCGAAACCCCTATCAAATGATCTCATTTGGATCTATTCACATCATATACTTGTAGCCCTTTGAATTAGCTTCAATTTGAGCTTTGGTTTGGCTCAATCGGACTTACGGTTTGAAAGTTATGCCCATTTTCGTGAACGAGTGTAAGCTGGCACATGACCGCGATCCGTGAACCGCGATCCGTGGACCGCGATCCGTGAACCGCGATCCGTGAACTGCGATCCGTGAACCGTAATCCGCGATCCGACCCATGACCACGATCCGATCCCCTAAGCTGATGGATGATGACCAAGACCAAGTCCACCACGATCCAAGAATGCAGGATCTCACGACACGTGTCACCAACTGTCATATTGACCAATTCTTCATCAAGCTACGAACCGGTCCGTGATCTTCGGGATGTGGGCCACGTATGACCGCGATCCATCACCAGAAATCAGCTATAAATAGCCCAGAGCTTGGCATTTTTCAGGACTTTTGGCATCTCAACATCCATGGCTGCCATAGCCAACACTTCTCCATGAATAACCACCATCTTCCTCAATAAATTCAATGGATTTGGAGAGAATTATTCATTGAATTCAAGTGATTGAAAGACAATATTCATTGTAATTGTAATCCATGAGTGAAATGAGAAAATATGAAGTGGACGTAGGCTCATTAACGCCGAACCACTATAAAAATCCTGTTGTCTTGCTTTTCTCTTATTTTTTCAGTTATTTCTTCATATCCTACGCTCTAAATACGATAATTTGGGTGTTAGGACCATTTTTTGGTCTAACAATGCGCAGACCCTATATGTACAAAACAACGAACGTATATAAAGCACATGCAAAATTTGAAAAGGAACCTACCTAAAAGCCTAATCGAAGTGTGTTCTCAAATCACTTCTGCTCTTGCAATATACATCACGTAGATCACTTCCTTGAATGCTTCAGGCCAAAGGGAATCAAGTAGTGTAACTTCAAATCATAGCTACCCTAGAATCTATTGCTTGGCTATAGAAAGAACATTAATCTTATCCTCTTCCCTCGTCTATTGTAACAACCCGGAAACTCTGAACCAGTTTAAAATTTTTATTTTGGCAATTTTGTGGAATTTTGAATATTTAAAATGAATTATTTTAAATAATATCGACGAGAAATTTATTTTGAATAGAATAAAACGTATATATTTATATATATCGTCGTTAGAATATAAATTTTATTTATATATGTAAAAGGAATTGAAAATGGCGCGGTAGTTCGATAATTTGATTTCAAATTTCAAATGAATGTACAGGATTCGAAATAAACCGGATTTTGGCGAAACCAAAAATATTAGAATCTATTTGAGAATATATTTCCAACAAATCCGAAAAATTGAAATTTCATAGCGGGGATAAAAAGATACGTCCAGTTGAAAATTCTGAATAGTCGCTATGGAATTCTGGCCCTTAAAAATGGAAATTTTGCAAACGACCTCGGTTTTCGACGAAACCACTTTTGTTGGATCCGTGATGTCAAGTTATTGCTAGATTCCAAAATTCGTAATTTTTCGAATCCATATGTGAGCGTGGCAAAGGAAAACGTGTTTGACCAGTTTCAGTTGATTTTAATCGACTGGAAAATGGCCATTTTTCAAATGGTCTCAGAATTTGACAAAATTAGTTTAGTTAGGAACGTATCGTCAATACGAAGCTAGAAAATATTTTTATGGAATTTTTCGAGTTAGTATGTGACCCCGGTAAATTGAAATGCACATTCAAATTACATATATAGAGTTATATGTTGATTTTGACGAAAACTGATCGAAGCAATCGAATCAGCTTGCGATACATATCCCATTGTGTTCGGAATATGGGTAATAAGCTAGGGACGACAATCGGTGGGTTTGATTTCGAGTTCGAAATAAAATGTTACATTTTTGGGGGAATTAAAAAAAATTAAATTAATTATATAATAAACCTTAACCGTAGTCCCCCCACTCTATTTTCTCTTTCACTGTTCCATTTCAAATCAAAAGAAAAACCCCCGATAAACACGCCGCCTCCCTTCCAGTCCACGCCGCCGCCGCCCCAGGTGGTCGTCGCCACCCTCCACTCCTCCTCTGCCAACATCCTTCTCCCTCCTCCCTCTCTGACGCAAAACCCGATGCCCTCAAGCCCCTGAAACCCCACTGCTCCGCCTCGCCGGTCCTCCGAGCCACCCTGACCTTCGCCGCCACCTGAGCCACCACTTCCGACGCCCATTCCGACTGTGAAACCCTCCCCTCCTCCAATTCGAACCTGCAAACCCCCTTCCTCCTATTCGAAACAGCAAAGCACAGCGCCACCTCGCGAGCAACCCCCTCCCCTTCCTCCCTCGAGCGCTGAGGTGAGTTTTCAATTAATTTATTTAGTTAGGTAAAAATGCGGGTTTCTACTTAGTTGAAAATACGATCTTTACTTGGGTCAAAATAAGATTTTGATCGAGGGAAAAAAATATGATTTTTCTATAGCAAACATGGTAGGAAAATCTGATTTTTATCAACATAAAAATATTTGATTTCTTTTAAAGAATTAAAAAGACCATATTTTTGTTTAGAGAAAAAGGGTAATATATTTTTATAAATATAAAGATTGTATATTTTTATTTGTAGGAAAGGTTAGATTTTAAGGTAAGAAAAATATAATTTTTATTATAGTAGAGCAATAAAAATTTATTTTTTATTACATGTAAGGAGTAAAAATATGATCATCTTATATGGAAAAACAATATAAAAATATAATCTTTATTAGAAGGAGAGCGATATAAAAATATAAATCTTGATATAGGAAGTAGCGTTGTTAAAATATATTTTTTAACATATACTTCGTGAAACAGACTGCGTTGGAAGAAGGATGAAGATTCCCTACATATGAAGAGTCGTGGCGTTGGTTTAACTAGTTGGTGAGAACTTCTTACTTTAAATCTTGTTTTCTAGTTAAAAATATATACTAGGATGTAGACGGTGTTTAGTAGCACCCGACACCCGTCGTCCACAGACCATGGACGACTTGTATGCTTGTTTGATGTGTTGTGAAGTTTGTTTGTGATGTTAATGTGAAATGTGTTGAAATAAATTAATTATCGTTAAAAATATATTTTTTAACGTGAATGTGAATAAATAAATATTCATTTACAAACCGGACGGTTTATTTATGAACACCTATTTGAAGGACATTGATCGGGACGATAAATTTTACACGTCGCCCAACTGCACAAATAATATTCTGTGATTGTGGATTGAAACCCCACACGGGTGTTGGGATGATATTTGGCGTACACTATTCCCAATTATTTAGTTATATGTCGATCGATTGGTCGACAGACTGTGTGAGCGTTAATTATTTATATTCGATGCTTATGCAGTTGTGTGGTGCACTTTGGATGATGGTTGATTATTTATCGTTGCTATTATATACATGTGTTGTATGGAATCCATATAATTAACATTATATGGTAATTGATTGGGTCTCATTCCAATTGGGAAAATAAATAATATTATAAAATATAGATTCATGTGTTGACAGTACTCATTTGTTGAGATTAGTCATGTGTTGAACGAAATATTTTAACAATAAAATTTACATCTTTATCATATATAAAATTAGAAACTAACTGGAAAATAGATAAGATGAGTGTTCTCCTGGATATTGATCTGATGTTGGTTTCGGCCTTCGGGGTTAATATTTAGGGAATTGCTCTCTTGCTAATATACGGTTAGAGTCTGATTAAGAATTAAACGATAGAAATCAAAATTTATAATATATATTAAATCGCAAAAATAGTCACGTGTTGACAGTACTCATTTGTTGAGATTGGTCATGTGTTGAAAGAAATATAGATTCATGTGTTGAATAGAATAAATATTCATTTGTTGAATAGAATAACGAAGTTATTGAAAAATATAAAGCCGTGTTGATTAGAGATGCGCTATTTTGACACGAACGATATTTATATCGATTATATTCGTTTTATAATGAATATTGAATAGAGATTTAAAAAAAATCGAATATTTAGAAAATGTATTCGAATTGAATCGAATATTTATAAAATGAATTCGAATTTAATATAAAATGAATTCGAATTGAATTGAATATAAAATGACTTCGAATTGAAATGAATTCAAATCGAATTGAAAACGAATTGAAATTGAATTGAAATCGATTTGAATTGAAATCAAATAGAAATGAATGTAAAAAGAATTTATAATGGAAAATTCAATTTTGATTTGAATTTGGAATGAAAGTTGAAATTGTTTTTGAAACAAATTTGAAAAGATTTACAAAATTCGTTTTAAAAAGGAAATCGACGAAATATATATAATATATATATATATTATATATAATGGCCTGAATAGAACGCGCCGCGCCGCTGCAGTTCGTGAATTTCGACCATTGACTTCAAACGGACATCACGGGAGATCCGACCATCGGATTCTCCTAAAACAGGAACCGTTGGGTTCGTATCGAAAAGAGCTTTCTAACGAATACAAGAAATTTGAAATCTGACGGTTGGATTTGTATATACGTCCAAATCAATTTCAGAAAAGGTCGTTGTAAGTGCAGTTCGATGGCCGTTGTTGGAAATCGACTGTACGGGCCTTGATAAAATTATTAAAAATATTAATAATTTGTGTAAAATCAAAAGAAATGATTTGTGAAGAATTGGGATGAAAAACTCCATATTTGAAAAGATAAAAATAGATTTTTATCGAAATGAACTAGTTTTGAACTAGAATTAAAATCAATTTATTTTTGAAATAAATAAATTGGATTTGAAATGGGTTTTAAATAACCTGAATTTCCAAAATATGAATTGGAATGGATTTGAATCAAAATTGCCTTTGTAATATTTCGATATTAGATTCCGCGATTATACAGATATTTTGGAGGAAATTTGGAAGATATATTTTATATCGTTATTTCCAAAACGATATTTTGAGTTTCAGAATTTGATATTGAATATAAGCCGATATATTTTCTATTCAGAGCCTTGTATTTAATGTCAAATGGGATTTGGGTTTATCGTGAACATTTTTTAAATGACTTTAGTTCTTTAACCCAGTAAAAGGAATTTTAATGAATCTGTAATTAGATTGAAATGTGAATTGATAATTTAAATTATCAAATTTGGAAAGTGAGCGAGAATGGAGTATCACCAGTTTTGCTCCAAAGCGATAGTTAAATCTTTAATTAGATTTGAACGTGAAATGGTAATTAATTTTACCGATAACACCGTGGTGTTAGATATGGAGTATTACCAGTTTTGCTTCATGGGATGAATAAGTTGGGATTGGGAAATAAAATAAATAATTACTTCGGTGTGGTTCACTAATCCCGACTATCTTGGAAAACCTTAACATGGTTAGAAATAACATCCAAAGGAAGATTAAAGAATAAATTCAAAAGAGTTTATCTTTGATAAAATCAATGGGAACCTTTCCCTAAGAATGTGAAATTTAGAAACTAACTGTACGTTAGCTAAGAAGAATGGTTTCCTGGGTATTGATGTGATGTTGGTTTCGGCCTTCGGGGTTAATATTTGGGGAATTGTTCTCTTGCTAATTTACGGTTAGTGACTGATGAATTGGAATGAGGCGTATGTTGTGTTTGTGTAACATTTGTTTATTATATACGCGGGTTATTCAGAAAGGCCGGGTTTATACCCATTCTGAATAACCGATTCGACGGTATGTCGAAGATGAAGACGGTGGTTGAAGACCGGAAGTCTTCACGTTGTTTGGGTGATTACTGATGATCTTGATTGGGCTGTACACCCAAGATGAGGGAATCAGTTGGTGATTGTCCAGACGTACTTGGAGATCGATGGATATACGAGGAAAGTGCCTTCGGTTTCGTTCAGACCCAGAACGAACTTGTAAATGGACTGTGTGTCTTACATTGGATTTTATTCTGTGCTGATTGATCTCTATTAAATATACATCTGCTTGGCGGTAGAGAATTTATTCTCTTACTTAACGCCCTTCTCTGAGACGTACGAGCTCAGAGGTTGTATATCGATGGACATCAGTCGCATGGAGTGAATTGCCTGTGTGGAAGATGATCAAGGCTTCTGTTGCAAAGCAAAGTCTTGTGGTTGATGATCAAAGCACGACCTATGTGGCATAGCTTTGTGTATAGCATGGATTCGCGAGCCTTACACCTCGGTATGAGTCAAAAACGGGATAGTGACTACAGGGAGAGCACGACGTTTCTTTGTAGCTATGGGTAGTGTTAGTGCTTAAACTGGCTGACATTTATATTATTTTTACCTATGTGGCTGTTGGAATGCGAGGCGCCTCGGATATAGGTCTGTTAGGACCGGGAAACGTGTGTTCAGGAATAATTAATCCTCAAACGTAAGGGAGGACCGGCCCTGAAGCATCCAGGGATTACCCAGAGTGTGTAGTCCCGAGGCATTTGCTAGAGTGTCTCGAAGCGGAGAGCAGCTTGCCCCTTGCCTCGACTCATGACGGAAATCCAATTTCCAATACGAGATATTTCGGTTTTATTTGTAGAGCCTAGTATGGCGATATGATATATGGCACCCATGCCGTCTATGATTGATATTTATGATTGAAATTGTTTTGACACTATACACTTATAATAGTATCAAATGATTTGTTTTAAACGTACCAAGCATGTTTGGCTATTATAAGGGAAAACCCTATCCTCCGGCTTGCGTTGCATTGTGTGATGGGACCTGGGTCTTATAATAGCTTCATTTTTCGAAAAAGCATTGCGCTGTTCATTTATATGCACTGGTATTCTTGGGAGGAAACCCGTTCCGTGTTATACGGCATGGTCCCTTGATTTACCTTATTTTTAAAGTAAAGTTTTGAACAACTGTTTTAGTCCTCACACCAGTCACATGACTGACCTGGAGTTTATTGTTTTAACCTAAACACTAGGTGCCCTATTTTCGACACGGGCAGCTGGTAGTTTTGGTTTTGCAGATTTATATTTACAGGATCCTGATTTACAGCTGGAACGCTGCTCGGAAAGCTCTGTATCCATGTATTACTGTGTTTTGTATTATTTTTTCGCTGCAATACAGTATTTAAATCTTTGATATTCTTTGTTGTATAATATTTATTCATACTCTTTATATTCTTGTATTCTGATGAAATTGTTGTAAATAACAATGAAATGTTCTTCTATCTGCGTTCTGATTTGTCCTGTTCTCAAGGTAATCCGGGCTTTCTTTAGCGGGGAAGTTACGGGATATCACATCTATATAATACACATTTCTTCACACCTTTTTCTTTTCCGCTTCAAAGTATAATATCACATACTGTAATGGTGGGAAGGAAAAAAAAGTATCATAACAAGCTGAAACCCCCCACTGAAAATGGTGTAGTGTGTGTGTGTGTATATATACACATAAATTCCTTGCTTCAACCTCATTTTTCTTGATGTGTGCGAAAGCCATCTGTTTCACTGTCGTGTGAACTATAGCGAGCAGGGTTCGGTAGGGAGATGCGTTAGCAGGGGAGGTTTAGGTGAGGTGTGAGGCAAGCATGGCAGATTTTGATAACATGCGAGCGAGATAGATGAGTTGTTTTTAATTATCAGATCCTAGTGCGTTGTGCACGGTTCGTTCCACAAGTGAGGCTAGTTTCGGCAGTGGAGATCTTAGCTGGACATGCTGACTTGAAATCGAGGAGCGAAAGGAAGTATTCAAATGAGATGATATACATGATGTTAAATTTGATGGAGTAATGTTGGAAGGGAACATGGGGAAACACGTAATGATATACAAGATTTCGGGTTTTTGAAGATGACACTGTTTACATGAAAGGTGGCTAGAAGTCACGTCCTTCGGTTGGCGCTCGAGCTGGGTGAGAATGGGTGGAGAATAATGCTCGCGCGAAGTAGAATGCAATGGTAATTTTTGTTTGAAGGATATGAAAGAATGGAGGCAGAGAGAGCGTAGAACGCGGGTGTTAATGGTGAAAGAGAAGTGATAATTTGGAGTAGTGTATTGGGGAAGACTGATCCATGAATGACGGGTTGATGCATATTGGGTTGATAGGGTAGGTAGAGCCCAAATCTTTAAATAATGTAAGTTTTAATTTAATTTAAAAATGTATCAAATTATAATTTCAATATCCGGCATGTACATTATCAAAATTTCATAAATTTGGATTCGTTGGGATTATGGGAATACAGGCTACACAATGGAACTAGTTTGGAGCATGTTACAATTTTAGGCAAATTAAAACGGCTGATCAAATCAACAAACGTTAATCTCTATTTAACGATTAACGACCAAAGTGAGTAAACTCACTAACTCTAATCAGTTCTATAATTTTAATAAACGTTATTTAATATTGGTTGAATGTTGTGTGATGGTTGTTTGGTTGAACTGCAAATTAATTTGTTGAAATAATATATATTGTTAATTTAATACTAATTCTATTTATTTTAATATTGATATGAAAGTAGTATTATTTATGTTGATTAACATCTGTGAATGCAGGGAAGCAGGTTGTAGGGATCCAAATGGATTCCTCAACAATTTTATTGTTGTTTTTCATATATTGCATCATGTGATGTGAAAAATAATTTATGTGTTATTATTGTGTGATTTGGGATGTTGAATAACACTGACCCTGAAATAACCAGTATTTAAACACTGGAAAATATATTGGAAAGAATTTCGAGTTTTAAAAGGAAGATCTATTTAAAAAAAATAGAAATCTGACCTCGAAGGGGCTAGAAAATAATACCTATTTTAATAACTAGTGGTTAAATTTATAAAACGATGTTCATAAATAAAAATGAAATAGTTATTATTAAATAATTTGAAATGTAAATTCAATAATGATTTAAAAGGTTAATCGTTTCAATAAATGCGATAGAATTATTTTGATGTTCGAAATTTAATTGGAATTGAATTAAATACATAAGGATTTTAAATGAGCATTCAACGATGTCAAAGATTATAATAGTAAATTATTTTTTTGAAGTTATATATTATATAATCCAGAATCTGGCAAGATAATTAATAATTGGTTTATAACCAATAACTTATAATCGATTATGAAATCGAGATGAAGTTAGAAATTTGATATGTGATTAACAAGGAATTGACTTACAAGAGGAGTTTACGAAGTGGAATATAAAGTATGAATTTATTGCAAATCAAGATTTATTTGAACCTAGAATGATATTTAATGCAAATCAAGATTTATTTGACCTATGAGTCCAGTTTTCCGCAAAGAAATAATATTCGTGTTTCAAAATGAATAAAGATTTAAAAGCAAACGTTTTGCAGATTAAATGAGTTATAAAAGAAACTGGTAAATATTGGAAGTGATAAATTCAAAAGTAAATTTAGGAATTGGATTGACCTGAGATGGCGAGTTTATTCCGAAGTTCGGAACTTTATACGAATATAGATTATTCGAAAGTGGATTATACGCTGAAATTAGATTATATCGAATTTAGGAAAGTATAATTTACTTTCCATTTTTAATTAAGATTATTTATTTAGGTAATTAATTTAACATTATTTGTTTATTCAAAATAACGAATCGAAGTTATATTTTAAAGTTAAATATTTTGGAAACAGGGATTATAATGTTATCGTTGTAATCAATATTTTCCGTAAAAGAAGTGGATTCGTAAACCGAATCCGAGGGTTGCGTAAGAAATGCTTTGATAAGAAATTAAGAAATGGGATTAAGGAAATTAGAAACGCGAATGTTAGACAGAAAATTATGTTTCTTATAGTTTACACAAAATATTAATAGTTGTATCAATTTTAAAATATGTTTTAATATTTCTAATTAAGTTAAAAAAGTTGTGTATTATCATACTTAAATCAGTTTTCTTAAAAAAGTAGGAATGAATTTAATAATGATAAATACTATAATGAAGTCCATTATTTTTAATATATGGAAATGAATTAAATAAGAGAACATATTCTGCTAATTTTTTTCTTTAAAAAGTCAAAAATTCTTTAATAATATGAAATACTATTCTGATTAGACAAAAGGTGGTATGTAGAAGAGAAGTAAAATAAAGTATAGTCGATATTTGACTGTGTGGTGTGTAAAACCTTTAGTCCCAAAAGGTTTTATGTTATTTTTATTTTTAGAATATGAACCCCTTGAATGCAACTAATGGGTAGAAGAGAAGTGCAGCGAAGATGTAACACCCCGCATTTCAAATACACTAAAGAGGATAAATTAAAGAATAATTAATTTAATATTCAGAATAGAGGGAAACGGACTACGTCATTGCGTCCGTCTCGAAATTCTGGTCAAGATAGACGCCTGGTTTGCATAAAACTGATAATGTATGAAGAAGTTACGGACAATAGAAGTTTGACAATGAGATCAGGAACAACTGGAGCACTTGAAAAGTGCGCCAAGGCAATTTTGCACTGGCGCACATGCAAAGTGCGCCCATAGTAGTTTTGGGCATCCGGACCCAAGTGGGTGTCAACCCATGGCCCGATTCCCCCCATGGCTGAGGTGGCAGTCGAATTCTGGAGGCTGGCAGCTATAAATATACCCTCATTTCTCTTGTTTTCACATACTAAAAACAATGGAGGCCAAATGCTGTCAGCGCCTGAATTGAATATAATCCTTTCTTCTTCTATAAATCAAGTTTAAAGATTCAAGTGTTTCAAGTATAGATCTGAGATTCAACACCAACAATTTCTTTTCTATCTTCTAAAATCCGAACACTGTGAGTTAGTTACTTTTAGATTTAAATGATTAAAAGTAAACGTGATATGACTGTGATTTGGATCTGTTATAAATTGTGAATCTATGACATTATTGGATCTTAAACTTTATCATTCTGGATCTGTCTTTATAGATCTAATTAACTTGTGGTTAATTTATCATGTCACATTTGTAGATCTTAAACTTTATCATGCTAGATCTAACTTTACAGATCTAATTCACTTGCGGTTAATTTATCATGTCACATTTATGGATCTTAAACTTTATCATGCTAGATCTATCTTTGTAGATCTAATTCACTAGCGGTTAATTTATCATGTCACATTTGGGGATCTTAAACTTTATCGTGCTAGATCTGTCTTTATAGATCTAATTCACTTGCTGTTAATTTATCATGTCACATTTGTAGATCTTAAACTTTATCATGCTAGATCTATCTTTATAGATCTAATTCGCTTGCGGTTAATTTATCATGTCAAATTTGTGGATTTTAAACTTTATCATGCTAGATCTACTTTTATAGATCTAATTTGCTTGTGGTTAATTTATCATATCACATAGGCTAATTTGGATTTGTCATTATTTGGACAGTTAAAACCTTGCTTAGATCTAATTCTCCATCTAGATCATCTTGTACCTATCATGTGGTGATTAATTTAGATCTATTATTAACTGGACATATGAATCCTTATTTATTCATGCCTATTATGACATCCTTAGTATGTTAGATCTAGTTTTTTTATCACATGCTCACTAGATCTACTTTTATACGTCCACTTTATCACTATGCCAATTACATGTTTATGCCACTTTTGTTAAAATAATCACTATGGTCATCTTTCCATCACCTTTCCCTTTTTATTGTTTATGGCCAAACTACTTTCTAGCCTAGGCATGCCGCTAAATATATGCGAATGCATTAGTTAGGGAACAGGGGAAAACATTGAAATTGGCATAATTTGAATAATGTTTATGAACATAAATTTGGGCATATAATCCATTATGAATATAATTGGGTAAATGGGCATGAACACCTATAAAGACATATGTATAATTAATTGGTTAATAAATAAAATCCCTAGGATTACAGTAATTAGAAACTATAACTGCACTTATAACACGAGGTTGGATTGCATTTGTGGTGGAAGTTTACCCGGACCCGACCGACATGTCCAGCAACCGCAAATGTTGAATCTAACGTGAGGGGTCTAAGTGCACAAATACGAGATGGGCTAAGACACATGGTTAGGACCAACTTGTGGAAGAAGTCTTCCCGGACCTGACCGGCATATCTAGCATCCACAAGTTGTAGGCTTAATGTGGGAGGTCTAGCCCATTATAATCATAAATGGACATGGTAACGAATTGGAATACTTAACCTAGTTGAATCCATAGGGATTGTGTGAACATAAACATGAATAGGGGTTAAGTAAACTTGGTTGAACAATGGAAGGGTTAAGTTAAGTATATCTGGGTTAGGTGGGTAATATTTAAATATAGTCCCACAAAACTTAACCAATTGGGGGTTATGTATTAAAGACACCTATAGGTAAGCATAACCGGTAGAAAGATTGGGGTTATATAATTAAAGACACCTTTTAGGGTAAATATAACATGTGGAAAACCTATTAGGGAACACAAGACAAAGGGGGGAGCTTGTATCATATTGTGTGGGACACGTTTCAGTCAGTAATACGGAGTAGGTATCAAACTCTAAAATAGTTTGGAGAAGGGGCATGCTTACTGAACTGATTGTAAGAGATCCAAATGTGGAGGAGGTGTGGGCGGCGCAAACCGACTGGGTCATGTGGGTACATGGGTCGGGCAGAGGGGGATAAGACGACCGTGACACTTGTAGATATGGGGCTGTGCATATCAGCGAAGGGTTGCCACTTTAGGACGTGATACATCCTGCGGTGGGCCCGACACAAAGTATCTACGCGCATTAGGGAGTCGATTGATTAGGGTAGTAGTTAGGGTACATTTGGACGTATGCCTAAGTCTACCACCTTATAGTGGAAGGGATCATCTCATTCTTGATATACTAGTAGTAGTGCAGAGTAATAACTAAGGAAGCGTATACACCCTATCCTGTTTACATAGTCATACCTGCCTACCTGCCTTTTTCTGTAGTTATCTCTCTTATCCACTTTATATCCTGTCATGCTACTTTTATTTATTTACTTGCTAAAAGTAACTGGGCTTGCCAAACTTTATGTCTGGTCCTTTTTGTTTCCTCTTCTTTCTTCCGTCCCCCTCCCCCCTAAGGTTCTCAGGGCGGGAACACTCAGGTTTGATCGTGATTTTGCTTACATTGTGCTGGAGCTACTTATATGTATGGATCAAGCTCAAATCCTTGCTACTATGGCTTTGTCTCTTTTTAGGGAATTATGCATTTATGTACTCTGATGGAACAAGACAGAAAGTTTTATATTTTTATTATGGCTTTTATGCAGTTTCAGACTTGTGATATTTTGGACCATGATTTTATGATTTATGTTTGAAATAAAAATTTAAATTCCGCTGTTGCTTTTATATCTGTCTTGCAATATTTCTGTTTCTGTTTACCAATAATGCTTCACGAAATTAATGCATTCCCTTAGTGAGTGACATTAACAGACGTGGGGTGTCACACTTGGTATCAGAGCTGAAGATTACTAGATTAGATATGAGCTTTTGAAAATTATTTTCAAAAAGGTTTTAAAAGAAAGCATTTTCATATGAAAAGTCTATTTTGAAAAACATATTCCCTAAAGCCATATGTAATATCTCTTGATTCTCCGCTTGTTTTCTTTTTCTTTTTTCTGGGGAACTGAAACACCCCACCTCCATTAAGGTCACTCACAAAGGGAATGCCTTAACTTTAGTGGAGGTTTATAAGTAAAAGTCACAGATAAAACACAAGACATATATATAAACACATATATATAAGCAGCGGAAAAGAAACAGACTTTTATTTCATAAATACGTGTTCATACAAAACATTTCCATAATTGTCTCATAATAACTTCCAAAACATTACATCATCATTTCTGTCTTGATTATTAAATAAAGAAGCATAAAACATAATAAAAGCTGCATAAATCCCCATAGAGCGTGTCCAAAAGCCATATCCAAGGAAAGAGAGTCCAAACCATACATCTACTATCTTGAAGCTTGTAAAGAGTCTGACTAAGCTGGGTTGTTTCCTCCCTGTGGACCTAGGGGGGACAGAAGAAAAGAAGACGAAAGAAAAATAGAGTCAGACATAAAGCCTGGTAAGTCTAGTGACTCTTCAGTATGAGAATAAGAAAAAGGGCATGATCGGTATAAACTGGAAATAGGAAAGTATCATAAACTAAGATAAAGCAGTTTGAACCGAGTATACTATCGCACCCCACACTATATCTCTGCACCTACTTGCATTGTCTCAACTGGCACCCCATAATCGGGGTGAAGTGATCCCCTTTCTAAAGATCGGCTCCTATTCGCATAATCTTATGTGTCATACGGCCCCCAAAGATTGTAGATACTTATGTTGGTCCTACCATAGGGTGTATCAAGTCCCATGGTGGCGGCCCGACACAGTCCTAGAATGCATAGGTTATACTGCTGGTGCCCGGTGCCCTGTTTGTCAGCTCCGAAGTGTGTGCACGCCCGCACTCCGTTAGAACCCACACTGCTGCACCAACCGCCATCGCTTTTGACCGCTTACAATCAGCCCAGTAATCGTGCCCCACCCTGCCTAGTTTCAGGGTACCATGATACCTAATTGGGTTACTGCTGAAATGGGTTCCCGTTACTAGGGTTTTCTAGTCAAACATGTTAAGTGGTTAAGTGTCTGTATTTACCTAACCCCACCCATTAGTTTAATTAACATGTTGAATTGGTTAAGTGTTTTTAGTTAACTTAACCCTACCATCCTGACTTGTCTTCCTTATCCTTAATTAGTTAAAGCACCGACCACTCACATTAGACAGGTATTGTTACAGTTACTGGATGTGCCGGTCGGTTCCGGGCAGGTTTACACCGTAACTCAGTCTAACCTCGGGTCCTTATTGGGCTCAATGCTTAACCTCTCACAATGGATAGGTATTGTTATGATTACTGGACAGCCGGGCAGGTCCGGGCAGGTTTACATCACAACTCAATCCAACCTCGGGTTAAGCATACTCATATTTTCAAAATTTACATATTTGTCTCTATTACTGGTTATATGTAAATTTGTTGACAATTAAATGTTGTGGCCCACTTTCCAAGTTCATCATTTTTGGTATAAGAATTTTATACCATTTAAGTGCCACCAATTATTGGCATGTGCCAAACATGCCAATACATATATTTTTCACCAATTTATGTCAAGTTTCCTATAATTACCAATTTTTCCCAACGTTACCCCATTTAAATTTTGGCTAACAATCTTAGCCTAATTTTTCGTCCGCATGATTTTTAACATATAATATTAGGCTAAAAACTTAGCCTAATTTAGCGTACACAAAATTAGCATAAAGAAATTCATTAACATAAACATGACATAAGTGTATACTTGGCATTTTCGGCATAGTCAATATGAACATCATAGGTGTGAACTTGCAACGTAGACTAAATCAACATACATATATGTGAATTTGCAACATAGACTAAATCAACTTACATATATGTGAATTTGCAACATAGGCTAAATCAACTTACATATATGTGAACTTGCATTGAAATAGGGATCTAACTAAATAGGTGTCATATGAATTAGCATATGATTTAGACAACATAAGCCTAAACATGTTTAGATCTAGGCATAACATCGAACATCACTAGCATATGACAAGAATATGACATGTCCATAGAGTATGTATAATTTTATCACATGTGTGAACTAGATCCAATCATATGTCCAATTACAACATGAAACATGTATTAAAGTGGATCTTGGCATAGATCCAATTATGAACTTGCAACTTGTGTATAAACATATGAGCATGTATATGAACTTTATCATTTAGGCATAGAGGTTTAGCATAAAGTATATACATGAGATCTTATCTTGGACATAATAATCACATAAACATATAGGTGTAAATTCTAATATTAACCATATACTTGTATGTGATGTTGCCTTCATTCTAAATGTACAATAAGATCAACATCAAATCAATTATACCACAAACATCACAACCATTCACAATACAATCATTGCAATACAAAGATATGAATTTAGCATCGTCTTTACACAATAGTAAAATTCCATTTCCATTTTACATCGAATCAAGTCTCAATTTTATTCCCATCGGAAAAATCACTATACTTACAACAAACGACGAACTTGAATTCTGGATTCTGAGTTCTGAATTTGCAATGCTTTCCTTTGGGTAGATAAACGTTGTTTGATTCTTGTTTTTACTTTAGTTTTGCCCGTCTCTAAACTTTCTTCAAGTGGAGGCTACTCTTGGCTTCCTTCCAGCAGCATGACGGCTCTACCTCTATTTTATTTGTGTGAATTTAGGTTGGAGTCTAAGATTGTTTATATAGAATTTCAAACTAATTAGAGCCGTCGATGAAGCTAGAGTTAATCAAGGCCATCCATCTCAAGAGAAGCCAATCAGAAAGTGACAAATCAGCCCTAGTGACTCAGCTAAGCCCCAGAAATGAAGCCAGGACCAGACCAAACAGGTCAGGTCGACCTGTAGGTCGACCCCCAGGTCGACTACATAATCGATCTGGGTACCCAGGTCGACTCCCAGGTCAATCCCCTGGTCGACCTGGGTCCTGGGCGGGAAAATTCCCGCCCAGCCCAGTTCTGGTCCAGTTTTTGAATTTTTAACATGTTTTCGGGCTGTTTGAATTTTAAATCGAATTCTGAAACTTCCGGAGGTCATAACTCCTTCATACATAGTCCGATTTACGCAAACTCGGACTCTATCTCAAGCAGAATTCCGAGATGAACGCAATGGGGTAACCCGTTTCCCTTAATTCTTTCATTTAGAATTAATTATTCTTTAATTCGTTAATTTATCGTTAACAGAAATCTCGGGGTGTTACATTCTCCCCTCCTTAAAGGATATCGTCCCCGAAATCTTCAAGTCTGAAAGAACGTATATCCTAACATCCAATCGTCCATCTACACAACCAACAAACACAAGCGTCCATTGTCCTAAAAAAACTTCTAGTGCTTCATGATCATATGCATAGCGTGTGTATATGTCCTTATTTAATGCAAAAATTAGGCGGTCTACTGATTCAGTTGACCTCCTTAATGCGAATCATGTAAGTGTCATGAATCCATTATGTATGCAAATTTTTCCCTACTCATAATTCTACATGAGTGTGCAACCATTCATACAAATGCGACATCCATATGACAACATATCAAGTTTCAACCACATAAAAATATGAATACATATATGCATATGCAATATGAAGTGACTGAGCCGATCTAAAACCTAGGTTGTGTGTGTATATGCATCCACGAGCAACCACCAGCAACCACTTGCAACCACTTGCAGCCATCAACCATAACATGTTTCAATTACATGTTTACATCCAAAGGAGTTTCTACCTAAGGATAAAGGATAATATCGAAGAGATATACCTAAAAAGATAGATACAAGCACAACTTAAGGAAAAAGAGAGATCAAAGATGTACCCTCAAAAAGAAAAGGGTAGGCCGCGCGTATTCTGTCCTCTGTTTCCCAAGTCACGTCTTCATCGGCGTCGCTCCACTGAACTTTGACAAGCTTGACTTCACGGTTGCAGTGCTTTTTCACTTCAGTTTCTAAGATGCGGGTTGGAACTCTCCTCACGGTTGCTTCGCGTTCCACTTCGGCTTCTTCTAGAATGCTTGGCTCCACCACTTCCGCAGATTCATGTAAACATTTCCGGAGATGAGAAACGTGAAAGACATTGTGAATTCCCGCCAACCTTTCAGGAAGCTCTACTCTATAAGACATCTTCCTAATCTTCTCGATGATAGGGAATGGTCCTACAAATCTTGGTGCTAGCTTTCCTACAGATCCAAAGCGAACGACGTTCCTTAAAGGAGATACCTTAAGGAAAACCCTATCCCCAACCTCAAACTCAAGGTCGGTCCTTCTTTTGTCTGCGTAGGATTTCTGTCTATCTTGGGCAGTCTTCATTCTCCTTCGTATCAAGTCCACTTTTTCTGAAGTCTCTCTAATCATGTCTGGTCCAAGTATAAGCTTATCTGTAGACTCCCACCAACAAGTTGGTGATCGGCACAGTCTTCCATATAAAGCTTCGAAGGGCGCCATGCCGATGGTGGCTTGGTAGCTGTTGTTGTAAGTGAATTCCATTAAAGGAAGATGATCCTCCCATGTCCCTCCAAAGTCAAGAACGCACAATCTCAGAAGATCTTCTAGTACTCTGTTCACCCTTTCCGTCTGACCATCAGTTTGGGGGTGATAGGCCGTGCTCAAGCATAACCGTGTGCCTACAGCTTCTTGTAGACTCTGCCAAAATTCTCTTGTAAAGATAGGATCTCGGTCACTCACTATGCTGGAGGGTATTCCATGGAGTCGAACTATTTCCTTGAGATAAAGAGAAGCTAGAGACGAGGCAGTCCTTCTACTCTTGATAGGTATAAAGTGGGCGCCTTTTGTGAGCCTGTCCACTATTACCCAAATGCTAGTATTGCCCCTTCTTGCCCTAGGCAACCCATCAATGAAGTCCATTGAAATGCTATCCCACTTCCATTGCGGGATTTCTAGAGGATGAAGTAGTCCTCTAGGCTTCTTTTGTTCCGCCTTGACCTGTTGGCATATCACACACTTAGAAACGAAATCTGCCACATCCTTTTTCATGTCGCTCCAATAGAAAACTCTCTTTACGTCCTTGTACATCTTGTCTCCACCTGGGTGTATTGTCATCTTGGAATGATGTGCTTCCTTGAGAACCATCTTTACTAAATCCCTTGCTTATGGGATGCATAAACTTCTATCCCGCCTCAGCCAACCCTTATCATCGATGGAGTACCTATTGAGGTGACTGGAAGTTTCACCCCTAATTAGTTTATCAATCACATCAACAAGCTGAGGGTCTTCACGTTGTGCGGCCCCTATTGAGTCTAAAAGAGTGGGCCGTACTTCTAGTGATGCCAACAAACCAGGTACAAAATCAGAGGAGGGCCTAAAGTCAAAACTGGCTATATACTCCAAGCTTTGCCTTTCTACAAAGAGAGGGCTTAAGGTCAGCTTCTTTCTACTCAAGGCGTCTGCTACTACGTTGCCCTTGCCAGGAGTATAGGAAATCTCAAAATCATACGAGGCAAGGAACTCCATCCACCTTTGCTGCCTCAAGTTAAGATCTTTCTGCGAGAAAAGATACTTCAACGATTTATGGTCAGTATATAATTCGAACTTCTCATATAGGAGATAATGTCGCTAAGACTTAAGCGCAAAGACAATGGCAGCTATCTCAAGATCGTGGGTTGGGTAGTTCTTTTCATGAACTTTCAATTGTCTTCCACCATAAGCTACTACCTTCCCTTCTTACATCAGAACAGCGCCTAGTCCCGTACCACAAGCATCCGTGTATATTGTAAACATCTTGCTTCCATCAGGCAAAGTCAAAACTGGGGTTGTTGTAAGAGCCCTTTTCAAGCGTTGGAAAGCAATATCACAATCCAAATCCCAAGTGAACGCTAGATTCTTCTTTGTTAGCCTTGTGAGTGGAGCTGAGATTTTTGCGAAATCTCTAATGAACTTTTGGTAAAAACCTGCTAGCCCAAGAAAGCTTCGGACTTCGGTTGCATTTCTTGGTGTCTTCCAATCTTGCACTGCCACCACTTTCGCGGGGTCCACAGCTAACCCCTCTTTTGACACTACATGTCCAAGAAAACTTACCTCTTCTCTCCAGAAGTGGCACTTAGAGAATTTTGCTTTTAGATGATGTGCATGGAGAGTATCCATGATTTCCTTCAGATGTTGAGCATGTTCTTCCTCATTCTTTGAGAAGATCAAAATATCGTCTACAAAGACCACCATGAACTTATTGAGGAATTCTCTGAACACCCTGCTCATTAGGTCTACGAAATAAGCGGATGTGTTTGTCAAACCGAAAGGCATGACAAGCCACTCGAAGAAACCGTCTGGGGTTCTGAATGCCGTTTTATCAATGCTATCTTCAGCTACCCTTAGCTGATGGAACCCAGTAGCCAGATCAAGTTGGGAGAAGACCGACGCACCTACAAGCTGATCAAACAAATCATTTATTCTGGGAAGTGGGTGTCTATTCTTCTTAATCAGCTTGTTTAGCTCCCTATAGTCCACACAAAGATGTAGTGAGCCATCTGCTTTGGTGGCGAACACCACTGGAGCACCCCATTCCGAGATACTCCTCCTTATAAACCCCTTCTCGAGAAGCTCCTTAACTTGCTTACTAAGCTCCTTTCTCTCCTTTGGAGCCATGTGCCTAACAGGTAAAGCTACGTGCTTTGCATTGTCAACAAGATATATGCGGAAGTTTATTTCCCGCCTCAGAGGTAAGCCCTTTACCTCTTCAAAGACATCCAGATATTCACGGACCACTCTAACCGACTGCAAATTCTCAATAGAAGCATCAAGCGACTCTAGATAACTAAGCATAACAGCATTCAAGGGATTACAAGAAATTTCTAGAGTGTTACCAAGCCGAGTCAAGAGTTTAACCACTCTCTTCTCACAGTCAAGAATGGCACCATTACTGGATAACCAGTCCATGCCTAAGATCAATCCATATCCCGAGAAGCCCAAAACAAAGGCACTACGTCTGAACTCAACACTTAGAATAGAGATTTTCAAATCCAAACAAACCATTGACAAATAAGCTGAGCCCCCAATTGGATTTGAAACAACCAAGGGATCTTCTATCATACTAGTGTCTAGGTGCAGAGATTCAACTAAAACAGATGAAATAAAGGAGTGTGATGCACCGGAATCAAAGAGAGTGCGAACTGGATGATCATAGAGGTAAACTAAGATTTCTACAGAAATATTTCTACCTTGTTCCTACGGAGGTGCCACCAGTGCGTGAACCTGTCCCCCTGAAATGGATCCAGTTCTCTGTCCCTGCCCCCGCTTCTTTGGGCAGTCCTTAGCCATGTGTCCAGTCTCGCCGCAATGGAAACAACCACCATTCATCTTCGCCTTCTTCTTTCTGCAATCTTTCACTATATGTCCAACAATGCCACAGAAATTACACTTTCTCTTTTCACGAGGTTTGTTGTTCTTCCCGCCTTTCTTTTAATCAGCCTTCTTGCTCTGTGACCCTTCCCCCTTCTTGTCTTGAGGAACTTCTGCTTTTGCCCCTTTCTTGCCTTTATCTTCCTCGTGTAGCAGTGCCATGTCCACCAAGCTTTCATAAGTCGCTCCCATGGGTATATGGGTCATAGCAAGGCTGTGTAGAGGCTCATTCAGACCTTTGACGAAGCGAAGGGCCTTCTTGTGTTGGGTGTTTACTAAATCCAGCCCAAATCTGGCCAGCTGATTAAACTGATTGACATACTCCCTGATTGTCATACTCACTTGTTTAAGAGTTAGGAACTTCTCCATCTGCAGGCTTCTTTCAGCTTGGGAGAGGAATTTCATCTCAAACCTCATCCTGAAATCTTCCCAAGTTTCTACTGGCCTCTCAACATGGGTAACTTCCTACCAATAGGAAGCTTCATCTTTAAGCAAACACACTGCTAGCTGTATCTTTTGCCTGTCGTCAACTTCGAAGATGACGAACAAATCTTCAGTCTCCTTCAGCCAGTTCCTTGCTACCACAAAGGATTCAGTTCCATAAAAGTCCTTTCCACCCATAGCCTTGAAGTCTCTACACGTCTTAGCGAAAGTATTTCCACGAGGAGGAGGAGGAGGAACCGCTGCAAATGTGGGAGGAGGAATGTCTGCTGGGCCCGCACCATTGGCCCTAGCCTCTAGGTACCTTCGGAACCAGCTAGGTATCGGTACTCCTTTTGGAAGCTTAAGATTTCCAGACATGCTGGAACAAAAAAGGAAAGTATTCAAGACAAAAGTATAGAGAGATAGTGCATATGGCTTTTGGGGAATTATGCCTTTTAAAAACAACGCTTTTTCTTGAAAAAAATGCTTCTTTAAACTTCTTTTCGAAAATAGTTTCAAAATCCTTTATCTAATCTGATAAATCTGTGCTCTGATACCAAGTGAAACACCCCACCTCCATTAAGGTCACTCACAAAGGGAATGCCTTAACTTCGGTGGAGGTTTATAAGTAAAAGTCACAGATAAAACACAAGACTGTTATATAAACACATATATATAAGCAGCAGAAAACAAACAGACTTTTATTTCATAAATACGTGTTCGTACAAAACATTTCCATAATTGTCTCATAATAACTTCCAAAACATTACATCATCATTTCTGTCTTGATTATTAAATTAAGAAGCATAAAACATAATAAAAGCTGCATAAATCCCCATAGAGCGTGTCTAAAAGCCATAGCCAACGAAAGAGAGTCCAAACCATATATCTACTATCTTGAAGCTTGCAAAGAGTCGGACTAAGCTGGGTTTTTTCCTCCCTCTGGACCTTGGGGGGGGGGGACGGAAGAAAAGTAGATGAAAGAAAAATAGAGTCAGACATAAAGCCTGGTAAGTCTAGTGACTCTTCGGTATGAGAATAAGAAAATGGGCATGATAGGTATAAACTGGAAATAGGAAAGTATCGTAAACTAAGATAAAGCAGTTTGAACCGAGTATACTATCGCACCCCACACTATATCTCTGCACCTACTTGCATTGTCTCAACTGGAACCCCATGATCGGGGTGAAGTGATCCCCTTTCAAAAGATCGGCTCCTACTCGCATAATCATATGTGTCATACGACCCCCAAAGATTGTAGATACCTGTGTTGGTCCCACCATGGGGTGTATCAAGTCCCATGGTGGCGGCCCGACACAATCCTAGAATTAATGCATAGGTTATACTACTGGTGCCTAGTGCCCTGTTTGTCTGCTCCGAAGCGTGTGCATGCCCACACTCCGTTAGAACCCACACTACTGCACCAACCGTCATCGCTTTTGACCGCTAATAATCAGCCCAGTAATCGTGCCCCACTCTGCCTAGTTTCAGGGTACCATGATACCTAATTGGGTTACTGCAGAAATGGGTCCCCGTTACTAAGGTTTTCTAGTCAAAAATGTTAAGTGGTTAAGTGTCTGCATTTACCTAACCCCACCCATAAGTTTAATTAACATGTTGAATTGGTTAAGTGTTTTTAGTTAACTTAACCCTACCATCCTGACTTTTCTGTCCTTAACCTTAATTAGTTAAAGCACCGACCACTCATATTAGACAGGTATTGTTACGGTTACTGGATGTGCCGGTCGGTTCCGGGCAGGTTTACACCGTAACTTAGTCTAACCTCGGGTCCTTATTGGGCTCAATGCTTAACCTCTCACATTGGATAGGTATTGTTGTGATTACTGGACAGCCGGGCGGGTCCGGGCAGGTTTACATCACAACTCAATCCAACCTCGGGTTAAGCATACTCGTATTTTCTAAATTTACATATTTGTCTCTATTACTGGTTATATGTAAATTTGTTGACAATTAAATGTTGTGGCCCACTTTCCAAGTTCATCATTTTTGGTATAAGAATTTTATACCATTTAAGTGCCACCAATTATTGGCATGTGCCAAACATGCCAATACATATATTTTTCACCAATTTATGTCAAGTTTCCTATAATTACCAATTTTTCCCAATGTTACCCCGTCTAAATATTAGGCTAACAATCTTAGCCTAATTTTTCGTCCGTATGATTTTTAACATATAATATTAGGCTAAAAACTTAGCCTAATTTAGCGCACACAAAATTGACATAAAGAAATTCATTAACATAAACATGACATAGGTGTAAACTTGGCATTTTCGGCATAGCCAATATGAACATCATAGGTGTGAACTAGCAACGTAGACTAAATTAACATACATATATGTGAATTTGCAACATAGATGTTAGACCAAAAAATGGTCCTAACACCCAATTGATCGTATTTTGCAGAGAATATTGAGGAATCATGAACTAAAAACAAGTAAAGTCAATCAACACACGAAATTTATAGTGGTTCGGCGTTAATGAGCCTACATCCACTTCATAGTTTCTCATTTCATTCATGGATTACAATTACAAGGAATTTAATCACTCAATCATTCAAATACAATGAATAATTCTCTCCGAATTCATTGATTTTCATTAGAGAAGAAGGTGGTTATTGGTGGGGGAATTCGGCCATGGCTACCATGTATGAATGAAATGCCAAAAAAAGTCCCTTCAAATGGCCATGTTGTGGTGTATTTATAGCTGTAGAGAAGCTCTGGGCAGTTCCGGTTCGGATGGGCCACGTGGCGTGACCGGAGGAGATTTCAGAAGTAGCGGAGAACGTGGAAAAGTGGCTACCAGGTCGTGCTTTGCCAAGTGGAGTCCGATCCGCAATTGTAGGAGTCGGTTATGCCAAGAGAAGAGGTCAAACTCCATGTGTAGAAGCAGGTCCAATCGGTTCGGATCGGACCCGAACCGAACCAGTTGTTCGAGCAGAATGCCTGCACGCACTTCTGTACAGAATACTTCAGGCGGTTCGGGTAGAGGGTACTCCGATCCGATCCGGGGAAGGGGATCCGATCCGATCCGAATGGAAGGATCCGATCCGATCCGATTCAAAAGGAGGGATCCGATCCGATCCGATAAGGGGATCCGATCCGGTGACATTTGCATGTATAATTCAAATTTTCCATCTTTCTATCACTCCATCCAAGTGATCGCCAATCAATGTAAGTTCATACTCAAGTCCCTGGCTTTGGGTAGCCTGGTCACAAAGCAGGCTAACATTTTGCCCCCCAAAGTACATCTTATCGCAGATGAGATGTGCTTTGATTAAGTCAAGATAAATCTTTTTAGAACGTCATCCACCCTTGAGGAGGTTTTATTAGATTGTTGCGTTACTTCCATGGGTGCTAGTTAGTACAAATTCTATGGAAGGAGTAGTCGAAATGATCGGGTAACCGTTTTAAACATCGTCGAATCAAGATGTTGATCTCCTTCATGATAAGTCATATAGGGTCGTTGGCTCTTGTGTGAGATCGTGCATACACGGGACATTGCTAAACGACTTCGTTCCCTAAACGAGTCAAGTGTATTATCGATTCAGGGTTTCTTTTACACATAAGTCAATGTATGAACTAGATATCCAAATCATGTGGTAGTATAAGAATCTTCTGGCCTTGAGCTAGTATTTAGACTGTTGGGATAGACCACATCATACTTGGTGCATGCGTCTTTCATTTGCGCTCGTCTTGGGACTATCCGGACATCAGGATAGTAATCAGATCATACTAAAAGAAATCCACGAATAAGTTCATCATAATCGTAAGGCAGTAAAGGAGTTCTCCACATTCTCTAGTTGATAGAGTTGTAGATCAATTCTTTGAAGTCATGCTTGACCCATTAGTTGGCTTACTTAGACGGTCAAGATGAATCATGTCATATTCCAGAGATATAAGGTATATGTTCTGAATCAAGCATCGAGTAAGGGTCATGTTCAAAGTCAGTTTGTCAGTTGAAGCTCGTGCTCCCAACATCAGTGGAGGAAAAGCGAAGTCAATGCTCATGCCCTCAGCGTCGGTGGGGGTTGGACCAGGTCAATCGGACATCCAGACTGTAAGCCTTTGAACTTTCTTTCTTCACATCGGGTTGGAGCTGCAGGTTCAGCAATCTTAGTCACCCTATGTCGTTATGTGCACATTCCCAAGTCATCAAGGGTTGGAGTTGTATATGCGAATAGTCGAATCACATTCGCGTTGGGGTCAACCCATCTGTTTAGCCAGAAAGCAGTGATCGCCTTATTGAGTATATCAGCAAACTTAGATACTCTCCTCGCATCAACTGCAGAGTTATGTAAGCTCGTCAATCTTGCAAGCGAGCGAACGTCGTTAGTGAGTTATTCGAGCTCCTTCGTTCACGCTTTGGCATAATCCGAAATAGCCATCATAGTATTGTTGAGTCTATCTCCCATGCTTGGTTCCATTAAGCTTGACAATCAAGACCACGGGCCCGATTAATGACATTGGTCATTTCCAGAATTGTAAAATCCTGTTAGTCTTTCCTGGGGCTTTTCTTTTTCCTTTATTATTTCAAGAGTCAGATGGTGCTCCATTCTATCGTGAAGACATTGAGATCATCCATTTCAACATTAGCACACTCTTATTGCACGAATCTGTCTGTCTCAGGATAGGATTTTCCAACGTTTCTAGGAGAATCTCATGGTAAAGAGATACCGAGGTTTGTTTCAGAGGTTAATCTGCCAAGTCCTCTTGGTGGGTCTCGATGCAAAGAGATTTTGAAGTTTGAGATATCCAGAATACCGGATACTACAGCAATCAACGCTATATATGGTCCAGGTCGATTTACCGATGCCATTGTGGCGGTGATTCTTTCAAGGAATGCATGCAGGGTCTCACCTAATATCTGTTGAAGCATCAATTAATGTTGCCAATTTGGCCCTTCATCTTTGAGAAGTTGTCGCTAATTACCTAATTTTAGCGCTAGTGCCCCCAGTATGAAGTCTTAAATTGGGTCGAAGCCGGTTTCTGGCTTCTTGGTTGCGCATATGTAATAGCCGTCAATCAGGCTTCTGTTTTTTAAGTCTGGATGGTGATCCGCTACTTGGATGTATGCAGGTTGTTCTTGAGGAGCCATTCTTCTGCTTATAGTCTGGGTTATTGTGAAGCTCAGATAATCGTAAATGTGCCAAAAGCTGGCAGATAGTCAGATGATGATGTTCGAAGCTCTTATCTTGTACTCCCCATCCATGGGGATTTTACTAAACGGTGGTCATTAAATCCACGTATTCTCTGAATTCATACTCCCTCATCGAGCTGTGAGTTAGAGTTTGATAGAAAATGATTTGTTCGTGTCTGACTCATGTTAGTTTTGGATCTCCCATCCAAGCTCTCAGGATTGGAGTCGAATTGCGATATGTCAAATTATTGCCACTTCGAATGCTTCTACTTTCCCCCTTCATGAGGAGCCTCATGTTGAGGTTGAGCTGGGTTTTAAACATTCCTCCGAATTGGAGCAAAGGCTGGTCGGGCTTCGTTTAATTTTTCGGTGGCTCTTACATATCCATCGTTTTCATCCAAAATGTTACAGTCGGAAGTTGCATGCTACAAATGCCTGGGAGGAGGTTGGTTGCATCTTGTTTCATTAAAGACGACTATGCCAACTCGTCCTAGGGTCCCATATGATCTGGACCATGGAGCAAGGAGTGTTTGAGACAAGTTCATTGTCGCTTGAATTTCCATGGTGCTCGCTCCAGCGAGTAAGCCGTAGTTACTCGGCCTTCCGTCTATCCAAGTAAAAAAGTTATCCATCATTTTCTGTCGTTTCCAGAGAAGTTTGTCTCACTGAGCCATCTGAGTTCACAAATCAGCAAGGGTACCATCCATTTCATATCTATCTTGACATGCTGAGGGATCATCACAAGAAGAAATCTGCTACCTTCCTTCGATCCTAGCGCCTTCTGCGCCTATATCCTCAGCACGGAAGAAATTTCTATCTTCCTTCTTCTTAGCTTTTGAGTCTGAGTGTCAGGCAATTCGCCTCCTCGCAAGTTAGGAGACAAAGCAATGGCATCTCCCTTTACATGGGGTCTTTCAACCAGGATGTCGATCCGGACTAGCAAATGGACGTTCACTCTGCATCCATTTCGTGGTCCTCAAGCAGCCTGTCAAGATCGAGGTATAAGTTAGACACAGACATATAACATTTATGAATATTTTCAGCAGTGCGGCTCCAGTCCGGGGGTAATGGATAAAGGTTGGCAGTTGTATCACATCCCTTTTAAATTTAGACGTGGATGCACGGAAGGGAGACATTGTTTTCAAAGCTTATGTGATTGAGTTATCCAAGTGCTCGAGTTATCGCGTTTTCTATTCAATATATTTGCGAGATAGCACTCGTCGTTGCACTTGGGCTATGGCCAGTCACACATGGGTGTGTATGTTGATTCGATATATCACTCTTAGGACCTCCTTTCGGTGATTGCATTGAGTCGTGTGGGAAGCTTAGCATTAGAAGTCGACGTCATTCCTTCAAACACGACCCCTTTGTTGTTGTACGCGAGTATCCCTTGTGTCTTTGCTTTGTATCTGTACATAATCTTGCAATTCGAAAAAGAATAGTCAGCTTAGTCTTGCAAGCTACTAAGTCAATCTTTAAGTCACAAGCAATTGTAGCTCGAAATGAAAACATGTTGAGTGCTAATCTATCTAGCATAGAATTATTAAATGTCAAAGTGTCAGGTGTCGTAGTTTGGAGGTATAGTGTCTGTAGCCTCCATTTAACTTTGAAACACGGGTCGCGTCCGAAGCGTGTTTGAAGTTAATTCAGAAATCTATGTCCGTGCCCCCAGCGTTGATGGGAGCCGGATTAAGTCATTCGGATGTCCGATCCGTAAGTCTTTTATAATCCTGTCCTCAGTCGGAGGGCAATGAAGATTGCATGCACGTCACAGCATTGTCCTTTATACTCTCTCCCAAGTCGTGAGAGTTAGAGTTATGGACGTCGCGGTTCGTCCTTTATACTCTCCCAAAGTCAGTTTGGGTTAGAGTTGTGGATCGAGTGGTCTTAAATCTTGGCGCGCCTGTCACACTCGTCCTAAGTTTATACTCATATCCAAGCTCTGAGGATTAGAGTTAGTCGGGCAAACAGTCGGGTCACATTTGCCTTGGCATTGTCCCTTTGCTCCCATGTCAAGGGCAAAGGTCGCCATCAGGGATGGTCGGTTCACATCCCTGTTGATTTTATACTCCTCCCGTCGGAAGCATGGGAAAGAGTTAAAGATGTTGTTGGAGAGTGGTCGAGTCATACTCATCCTCGTCTTAACATTTCCCTTTTGCCCCCACATCGAAGGCAAAAGTTATGTCGTTCATGTGATCGTGCCCCTGTCATTTTTTCACTCTTCTCGTTGGATCAGGGGATGGAGTCATAGAACTGCTAAGTGGTTATGTCACACCCGAGTATATCTCTATGTCGTGTCTGGCAAATTAAAGGCTAGATGTTGAGGATGCCTCATTTGTATGCCTATGCATAGATATGTTGAAATCATGTGCATATATTCGCTTGCCCCCTACTTCAAGGGCAAAAGGTCCGTGAATGAATGGTCGAACTTCATTTATGTCAGGTTGTTGGCATCAGGAGGGAGAATAGTTGAATCACGTTCGTCAAAGCTTTACGTTCCTCCGACTAAACCATGGAAGGAGTAGTTGGCACCAAACTTCGGGTACCTGCATCATTCATATCGCATGAGTTAGTCATGTCCATAACTCAGGCAGCATGTAAAAGTAAATTGTATGATTGAAAAGTAAGCATATCAAGGGGCAGTGCTGCCTCCTTTAACGGATCGAGCCATGTAGACGGTCGAACTGCATCCTTCCGGAATCGGATTCCGACGTTGAACGTCAATGCACAATTATCTTGAGGTCTTCCACGTGTGAGCCAATGAATGAATGGTCACCTCGGATCCATCCTAAGCTATACAACTTCTCTCAGGTGAAGGACGTGGCTCTGTAAACGAGCAGTTCAATCGGGCTCGTTACGGCAATGCTCCATAATTATTCCTGTAGGTGCTCAAAGTTTGATCGGTACCAGATTCGGGGTACCTACATCATCCATATATAAATTCATCTGAGTTAGTTACATCAATAACTCATAAAGCATGGAAATATAAGAGTCATGGTTAAAAAGTAATCCTGTTAAAGGAATGGATATCATTCTGTGCGAAGATGGCATTGCACGCTCTTTGCAGGTCCATTTTTCCTCACTACATCTCTGTCAGGGGATGGCTGTCAAAATCTTTAACTGGAGATGAACGTCTTTTCAAACCGTTGTGGGGTGGCGGTCCTAAGAATGAACAAACCTTGATTAAGGACTTGGAGTGACAAAGGCAACTAGGTAAATACTATAAGCGAATGACGAGGTCGCATCTTATTTGAATCGCCTTCTTGCCCCCATGCTAAGGGCAAGGATTGAGTATAAGGGAGTCATGGCTGCTAGGGGGATAGTCATATCTCATCCATCCGCAGATATGCCTTTAGTCCCACGTTGGGAATAAGATCTAATGCACAGATAATCAACCAGCACCCAGGCTTAAGTGCTCTAAACCTTTTAACTTGCCACCTCTATCGAGTAGCATCTCCTAATTAGCTAAATAGCAGGCTCTTCCAGTAACATGGTCGCCATGGACCATTCCCATTTCATCTTTCGTTAGGAATTTTAGCAATAGATACCAGGGTGCAATGTAAGCTCTAATCGCCACTAGAGCTGGTCAGTTTAGACCTTAGTCAGATAAACTTGACTACAATAGCATGGCTTCCAAGGCTTGAAGTAATGTTCACGTTTTCTATCACAATTTATATATGAAGTCGAGAGCTAACGGTCGATTCATACTTGTTTTGATCTCGAACTCTCATCTCTTGACAAAGGTCATATGGTGACTGGTGAGCAGTCAAGTTGCTATCATCCGAGCAAAGATTCATATGTCCAATCATGGCCTGCAGGGGTTCAGCTGTTACCAATCGTTGGGAACCAAAGTATGTTGACCTAACCCTTATTCAATGGAAATCAGTCTTCCTCTATGCGATTGACAGCAAATAGCCATTGCAAAGGTTAGCTATGTTCTTCGGGAGGTGAGACGCAGGACATTTTATTCATCACATCATACAATTGAAGTGTAGCTTTGGGATGTTGGGATCTTTAGCTGCTTTCTGGTATCCCACTATTGACAATCATGGTCACTAAGATCATATGAATCATCTTTGAAGTAGTGTTCGAACTGTTCTATATAACTGTCATTCGATGCTCCGCCGATTGGACAAGTTTAAGTCATATAAATGGGATGGTCACTACTCATTAGGGAACAACATCAGTTGCATTGTTGAAATCTACACTATCGGTGTTCCAGAAGATGAGGCTACTATTAGACAATCATTATCTCGTATACTGTTGTTGTTAGCAAGCTGAATCTGATTGACAGCTCCTCCCATTGAATGGCATCGGCAAATAGAGGCTATGGCTTCTGGAGGAATCCTAGTCGTTGCCATTTGGTTGTCATATTCTTTGACTATCCACCTTATCTTCATTAACAAACTTTGATGACTACTGTTGGTCAAAATATACGTCGAGCCGAAGGCGAGACGTGATCCGAGCCGAAGGCGAGGCCGTCAGCGGGTCCGGGCGCAGCGCCGGCGGGGGTCCGGGGCACCGCACGATTTTTTCGATTTTGGAAGATGGAGCCGTTTCTGAAATGATCTTAAAAATGTATTTTTTCCAAAAATAGCTGTTTCGGGTCGGATCGGATCATGCCTTCAAATTTGCGGTTCGGAGATTGTCTTCAGGTCGGGTCGGATCGGACTAGTTCCTCCGAGCCGGATCGGAGACGTCATTAGCTAGTCGGTTCGGTATATATGAAAGAGCCGGTTCGGATCTCCTCCTCCTGTTCAGATCGGTCTTCCCTACCCTGCATCTCCACTTTCCTGCGGTTCGGGTCGTGGCACCCTCTTCGGTTCGGTTCGGAGATGCATCATTGGGTCGGGTCGGGGTATCAACAGCAGTTGGATTCGAGTCCTGCTCAACAAGTCGGGTCGGAGCACTGTCCCCGGGTCGGTTCGTGGTGCCACTCCTTTATGGCTCGGGTCGGGGGTACACATCCGATCCGAGGATAAATCTTGCCAGGAACTTGAAGTACTTGGCTCTCTTTCGAGGTGATAGGGGATCGGGTCAGATTGAGGTGTCAGTATCGGGTCGGTTCGGGTTCGATCCGACCCGGGCACACTTGAACCAGTGACTGGAATGAAACTTGCAGCCTTCTTGTCATCTTGTTCTGTACTCAATTCATTTCTGCGAGAAGCCCGTCGCTTTTTATCTTTTCTTGTAGGCATGGAAAACGTGGATTATCTCTTCGGATTTGGTGATCCAAACAATAGAATAATAATCCAGAAAGCTGAGGATTCAATCTTCCCAGTGAAAGCACCAAAATGTTAGACCAAAAAATGGTCCTAACACCCAATTGATCGTATTTTGCAGAGAATATTGAGGAATCATGAACTAAAAACAAGTAAAGTCAATCAACACACGAAATTTATAGTGGTTCGGCGTTAATGAGCCTACATCCACTTCATAGTTTCTCATTTCATTCATGGATTACAATTACAAGGAATTTAATCACTCAATCATTCAAATACAATGAATAATTCTCTCCGAATTCATTGATTTTCATTAGAGAAGAAGGTGGTTATTGGTGGGGGAATTCGGCCATGGCTACCATGTATGAATGAAATGCCAAAAAAAGTCCCTTCAAATGGCCATGTTGTGGTGTATTTATAGCTGTAGAGAAGCTCTGGGCAGTTCCGGTTCGGATGGGCCACGTGGCGTGACCGGAGGAGATTTCAGAAGTAGCGGAGAACGTGGAAAAGTGGCTACCAGGTCGTGCTTTGCCAAGTGGAGTCCGATCCGCAATTGTAGGAGTCGGTTATGCCAAGAGAAGAGGTCAAACTCCATGTGTAGAAGCAGGTCCAATCGGTTCGGATCGGACCCGAACCGAACCAGTTGTTCGAGCAGAATGCCTGCACGCACTTCTGTACAGAATACTTCAGGCGGTTCGGGTAGAGGGTACTCCGATCCGATCCGGGGAAGGGGATCCGATCCGATCCGAATGGAAGGATCCGATCCGATCCGATTCAAAAGGAGGGATCCGATCCGATCCGATAAGGGGATCCGATCCGGTGACATTTGCATGTATAATTCAAATTTTCCATCTTTCTATCACTCCATCCAAGTGATCGCCAATCAATGTAAGTTCATACTCAAGTCTCTGGCTTTGGGTAGCCTGGTCACAAAGCAGGCTAACAATAGACTAAATCAACTTACATATATGTGAATTTGCAGCATAGGCTAAATCAACTTACGTATATGTGAACTTGCATTGAAATAGGGATCTAACTAAATAGGTGTCATATGAATTAGCATATGATTTAGACAACATAAGCCTAAACATGTTTAGATCTAGGCATAACATCGAACATCACTAGCATATGACAAGAATATGACATGTCCATAGAGTATGTATAATTTTATCACATGTGTGAACTAGATCCAATCATATATCCAATTACAACATGAAACATGTATTAAAGTGGATCTTGGCATGGATCCAATTATGAACTTGCAACTTTTATATAAACATATGAGCATGTATATGAACTTAATCATTTAGGCATAGAGGTTTTAGCATAAAGTATATACATGAGATCTTATCTTGGACATAATAATCACATAAACATATTGGTGTAAATTCTAACATTAACCATATACTTGTATGTGATGTTGCTTTCATTCTAAATGTACAATAGGATCAACATCAAATCAATTATACCACAAACATCCCAACCATTCACAATACAATCATTGCAATACACAGATGTGAATTTAGCATCGTCGTTACACAATAGTAAAATTCCATTTCTATTTTACATCGAATCAAGTCTCAATTTTATTCCCATCGGAAAAATCACTATACTTACAACAAACGACGAACTTGAATTCTGGATTTTGAGTTCTGAATTTGCAATGATTCCTTTTGGTAGATAAACGTTGTTTGATTCTTGTTTTTACTTTAGTTTTGCCCATCTCTAATCTTTCTTCAAGTGGAGGCTACTCTTGGCTTCCTTCCAGCAGCATGATGGCTCCAGCTCTATTTTATTTGTGTGAATTTAGGTTGGAGTCTAAGGTTGTTTATATAGAATTTCAAACTAATTAGAGCCGTCATGAAGCTAGAGTTAATCAAGGCCATCCATCTCAAGAGAAGCCAATTAGAAAGTGACAAATCAGCCCTAGTGACACAACCAAGCCCCAGAAATCAAGCCAGGACCAGACCAAACAGGCCAGGTCGACCAAGCAGGTCGACCCCCAGGTCGACCCCCAGGTCGACTCCCAAGTCGACCCCTTGGTCGACCTGGGTCCTGGGCGGGAAAATTCCCGCCCAGCCCAGTTCTGGTCCAGTTTTTGAATTTTAAACATGTTTTCGGGCTGTTTGAATTTAAAATCGAATTCTGAAACTTCCGGAGGTCATAACTCCTTCATACGGAGTCCGATTTACGCGAACTCGGACTCTATCTCAAGCTGAATTCTGAGACGAACGCAATAGCGCAACCCATTTCCCTTAATTCTTTCATTTAGAATTAATTATTCTTTAATTTGTTAATTTATCGTTAATAGAAATCTCGGGGTGTTACAGGAACCAATCCTTCCCAAAGGGTGTCCCCACTGCGGCATGGTTCCATAGGCATGTTAAGACTACGACACATGTCGAATGGTAATGAAGTGCCTAACCTCCATCTGTAGTCGTAGTAGTTTCACCTACGGCTAACTTTTTCGAGCTTTGTAAGGATTTCCGTATGATGGAGGCAGCTTTTGAGAGACTAGTTAGCTTCTTACACAAGGACGGTAAAAAGGAGAATAAGGAAGTTAAGACTGAGGAAACAATACAAAATAAGAAGGTATGGCCCAAGAAAGGAAAACAACAACAACAACAACAGAAGAAGGGCGGAAAGAATGACAAGGCCAAGGATAAGAAGAAGTGCCATAGTTGCGGACGAGAGGGTCACTTGGTGAAAGACTGTAAAAGAAGAAAGAATTCTTGCTTCAATTGTGGGGAGGTAGGACACTTTGCTAGGGAGTGCCTGAAGAAACAGGGACAAGGTCAAAGGGCAGGAGCTTCTGAAGGGCAGGTGCATGCTCTTGCGATCAGTGCTCTAGATAGAGGTAGGAAAGTTTCTGTGGAAGGTTTGATTTCTCTTTCTAGTCACCTTATTCGAACTCTTTTTAATTCTGGTGCTTCACATTCATTTGATTCTAGTTCTATGGTTGAATCTCTGGACTTGAATGCTAGTGTGGTAGTGGATCCCATAGTTGTTTCAAACCCCATTGGTGGCTCGACTCATTTGTCCATGATTTGTTGGGGTTCGAAAATATCTATCTTAAGCGTCAAATTTGAATGTGACGCATATGTGATCAGTTTTATGGGCTATGTATTGATTCTAGGGATGGATTGGCTAGCCACGTAGGTGCCATTCTAGATTGTGAGAGGAGGGTCGTTACACTTTTGACTTGCCATATGAGGACCCTTGAGATTTCCTGTGACCCAAAAGGGTCTGTCATGCTTAGTTTCTCGGAATCTCTTGATGCATCTATCGATGATCTACGATTTGCAGTGGTAGTCCGTGAGTATCCATATGCTTTTGAGGAGGTCTGGGGTTTATTTCCAAGGCGCAAGATCGATTTTCATATATACTTAGTGGACAATGCAAAGTCAATTGCATTACCTGTGCGCCATATGGCTCCAAGAGAATGAAGGGAGCTTAGCAAACAAGTAGGGAGCTGCTTGAGAAAGGGTTTTCTTTTGGGATGGGATGAAGAAAGATGTAGCAGAGTTTGTTTTTAATGTCTGATTTGCTAGCAAGTCAAAGCTGAGCAAAGGAATCCCGGTGGTTTACTTCATCCTTTAGAGGTCCTGCAGTGGGAGTGGGAGAGCGTCTCCATGGATTTCAAGCCTAGATCAAAGAAAGGCAACACCAGTATCTGTATTGTGGTGGATAGGCTTACTAAGAGCGCTCATTTCATACCAGTTAAAGAGTAAGAGGATGACAACATGGTTGGCAGCAGTTTACGTTCATGAGATAGTCCGTCTTCATGGAGTACTTTCTAGCATCGTGAGCGATCGTGACCCCCTCTTCACTAGTGAATTTTGGAGGAGCTTGCAAGAAGCATTAGGAACACAGTTATGTTTGAGCACTGCTTATCATTCTCAAACCGATGGACAGACGGAGAGGGTGAACATAATTCTTGAGGATCTTTTAAGGCTGTGTATCCTAGACTTCGGAGGGACTTGGGAAGAGCATCTTCTTTTAGTAGAGTTTTCCTACAACAATAGTAATCAAGCTAGCATCGACATGGAACCCTTCTAAGCATTGTACAGACGACCCTGTAGATCACCAACTTGTTGGTGGGAATCTACAGAAAGATTATTACTTGGACCTAATATGGTTAGAAAAATGTCCAAGAAAATTGGTCTTATTCGACGACGAATGAAGACAGCTCAAGATAGGCAGAAATCCTATGCAGATAAGAGAAGGACTGACATCGAATTTGAAGTGGGAGACTTAGTTTTCGTTGAAGTATCACCTCTGAGGAATGTCGTTCGCTTTGGATCTGTAGGGAAGTTGGCACCTAGATTTGTGGGACCATTTCCCAAAACCGAAAGGATCGGCCAAATGGCTTATAGAGTAAACCTACCAGAAAATCTATCCAGCATTCATGATGTTTTCCACGTTTCTCATCTGCGGAAGTGCTTGCATGACACCACAGAAGTTGTTGAGCCAAGTATATTAGAGGAACTAGAAGCGGAGCGGGAGGCGACAGTCAGACAAGTCCCTTCTCGTATTCTTGGATCAGAAGTTAAGAAGCTACGCAATAAAGAGATCAAGCTGATAAAGGTTCAATGGGGAGATAACCCAGAGGATGCGACTTGGGAGACTGAAGACAAGATTCATGCTTCGTACCCTTTCTTTTTCGAGGGTATGTTCTTAACTCCTTTTTCCAAAGTTTTATCTATGCTTGTTTCTATCATTTGAGTATGTCCTATCAATATTATTTTCGATCTTTAGATAGGAATTCTATGGATGTAAACATTTATTTGAGACATGTTATGTTTGATGAATGCAAGTAATTGTTAATAGTTATGGTTTTAAGGACAATGGATGCTATGACTAGTGGATGAGTAGATGGATGACGGATGGTAGGATACATTCTTCTTTACTTGGAGATTTCATGGACGAAATCCTTTGAAGTAGGGGAGAATGTAACACCCCACATTTTAACTACACTAAAGAGGACAAATTAAAGAATAATTAATTTAATATTCAAAATTAAGGGAAAGGGACTACGTCATTGCATCCATCTCAAAATTCTGGTCAAGATAGACACCTGGTTTGCGTAAAACGAATAACGTATAAAGAAGATACTGACGATAGAAGTTTGACGATGAGAGCAGGAACAACCGGCGCACTTGACAAGTGTGCCAAGGCATTTTTACACTGGCGCACCTGCAAAGTGCGCCCATAGTAGTTTTAGGCATACGAACCCAAGTGGGTGTCGACCCATGTCCCGATTCCCCCTAGGGCTGAGGTTGCAGTCGAATTCTGGAGGCTGGCAGCTATAAATATACCCTCATTTCTCTTTTTTTCTCATATTAAAAACAATGGAGGCCTAATGATGTCAGTGCCTGAATTGAATCTAATCCTTTCTTCTTCTACAAATCAAGTTTAAAGATTCAAGTGTTTCAAGTATAGATCTGAGATTCAACACCAACAATTTCTTTTCTATCTTCTAAAATCCGAACACTGTGAGTTAGTTACTTTTATATTTAAATGATTAAAAGTAAATGTGATATGACTGTGATTTGGATCTGTTATAAATTGTGAATCTATGACATTTTTGGATCTTAAACTTTATCATGCTAGATTTATCTTTATAGATCTAATTCACTTGCGGTTAATTTATCAGGTCACATTTGTGGATCTTAAACTTTATCATGCTAGATCTATCTTTATAGTTCTATTTCACTTGTGGTTAATTTATCATGTCACATTTGTGGATCTTAAACTTTATCATGATAGATCTATCTTTATAGATCTAATTCACTAGCGGTTAATTTATCATGTCAATTTGTGGATCTTAAACTTTATCATGCTGGATCTATCTTTATAGATCTAATTCGCTTGCGGTTAATTTATCATGTCACATTTGTGGATCTTAAACTTTATCTTGCTAGATCTATCTTTATAGATCTAATTCGCTTGCGGTTAATTTATCATGTCACATTTGTGGATCTTAAACTTTATCATGCTAGATCTACTTTTATAGATCTAATTTACTTGTGGTTAATTTATCATTCCACATTTGTGGATCTTAACCTTTATCTATGTTTGTGGCTAATTTGGATCTATCATTATTTGGATAGTTAAAACCTTGCTTAGATCTAATTCTCCATCTAGATCATCTTGTACCTATCATGTGGTGATTAATTTAGATCTATTATTAATTGGACATATGAATCCTTATTTATTCATGTCTATTATGACATCCTTAGTATGTTAGATCTAGTTTTATTATCACATGCTCACTAGATCAATTTTTGTATGTTCACCTTATCACTATGCCAATTACATGTTTATGTCACTTTTGTTTAAATAATCACTATGGTCATCTTCCCATCACCTTCCCCTTTTTTATTGTTTATGGCCATGCTACTTTCTAGCCTAGGCATGTCGCTAAATATATGCGAATGCATTAGTTAGGGAACAAGGGAAAACATTGAAATTGGCATAATTTGAATAATGTTTATGAACATAAATTTGGGCATATAATCCATTATGAATATAATTGGGTAAATGGGCATGAACACCTATAAAGACATAGGTATAATTAATTGGTTAATAATTAAAATGCCTAGGATTACAGTAATTAGAAACTGTAACTGCACTTATGACATGAGGTTAGATTGCATTTGTGGTGGAAGTCTACCCGGACCCGACTGGCATATCCAACAACTGCAAATGTTGAATCTTATGTGAGGGGTCTAAGTGCACAAATACGAGACGTGCTAAGACATGAGGTCAGTCCCAACTTGTGGAAGAAGTCTTTTCGGACCTGACCGACATATCTAGCATCCACAAGTTGTAGGCTTAATGTGGGAGGCCTAGCCCATTATAATCATAAATGGACATGGTAATGAATTGGAATACTTAACCTAGTTGAATCCATAGGGATTGTGTGAACATAAAAATGAATAGGGGTTAAGTAAACCTGGTTGAACAATGGAAGGGTTAAGTTAAGTATATCTAGTTTGGGTGGGTAATATTTAAATATATGCCCACAAAATTTAACCAATTGGGGTTATGTACTAAAGACACATGTAGGTAAGCATAACCTGTATAAAGATTGGGGTTATATAATTAAAGACACCTTTTAAGGTAAATATAACCTGTGGAAAACCTAGTGGGGGATACAAGACAAAGGAGAGAGCTTGTATCATATTGTGTGGGACCCGTTTCAGTCAGTAACCCGGTGTAGGTATCAAACAAAGTACTCCGAACTAAGTCAGAGAAGGGGCACGCTTACTGAACTGAATTATAAGAGATCCAAATGTGGAGGATGGTGTGGGTGACACAAACCGATCGGGTCAAGTGTGTGCATGAGCCGAGCAGAGAGGGATGAGACGACCGTGACGCCTGTAGATATGGGGCTGTGCATATCAGCGAAGGGTTGCCACTTTATGACGTGATACATCCTACAGTTGGGCCAGCACAAAGTATCTACGCGGATTAGGGAGCCAATCGATTAAGGTAGTAGTTAGGGTACATTTGGGCGTATGCCTAAGTCTACTACCTTATAGTGGAAGGGATCATCTCATTCTGGATATACTAGTAGAAGTGCAGAGTAATCATTAAGGAAGCATATACACCCTATCCTGTTTACCTAGTCATACCTTCCTTTTTGTAGTTATCTCTCTTATCCACTTTATATGCTTGTCATGCTACTTTTATTTATTTAATTGCTAAAAGTAACTGGACTAGCCAGACTTTATGTCTGACCCTTTTTGTTTCCTCTTCTTTCTTCCGTTTCCCCCCAGGTTCTTAGGGCGGGAACACTCAGGCTTGATCATAATTCTGCTTACATTGTGCTAGAGTTGCTTATATGTATGGCTCAAGCTCCTATCCTTGCTACTATGGCTTTGTCTCTTTTTGGGGAATTATTCTTTTTATGTACTCTGATGGAACAAGACAGAAAGTTTTATATTTTTATAATGGCTTTTATGTAGTTTCATACTTGTGATATTTTGGACCACGATGTTATTTGAAATAAAAATTAAATTCCGTTGTTGCTTTTATATCTGTCTTGTAATATTTCTATTTCCATTTACCTATAACGTTTTACGAAACTTAATGCATTCCCTTAGTGAGTGACACTAACGGACGTGGCCTGTCACAGAAGCGCTATCGAAATTTGACTGAAATGTAGTGTGTGAAGCCTTTAGTCCCAATAGGCTTTACATTAACATATGTATGTGTTATCAAAATCATAACATAGATTTTTAAATTAGAAAATGTTCGATTATTATATTCAACGTAGTTGGATGTATGAAGTTGGAACTGGAATGAACGGTTCGATGAAAGCACATTTCTACAATGGTGTAAACGAATTTATTAGATTTGTAGTGTCTAATAATCGAAATTACGAGGATCTTCGTTGTCCGTGTAGTAAGTGCAAACTGATGAGTCTTTAAAAACCAGACACTATTAGAGTACATTTATATAAATCCGATTTTATGCCAAATTATTATTTATGGATCTTCATTGAGAACTTGTTGCACCTATAGTAAATCCTATAGTGTTAGAGGTCGAATTAGTTACAACAAATCCAATAGAAGATATGGTGGAAGATTCAACACCGTAAGTGTTCCCCTACCGATTAAGTTGAGGATGATGGCATCGATATTAAAGAAGAATCGGATGCCGAAGCAAAAAAATTACGGTTTATTGGCTTCAACTAGAAGGCCGTTGTGAAATATTTGTAAAAGAGGAACTAAATTATTGGTAACCAATGAATACATCACTATAAAATCAAAATTCAACCTTATAGAAGCTGGATATACAATGGTTGTACAAGCTGCAAAAAGACATATGCCACCTGATAATATGATATATGAAAGTCAATACAAAGTGTAAAAACAAATGTCGACTTTTGGTCTGTCGAATCAAAAAATAGATACTTGTATAAGAGGTTGCATGTTGTATTGAAAAGATGATCTTAATCTTAGTAACTGCAAAATATGTAGCGAGAAAATGTACAAACCTAGAAATAAAGAAAGGAAAGGAAGTTCCGTACAAGGGAATTCATTATTAACCCATCACTGCTAGACAATAAAGATTATATGCATCTTCAGTCGTTGCATGTCATATGCGATGACACAGTGTGAGAACACCAGAACGTGGAACTTTGACATATCCAGCGGATGAAGAAGCATGAAAACATTTTGAGAGGACATATCCTACATTTTCCATAGAGAGCCGCAGTGTCAGACTTGGTTTATATAGGCATGGATTTTCACCATTCTCTAAGTTTGGTAGTAAATATTAATTTTGGCATATTCTCGTTACTCTTATAATTAACCTCCGTGGATGTGTATGAAAACACCATATATATTTCTCACTATTGTCATTCTTGTCCCTGATGATCCAACGCAAGGCATCGATGTTTATCTACAACCAATAATAGAAGAGTTGAAAACATTATGGGATGAAGGGGTTGAAACATATGACATTACAAATTCTTTTTTGTATGTTTGCTTCTTTATTATGGACCGTTATTGATTTTCCTGCATATGCGATGCTTTCAGGTTGGAGTACGGCCAGTTATCTAGCTTGTCAGCATTGTATGAAATAAGCACAAGAATTTTCCATATAGTATGGGAGGAAGATTTCTTAGTTTGATTGTCATCGTTATTTTCTACATTTCAATCATACTTTTTGAAGAGATGAAAAACTTCAAAGCTAACAGAGAGGAGAATATGCAAGCATTAAGATTTGGTCAAGTGAAGAAATATATGAAACTGTATATTCCAAGATACATGAAACTAGAGTACAGACCAAAATTCATGGTAAATCTGACATTCATAATTGGTTCAAACAAAGTATATTCTGAGAACTACATTACTAGAAAATCTTCTACTTCGACCTAATATCGATGTGATGCACAATGAAAAAAATGTGTTTGATAATGTGTTTAATATAGTTTTGAATGTTAAGGGAAAAATAAAGGACGATCTACATTCAAGACGTGACATAGAACACTTCTGTAAATGTCCTGAACTTCGTATGAAGCCCAATGAGAAAAAAAAACCGAAAGCATGCTGCGAACTAGACAGTAAGAAAATAAAACTCATACTAAAATGGGTTGAGGGACTAAAATGTCCTGATGAGATTTCTAATTTTCTTAGATGTGTTGACTTTAAAAACAATAAATTGTATAGGATGAAAAGTCTTGATTTTCATATCATGATGGAATATTTATTACTAGTGGTGTTAGAATTATTTCCTCTAAAAGTGTGGGGGTGCTATAACAGAGTTAAGTCTATTTTATAAACATGTTTGTTGGTAACGTTAAAAGTTGATCGTCTACGTAAACTTGAAGTAGAAGTTCCAATATTGCTTTGGAAATTGGAGAAAATATTTCCTCTAGGATTCTTCAATGTAATGGAGCATTTACATGTTCATCTTCCATTCAAAACAAATCTTCGAGGTCCTGTGCAATATGGACGAATGTATCCTTTTAAGAGGTAATAGAAAATATTAATAAAATTTATGTATGTTTCAAATTCAGACCTACATAAGTACATATTAACTAAATTAATTTTGTAATAGGTATTTGAATCACCTGAAGAAAAAAGTATTACAAAGTGCACGAGTTGAAGGTTCGGTTTGCAAATCTAATCTTAAAGAAGAAGCTTCATTCTTCTTTTCTCATAACTTCAGTGATCATGTGAACTTATCATTTGTAAGTGGTCCTCGTAATGATGAAGCCGTTGAATAAGATTTTTATCCGACAATGTTATCTATTTTTAGACAACATGAGCGATCTTCTGGAAAATATGTTGAAATGTGGTTAGACGATACAAATCACCATGTAGCACACACATGTTCTTCTAAATTGCATTGAAGTTTCACTTTTTGTTAGGTATTAAAAATTTCAAATTTATTTCAGTTGTGTATACATCAAGTACTAATAATAAAATCATGTATGTTTGTAGTATTTACGAATCATGGAAACCATATGGTGATCTTAATAAAGATTTTGCTAAATGGTTTTCAAAATGCGTTTACGATCCAATGAAGGACGTTAATGATGAGGATTTGCAAAATCTTGCGCTTGGACCAAAAAGATATGCTAAGACCGATCCAATATTATTTATCAATGGATTTAAATTCAACATCAAAGATCATGGTATTGAAAAATTCACATAATAGTGGTGTATTTATCAAAGGTAGTAATGATCCAGAGGATCATACAAAAGACTTTCATGGTGTCTTAACATAGGTTTTAAAGTTGACATATTATGTACAACCTATTGAAAAAGTTGTTTTATTCAAGTGCAACTGGCACAACAATGTTCCCTGTACCGGAATCAACGTGCATACAAATGATATGCTTATAGAAATAAAGCACACATCACATTACTATAGGTATGATCCTTTTTTATTGTCCATGCAAGAATTATAGGCTTATTTGCTCCGTATCCATCCGTAAAAAGACATAAAGCAGATTAGTCTCTAGTAATTAAAATAAATGCAAGGTTTATATTTGAAGGAATTGCTATTCCAGAAGATGCAACGTATAAAGACAGATACAGTGGAAAACAATGAAATAATAATAACAACTGATAATATTGATTTAGGGTCTTTGAATGATGATCAAATGTTTTTATAGAAGCATTTGAGAGTAGAAGAAAATGATATAGAGAACTAGATCGAGACTGAATCAGACAGCGAAGTAGACTGATAATATTTGTAACATTTGTTGTTTGCATATATTGTGAATTTCAACTACGTTGTGAGTTACGTTGTATAATGATATGTTTCCCAATAACGAACTGATTGATGTACTAGTTTATGAATTGATGCAGTGAACCTATATAATGTATGTTCTGGGTTTATGGATTGATGTGTTGTATTCTATTAGTTTTATTCGATAATGGATATGCTAAATGGTATATTTTATTATTGTACGTAATGATATATTTGTGAAAGATATACCTCCCAAGCGATGGCTTGCCCTCAAATTCAGGTGTGAGCGATATCACAATCAATTTGCGTCCGGCCGCAGAGCTCATACCCAAGAGTATAAGGTATAACATCTAATTTACTATAGTTTTATTATTTAAATTTATTAATTGCTTACATCGTATTTTCTGTAGGATTTTGAGATCCAACCTGCATATTTTATTTTATTTGTTTCTAGATTAGCCTATATCTACAGACTGACAAGTAGTTGGCTTCATTGGGATGACATTTCTGCTTAGATTAGGAATGTCATCCATGCGGAGGTTCTGGTAAGTATAAATTTATTTTTCATTTCAATTATATAAAACATGTAATACAATTTTTTTGTATGTAGGTTTTTGTTAGGGTTCGACCCGAAGATATGGATGTCTTTCACAATCACTGTAATAAGAAGATGAGAAAGAAATATAAAGACACCTTATATAAAGCAAAAAAATATGGAAAGAAGCTTCAATGGACGAGCGAGGAGGTTTGGTCAGTTTTTCTTCGAGCCTGAGACAGTCCCGTAGTGAGGGTAAGCTATTTGGACTCCTTTTTAATTTTTGTTTTGTTTTATGTTTCGTATATCAATTAAGTTAATTATATAATTAAATTTACAGGAGGCTTCACAGCAAATCCGGTCAAACAATAATAAAAATCTTGCATTCCACCGAGGTGGCTCTAAATTATTCTCACAACATCGGCTGGAATTGGTATGTACGATAAATTACATTTATAAGTCGTTCTAACCTTTTTTAATGGTATTGGTAAATTTTGACTTATATTGTACCATTTCAGATGTCGACTCTTCAATTATAGCCTACGCTTGCTGAGTTATTTACCCAAACTCACGCCGTCGAGCAGACCGCGAGGAGGGTAACACCTCCTATACCTGGATATATACTAAGTTTGAGCGTGTGATGGTAAGCACTCGTAATATTTTATATGTCACATTTTTCATTTGATATTGAACATTTAATGTGTGAATTAATTTTTCGCTATTGTAGGAGAGATTCCAGGTGGAGATCACTCGAGTGACGTAGTCCTCAGGTCGTCTCCCAATCCTATAGGAGTGCAACCGCGATGCCATTATTGACCCCTTACCCGAATTAGGAGCTATGATTTCAAAAACATAGAGGTAAAGTTTTTTATTAACTAAGTTATAACTGTTATTTAATCCTGAATTCTAGTAGTGGAAAATCCATACTTGTTCTAAAAATATATTTTTACCAAGAAATATGTATTGACAATCCAAGAACGTGCACATCTATAATGATTACTGTACTAATAAGTTGTACAAATTAAAATCCACAATTACATAGCCAAAAGAAATTATTAATTAAATCATTATTGGTGTCACATTTTAATTTCGTGAAGGTTGAACGTATAAATTGAATATAATTAAAATGAGCTCGTCGCGCAACGGTGGTTCGTAATCTTATGATGTGAACTTTAAATGAGTGTATATGATACAATATAAGTCAAAGTTCTTTGAAACAAGAATCTTCCGAATCTATTGGATTATAATTTTCTGATGGAATAGAAAAACTGAGATTTCATCTCCGCAACCTTCAGTTAATGGCAACAAATCCCCTCCGCAATCTTCCCTCTTCTTTACCTTATCGCTTCTGTATTTCTTCTTCTCCCCATGCTCCTCAAATCGATCTTCTTCTTTAACACTCATTTTGATATTATTTCGCCTGCGTGGCTCCCCAGTGTTTTTCTATCCCATTCCCCTTTCTTAGATCATGTTTTCCATGGGGACTTGGCTTCTTACTTCTACCGCTCTTTTTTCTCTTACCTCTTCGCTTACTTTCGTATTACTTCACCGGGTCTACTTCGCTCCATCGCTACTCGCTTCTCTCTTGTCAAGCTTTCCCCTTTGTTTGAAAACTGATATGGGTGCCTCCTTCACGAAGACTGCATTCTTTCTCTAGATTTAAAGCTCTTCCCCTTTGGATTTTTCACTCGATGCTCTTGAGCCCGCAATTCAGTTCATAGGACTAGTTATGGTTAGGCAGATTTGTGGATGCAGGTTTAAATGCCCTAGTTTGCTTTCCTTTCAATTTTGGTCTTCTTCTACGTGTCGGATGATCTGGGGATGCTCTACTGTCTGCCCTGCTTTATACTATCAGTAATTCGTTCTTGGATCATGTTGTGCTCGGCGATGCTCCTGAGCCATTTTAAGAATGCTGTGGTTTCTTGCCTCCTTAAATGGTTTGCCAAATGCGAATCCATTCCTGCTTTATGAGTGAACGGACTGGATTAGATCTTTCGAGATGCAAGTGAATATTTATTGTTGGTTAGTTTGCTTTCATTTTTCTTCTATATGGTTCGACAGTTCTGTCGAAATGCTTAGTTCATCTGCTAGGATTTCAAGTACGCTGGAGTTTACTTTTCTAGTAGATGTTGAGCCTTTTGGTTTGTCTTATGTCACTTTAGTCATGGAATCTCAGCATGCTATGGTGAGCCATTTTGGTTAAGGCAATGCTTTCTCATGCAATGTTTCATGGAATCGTGTCTGTAGAACTACCATGGATTGGCCTTTCGAGTGCTGATGCATTGATATGTAACACATCTTAGTTGCTACCTCTTTGGTGCAGTGGGAGGTCAGTTTGTTGCCGTGCTTTTCTTACTGACTTGTGATGTATATACAATATGCATAATCCCATGCTATTTCGCAGCTATCAATGGTGGCCCTGTATCCCATGCAACATGGTACTATGTACCCTGTTAACTTGTTTATGGCTCGAGATGTTGGCTCTGTCATATTATTACGACTTATGGTTTGTAGTGAATTGACTGTATCTTTGAAATATAATATGGTACTCCTGTAATCATATTTGTTATTGGATATGAAACAAACTCCATGCGTGGACTAAAGAAATATATAGTCCAGTTCATAGCTAGCTCTTGTGATGTAACCTAGTAAGGATAGCGGTGGACGGACCACCTAAAAGACCGAATTTGTAGTAGATTAGCAATCCGTCAATCTCCTGTAATACTGTTATTATTATTTGTTAGAATAATAAGTGTTTGCGATTACTTAAAAAATGGGTCGGCTTTGCCAAAAATATTGAGATTTCATCTAGTAGATTTTAGATTATGTCAAAAACAAAATTCTAAAAAAATCGCAGTGTGGTAGCTTTTGAATTATAACGATTTATTTAATAAAATGAAAGGTTTTTAAGAAAATAAAATAGATTTTTCATAAATAAAAGATACCTGGTGGGTATATTAACTTGCAGTGAATTTGGATATGACGCGGTTATGTGTCGACTGCTTATGATTATAAGTAATGTTATATTACATTTGCATTGTTTGAGATCATTACATTAAGAACAATATAAATTAAAACTCATAATATAATATATTACAGGTAGCCACAATCCAGGCCTCTTACAGGAGATCCCAGTAGGAGAAGGAGATCATCATGCTCCATCAGTAGATGGCTGAGCTGTAGGATTGGAAGAAGAGTGGACTGACCGTCATGCTCGATGAGTGGATCACTGCATTTTTATCTGAGCATGGGAGGATGCTTAGGATAAGGATGGGTCAGGTGATGGGAATGATGAGGAGGAAGATGATGGAGACGAGTAGGTACTTGTCTTTTTTGATTTTTTTTGTAGCTTTTGTAAATATAAACATGTGATAGTCATGGATGTGGATTGTGGATATGATGTTGGTTTATGGATATGGTTTTTCATGATGGTTTGTTATGAATGTTTAATGTTTTTATTTATGGTTTATTAGTTAGTTTGTGGTATATAAGTTGGTTTATAGCATATATGTTGGTTTGTGTTATGAATTTGAGTATATGTGACATGTTGAGCTGTGAAATTGATCGTATATGAGTTGTGGAATGAATAGATATGCGTAAGTGTGGCTTGAGGGAAGTATAGTGCTTGAAAGCAACAAAAAAGTTTCAGAATAACGATGATTGGTGACAGATTTCTAGTTAAGTAGAGACACATTTGGCGATAGCTAGCAGCGGCTATAGTTTCAAATTAGCTTCGGTTAGTGACGACTTATTTTGGAATATTAGTGATGGTTGTCAACGTTTTGTGACATAAACAAGATTTTCCACAAACATGCCATGCGGTTAGATTAGCCGTTGCCAATCATAGTTAGTTTGGACATGGAGCCGTCGTTAGACATGACGCCATTTTTTTAGCGTCGGGTTATATAGCTACGGCTGCTTATGGCTAAAATCCGTCGCTAACCAAAGCCGTTCTTGTAGTGTTATCTTCACTTTCTAGTTTCTGCAGCTTTGTGCATTTTTTTGTAAAGAAACCTGAAATGATTTTTTGGTTAAATTCTGGTTTGGCTATCGCCGAAATTGGATCGAGATGGCCGAAAATTCGACATGCCGACCTGAATTGAATACCTTCGTTCTACCCTTCTTATCTTGATAATTATCAGTTGGAAAATTTTCTCTTTAATGCTCTATTGTAGGATTGGAAGCAACCTATGTCGCAATTTGCTGCTGGCATGACTGAATTTACGCCCTCTACTCCTCATCCTCAACAACTACTGTCAAAGGGGCGGCTAGCGTCATTTAAAGCAGTGCTATATTCCAATAATCCTATTGGTCATAATCAAGCTTCATATAATCTCTATTTTCATAGTTACATTCATTCAACCCTGAAATTGTAGTTTCTGCCACCTCGCTCATGTTCGACCATGATTTCCCTCTTCCACTGCCATCTCCTATGTCATCTGGCATTCAAACTAGTGGTTCATCTAGCTCATGTGCTTCCACTAGCTCTCGACAAGATAAACGAATGTTAAAGTTACACGCTTTCCCAACATTGGATGATCTCCATCCTCATACCTACATGTTACCGGTCTCAGAATCTGTTACTAAACGTGGTTGGGATAGACGCAAACACATAAAGTTCAAATCTACAGACCCAGTTAGCTTTATTGCTGCCACATCATTTTTGAAACCAGAATTCAATATGGAGACGGACAACCTATTGTCGATGAATTTTTGTCTGAAGAGAAGCGACCCCCTCTACGTGCCTACAACTCTTACAATAACTTGACGAAGAAGTTTGAAACCAATGCCATTTACTTTATGTCTTCATCTGACAATGGGAATGCTTTTGGAAGGTAAACTCCACTTTGTTTTTTACTGACCCATTACCTTTTAATCAAGACACTTATTCTACATGCACACACACTCCATCACGTGGTCACCCCCTTTCGGCTAGCATAATGGTAGCCCTATCATCCAGTCATCCCTTTTCACTCATCTGATGCTTTGATATCTTCACCGGACCTGGAATACCTTCTTATCACCATAAACGCTGCCTCGTTGGCGTAATCTATGATTGGTGGTATTCCATCCTCATTAATGGCTGCCATCAAAATTTCTTTCCTTTTGGTAGGAGAGTCCGCCAAGGAGACCCGTTATCTCCAAACCTCTTCATCCTTGTTGAGAAGGATCTCAATAGAGGTTTTTAGAACTTAATGTCTTCGGGTAAGGCTAGGCACTTCTTCCTTCCTAGCAGGGCATCTATTATTTCCTTCCTCTCTTCCATCGATGACATCTTAGTTTTTACTAATGGTCAATCCAGCTTATTCACAGACTCTACAAGTTTTTAAAAGATTACGAGAGGTGTATTGAGCAACTGATTAATTTCTCTAAAATCTCTTTTATTTATTTTTCTCAAGAATCTCCCACTTCTAAAGACATACTAATGGCTGAGGCTAACTTTTCAGCTCATACTCTCCCAATTTCTTACTTGGGGGTTCAATTGTATCGGAGTCAGAAAGTTAATCTCCACTTCAGGGATCCTATTATCAAATCTCATAAGCACATTAACAAATGGAATAGCTTGCTCATGTCTCGAGCGGGTAGGTTCATCCTCATCCAATTTGTCTTTAGTTACCTTGGCTCCTATATTTTCTCGGTCTCCCCACCCACTGCTTCCTATTTTCCTGACTATGATCGTCTTCGCTCTAACTTATTTGAGGTTCGCAGGACAATCATCTAAAACATCATTAGGACTTTTGGAATCACATTTGTTGGCCCAAGTCCAAAGAGGATCTTGGAGTTCGCAGCATGAAGGATGTCTGCAAAGCCTATAGTCTTAAATTATGGCATCATTTCTAGCATTGTGATTCTCTATGGGCTTACTTTCCCCAATAAGTACCGTTGGCTTGAATCTAGTAGCTTCCTTAGCACTCTTGCCTATTTTAGTGAAACTTGGAAATGAATGCAAAAGGTTAAAATGATTACGATGCTATGTCATCTTCTACCCCTTCCCCTGATCTGATAATGCATTCTCTCTTAAGAAAGCTAGGAATTTCATTCGACCTCATTCCCTCATCTGTCACCCATTCTCCATGATTTGGGATCACCACATCTTAGCGAAATTTTCCATTTTTATGTAGAATTATTCATAATGCCCTTCCACTCGATGTGAACATCTCTAAGATTGGCTTCTCCTCTGTGTCTAAATTCTGCTGCTGTAACTCTGGTCACTACGAATCATTCCCACATTTCTTTTGTGATAGCATGGCTGCCAAGTTCATTTGGCAAAATTTTTGCAATCTTATGAGATTTCCATCCACTTCTGCCATCCTTAGTGCTCCTGAATTTTCTGTTTGTCCAACTCCCGAGGTAAATCCATTAGGGCCATTCTATCTTGTATCATTCCAGCATACATCTGTTGGCATATTTGTTTTGCGTGAAATAATTTTCGATTTGACAACAAAAACTTCGGCGAAGCCAAGATTATAGATCTTATTCATGAAGATACTAGATATATTTTCATTTTCTTCCCCTGTAAGGGCCCAACAAATAGTTTCTTAATCTCATTCGTCACCAACTTTATCATTACATCCTCATTATGAGTTCTCGATTCTATTGTTGCACAGTTTCCTTTTATTTTCAATAATTGCTGTCTTTTTATTCCTTTTCATTTTTTTGGAGATAACGCTTTCTTGGCGATCCTCTAGCCTCATCCCATTGTCGTCTGCTCAATCTTCGCTATTCCTTATGGGTTTTGCTTAGTCGTTTTATCTCTATCCATAATGTACTCGGGCAGCTGTATCCTCGCTTTTTCAGCCACTTTCTTACTTATCATAGGAATGCATTTATTTCTTCTTATATGGCCCTTTTTGGTTTTGTTCACGTTATACTTTCCAGTTCGTGAGCCATAGCTGGGAGGATTTTTCCCAGCTTTATTTTTATATGCAGTGCCACCCTATCTATCATGCCATATTTCTGATGGTTTTCGAGTTTGAGCCTTTTATTATGAAAAAAATTCATGCATACAGCTAACAGCGGAACAAGCTATAGATTGGTTTTTACAAAAAAATAATGAAGTTTACATTGTTTCATTTTTTACCTCAATGTCGCCTTCTTATTTTGCTCTTCATCTTCTTCCTTCTCAACATTTTCCAATTCGATCGAGAGCAAGAAATAACCTCCTTATTATCAATTTAATACCCCAAACTCACATATTAACTAATTTTATTTTAAAGTGGTGCAAAATGTACATATCTCAAATTGTTTTTTCCTTTTGAATTTAAACTTTGAAACTGAAATTTAATGATCAAATATTCAATCTACAAGAATTTGATTCTTATTGCATAATCACCCTCATATTGTTTTATTATGTCGCTAGTATACATTTGGTTTGTTAGTACAAATTATACTCAATGGAAATTAAGTAGCACAAAAATTCGATTTTCATATTTCATAATTCAACCATTCTTCACTAAAAAGCCATGTAAGTGAATTACTAGGTTTGCAAAAACTTTTGGGTCATTTAATATTTATTCAATATTAATAAAACAGTAGTGTAGTTAATTAGATTGTAAGACATGGTAAAATTTAATGGAAATTCTTTTCTCTTTCACAATACTATCACTATGCTAACAATGGAACATTACAGGAAAAAGAAAAGCATCTGAACGATCATAAATAAAATCAAAGAAAAGCAAATTCCCTACTACCACTATATTAACAACGTTCAATTTGGCATTATTTATTGTTACATGTATGTACCTCTTTTCAGTCAAAGCCGCTTGCTTCCCCACGTTAGCTATTTGAACTAAGCTTAATTCCAAAAATTCAAAATGGTGCTAAACTCAAAAAATTAGCGAATGTATGAATGAAGCTCTTAATTTAAATAATAGATCGACTAAATGACTAGTGCTTATATGTATGATGTATTGATACTTTGCTTCTAAGTGGAGATGGAAGTAGAAGATTTCAATAAGAGATCAAGCAATTTTCGAAACTAAGGCTTGAGTGAAAAGAAGAAGGAGAAACAAAATGAAAGAGTTGGCGTCCATATGGTGTCCGAATACTAATTATGAATGGATGCATATAGCGATTAAATGCAGGTCCACCTAGATGTGCATATAAATTCTTATGTATGTGTATATAAAAATATATTAAAGTAACATAACTATATGTATATGTATCTATAAATATAAATGTAATCGCTAAATGTGAATATAGTTTAGAATATTTTATATAAATATGATTTTTTTTAAAATAAATAACTTTTTATTTTTATTCCCATTCCAAATTGAATATAAAACTATTACAAATTAAAGTGTTTTATTAAATTAATATGTATTTTAGGAATTAACTAGTTAAGCAACAATAAATAGAAAATAGAAAATATATAAATAATATATATTTCAAACTTTAAAATTTGACCAAATAAGAAATAATATATAGTAGCCTACATATTTATGGGGCTTTATAAAACAAAGAAATATTTTTAAATGATTAAATACATTTTAGTCGAATTTTAAAATAACTAATAAAAATAGTAAAAATGATTTTAAGAATCTCATTTTTTATCGATAGCTTATGAGATATCATACTAATTTTAGAAAACATAAAATGAATTTTAAAAACATAATTTATTGTACAAGAATTTATTAATTCATATAATTATTAAATAATAATAGTCTTTTAAAATAATTACTAGAAAATTATTTTTATTTACTTAAAAAATATTTTTAATATAATGAACATTTTAATTATACTATATTAGTTATTTATGTGACATAGTATTATTCAATACGAGTCATTATCTGGTTGTGGCATTTATTTTACGCTAATTTTTGGTCAAACTATATCTCCTTGAATTTATGAAATTTGGTAATGATCAATATTCTAATATCATCTACATTTAAGTTTATTGCCCAAACAAAAAAGTTTTCGTTCAATAATAATAACTATTATTTACCTAAATGCTCTATCTGGTGACTTTGACTTTGGATTGAATTGTGTAGAACATGTAATTAAGGGGATGAATCCTCTCCTCAATATTGGTTCACTTCTAATACTTCCACATAACCTAACTATAGCCACTCAATGTACATCATGTCATGATTTGACTGTAATCAAAACAAAGCTTTCATTTTTTCTTTTGAAAACAAAAATGTGTGATTTTCTAAAAAGAAGAGAGCACACATATATAATATAAAAAAAATAAACTACAATATCCAACTACAAAACCAAAGGAGACAAAAGAAAAATAAAACAAGACTCTAAGAATGTAAAGGAAAGTAGATAGATGAGCTCTAGATAAACCACCACCCATCATACTTCAATATCGAATTCCGGCAAAACCACCACCGGATAGTGAAGTATATCTACTCCAATACAAAAAACCAGTCACTCCAAGCTAAATACAACAAGAAAGAAAATAGAACATCCCCAAAAACTCTCCGAAATCGTACGAAAAAACTCCAAAGCTAATTTCAATCACCAATCCAGTCAGTAATCCACTAACTCCTCAGCTATAATCAACAACCTGAAACCTGAAAGAAACTAGGCAAACCATAAGTAACCATCACATATATATATATATATATATATATATATGAGTGTGTGTGTGTATATATATATATATATATCTAAGAATATATATATATATCCGTATATATATGTGAAGAAGAAATAAAAAGAAAAAGAGACAATCAAACAACACCAAAAAATAGAAATTAACAACAAATGCGAAATCCATTACCTCTAAAATAAATATTGAATCTAATAAATAAACTCAAATTAAATCTAACCTTAAGCAAAAAACACTCAAAACACGATTCACCAAAAAAAACTTAAAGCACGAGTTTGACATCCAATCCAGACTGTAATTAACAGTCTTAATGATTAAATTATCAGCAAACAATGAAACAGAACGGAAAAAAAAATCTCTGATTCCTCTCCAACCAAATGAACCAACTGATGATAGTAACTAAAGAATCCAACACATATCTCTACCTAGAATTATAAAAAAATCTACAATGATCCCAATCATCAACACAACTACTAAAATAATAAAAATAGCCAAAAATAAAAATCCTTAAAACCATATTTAAAATATAATTGGTAATATTGCAAGAGAAAAATAAATGATCAACATCTTCATCCAAAAGACTACAAAAACAACACTTAGCATCAAAAATAATATTCTTCTTCTTTAACAGCTCAACCGTATTCAACTTGTTATGAATGATCAACCACATAAGAAACTTAGCTTTAGGAGGAGAATTAGTTCTCCGAAGAAACTTAAAAGGGCACAAAGAAACACCAGAAAAATTAATAAAATTATACATAGAATTAACAGAGTACACTAAACTCTTATCAAAACCCCAACTAATACAATCTCCATTCTCATCCAAATGATACAAAGCTAACTTAGCTTTGAATAAGGCTAATTTCCTTAACATATCCCCTTTTATAATATTATCAAAGGAAAACACCCACGGGGGATCTAAATCCCCTCTATAAACATCTATAATCAAAGCATTCTTAAATCAGCTCTTATTAAAAAGCTCACTAAATTCAATTTTAAGAGGCAAACGAGAAATCCAAGCATCATGCCAAAAGAAAGCAAGATTCTCCGAATGAACTGTCAACTTACAACCTAAATTAAAAAAATCAAAATAATACAAAACCAAAAAATAGATAATCTATTAGTCCAACTAAAACTAGAACCAACAATATACTCACCCCACAGAATAATAAAATTTAGAAATAATAATCTTCCAAGTAGCTGACATATCTGGGCATCTAAATCTCCAAATCCATTTGGCTAACAAGGAAGAATTAAAATTATACAAATTAATGATCCCCAGGTCCCCATCCTTCTTGGGTTTACAACACACCTCCCAGTTAACTAAACATTTATAGCCTCTACAAATTGGAACACCACTTCAAAGATAATTACGCTTGATTCTGTCAATTTTCTCAATAACCCATTGAGGAAATCGATGAACGTTCATCCAATAAGTAGGAATAGCAGACAAAACCGAATTAACAAGAACTAATCTACCTGCTTTAGACAGAAATCTGTTATTCTAACTCGATAATCTATTATTGATCTTATCAATAATAAATAACCAATCATCCTTCTTATGTTTCGAAGGCCTATTCTTAAAACCCAAATAATCAAAAGGAAATTTCATGACGGTGCCAGCAACCAGCGACTCAACATTATCACTGTCATTAAGAACCATTAAAGCACTCTTATCAAAATTGATTCTGAGATCAGATAACATCTCAAAATAATAAAGAATAAACTTCAGAGCAATAATATGCTTGGGCAAGTGAGAGGAAAATAAAAATGTATCATCTGCAAATTGGAGAATATATAATTCATTATTAAATTCCTCATTACCAATACGACCTAAAACACCTAATCTAACGGCTCTCTTAATAATTCTAGTGAAAACATCGGCTGCTAAATTAAACAATAGAGGTTATAGGGGATCACCTTGTCTAAGACCTCTCTTAGATTGAATCTTCTTGCCCACAACTCCATTAACTACAATATTAGAGCAACCAGATCTAAGCAAAATCATGATCCAGTTAACCCATCTGACACTAAAACCCCTAGTAAGACATGACTCATAGATAAAATCCCAATCAACAGAATCAAACGCCTTCTCAAAATCTAACTTCAAAATAGCACAAGAAATATTAGTTTTACAACAGACATTATTATACTCCTGCACAGCGGCCACTGCGTCCACTATGTTTCTATCTTTGATAAAGGCTGTTTGGGAACAATCAATAAGATCATTCATCTTAATACTAAGCCTATAAGCAAGGACTTTAGAAATAATCTTAACGGAACAATTGATTAAGGAAGTAGGCCTAAAATCCTTTAGAGAATAGCACCCTCTCTCTTATGAATAAGGATAACATTAGCAAAGTTAAAACTTCCTAATCGTAAATCTCCACTATAAAAATCATTAAATAAGTTAATAATATCAAATTTTAGGACCTCCCAAAATTGCTTATAAAAAAGAACAGAAAAACCATCAAGCCCAGGAGCTTTGTCACTAGGCATATCACAGATAGCCTTCCAAATCTCCCGTTCAGAGAAAGGCTTGTCTACATCTACTAACTCAACCTTAGCATCAGACGGATAAATGTCGTTCCATCTAACACTAACCCTTCTCTTAATCCTAGAACCAAAAACCTGCTTATAATACCTAGTAAAAGCCTCATTTAAATCCCTCTGAACTGTCAATTCTGCATCCTAATAAAAATAGAATGAATCAAATTATCACGCCTCCTCTTATTAGCCACACTACGAAAGAACTTCGTGTTATTATCCCCCTCTTTAATCCATTGAACACGGGCTCTTTGCTTCCACATGATCTCTTCTTTTTCTAAAATTAGCTTGAGATCATTCTTGAGGTTGCAAAGTCTATCCCTCTCATTGGAATTAAGAATTCTAGATTCACTAATCTTGTCTAAATCATACATCTCATACATAATCTTATCTTTCCTAATTCTAACACTACCAAAAATATACTTATTCCAACGTTTGAGAAAAAAATCTCAACTTACCTAACTTCGCAACAAAAATCTTCGCAGAATTACCCCTATACAAATTGTTAAAATAAAACAAGGAATTCCACTTAGGAGAAACTAGGTTAATAAAACTAGAATCCAATAACCACATCTTCTCAAATTTGAAACTGTTACTAGTAGAAATATTCGAATCACACGAAAGGATGATAGGACAATGATCAGAATATAAAAAAGGCAAACCCTTAACTCTATAGATAGAGAATCTATCATCTACCTTAGTGTTAATAAAAAATATATCTAATAAAGCAAAATAAGGACTATCTCTGACATTAGACCAAGTGAACGATCTATTATTGAGAGGGATCTCAATCAAATTATTATCAAAAATGAAATCATTGAATTCCTCCATATCAGAGAAATCTCCCTCTCAAGGAGATCTCTCCCCCAAAAATCTAGTGACATTGAAGTCTCCCCGACAATCCATTGATTAGGGACAAGATTTCTAAATCAGAACATTCATCCCACAAGGAAAGTAGACGAAGAGTGAGATCTAATCCTTGCGCTACGACAGACCAATCCAGTAATGGGAGTATTTCTCTTTCGCCCCCTTCTCCTAGCCAAAGAAATAGTCACACTACTGACCGGAGAAAGCTCTCTACTATCTACAAGCAATCCATCACTAACCGAAATACGAGACTGACGAAGAGAATCTAACACCCCCAAAGACATATCACCATCCGTTTGAACAACACAATAACTCGGCCTTAAGTACAAAGAAATGTAACTCACACCTGCCACTACCAGTACCAACGTGCCACTACCAGTACCAACGTACCACCACCCTTAGCCAAATCAAACTGAAATCCGAACCCCTCATAAGACATCAATCCATTCAACAAACCAAACAATGTTGAGGAATTCACACTCACAACCACTCCATCACCACCATACAAAGATCTCGCCATATCATCTCCCACAAAGGAAAAATCCCCGCGTCCAGTGATCCCCAAATCTGAACTCCCAGCACCAAAACTGCCACCAAAATCATTATCAAATCCCGAACAATGCTCCAGACTAGTTTGGCACTTCGAAACCATGTTTGTAGCCAACGTCTTAACCTTCCTCAAACCACAACAACACAATTGTTTCTTTATTCTCAAATGAAACTTACCTTATCTAAAGACATGAGCCTTGCCCCTAACACTCTGAGATCTCTCAGCCAAAAGACTTTGAAATTTCTTAAAACAAAGACTAGACTTACCATTCTTAGAGCTGTCAACATCCCTCGAACTGTCCAGATTCACCTTTGTAGGTATACAACATACACCCTTCTTCCTAGAAAATACTTGCTATACCCCAAACGAAGTAAAGACTGTCTTGTGCTCCACATCATCATCTAACTTCTCCAATAAAACAAAACTATTAAACAACCTAATGTGCTCGGCCACTTTCCAATCAAATCCATTCTCTTCAACAGGAAAAGAGACAATATGTTTATCAGCATCTAAACACTGCATATCCAACCAATCGACCCCAGTCATCACCTCCTTGCCCTTTTTGGTACTCAACATCTCATACCACATATCAACATCACCCCAAAACTCCTCATGCATAGCAATACATCTCTGGACAAAAGGATCCAGAAGCATGGGATCAAACTGCAAAATAGCCCTAAACCCTCCAGGAAGATCCACCACCTTTTCATCAAGAATCACCAACTCGTCTACCACATCAATATTCATATCAACCCCTTTGGCACAATCCATAACCGACAGTAATTCAACACCCATCTGATTTGACATGCTTCCAGAACACATATTTATGGCAACATCTCCCTTTGAACAAGACTGAAAATCAGCAATCCCAATATCACAATTCACAACACTATTAATTACATCAAAATGCACCAGAATCTCTTCCAACAACATGAGACCCTTCATCTTGTTCTTCATTACCGACTCAGAGAAAACCCCCTCAACTTCAAGAAGTTTAAACAAAAAGAAAAAGAATGATCTCTCCTTTCAAGCGGAGGAGGTAACGGCGGGAACATATTAGTTCTTGAAACACTGGTATTCTTCTTTTACCACAACATACCATCCACAAGACCCTCTAAGTGCCAACCCATCAACAAAAATTGATATGCCTTATCATATTTCTGATAAGAATAGGATAAATCAAATAGCTCCATGAAAGAAATCAGTTTCTGGCATAACCTCAAATAGTTGAAATGCATAAATTCTAATTTTGATTTTCCTTTAAAGAACTCAGAATAGCTATTCTTCCGGAGACCAAAACCACCACAATTGAGACACTGTACCATATTCCTGCAATCTTTATCGAAATGACTCGAATCACCACATCTAAAACAACAACGAACCCTAGGAATTTTCCAATTAAATGATCGCTTTCCCGAGGAAAAATTCCAATTAGAAACAAACCAGATTTAGAGATGTTATGACGGAGTACATCAGCATAAGATCGCTGAGATCCTGCCCTCGAATCAACCAGAAAAGAAGAAAAAGACGCTGGAAAATAACGGGGATTCTCCGATCTAATATCTAAATGAGAAGAAGTAGGATCCACCACCATTTATGTAACAAAGCTTTCATTTTAAAGATCCATAATCGGTTTTATCCTTGAATTGTATCTAGTTCACATCATTACTAATAATTTTCAAAGAAATTACTTCATTGTGAAAGTTGGTATTTCTTAAAACAACCATTGATTCTAAATGCAATTGAATAGACATTCATAAACACTTTATGAATTTTCTATTATATGAAACGAATTTATTTTTAGTTTATAAAAACTTATGTTCAAGACATAAATAAGCCATCAAATGATAGTCCTTACCAAACTCCTATTATGGAGTATCATACAAGATCCCTCATGAAAATTGATTACATACAGACTTTCGATCCACCCAACCTGCCAACTTGGTCTATGATATATTGGGTTTGTTAGTATTGTAAATTATTATTGAGATAAAATTGATACTAGCCTTGTGTACTATTAAATATATGATCTTATAGAAAGAAGTTTGTTTAACTTCACTAATAGTTAACCGCACTTCATCCAACAAAGTTAGAATACTCCTTACTATTACATCTCCATATACTATAAGATGGAGTCACTTTTGAGGTTGAATCTTTATTCAATTTAGGCACATTCAAAATGCTTTCCAATATATGCTCGCTTATTCAATCAAATTGAATCATTTTATTTTATTTCACATTACTCTTCATTTACTTTCTTTTATAATCTATGATCTTATCATAAACACACTATATGTGTATAAAATAAACATGTCCATATTGAAGATAAATGATTGATGATTATAATAAAGTATATGGAACCGTTTTTGGTATTGAGAGACTTATGATTAAATCATCAATATATATTAATTCGAAGAGTACATCAACTCATATGGCACTTCCATTGAATGTGTACATTGCCCTTAATTGTTCAAGATATAATTAACTGATGACATATGATTAAATCACATAACAAGAATTATTTCTTAAAACTCCGGCTTAATCTATAATTCCAAATTAATACTGCACACTTTTGTATTTTCCAATGCATCATTTTTGTTATGAAAACAAATGCCACATTTTAGTTATATTTCATTACATGTATTCACAATATTCACATTAAATTATAACTATATCTATTTTTAGTCGATACTGGAAAATAGTCATTATTTCATAAATAATGTGTGGTACATTTTATGAACATAATTTTTGTAATTTTATGCGTTTGATAAGTATTATATGGTAAGCTCTTACTATTTGCATCATTGTTATGATATCATACTAAACTAAAGGGCTGTCATTTAGTTAATATCAAATTATTTATTTTATATATTGCAGCTAGTCTTTAATGGTGAGTACATTGATTAATTATCTTGAATCCAAATAAAGAAATCTCATAGGAAAAAAATTCCATACTAAAATATATTCTGAAATAGGAATCCTATTTCTAATTCCAAGATCAGTTGTTATTATTACAATTCACATTTCTAAGGTCTCATTATGAAGCAGAAGTGACCATTCATTTCCTACATCCCTATGTACCTTAGATTACAACTACTCTTATATATTTCTTTTCCTTTCAAATGGTCATACCATTCAGAAGAAACCCTTACTCCATCACCATAATGAAATATTTGCAAAAATGCATTCAATTATCCTTGAACACTTAGAAACACTATATATTTTCCCTTTACATAAACCGGACATTCTAACAGTTCAATGATCAAGATTTTAGATTCATTTTACAATTTTTGGTCTTATACTACATTTAAAAAAATACAATCATTTTGTAATTGATCACATTGAGTACTTGATTTCATAGTATTTATTTGCTTATTTTAGAATGAACTAGCTTCATTGTAATATCTTACTAAGAATTGTGATTATCGCCATATAATGAAAAGAGTCAATGTGTACGACTTAAAGGATCTATGTGGATATTGCGGAAATGTACGTGATATGCTAGCTAAATAGAATGCAATAGTTATGCAAATAGAATCTAAGTTACCGAGATATATAAACAAAGTAAATGCGGAAAAATAAAGTAAAAGAGACATCAGGAGTTTGTATACTGGTTTAGACTTCCCGCCCTACGTCCAGTCCCAAAGCTCCTCTTTGGAATTCACTAACAACGCCCTCTCTTAACCCGGAGGAATAGGTCAGTACACTCAAGCCCCAACAAGGATGCCTCTCGCCTGAGCAACCACAAAGGTCTTCAACAATTACAAGTGTTTGATTTCTGATTTGTGTTCTTGAATCAACACAGATAGCCAATATTTTAAGTACAACCTTCCTATAATCTGATCCTCGAGTATATGCTTTGAATGCGAAGATTTCAAGAAGAATATTGCTTGTTGAGTCAAATGATATTAAATTGATTCACGGATTCAACAAGTATTTGAATTGAAGAGCTTTTAAATTACAAAGAATGTAAATGGAGAGAGTAGAATGATGATCAGAAAATCAGTAAAATTTGAATAGATTAGGTGATTGTAAAACATGATTAAACTTGTTTATATAGTAGTATAAGAGTAGCAATCCTTCATGAATAGTTTCCATAAAAAGTTATGTCCATTTCCTTTGATTAATGAAGAGGAATCTCTTCATGAAGAATAGTGACTCTTCTGAAAATAGTTTTTGGGTCGACTGGTTAAAAATTATCAGTTGACTGGTAGAATTAAACTATTTATATAAAACTTTTAAAACTAGCTGTTATATGCAGAAATAGATTGACCAGTCGACTGGTCCATTTCCTACCAGTCGACTGGTAGGCCAGTTTCTGCACATATATGGCTTCTCAAGGTTTTTAAATATATTTATATATAACTTTGATTAGCACATTCGTGTATACTTGAGGATAGATTTTAACATAATTCTAACAGGACTCAATGTACTTTTTTTTTTTGAAGATGGGTTCACTTTATTACGAACTGTCAATACACAGTCTTACTTACAGACATACATCACTTAACATGAAACAAGAAAATAACCAGTATCAAACGTAAAAAGTGCACCATCAAAACAACTGAACTACTAATATCCTTCATTCCCCTTTCAGCAACAACTTCAACATCATTATCATATCATCCAGTATCAACAAGCTCCACTTCCCATCTTCTCAGGAACTCCATATTCAACGCAGATTGCTTCATTTTACTCCCATTTCCTCTAACCACAAAGCTCACTTCCTTCTCAATTAACTTCACTCTTACTTCTTTCTGCACACTCTTATTCACATATATCCTCGCATTCCTTTCATTCCATATCTAGTAAACTGTAGTAGTAATTGCTGCACAACCAATATCCCTGATCTGATCTTTGTCTTTGAAGTAGTTGTTTATCTCCATAGCCTCTTCCTCCAGTGTTCCAATATGCCCATGACTAAATCCCAATTTCCATTTCAATGAATGCCATATATGCTAAGAATAATCACATTTGGAAAACAAATGGTCTACAAATTCTTCCTCTCTATCACATAAAACACATTTATAATACCAAACCTCAAAAGTCTATCCCTTGTATTCAGCCTTTTCAAAATAGCTAAATAAGAAATTATGGCCATTCTTTGAATGCCAAATTGTATTATAACACTGCTTTTCAGGGTACCTTTTCCTGCATTTGTCCCAAGCTTTATAAAAAGAAAACTTTCCACCTTCACCCCACTTATAGAAATCATCTTGAACATTATTATTTACCACGACTTCCTAAATTAAAGCTTTAACCTCTCTAGTTCCCGGATGTAATTCACTATAGACTTTACCATTTCTCAAAATATCAGAAACAAGTTCACCTTGTCTTCCAATAGCCTGAAATCTTGTCATGCCTAATAAATCAGCCAAGCATCTTCCATTAATCCAAGGCTCGAACCACAAAAGAGTAGAAAATCCTGAAGCAATTACTTTATTGAATAATTTTTTTCCAGGGGACCTCAGTCTCATTATAGCTTTCCATGACACTGATGAATTATTATCAAATCTCATACTCCAAAAATTCTTCCCTCTACAATATTTCTTCTCCATCCATCTACTCCATAAAGATGTTTGTTCTAAAAATTTCCACATAAGCTTCATACTTGTAGCAGAATTGAGTTCCTTGAATGATTTCAAACCTATGCCACCCTCTTTTTTTTGGAGAACAAAGTCTTTCCCATTTCACTTTATGTGTTGAGCTGCCCCAAAAAAAAATCAGCACATAACATACTCAACTTATTTAATGTATATTCAGGTAGTTGATAGACAAACAACAAATATAGAATAGTTGGAGTAATCACTGAATGAATGAGTTCAGCTCTGCCCGCAAAGCTAAGGTAGTTAACATCCCAAGCTTGCAATATACTTTGTATTCTATGGATTAACTCTTGGCAGTCAACATAATTGATGTAATTAGAGGACAAAGGTACCCCAAAATATTTAATAGGTAATTGACCCCTCTGTAATCCCAAAATATCAGACACTTCACTTGATTGCACAGCATATGTACTGAAATAAAGTTTGGTTTTCAAAATTCTTATTGATAAACCACTTGCACTTTCCAACTTTTCAAAAATAGATTTCAGGGTACTTGCATTTTCAATTGAACATTTACCAAACACCATAAATCATTCGCATATAACAAATGTGACACAATCGGATCAAAACAGTGCACATGACTAAACGAATTATTAGCAACTGCTTCATTCATGAAAAAGGAAAAGAATTCCATAGCTATAGAAAACAAATATGGTGAAAGAGGGTCACCTTGCCTTATGCCTCAATTAGAAGAAATAAACCCCTTAGGACATCCATGAAACATGATAGAGAATGTAGGGGTTAAGATGCATTCATAGATCACGTTTATAAAATGAGAAGGAAAGCCCTTGATTTTCATGATATAACAGATAAATTATTAGTTTAACTTGTCATAAGCCTTATGTAGATCTACTTTGACACACATCTTATTAACTCCTGGTTTTTTGAAATCTTGAATTAATTCATGCGCCAATAGAATATTCTCACCAATATTTCTTGAAGGAATAAATGCGCTTTGATTTTGAGAAATAAGATGAGGAAGAAAACCCTTTATTCTATTGCACAAAATCTTGCTGAACACCTTGTAATATAGATTACAACAGGCAATTGGACGGTAGTGAGATATATCAGAAGGCCTTTCATTCTTGGGTACCAACGTTAAAAAAGTATGATTGCATCCTTTGGGAAGTTTGGCTGAATCAAATATATCTTGCAAAGCATACAGCAAATCTCCTTTGATATCTTCCCAATGAATCTTAAAGAATTTTGAATTAAACCCATCTGGTCCTGGATTAGAATCTTCATGCACTGAGAACACCGCCTTCTTGACCTCTTCAATAGAAATTCTTTTAAGCAACTCACCTTGGCCCACTGAGTTGATAAAGAAACAAGATTGGAAATTAGGAAAATCAGTTGAGATAGGCCCATTGAATAGCGTATTAAAGAAGTTCAAAGCCTCTACAGTTAGTTCCTCCTGTTTAAACAACAATTCACCATCAGTCTTAATCAAGGCTTTAAGATTATTACAATATTTTCGAGAAGACATTTTTGAGTGTAAATTTTTACAATTAGTGTCTCCCTCTTGAAGCCATTTAACCTTTTCCTTCTGTCTGATGCTCCAAAACTTGATTTGCTTTTGAATCATAAATTGATGCTTTGCCTCTAACATACTTTCATATAGTTCAACATTTTCATGATCAAGGTCAACCTCTGCTTCCTTATTATTGAATAACACTTCTGCTTTATGTAAAAGAATATCATCCTTAGGCCTCAATTTATTCCAAAACTTCAGTTCAGATTTGCACGCCTTTAATTTCTCTAAAAAAATACAGCTAGGAAATCCCCATCCATTTGTTTGTAATCCCCTGTTAATACAATCATAGTATCTATCTTTATATATCCAATCATTTGAGAATCTAAATGGATAACCCTTTGATAGAACAATAGGAATTAATTCGATCAACAAAGGATTATGATCGTTGGATAGCTGTGACAAAGACAAAGCTCTGAAATTGTTAAATTTTTGAAGAAATGCATGATTTACAAGTATTTTATCTATATGATTTGCTATTCCTTTGTGCCTCCAAGTGTAATTGAATCCCAAAGCCTTTATTTCAATTAAACCCGACTGAGAAAGACAATTATTAATTGCTCTGAGATGTTGAAAAGGAATGGGCAATCCCCCTTTTTTATCAACTGGAGAGGTGGAGTTATTAAAATCCCCCAATAAAAGCCATTCATCACTAAAGTCCTCTGCTTCATCTATTAATTTCTGCCATAAGTCCTGCCTTGTACTGAAGTTATTACTAGCATAGACCACTGTAAAAGAAAAAATCAGACCAACTGTATTTTTAACTTGCAATGTAACATGCTGTGAGGATGAAGCCACTATATCCACTGACCAAATATCAACATTCCATAGGACCAGAATTCTGCCAGAAAACTCAGAGGGTTGATGTGGTAAATATTCCCAATTACTAGGTAACATTTTCCTAAAAGACAACAAATTAACCAGGCTCAACTTATTTTCTATTAAACCAACTAATATTGGTTTAAATTTTGTCAGGAGGGACAAAACATCACGCATACGAGTCGGTGAGTTCATCCCCCTGATATTCCAAGTCAATATCATTTAATAATCGAAGAACTCCTGGTATTTCTTTTAGAAGGAGCTGGAGAAGCAACATGTTTCTTACCCTTATCTTGAACAAGATAGTCTGAATTCTTAGTTATCCCATGGGACATATCATTAACATTATCCTCTAAAACATTATCTTTCAAGCTATCTGCTACAATATTCAGATCATCTGGCAATATATCACTAGGTAACTCATCATTTAAAAAATCCAGATCGTTTTCATTTTGAATTTCTGAAGAAGACTTTGCATCAAAGCCTGCTGGATTTACCGAGGAAGAAGAAGCTTCATCCTTCCTCATCCATATTGGTTCCTTTGCTAAATCATGAACTACTGTATTGTGCCCAAAACATTTACATAACTCACATCGAGGCGGTATAAATTCATATTCTACCATAACATCTCTAGTTTTTCCATTATGAAGCTTCACAGGTATTTTCTCAAACAATTCAGATGCAATATCAATAGCAACCAAAACCCTCACTTACCTAGTGATCTTCTTACTTACAGCAAAATCATCGATTCAAACAGGTTCACCCAAATAACTAGATATCATAGAAATAGCTTTATTTGACCATAACTCCATATCTAGCTTATGCAGTTTTACCCAGATCTGGACCTTTTCAACTCTAAAATTATTGAAATCATAACCAGGATGCCACTTATCTATCATTAACAAGCTACCAAAGTAAGAGTATGTTGAGCTTTTCAAAACTGAATCGAAATCATCAGATTCTTCAAATTGCACGGTAAAATGAAAACCAGAGACAATATGAATTATAAATGAACCTTTAGGTCTCCGAACTTTCTGAATGTAATCCCTCAATTTAACCACAGACAACTTAAATTCAATTGGATGTAAAGCAATCGTGTCATGCCATACCTCAGCAGAAGAATTAAAAACCTCCTCAGGAATACATACATGAGATCCTGATGATTTTATAAACTGGAGCAAATTCGGATCCTCACTTGAGCTTGAATTCTCACCACCTTCCTTAGAAATTGATTCTGAATTCGATTGAGATTTATTACAAGATTGATTTGAATTTGATTTGAGCGGATGAATCGAAGAGGATGGGGGAATATTTCGCGCATCCGCCATTTTAATTTTGAAAACCGAGAAAAAATATTTCGCACACACACACACACACACACACACATATATATATATATATATATATAAATGTAACGACCCAGAAAATCTGAGCCAATTTAAAAAATTTTAGTTGGCTAAAATAATGGAATTTAAATATTTAAAATAAGTATTTTAAATAATGGCAATGAAAACTGAGTTTGAATCGACAATTGAAAACGAATATAATTAATTATAATTATAAACAAGGCCTGAAATGGCGCTGTAGTTTCAAAAATTGAATTCAAACTTTGTCGGACTGTACCGGGTACAAAACAAAACGGATTTCAGTGAAACCAAAATTATTTAAATCTGTTAGTGAATATCTTTGTAACGAATCTGAAAAATTGAATTTTCATAGCGGAAAGCAAAAGTTATGGCCGAATGAATTTTCAGAATAGTCGCTATGGAATTCAGGCCCTTAAAAATGGGAATTTTGCAAACGACCTCGGATTTCGACGAAACCACTTTTGTTGGATCCGTGATGTCAAATTATTGCTAGATTCCAAATTTCATAATTTTTCGAATCAATATGTGAGCGTGGCAAAGGAAAACGCGTTTGACCAGTTTTAGTTGATTTTAATCGACTGGGAAATGGCCATTTTTCAAACGGTCTCAGAATTCGTCGAAACTAGTTTTGTTAGGACCGTATCATCAATACGAAGCTAGAAAATATTTTTCAGGAATTTTTAGAGTTAGTATGTGACCCCGGTAAATTGAAAAGCGCATTCAAATTCAATATATATAGTTATATGTTGATTTTGATAAAAACTGATTGTAACGATCGAATCAGCTTACGATACATATCCCATTGTGTTCGAAATGGGGGTAATTAGCTATGGGCAATAGTGGTTGGGTCTCGTTTCGAGTTCAAATGAAAAGTCAACTCATATGGAGAAAAAAATATAATAAAATAAAATTCCTTTTACATAAATACCCCCTCTTTCTTTTCCTTTCCTTTTAATTTCCCCTAAACCTAAATCGCGCCCCAATTCCTCTGAGCCCGACGTTCACCCAAATCCCTTCCCCCTTGACCTCGTCGGCCGCGCCACCGCTCCAGGAGGCCGTCGCCCACCTCCACACCCCCGCCACTCCACTCCGGCCTTCATCCCCGTCCTCCTCCTTCTCGTCGCCCTCGAACCAGCAAAACCGCGAGCGCCCAAACCCCTGCCGAGCACCTGAAGCCGCCGGACCTCCCTGAGCCGCCATCACCCACCTCCTACAGCCCCCTCCGATCCATCTTCTCCCCCCATTGCTGTAAGCTTTCATCCTTTTTTATTTTATTCATCTATTTTGCTTTATGTTAATTTATTTTAAATGTTTTGTTAGTTTAATCTGATTTTCGTGAATAAGAAAATAAAAGACGATATTTTGAGATGAGTAGTGAAGTAAAAATATGATTTTTACTTCGAGAAAAATATAATTTTTATATTATAGAAATGCAAACCTTCATTTAAAAAGACGAGATTTTTATAAATGAAAAGGTTCAATCTTTATATTTGAAAAGGTTCGATCTTTATATGTAAAAAGGCGAAATCTTTATATGAAGAATAGCGGGATAAAAATAGAATTTTATCCATATAGCGTGAAAGTAAAAATATGGCTTTTAAATATTGGATAGCAATATAAAAATGTGATTTTTATATATATAGTGGCTACGGGCAACGAAAGCGACAAAGAGCGAGAATGGCGAAGATTTCTATAAATAAAGAGTCGTGATATTGGATAGCTATCGGTGAGAACTCCTCACTCTAAATTTTCCTTTTCTAGTTATATATATATATATATACTAGGATGTAGAGGGTGTTTAGTAGCACCCGACACCCGTCATCCACAGACCATGGATGGCTTGTTTGTTTGATTGATGTGTTGTGAAAATTGATTGATAGCGAATGGTTGTTTGGGATTGTTTGTGGCTGATATTGATTGATTGTGGTTGAAAAATACCCGTTTGTGGTTGAGAAATATTTGGTTGAAACCACATAGGATTAGTTTGTGGAAATGAAATAAATATATACATGCCGCCTGCGTGCGAACTAGATGCATGATCCCCATTGTCAAAAACCGCGAGGTTTTAAGGTAGAGCGAGGAGCCGTACTAGGGACGGTCCCGGTTTTAACTACCCTGCCGTTATGCTGCCGAAATTTTGAATAATATTCGTGTGTTTGAATTATTTTCATTTGCTTAAACTATATTTATTCATGGAATGGAAAACCTTCATGTGTTGAATCGATATTCATTCGTTGATTAGAAATTCATGTGTTGAATGGTATTCGCGTTCTAAATATAAAAATCACATTTTTATCTATATATAGAAACTATAGAAAACCTTCACGTGTTGAATGGATATTCATTCGTTGATTTGAAATTCATGTGTTGAATGGTATTCGCGTTCTAAATATAAAAATCACATTTTTATCTATATATAGAAACTATAGAAAACCTTCACGTGTTGAATGGATATTCATTCGTTGATTTGAAATTCATGTGTTGAATGGTATTCATATTTTGAAATAAATTGTTTGATAATAAAGATCACCCTTTATCGACTATATGAACTGTGTAAAATAATTTCGTTTTGAAAGAAACTGTTTTATAAGAAAAATCCTGTTTTTATCACCAATATGAAATATATAAAATAATAGTGTTTTGAAATGAGTTGTTTTACAATAAAAATCACATTTTTATTATATGCATGAATCATGGAAATGTGAGGTGTTAAAAATAGCCACTTGTTCAAATAAATATATATGAGTTGAAATATTCATTAATTAGCTAATGATATGATTTGTACCTATATATGTAACATTAGAATGAATGGTGTTTTTTTTTAAAAACCAAATAGAAATCAAATATGAAGTTGAATAGTAAATGATAAATGATAAGAACTATATATATGTACATGCATATTCATTGAACAGGTTATAGCAAAGGGGCTAGAGAAGAGGAATAAAATTTTGTGCCCGACAAATAGGTACACATTTACTGTTTTGTTTGGGTGATGATTTTATGAGCCTGTTGGCTAGCCGCTTGGCTTTTTCTTTTTCTTTTTGAGATTAGAAGGACCAGGGAAGCTATTTGTGATTTTCCGATGCTCCCGGTGCAGGGGAGGTTATGGCGAAATTTTCCAAAATTTTAAGGCGTTAGTGAAATATTTGAAGTGAAAACGATATTGAAATCATTGAATGAACTATATTTATATAAATATATAAATATAAATAAAATTAAAACGAAACGAGGCCGTGCAGTTCGTATTTTGAAACCGTGATTTCAAACAACTAGTGCGGGAAATCCGACCATTGGATTTTCCCGAAACCTCAACCGTCGGGTTCGCCTTGGAAATATCTTTCCAACGGCACCAACTTTGTAAAAATCCAACGGTTGGATTGTCTGGAATGTTTAATTCAAATCTGAAGAAAAACAGCGCCAGAAACGATTATATTTATATATAAATATAATTATAATTAAATTTAATCGAATAACGACGCTGCAGTTCGTATTTTGAAATCGAAACTTCAAACGATTGTACCGGGAGATCCGACCTTCGGATTTTCCTGAAACTGGAACCGTTGGATTCGTTTTGAAAAGACCTTTCTGATGATGTAAATTTTGTGAAGATCCAACGGTTAGATTTTCAGATATGAGTAAATCAAATCTGAAGAAAAACAGCGCCACGACCACGTTATGGCCCGAAGCGTCGTTTTGAATAAATGGGCTATTTTAAAATAAATAAAAATAACGATAAATCATTATAAAGTACCATAAACATTATGGAATGGAAATAAACTGAATTTGCTCGATTTATGTGGTATTTGATGGTTGAATGTGTTTGGTGTGAAAATTACATTAAAGAACAAAATTGGTGTTGTTGAATGATTTAACCATTGAAATAAATTGATTTGAAATTCTAAATATACGTGGATTATTTGAAAAGGCCGAGTTAATTCTCATTTCGAATAATTGACCGACGATTGAAATTCGAAGATTAAGATGGTGGTTGAAGACCGGAGATCTTCACCTCGTTTGGATGGTAACCGAGGTCCTGATTGGGAGGCATCCCGAAATATGGATAATGAGTGGTGATCGTCCAAACGTACGTGGTGATCGATGGGTTTGCGAGGTATTTAGTGCCCCCGGTTTCGTTCAGACCCAGAACGGACTTGTAAATGGACTGTGTGTCTGACATTGGATTTTATTCTGTGTTGATTGATCTTGGTTAAATATACATCTGTTTGGCGGCGGAGAATTTTTTCTTTTGCTTAACGCCCTTCTCTGAAACGCACGAGCTCAGAGGTTGTATATCGACGGACATCAGTCGCATGGCATGAATTGCCTGTGTGGCATGCTAAGATGCAGTGATCAGGGCTTCTGTTGAAAAGCAAAGTCTTGTGGTGATGATCAAAGCACCGCCTGTGGGGCGTAGCTTTGTGTATAACGTGAATTTGCGAGCCTCACACCCCGGTATGAACCAGAAACGGGAGAGGACATCAGGGAGGGCCTGCGTCTCTTTCTAGCTAGGGTGGTGTCAGTGACCTACCAGCCCTGACATTTATATACTTTTCACCTGTGTGGTTGTTGCTGTTGCGAGGCGCCTCAGTTTGATCGGACGATCCGGGTCCAATGGAGTCATTCGTTGGCTCGTTTACGCCCCAAAGGGCGGGGAGACGTAGTGTTCAGGCATAATAATCCACATCGGTGGACCGGCCCTGACGATCCAAGGGGCAGTTGCGGCAGTTCCGGAGACATGGGCTAGATTGTCTCGAATTCGGTAAGGACTATCTTTTGCCTTGGTTCATGACGGAAATCCAATTTCCAAATACGTGATCGTGCAGTTTCGATTGCATAAATATTTGGCGACATAGTGGCATGGGACGCTCATGTCGTCTATGATTGATAGTTATGATTTGAAATTGTTTTCTAAACATATAAACACTAACAATAATATCAAATGCCTTTGTTTTATTCGTATCAAGCATATCTTGGCCGTTATAAGGTAAAAACTCTATCCTCCGGTTTGCGTTGCATTGTGTGATGGGAACTGAGTCTTATAATGGTTTCATTTTTATAAAATGCATTGCGTTGTTTAAAAGAAATATTTGTTTTAAAGCAAAGGCAATCCAATGGAGTAAACCCGTTCCACGAAAGTGGCGTGGTCCTGTGATTAGCCAAACTATATATGTGTTGAATAGATTTCTCATACCAGTCCCATGACTGACTCGTAGTTTGTTTCACTTTCAAACTTGGGTGCCCCTTTTCTGCACGGGCAGCCTTGTATTCAGGTTTAGCTGGTTCTTTTGGGATAGCTGAAGCTGAAGGTGGATTCTATCATTTAGCACTTTTTATGTTGTTCAGCTCCTATTGTACATATTATGTTTGTTTTCCGCTGTAGACATTTATGTATAGCTGAACTGTATTTGTTCTAAGTAAGATCCTGTATATTGTGTAACTCTGATGATTACTTTTATCCAGTATATTCTATTGTTCATTATCTGGGGTATTTATTTAATTTTTGTTCTGTTATTATCTGTTTCTGTGTTATATTCCAAAGATAACCCTTGTCTCCGTGGGTACGGGATTTCGGGTCGTCACAACGTGGTATCGGAGCTTTGGTTAAGCTTAGTTCTGGAATATAACATTTGAACGAACTCATTAGAAATAGAACCAGTAGTGTTCTAGGACGGGTAACTCTATACAGATAGGATCAGTAATATCCTAGTATGAGTAGCAGGATGAAATAACATCTCGATAGACACATTTACATTGAAGTATTTGTCTCTATATTTTGAAATATCTTTCCTGTTGACCTGACACTTGATCTGCTATTTGCAGAAGAACTAGAAAATGAGTGCCAGAAACAGAAGAAGTAATACTAACCCGGATATAGAAGCTCTATTCATGAAGTATAGAAATCTGGGTGGAAAACCCTTTACGGGTGAAGAAGCAATTATGAAAACACAAGCTTGGATGCGTTCGGCTGAGAAAATCTTTGAAGCATTAAAGCTGAGGGATGACCAGAAAAGATTACTGGCCTCTTGGGCACTCAAAGAAGAAGCTTTGTTCTGGTGGGATTCAGTTATTAAGGACAATCCAAAAGGTGATATCACCTGGGATAGATTCAAAGTGATTTTCCTGGAAAGATTTACTCCTCCCGAAGCGATTGAGCGCCTTTGTGATGAATTTTCTTATTTGATACAATGAGATATGACCATCCCAGAATATCATAAGAAATTCAACGAACTTTCTCACTTTGCTCCACATCTAATTCAGAATACGAGGAGAAAGAATTTGAGATTTATTTACGGGCTTCAAAGGAAATACCAGAATAAAGTATTGGGGCATGTGAAGCTCCCTTTTTCAGAAATGATTTATATGGCTTATCAGTATGAAGATCTCCATAAGAAAGGCATGTTGCGCGACGAGGAGGAAGTCAGCTCTAGTAATAAAACCGAGTCTGAAACTGATCGTCCTGAGGCCAGTACAATGTCTGAAGTCGGTAAGGAGCCCGAAGTAAATCGAAAAAGGGCCAGATCCGAAAAAGAACCAGCAACGACTGCCATATGCAATAACTGCCATAAGAAAGGTCATTTGCAAGGGAATTGTAAATCCTCGAAGAAACGAAAGAATGATGGATTTAAATCCGGCGGAAAGCTTCAGGAAAGTAGGGAATGCAATCTATGCCAACAGGCTGGTCATGTAAAGCAAGATTGCTGGCTATTGAAAAAGACCCAAAAGGCTCATGTAAAAGAAGTTGCAGAAACGTCAGAAACCTCAGATAGTCCGGAAAGATCTGATGTTTTATAAGGAACGCTTACTGTCAAAAACATTCCACTCAAAGTACTGTTTTACACGGGCGCGTCACGAAGCTTTATTGCAAAGAGTGCAGTCAAGAAATTGGATCTGAAATTAAAGAAGCTCAAAGAACCAATGACTGTCCGAAATCCGGTCAGTGGTTCCATCGATCTCATTTGGGTTTGTGCAGTACCTGTCTCTTTTTCCTGCTATAAATTCCTTACTGTCTCAATCGTTATGAACTTTGATGAATTCGATCTTATTCTGGGACTGGATTGGCTAACCAAATATGAAGCAGAGGTTAGATGCGCAGAGAGAGTTGTTATGGCTAAGATTAAATCAGGGAATTATATAACCATACCATGTGAAGGTCAGAATGCTAATAGAAAAGACTTCTGGGCAGCTTTGAATGTTTCTCCAGCCCAAATAGAAAATATCCCTGAAATCACAGAGAATATTCCCGACCTAGTGAAAGATATTCCTGTCGTCAAGAACTATGCGGACGTGTTCAAGGAAGTTGTTCGCTTACCTCCGCAGAGAGAAATAGATTTCAAAATTTCTTTAATTCCGAATGCAAGGCCGGTAGTTCACGCTATTCGAAGAATGTCCTTGAAAGAGAAGGAGGAATTAGACAATCAAACAAGACAGCTAGTATGGAAAGGTCTGATCAGGCCTAGTTTCTCTGATTGGGGAGCAGCAGTGGTGTTTGTCCCAAAATCTGACGGTACTCTACGTCTATGCGTGGATTATCGTGATCTGAATAAACAAACAATAAAGAACAAGTATCCATTGCCGCAGATAGATGATTTGTTGGATCGATTAAATGGAGCACAAGTATTTTCACGAATGGACCTAGCTATAGGCTTCCGTCAACTTCGAATTGCCGAAGAGTGTGTTCCAATGACAGCGTTCAGAGGCCCCGACTTATTCTACGAGTTTGTTAGTAATGCCGTTCGGCTTATGTAACGCTCCCACTTACTTCGTCGATCTAATGAACAGAGTATTCAGAGGAGTATTGAATAAATTTGTTCTGGTTTTTATTGATGATATTCTAATCTTCTCTAAATCAAAGGCCGAACATGAAAAGCATCTGGAACAGGTTCTAGAAATCCTGAGACAGAGTGTATTAAAAGCCAAGTTTTCCAAATGTATCTTCTGGCAAGATGAGGTAAAATTTCTGGGCCACGTCATATCGAAAGAAGGAATCGCTGTGGATCCAAGAAAAATCACGGCTATTCAGAATTGGAAACAGCCAAGTACCCCCACTGAAGTCCGCAGTTTTCTCGGATTAGCTAGTTATTACTGGAAATTCGTTAAAGACTTTTCAAAGATATCTGGTCACTTAACGAAGCTTACAAAGAAGCATTCTAAATTCAAATGGACTCCAGAAAGTGAGGAGGCTTTTGAAGAGCTAAAGTTGAGATTAACGACAGCTCCAGTGTTAACCATCATCGATGGCAACCAAGATTTAAAGGTCTGGACTGATGCTTCTAGAGAAGGCCTTGGCGCAGTGTTAATGCAAAGGGGCCAAGTAATTGCTTATGCTAGCCGTCAACTGAAGCCACATGAAAAGAACTACATAACTCATGATCTTGAGTTATTGGCTATTGTGTTCGCTTTGAAAATCTGGAGGCACTATCTTCTGGGTGAGAGATTTGAACTGTTTACAGATCACCAGTCGTTAAAGTATCTGTTCACTCAGAAAGACCTGAATCTGAGGCAGCAACGTCGGCTGGAGTTTCTTGCAGCATATGATTTTGAAATTCTATACACTCCAGGGAAAGCAAATGTCGTGGCCGATGCATTAAGCCGAAAGAATGAAATGATCGCCAGTTTCATCATTGCGACTTCGTTGATTGATAAGATATCGGCTCTCCAAGAAGACGACCAATTTATCAAAGGAATGAGTTAGCGAATTCGTGAAGGCAATGCTTCTGATTTTCAGCTAGACAGCGAAGGGATTCTGAGGTTAGAAGGGCGAATTTGCGTCCCAGAGATTCCTGACCTCAGAAGAGATGTGCTTGATGAATGTCACAAATCTAAGCTCAGTATCCACCCAGGTGTGAATAAAATGTATAACGATATCAAACGCACATTCTGGTGGAAGTCGTTAAAAAGAGACATCTCGATATATGTTAGTCGGTGCCCTACTTGCCAGCTGGTCAAGAGCGACCAACAGAAATTGGCTGGATTATTACAACCGCTAGAAGTTCCAGGTTGGAAGTGGGAACATATTTATATGGATTTCATCGATGGTCTGCCCAGAACCAGAAAAGGAAATGACAGTATTTGGGTGATCGTAGATCGCTTCACGAAGACCGCCCATTTCATACCTGTCAGATCAAATAGAACTGCTCAGAGTCTGGCGCAGATATACTTCAGGGAAATAGTTAGACTACATGGAGTGCCGCTCAGCATAGTCAGTGATAGAGATACAATATTCACTAGCAAATTCTGGGAAGCATTTCAAGTCGAACTGGGAACGAAGTTAAACTTGAGCACTGCTTATCATCCTCAGACAGACGGCCAGACCGAGAGGGTGAATCGAATTTTTGAAGATCTATTGAGGGCTTGTGTTCTAGATTTCGGTGGAACATGGGAAGACCATCTGCATTTGGCTGAATTCTCTTATAACAACAGCTTCCAAGCGAGTCTGACAATGTCGCCATTCGAAGCACTGTATGGTAGGCCATGCCGATCCCCTGCTTGTTGGGTCGAGCCAGGAAATAGACTTGTGTTGGGTCCAGATATGATTCGAGAAGCCGCCGACAAAGTCGATTTTATTAAGAAGCGATTACTTGCCGCTCAAAGCCGACAAAAGAGCCATGCCGATAGAAGAAGAAGAGATATATCCTTTGAAGTTGGCGACTATGTATATTTGAAAGTATCGCCGATGAGAGGAGTTATCCGGTTCGGTAAAACTGGAAAGTTAGCGCCCAAATTTATTGGTCCGTTTCCTATTCTGGAACGGATCGGAACTCTCGCTTATAGGGTCAAACTGCCTAATTGGTTGCCTGAAATTCATGATGTATTTCACATATCTCAACTTCGAAAGCACGTTCATGATCCAGACTTGATCGTGGAAGAAGAAGCTCAACATGACATTGAAATAACCCCAGATTTAGCTGTGAGAAGAGAGCCGCTAAAGATAATAGGCATAGAAACCAAAGAGCTGAGGAACAAGAAGGTTCGCTTAGTCAAAGTGCAATGGAGTGGAGATCCGTGAGATTGTACTTGGGAAACTGAGGAGAGCATTCAGAAAGCCTATCCTAGATGCCGAGTAGATATCTCTGATTGACTCCGGTGCAAGGTACATTAACCCTACTTTGCATTACCATTTAAATCTCTATTCTGTTGCTATTTTCTTCCCATGGATGTGCACTATTTATTCTATACTCTGAATGATTTTTAAGGGAATATAGGATTTGATTAGTACATTTTTGAAAGGTTAAAAACAAATTGGTTGTTGAGTTGTTTGATTGTTGATTTATCAAACCACTTTCAACTTTGTTCCTTTTCAGGGACGAAAAGTTTTAAGTGGGGGAAATTGTAACGACCCAGAAAATCTGAGCCAATTTAAAAAATTTTAATTGGCTAAAATAATGGAATTTAAATATTTAAAATAAGTATTTTAAATAATGGCAATGAAAACTGAGTTTGAATCGACAATTGAAAACAAATATAATTAATTATAATTATAAACAAGGCCTGAAATGGCGCTGTAGTTTCAAAAATTGAATTCAAACTTTGTCGGACTGTACCGGGTGCAAAACAAAACGGATTTTAGTGAAACCAAAATTATTTAAATCTGTTAGTGAATACCTTTCTAACGAATCTGAAAAATCGAATTTTCATAGCGGAAAGCAAAAGTTATGGCCGAATGAATTTTCAGAATAGTCGCTATGGAATTCAGGCCCTTAAAAATGGGAATTTTGCAAACGACCTCGGATTTCGACGAAACCACTTTTGTTGGATCCGTGATGTCAAATTATTGCTAGATTCCAAATTTCATAATTTTTCGAATCAATATGTGAGCGTGGCAAAGGAAAACGCGTTTGACCAGTTTCAGTTGATTTTAATCGACTGGGAAATGGCCATTTTTCAAACGGTCTCAGAATTCGTCGAAACTAGTTTTGTTAGGACCGTATCGTCAATACGAAGCTAGAAAATATTTTTCAGGAATTTTTAGAGTTAGTATGTGACCCCGGTAAATTGAAATGCGCGTTCAAATTCAATATATAGAGTTATATGTTGATTTTGATAAAAACTGATTGTAACGATCGAATCAGCTTACGATACATATCCCATTGTGTTTGGAATGGGGGTAATTAGCTAGGGGCGACAGTCGTTGGGTCTCGTTTCCAGTTCAAATGAAAAGTCAACTCATATGGAGAAAAAAATATAATAAAATAAAATTCCTTTTACATAAATACCCCCTCTTTCTTTTCCTTTCCTTTTAATTTCCCCTAAACCTAAATCGCGCCCCAATTCCTCTGAGCCCGACGTTCACCCAAATCCCTTCCCCCTTGACCTCGTCGGCCGCGCCACCGCTCCAGGAGGCCGTCGCCCACCTACACACCCCCGCCACTCCACTCCGGCCTTCATCCCCGTCCTCCTCCTTCTCATCGCCCTCGAACCAGCAAAACCGCGAGCGCCCAAACCCCTGCCGAGCACCTGAAGCCGCCGGACCTCCCTGAGCCGTCATCACGCACCTCCTACAGCCCCCTCCGATCCATCTTCTCCCCCCCATTGCTGTAAGCTTTCATCCTTTTTTATTTTATTCATTTATTTTGCTTTATGTTAATTTATTTTAAATGTTTAGTTAGTTTAATCTGATTTTCGTGAATAAGAAAATAAAAGACGATATTTTGAGATGAGTAGTGAAGTAAAAATATGATTTTTACTTCGAGAAAAATAAAATTTATATATTATAGAAATGCAAACCTTCATTTAAAAAGACGAGATTTTTATAAATGAAAACGTTCGATCTTTATATTTGAAAAGGTTCGATCTTTATATGTAAAAAGGCGAAATCATTATATGAAGAATAGCGGGATAAAAATAGAATTTTATCCATATAGCGTGAAAGTAAAAATATGGCTTTTATATATTGGATAGCAATATAAAAATGTGATTTTTATATATATAGTGGCTACGGGCAACGAAAGCGACAAAGAGCGAGAATGGCGAAGATTTCTATAAATGAAGAGTCGTGATATTGGATAGCTATCGGTGAGAACTCCTCACTCTAAATTTTCTTTTTCTAGTTATATATAGATATATATATATATACTAGGATGTAGACGGTGTTTAGTAGCACCCGACACCCGTCATCCACAGACCATGGATGGCTTGTTTGTTTGATTGATGTGTTGTGAAAATTGATTGATAGCGAATGGTTGTTTGGGATTGTTTGTGGCTGATATTGATTGATTGTGGTCGAAAAATACCCGTTTGTGGTTGAGAAATATTTGGTTGAAACCACATAGGATTAGTTTGTGGAAATGAAATAAATATATACATGCCGCCTGCGTGCGAACTAGATGCATGATCCCCATTGTCAAAAACCGCGAGGATTTAAGGTAGAGCGAGGAGCCGTACTAGGGACGGTCCCGGTTTTAACTACCCTGCCGTTATGCTGCCGAAATTTTGAATAATATTCGTGTGTTTGAATTATTTTCATTTGCTTAAACTATATTTATTCATGGAATAGAAAACCTTCATGTGTTGAATCGATATTCATTCGTTGATTAGAAATTCATGTGTTGAATGGTATTCGCGTTCTAAATATAAAAATCACATTTTTATCTATATATAGAAACTATAGAAAACCTTCACGTGTTGAATGGATATTCATTCGTTGATTTGAAATTCATGTGTTGAATGGTATTCACGTTCTAAATATAAAAATCACATTTTTATCTATATATAGAAACTATAGAAAACCTTCACGTGTTGAATGGATATTCATTCGTTGATTTGAAATTCATGTGTTGAATGGTATTCATATTTTGAAATAAATTGTTTGATAATAAAAATCACCCTTTATCTACTATATGAACTGTGTAAAATAATCTCGTTTTGAAAGAAACTGTTTTATAAGAAAAATCCTGTTTTTATCACCAATATGAAATATATAAAATAATAGTGTTTTGAAATGAGTTGTTTTACAATAAAAATCACATTTTTATTATATGCATGAATCATGGAAATGTGAGGTGTTAAAAATAGCCACTTGTTCAAATAAATATATATGAGTTGAAATATTCATTAATTAGCTAATGATATGATTTGTACCTATATATGTAACATTAGAATGAATGGTGTTTTTTTTTAAAAACCAAATAGAAATCAAATATGAAGTTGAATAGTAAATGATAAATGATAAGAACCATATATATGTACATGCATATTCATTGAGTAGGTTATAGCAAAGGGGCTAGAGAAGAGGAATAAAAATTTGTGCCCGACAAATAGGTACACATTTACTGTTTTGTTTGGGTGATGATTTTATGAGCCTGTTGGCTAGCCGCTTGGCTTTTTCTTTTTCTTTTTGAGATTAGAAGGACCGGGGAAGCTATTTGAGATTTCCCGATGCTCCCGGTGCAGGGGAGGTTATGGCGAAATTTTCCAAAATTTTAAGGCGTTAGTGAAATATTTGAAGTAAAAACGATATTGAAATCATTGAATGAACTATATTTATATAAATATATAAATATAAATAAAATTAAAACGAAACAAGGCCGTGCAGTTCGTATTTTGAAACCGTAATTTCAAACAACTAGTGCGGGAAATCCGACCATTGGATTTTCCCGAAACCTCAACCGTCGGGTTCGCCTTGGAAATATCTTTCCAACGGCACCAACTTTGTAAAAATCCAACGGTTGGATTGTCTAGAATGTTTAATTCAAATCTGAAGAAAAACAGCGCCAGAAACGATTATATTTATATATAAATATAAATATAATTATATTTAATCGAATAACGATGCTGCAGTTCGTATTTTGAAATCGAAACTTCAAACGATTGTACTGGGAGATCCGACCGTCGGATTTTCCCGAAACTGGAACCGTTGGATTCGTTTTGAAAAGACCTTTCTGATGATGTAAATTTTGTGAAGATCCAACGGTTAGATTTTCAGATATGTGTAAATCAAATCTGAAGAAAAACAGCGCCACGGCCACGTTATGGCCCGAAGCGTCGTTTTGAATAAATGGGCTATTTTAAAATAAATAAAAATAGCGATAAATCATTATAAAGTACCATAAACATTATGGAATGGAAATAAACTGAATTTGCTCGATTTATGTGGTATTTGATGGTTGAATGTGTTTGGTGTGAAAATTACATTAAAGAACAAAATTGGTGTTGTTGAATGATTTAACCATTGAAATAAATTGATTTGAAATTCTAAATATACGTGGATTATTTGAAAAGGCCGAGTTAATTCTCATTTCGAATAATTGACCGACGATTGAAATTCGAAGATGAAGACGGTGGTTGAAGACCGGAGATCTTCACCTCGTTTGGATGGTAACCGAGCTCCTGATTGGGAGGCATTCCGAAATATGGATAATGAGTGGTGATCGTCCAAACGTACGTGGTGATCGATGGGTTTGCGAGGTATTTAGTGCCCCCGGTTTCGTTCAGACCCAGAACGGACTTGTAAATGGACTGTGTGTCTGACATTGGATTTTATTCTGTGTTGATTGATCTCGGTTAAATATACATCTGTTTGGCGGCGGAGAATTTATTCTTTTGCTTAACGCCCTTCTCTGAAACGCATGAGCTCAGAGGTTGTATATCGACGGACATCAGTCGCATGGCATGAATTGCCTGTGTGGCATGCTAAGATGCAGTGATCAGGGCTTCTGTTGAAAAGCAAAGTCTTGTGGTGATGATCAAAGCACCGCCTGTGTGGCGTAGCTTTGTGTATAACGTGAATTCGCGAGACTCACACCCCGGTATGAACCAGAAACGAGAGAGGACATCAGGGAGGGCCTGCGTCTCTTTCTAGCTAGGGTGGTGTCAGTGACCTACCAGCCCTGACATTTATATACTTTTCACCTGTGTGGTTGTTGCTGTTGCGAGGTGCCTCGGTTTGATCGGACGATCCGGGTCCGATGGAGTCATTCGTTGGCTCGTTTACGCCCCAAAGGGCGGGGAGACGTAGTGTTCAGGAATAATAATCCACATCGGTGGACCGGCCCTGACGATCCAAGGGGCAGTTGCGGCTGTTTCGGAGACATGGGATAGATTGTCTCGAATTCGATAAGGACTATCTTTTGCCTTGGTTCATGACGGAAATCCAATTTCCAAATACGTGATCGTGCGGTTTCGATTGTATAGATATTTGGCGACATAGTGGCATGGGACGCTCATGTCATCTATGATTGATAGTTATGATTTGAAATTGTTTTCGAAACATATAAACACTAACAATAATATCAAATGCCTTTGTTTTATTCGTATCAAGCATATCTTGGCCGTTATAAGGTAAAAACTCTATCCTCCGGTTTGCGTTGCATTGTGTGATGGGAACTGAGTCTTATAATGGTTTCATTTTTATAAAATGCATTGCGTTGTTTAAAAGAAATCTTTGTTTTAAAGCACAGGCAATCCAATGGAGTAAACCCGTTCCACGAAAGTGGCGTGGTCCTGTGATTAGCCAAACTATATATGTGTTGAATAGATTTCTCATACCAGTCCCATGACTGACTCGTAGTTTGTTTCACTTTCAAACTCGGGTGCCCCTTTTTCTGCACGGACAGCCTTGTATTCAGGTTTAGCTGGTTCTTTCAGGATAGCTGGAGCTGAAGGTGGATTCTATCATTTAGCACTTTTTATGCTGTTCAGCTCCTATTGTACATATTATGTTTGTTTTCCGCGGTAGACATTTATGTATAGCTGAACTGTATTTGTTCTAAGTAAGATCCTGTATACTGTGTAACTCTGATGATTACTTTTATCCAGTATATTCTATTGTTCATTATCTGGTGTATTTGTTTAATTTTTGTTCTGTTATTATCTGTTTCTGTGTTATATTCCAAAGATAACCCTTGTCTCCGTGGGTACGGGATTTCGGGTCGTCACAATAAACCTTATCTTTATGATTTGATTCTCATAGTAGCTTCATTCGTTGGCATCAATCAAAATCTTGTTATTCAACATTCTCCCCCTTTTTGATTGATGGCAATCACTAACAATAAATTTGTTAGTTCATATTTTTATAACCTTACCATTTGATTCCTGCATTCACAAATGTTAGCACAATTTCCAATAGTATGGAAAATATGATAGCATGGGAACATAGAAATGGTATATAATATAGATAGCATGAGAGACATTTCTCCCCCTTTGTCATCGATTAAAAAGAGAGTAAGACATTATAAGCACATGATAATCAAAGAGCTGTTTAGAGATCTTTGAATGATACAATTCCTAGTTCTCGTCGGAGTTTAATGAAAGAATTCTCTAAAAGGGGTTTAGTAAAGATATCTGCAATTTGATTTTCTGAGTTAACAAATTCTAAATTAATTGTTTGTTTTTCAATATTATCTTTCAAGAAATGATGTCTGATGTCAATGTGTTTAGTTCTGTAATGGTTTACCGGATTCTTAAATAAATTTATTGTGCTTGTATTGTCACAATAGATTATGGAATTTGACAAATTTACATTGAAATCTTTTAGTGTTTGTTGCATACCTGAGCACAAGCTAATGCAGCAGATATGTATTCAGCTTCGCAAGTTGATAATGAAACACAATTTTGCTTTTTGCTAAACCAAGATATAAGCGATTTAACAATAAAGTGACATGTTCCACTTGTACTTTTACGATCCATTCGTGGTCCTCCAAAATTAGCATCGCTATATGAAACTACTTCAAAGGAACAGTCTTTTGGATAGAAGAGTCCAAAGTCTTTGGTACTACTTAAATATCGTAATATTCGTTTAACTGCTCTTAAATGTGACTCTTTTGGATTAGCTTGAAATCTGGTACCTAAGCAAATACTCATCATAATGTCTAGTCTACTTGCTGTTAGATATAAAATTGAACCTATCATGCTTCGATATAACTTTTGATCGACACTTTTACCATTTTCGTCTTTATCTAAATGTGTCGATGAACTCATTGGTGTAGGTTTACTTGACGTGTTTTCTATTCCAAAACATTTTATTAAATTAATACAATATTTTTCTTGGTTAATAAAAATTCCATCAGATAATTACTTAATTTGCAAACCCAGAAAGTAGGATAGTTCTCCCATGTGTGACATTTCAAATTCATTGGTCATTATTTTTGAAAATTCTTGACATAATTGATCATTTGTAAATCAAAAAATAATGTCATCTACATATATTTGAACTATTAGAATATCTTTATTGTCTTTCTTGATAAAAAGTGTTTGATCAACCTTTCCAATTTGAAATCCTGAATCCAACAAGTAAGTTTTGAGACGTTCATACCATGCACGAGGTGCTTGTTTTAGACTATATAATACCTTTTCAGTTTATAAACATGATCAGGATATTTTCATGAGTGAATAGTGGTGGTTGTTCAACATATACTCGTTCTTTAATGTGGCCATTTAAGAAAGCGCTTTTTACATCCATCTGATATAATTTAAAGTTATGATGACAAGCGTATGCTAATAATATTCGAATTGCTTCTAGTCGTGCAACTGGAGCAAAGGTTTCTTCATAATATATGCCTTCTTCTTGATTGTAACCTAGTGCAACAAGTCTAGCTTTATTTCTAATGATATTTCCCAATTCATCTGCTTTATTTTTATGAACCCATTTGTTCCATTGACAATTTGATCACTTAGTCTTGGAACTAATTCCCAAACTTCATTACGTTCAAACTGGTTTAATTCTTCTTGCATGACAATTATCCAATTTTCATCTTTTGATGCTTCTTTAGGATTTTTGGGTTCGATATTTGATAAGAAGTCTACATTACTTATCAAATTAAGTTGACTTCTTGTTCTAACGTTTGAAGTTATTTCTCCAATAATATTTTGCGTTGGATGATATCGTAATATTCGGGGTGGAGATCTGACTTCATTAACAGGAATATTTTGATTATTAATATTATCTTGAGTTTCTGTAGTATTATTCTCTATATTGTTATGAACAATGTTTTCATCTTCTCTATATATTATTAGAGCATCATCATAAGAAGAGTTATTTATTATAATATCTGTTTTTTTTAAAGAATTTTGAATAAAATTTTCATCAAACGAAACATGAAGCGATTCTTCTATTTTACTGGTTCTTTTATTGAAAATACGATAAGCCTTGGTTCGTTCAGAATATCCAAAGAATATTCCTTCGTTAGATTTTCAATCAAATTTTCCAAGTTGATCTTTTGTATTTAAAATAAAACATTTTGATCCAAAAAGTTTAAAATACGATATATTTGGTTTTCTACTAGTAAAAATTTCTTATGGAGTAATTTTAGCAAGAGGTCTAATGGAAACATGATTCAAAACATAACATGTTGTTGCAACTGCTTCAGCCCAAAAATGTTTTGGTAGTGTACTTCCATTTAATAATGTTCTCGCACATTCTTGTAAATTTCTATTCTTACGTTCTACAACTCCATTTTGTTGTGGAGTTCTAGGAAATGAAAAATTATGAAAAATTCCTTTCTTTTGTCAAAATAAATCAAATTTCTCATTTTTAAATTCTCCTTAATGATCACTTCGTACGTTCTTTATTTTTAAATTAGTTAGATTTTGAATTTGTTTGATGAAATTCTTAAAAATATCAAAAGTATATCCTTTATTCTTTAAAAACATAGTCCAAGTGTATCTTGAAAAATCATCAACAATTACAAACACATATCTACTATGATTTATGGACGAACTTGAGTTGGTCTGAATAAATCCATGTGTAGTAACTCAAGTGGTTGTAAGGTTGATATAACCTTTTTAGATTTAAAAGAGAATCTTGATGACTTTCTGAGTTGACAAGAATCACATAAATTTTCAGTTTTGAATTTTATTTTTGGTAATCCTCTTATAAGATCATTTTTAGATAATTTGTTTATTGTTTTATAGTAAATATGACAAAATCGTTTGTGCCATAACCAAGGATCGTTATCTTTGGCTGATAAACACATGCTTGGATTATTATTAATTGCCATATTTAAAATATAAATATTTTTGTCTCGATTTCCTTTAAAAATAAGATTTTGATTTGAATTAAATATACTACATTTATTTTCAAAAAATGTTATTTTAAAACCTTTGTCACACTATTGACTTATACTTAATAAATTGTGTTTTAAATTCTTAACTAATAAAACATCCGAAATAAGAGGTGAATTAGATATACCGTAATTGCTCACATCGCCTTTGCCGATGATGTATCCTTTGGAATTATCTCCAAATATGGCAGTACCTCCTTTTGAGTAAGTGATATTTAATAGCATTTCTTTGTCTCTTGTCATATGTTTTGAGCAACCACTGTCTAGTATCCATTTTCCTTTGTTTTTGTCGAGTGGGACCTGCAAAAAATAAATCAAAAATTTTTATGGGTACCCACTTCCTCCGTTAGGGTCCTAAGGGTTAAGTCTTAGGAAGCCAAACCCAAGAAGGCTTAGGTTCCTTTTAAAAAAAATAATTACTATTAAAATGAACGGAATCTAAAAAGTTTTTAATATATTTATTCCCAATAAGAATATTATTTGTCTTTGGAATCCATATAATATTATCTGAATAATTCTTCTTAGAAGTATTTAATTTACTACCAGGAGTTTTCAGTTTAATAATAGAATTTTTTATATTGGATTTCCTTTTTGAATTTATTTTATTATCATATCCAAGTCCTTTTTTATTAAAAACCGATTGGGAATTTTCTTAAATTTAAGATAAACTCTCTCTACCCTTGTTAAAATTATTTACATTTTTAGAAATATATTCTAACTTAGTTTTTAAACTAGAATTTTCTAACTCTATGATTTTAACTTTATTATTTAAATGTAACAACCCGTAAAATCTGGGCCAGTTTAAAATTTTTATTTTGGCAATTTTAGCGAATTCTGATTATTTAATATGAATTATTTTAAATAATATCGACGAGAATTTATTTTGAATATAATTCGAACGTATATATTATACGCGTCGTCGTTAGAATATAAATATTTATATATAATTATAAATAGAATTGAAAATGGCGCGGTAGTTCGATAATTCGATTTCAAACTTCAATTGAATGTACCGGGTGCAAAACAATCCGGATTTTAGTGAAACCAAAAATAATGGAATCTAATAGTGAATATCTTTCCAACGAATCCGAGAAATCAAGATTTCATATCGGGAATCAAAAGATATGTCCAGTTGAAAATTCTGAATAGTCGCTATGGAATTCAGGCCCTTAAAAATGGACATTTTGCAAATGACCTCGGATTTCGACGAAACCACTTTTGTTGGGTCCGTGATGTAAAGTTATTGCTAGATTCCAAATTTCATAATTTTTCGAATCAATATGTGAGCGTGGCAAAGGAAAATGCGTTTGACCAGTTTCAGTTGATTTTAATCGACTGGAAATTGGCCATTTTTCAAACGGTCTCAGAATTCGACGAAACTAGTTTTGTTAGGACCGTATCGTCAATACGAAGCTAGAAAATATTTTTCTGGAATTTTTCTAGTCAGTATGTGGCCCCGGTAATTTGAAAAGTACGTTTAAAATTCAATATAGTGATTTAAATGAAAATTCAACAGAAACTGATTGTAACGATCAAACCAGCTTGCGATACATATCCCATTGTGTTCGGAATGGGGGTAAAACGCTATGGACGACAGGCGGTGGACCTCATTTCGAGGTCGTATGTAAAAGTCAACCCTTGTGCATAATTTAATAATTAAATAATAAAATAAAATAAAAAAAAAATTACTTCTCCTCCTTTTCTTATCTGTTTGGCCCCCCCCCGATCAGTTAATTATAAAACGAAAAAAAAAAAAAAAAGAGACAAAACCCTAAAACCCAAATCGACCCGCCGCCTGACCGCCGAAGCCCCACCGCCTGGCCGCTGAACCCTTCGCCTGAGCCACCCTCGCAACCTCCTCCCACCGAACGACACAATCGAAGCAACGCCCTAGCCAATCGAAGCAGCACCCTCGTCGAAGGCTCGAACCACCGCCGCGACGTCTCAGAACCGCCGAGCCGCCCTTGACTTCCCTCCTCCCCTTCGCATACCACGGTGAGCGTTTAATTTGATTTTATTTTGTTTTTGCTTTTTGTTTTTGTTTTACAGTGAAAGTATAAACTGTTTTTTTTTTTATATATGAATAAAAAAAAACTGATTTTTGTTTTAAGTTTTCAAAACAGAAATTTTTAAAAGAAGTTTTAAAACTGTTTTTAAAAAAAAGAAATCAAAAACTGTTTTAAAGAAATCAAAACAGAAATTTAAAAAGGAGATTTAAAAACTGTTTTAAAGGAAATCTAAAACAGAAATTTTGAAAAAGGATAAAAACTGCATTTATTTTTAAGAAATAAAAACTGCATTTTTAAGAAATAAAAACTGCATTTATTTAAAAGGATAAAAACTGCATTTTTATAAAAGATAAAAACTGCATTTGAAACAGAATTTTTAAAGATGTAAAAAACTGTTTTAAAGGGAAAAATAAAAACTGATTTTATTTTAAACTTTGAAATAGAAAAAGATTTAATCTTTTAGTAGAAAAAGATTTGAACTTTTAAAAATAAAGATCATATTTTTAAAAATAGAAAAGACAGAATTTTGTTAAGAAGTAAGATGTGATTCTTATATTTTTAAAGCAATAAAAATATAATTTTTACATCATAGGAATATTAAAAATATAATCTTTGTTTTTAAAATATGATCTTTATATATTGAATAACATAGTAAAAATTCGATTTTTACTTATGTAGAGAATACGGGAAACGAAAGCGACAAAAGGCGAAGATTTCTATAAAGGAAGAATCGTGAGTGGATAGCTATTGGTGAGGATTTCTCACTCTTCAATTTCTTTTTAAAATTTTATATATATGTGTTGAAAGTGGAAGTGAATTGCTATATATAAATATCTATATATATATATATACGCCCCTCGTCCACAAACCATGGACGATATTTATTGGTTGAAATTGTTGTGAAAATTGATTGATAGCGAAGTGAAATAACATATATATGAAAAGTGAAATTTATATATATAGCGAAGTGAAATAACATATATATGAAGAGTGAAATTTATATATATATATAGCGAAGTGAATATCGAATATATTGAAAGTGAATATCGAATATATTGAAAGTGAGAATATCGAATATATTGAAAGTGAAAATATCGAATATATTGAAAGTGAAAATATTCGAATTGAAAACAATGTATATGAAATATTCGAATTGAAAACGATATATATATATGTATGAAATGAAAACAATGTATATGAAATATTCGAATTGAAAACGATATATATATATATATGAAGTGAAAACGATATATATATTGAAAGTGAAAATATCGAATATATCGAAAGTGAAAATATCGAATATATCGAAAGTGAAAATATTGAATATATTGAAAGTGAAAATATTGAATATATTGAAAGTGAAAATATCGAATATATTGAAAGTGAAAATATTGAATATATTGAAAGTGAAAATATTGAATATATTGAAAGTGAAAATATCGAATATATTGAAAGTGAAAATATTGAATATATTGAAAGTGAAAGTATCGAATATATTGAAAATGAATATATCGTATATATTGAAAATGAATATATCGTATGTATTGAAAATGAAAATATCGTATATAGTGAAAGGTGAATATATATATATATATATATATATATATATATATATATGAATTGAAAACGATGTATATGAAATATATATATGAATTGAAAACGATGTATATGAAATATATATATGAATTGAAAACGATGTATATGAAATATTCGAATTGAAAACGATGTATATGAAATATTCGAATTGAATTGAATAGAAAACGAATTCGAATTGAATTGAATAGAAAACGAATTCGAATTGAATTGAATAGAAAACGAATTCGAATTGAATTGAATAGAAAACGAATTCGAATTGAATTGAATTGAAAATTGAATTGAATAGAAAACGAATTCGAATTGAATTGAATAGAAAACGAATTCGAATTGAATTGAATAGAAAACGAATTCGAATTGAATTGAATAGAAAACGAATTCGAATTGAATTGAATAGAAAACGAATTCGAATTGAATTGAATTGAAAATTGAATTGAATAGAAAACGAATTCGAATTGAATTGAATAGAAAACGAATTCGAATTGAATTGAATAGAAAACGAATTCGAATTGAATTGAATAGAAAACGAATTCGAATTGAATTGAATAGAAAACGAATTCGAATTGAATTGAATAGAAAACGAATTCGAATTGAATTGAATAGAAAACGAATTCGAATTGAATTGAATAGAAAACGAATTCGAATTGAATTGAATAGAAAACGAATTCGAATTGAATTGAATAGAAAACGAATTCGAATTGAATTGAATAGAAAACGAATTCGAATTGAATTGAATAGAAAACGAATTCGAATTGAATTGAATAGAAAACGAATTCGAATTGAATTGAATAGAAAACGAATTCGAATTGAATTGAATAGAAAACGAATTCGAATTGAATTGAATAGAAAACGAATTCGAATTGAATTGAATAGAAAACGAATTCGAAATGAATTGAATTGAAAACGAATTCGAATTGAATTGAAATTTGAATTGAATAGAAATGAATTTTAAAACGAATCTATAAAGAAGAATTCAATTGTGATTTGAATTGAAAAGGAAGTTGAAAATGTTTTTGAAACGAATTCAAAACTATTTATATAATTCGTTTTAAATAGAAATCGACGAAATATATATTATATATATAATAAATGGCCTGAATAGAACGCGCCGCGCTGCGGCAGTTCGCGAATTTCGACCATTGACTTCGAACGGACATTACGGGAGATCCGACCGTCGGATTCTCCTGAAATCAGAACCGTTGGGTTCGTATCGAAAAGAGCTTTCTAAGGAATATTAGAAATTTGAAATCTAACGGTTGGATTTGGAGATACGTCCAAATCAAATTCGGAAAAGGTCGCTGTAAGTGCAGTTCGATGGCCATTGATGGAAATCGACCGTACAGGCCTTGATAAAATTATTAAAAATAGTAATAATTTGTGTAAAATCATAAGAAATGATTTGGGAAGAATTGGGATGAAAAACTCCATATTTGAAAAGATAAAAATAGATTTTTATCGAAATGAACTAGTTTTGAACTAGGATTATAATTCTATTTATTTTTAAATAAATAAATTGAATTCGAAAAGGGTTTTAAAAATAACCAAAATTCCAATGATTGCATTGGAGTGGATTTGAATCGAAATTGTATTCGGAATATTTCGATGTTGGGATTCGTGATTATACAGGTGTTGTTATGGAAATTTGAAAGATATATATATATATATATCGTTATTTCCCATACGACATCTGTTAGTCGTAGAACTCGATATTGAATATAAGCCGATATATTTTCTATTCAGAGCCTTGTATTGAATATCGAATGTGATTTGGGTTTGTCGTGAATGGTGTCTTCACTAACACTGTTCTTGAACCCAGTTGAGAAAAGATTAAATCTTTTTATTTAGATTTAATGAAGTGTACCAATTAAATAATATTTAATTGGAATTGAATTGATATTGATTTTTGGGTTTATCGTGAACAGTGTTTTAAATAACACTCGTTCTTTAACCCGATAATTAATGGAATGTGACTTTGGGTTTATCGCGAACCGTGTTTTTAGATGACACTGATTCTTTAACCCAGTCACAGATTAAAACTAAGTGGAGTTTTAATGAATCTTTAATTAGATTGAAAAGATCGAGAATGGAGTATCACCAGTTTTGCTCCAGGCGATAGTTAAATCTTTAATTAGATTTGAACGTGAAATTTAGAAACTAACTGTCGGTTAGCCAAGCAGAATGGTTTTCTGGATATTGATCTGATGTTGGTTTCGGCCTTCGGGGTTAATATTTGGGGAATTATTCTCTTGATTAATTTACGGTTAGTGACTAATGAATTGGAATGAGGCGTATGTTAAATTTGATTGATTGATGGTTTGGATTGTGCTCGACCAGTTTATGAGCAGAATATGCTTTTACATTTAGCATTGGGTTGGGTTGAAAATATCTGTGTGCTAACGCCTTGTGAAACACTTCACGATTTGACGATAAGGTGTTTAGCGATGTTGTGTTCATTTCAAATTTAACGAATGATTGTGAAATGATATTTTTCTTAAGTGAAAAGAAATGTATTCCCGATTTTGGACAGGGAATGTTTTATAAAAATGTTTTATAAAACAGAAAGGATTTCGAGGCCCAAAACCCGATGATTTCTAAAGTGATTTAGAAATGTATTATATGTTACATTGTGATTATTATGTTGTGAAATGATTTTCCCTACTTCGGGATATGAAATGATTTAGTATGTGACTAAAGATTCGGGTAACCCTGAGACTAAAAGTATGGGTGAGAGGGCGGTGTATGCTCTCCTGAGTGGGAGGTGCATCGTCGGTGTAGCCTACTCCTATGTGGGGTAGGTGCACATATATATATCGAGTTGCGAGGTGCGTACCCTTTGCCTTGTCGATGGGGAGCACGATATTTGGTTGCATACTTGTTTGTATGCATTGTTATGTTTTGGAATTCACATTTCCAAATGATTTGATTTGAGATCCCGAAGTGAAATCTACTTTGATATAGAAAGTTAGATATGTATTTCAAATGATTTGAAATAAGAAATCGGGAATAAAATCCAAAGGAATAATTTCTGTAAATTGAATTGGATTTGGAAAATCTAAGAGTGGTGATTAATCTAAATGGGTAGATAGGGATATTGCATGTTGATTGATGCATAGTAGATCCATATATCTATATTGATTGTTGTTTATACACTGGCTTTCATGGGGGTAAACCCGTTCCGCGAAAGTGGCGTGGTCCCGTGATTTGCCTTATTTTTGAACAAAGTTAACAACTGTTTTTGAGTTCTCACACCAGTCCCATGACTGACTCGTAGTTTGCTTTTCCCTTGCGAACTCGGGTGCCCCTATTTTCCACACGGGCAGTCGAGTAGTTTTATTTTGCAGATGTGTTGAGCAGGATTCTGGATTGAAGCTTTAAGCTGTGTCCAGACATTTACAGTCTTCGGCTGTGTAGTTTATATTTCCGCTGTGCACTGTTTTACATTTATGTAAATTTATCTTCCGCTGTGTATTATATTTCGATATACTCTGATATTCTGTACTCTGATGTAACATTATTATGATGTTTATTGAAGTCTTCTGTTATTTGTTCTGCTGTGTTGTATACCCAAAGTTAGCGTATGCGGGATTCGAACGGTCTTGGTCGGTTTAGCGATCGATTAGGTCCGGGCGAAATCCGTGTCGTTACAACGTGGTATCAGAGCTTTGGTTAAACTCAAATCTTTGGGGTACAACTCATTAGAACTGAACAAAAGACTCATCAGAGGTAGGATTAGTAATGTCCTATAAAAGAATCCTCATTAGAGATAGAATCAGTAGCATTTTAGGATGAGTGACTCGTTAGAGATGGGGTTAGAAATGCCCCAGAATGAGTCGAGAGTTATTTGTTTATAAATAACGTATTTGTGATTATATATATAATCTGATTTTAGAAAATATGATTTTTAAATATATAAAATTATATATTTGAAAATATAATCAATTAATTGATTGATGTTTGTGTTGTTTGTTTACTTGTTTGATAATTTTTAACCATTTAGCCAATTGAACCAAATAGTAAACTGTATTGAAATTTGGTTGCAAATGCATGCATATACTTGCACTTACATTGAACAGGTCATAGCAAGGAGGCTAGAGCAGAGAATAAAATTTGTTTGCCCGACAAATAGGTACATGTTTACTACATAATTTCCTGTTTTGTTTGGGTGATGATGATTTTGTGAGCCTATTGGCTAGCCGCTTGGCTTTTTCTTTTTCTTTTTGAGATCTGAAGGACCGGGAACGCTATTTGCAATTTCCCGATGCTCCCATTGCAGGGGAGGTTATGGCGAAATTTTTCGAAAATTTAGGGTGTTAGCCAAATTTTTGAAATTTTGAAAATTCTCAGAAACTGAAAAGTTGGAGAATGGAAGCCAGGTCGAGCGTAGAGTTGAATTATCAAACCACTTTCGACTTTGTTCCTTTTCGGGGACGAAAAGTTTTAAGTGGGGGAGATTGTAACAACCCGTAAAATCTGGGCCAGTTTAAAATTTTTATTTTGGCAATTTTAGCGAATTCTGATTATTTAATATGAATTATTTTAAATAATATCGACGAGAATTTATTTTGAATATAATTCGAACGTATATATTATACGCGTCGTCGTTAGAATATAAATATTTATATATAATTATAAATAGAATTGAAAATGGCGCGGTAGTTCGATAATTCGATTTCAAACTTCAATTGAATGTACCGGGTGCAAAACAATCCGGATTTTAGTGAAACCAAAAATAATGGAATCTAATAGTGAATATCTTTCCAACGAATCCGAGAAATCAAGATTTCATATCGGGAATCAAAAGATATGTCCAGTTGAAAATTCTGAATAGTCGCTATGGAATTCAGGCCCTTAAAAATGGACATTTTGCAAATGACCTCGGATTTCGACGAAACCACTTTTGTTGGGTCCGTGATGTAAAGTTATTGCTAGATTCCAAATTTCATAATTTTTCGAATCAATATGTGAGCGTGGCAAAGGAAAATGCGTTTGACCAGTTTCAGTTGATTTTAATCGACTGGAAATTGGCCATTTTTCAAACGGTCTCAGAATTCGACGAAACTAGTTTTGTTAGGACCGTATCGTCAATACGAAGCTAGAAAATATTTTTCTGGAATTTTTCTAGTCAGTATGTGGCCCCGGTAATTTGAAAAGTACGTTTAAAATTCAATATAGTGATTTAAATGAAAATTCAACAGAAACTGATTGTAACGATCAAACCAGCTTGCGATACATATCCCATTGTGTTCGGAATGGGGGTAAAACGCTATGGACGACAGGCGGTGGACCTCATTTCGAGGTCGTATGTAAAAGTCAACCCTTGTGCATAATTTAATAATTAAATAATAAAATAAAATAAAAAAAAAATTACTTCTCCTCCTTTTCTTATCTGTTTGGCCCCCCCCGATCAGTTAATTATAAAACGAAAAAAAAAAAAAAAAGAGACAAAACCCTAAAACCCAAATCGACCCGCCGCCTGACCGCCGAAGCCCCACCGCCTGGCCGCTGAACCCTTCGCCTGAGCCACCCTCGCAACCTCCTCCCACCGAACGACACAATCGAAGCAACGCCCTAGCCAATCGAAGCAGCACCCTCGTCGAAGGCTCGAACCACCGCCGCGACGTCTCAGAACCGCCGAGCCGCCCTTGACTTCCCTCCTCCCCTTCGCATACCACGGTGAGCGTTTAATTTGATTTTATTTTGTTTTTGCTTTTTGTTTTTGTTTTACAGTGAAAGTATAAACTGTTTTTTTTTTTATATATGAATAAAAAAAAACTGATTTTTGTTTTAAGTTTTCAAAACAGAAATTTTTAAAAGAAGTTTTAAAACTGTTTTTAAAAAAAAGAAATCAAAAACTGTTTTAAAGAAATCAAAACAGAAATTTAAAAAGGAGATTTAAAAACTGTTTTAAAGGAAATCTAAAACAGAAATTTTGAAAAAGGATAAAAACTGCATTTATTTTTAAGAAATAAAAACTGCATTTTTAAGAAATAAAAACTGCATTTATTTAAAAGGATAAAAACTGCATTTTTATAAAAGATAAAAACTGCATTTGAAACAGAATTTTTAAAGATGTAAAAAACTGTTTTAAAGGGAAAAATAAAAACTGATTTTATTTTAAACTTTGAAATAGAAAAAGATTTAATCTTTTAGTAGAAAAAGATTTGAACTTTTAAAAATAAAGATCATATTTTTAAAAATAGAAAAGACAGAATTTTGTTAAGAAGTAAGATGTGATTCTTATATTTTTAAAGCAATAAAAATATAATTTTTACATCATAGGAATATTAAAAATATAATCTTTGTTTTTAAAATATGATCTTTATATATTGAATAACATAGTAAAAATTCGATTTTTACTTATGTAGAGAATACGGGAAACGAAAGCGACAAAAGGCGAAGATTTCTATAAAGGAAGAATCGTGAGTGGATAGCTATTGGTGAGGATTTCTCACTCTTCAATTTCTTTTTAAAATTTTATATATATGTGTTGAAAGTGGAAGTGAATTGCTATATATAAATATCTATATATATATATATACGCCCCTCGTCCACAAACCATGGACGATATTTATTGGTTGAAATTGTTGTGAAAATTGATTGATAGCGAAGTGAAATAACATATATATGAAAAGTGAAATTTATATATATAGCGAAGTGAAATAACATATATATGAAGAGTGAAATTTATATATATATATAGCGAAGTGAATATCGAATATATTGAAAGTGAATATCGAATATATTGAAAGTGAGAATATCGAATATATTGAAAGTGAAAATATCGAATATATTGAAAGTGAAAATATTCGAATTGAAAACAATGTATATGAAATATTCGAATTGAAAACGATATATATATATGTATGAAATGAAAACAATGTATATGAAATATTCGAATTGAAAACGATATATATATATATATGAAGTGAAAACGATATATATATTGAAAGTGAAAATATCGAATATATCGAAAGTGAAAATATCGAATATATCGAAAGTGAAAATATTGAATATATTGAAAGTGAAAATATTGAATATATTGAAAGTGAAAATATCGAATATATTGAAAGTGAAAATATTGAATATATTGAAAGTGAAAATATTGAATATATTGAAAGTGAAAATATCGAATATATTGAAAGTGAAAATATTGAATATATTGAAAGTGAAAGTATCGAATATATTGAAAATGAATATATCGTATATATTGAAAATGAATATATCGTATGTATTGAAAATGAAAATATCGTATATAGTGAAAGGTGAATATATATATATATATATATATATATATATATATATATATGAATTGAAAACGATGTATATGAAATATATATATGAATTGAAAACGATGTATATGAAATATATATATGAATTGAAAACGATGTATATGAAATATTCGAATTGAAAACGATGTATATGAAATATTCGAATTGAATTGAATAGAAAACGAATTCGAATTGAATTGAATAGAAAACGAATTCGAATTGAATTGAATAGAAAACGAATTCGAATTGAATTGAATAGAAAACGAATTCGAATTGAATTGAATTGAAAATTGAATTGAATAGAAAACGAATTCGAATTGAATTGAATAGAAAACGAATTCGAATTGAATTGAATAGAAAACGAATTCGAATTGAATTGAATAGAAAACGAATTCGAATTGAATTGAATAGAAAACGAATTCGAATTGAATTGAATTGAAAATTGAATTGAATAGAAAACGAATTCGAATTGAATTGAATAGAAAACGAATTCGAATTGAATTGAATAGAAAACGAATTCGAATTGAATTGAATAGAAAACGAATTCGAATTGAATTGAATAGAAAACGAATTCGAATTGAATTGAATAGAAAACGAATTCGAATTGAATTGAATAGAAAACGAATTCGAATTGAATTGAATAGAAAACGAATTCGAATTGAATTGAATAGAAAACGAATTCGAATTGAATTGAATAGAAAACGAATTCGAATTGAATTGAATAGAAAACGAATTCGAATTGAATTGAATAGAAAACGAATTCGAATTGAATTGAATAGAAAACGAATTCGAATTGAATTGAATAGAAAACGAATTCGAATTGAATTGAATAGAAAACGAATTCGAATTGAATTGAATAGAAAACGAATTCGAATTGAATTGAATAGAAAACGAATTCGAAATGAATTGAATTGAAAACGAATTCGAATTGAATTGAAATTTGAATTGAATAGAAATGAATTTTAAAACGAATCTATAAAGAAGAATTCAATTGTGATTTGAATTGAAAAGGAAGTTGAAAATGTTTTTGAAACGAATTCAAAACTATTTATATAATTCGTTTTAAATAGAAATCGACGAAATATATATTATATATATAATAAATGGCCTGAATAGAACGCGCCGCGCTGCGGCAGTTCGCGAATTTCGACCATTGACTTCGAACGGACATTACGGGAGATCCGACCGTCGGATTCTCCTGAAATCAGAACCGTTGGGTTCGTATCGAAAAGAGCTTTCTAAGGAATATTAGAAATTTGAAATCTAACGGTTGGATTTGGAGATACGTCCAAATCAAATTCGGAAAAGGTCGCTGTAAGTGCAGTTCGATGGCCATTGATGGAAATCGACCGTACAGGCCTTGATAAAATTATTAAAAATAGTAATAATTTGTGTAAAATCATAAGAAATGATTTGGGAAGAATTGGGATGAAAAACTCCATATTTGAAAAGATAAAAATAGATTTTTATCGAAATGAACTAGTTTTGAACTAGGATTATAATTCTATTTATTTTTAAATAAATAAATTGAATTCGAAAAGGGTTTTAAAAATAACCAAAATTCCAATGATTGCATTGGAGTGGATTTGAATCGAAATTGTATTCGGAATATTTCGATGTTGGGATTCGTGATTATACAGGTGTTGTTATGGAAATTTGAAAGATATATATATATATATATCGTTATTTCCCATACGACATCTGTTAGTCGTAGAACTCGATATTGAATATAAGCCGATATATTTTCTATTCAGAGCCTTGTATTGAATATCGAATGTGATTTGGGTTTGTCGTGAATGGTGTCTTCACTAACACTGTTCTTGAACCCAGTTGAGAAAAGATTAAATCTTTTTATTTAGATTTAATGAAGTGTACCAATTAAATAATATTTAATTGGAATTGAATTGATATTGATTTTTGGGTTTATCGTGAACAGTGTTTTAAATAACACTCGTTCTTTAACCCGATAATTAATGGAATGTGACTTTGGGTTTATCGCGAACCGTGTTTTTAGATGACACTGATTCTTTAACCCAGTCACAGATTAAAACTAAGTGGAGTTTTAATGAATCTTTAATTAGATTGAAAAGATCGAGAATGGAGTATCACCAGTTTTGCTCCAGGCGATAGTTAAATCTTTAATTAGATTTGAACGTGAAATTTAGAAACTAACTGTCGGTTAGCCAAGCAGAATGGTTTTCTGGATATTGATCTGATGTTGGTTTCGGCCTTCGGGGTTAATATTTGGGGAATTATTCTCTTGATTAATTTACGGTTAGTGACTAATGAATTGGAATGAGGCGTATGTTAAATTTGATTGATTGATGGTTTGGATTGTGCTCGACCAGTTTATGAGCAGAATATGCTTTTACATTTAGCATTGGGTTGGGTTGAAAATATCTGTGTGCTAACGCCTTGTGAAACACTTCACGATTTGACGATAAGGTGTTTAGCGATGTTGTGTTCATTTCAAATTTAACGAATGATTGTGAAATGATATTTTTCTTAAGTGAAAAGAAATGTATTCCCGATTTTGGACAGGGAATGTTTTATAAAAATGTTTTATAAAACAGAAAGGATTTCGAGGCCCAAAACCCGATGATTTCTAAAGTGATTTAGAAATGTATTATATGTTACATTGTGATTATTATGTTGTGAAATGATTTTCCCTACTTCGGGATATGAAATGATTTAGTATGTGACTAAAGATTCGGGTAACCCTGAGACTAAAAGTATGGGTGAGAGGGCGGTGTATGCTCTCCTGAGTGGGAGGTGCATCGTCGGTGTAGCCTACTCCTATGTGGGGTAGGTGCACATATATATATCGAGTTGCGAGGTGCGTACCCTTTGCCTTGTCGATGGGGAGCACGATATTTGGTTGCATACTTGTTTGTATGCATTGTTATGTTTTGGAATTCACATTTCCAAATGATTTGATTTGAGATCCCGAAGTGAAATCTACTTTGATATAGAAAGTTAGATATGTATTTCAAATGATTTGAAATAAGAAATCGGGAATAAAATCCAAAGGAATAATTTCTGTAAATTGAATTGGATTTGGAAAATCTAAGAGTGGTGATTAATCTAAATGGGTAGATAGGGATATTGCATGTTGATTGATGCATAGTAGATCCATATATCTATATTGATTGTTGTTTATACACTGGCTTTCATGGGGGTAAACCCGTTCCGCGAAAGTGGCGTGGTCCCGTGATTTGCCTTATTTTTGAACAAAGTTAACAACTGTTTTTGAGTTCTCACACCAGTCCCATGACTGACTCGTAGTTTGCTTTTCCCTTGCGAACTCGGGTGCCCCTATTTTCCACACGGGCAGTCGAGTAGTTTTATTTTGCAGATGTGTTGAGCAGGATTCTGGATTGAAGCTTTAAGCTGTGTCCAGACATTTACAGTCTTCGGCTGTGTAGTTTATATTTCCGCTGTGCACTGTTTTACATTTATGTAAATTTATCTTCCGCTGTGTATTATATTTCGATATACTCTGATATTCTGTACTCTGATGTAACATTATTATGATGTTTATTGAAGTCTTCTGTTATTTGTTCTGCTGTGTTGTATACCCAAAGTTAGCGTATGCGGGATTCGAACGGTCTTGGTCGGTTTAGCGATCGATTAGGTCCGGGCGAAATCCGTGTCGTTACATTAAATCATGATTTTCAGAAACTAATAAATCATTTTTATTCTTTTGAATTTCTAATTCTTGACTTAACAAAGAAATTTGAGAATTTTCATTTGAAAGAGAATCTTGTAATTTTCTAATTTCTTCTTCTAAGATTTCTTTTTCATCTTTCAAAAGGTCTCTCTCAAATTCGGCTTTGTTTTTATCTTCGTTAGCTTGTTTAAATTTTATTTTAAACTTTTTCCTAGATTATAAGATTTCAGTATTAATTTCCACTAATTCATCAAAAGTAAAATAGCTTACATCATGTCCTTAGCCATAAAGCATACGTTTGCTTGCTCACTATCGTTGTCATTATTACTTTCAGAAGATGAATCCGAGTTGTCCCAAGTGACTGAAAAAGCCCGTTTCTTTCATTTTTCATTTTTGCGATTTCGTTTTAGCTCGGGACAATTCTTTTGATAGTGTCTGGTCTTGTGATAGTTGAAGCATTCTGCTAGAGCTAGATCAGGTTCTTTTAATGAATTCTTCTTTATATTTTTTCTTTGATTCTTTCTTTATTTTAAAATTTCTAAAATTCTTAGCAACAAATGTTATTTCTTCTTCATCTGAATCGGAATCTTCTTTTTCTTCATGGAAAGGTAAATTTTTCTTATCTTGTACCTGTGTTTTCTTTGCCTGCAAATTCACTTCATAAGACATTAGATTACTGATCAGTTCTTCCAGTTTCATAGCAGAGAGACCATTAGCTTCTTTGATTTCTAATACTTTTCTCTTCCATTCATCCGTTAAAGAATTCAAGATTTTTGAAACTATGTCAAAGTCGGAATATTTTTCTCCTAGTCCTAATAGAGAATGATAAATATTTTGGAAACGTGAATACATATCATTTATAGATTCGTTTTCATTCATCTTAAAATTTTGAAACTGATTCTTGAGCATAGATATTTTACTTTGTTTAACTTTGTTAGTGCCTTCATGAGTAATCTTAAGTATTCTCCAGATTTCATATATAGTGTTGCACATACAAATCCGATTGAACTCATTTCTATCTAAAGCACAATGTAACATGTACATGGCCTTAGCGTTTGCAGCAGCTTCATTTTTCTCAATATTTGACCATTCGGTGTATGCAGTAGTAGGTGGTGTATACTCTTTTTGAGTAATATTCCATGCATCATAGCTATTAGCTTGCATGTATATTCTCATTCGAGTAGCCCCGTAACTGTAGTTCATGCCATTAAACAAGGGTGTTCTAGCAGTTGATTGGCCTTCAGAATATCCGGTGTTATTGCTAAAGCTAGTATTATTATCAATAATGTCAATTTATTGTTATTATTATCCATAATGTCAATGTATCAAATAACAGTTTTATGGTTATATGATGGCCTTGCCCCGATACCAATTGAAAAGCATCGATGTGTATGACTTAAAGGATCTATATGGATATTGCGGAAATGTACGTGATATGCTAGCTAAATAATATGCAATAGTTATGCAAATAGAATCTAAGTTACCGAGATATATAAACAAAGTAAATGCAGGAAAATAAAGTAAAAGAGACAGCAGGAGTTTTTATACTGGTTCGGACTTCCCGCCCCACGTCCAGTCCCGAAGCTCCTCTTCGAAATTCACTAGCAATGCCCTCTCTTAACCCGGAGGAATAGGTCAGTACACCCGAGCCCCAACAAGGATGCCTCTCGCCTGAGCAACTACACAAGTCTTCAACAATTACAAGTGTTTGACTTCTGATTTGTGTTCTTGAATCAACATGGGTAGCCAATATTTTAAGTACAACCTTCCTATAATTTGATCCTCGAGTATATGTTTTGAATGCGAAGATTAAAGGAAGAATATTGCTTGTTAAATCAAATGATATTAAATTGATTCACGGATTCAACAAGTATTTGAATTAGAGAGATTTTAGTTACAAAGAATGTAAATGGAGAAAGTAGAATGATGATCATAAAATCAGTAAAATTCGAATAGATTAGGTGATTGTTAAACATGATTAAACTTGTTTATATAGTAGTATAAGAGTAGCAATCCTTCATGAATAGTTTCCATAAATAGTTATGTCCATTTCCTTTGATTAATGAAGAGGAATCTCTTCATGAAGAATAGTGACTCCTCATAAAATAGTTTCTGGGTCGAATCAGTCAACTGGTTAAAAATCATCAGTTGACTGGTAGAATTAAATTATTTATATAAAAATTTTAAACTAGCTGTTATGTGCAGAAATAGCTTGACCAGTCGACTGGTCCATTTCCTACCAGTCGACTGGTAGACTAGTTTCTACACATATCTAGCTTTTCATGGTTTTTAAATATATCTATATATATAACTTTGATTAGCACATTCGTGTATACTTGAGGATAGATTTTAACATAATTCTAACACGACTCAAGGTGTGTGTGTGTGTATATATATATAACCTTATCTTTATGATTCGATTCCCATAGTAGCTTCATTTGTTGGCATCGATCAAAATCTTGTTATTCGACATATAACATCTATGTGTGATAGTTTATGGATCTAATATCCATAATCTTATATTGATTTTAGAGCTTGAGACCCTTACATTGTAATACATGATATCGACCAAATAAAAACATAAGCGACCAAATTATAAATATATTAAGTAATTGCAAAATTAAGCATTTGCATGAGTGTTGAAATAGTAGCATGCAACCATAAGAATTAATAGTATGTATATTATATATTTTATTTTTCAATTTTCATTTTAGCTCATATGTATATCTTAATGGATAAACATTTTTTCAACCCTAATACACACATAAATTTATCAGTGTAAACAATTATTGCATTATATAGTATACGTTATTACAATATTCGAAAAGTTAAGTTTTATCATTCGAATTCTCTAATAAGACTCCCATTATTCTTATATATTTCCCTAAAATCTAAATAGAAGCCTTTCGACTTCACCAATAGGTGTTAGGAATCATTCGTCCAGGATTCTGACGTTGAGTTTTCTCAATAAGTCATAGCCCCGCAAACGTTGGATAACTCCTTATCGATCGCATCGCATGCAACTCCTAACCCTTTGGTACCTTTTCCTAATTCTTCTTTAACCTTGAGTCTTCTCAAAAAATTAAAACAAAATTATTCACTCCTACCTATCATATCGCGACAGTCTAAGTATACTATAGACACATTAAGTCTTCCCAACAAGGACACAATGTTATCTTACTTCATCTATTCAGTATATCAACATGTAAACTCCCTAACATGGGTCTGCTTAGTAACAAAGGAATATGTAAGTAGTTTATTAATATATATTTATATGGAAGAGGAAATATAACGCTAAAGATTCATAATTTTCAACATATATTGTATTCAGCGATACCGGTTTATAAAATAATATATCGCTTATGAAATACACTCGTGATTCAAGTGTCAGCCATACCTGAAATCATGATATATGCACTACATATGTACTTGTTTCTTAAGTTTAATAAGGTTTACTATTGATTCCATATTTCATTAAATTTACATTATATTAATTTTATTGTTGTATATATATTATGTTTCATATTTGGCAAAGCCGACCGGTTTTTATAATAATTCGTAACACGTTTTCAATACAATAAAGTAACAAAAACATTTTATATAAGGAATTAGACTAATTGACTAATTAATAACACAAAAGAACTATGTATAATAAACACTTTAACTCTACGTAGGGAGTAAAGAATAGAATTTCAAAGCAGAATCACACCATACAACCATCTTACTGCACATAAGGAGTGAATTTACGGGTTATGAGAAATAAAAGCAATAGCTCTAGGCTATCACACATAAACTTTTGAACTCCACACTAGGAGTGAATTCTCACAAACCAAAACACAGCCTACTTCCAACAATAACTAGATGAAGAAAAAGCCACCACCACTAAAGATAATGAGACAACTTCAAATTAAACACAACCAGATAAGTGCCAAAGAACACCTTACAAAAACCCCAAACAGAAACACAAGTAGCAGATCATACCTAACTACAAAATCCCAAGACCATGCGCTTAATAGCACAAACACTCGCCTAAACTTGTAGACTCCAAGAAAGAAAAACCAACATGCTAAGCATTAAACTGATGCCCGAAATGCAACCAGATGCCACTAGCCAAGCAATTAGCACGTCAAAGAATCGATTCACAGAATCACAGCCGAAATGTAACACCCCACGTCCATTAATGTCACTCACAAAGGGAATGCATTAACTTCCATGGAGCATTTTAAGTAAGTATAGAACATAAAATCACAACAAGACAGATATAAATAGTACTTGAAAATTTTAAAACTTTATTTCATTGCAGCGGATAAACCCATATGTTTGATTACATCATCGAAATCATAAACCAAAGTCAAGTACATCATATCCATCTTGATAAAACAAAGTACATAAACTGAAAGACATAATCCTCAACATCAAAATAGCCATAAATAAAGAGAAGCTGAACTTTACTTCAGCGGTCCAAGAAATCTTCTAAAAGCAGTCCAAAGTCAAGCTCCACTGGTGCTAGTTCCAACCTGAGCACCTGGGGGGAGGAAAAGGAAAGAGATGGAAAAAGGGGGTCAGACATAAAGTCTGGCGAGTGCGATAATTCTAACAATACAATTAGCAAAGTAACTAGGCTAAGGCATAAGTTGGAAAATAAGGAAATGATCATGAACCATTGAGTATGACAGAGTAAACAAGGAAACAAGATGAATAACGATATCGTTAAAGCGCACCTAACCCATTAAGATAAAATTACTAAACTACACCAACACTATTGGATAATTGCTATATTGCACCGCCACTAGTATACTGCACCACCACTAGTCACCCTAAGGTTGATCCCGCCTACAGAGTTAATAATGATATTGGCAGTTTCGTGCACCCCTAGGTGCCTTCATAGGTGTCGTCTGCCCCTATCTCTACTAGGTGTACCCACTACCCCCAAGCGATCGGCTCCCTAACTCGTAGATACTGGTGCTGGCCCCACAGTGGGGTGTATCACTCCCCAAAGTGGCAACCCGATACCACCAAGAATGCACGGCTTATACCTACACGATGCAACAACGTCTTACCTACCAGCCCGGGTCCACACACTCATATGAACCCGTTGGACTTGTGTTGCCACCGCTAACCCGGTTTGGCCTCTTACAGTCAAGCCCAGTATGCGTGTCCCGTCCTCGACTTGGGTCGAGCCCACAAAGATACGTATGGGTTACTGGTTGAAACGGGCCCCCATTACTTGGCACAAGCTATCCACCTAAGCTTGGTCCCCTTTAGTACATCCCACTTAACCCACTTCTTATTCATGTTTCAATTACATGTTTCAATTTGGTTAAGTGTTTCTAATCGTATTTCCAAATGCCACCCAAGGCACCCACTAGATTCCACATGCCACCCAATGCACCCACTTAACCCCCTCATGTCCCACTACATGCTTATCTGGTTAAGTGTTTCTTAATTCATTAAGACCGTAACCTCATAAAGACCTCTCACATTAGACTGGCATTTGTGGCAGCTGGATTTGCCGGGCGGGTCCGGGCAGTCTTACACCACAAAAGAGCCTAACCTCGTGTCTTTACAATTGTTACGTATTTAGTTTATGCCTAAGACCTCTCACATTAGACTGGCAATTGTGGCAGCTGGATTTGCCGGTGGGTCCGGGCAGTCTTACACCACAAAAGAGTCTAACCTCGTGTCTTAGACGATTAATTACTCCTAATTAATCACCCCTAATTTGAATTACTTTTCCTATTCAAATTATCAATCAATTCCAAATTTAGCGATGTCCATAATTGACTCAATTATGTCCATCCATTTATGGTATGTAAAATCATACCAATTTCATCACAATTTTATTTTATGCCTTTTAAAGCATTTATGCCAATTAAATATTAATAATATCCCCTTTTTCTCCACGTAGTACGTTTGTTCGTTTAACATAAAAATATACGTTAGACTCGAATACTCTAACTCATGAAATAAAAGAAAACATCACAGTATATACACATAATTAAAACATAGATCTAATATAGGGGTGAACTTGCATATGTGAATGATGTCCTATATCTAAAACTTGCATAGGCCAAGATTACAACTTGCATAAACAACATATGTCATGGATCCAAATTTAAAGGTGTGAACTTGATGAGAAAATGGCCACAACTTGCATAAACATCATATGTCATAGATCTATATCTAAAAGGGGTAAACTTGCATAGGTAATAACATAACATGATTCATATCCAACTCATAAACTCACATATGTGGTTTATACATCGCAACAGTGGTGTAAACTAATATTTAACATGTAAAGTATCATGTAGAATTCAGCATGTGTCATAGCCTAACTTTCAATTAAATTCTCACATAAACTCGGTGTCATAATCATGTAAGGTCACACATAATTCTACCCAACACGTATATGATTCATGTTTGAATCCAAAGTCTAAACTTGCCTACTAATGATTTAGCATACGAATCAATATCACAAACTAGCATAAGAAACATGATGATTTGATTGTATATAAAATTACAAAATGGATGATAGCAACATAACTTTGCATCATAAATGATAGCATCACAACATAACATCATAGGTATTTCAATCACAATCCTACAACATAATTACATGCAATCGATACTTCATATCACATCCATACAATCCACGTTATAACTTAATCTAATTAAATTACTAATTATCTTGCTAAAACTATCGAACTCACAACTCAAAAGCAGTCTTGAGTTCTGAATTCTGATTTCTGGAGTTGAATTAGCGCTCCTTTGATGAAAATTCGTTGTTAGGGTTGAGTAGTTCTGATTTGGTTGTTGTTCCTCCTCTTAATTTTGGTGGCGGCTGCTCTAGGGTTCAAGACAACAGCATGACGGCCATAGTTTTAGTTTTAATTCTGATTTAGAGTTTGAGTCTATAGGTCTTTTTATAGAGTTATGAATTAATTTAAGCCGTCGAATCACTCTAGGATCCATCTAGGCCTTAGAAACCAAGAAATGATGTCAACAGACCAACCAGAAATTGCCACCTAAGCCCTAAAACATAAAATTTCGTCATAGACCATTTAGGGCCTACGGGACCAATTCCAAACCTCCTGAGTCGACCCAGCGGGTCTTGGGTCGACCTAGCGGGTCTCGGGTCGACCCATAAAATAGGTCGGTTTGGTGTTTTGCCTTCCCGCTTCCGCTATTTTGAATTTTTTTCTTAAATTTTAGGTTGAATTTTATTTTATTTTTTTATAAATATATCTATATATATTTCTATCTTCCTAATTAACCATTTTTACACTAAACTACTTTTTGAACCGCGTTCACACTAAGCCACTTTTTAGCCATTCCCCTAAAACAAAAATATGGCGTTGGCGGGGATCGAACTCTGTACCTCTTGTATGCAAGTCACATGTTCCAACCAAATGAGCTACTTAGTCTTTTGCTTACAAACCTTAAAACAATGCTAAACATTTATTCTTTAATTTAGTTAATTCGATTATTCAAAAATCCGGGGTGTTACATTCTCCCCTCCTTAAAGGATTTCGCCCCCGAAATCTCCAAGTTAAGGAGAATGCATATCCTAACATCTAAATAACCATCTACTCAACAATCAAACACAAGCATCCATTGTCCTCATAGAACTTCTAATGTTGTATGAACATATGCAAAAAGTGCGTGTATATGTTCCTTATCTAATGCAAAATCAGGCGGTTTGCTGATTCAGTTGACCTCCTTAATGCAAACCATGATAGTGCCATGCGTCCATTATGTATGCGAAAAAAACCCTATCGATACATATTATTTCTACATGTGTGCACAACCATTCACCAAAATGCAACATCCATACGATGGTACAACCATTATTCATCCATTACTTAAATATGTACACACATTTATATGCAATATGCAATATGAAGTGACTGAGCCGATCTAGTGCCTAAAGTGTGTGTATATGCATCCACGAGCAACCACTAGCAAACACTTACATCCACATGCATCCATCATACATAACATGTCTCATACACATGTTTCTACCATAGGACTATCCTATTTAAAGGTCAAAGATACTAGCGAGAGGACATAATAAAGATAAGATAAGTACAAGGTAAGCGATAAAGGAGAAATCAAAAGACATACCCTCGAAAAGAAAAGGGTACAATGAACGCATCTTCGCTTCCGTCTCCCAAGTAGCGTTGCTCTCATCATCTCCCCATTGCACTTTGACTAGTTTGATCTCTCGATTCCTCAACTTCTTAATCTCTGACCCAAGAATGCGCGTAGGAGCTCGTCGAATCGTCGCATCACGCTCGATCTCCACCTCTCTAAGCAAGCTCGGCTCTACCACTTTCGCGGTCTCGTGCTAGCACTTCCTCAAATGTGATACATGGAATACGTCGTGTACACCACTAAGTCTCTCGGGCAACTCCACTCTATATGCCATCTGCCCAATCCTTTCCTTAATAGGAAACGGTCCTATGAACCTTGGTGATAATTTCCCAACGGACCCAAAGCGAACGACGTTCCGTAATGGAGACACCTTGACAAAGACCATGTCCCCAATATCAAACTCAAGATCTGACCTTCTCTTGTCCGCATAAGATTTCTGTCTATCTTGCGTCGTCTTCATCCTCCTTCGAATCAAATCGATCTTCTCCGAAGTCTCTCTAATTATATCGGGTCCAAGCAAGATCTTGTCCGTAGATTCCCACCAACATGTAGGCGAACGACACAGCCGTCCATAAAGAGCTTCGAACGGTGCCATGCCAATACTAGACCGAAAGCTGTTATTATATGCGAACTCTACCAACGGAAGATGTTCCTCCCATGTACCTCCGAAATCTAAGACACACAACCTCAATAAGTCCTCAAGAATACGATTCACCCTCTCGGTCTGGCCGTCCGTCTGAGGATGATATGCAGTGCTCAAACATAACTGAGTCCCTACTGCCTCTTGCAAGCTTTTCCAAAATTCGCTAGTGAAAATAGGATCGCGGTCGCTCACTATGCTAGAAGGAACACCGTGCAAACGAACTATTTCTCGAATGTTTACGGAGGCTAACCATGGAGCGGTCCTCTTACTCTTCACAGGAATGAAATGGGCGCTCTTAGTGAGTCTGTCTACTACGACCCAAATCCCCGTATTACCCTTCCTCGATCTCGGTAATCCGTCAATAAAGTCCAACGAAACGCTTTCCCACTTCCATTGTGGGACCTCCAATGGGTGAATCAATCCACCGGACTTGTTTTGCTCCGCTTTTACTTGTTGGCACACCAAGCATCTAGCGACATACTCAGCCACATCTTTCTTCATGCCGGCCCAAAAGTAAACTCGTCTCATGACCATGTACATCTTGTCCCCGCTGGGATGAATGGTCATCTTCGAACGATGGGCATCCTCATGAATGGTCTTCTTAAGATTCTCATCTCGTGGTACACAAAGTCTACCGTCCCTACACAACCAACCCTTATCATCTAGGGTATACCTACGGAGATTGCTTGATGACTCCCCTCCTTTGAGCTTTTCTACTAACTCAACCAACTGTGGGTCACCTTGCTGTGCCTCACCAATCCATCCCAAAAGCGTAGGTCTGACCTCGAAGGATGCTAACAAACCGGGTACAAAGTCAATGGAAGGTGTGAAGTCAAACGTAGAGATGAACTCTAAACTTCGCCGCTCAACAAACAAAGGACTCAAGGATAACCTTTTTATACTTAAGGCATCTGCCACCACGTTACCCTTGCCAGGGGTATATGCTATCTCGAAGTCGTAGGATGTTAAGAACTCCATACTCCTTTGCTGCCTTAAGTTCAAGTCCTTCTGAGAGAACAAGTATTTTAATGAATTATGGTCAGTAAATAATTCGAATTTCTCGCCAGGAAGATAATGACGCCAAGACTTAAGCGCGAAGACAATAGCAGCTAACTCAAGGTCATTTGTAGGGTAATTTCTTTCATGCACTCTCAACTGCCTTCCACCATAGGCTATTACCCTTCCCTCTTGCATTAAGACTGTGCCTAATCCTGTCCCACAAGCATAGGTATAAATGGTAAATGGCTTACTCCCATCTGGCAACACTAAGACTGAGGCTGTGGTCAAAGCTCTCTTTAAACGTTGGAACGCATCTTCACAATCTACGTCCCACGTGAAAACTAAGTTCTTCTTCGTCAAGCGTGTTAATGGAGCTGATATTTTTGCGAAGTCTCTGATAAACTTCCTATAGTAGCCAGCCAATCCTAAGAAACTCCTCACCTCGTGTTAGCCCACATTGCGAACTAGGCAACACAAAGTCAAGATGTGAAATATTGAAGAGCTTGAAAAACACTGAAGCGGGTCGGATCGGAGCAGTATAGCGGTTCGGATCGGATAAAGTCTGCTGTTCGGATCAGTGAGCTATTGTTGTTGGAATTAGATAGGCACGTCTGTTCGGATCGGAGAGCAACCTATTTCCAGCTGGAGCGGAGAGCAATAGATCTGAGCGGAGCGGAGTAAACACAGGAATTAGTCCTAAGTCAATCCGGGTCGGATCGGGTACTCCGATCCGAACCCCTTGTCCATACCCCTCCGACCCGAGCCTGTCTTCCATGTCACTCTCCTGCATGAGCGCCTGGTTATTCGGATCGGCTGTGACCAGTTCCTACCCTCAACGTCCACTACTCTGATGCGTTGTCAACATAGAAATTCATCCGAACCCGTGTCTGATGGGATGAATGACACGTGGCTCCGATCCGGATCGGGTTCTGAGCAAATTCTCACCTATAAATACCCCGTCTGGAGACAAAGAAAAGGATCTTTTTCTGACACTTTGAGAGTTCAACCACCTTCATAACCCGAATTCCAGCACTCCCGGAAAATCCAAATTTTCTTTCATTATTTGTTTTTAGACAATTGAGTGATTGTAAGTGAGTTGTAAGAGAAATCAAGTGAATATTTCATTGTATCTGCAACTAAATCATTGAGAATAGAGAAAGACAAGTGGACGTAGGCATTTCTTCGCCGAACCACTATAAATCCTGTGTGTTCATTTTTATTTTTGATCTCGTTTCATTTTGTTTTTAATCAATTTGGGTGTTAGAACCACTTTTTGGTCTAACATTTTGGTGCTTTCACTGAGAACTCATCTGAATTCTTTGTTTTTCGGGATTATCGTTCTACTTTTTGGACCGTTGAGTTCAAAGAAGTTAATCCTCAAGTTTGAACGCCCTTGGATATTTGTTGAAGTGATTGTCGAAGAATCATGGCCAAAGGAAAAGGCAAAGAAGTTCAATCTGGTCGAGGAAATGGAGCTGGCGAAGATCAGCAAAATGCGGTTGTAACAAGGTCTCGTGGGCAGAGTTCAGCAGCAGGACGAACCGATGTAGGAAACCCAAACCGCCTTCAGGGGGAGAGCTCCGATCCGATCCGGGTAGGAGATTCTGAAGCAGTGCATTCCCCCAACCTGAACCGACCCAAGCAGCTTGCCATGTACCGAACCGACCAGGCTCCCCAGCTCCGAACCGACCCGATCTCCCATCTCCGATCCGACCCGATACTTGATGATGTTGTAACCTCTACTCGAGTCCCTACGAATGCTCCAATTCCAGCCACCAGGGTCAATAATCAGGTCAATCCATCTGCGCCCATTACTCAAGGAGATTTCTCGCGCCTACTTGACATGCTTGAGAGTACTAGGGAGGCTATGAAAGTCCACGAGCGCACCAATCTCATGATGCAGGAAAATATGAGGCTCATGAGCAGGGAGATTAGCGAACTCCGTCGACAGAGGACCCCATCACCGGTTCGTCACACACCAGTGGATCAGTCTTCTTCTTCCGAGGAAGAGCGGCCCCGTGAACGAAGGCCGCTCGAACGATCTCAGAATTTGGAGCAGCTGACATTCGGATCTTTGGGGTCTCGCGAGGATATTGCACGAGCACTAGGAAACAATGATCCCACTCAGGGGCAAAGGCTCCAGTCCCCTCCTCCCGAGATCGACCGGGAGCGTAGGGAACGGAATAGAGCAGAAGCAGCTCGGAGAAGAAGGGCATCTCCTGAACAAGAGCCTAGAAGGAACCCAGATACCAGGGCCAGAGAATTTGAACGGCCCCTAACTAATGCTGATGTACAGGCAATGGTGCGCCAGATTATGTCCGAGAGTCGGAACTATACCAACGAAGATTATGGCGTTGAGCGAAGCCATACTCCTTTCACTGACGACATCCTCGAATTTCAGTTTCCCCGGCGTTTTAACCTGCCGCAGATGGACAAGTACAATGGGAGAACTGATCCGGGACAACATTTGACGCGATACTCGTGGCTCATGAATGCTGGTGCTGCCCCTGATGCAGTGAAGTGTAAAGCATTCCCGATCTATTTAGAAGATGTGGCGTTGTTCTGGTTTACCCGACTTCTCCCTCGTTCGGTTTCGAATTATAGGGAACTGAGCGAACTTTTTATGAACCAGTTCCGACTCCATACCCGAAAGTCCAAAAGTGTCATTGAATTATCAAGAATTAAGCAGGCGCCAGGAGAGTCTTTGAGGTCATATCTTGACCGTTTTAACTTATTTGTGACTGAAGTTAGTGACCCGCATGAGCCCACCATTCTGATGGCATTAAAGGAAGGAGTCGATCCTGACTCCGAGTTTGGAGATTACCTTTCTGGGAAGACTCCCTCCACGAGAGAGATATTCTATGAAAAGGCCGATATTTATTTAAGACGAGAGGAAGCCAGGGCAAACCGAAAGAGAAAGTCTGAAGCGGCATCAAAAGAAAATGTTCAGAGTAACGTCGCCGTGAAGCAGTCTGGGGAAAGTTCCGGAAAAGTTGAAGTGAACGTGGGAAACAAGAGTGGAAACGACAATTCTGGAAACAGGGGCAACAACAATAACCGTAATGCGAACGGTAACAAGAGAAATAGAAATAGGGGAAGTGATCCTGGCAAAAGGCCCCGATTCCAGACTTATGAGAATTATACACCGTTGAACGACACTCTTGAGAATATTTACCTAGATACATACAATGTTTTGCAATACAAAAGACCGCCACCTCGTGACTCGACCGAGAAAGAAATGGCAACTGGAAAGTTTTGCTTGTTTTATGGAACTCATGGGCATTCAACCAATGAATGTCGGCATTTGAGAGATGTGATTGAGAAGCTGCTGCGTGAAGGGAAACTGGATGAATATAAAGTTGCCCCGAGGGACAGGGGCAAGGAGAGCAGGTTCCAAAACAGATCCTACCTGCTCCCAAGCCTACAGCGCAGCAGAAAGGCAAGGGAATTGTTATCAACTCCATAGTGGGTGGACCTCACCCGGCAATTCGTAGCTTTAGAGCAATGGATCAATATGTAAATGCTGCCAAACACGTAGATGTGAATGAAGGTGATGATTTGGAAGATATCGCCCCCATAAAACAACAGAAGACAATGTTTGACGACGTGGTATTCCGCAGCAGAGACAATACTGGGATTCAATCACCCACTGATGATCCGTTGGTCATTACTACCACCATTGGGCCGGCCTTGGTTCATAAGGTGTTAGTAGACAACGGAAGTTCCATCAATATTTTGTTTAAAAAGTCATTCGATCAGATGAAGCTTGAATCTGAGGATTTGAAGCCATGTGAAGGATGGATCAGAGGCTTCAATGGGGCATCAACAACTCCCATGGGATACATAGAATTGCCCGTGACCTTGGGGCAAGGAGAACGCAGAAGAGTGCGGATGCTTCAGTTCGTAGTGTTGGACGTAGATTCGCCTTATAATGCATTTTTGGGGAGGCCTGCCCTTGCTGAATTCAGAGCTTGTATCGCCCCTTGGTGTTTATTGCTTAAGTTCCCAACCGAAGCTGGAACTGGAGTAATGAGAGGGGATCAAGTTTCCGGATGGGCCTGCTATGTTGCCGAATTAAAGATGTTGATGAAAGAACTTAACATCGAGAGTAAAGACGCCTCGTCTCCCTCAAAGGGGGGCTCGGCGTAGAAATTAGAGAAATCGACCCCGAAGGAGTTGCCTAAAGGAACGCCTGAAGATCTAGATCCCAGAAAAGACGAGGAACCAGAGGCTAGAAATGCAACTCCTAATGAAGCGACAGTGGAAATTCCCATTGATGAAGCTGATCCGACAAAAGTTTTGAAGATTGGTTCTCAATTGGATCCACGTCGAGCCAAAGAACTAACGGACTTCTTGAAGGCAAACTTGGACGTGTTTGCCTGGACCCACGCTGACATGTGTGGGATATCGCCATCCAATATAAGTCACAAATTAAATGTAAACCCGAAACATCCGCCTGTGAAGCAAAAGAGACGTATGCTGGGCCCAGAGAGGTCGGCTGCTCTCAAAGAGGAAGTGGAGAAGCTGAAGCAGAACGGATTTATTCGAGATTCGACATATCCCGACTGGATATCGAATCCTGTCTTGGTAAAGAAGCCGAATGGAAAGTGGCGGACTCGCATTGATTTTTCAGATTTGAACAAAGCTTGCCCAAAAGATAGTTTCCCACTTCCCAGGATTGACCAGCTTGTAGATTCGACAGCAGGTCGGGAACTTCTCTCTTTCATGGACGCATATTCCGGATATAATCAAATTCCTATGCACGTGCCAGATCAAAAGCATACGAGCTTCATTACGAATTTGGGGTTGTATTGTTATGTTGTAATGCCATTCGGATTGAAAAACGCCGGAGCCACTTATCAGCGCTTGGTGAACAGAATGTTTTATAATCAAATAGGGAAGACTATGGAAGTTTACGTGGATGATATGCTTGTCAAATCGAAACAGTCCTCCAGCCATGCGCAAGACTTGGCGGAAATGTTTGGTACCCTGCGAAAGTATCGGATGAAGTTGAATCCTCTGAAATGCTCATTTGGAGTGGCATCGGGAAAGTTCCTAGGCTTCATTGTGAGCTCCCGAGGAATTGAAATCAATCCTAGCCAGAAAGCAGCGATTAGAAACATTGAAGAGCCGAGGAGAATTAAAGACATCCAAAGTCTTGCAGGGAAGGTAGCTGCGCTGAGTAGATTCATCTCCAAAGCCACAGACAAATGCGTTCCGTTTTTTGATTTGATTAAAAGAGGAAAGAAGAACTTCGAGTGGACTCCGGACTGTGTTGAGGCCTTTCGAAATTTATTGGAACTGCTAGAGAAACCGCCGATTTTGTCAAAGCCAGTGGATCACGAAGAATTGTTTGTTTACTTGGCAGTCTCGGCTTCCCCCGTTAGCACAGCTCTGGTTCAAGAAGAAGACAAAGTACAAAGGCCAGTGTATTATGTAAGCAAGAAATTAGCAGCGGCAGGGCGCAACTACCCAAAGATTGAGAAGCTCGCTTACAGCCTCCTAATCGCATCCCGAAAACTTCGTCACTATTTCCAAGCTCATCCCATAACCATATACACAGACCAGCCCCTAAGGCAGGTGTTGCAGAGACCCGAAGCATCGGGAAGGTTGATCAAATGGAATATAGAATTAAGTCAGTTTGATTTAAATTTTCAACCACGAAAGTCGATCAGGGGGCAAGCTCTGGCAGACTTTATAGCGGAATTCACCATCCCAGAGGAGGAAGTAATCGATGACAGAGTGGTTTAGTCCGAGGATGAGTTAAAGTTAGATCCGTGGAAACTATACACAGATGGAGCCAAGAACGACCAAAGGTCCGGAGCTGGAATCGTCTTAGTCACTCCTGAAGGACGGTCGTTATATTACGCTCTACGATTAGAATTTTCGGCGACTAACAATGACTCTGAATATGAAGCCCTGATTGCCAGGCTGAAGCTTGCTAAAGACCTCGGAATAAAAATGTTGGACATATTCCGTGACTCTAAAATCGTTGTTTGCCAAGTGCGAGAGGAGTTTGTGGCTCGGGGACCTCGACTTATTACCTACCTCAGGAAAGTGAGAGATCTATTGAGCAACTTGGAGCGGTACAATATAACACATATCCCGAGAGCCGAAAACCAGAAGGCGGATAGGCTGGCAAAGCTGGCTAGCTCCGACAATCCAGAAGTGACTGAAATAATTCCAATTGAAACGTTGGAATCGCCAAGCTTTGAGTAGATGGAAATTGAGTTCGCTTTTGAAGCGGAACCAGAGAAGGAGTCGTGGATGACCCCAATTAAGAACTTCCTTAAGAATGGGACACTCCCGTCAAAGAAGAGTGAGAAAAGGGCTATAGTTCGCAAGGCTACTAGATATGTCATACAAGATGATATTCTTTATAGGCAGGGATTTTCTATGCCCCTGTTACGATGTATTGCACACGACGACATCAAACGTGTACTAAGAGAAGTGCACGAAGGTGAGTGTGGAGATCATACAGGAGGTCAGACTTTAGCAAAAAAGATATTGCGATATGGATACTTCTGGCCCACAATTAATAAAGATGCAGCTGATTATTCACAACGCTGCGATAAGTGCCAGAGATTCGCCAAAATCCCCAGAGCACTGTCGACCCAACTCAAATCAATGGTGAGTCCTTGGCCATTTGCCACGTGGGGAATTGATATCATTGGAGTTCTACCAATTGCTAAAGGAGGAGCGAAATATGCAATAGTCGCTGTGGACTATTTTACGAAGTGGGTGGAAGCTGAGCCCTTGACCAAAATCACGGCAAGAAAGGTGATAAGTTTCGTGGTTAGAAATATTATATGCCGGTTCGGGATCCCAAGGACCATTATAACTGACAACGGAACCCAGTTTGATGGTACTGAATTCAGAAATTTCTGCCAGAAGTATAAGATCGATAAGCGATACACTGCGGTTGCTTATCCGCAGTCGAATGGGCAAGTTGAGGCAATAAACAAAGTAATAAAATCCATCCTCAAGAAACGGTTAGAGCGCGCAAAGGCAAAATGGGTTGACGAGTTGCCCCTAGCTTTGTGGGCATATCGGACAACATTTAAGACGGCTACTGGTCATACCCCTTTCTCTCTCTCCTTTGGCTCAGAAGCAGTAATTCCAGTTGAGCTGGAAGTTCCTTCCCACAGGGTAACGTATTATGACCCGATGACGAATCGGGCACTCTTACTTGAGTCTCTTGATGAAGTCGAAGAAAAAAGGGACGAAGCAGATTTGCGTGCGGCAAGACATCGACGTCAGATGGCACGCTATTACGACAAAAAAGTTAGCCTCAGGACTTTTGAACCAGGAGATTTGGTGCAAAAGAGAGTCTTTCCATCCCTTCCTCACCTCGGTCCAAAGTGGGAAGGACCCTTTGTCATCCAACGGAAACTTGAAAAAGGAACCTTCAAGTTAACGACCGTAGATGGCGAAGAAGTCCCTAGAGCATGGAATGCCCAACACTTGATGCGATATTTGGATTAGAAATGTTGTACTCTTTGTTATTTTTCTTATGAACTCTGTAATAAGGCACGACTTGCCTTGGGAAAATCTGACGATATGAATAAAGGATTATAAAGTGGATGTAGGCTACGACTTAGCCGAACCACTATAAAAATATTGTGTGTTATTTACTTTTATGCATTATATATATACATTCATCGATTATTCTGTTGTGATTATGGAATACAGGATGATTCGAAACCAGAAAAGGTTGAAGACGGTTTAAACATAAGAAAAAGCACAACGACTATTTGTGCGACAAGACATAAAAGAATGAGAAAACGACATTCTTAACTCTAACTCTCCAGAGAGAGAGAGAGAGAGTATAAAAGCGTCTCCGACTGAGCGCTGAAAAAGAAATTCTTCCCCTAACTCTAACTCTCCAGAGAGAGAGAGTATAAAAGCGTCTCCGACTGAGCGCTGAGAAAGAGATCTTTCCCCGCTGAAAGACCGGGGAATGAATAGATTGCTGAGCTCGAACTCTAACTCTCCAGAGAGAGAGAGAGAGAGAGTATAAAAGGACGGGAAGACGACGTCCTCTGAGGCATGAAGGTGCACCCAGACAAGGGACCGCCTCAGTAAGAACTCTAACCTGGGTATAAGACAGGAGAGTATAAAAGAAATATCGGAAAAAACGACAGGCACTGACAACACCGGAAATGCTATCCCGTCAGAAAATCGGGAGCATTCAGATTGTTTGATTAAGCATTAAATAATTTGTGAGAATTGACTGGGGGCATATATGTTTACGCATATTTCCTCCCTCCGTAACTTCGTTTCATAACTATAGTAAGACATGCATTTTTACATAAGTGCAGAACTACTACCAAACAGACATTGCAGAAAATGAATTATTTTTTATTTATTTACGAATGAATGAATTTGTACAGGAAAGTAGCTAAAAAAGAAGGTGCAAGAGCCCCTTTTGTAGCAGCAATTGTTGGTTCACCAAATGCTAAAACGACACAAGGCAATCCACTATTTAGATTTTGAGTGAGCCTTGGACTTCTTGGCGGCTTTCTCCGCATCCTTTGCTTCTTTCTCGGCCTCTGTCAAGATTCGTTTTGATTTCTTCTTTCCTGAAGATGCGGTGCTGGAACCGGTAGACTTCTTCCCGGAGGGCGGAGCGCTGGAATCAAGAGAAGATTTTTTAGCGAGTTCCTTTGTAATAGATCTAGTTGAGAGCTTAACAACTAACCTTGATCCCGCATCCACAACTGCGAGGGGCTTGAGGGCTTCAGGGTCTAGTTCTTCGGCTTTTAATTGCAAGCGTTTGTCTTGATCAGCTTTCATTGCAGCCAAAGTAACATCATCAGCATTTTTTGACTCCCCGACTATTGCAACTTCTGGTTCCTCCTCATGACCTCCGTCACCGCCATCATCCTTTAAAGCTGCTATCATTTCTTCATCATGGGGAGTGGCGGCCTTAGTCGGCTCACTTCCTTCTCCCAAGTCTATAGGAGCAGCCTTGTCCTCCCCTCCTTTAGCCTTTTCTGTAGGCTCTGCCCCGACGGTGGCTCCCTGAGTCACATCTGTCTTTTCGGATGGCCCAATACCTACAGAATGAGAAGCAACAGTTATCAACTCAGGCGAAAACAATGGGTTTTTCATCGATTGCTCAATCACGTGGCGAAAGGTAGAAATAGACTTGACAAATTGAGGAGAAAAGGTAGGGATACCTTCCGAAGACTTCTCGGCAGGGGTAACTACTGCCTCTGATGCTGTTTCAGGAATAGGGGATAGCAGAGTTGTTCGGGGGATTCCCGGATTTTCAGGATCATACCCCTCTACTTCAGAAGTCGCAGGGGCAGCAGAAGAGGAACCAACTTCGAGAACATTCTTCTGTTTAGACTTCCGTCTCTCTTCTTCCATGGCCTCAGCAATGAGGCGGCGCCCTTCAGCTAGGCGTTCCGGCTCATCATCCCTCAAGTATTTCTCCATTAGCTTATCTTCATCGATGGAATCGACCTTGAGCTCCTCTTTTTCCCACTCGATGATCTGATTCCATACTTGCACTAGAGTGGATGGATAATCCTCGATCCAAGAAATGTTTCGGCGACGGATGATATGTGCGAAGAATTCAATCATTAATTCGCCGAAACCCAGAATATCAGCCTCCGCCTCTGACAGTTGTTTGCGGGCTTCCTCCGCAGATTTGATAGCACACTCAACATTGCCCTCAGCCAGGGCAGCTCTGTTCTCTGCCTCCAATAGCTTTGAATCCAAGTCAACATTCTTCTTTTCTAGTTCAGCATTCCTCTTTGCTAACTCGGCATTTTTTCCGTTCAAGGTCAGTATAAGCAAGGCGTGTCTTAGCAGCTTCTGACTTAGCATCATCAGCTTGCTTTTTTAACTCAGAACGCTCTTGAGTGTGAGATTCAAGCAAGTCATGATAACGTTTTTGCATGTCCTCAAATTGTTGTTTGAAGTTGGTAGCGTCCCTCTGAGCAATAGCAAGCTGGGCCTGTGTGTCCTCCAAATCTTTACCAAAGTTCTTTAAGGCCTTAGCATCTTCTTCCGCGGTTTTTTGCACTGAATCAGCATTCGTGATTAGAGTACGGATAATTCTGGAAAGATTGCGTGAATATTTAAACATCTCAGAATACTGTTTTTCAACCGCGTCTATCTTTGCGTTGGCCTCATCTGCCCACTTAGAAGAAATAGGTTCAAGGGCAGGTAAAAAAGTCAAAGTCTCGAAGTAGTGTTCGGGAAATTACTCCTCCAAATACGCCCGCTTTAGTGCAGTTTCTGCATCTAGTGGGGGAGGAGCGGGGATCGTCAATTCAGTGACCCTGTGTGTGGAGGATTCAGTAGTTTCTTTGTCTGTCCTAGGCCGTTTAGTAGCAGGGACCTTGCGCTTACTTCGAGACTCAGTATCTTTTGGAGGGCTTCTCTCTCTGCTGCGCTTTTCGTGGGAAGAGGTGGAATCTTTCGATTGTGGCCTGTCCTCTTCCCTACGGCTTTGATAACCTTTGTATTTCTCTTGTTCCGACCGAAGGGGAGAGCGAGAACGTGAGGGTCGAGAGCGATAGGGATCATAAGGCCTTCTCTCCTCCCTACCGCGATCATACTCGATATCCTGAGGTGGATTAGACTTGCTGCGGCGAAGCTTCCTGATATCATAATAAGATCGAGACATCGTGCCTGCACAATAAGACAAACGAAATTCAGAATCAATGGATTCACGGAGAAAGAGGTGCAATGAATGCTAATGCTGTTGTATAAAGTGTGTCCTAAGTGGTGTGTTTCCCCCCAACCAACCCGAGTCTGAAGCTAGACTAGTACGGGCAGGCTCTTTGGCCTTAGCAAGAGTGGTCTCTTCAGAAGAGGTGAAGACTAAAGGATCCTTCCTAAAATCCTCTGAAGTATATATAGTTTCAGGTAAGGGGAGAACCCCCAAACCCTGAAATATTGGGTCATCAGTACTAGGGACATCTCCCTTGGAAGCGTTAAGTGGCGACTCTTGGGAGGATGTTGACTTTTCCAGAGAAGTAGCCTCCTCGAGGGCAGTATATCCTTCACGATGCTTTTCGGCCAGGTTAGCCAATTCGTCATCCTGAGTAGAAGATGGAGAAGGTGAAGTTTGAAGAGGCACTGTAGGAACTCCCGAGCCTTCTCCTGTCTCTGGGACTACATCCACTGGAGGAATATATACGTATGGAGCCGTCCCATGACCAATACTACGAAAAACGGATAACAACCCATGAAAATGAAGATATTCGTCCTTAAGGACTTCATCGATAGTCAAGAATTTCTGATCGCCATTAAGAAGTTGGTGCATCCGGTCAAAGAACACCTGATCTGATATTTGTTTTGGATTGTCGACTGCAAACAAAAAGGAAAACAAGTTAAGGTGATGACTCGAGTGTATAGAGCCCGGATTTAGAAAATCAGTGCTTTACTTGATTTTGTCCACCTCCTAGCACATCCAGGCTGTCGCTTCACATAGAACCATTCCAGTCTGGAATCTCCAGCTTTACTGCTGAATGGTGCCGAGATTATCTTCCTCTTAGGAACAGACTCAAAATAGCAGAAAGATGGAGTCTCTCGAGTCCGATGCTTGAAGTTATAGAAGAAATGAACGTCATCGAACGTGAGCTCTATGCCTAAGATCTCACGGTATGCTATGTATAAAGTGTGCAAGTAGGCATAAGAATTGGGATGCAGCTGCATGGGGGCAATCCGCATTTGTCTTAGAAAGTCAACAATGAAGGGAGAAAATGGAGGGATGGCACCGACCATACACATCAATCGAGTGACCGCCATATATCCTTCTGGAGGGTTGTGGGGACGGTCAGAGCTTGAAGGCACTAAAGTGTCCCTTTTCATTATCCCATATTTCAAACAAATTCGGGTAAGTCGGTCGTTATCAATTGTTGATTCAACAGAATCTTGGGGTGATTCCAATATGACAGCCGATTCAAACTCATCAGGAGCCCGGTCATCGCCAATCCCTCCTTCCTCTTCAGAACCTAAAGAAACTTCGTTCTCTGAAGACACTTCATCACTTTTACGATTTCCGACATCATAGTCTGAACCCTCATTATCCCATTCTGGATCCGACGGAGAAGATATGTCCTCGAGAGTAATCTTTTTAGAGGTTTCCGGGGCTTCTTTCCTCTCAGCTAGTCTGGAAGAGCGTCTGGGTCTCATGGTCATAAAACTATTGAAGAAGCAATAGCACAAATTAGAGCAAATTAGCCCGTATCCCCCCGTGTGTGTGTGCAAACTAAAGTGTAAACAGTGTATACGGAAAGTGCAAAGTAAATGTTTAAAAGTGCGACGAAAAAGTTTTGCAAGATATAAAGAGTTGAAGTAATTCTTGATGTCCAGTTACGTTTGCAAGGCACTATCCTAACTGTCCATTAAATTGAAGATCATGCCAAAAGTTGATCGGGCCAGTTAGACGAGTTTTTATGCATTAAGGTAGACTGTGCTTCGGTTCGGTTCGGGTCCATTCATTGGGATCGGATCGGGGGCGTGGCCTTAGGCTTGAATATCACATTGAAACTCAGAAATCAAAGACGGATCGGATCGGAGGCAAAGTCCCCTAACGGTTCGGATCGGATCACGTAGTTATACTTCTCCTCCGTCATCTTACGGTCCGACCCAATCCGGTTAGGTAAGCTCCTTTTCCCCTTCTTTAAATACTTGCTCCGACCCGATCCGATCTCCTGGATTTCTTTTCTTTTTTCTTTCTTTACATGCCCCGACCCGGTCCGATTTCCTGAACTCCCTTCCTCTTTCCCTCATTTTTTCAACTTCCATGTCCCTCCGAACCGAACCGATTCTCCATCATCTTCTTCTTCTCCTTCACCCTCTTTCTTCCCTAACCGACCCCAAGGCCAATTTCGTGCCGGTCACTCAAATCAAAACCAAGCAATTATATGCTGGTGCACTCAACTACAGATTCTCATCCCCTCCGTTCCAACCTCAAGATGGCGACGAGTCTACTGGCGACGATGACGAGGGGGAGGGTCACGGCGGCAAGGTCATCAAAGTTTCATACTTAAATCATCCTAATCGCTCACGAATCCGACTCGAGAATGATTAAAGAAGGAATTGTTCGAAGTTTTATAACCTACCGATGTAATTACTTCGAGAATTAAGGAGAATTTTGATGTTTCACGAATTGAGTTTTTTTTCTCTCGTTTTACAGAACTTCGGGAATGAAACAGTAAAAATGAAAGGAGGAAGAAGGCAGTGTTTATATAGGAGAGAAGAGTGTTTATTCGTCTCCCCATTCGGATCAGCAGCCCAGTAGAAGAATTCTCATTCGGATCGGATGGACAGCCCAGAAGCGAAGCTTGGCCCAACAGTCGAGTGAAAAATAGAAAGGAGAAGGGATCTGTTCGGATCGGAATCCGAACCGAACCGAGTTCTTTAGCTCAGCAACGAATTAAATTGAAATCAAACGAAAAACCGCCTCGAAGAGCGTTGTGCAATGATAATCAAAGCATGCTCCGTCTCCAACAGAAGCATCCTTTGAGGGGGCAAAATGTTAGCCCACTTTGTGAACTAGGCAAACCAAAGTCAAGATGTGAAATATTGAAGAGCTTGAAAAACACTGAAGCGGGTCGGATCGGAGCAGTATAGCGGTTCGAATCGGATAAAGTCTGCTGTTCGGATCAGTGAGCTATTGTTGTTGGAATTAGATAGGCACGTCTGTTCGGATCGGAGAGCAACCTATTTCCAGCTGGAGCGGAGAGCAATAGATCTGAGCGGAGCGGAGTAAACACAGGAATTAGTCCTAAGTCAATCCGGGTCGGATTGGGTACTCCGATCCGAACCCCTTGTGCATACCCCTCCGACCCGAGCCTGTCTTCCACGTCACTCTCCTGCATGAGCGCCTGGTTATTCGGATCGGCTGTGACCAGTTCCTACCCTCAACGTCCACTACTCTGATGCGTTGTCAACATAGAAATTCATCCGAACCCGAGGCTGATGGAATGAATGACACGTGGCTCCGATCCAGATCGGGTTCTGAGCAAATTCTCACCCATAAATACCCCGTCTGGAGACAAAGAAAAGGATCTTTTTCTGACACTTTGAGAGTTCAACCACCTTCATAACCCGAATTCCAGCACTCCCGGAAAATCCAAATTTTCTTTCATTATTTGTTTTTAGACAATTGAGTGATTGTAAGTGAGTTGTAAGAGAAATCAAGTGAATATTTCATTGTATCTGCAACTAAATCATTGAGAATAGAGAAAGACAAGTGGACGTAGGCATTTCTTCGCCAAACCACTATAAATCCTGTGTGTTCATTTTTATTTTTGATCTCGTTTCATTTTGCTTTTAATCAATTTGGGTGTTAGAACCACTTTGGTCTAACACCTCGGTAGCATTTTTAGGAACCTTCCAATCTTGGATGGCCACTATCTTCGTGGGATCCACGACTATCCCTTATTTAGAAACCACGTGCCCTAAGAATCGCACTTCCTTCCTCCAAAAGTGACATTTAGAAAATTTAGCTTTAAGGCTATGCGCTCGAAGAGTCTCCAACACTTCCCTAAGATGTAGGGCAAGCTCTTCTTCGCTTTTAGAAAAGATCAAGATGTTATCTACAAAGACTACCACGAATTTATTAAGGTACTCCCTAAACACCCTACTCATCAAATCAACAAAGTATGCGGGGGCGTTTGTCAAACCGAAGGGCATCACCAGCCACTCGAAGAAACTATCTGGAGTCCTAAAGGCAGTCTTGTCTATGCTATCCTCAGCCACTCTCAACTGATGGAAACCCGTGGCTAAGTCCAACTGCGAAAACACTGAGGCGCCAACTAACTGATCGAAAAGATCGTCAATCCTCGGCAGTGGGTGTCTATTCTTCTTAGTAAGCTTATTAAGTTCTCTATAGTCCACACAAAGTCTGAGGGACCCATCCGCCTTTGTGGCAAATACTACTGGAGCACCCCACTCCGATATACTACATCTGATGAACCCCTTCTCAAGAAATTCCTTCACTTTCTTACTGAGTTCTCTTCTCTCTCTTGGAGCCATGTAGCGCACAGGCAATGCAACTGGCTTTGCATTGTCCACTAGATATATTCGAAAGTCTATCTCACGTTTTGGGGGTAAACCCCTCACCTCATCGAAGACATCAGCATATTCACGGACTATGGGAACAGAATGTAAATCATCATTGGATGCGTAAAGGGATTCTAGGTAACTAAGCTTTACTGGACCTCTAGGGTCACAAGAAATATCAAGGGTCTTTCCCAAATGAGCCAACAATCTAACTACCCTTCTTTCACAATCTAGGATGGCCCCATATCTAGTTAGCCAATCCATACCTAGAATTAAACCGTAGCCCATGAAGCCAAGCACAAAAGCGTTGTACTCAAACTCAACGCCTAATATAAACACTCTCAAATCCCGACAAATCATAGAAAGATGAGCCGAACCACCAATAGGATTTGAGACTACTAAGGTATCAGTAACAAGACTAGTATCTAGGTGCAGTGTTTCAACTAATGATGTAGAGATAAACGAATGCGATGCGCCATAATCGAATAAAGTACGGACAGGATGATCAAACAGAAAAACTAAACTTTCAACGGAAATTGCTCTACCTCGTTCTTGCAGCGGTGGGACCACGAGAGCCTGAACTTGTCCTCTTGCCTGCCCGGGTGCCATAAGAGCTTGCACCTATCCTCCCGAGGTAGACCCTTCCCTCTGCCCTTTCTTTGGGCAGTCCTTAATAAGATGTCCCGCTTCGCCACAGTGGAAACAACCAGTCTTCTTTTTCTTCCTACAATCTTTGCTTAGATGGTCGGGTGTCCCATAGTTAAAGCGTTTCTTCTTCTCCTTAGCATTATTGCCTTTGCCACCTTTCTTGTTCTGTTGTTGCTTTTGCGACTTCTTTTGATCCCCTTTCTTCTCGGGTGCCTTATTAGCATTGGCACCCTTCTCCTCTTCATGCATGAGTGCCATGTCAGCTAGCCTCTCAAAGGTAGCCCCCATGGGAATGTGGGTCATAGCTAACCCATGAAGCGACTCGTTTAAATCCTTAACAAATCTTAGAGCCTTCTTTTCTGGAGTGTTCACCAAGTCTAAGCCAAACCTTGCCAATTGGTTGAATTTATTGACGTACTCTTTCACCGATAAATTCCCTTGCTTCAGTGACAAGAACCTTTCTATGTATAGATTCTCTTCAGCCCGTGAGAGAAATTTCGCCTCAAACCTTTGCCTAAAATCTGGCCATGTATCGACTGGACGTCCCCCATTAGTGACCTCCCACCAAAACGAGGCCTCATCCTTCATTAGCCACGCAGCTAGCTGGACTTTCCTTCCATCATCCACTTCAAAGATTCTAAAAAATTCTTCCACCTCCTTTAGCCCGTTACGAGCTTCAACAAATGTCTCCGTCCCGTGAAAAGGTTTTCCACCCATTGCTCTAAAGTCCTTGCATATCTTTGCGAAATTATCGACACGAGGAGGAGGAGGAGGATTTGCTGGACCTGCGGCGGCGGCCCTAGCCTCAAGATATTGACGGAATCAACCGGGCACATGAACGCCCTCTGGTATCTCAGATGCTTCAGACATGCTGAAACGAAAAAGGAAAGATTCAAAACAAAAAGGACAGAAGGAAAGATATATGGCTCTTGGGGTTATGCTTTCCAAACTATACTTTTCTCTTGAAAATGCTTTCCTTAAATCATACTTTTGAAAGTACTTCTTTATGAAAATTGCTTTGAAAAATAATTTTTCAAAATTCATATCTGTCCTGGTAACCTTCAGCTTTGATACCATGTGTAACACCCCACGTCCATTAATGTCACTCACAAAGGGAATACATTAACTTCCATGGAGCATTTTAAGTAAGTATAGAACAGAAAATCACAACAAGACAGATATAAACAGTACTTGAAAATTTAAACCTTTATTTCATTGCAGCGGATAAACCCATATGTTTGATTACATCATCGAAATCATAAACCAAAGTCAAGTACATCATATCCATCTTGATGAAACAAAGTACATAAACTGAAAGACATAATCTCCAACATCAAAATATCCATAAATAAAGAGAAGCTGAACTTTACTTCAGCGGTCCAAGAAATCTTCTAAAAGCAGTCCAATGTCAAGCTCCACTGGTGCTAGTTCCAACCTGAGCACCTGGGGGGAGGAAAAGGAAAGAGATGGAAAAAGGGGGTCAGACATAAAGTCTGGCGAGTGCGATAATTCTAACAATACAATTAGCAAAGTAACTAGGCTAAGGCATAAGTTGGAAAATAAGGAAATGATCATGAACCATTGAGTATGACAGAGTAAACATGGAAACAAAATGAATAACGATATCGTTAAAGCGCATCTAACCCACTAAGATAAATTTACTAAACTACACCAACACTATAGGATAATTGCTATACTGCACCGCCACTAGTATACTGCACCACCACTAGTCACCCTAAGGTTGATCCCGCCTACAGAGTTAATAATGATATTGGTAGTTTCGTGCACCCCTAGGTGCCTTCATAGGTGCCGTCTGCCCCTATCTCCACTAGGTGTACCCACTACCCCCAAGCGATCGGCTCCCTAACTCGTAGATACCCGTGCTGGCCCAACAGTGGGGTGTATCACTCCCCAAAGTGGCTTCCCGATACCACCAAGAATGCACGGCTTATACCTACACGATGCAACAACGTCTTACCTACCAGCCCGGGTCCACACACGCATACGAACCCATTGGACTTGCGTTGCCACCGCTAACCCGGTTTGGCCTCTTACAGTCAAGCCCAGTATGCGTGTCTCGTCCTCGACTTGGGTCGAGCCAACAAAGATACGTATGGGTTACTGGTTGAAACGGGCCCCCATTACTTGGCACAAGCTATCCACCTACGCTTGGTCCCCTCTAGTACATCCCACTTAACCCACTTCTTATTCATGTTTCAATTACATGTTTCAATTTGGTTAAGTGTTTCTAATCGTATTTCCAAATGTCACCCACTAGATTCCACATGCCACCCAAGGCACCCACTTAACCCCCTCATGTCCCACTACATGCTTATCTGGTTAAGTGTCTCTTAATTCATTAAGACCGTAACCTCATAAAGACCTCTCACATTAGACTGGCATTTGTGGCAGCTGGATTTGCCGGGCGGGTCCGGGCAGTCTTACACCACAAAAGAGCCTAACCTCGTGTCTTTACAATTGTTACGTATTTAGTTTATGCCTAAGACCTCCCACATTAGACTGGCATTTGTGGCAGTTGGATTTGTCGGGCGGTTTCGGGCTGTCTTACACCACAAAAGAGTCTAACCTCGTGTCTTAGACGATTAATTACTCCTAATTAATCACCCCCAATTTGAATTACTTTCCCTATTCAAATTATCAATCAATTCCAAATTTAGCGATGTCCATAATTGACTCAATTATGTCCATCCATTTATGGTATGTAAAATCATACCAATTTCATCACAATTTTATTTTATGCCTTTTAAGGCATTTATGCCAATTAAATATTAATATTATCCCCTTTTTCCCCACGTAGTACGTTTGTTCGTTTAACGTAAAAATATACGTTAGACTCGAATTGTCTAACTCATGAAATAAAAGAAAACATCACAATATATACACATAATTAAAACATAGATCTAACATAGGGGTGAACTTGCATATGTGAATGATGTCCTATATCTAAAACTTGCATAGGCCAAGATTACAACTTGCATAAACAAAATATGTCATGGACCCAAATTTAAAGGTGTGAACTTAATGAGAAAATGGCCACAACTTGCATAAACATCATATGTCATAGATCTATATCTAAAAGGGGTAAACTTGCATAGGTAATAACATAACATGATTCATATCCAACTCATAAACTCACATATGTGGTTTATACATCACAACTATGGTGTAAACTAATATCTAACTTGTAAAGTATCATGTAGAATTTAGCATGTGTCATAGCCTAACTTTCAATTAAATTCTCACATAAACTAGGTGTCATAATCATGTAAGGTCACTAATAATTCTACCCAACATGTATATGATTCATGTTTGAATCCAAAATCTAAACTTGCCTACTAATGATTTAGCATATGAATCAATATCACAAACTAGCATAAGAAACATGATGATTTGATTGTATATAAAATTACAAAATGGATGATAGCAACATAACTTTGCATCATAAATGATAGCATCACAACATAACATCATAGGTATTTCAATCACAATCCTACAACATAATTACATGCAATCAATACTTCATATCACATCCATACAATCCGCGTTATAACCTAATCTAATTAAATTACTAATTATCTTGCTAAAACTTTTGAACTCACAACTCAAAAGCAGTCTTGAGTTCTGAATTCTGATTTCTGGAGTTGAATTAGCGCTCCTTTGATGAAGATTTGCTGTTAGGGTTGAGTAGTTCTGATTTGGTTGCTGTTCCTCCTCTTAATTTTGGTGGCGGCTGCTCTAGGGTTCAAGACAACAGCATGACGGCCATAGTTTTAGTTTTAATTCTGATTTAGGGTTTGAGTCTATGGGTCTTTTTATAGAGTTATGAATTAATTTAAGCCGTCGGATCACTCTAGGATCCATCTAGGCCTTAGAAACCAAGAAATGATGGCAACAAACCAACCAGAAATTGCCACCTAAGCCCTAAAACATAAAATTTCGTCATAGACCATTTAGGGCTGACGGGACCAATTCCAAACCTCTTGAGTCGACCCAGCGGGCCTCGGATCGACCCAGCGGGTCTCAGGTCGACCCATAAAATAGGTCGGTTTGGTGTTTTGCCTTTCCGCTTCCGCTGTTTTGTATTTTTTTCTTAAATTTTAGGTTGAATTTTACTTTATTTTTTTATAAATATATCTATATATATTTCTATCTTTCTAATTAACCATTTTTACACTAAACTACTTTTTGAACCGCGTTCACACTAAGCCGCTTTTTAGCCATTCCCCTAAAACAAAAATATGGCGTTGGCGGGGATCGAACTCTGTACCTCTTGTATGCAAGTCACATGTTCCAACCAAATGAACTACTTAGTCTTTTGCTTACAAACCTTAGAACAATGCTAAACATTTATTCTTTAATTTAGTTAATTCGATTATTCAAAAATCCGGGGTGTTACACGAAACCTAACTAAGGAGGCGACCTTCCATTCGATGCTTGACAGATGACAATAATAAAGAGGGTAGCAGTCTAATGGAGAGGTCGTGAATAATCAAACCACAAAAAATGAAAGGACAGGGGTTAAAAGATTGCTAGGGAACTCAAGCAAGCATTAATAGGGGAAAGAGAGGGGATATAAGGTTTTGAGAGAGGCTGAAGGGATGCGATAGATCTGAAGTCAGTAGGAAGGATTATTTGAAAACACAAAGAAGACAAGACCTCAGGTGTCAGAGTTGGTTTGGATGAGAGATCGATTGTTAGAACTGAGGTAAGAGAGAGAAGGACCACAAGGAAAAGCAAGGGTTTTGGGAAAAAAGGAACGGTGTTGAGACGAAAGCAGATCGAAGGGGAATGGTGATGGGGTTGGGAAATGAAAAGTGAAAGCAACAAGCGAAAAGAAAAAAGAAGGAAGCAAAAGAAGATAAGAAGTGGCGGTCGGGAACCTTAGTCCCCATTGGAGGCGTTGAAGCTCATTGCTAAAGTTTAATTATGTTTCATATTAGTTATAAAATAGTATAATATATGTTATCATATAAATTACATCTTATTTATTTAATTAATATTTTATTAAATTTTATATTATGTAAATACATATTTTATATTCAATGTTTGTAATATATTATAATTATAATGCACGTATCATATATATATGCATGTTGTTTAATTAATTAATTTTTAATTTATTTATTTAATTAGCCAAACTTTTATTATATAACTTCGAGATTTAATTCATATATATATATATATATTTATGTACGCTTATGTCATTGTAAACATTTTAAAATAAAATGATATATATCATAATATATAATACATACATATACAAATGTTTATGTATCAAGTATCATAGTTAATTAACACATATTATATTAATCTCATTAATAGCCTATAAATTCAAAATTCATTTTCAAATATTTTGAAAATTTTATTAATTATAACATTTATAATATATTTTTTAATCTTTTATTTAACTCAAATTTTATTTTTAATTTTTTCAAAAAAACTTGAAATTTTAATGTTGTAACTTTTGTAATATAATTCTTATTTTAATTTCTCTTTTAAATTAAAAAAATTGTATCTTAATTTTTTAGTCCAATTCCCAATGTAATTTAGGCATTTTTTATTATGGGCAATCTTTAGGCTTACATATCTGTTCAGGTCAAGCCTAGTAGCCAAATAGGGTAGAGCACTAGATTACTCAAACTTAATTCTATAAACTGCCTATCTAGAGACTCTACTAATTACATGTAAGCATAATTTGTTAACTCTAGCAGGGATAATTTGAATGCATAGGCTATTGGGCTCCAATATCATTGTTGGAAATGGGCCAGCCCATAATGGTACTTAAGTTGAATTTTATTTTTTTTAATCCTATAAAGCCTTCATTCAACCTATAAATTCTAACTTATTTAGAATATTTCCAAATTTAATTTAAATAAAATAATATATTTCATTAAATTTGAAAATTCTTGATAAAATTTATTCAATTTATATATGATTATATATATGTGTATCGTATATATATAATTGTATCATATGTGTGTGTGTGTGTGTGTGTATATATATATATTTGTGTATGTGTGTAACATGGTATACCATGCAAGGTATAACAGAGGGATGAGAATCTATTGGTTAAACCAAATAAACCGATAAAATTTTATTGGTTTAGTTCATTTTTTTAGTTAACTGGTTGGTTTTGGTCTCTATTTTTATATTTCTTTGGTTCGTATGTCAGGTTTGGTATGAATAATTGAACACTGAACCAACATATCAAACATAAATTATTTCAAAATAAAAAATTGCTACAAGATGCCTAATATTATGATACTTTTATAACAACATAATTTTTTGTCAACTCGTTTTAATATTTTTGAAAGAGGAGCTTGTTTTTCAAATTTTGCCATGATGTGGACCTAATTAATTGTTTCGATCTTATATTATATCAATAATCCAAAGATCAAATTATTGTTTTGACAAAACCACATATTTACTATTTGGTCAGTTTATATTTCAAAAGATTTCTGTTTGATTTAGTTGGTTTATGTTTCATTAATAGTTATTTTGGTTTAAACAATCTTGAATGGTTTCAAGTTGAACCAACCATTTGCTTATCCTACGTATAACATGCTCATATATAGATGTTCAAATTTACACTGCAAGGACACGTTAGCTTATGATACATGCATTGTATGTTATTTGAATATTTATATACATTTACAATTATTTCAAGTGTGTACAAATATTCAACTAATATATATATATATATATATATATACATATATATATATTTGAAAATGGGTTAATAACTTTATTTCAGCCCACAAGCCGGCCTAGCCCCCAAATACAGCTCGTTTATAAACTATGGGAGAAATATAGAAGATTCCAACGTAATACTTTTCGTTCGGCCTCTTACATTCTCTGAAAAAGGGAAACAAAAGTAAAATTAGGGCTTCACTGAAACATTCATGCCAGACGTAAATTTGCTAGTAACCTTTCTCCAGTCGCTTCCTTCCAGCTCCACCTCCCCAATAGCAATCTTTCTCGTTCTGTTGCACTAGTGAGTAACTTCTTGTTAATCCTTCCAATAACTATAGCAATTTCTCTGTTGATTATGGCTGCGTTGACTAATACATATCTACTCTTCTTCTTAAAAGTACGGGAGTTGCGTTCTCTCCATGTTTGCAACACTGTGGCTGTAAAGAAAATCTTGCCAATCTCTATCATCAACTTCGATATGTGACCTCCATTGTTCAGGTAATCAATTTCTTCTTCCAGGTTGCCAATTTGTTCAGAGTTGAAGCACTTTAGTTTTTGTATTGCCCACAATCGCTTACTGAAGCGACACTCGAAGAACAGGTGGTTATGTGTTTCAGAAAAATTGTTACATAAAACACATCTGTCCTCTTCAATAATCCCCCAAATGCACAACCTTTCTTTGGTAGGAAACCTACCCAGAATGGCCTTGTATATAGTCTGTGCCATTTTAGGAGGAGTAGAGCGTGTCCAGATCACATTACTCCATTGGACCGTAGGGTTAGTCGTTCTGATGCTCTCCCATACATCCCCAAGCCTAAAATTACCATTTTGCCATCTCCATTTGTCTTTATTTCGGTTAGGGTAAATTGGCAAGGATGAAATTTCGTCAGTGAAATTTCGAGCTACCAAACTATTACTGCACTGCCAATTTTGATTGGAGATAATCATGCTGACTGACACATTTGGTGCCACGTAAGTTGAGTAGCTATCTCACCCCAGCTTTTCAATTAGGTTTGTTCATTTAGCCATGGATCTCTCCAGAGGGATGTGATTGATCTATTTGCAATTTCACATTGTATTTTAGGTTTAAGTTCTGTAACGTCCCGATTTTTTCTAACTTGGTTGAATCGTAATTATAGATTTATCTGTAAAAATAATTCAGATAAATGATATTGGATATGAATATTATAGAAATTAGAATAATGTATATATTTTTAATTTTTTATTTATATATTTAATAAGTAAACAATGTTTTAACATTTTTGTTCATCTCGAAAGCTTGCTATAAATTCTATAACTATTGTATATATTTGTGGTAAATAAGTAAACAGTGTTTTGTCAAATTATTTAATATTTTTCTAAATCTCCTTAAAAAATGAACTTAAATGGTTATGATACATTTCAAATAAGCCCAAATATGCATAGTATTATACATTAACAAAACTAAATGAAATGAAGGGAAACATATAAAAATCAACCTGAAACAAGCTAAAGGCCTAGAGTTTGTACTAACTTAAAACTGAAGACAACAAGATATAGAGTAGTTATGTATAGACTAAGACCATTGGAAGTGAAAGCCGAAAAACTGGCATAAATGACAAGCTGAGAAAGGAGACAGTTATAAATCACTTGGAAGCTAAGTATGGCTATTTAATTCATTTAGTGTAAGAGCTATAACATGGCCGTATACATATACCAGGAAAATATATGTGTGAAGCCTTTCAAACATTTCTTTTCCCAATCAAAAATGCCCAGCTAACCTATACAGTTACACCTAGAAATTTGCACATGATTGAAACAAGTAGCATTAGCCTAGAATACTACTGCATTTCAAATCAATCCTACACTACCTAAGCTATCTAGTACTGCACATATCCTCGAAGAAACAAGGTATGGTCGTGGCTTTTCATTTCAAGATGCTGTTAGAACAGCTATGAACATGGCTATATACATACTGCATTTTCATTTGCCATGCATTTGTCATTTCAGTTTAAATCACAAGCCCAGCCCCATACCTACCCTGTTATAGCCCAATCGAGGACATATTTTAATACTTGTTTCATCTATAAATACGCTCACATACCACCATGTTTTTCACACAAGAACCTGAGTTGAACCAGTGTAGATAAAATGGAGCAGCAAAATCAATAAACAGAGGAGAACTAGAAGCTGAAAGATGATAGTAAACTGATATTGAAATTCTATGAACAGAGGAGAACATAATATGTAAGTAAACTCACTTTTACTTTGTTTAAAATCTTTTCTATAGATGCTTTTGTATGCTCATACGTAGGTAGGTAATTTTATGTTGGTATAGTTTGTATACTACTTATATAAACCCCGATCTGATGGTATACAAGGCAAAGAAAAACCCAGTAAAGAACAAAGTTTTATAAGTAAAGAAACAGTAAGTAAACTTACTTTTAATCTTGTACTAAATATTTTCTATGAATAATATTGAGTATGTACAAGTTATTTAGTTTACATACATGGTGGGTGTATCTTCTATAACACTCACACATTAATCTGTGAAGGCCTAAATTCCGAAAGACACTTAATCATGTCTTTGGATAAACATAAAACAGAAGCAAAACTAATTATATACTATAGTTAGAAATCTACAACGAAAATTCTAACGAGTTTCAAGGTTAGAATTCTACATGGAAGTAGTTCATATACCCCCTAGGATATAATAAAAACAGTTGCTAGTCATTTGGATTCGCTACTATGTTTGGCCTAAAACATGTAGAACAAATGCGCCAAAAGGGAAGTTTCATCGTAGGAGTTGTTGATAAGGTTTTGGTTTGACAGTCAAAATACTGTAGTGGTGATCGGAGGCAACTTTGGACTTAAGAGTGGAGTTAGTAAAAATGAAGTGATGTGTGACGATGATTGTGGTAATGAGTTAACCAGTCATGTATTAGCGCATATGCACAAGTGCACTATGTGCACCACGATGCCATGCTACATAATACACACTAAAGAAGATGAAGTCGCCGCAGTAACACCAGAAAGAAGAAACAAAGGAGTGTTGAGTGTTTTAGATGGTTTGAGCATTTAAGCCAGGCAAAGTGGAAAAATAATAGCAATGAAGAAAAGCAAGAGAAAATCAAAGAAAATTAGAAGTAAGTCGCAACATAGAAGAGAAAGACAGAAGCTGGAGCAAGATGTTAATTCATATGAGTGCTGAAAGTAACAGTGCATTGAATTGAATTATGTATGATTCACGCAAGCATTAAGAACGAAAGGAGAGTTAGAGAGTTGGATTTAAATAGTAGCATTTTCGTGAAACTGGGCATTCACTTTTATTCGTTGTTTAGCTTCCTAGAACAAAAGAGGAACATGTATGTGGTCATTTATGTTCAATGCGTGTACACTGTAGTATTGGTATATAGGGATAACGAGGCACTACAGGGCTGGGATATGGACACATGAAGGTGTAACCGTGGTGCTTGAACAAAAGAAAGGAGATCAAACTAAAGCTACGAGATGAAATGGAAGTAGCAGATCATCAAGTTAGAAAAAGAGTGCAGTGTTCTTGAGTTAGTCCATGGAACGGTGAGGAGTTCTTGTTACTGGGTGAGTTCTGTTAAAGATTGCGTGAATTAGTACATAGAAAAAGAAACACAAGAAACAAGAGAAGAAAAAGAAAAGATGCGAGGGACAGAGAAAAGAAGAGGTGCCATGTTTATGAACCGTAGTGTACATAGGAGTATCATCAAGATAATAAGAGTAGAAAAGGGAAATGGGCCGTGGGGTTGGGCTTAAAAAGGGCTTCAGAAATTTGTAAATAAATTAGGAAAAGAACATAAAGAATACGGGAACGGGATTAAGTAATTTGGGCCGGGATTTCTGGTAAATCAAGTTTTAAAATAAAATAGGAAATGAAATAAAAATAGAAAAATAAAAGAAAATAATTAAAAAGGGAAAGTAGACTTAAGCATTTGGGCCTATTGGGCCACAAAACAAAGGAAAATATAAAATAAGAAGGGTAGAGAGGAGGGTAAACATTGGGCCATAATTGATGGTCTGGAAGTAAATAATACAACTAAAAAGGAGAAATAAGTAGAAAAAGAAAATGGAAGTGATCGCACAAGGAAAAGGAAGCGATCGCGCAAGGAAATGGAAGAGATCGCGCAAGGAAAAGGAAGTGATCGCGCAAGAAAATGGAAGTGATCGGGCTGGGAAATGAGAGAAGAGGAAATAAATAGAAAATGAAGAGGAAATAAAGTAGAAATTTATATAACTTAAATTATTAATGTTTGTTTAGGAATAAAATGATAATTTACAAAGGTGTTAATTGCAAATAACTATTGAAATAAAACAAACTAACATTATTGAATTAAGTACCGTGTGCGATGTACACGCTTTAGTTGTTCATTTATAAAGGATAGTCAAAACTGAATAAATTACCGTGTGCGATGCACGCGCTTAAGTTGGTCATTTATAAAAGATAGTCAAAATGTCTGGATTTAAACAATGCAGACATATACCATTCTGTTTGGCTGAAGCTTATAAATTAAAAAGTATATAAAATGAATTGTGCTAAGTTGATAACTATTCCATTGAACAAGAATTGTTTATTAAGTATCGACTAACCATAAAAGACATCACGCTAATCATTTCGAAGGGTCCGGAATTAATATTCCCAAATTATTAACTATTGACTCGATGAATAACTTGGAATAGTATTTCCAAACGAAATCAAGTTGATCAAATAAAAAGAGTCGAGAAGAAATATTATTCACAGTTCTAAGTAAATAACATTTAAAACAAGTGTTTGTAGATGTTGTTTAGTTGTAAAAGAAATTAGTAAGGGAATTAGGTAAATCTTCTAATAATAAGATTATTCTGTAGTTCACAAGTTAAATCGAATTGAGATGAAAAATCGAATATGTTGAAATTAGGGAAGTATCATTTACTTCCCATTTTAATAAAAAATTTAATTATTTAATTTATTTTCAGAAGTAAAGTATAAGCTAAAATAAATGTTTTATATCTTAGAGTATGGATTACAACACTATTATTATAATCAACAATTTCTGTAAAGGGATAGACTCGTAAACTGGATCAAGTTTAAATAGATAAAATATAGGAATAATCATTTTTAACCAGTTTTTGAATGACGTTTGGTTGAATTTTAATTGTCGAACTATAATCAACAAGTTATGTTATGGGAATTAATGGTTGATTGATTTGATAGTTATGTTGTGATTATTTTAAACTAGAATAGTTTAAAGTAAACATTTACACATCATTCTGTATTAGACCACCATTTAAATCTGTATGTTGAATTTTATATGAAAAATAATTCTATCAAATAAATCCTGATAATCAGTTAGGATATAGAAACCACATTAAATATGTTGACTTGATTACTATTAAGTATCACTTGACCCTAAAAGATATTAACGTTGTCGTTTCGAAGAATCCGGAATGTATATTCCACTTTGATTCTATTTATACGAGTCAGAGATTGTTGAAGATAACTGAAGACAGTGTTTATGCAAGGACTGTTCTGGTTACAGAGTGGTGCCTTTGGTTTGTCCAGACCCAGGACAACTTATATGGCCGAATGTCTGACGGAGTATACCTAGCAGATTACGTAAGTTGATCTCTTTAAAACTATGTTTGGTGGTGGAGGAATTCGTTTCTCTTAGTTTTTTACCCATGGTTTTGGGGAAACCAATTTGTGATTTGACGGGTTTGACGATGTGACATTCAAAGTGAATAAAGATATATTACTTTGAAGATAAGTGATAACCTCAAGCCACACAACCGGGAAATGACAAAAATCGGGCAGGCAGCATAACTATGTGGGTCGCTCCCATTAGGGTGTATAATCACCTATCTAGAGAAAATTCATTTCCTTCTTTAATCTATCTGATGTTGTCCCTTTTGGGAAACGGTTGCTGATCCCAACCGTTGGTGATATACATTCGATACACTCAAGCGAAATGAGTGGTCAGTCATGTGTGGGCCGGGTTGCAAGACGTTCTTGTTAAACCCAGTGTATTCTTCTCTAGAGATACACTATCTGCAGTTGGTTCCCTACCTTGTCATAGTCGGAATCCAATCTCCAATAAGCGCCCGCGGTTTTGTTTGTATACTATATATGTGGAGCGTGAGATGCAAGCGTTCCGCCAGATTCTAATATATTTATGGAAAACCCTAGACATTATTATAATATCAGAATAATTATGATTTCAAAATGTTTCGGGTTATTGTAAGATAAAAACTGTCCTGTTTATGTGTGGATCGGTCTTACGATTATCTTTTCTTTCAAAAGAAAATTTCCAATTTAAGCAAACTGTTTAAAATTGTTTACTCACACCAGTCTCATGACTGACCCAGAGTTTATTTTTCTATGTTTTCCCTAAACTTTTGGGTGCCCAAATTTGTATAGGCAGTGAAGTAGTTCAGGATCTTACAGATATCCTGGAAGGAGCTTGAAGCAAGAGGCTTTGTCAATAGATATATAGTTTTATTTCTGCTGTATTGTATATGTGATGTACTCTGATGACATATGTAAGTACTGATACTATTTTGTATTTCAAATGATGTTATATATTATATTTTGTCCATTCCGCTGTGAGATTCGCGTCACTCTGATTATGTTCTATTATGTTCTTCTTTTTCTTCTATTATACTTTTCTATCTTTCTATTTCTCACCCTCTAACTTCTTTCTATTAATGATCTGGTACTTCCGATACTTGAATGGTCGACAGGTTATACAGGATACGTGTTTGTGTCAATTTTTAGGATCGAAAATCCTTGGATCATTACAGTGGTATCAGAGCATAAGGTTGAGTAATAATCTTGGCTCTGTGGCGTAACCCGATAGAGATGGGGTTAGTAATACCCTAGATTGAGTTAAGTGTATATACGAGAAAACGTATTTGTAGGTTTTTATAAAAATGATTTTTATATTATGTTGATTGATTTGTTGAGTGGTATAAAAAATTTAAGTCGACGCATTTAGCCGATGGAGTCGATAGGGATTTTTAAACACTCGAACAAAGTAATTCGACACAGTATCATTTTAAAAGCTGGATAAATGAAATAATTTTATCCAAAATCATATTTTTATATAAAAGGAATAATTGTTTGGAATTATTGTTATATATAAATATGTCGACAGTTATCATTATAATCATATAAGATTATAACTTGAATTGGGTATATACAGAACGAATTAAAGCTGTATAAGAATGAAAAATACAAACTGGAAAATGTGTTGAGTAAAACAAAATGTTGGAAAAATTCAAAGACTTTGAATCTACAATAGAATTGAGATATGTCAGACTGGGTTAAAATAAAAACTGGAAATTTGGACTTTGGAATTTGAAATTTTAATTGGGGTAAGACTGAGGCTAAATTAGTAATTTAAATGGAATTTGAGTCTAAAAGGATAATTCAAGGCAGATAAATATGTTTGAATAGGTTGATTCAAATAAATAAAGTAGATCAAATTTGGAGTTTATTTTCCAAATGAAATCAAGGATATTTTCTTCAAATAGAAAATTTGATAAATATGGGTTGATAAGGAATTAAGATATAGAGTTAAGAAATTAGAACCTAACTAGAGATGAGGGGAGTTAAATAATTTTCCGAGTATTGATCTGATGTTGATTTCTGTCTTCGAGGTTGATACTTAGAGAATTATTCTCTTACCAATTTACGGTCAGGAAATAATAGATGTTGAAGAATTGAATGCATGAATAAGAAATGAGAATGTTTTTCCAACTGTAGCAACAGATAGCTAATTTTTGACTTATTTAATGGTTTGAATTCTGTGAAATGTTTTGATATGTAAATTGTGTATTTTGGATGCCTTGTTTGTCGCGATCGTTAGGTGATGACCCATGTTTGCATTTTTATTTAAATCTATAATCTTGAGTATAACTGGAATCTTCTTGTTACTCTTTAATTTCGGGGACAAAATTCTTTTAAGGGGAAGGAGTGTAACGTCCCGATTTTTACTGACATGGTTGAAATGTAATTATAGATTTATCTGTAAAAATAATTCAGATAAATGATATTGGATATGAATATTATAGAAATTAGAATAATGTATATATTTTTAATTTATTGTTTATATATTTAACAAGTAAACGATGTTTTAACATTTTTGTCCGTCTCGAAAGCTTGCTATAAATTCTATAACTATTGTATATATTTGTGGTAAATAAGTAAATAATGTTTTATCAAATTATTTAATATTTTTATATTTTTTTAAAACTCCTTAAAAAAATGAACTTAAATGGTTATGATACATTTCAAATAAGCCTAAATATGCATAGTATTATATATTAACGAAACTAAATGAAATGAAGGGCAACATATAAAAATCAACCTGAAACAAGCTAAAAGCCTAGAGTTTGTACTAACTTAAAACTGAAGTAAACGAGAAAAGACAACAAGATATAGAGTAGCTGTGTATAGACTAAGACCATTGGAAGTGAAAGCCAGAAAACTGGCATAAATGACAAGCTGAGAAAGGAGACAGTTATAAATCACTTGGAGGCTAAGTATGGCTATTTAATTCATTTAGTGTAAGGGCTATAACATGGCCGTATACATATACTAGGAAAATATATGTGTGAAGCCTTTCAAACATTTCTTTTCCCAACCAAAAATGCCCAGCTAACCTTTACAGCTACACCTACAAATTTGCACATAGTTCAAACAAGTAGCATTAGCTTAGAATACTGCTGCATTTCAAATCAATCCTACACTACCAAGCTATCTACTACTGCACATATCCTCAAAGAAACAAGGTATGGTCGTGTATTTTCATTCCAGGATGCTGTTAGAACAACTATGAACATGGCTACATACGTACTGCATTTTCATTTGCCATGCATTTGTCATTTCAGTTTAAATCACAAGCCCAGCCTATACCTACCCTGTTATAGCCCAAGCTACGACATATTTTAACACTTGTTTAAACTATAAATATGCTCACATACCACCACGTTCTTCACACAAGAACCCGAGTTGAACCAGTAAAGATAAAATAGAGCAGCAAATTCAATAAACAAAGGAGAGCTAGAACCTGAGAGATGATAGTAAACTGATATTGAAATTCTAAGAACAGAGGAGAACAAAATATGTGAGTAAACTCACTTTTACTTTGTTTAAAATCTTTTATAAAGATGCTTTTGTATGCTCATAAGTAGGTAGGTAATTTTATGTTGGTATAGATTGTATACTACTTATATAAACCTCGATCTGATGGTATACAAGGCACAGAAAAATCCAGTAAAGAACAGAGTTTAATATGTAAAGAAACAGTGAGTAAACTTACTTTTAATCTTGTACTAAATCTTTTCTATGACTAATATTGAGTATGTACAAGTTATTTAGTTTACATACATAGTGGGTGTATCTTCGATAACACTCACACATTAATCTGCGATGGCCTAAATTCCGAAAGGCACTTAATCATGTCTCTGGATAAACACAAAACAGAAGCAAAACTAATTATATAGTATAGTTAGAAATCTATAACGGAAATTCTAACAGGTTTCAAGGTTAGAATTCTACATGGAAGTAGTTCATATACCCCTAGGATATAATAAAAACAGTTGCTAGTAATTTGGATTTGCTACTGTGTTTGGCCCAAAACATGTAGAACGGATGTGCCAAAAGGGACTACGTTGAATTTGCAAAACGATTTATTGTTAGTTTCATAGTAGTAGTTGTTGATAAGGTTTGGGTTTGATAGTCAAAATAATGTAGAGGTGATCGGAGGCAACTTCGGACTTAGGAGTGGAGTCAGTAAAAATGAAGTGATTTGTGACGATAATTGCGGTAATGAGTTAATCAGTCATATTAGTGCGTATGCACAAGTGCACTGTGTGCACTGCAATGCCATGCTACATAATACACGGTGCAGAAGATGAAGTAGCCGCAGTAACACTTGAAAGAAGAAATAAAGCAGTGTTGAGTGTTTTAGATGGTTTGATCGTTTAAGCCAGGCAAAGTGGAAAAATAATAACAATGAAGAAAAGCAAGAGAAAGCCAAAGAAAATTAAAAGTAAGTAGCAACATAGAAGAGAAAGACAGAAGCTGGAGCAAGATGTTAATTCATATGAGTGCTGAAAGTAACAGTGCATTGAATTGAAGTATGTATGATTCACGCAAGCATTAAGAACGAAGGGAGAGTTAGAGAGTTGGATTTAAATAGTAGCATTTACATGAAACTGGGCATGCACTTTTATTCATTGTTTAGCTTCCTGGAATAAAAGAGGAACATGTATGTGGTCATTTATGTTCAATACGTGTACATTGTAGTATTGATACATAGGGATAACGTGGCACTACAGGGCTGGGATATTGACACATGAAGGTGTAGCCGTAGTGCTTAAACAAAAGAAAGGAGACAAACTAAAGCTAGGAGATGAAATGGAAGTAGCAGATCATCAAGTTAGAAAAAGAGTGCAGTGTTCTTAGTCCATGGAACGGTGAGGGGTTCTTGTTACTGGGTGAGTTCTGGTAAAGATTGCGTGAGTTAGTACATAGAAAAAGAAACGCAAGAAACAAGAGAAGGAAAAAAAAAGATGCGAGGGACAGAGAAAAGAAGAGGTGCCATGTTTATGAACCATAGTGTACATGGGAGTATCATAAGGATAATAAGAGTAGAAAATGGAAATGGGTTATGGGGTTGTGCTTAAAAAGGGCTTCAGAAATTTGTAAATAAATTAGGAAAAGAACATAAAGAATAGGGGAACGGGCTTAAGTAATTTAGGCCGGGATTTTTGGTAAATCAAGTTTTAAAATAAAATAGGAAATGGAATAAAAACAGAGAAATAAAATAAAAGAATTAAAAAGGGAAAGTAGACTTAAACGTTTAGGCCTGTTGGGCCACAAAACAAAGGAAAATATAAAATAAGAAGCGTAGAGAGGAGGGTAAACATTGGGCATAATTGATGGGCTTGAAGTAAATAAAAAACTAAAAAGGGGAAATAAGTAGAAAAAGGAAATGGAAGTGATCGCGCAATGAAAAGTAAGTGATCGCGCAAGGAAATGGAAGAGATCGCGCAAGGAGAAGGAAGTGATCGCGTAAGGAAATGGAAGTGATCGGGCTAGGAAATGAGAGAAGAAAACAAGGAGGAAATAAAGTAGAAATTTATATAACTTAAATTATTAATGTTTGTTTAGGAATAAAACGATAATTTACAAAGGTGTTAATTGCAAATAACAATCGAAATAAAACAAACTAACATTATTGAATTAAGCACCGTGTGCGACGTACACGCTTTAGTTGTTCATTTATAAAGGATAGTCAAAACCGAATAAATTACCGTGTGCGACGCACGCGCTTAAGTTGGTCATTTATAAAAGATAGTCAAAATGTCTGGATTTAAACAATGCAAACAAATACCATTCTGTTTGGTTGAAGCTTATAAACTAAAAATTATATTAAATGAATTGTGCTAAGTTGATAACTCTTATATTGAACAAGAATTGTTTCTTAAGTATCGACTAACCATAAAAGACATCACGCTAATCATTTCGAAGAGTCCGGAATTAATATTCCCAAATTATTAACTATTAAATAAAATGACTCGATGAATAACTTGGAATAGTATTTCCAAATGAAATCAAGTTGATCAAATAAAAAGAGTCGAGAAGAAATATTATTCACAGTTCTAAGTAAATAACATTTAAAACAAGTGTTTGTAGATGTGGTTTAGTTGTAAAAGAAATTAGTAAGGGAATCAGGTAAATCTTCTAATAATAAGATTATTTTGTAGTTCACAAGTGAAATCGAATTGAGATGAAAAATCGAATACGTTGGAATTAGGGAAATATCGTTTACTTCCCGTTTTAATAAAAAAATTAATTATTTAATTTATTTACAGAAGTAAAGTATAAGCTAAAATAAATGTTTTATATCTCAGAGTATGGATTACAACACTATTGTTATAATCAACAACTTTTGTAAAGGGATAGACTCGTAAACTAAATCAAGTTTAAATAGATAAAATACAGGAATAATCATTTTTAACCAGCTTTTGAACGATGATTGGTTGAATTTGAATTTTCGAACTATAATCAACAAGTTATGTTGTGGGAATTAATGGTTGATTGATTTGATAGTTATGTTGTGATTATTTTAAACTTGAATAGTTTAAAGTAAACATTTACACATCATTCTGTATTAGATCACCATTTAAATCTGTATGTTGAATCTTATAAGAAAAATAATTTTATCAAATAAATCCTGATAATCAATTAGGATATAACAACCACATTAAATATGTTGATTTGATTACTATTAAGTATCACTTGACCCTAAAAGATATTAATGTTGTTGTTTCGAAGAATTCAGAATCTATATTCCCCTTCGATTCGATTTATATGAGTCGGAGATTATTGAAGACAACTGAAGACGGTGTTTATGCAAGGACTGTTCTGGTTACAGAATGGTGCCTTTGGTTTGTCCAGACCCAAGACAACTTATATGGCCGAATGTCTGACAGAGTATACCTAACAGATCGCGTAAGTTAATCTCTTCAAAACTATGTTTGGTGGCGGAGGAATTCATTGCTCTTAGCTTTTTACCCATGGTTCGGAGGAAACCAATTTGTGATTTGATGGGTTTGACGATGTGATATTCAAAGTGAATAAAGATATATTGTTCTGAAGGTAAGTTATAACCTCAAGCCTCACAACCGGGAAATGACAAAAATCGGGCAGGCATGGCTATGTGGGTCGCTCCCATTAGGGTGTATAATTACCTATCTAGAGAAAATTCATTTCCTTCTTTAATCTATTCGATGCTGTCCCTTTTCGGGAAACGGTTGCTGATCCCAACCATTGGTGACAAACATTCGATACACTCAAGCACAATGAGTGGTCGGTCATGTGTGGGCCGGGTTGCAAGACGTTCTTATTGAACCCAGTGTATTCCTCTAAGAGATATATTATCGGCAGGTGGTTCCATACCTTGTCATAGTCAGAATCCAATCTCCAATAAGCGCCTGCGGTTTTGTTTGTATACTATATATGTGGAACGTGAGATGCAAGCATTCCGCTAGATTCTAATGTATTTATGGAAAACCCTAGACATTATTATAATATCAGAATAATTATGATTTCAAAATGTTTTGGGTTATCGTAAGATAAAAACCATCCGTGTTTATGTGTGGATCAGTCTTACGATTATCTTTTCTTTCGAAAGAAAATTTCCAAGTTAAGCAAACTGTTTAAAATTGTTTACTCACACCAGTCCATGACTGACCCAAAGTTTATTTTTCTATGCTTTCCCTAAACTCTTGGGTGCCCAAATTTGTACGGGCAGTCAAGTAGTTCAGGATCTTACTGATATCTTGGAAGTAGCTTGGAGTAGGAGGCTTCATCGATAGATATATAGTTTTATTTCCGTTGTATTGTATATGTGATGTACTCTGATAACATATGTACGTACTGATACTATTTTGTATTTCAAATGATGTTGTACATTATATTTTGTCCATTCCGCTGTGAGATTCGCATCACTCTGGTTCTGTTCTATTATTTTCTTCTTTTTCTTCTATTCTACCTTTCTATCTTTCTATTTCTCACCCTCTAACTTCTTTCTATTAATGATCTGGTATTTCCAATACTTGAATGGTCGACAGGTTATATATGAGACGTATTTGTGTCGATTTTTAGGATCGAAATCCTTGGGTCGTTACAAGTTCATTCCTAAGCTATCGTGCAATTTTTCCAGATCACAGAGGCATTGTTATCAATGCTTGTAATCCAGAAATTTGTTTTCATGTAACGGGCTCTCATCCACACGGCCCATAAGTTGTTAGAGGATATCAATTTCCAAACTACTTTAAGCCCATAGGCCTTTTTTAGTTCAAATAGGTTTTTAAGCCCAACTCCTCCCTCTTTCTTTGGTCTGCAAAGCATTTTGTAACTGATTTTGTGTAATCCCCCCTTCCATATGAAATCAGCACATACTGTATTAATTTTGGCAATTGAGCAATTTGGAAGGTCTACAGCAAAAAACCTGATTTTAGAAGTTATTACTGTGTGAACTAATTCAACTCTACCTGCAAAAGATAGCAATTTTACCTCCATCCTTGCAATTTATCTCTTATGTCATCCACTAACTTTCCACATTCAACATCAGTTATGGTGTTGTTTGAAAGCGGCACCCCCAAGTACTTAACTTGGAGGGAACCTTCTTGAACCCCAATGGCTTCTAAGTATTCTTGTTTGTGACTGCAAAACTTACTAAAATAACACTTAGTTTTAAGTTCATTCACTTTGAGACCCACCCACTTCTCTAAATTTTGAAAAATGCATTTCAATTGATTAATTGCTGTATTTGAGGGTTTGAACACCACTAACTGATCATCTGCATATATAAGATGGGTAACTTTAGGCAGTGATTGTAGACTGGTAAAATTTCATTTCTTTCAGTCGCAAGTTCCATCTGCAAAGTGAACCGTTCCATTGCAACTGCAAATAGGTAAGGGGAGAAGGGTTCCCCTTGTCTGATGCCTCTAGTGCTTGAAATGAAACCCTTTGGTACCTCATTGATTAGGATAGAAAAAGCTGGGGTATTAAGGCAAAATTCAATAAGTTTGATAAGGTTATCTGGTAACCCCATTGTGACTAACATGTGTGAGATGAACCTTCTATTGACTATGTCATATGCCTTGTGCAAGTCAATTTTAAGACAAAGCTTGTCTGCACCCTTCTTGTTGAATTCACTTACTAATTCATGTGCCATGAGGGAATTTTCTGATATAAATCTACCTTTTATAAATGCACTTTGACATTGAGAGATTAGGTCAGGAAGCACATTATTCAATCTATTGCATATGATTTTTCTCAGGATTTTGTAGACCACATTATAGCAGGAAATATGCCTATAGTCTTCTATTCTGCTTAGATTTTGGACTTTGGGGATGAGAGATACAAATGAGTGGTTAATTTCTCTTCTGAATTCATCTGTATCCAGTGCTTCTTGAAAAGCTACTAACAAATGATGTTTCAGGTATTCCTAGTGTAGTTTGAAGAAGGCTGCCCCCATTCCATCAGGCCATGGGCTAGAGTCGTTATGGATGGAGAAAACAGCAGTCCGCAGTTCCCTTATGCTAACCTTATCACTGAGCATCAGCCTCCCCTCAGTGCTGATTTTCCTTCTGCACTCAATGTGGGGTAAGTTATCTTCATAATTGCCATTGAAAATCTCAGTGTTGTAGGATATAGCAGTGTCTTCAAGTTGTTTGATGTGCTGTTGAGAGTCATCCTGTTCATTGAGACAATTTAAGAGATTGTTATAGTGTTTTCTTTGTGACATTTTAGTATAAAAAATTTAGTGCATTCATCTCCCTGTGTTAGCCATTTTTCCTTAGCTTTTTGTTTGATCTCCAATGCTTTGACCTCTAAAGCAGTCTTAAGGCACCGCTCGAGTTCATAGAAATCACAGTTGAGTCCTTCATTTAGTGGGTCAGTGTCTAATAGCTCCTATGTGTGCTCTAATTGAGATTGAATATTTTGGATGTGGTCACCCTCTTTACGTCTGATTTTATTCCAATTTTTGAGATTGGTCTTGCACTACTTGAGTAGCATAACCAGTTTAAACATGTCATTGCCGTCCGGAGTGGTCAAGTGTTGGAAATTAACTGCTTCTTCATACCCCAGAATGTGATGCCAGTGATTGGCGTATTGAGATGGTTTACCCTTTGGATTAGTGGAGTTATTGAAAGTAATTAACAAAGGGGAATGGTCACTGGTAGAAGAGGCTAAGACTGTAGCATTGAGACCATTGATCTGGTTTAATAAATGTGAATTTGCAAGGGATCAATCAAGTCTTAATGTGATTTTCTTAGCCTCACCACTTCTCCATGTGAACTACAGATCTGAAAGGGGTAGCTCAGATAATCCACTAGCTAATACACAGTTGTTGAATTCTAAAACCTGGGAAAGCTTGAGAGTAAGTCCTCCTTTCTTTTCACGTGTTCATAGTACTGCATTAAAGTCTCCCAATAGTAACCATGGAGAGTGTATAGTTTTAGAAATAGCGGCTAAACTAGTCCATAGAGTTGCTCTTCCAGAAGCTAGATTACTTGCATATATGAATGAAATAAAAAGCTCCAAACCACTAGTATGTTTAACACATACCATAACTTGTTGGTCATCACTGTTAATTGGGTTACATTTCCATGATGCAACATCCCGAAAAATAGCAATACGACCTCTTGATGACGAGCTTAAATTATCAGTGGTATTCCATGTGTAACGATTTAGATTTTGCTCAAACCTAATCGATCGCAAAATCGACCAAGACTATTCAAAACCCGAATACACTAACTCTGGGAATATAACACATCAGAACAAATAGCAGAAGACTTTTATTACATCATAATAACGTAACATCAGAGTACATAATATATCATAGTATATCGAATATAATACAACGGAAGATAAATTTACAATAGATTTAATACAGTGCAACAAAAAACAATAAACTGATACAGCGGAAGTCTATCAATGCTCTGGACACAGCTTTAAGCTTCGATCCAGAATCCTGCTTAATATATCTACAAAATAATCTACTCGACTTCCCATGTGGAAAAGAGGGCACCCGAGTTTGCAAAGTGAAACAAACCACAAGTCAGTCATGGAACTAGTGTGAGAAATCTTAGTTAACTAATCTAATAATAAGGCTAATCACAGGAGCACGCCACTATCGCGGAACAGGTTTACTCCATTGGATTTCTAGTGCATAAATAAAGTAAATCGTTAAACAATGCAATGCTTTTTAGAAAAATGAGACCATTATAAGACTCAAGTCCCATCACACAATGCAATGCAAACCGGAGGATAGAGTTTTACCTTATAATGGTCAAAAGTGCTTGATACGATAAAACAGATTTGATATTATTATTAGTGTATATATGTTTCAAAAACATCCAATCATAATGTATCAATCATAGACGGCATAGCTACCATATACTATGTCGCCATACTAGTTTTACAATCAAAACCGCATGATGTCTTATTGGAAGTTGGATTTCCATCATGAGTCAGGGCTAGGGACGATCTCCTTACATATTCGAGACACTATAGCAATGTCTCAGGATCCCCCGCAGTGAACCCTTGGATCTTGCAGGGCTGGTCCACAAATATACCTTAGTGGATTGGCAATTCCTGAACACACGTTTCCCGGTCCTATTGAACCTATAAATTGCTCACTGTCGACCAATATAACCGAGGCCTCTGTAACACCCCGTATTTCTGTTAACACTAAAGAAACGAATTAAAGAATATTTAATTTTAAATGTGATAATTAAGGGAAACGGGTTACGCTATTGTGTTCGTCTCGGAATTTTAGTTGAGATAGAGTCCGAGTTTGCGTGAATTGGACTTCGTATGAAGAAGTTATGGTGATCGGAAGTTTCAGAAAAATTCAAACAAATTTCAAAAATTCAAATTCAGACTCAGATTGGGCTAGGCGGGAAAATTCCCGCTAGGGGCCAAGTCGACCAGGGGGTCGACCTGGGGGTCGAACTACCCATACAGGTCGACCAGGGGGTCGACCTAGGGGTCAACCTGCCCCCCGGGCAGATTTGAAAGATGACGATTTGGTGACTGTTTGATGAGTCATTAGGGTTTCTGATCCGGTCTGAATAGCTGCGGTTAATTATGGGTTGGTCGGATGGCCTAAATTAATTCTAAACTCTATATAAACACATGTAGACTCAAACCCTAAAATCAAAATAAAAATTAGAACCATGGCCGCCATGCTGTCAACTTGCAACCTAAAGTAGACACCACCATTTAGGAGAAAGAAAAGCTAATCAACTCAATTCTATTCAACTCAAATCTAAACAACAACGAATTTGTCTTCTTCAAGGGAGAGCTAAATCAATTTCAGAACTCAGATTTCGGAACTCAAGACCTTCTTTGAGTTGTGAGTTCGATTTCTTTAATAAGATAATTAACAATTTAATTAGGTTGAGTTATGATTTGGGTTATATGGTTATGTTGTGAATCACTGGCCGTTATGTTATTATCTATGTTGTAAATCTATGATGTTATTATCTATGTTGTAAAGTTGTGATGTTATTATATATGTTGTAAATCTATGTTAATTGTTGACTTATGTACAATTAATTCATAATGATGCTTCATATGCTAGTTTGGTTATGTTTGTGGAACTAATTCATATGTTAAATCATATGTATATATGCAAGTTTAGATGTTAATTTAGATATGAATCATATGCAAGTTAATGAGAATCGTATACCACCTTACATGTTTCATGACATCTATTTTATGTGTAAGCTTGGATCTAAAGTTTAGGCTAAGACATGTGTGAGTTATATGCTAGTATACAAAATTCTATATGCTAGTTTACATGTAGATCTTAATTTACATGTTTTAGATGCAAGTTTACACCATAGTTTATGTTGCATAAATCACGTATGCAAGTATAAATATGTTGGAATATGAATCATGTAATGTAAGTTTGTGACTATTGCCTTTGCAAGTTTACACCTTATGATTAGATCTATGACATCCATAGTTTATGCAAGTTTGTGACTTTGGCCTATGCAAGTTTTAGATGAAAAACCTTATTCACACATGCAAGTTCACCCCTTATGTTTATATCTAGTTTTTTATTCTATGCATGTTGTGATGTTTTCTCTTTATTCCATAAGTTAGACTATTCGAGTCTAACGTATATTTCACGTTAAATGAACGAACGTACAACGTGGGGGCAATGGGATAATATTAAAAGATTTAATAATGAGAAATGGCATAAATGCCTAAAATGTGATGTTAATTGGTATAATTTTATATACCATAAATAGATGGAGAAAATTAAGGTGTTAATTATAGACATAGTTAAATTTGTAATTGATTGATAGTTTGAATAGGGAAATTAATTCAAATTGGGGATAATTAATTATGTGTAATAATAAACCGCCTAAGACACGAGGTTAGACTCGTTTATGGTGTAAGACTGCCCGGACCTGCCCGGCAAATCCAGCTGCCACAAATGCCATTCTAATGTGGGAGGTCTTAGGCAAAAATTAAATGCGTAACAGTTGTAAAGACATGAGGTTAGGCTCGTTTGTGGTGTAAGACTGCCCGGACCCACCCGGCAAATCCAGATGCCACAAATTCCAGTCTAATCTGGAAGGTCTTTACAAGGTTACGGTCTTAATGAATTAAGAAACACTTAACCAGATAAACATGTAGTGGGACATGAGGGGGTTAAGTGGGTGCCTTGGGTGGCATGTGGAATTTAGTGGATGCCTTGGGTGGCATTTGAAATACGATTAGATGCACTTAACCATGACTGAAACATATAAGAAGACATGAATAAGAATGGGGTTAAGTGGGGAAAAACCATAGAGGGGACCAAGCATAGGTGGAAAGCTTGTGTCATGCACGGGGGCCCTTTTCAAGCCAGTAACCCATTAAGTATCTTTGTGGGCTCGACCCAAGTCGAGGACGGGACACGCGTTCTGGATTTGATTGTAAGAGGTCAAAATGGGTCAGCGGTGGCAACGCAAGTCCAACGGGTTCATATGCGTGTGTGGGCCCGGGCTGGTAGGTAAGACATTGTTGCATCATGTAAATATAAGCCGTGCATTTTTGGTTGTATCGGGTTGCCACTTTGGGGAGTGATACACCCCACTGTGGGGCCAACATGGGTATCTACGAGTTTGGGAGCCGATCGAATGGGGGTAGTGGGTACACCTAGTGGAGATAGGGGCAGACGACACCTATGGAGGTAGCTAGGGGTACACGAAACTACCATTAGCAGTATTAAGTTCTGTAGGCAGGATCAACCTTTAGAGTGACTAGTGGTGGTGCAGTATAGTAATTATCCTATAGTAATTAGGGGCGCCTTTAACGTTTTCTTTTTTCATCCTATTTCCTTTGTTTGCTCTGCCATACCCATTTTGTTCACAGTCATTTTCTTATTTTCCAGCTTATGCCTTAACCTAGTTATTTTGATAATTATATTGTTAAAGTTATCGCACTCGCCAGAATTTATGTCTGACCCCCTTTTCTTTCCGCCTTTTTTCTTCCTTCCCCCCCCCCTCAGGTTTGCAAGGAGGGAATACTACAGCTTAGTGCCGATTTCTTTCAGTTGCTTGAAGAGAGTAGATGTATCGCTTGGGACTCTCTCTTCTTTATGGCTTTGCTTATTCTCAGTGGGGATTTATGCATTTATGTTATTTAAGTATTTGCTTCTTTATGTACTTTGAAGTTTTTGGAAAAGACTATTGATCCTGATGTAATGGTTTTGGAGACTACTTATGTAAACTCGTTTTGAGTTATGATGTTATGAAATAAGTTTTAACTTCCGCTGTGTTGTTTTATTTATTTATTCTTGTAATTTATCTGTTCTATACAACAATAACGCTTCATGGACAATGATGCATTCCCTTTGTGAGTGACATTAATGGACATGGGGTGTTACACGTGGTATCAGAGCTATGGTTACAAGAACAGATAAAAAGTTTTGAAAAGTGTTTTCAAAAGTATTATTTTCCTAGAAAGTATTTTCAAAAACTTATTTTAAAGAAGCTATTTTCAAGGAAAGTTTACTTTAAAAAGCATAATCACCACAAGCCATACATCTCTCTTTCGCTTCCCTTGTTTTAAAACTCTTTCATTTTCTTTTCACATGTCCGGAGCATCTGAGATACCGGAGGGTGTTCATGTACCCGGTTGGTTTCGTCAATATGTCGAGGCTAGGGCCGCTGCCGCGGGTCCGACCAACGTTCCTCCTCCTCCTCCCCCAGCTCCAGTTATTCCTCCACGTGGAGATACTTTCTCTAAGATATGTAAAGACTTTCCTTCGATGGGTGGAAAATCTTTTAGTGGGTAAGAAACGTTCATTGAAGCTAGAAATTGGTTGAAAGAAGTGGAGGATGTGTTTGGCATTTTTGATTTGGACAATTGTAAGAAGGTCCAATTGGCTGCTTGGTTGATGAAGGACGAAGCTTCGTTTTGGTGGGAGGTCACTAATGGGGAGCGTCCAGTTGATACATGGCCAGATTTCAGGCGTAGGTTTAAGGCAAAGTTTCTCTCACGGGCTGAAGAGAATTTATATATGGAAAGATTTTTGGCGTTGAAGCAAGGGAATTTATCAGTGAAAGAATACGTCAACAAGTTCAATCAGTTAGCGAGATTTGGCTTGGACTTGGTGAATACACCCGAAAAGAAGGCCCTGAGATTTGTCAAGGGTTTGAACGAGCCTCTACATGGGTTAGCTATGACCCACATCTCTGTGGGGGCTACCTTCGAGAGACTAGTTGACATGGCACTTATGCATGAAGAGGAGAAGGGCGCCAATGCTAATAAGGCACCCGAGAAGAAAGGGGATCAAAAAAAACTGCAGCAGCAACAATACAACAAGAAAGGTGGTAAAGGCAATAATGGCAAAGGAAAGAAGAAGTGCTTTAATTGTCGGACACCAGACCATCTGAGTAAAGACTGTAGGAAAAAGAAGAAGACTGGTTGTTTCCACTGTGGAGAGGCAGGCCATCTAGTTAAGGACTGCCCAAGGAAACATGGACAAGGGCAAAGAACTTCTGGAGGCCAGCTTCAGGCTCTCATGGCAACGGGGCAGGCAAGGGAGCAGGTCCAAACTCTTGCGGTCCCACTGCTGCAAGAACGAGGTAGAAACATTTCCGTTGAGAGTTTAGTTTTTCTGTTTGATCATCATGTCCGTACTTTATTCGATTCTGGCGCATCACATTCATTTATCTCTATATCATTAGTTGAAACACCGCACTTAAATACTAGTCTTGTTGTGGATCCCATTGTAGTCTCAAATCCTATTGGTGGGTCGGCTCATTTATCCATGGTTTGTAGGGATTTGAGATTGTCTATCTTAGGCATTGGTTTTGAATGTAATGCTTTTGTGCTTGGTTTCATGGGCTATGGGTTGATTCTAGGGATGGATTGGCTAGCCATATATGGTGCCATCCTAGATTGTGAACGAAGGGTAGTAAAATTGTTGACTCGTAGTGGAAAGACCCTTGATATTTCTTGTGACCCTAGAGGATCGGTGATGCTTAGTTATCTTGAGTCACTTGACGCATCCAATGATGATTTACATTCTGTTCGTGTAGTCCGTGAATATGTTGATGTCTTCGATGAGGTAAGGGGTCTACCCCCAAAACGTGAGATAGACTTTCGTATTTATCTTGTAGACAATGCAAAACCAGTTGCATTACCAGTGCTCCACATGACTCCGAGAGAGAGAAGAGAACTCAGTAAGAAAGTGAAAGAACTGCTAGAAAAGGGGTTCATAAGACGTAGTATATCGGAGTGGGGTGCTCCAGTAGTATTTGCCACGAAGGCAGATGGGTCCCTTAGACTTTGTGTGGACTATAGAGAACTTAATAAACTTACTAAGAAGAATAGGCACCCACTGCCGAGGATTGACGATCTCTTCGATCAGTTAGTTGGCACCTCAGTGTTTTCGCAGTTGGACTTAGCCACTGGTTTCCATCAGTTGAGAGTGGCTGAGAACAGCATAGACAAGACTGCCTTTAGGATTCCGGACGGTTTCTATGAGTGGCTTGTAATGCCCTTCGGTTTGACAAACGCCCCCGCATACTTTATTAACTTGATGAGTAGGGTGTTTAGGGAGTACCTTAATAAATTCGTGGTGGTCTTTGTGGATGACGTCTTGATCTTTTCTGAGAGTGAGGAGGAGCATGTCCTACATCTTAGGGAAGTGTTGGAGACCCTTCGAGCGCATAACCTTAAAGCTAAATTTTCTAAATGTCACTTTTGGAGGAAGGAAGTGTGATTCTTAGGGCACGTAGTTTCCAAAGAAGGGATAGCTGTGGATCCCGCGAAGGTGGTGGCCATCCAAGATTGGAAGGTCCCTACAAATGCTACCGAGGTGAGGAGTTTCTTGGCGTTGGCAGGCTACTATAGGAAGTTTATCAAGGACTTCGCAAAGATATCAGCCTCATTGACACGCTTGACGAAGAAGAACCTAGTTTTCACGTGGGATGTAAATTGTGATGATGCGTTCCAACGTTTAAAGAGAGCTTTGACCACAGCCCCAGTCTTAGTGTTGCCAAATGAGAATAAGCCATTTACCGTTTATACCGATGCTTGTGAGACAGGACTAGGTGCAGTCTTAATGCAAGAGGGGAGGGTAATAGCCTATGGAGGAAGGCAGTTGAGAGTGCATGAGAGAAATTACCCTACACATGACCTAGATTTGGCCGCTATTGTTTTCGCGCTTAAGTCTTGGCGCCATTATCTTCTTGGCGAGAAATTCGAATTATCCACAGACCACAAATCGCTGAAATACTTGTTCTCTTAGAAGGACTTGAACTTAAGGAAGCAAAGGTGGATGGAATTCTTAGCGTCCTACGATTTTGAGATAACATATACCCCTAGCAAGGGTTACGTGGTGGCAGACGGCTTAAGTAGGAAAAGGTTGTCTTTGAGTCCGTTGTTTGTTAAGCGGCAAAGCTTAGAGTTCATCTCTACGTTTGACTTTAGACCTTCCATTGACTATGTACCCAGTTTGCTAGCATCCTTAGAGGTCAGACCTACGCTTTTGGGACGGATTGGTGAGGCACAGCGAGATGACCCACAGTTGGTTGAGTTAATAGAGAAGCTCATAAGGAGGGAGTCATCGAGCCATCTCAGTAGGTATACCCTAGATGATAAGTGTTGGTTACGTAGGGACGGTAGACTTTGTATACCGCGAGACGAGAACTTGAGGAAGACCATTCTTAATGATGCACATCGTTTGAAGATGACCATTCATCCTGGCGGGGACAAGATGTACATGGACATGAGACGAGTTTACTTTTGGGCCGGTATGAAGAAGGATGTGGCTGAGTTTGTCGCTAGATGCTTGGTGTGCCAACAAGTAAAAGCAGAGCAAAAGAAGCCCGGTGGGTTGCTTCACCCATTGGAAATTCCACAATGAAAGTGGGAGAGTGTCTCAATGGACTTTGTTGACGGGTTACCGAGATCGAGGAAGGGTAATATATGGATTTGGGTCGTGGTAGACAAACTTACTAAGAGTGCCAATTTCATTCCCGTAAAGAGTAAGAGGACTGCTCCATGGTTAGCCTCCGTATACATTCGAGAGATAGTTCGTTTTCAAGGTGTTCCTTCTAGCATAGTGAGCGATCGCGATCCTATCTTTACTAGCGAGTTTTGGAAGAGCTTGCAAGAGGCGGTAGGGACTCAGTTATGTTTGAGCACCGCATATCATACTTAGACGGATGGCCAGACCGAGAGGGTGAATCGTATTCTAGAGGACCTTTTGAGGCTATGTGTTTTAGACTTCGAAGGTACATAGGAGGAGCATCTTCCTTTGGTGGAGTTCGCATATAATAATAGCTTTCAGTCTAGCATTGGCATGGCATCTTTCGAGGCTCTTTATGGACGGCCGTGTCGTTCGCCTACATGTTGGTGGGAATCTATGGATAAGATCTTACTTGGGCCCGATATGATTAGAGAGACTTTTGAAATGATCGATTTGATTCGAAGGAGGATGAAGACGGTGCAAGATAGGCAGAAATCTTATGCGGGCAAGAGGAGGACAGATCTTGAGTTTGATATTGGGGACATGGTCTTTATCAAGGTGTCTCCATTACGGAATGTTGTTCGCTTTGGGTCTGTTGGGAAGTTAGCACTAAGGTTTGTAGGGCCATTTCCTATTAAGGAGAGGATTGGATAGATGATGTATAGAGTGGAGTTGCCCGAGAAGATTAGTGGTGTACACGACGTATTCCATGTATCACATTTGAGGAAGTGCTTGCACGAGACCGCAGAAGTGGTAGAGCCGAGCTTGCTTAGAGAGGTGGAGATAGAGCGTGATGCGACGATTCGATGAGCTCCTACATGCATTCTTGGGTCGGAGATTAAGAAGTTGAGGAATCGAGAGGTCAAGCTAGTCAAAGTGCAATGGGGAGATGATGAGAGCGACGCTACTTGGGAAACGGAAGAGAAGATGCGTTCCTTGTACCCTTTTCTTTTCGAAGGTATGTATTTCAATTTCTCCTTTATCGCCTAGCTTGTACTTATTCTATCTTTAGTATGTCCTCTCGCTAGTATCTTTGACCTTTAGATAGGGTAGTCCTATGGTTGAAACATGTGTTTGAGACATGTTATGTATGGTGGATGCATGTGGATGCAAGTGTTTGCTAGTGGTTGCTCGTGGATGCATATACACACACTTTAGGCACTAGATCGACTCAGTCACTTTCATATTGCATATTACATATAAATGGATGTATTTGGTAAAATGAATGTACATTGAATGTGTGTATCATATGGATGTTGCATTTAAATGGATGGTTGTGCACACATGTAGTAATGATATGTATAGGATTCTTTGCATACATGATGGATACATGGCACTATCATTATTTGCATTAAGTAGGTCGACTGAATCAGTGGACCGCCTGATTTTGCATTAGTATACGAACATATACACACACTATACATATGTACATGAAAAGCAATAGAAATCTTGCAAGGACCATGGTTGCTAGTGGTTGATGGTTGAGTAGATGGATAATTGGATGGTAGGATATGTTCTTCTTGACTTAGAGATTTCGAGGATGAAATCCTTTAAGTAGGGGAGAATGTAACACCCCGTATTTCTGTTAACACTAAAGTAACGAATTAAAGAATATTTAATTATAAATGTGAGAATTAAGGGAAATGGGTTACACCATTGTGTTCATCTCGGAATTATGGTTGAGATAGAGTCCGAGTTTGCGTGAATTGGACTTCGTATGAAGAAGTTATGGCGATCGGAAGTTTCAGAAAAATTCAAATAGATTTCAAAAATTCAAATTCAGACTCAGATTGGGCTAGGCGGGAAAATTCCCGCCAGGGGCCAGGTCGACCAGGGGGTCGACCTACCCATACAGGTCGACCAGGGGGTCGACCTGCCCCCCGGGCAGATTTGAAAGATGATGATTTGGTGACTGTTTGCTGAGTCATTAGGGTTTCTGATCTGGTCTGAATGGCTATGGTTAATTCTGGGTTGATCGGATGGCCTAAATTAATTATAAACTCTATATAAACACATGTAGACTCAAACTCTAAAATCAAAATAAAAATTAGAACCATGGCCGCCATGCTGTCACCTTGCAACCTAGAGTAGCCGCCACCATTTAGGAGAAAGAAAAGCTAATCAACTCAATTCTATTCAATCAAATCTAAACAATAACAAATTTGTCTTCTTCAAGGGAGAGCTAAATCAATTTCAGAACTCAGATTTCGGAACTCAAGACCCTCTTTGAGTTGTGAGTTCGATTTCTTTAATAAGATAATTAACAATTTAATTAGGTTGAGTTATGATTTGGGTTATATGGTTATGTTGTGAATCATTGACCGTTATGTTATTATCTATGTTGTAAATCTATGATGTTATTATCTATGTTGTAAAGTTGTGATGTTATTATCTATGTTGTAAATCTATGTTAATTGTTGGCTAATGTACAATTAATTCATTATGATGCTTCATATGCTAGTTTGGTTATGTTTGTGGAACTAATTCATATGTTAAATCATATGTATGTATGCAAGTTTAGATGTTAATTTAGATATGAATCATATGCAAGTTAATGAGAATCGTATACCACCTTACATGTTTCATGACATCTATTTTATGTGTAAGCTTAGATCTAAAGTTTAGGCTAAGACATGTGTGAGTTATTTGCTAGTATACAAAATTCTATATGCTAGTTTACATGTAGATCTTAATTTACATGTTTTAGATGCAAGTTTACACCATAGTTTATGTTGCATAAATCACATATGCAAGTGTATATATGTTGGAGTATGAATCATGTAATGTAAGTTTGTGACTATTGCCTATGCAAGTTTACACCTTATGATTAGATCTATGACATCCATAGTTTATGCAAGTTTGTGACTTTGGCCTATGCAAGTTTTAGAAGAAAAACCTTATTCACACATGCAAGTTCACCCCTTATGTTTATATCTAGTTTTTTTATTTTATGCATGTTTTGATGTTTTCTCTTTATTCCATAAGTTAGACTATTCGAGTCTAAGTATATTTCACGTTAAACGAACGAACGTACAACGTGGGGCAATGGGATAATATTAAAAGATTTAATATTGAGAATTGGCATAAATGCCTTAAATGTGATGTTAATTGGTATAATTTTATATACCATAAATAGATGGACATAATTAAGGTGTTAATTATAGACATAGTTAAATTTGTAATTGATTGACAGTTTGAATAGCGAAATTAATTCAAATTGGGGATAATTAATTATGCGTAATAATAAACTGCCTAAGACACGAGGTTAGACTCGTTTGTGGTGTAAGACTGCCCGGACTCGCCCGGCAAATCCAGCTGCCACAAATGCCAGTCTAATGTGGGAGGTCTTAGGCATAAATTAAATGCGTAACAGTTGTGAAGACACGAGGTTAGGCTCGTTTGTGGTGTAAGACTGCCCGGACCCGCCCGACAAATCCAGCTGCCACAAATGCCAGTCTAATGTGGGAGGTCTTTACAAGGTTACAGTCTTAATGAATTAAGAAACACTTAACCAGATAAACATGTAATGGGACTTGAGGGGGTTAACTGGGCGCCTTGGGTGGCATATGGAATTTAGTGGGTGCCTTGGGTGGCATTTGAAATACGATTATATTCACTTAACCATGATTGAAACATGTAAGAAGACATGAATAAGATTGGGGTTAAGTGGTAAAAACCTTAGAGGGGACCAAGCATAGGTGGAAAGCTTGTGTCATGCATGGGGGCCCTTTTCAAACTAGTAACCCATTAAGTATCTTTGTGGGCTCGACCCAAGTCGAGGACGGGACATGCATACTAGATTTGATTGTAAGAGGTCAAAACGGGTCAGCGGTAGCAACGCAAGTCCAACGGGTTCATATGCGTGTGTGGGCCCGGGCTGGTAGGTAAGACGTTGTTGCATCATGTAGATATAAGCCGTGCATTTTTGGTTGTATCGGGTTGCCACTTTGGGGAGTGATACACCCCACTGTGGGGCCAGCATGGGTATCTACGAGTTAGGGTGCCGATCGAATGGGGGTAGTGGGTACACCTAGTGGAGATAGGGGCAGACGGCACCTATGGTGGTAGCTTGAGGTACACGAAACTACCATTTGCAGTATTAAGTTCTGTAGGCGGGATCAACCTTAAGAGTGACTAGTGGTGGTGCAGTATAGTAATTATCCTATAGTGATTAGGGGCGCCTTTAACGTTATCTTTGTTCATCCTATTTCCTTTGTTTTCTCTGCCATACCCATTTTCTTCACAGTCATTTCCTTATTTTCCAGCTTATGCCTTAGCCTAGTTATTTTGATAATTATATTGTTAAGGTTATCGCACTCGCCAGAATTTATGTCTGACCCCCTTTTCTTTCCACCTCTTTTCTTCCTTTCTCCCCCCCTCAGGTTTGCAAGGAGGGAAGACTACAGTTTAGTGCCGATTTCTTTCAGTTGCTTGAAGAGAGTAGATGTATCGCTTGGGGCTCTCTCATCTTTATGGCTTTGCTTATGCTCAGTGGGGATTTATGCATTTATGTTATTTAAGTATTTACTTTTTTATGTACTTTGAAGTTTTTGGAAAAGACTATTGATCCTAATGTAATGGTTTTAGAGACTACTTATGTAAACTCATTTTGAGTTATGATGCTATGAAACAAGTTTTAGCTTCCGCTGTGTTTATTTATTTATTTATTCTTGTAATTTATCTGTTCTAAACAACAATAACGCTTCATGGACATTGATGCATTCCCTTTGTGAGTGACATTAATGGACATGGGGTGTTACAGCCTCGTAATCCATCATCCACATAAGTAAAATGTTAGGGCATGCAAAACCCTAATATCACTTCTAGCTAGAAAGAAACGTGTGCACTCCCTGCGTTTCCTTGTCCCGTTTCTGACTCTTACCGGGGTGTGAGGTTCGCAAAGTAACGCTATACACAAAGCTATGCTAAATAAAGCTGTGCTTTGATCATCAACCACAAGGCCCTGCTTTTCAACAAAAGCCTTGATCATTTGCATCTTGGCATGCCACGTTGACAATCCACGCCATGCGATCGATAACTACAAATTTATAACCTCTGAGCTCGTGCATGTCAGAGAAAGGTGTTAAGCAAGAGAATAAATTCTCCGCCACCAAAGATATATATTAAATAGAAATCAATTTAATTTACATGGAATGAAATCCAATGTCAGACACACATCCATTTACAAGTCCGTTCTAGTCTGAACGAAACCCGAGACACCTTATTCCTCATCCCATATGTCCAATATAGGAGAGAGGCTCTCGCATACCCGTCGATCTCCAAGTACGTCTGGATGATCACCACTTATTACCTTGTCTTGGGATGCCTCCCAATCAAGGCATCGGTCATCATCCAAATGATGTGAAGACCTCCGATCTTCAACCACCATCTTCATCTTCGACTCTTAATCGTCGTAGTAATTATTCAGAATGGGTTAAACCCAGTCTTTCTGAATAACTCACATATTTTATAATCAATAATGAAGTGTTATACATGGAATAATAATATACATGGAATAATAGCAAAGCCGTTTAATTCCATATATAGTAATGGTCTTCTTTTACCGAATCTCATCTCGATTATTATTAAATCGAATCCCATTTAATTCCAATTTAATATATTAGATTGAAAAACTTTACTTTGGAGAATTTCCATTAAATCTTAATAAAAGATTTGTAACTTCCAAATTATATTTTCACTGTTAATTGGGTTAAAGAACAAATGTCGTTTAAAACACAGATCACGATAAACCCAATTCACATTTTATTTTATTCTAATTACTAAATATAATTGGAAACTCTAATAATCTTAATTAAAAGATTTATTCTTTTCTCAACTAGGTTTAAGGACAGTGTTATTGAAGACACCATTCATGACAAACCCAAGAATATATTTTATTTATTAAATTCCAATTAAATATTTACCAATTGGTAAATTTCATTAAATCTTAATTTAAAAGATTTATTCTGGTTAATAACTAGTTCAATTCGATAAAAATATATTTTTACCTTTTCAAATATGGATTTTTTCATCCAAAAATCTTTTCAAATCATTTATTATGATTTTTCATAATTTTTCCATATTTTTAATAATTTTATTAAGACCTGTATAGTCGGTTTCCAATAACGGCCACCGAACTGCACTTACAACGACCTTTTCTGAAGTTGATTTGGGCATAATTCCAAATCCAACCATTAGATTTCAAATCTCTTATATTCATTGGAAAGAACTTTTCTATATGAACCAAACGGTTCCGGTTTTAGGAGAATCCGACGGTCGGATCTCCCATTACATCAATTTGAAGTTAATGGTTGAAATTCGCTAACGGTCGCTGCGCGACACGTTCTATTCAGGCCATTAAATATATAATACATATATTATATATTTCGTCGTTTACTATTTAAAACATATTTTATAAATCGTTTATAAATTTGTTTTAAAACGATTTTAACCTCATTTTCAATTTTTAATAAAAACTGAACATTCTAGGTTTTTTATCATATTAAATATTTATATTTTCAAAATATTAGATTTATAAATCACTTCTTTCGATGTTCATTATAAAGTAAATCAAATCGATCGATAAACCTGTTCGGGTTAAAATAATATTTGCTACTTAATTCGGCATCACATTTTTATATTTTTATATTCATCTAAAAAGAGACATAGAAATCATAATTTTATTTTACACTAAATATTATTTTAAAATATTCATAATTTTAAAATATTCTTTATTTCAAAGATTCTTTATTTTAAATATATTTTACATTAAAAATATTCTGAATCGGAATACGACTCGATCAATTACCATATAATTTCAGTTATATGGATTTCATACATCACATGTATGTAACAATAAAGAGAAATAATCAATAAACATACAATTCACATCCAAAGTGAAATTTATAACTGTGTGAGCATTAAAATAAATAAATAAATAATGCTCATCACAGACTGTCAACCCATCGGTTGACATATAACTAAATATTGGGACTAGTGTATGACAAACGTCATCCCAATACTCGTGTAGGGTTTTCAAACAACAACAATAGTTTACATACATAAATCATTGGTTAATAAATTTAACCAATTATAATTCAGTTTGAATTATTTCTTATGTCACTAACATGATCATGATAATGTTTTTATCAATGTACATTTTTCTACTTTTCTAACATGTTAATGTTGATATCAAACAAATGAACATTTCTACTTCTATAACATGTAAATGTTAATATTAAACAATGCATATTTTAATGATTCCTACTTACATTAAAAATGTAATTTTCAATGTAAAATCATTTTTATCAAACAATGAACTTTTTTTTATTGAATCCTTTTATACATTAAAAATGAGCTTTTTAATGTAAACATTATAATCAAATTTAAATCTTTTTAATCAATCCATTATTACATTAAAGATGTAATTTTAATGCCAACACATTCTTATCAAAGTGTGATCTATTTAATTAATCCTTATTACATTACAACTATAGTCTTTTAATTTCAAACAATGATCATTTTTATGTATACAATAAAAATGGAATTTCTATTGAAAACATATTTTTCATTCCAAAACAATGGGTATTCACATATTTTATAAATATAGTAAAAATGTGATTTTTATGGGTCGAACAATTTTCATTTCAAATATCAATATTTTTCATGATTCCTACATGTGATAGAAATGTAAATTTTTTATTGTTGAAATATTTTATTTCAACAAAACATGAGCCTTAACAAATAATTATTTTTATTCTTATCTAACATGGTAAAGGTGACATTTTCCCTAACAAGATGACATTTTTATTTGAATCATGATATTTCTAATAAGATGACATGACATTTCTACAAAATGACATTTCTATAAAATGACATTTCTAATAAAATGATATTTCTAAATTAACATAACATTTCTATTATTAACATGACATTTCTATAAAATGACATTTTTATAAAATGACATTTCTCTTTTTAACATGACATTTCTATAAAATGACATTTCTAAATTAACATAACATTTTCTAATATAACATGATCTAACAAAGTGATATATTTATGTTAATATGACATGATCTAACAAAGTGATATTTTTATGTTAATATAACATGATCTAAGAAAGTGATATTTTTATGTTAATATAACATGATCTGTTTAATGTAACATGAACATATCTAAATATATGACAATTTAATTCTAATGTAACATTTTTAACAAAACTGACATATTTATTGTAATGTAACATTCCTAGCAAAATGACAATTTTAATCTGACATAACATTTTATAACAAAATGGTATTTTTATTCTAATGCAATATTTTATAACAAAAATGTCATTTTTCTAATGCAACATTTTATAACAAAAGTGTTATTTTTATTCTCATGTAACATTTTATAACAAAAATGTCATTTTTCATTTACATAACATATTTCTAAAAAAATGTTATTTTTATTTACATAACATTATTCTAACATAAATGACATTTTATTATCTCCATTCCAATTCAACAGAAGTGACAATTTCAAAAAAATGAAAATTTAATTTTGTCAGTTCTCATTTCAACAAAAATAAAAAATTTAATTTCAACACAATAATCAATCAAATTAAAAGATCATCATAACAGCATCAAACAAGCCGAATCCTATCGTGGACAACACAAACTGAATTTACAACATAAATGTAAGAATTTATAAATACGATAATAATTAAGTAGTTTTAATTATTGAAAAAAAGAAATCTCATAGTGGGTTTTATTCTGACAAAAATTGAAGATAGCTCCGTTTAAGTTCTAGTCTGTTCCATGTTGTAGATCTCGTCCGTACGATTCCATAGAAACTTGTTTCACTGATTTCTGCTTTGATTTGAACGAGTTATAGAATTTTAAACTTTGGATACATAATTTAAAATAATTAATTAGTTTAATTACTTCATTAGGGAATTAATCCCTTTCTTCTTCGCTGCTTTACTGGACAAACCCGAACCCATTCTCCACCGTGACCCCCCTTGCGCTTGCCACCATAGGCCGTTAGCCGCCGATCTGACACCGCCAAATCGAAGCGCTGACCACCCTCTCCCTCTGCCAGCAAGCATGGCGACTCCAAACCCTCCATGCACCAGAAGATCCCCTCCAACGTTGCGCCAATATGCGCTAATTCCTCCCAAATAAAAGCACGGTTAATGATCATAATCGTTGAACAAGTAAAGCTCGCTGTCCTCTCCAATATTTGTTTTGATTTGATCATGGAATTAGTCTTAGATTGGGAGCGATTTTGAAATGAAATTTGAAGCTTTCTAGACCTAGAACAAAAGGATGGTCGCTGGACGTGTTAGGACTAGGGTTTAGCGTATTCCAAGGGGTGTTTATTTATTATTTTAATTCTTTTAACTTTACAAGGACCGTTATTTCATACCAACTCCAATTCAACCCTAATGAGAGTTGTTACTAGCCAAATGCCCCTGTTTCAGACACAATGGGCTAGGTCCCATCGGCCCGTTTGATCGTTTTAGCCCACTTTTCTTTATTTTAAAATATAAAACATTTAAAATTAAAATTAAACGTACATTTTAATTTACCGAGGCCGCATACTGACTCTAAAAATTACAGAAAAATTATTTCTAGTTATGTTTTGAAGATACGGTCCTAATAAAATTAATTTCGTCGAATTTGAGAGTGTTTGAAAAATGGCCATTTTCTGGTCGATTAAATTTGACTGAATTTGACAAAACATGTTTATATTTACTACGCTCATAAACTAATTCCAAAAATTATGGAAAATTAAACTTAGCAATAATTTGACATTCCGGATTCAACAAAATGCTTTCGTCGAAAACGGAGGTCGTTTGCGAAATGACTATTTTTAATATTAAAATATAATATATATATATATATATATAAATTCTATAGCGACTATTCTGAATATTCAACAGACCATAAATTTTTATTCCCGCTAAGAAATTTCAATTTTTCAGATTCGTTGGAAAGATATTTTTAAACAGATTTAATTATTTTTGGTTTCACCAAAATCCGATTTATTTTGCATCCTCTACGTTCAGTCAAAGTTCAAAATCAATTTTTCAAACTACCACGCTATTTCTAATTCCTTTTATAATTAAATTAAAAAAATTTATTCCAACTTCGGTTCGAATAAATTTTTAATCGTTATTATTTAAAATAAATTATTATAAATATTTAAAATCCAATAAAATTTCTAAAAAAAAATTTGGTTCCAAAATTCTGGTTTGTTACAATTTCTAACAAAAACTTCCTCAAAGTAAAATTTTAAATTGCTTGGTCCCATAACCCACAGGTGGGCCCATAACCCGGCAGTGATACCAACTGTAACGATTCGGATTTCGCTCGGACCTAATCGATCGCAAAATCGACTAAGACCGTTCGAAAACCCGAATACGCCAACTTTGGGCATACAACACATCATTATAATGTTTATAAAAGTCTTCTGTTATTTGTTCTGGTTTGTTGTATGCCCAAAGTTAGCGTACTCGGGTTTTCAAACGGTATTAGTCGATTTTGCGATCGATTAGGTCCGAGCGGAATCTGAATCGTTACATCATGAGTCACTCATTTTATACCTAAAGTACTCTAGATTTTCATGCGTAAATTTATTCTCTAGCACTGGTACAGTAGAGGGATTATACTTGTCCCTAAAGTTATAGAGGTCTAGTTGACGAGTGTCATTGTTTAGAACCCTCACATTCCAACAAAGGATAGACATTAAGACTTTGTTGTATGGCTCCTCATAACTGGAGCAGTGCCAACTAAAGCCTTCATGTGAGATGCTTTCTTTCCTTTTTGTTTGAATTGTGCTTCATATTTTTCATTTGCCCTTGTGAAATTGCTAACATCTATTTCTTCATTGCTTTCCTCATCAGACTCATCATCAATCAGGATTTCTAGATTCTGAATTTCATCCAGCGAACTTGGTTCCTTATCCTGCACCACCATTGCTATGGACTCCACATTCTGATCATCTGGACATGAGTCAGCCACCACTGCCTGGACCTGTTCCTGTAACACCCCGTATTTTTAATGTAATTAAAAATGTATATATATCCACAGATAGGATTAATATGGTAATGTATAATGAAAATTAATTAATATATGAAAAAAAGGAAAAGATTGGTTGCATGCGATGTAAATATGTTGCATGCACTGATTTGCAAACATAATGCATTAACATTAAAAGAAAAACATTCATGCATTAGTTTAATTTAAGTATTGTAACTAACATGAAAAAGAGAAGTAAGGAAAGAACAATAATTATCATTGTTCTAAGACTTATTAACAAAAGACTTTGTAGCTCAGTTGGTTAAGGCATTGGATTTGTAACATGGAGGTCGAGGGTTCGAACCCCGGCAGCAGCATAATTTTTATCTCTGTTTTAAAGAGGGCCAACTGAACATGCAAATATATGTACATATACAAATTCAAAATTTGAAAGAATAAGAACATACATATAAGGAAATAAAGAAAATATATGTATATACATGAGAATATATATATATATATATATATATATGTGCAGAAATATATGTATACGAAAGATAAAATTTAAGATAAGGCTATAGTAAATGAAATATGGCAAGAATTAAATAACGGTGCAACATCGTTTGAATTTTGAAAATAAAATGAAAGTTGTGCGTATATATATATACGCGTAAAATGGTCGTTAAACGAATTGTATACATATAAGAATATTTCACGTGAATAAAACAGTTAAATAAATTCTAGGAATTCAAAAGTTCGAAATTCAAATTTCTGCGCCAAAACAGCTTGTGGGACCCAATGCTGACTTAGCACTGCATGTATGATAAGATTTGGCTAGATTCATCTGCGAACCTGGACTATTTTCTTAACTAGGTTCAATGCTGACTCGGCGCTGCGTGTACGATAAGGTCTTGAGCAACTATATAAACAGCCCTGGTCTTCTTCTCTATTCACAATTCTTTTCTACCCTTATGCTGCAAAGATTCTTGTTAGTCATGGCTCCTCCTCCTCCTCTAAAATATATAAATAAAATAATATATATATAATAAACCAAGATGAGGAAATGCTGCTAAAAGATTTTCAAGAAAAGGTTCAAGTCAAGCTAGGATTCAAGAGGAGGTTCAAACGACTTCAACGACTGTTTTTCTACGAATCTTAGCAACGCCATCTTTCTGTTCTAATCTAATCTCTGTAAGTCAGTTACTTTTAGATTTGAACGTTTTTCTTTGTTCGTGACATGAAATTAAAGGAATAAAAGAATATGCCAAATCTCTCTCTCTCTCTCTCTATTCGAATCAGTGCCTACATTCTTGAACCTAATTAGGAACCGTTATGATTCGAGGACAAATAAGACTATGACTATGAGCATTTGCCTATGACTATGAACATTGCCTATGACTTCGGACATTGCCTATGACTATGAACATTGCCTATAACTTTGGACATTGCATATGACTATGAACATTGCCTATGACTGTGACTGTGACTGTGACTATGAGGATTATTTCCTTGACTAAGCCTATGCCTTTGATTAGAAAACATAAACTATTGCCTTTGACATAACAAGTACATCTGTGATTAAACACCTATGATTCATGATTAGGAAAGTGTTGTTTAAGCTTTGTGATTATGAGATTGGGTCTAAACCCGATTATTTATTCTGCCTGTCCTTGGTTTTCTTTGGTTTTAGACCATGGGAATTTACCTATTAAGTTAGGTCTACCCATGTTCTTGAACCTACTCTGTCTATTCTTGGTTTTAGACCTTGGGAATTTACCTATTAAGTTAGGTCTACCCACGTTCTTGAACCTACGTCGTTATTCAAAACCATTGTATGCCAGTTGTTGTATCTATCCTTTTCATAGCAATCTTTGGTTCATTCCCTATTTGCTCCGAATCTAGATTTATCTATAATCTAGATTGAAACACGATTGTATGAACGGTGGGAATGCGATTTGGGGCAAAATATGAAATTTACTAAAACGTAGTTTAACTTGGAAATTGGCATAAATTGGGAACATGTATTATGGCCTGTTCATAGGAATGCAAATTGGATAAATCTGACATAAATTATAAGATGTGTAATTTGAATCTTGTATTGACGTGTAAATCTAGTATTTACATGAATAGTGAACTAGAGTAATAAGTCTAGTTTGACGTGAATTAGAATGTTAAATCAGAATTGGATTAGCTAATTTGGCTCGATAAGTATATTGGCATAAACTTGAAATTGGCCATAATTGGGAGTAATTGTCAGGATTAGCAAAATCATGGTTAATGACACTTGATTTGGTATAGTTTACATACCAAAAAGCATAAACATGATTTAGAGGGAAAATGGGCCATAAGAATGAATGTGGACAATTTACATTAAATGGGGAATTAGGAAATAAGTAAATTAGGAATAATTTACTTATAGAATTTGTTCTAAATGAGAAATGTAAACTTAGACAAATTAAAGGTTTGTTAAACGACATCTCTTTTAATGAAACACCAGAAAGTTCTAGGGTGACAGAGAGGAGAGTGTCTGGGCTTGAGTTTGGAAAATACAAGTTTCCTGCTCTCCCTGGCTATCCCTAACTGATCCGACGGACGGGATGGTTACTTTCAAAACCTGATTTGAAAACTAATCAAAACCCCTTTTGAACTTAGAAAACACGAATATGCCCAACCCGAGGTTAGACTGAGTTGCGATGTAAACCTGCCCGGAACCAACCGGCACATCCAGTAGTCGCAACAATACCTGTCTAATGTGAGTGGTAGTGGCTTTAATTCATTTACTTAAAGCTAGAAAAAGAATGGTAGGGTTAAATTCACTAAGACAGATAACCAATTCAACATGACAACCAGACTGGTGAGTAGGGTTAGGGCCATACAGTTAAGCTAGAATGGGAGGGTTAAGTCCATAGGAACGCTTAACCAATTTAAACACAGTTAAGATAGAATGGGAGGGCTAAGTCCATAGAGACACTTAAACAAACTCAAGGTAGCAAAACGAGACTTGTAGGGGTTAAGTAAAGTTAATACACTTAGCCAAATTAATATGTTAACTAGACTAGAGGTTGGGGTTAAGTAAAATCTAATACACTTAGCCAATTTGATATGTTAGCTGGGCTAGACCGTAGGGTTAAGTAAACTTGAGCACTTAACCATCAGGTTGTGATAAAGGAATGGGGTTAAGTCTAGAACATGAAGGGATAATACATGACCATTAATAATAACATGTTAGTTAAAACAGACGGGCAAGGTTAAGTTAAAAAGGAACACTTGACCAACACAGGGTGAATGGGTAGGGTTAAGTAATAAATACTTAACCAATACAACTTGGTTTGTGGTAGGGTTAAGTCAACATGAGTTATTGACAACACTTAACCAGTTTAACAGGATAAATAAGGAGGGTTAAGTTAGCTTGAATTGACTATGACACTTAACCAATCTAAACTAACGGGAAAGAGAACTAAGTAAACCTTAGTTATGGAAACAATGATTCTGGAAACTAAGTGGTAAATCTTAGTTAGTAAAACTAAGTAGTAATTCTTAGTATAGCATGAGGAGGTGCGAACGTCCGTCTGAGTAAAAAGGAGGCTCCAACGAATTGGGTTACAAAGCCCGAGGCTTCGAAGGGACGTGAGGGTACTCTTGGTATCCCTCTGTGAGGCTGCAGATGATCCGCCCGGGCCCATAGAGGTTAAGGTCTGCGTAGAAGAACCAGGGGTATGCCTTGGTTGCAATACATGGCAACCTAAAGACTAGGATGGACCGGCGTGATTCGGCGAGAGAACGGTAGCCCTGTGATAGCAACTCGTCGTCTACCATCCATCTTTAGTCAATCGAGATACGTGAAGCTGAAAGGCGGAGAACTCCAAAAGATCATATACTTGCTATCTAGTTATGGGTGAGGATGGCCATAGGATAGTGGGGCACCAGGGGCCAGCGTATAGTTCTCATTTTACAAGGTGTGCCTTTCATTAGTTGAGGGAGGGGTCAAGTGGGACCATAGCCATTGAAATAAAAACAGACCTTAGCATCTGCATCGGCAGATATCTGAAAGCTCCCAACCGAGTTCTGTATTCCTTGATTTGCCCTGACACAGGACTCGGACCGCACATTACAGGACATGTGCATCTAGACAAGCGATAATGATTCGCGATACATGCGTGGGGAAGTATAGGAACATATACCACTCTAGGTAGTGTGTCCTAGACTTGGGGGCATCGTTCGACAGGTAGCATAATCCCTAGTTGGGCTAGGTGGCATAAATCCTGAACCCGAGAAGCATTCAGCAGACAGCGTAAACTCTAGTTGAATCTAGAAGGCACTTGGTAGAAAACCCTAGATTAAATCTAGGTAACAAATAAATAAATGGATGCCTGAAGGCGATGGAAAATATAGGGATTGGGATCACGTTATCGTTACTAGTTGGGACACTAGTTAGGTGGTGCAGAGATATAGAAACCAGTATAACAAGGAAATAGCGAAGTGACGAAAGTATCAGAGCATATCCAGTTTATCTTATCTTAGCTTATCTTGTGATTACCTTGTCTAATCTTGTTGACCCTATCGTCATGGTGTAATCTTGTATTCAGTTAATTCAGATCGTTTTGTTTTCCATGTTCACATGCTAGAAGTTACTGAACTTACTCAGGCTTTATGTCTGACTCTGTTTTTCTTTCGTCTTCTTTTCTTCCTTCCCCTCCCCCCCCCCCGGGTAGTAAAGGAGGGAATAGTTTAGCTTAGGTTAAGTTGGACTACCACTCTTTCCCAGCTTGAAGATTTGTCGAAGTTTGCTTGGATTCTCTTTTCAGATGCTATGGATGGCTCTTGCTAAAATCGGGGAATATAAATGTTGTTTTTATGCTTCTTTATTTTGTAAGACAGATGATACTCTGATATTGTAAAGAAACCATTGTACAAACTATTTTATCAATAAAGCAAAGTTTTATTTTCCGCTGTTTAATTTCTGTCTGTCTTGTAATTTATCTGCATCTTTTACCCTAAATGCTCCACAGAACTTAGTGCATTCCCTTTGTGAGTGACACTAAAGGATCTGGGGGTGTTACACGTGGTATCAGAGCTAAAGGTCACCAGATCAGATAAAGGATTTGAAAAATTATTTTCAAACGGTTTAAAAGAAGCATTTTCAAAAGAAGAGATTTGTTTTAAAGGCATATTCCCCAAAGCCATACGCACTATCTTCTCTTCCTCTGTTTAAATTCTTGTCTCCTTCTTTCTTTAGTCTCTGGGGCTCCTGGCTTTCTGGGAGGTAACCTCCTCGAAGGGCAAAGTAGTGCCCGGCTTCCATCCATAGCCGTAGTTGTTTCACCTACGGGCAGTTTTCTTTTAAAGCTTATAAGGTTTTCTGGACGATGGAGGCAGTTTTCGAGAGATTTGTCAACATGACTACACACGGAAGGGGATGAGGTGTTTGGCTAAGGAGCATAACCCTAGAATGAGGAATTCATGGATGTAGACTTAGCACACGAAAGAGGAAGAAATTATAAAACCTAAGACAAGAGGAAGTATCTTTACTAGGGTATGATAGGGCATATACTTAAGGACAAGGACAAGAACGAGGACGAGATTTTCAGAAGGACAAGTACATGCTTTCGCCACCAAGCGTACCTAGGAGAAAGGTAGTCCGGTTGGAAGAGTCTAGTTTTCTGTAATAACCCGGAAAATCTGGGCCAGTTTAAAATTTTTATTTTGGCAATTTTAATGAATTTTGAACATTTAAAATAGATTATTTTAAATAATATTGACGAGAAATTTATTTTGAATAGAATTCGACGTATATATTATACGCGTCGTCGTTAGAATATAAATAATTATACATAGAATTGAAAATGGCGCAGTAGTTCGATAATTCGATTTCAAATTTCAATTGGATGTACCAGGTGCAAAACAATCCGGATTTTAGTGAAACCAAAAATGATAGGATCTAATTGATAATATCTTACCAACGAATCCGAAAAATCGAAATTTCATAGCAGGAATCAAAAGATATGTCCAGTTGAAAATTCTGAATAGTCGCTATGGAATTCAGGCCCTTAAAAATGGAAATTTTGCAAATGACCTCGGATTTCGACGAAACCACTTTTGTTGGGTCCGTGATGTCAAATTATTGCTAGATTTAAAATTTCATAATTTTTCGAATCAATATGTAAGCGTGGCAAAGGAAAACGCGTTTGACCAGTTTCAGTTGATTTTAATCGACTGGAAATTGGCCATTTTTCATACGGTCTCAGAATTCGATGAAATTAGTTTTGTTAGGACCGTATCGTCAATACGAAGCTAGAAAATATTTTTCTGGAATTTTTCGAGTTAGTGTGTGGCCCCGGTAAATGAAAATGTGCATTTAAATTGAATATATAAAGATTTATATTTTAAATTCAACGGAAACTGATCGAAACGGTCGAAACAGCCTACGATACATATCCCATTGTGTTCGGAATGGGGGTAAAACGCTATGGACGACAGGCGGTGGGCCTCGTTTAGAGGTCGTATGTAAAAGTCAACTTTAAGTTGAATTAAATAATTAAATATATTTGTTTATGTACCCTCTACCCTCCCTCCCTCTTTTTCACTTCAGCCCCGTTTATTGTTTTCAAAAGAAAAAAAACCCTAATCGCTTCACCACCGCCCACCGCTCAGGCGCGCCGACCGCCAACCTCCCCCTCCGCACCCACTCCTTGCCCGATCTCCCCTCTCTCTCCCTTCCTCTATCAAAAACCGCGCCCCCCACAAAATCCGCGCTGCCCCATAACCTGAACCGCCGCCACCAGCCAAAGGAGCCGCCGCCCCTAAAGCCAACCCTCCCCTGAAGCCGCCTCCGCCCACTGCACCACCTCGAGCAAACCCCCTCACCTCCAAACGATGTAAGCTCACTAATTTGGATTTTTTTTTAGGTCATAAAAATATGATTTTCAAGTTTATATTGGTAATTTTGGTATAGGAAGGTTGTGATTTCTGATTAGAAGAAAAATATGATTTTAGGAAGTAAAAATACAATTTTTAATTTAGTAAAGATTGTATTTTTAATTTAGAAAAGATACGGTTTTTAGAATATGAAAAGGTATGATTTTTCTATATGAAAAATACGATTTTTATATATTGAATAACAAGATAAAAATCCGATTTTTATATATTGAATAGCGAAGTAAAAATTCGATTTTTATATATTGAATAACAAGATAAAAATTCGATTTTTATATATTGAATAACAAGATAAAAATCCGATTTTTATATATTGAATAGCGAAGTAAAAATTCGATTTTTATATATTGAATAACAAGATAAAAATTCGATTTTTATATATTGAATAGCATAGTAAAAATTCGATTTTTATATATTGAATAACAAAGTAAAATTTCCATTTTCATATATTGAATAGCATAGTAAAAATTCGATTTTCATATATTGAATAGCATAGTAAAAATTCGATTTTTATATATTGAGTAACAAGATAAAAATTCGATTTTTATATATTGAAGAACAAAGTAAAAATTCGATTTTTATATATTGAATAACAAGGTAAAAATTCGATCTTTATATATTGAATAGCGAAGTAAAAATTCCATTTTTACATATGTAGTGGCTACGGGCAACGAAGATGACAAAGATGCGATAACGATGAAGATTTCTAACAATGAAGAGTCAAGATGATTGGATAGCTTTCTGTGAGAATTTCTCACTCTTCAATTTTTTTTCTAGCTATATATATATACTAGGATGCAGACGGTGTTTAGTAGCACCCGACACAATCGTCCACAGACCATGGACTTGTTTGTTTGATTGCAAAAATTAGTTAGATAATTTGGTTTGAGTTGAATTGTTTGGTGAAATTAAATTGATTTGATTGATGTGTGAATGGCGTGGGCCTTCACTAGACCGGGGATAAGGCTAGACCTTGTCCCGTTTCTAGTATCATGCCGTTATGCCGCCGAAATTTTCTAAAATATGTTAGAAAAATAAAAATATCATTTTTATTGTGTAAATGAACTGAATAGAAATTCATGTGTTGAAATAAAATATTTTATCGTTAAAAATATAAATTTTTAACGTGAATGTGAATAAATAAATATTCATTTACAAACCGGACGGTTTGTTTATGTACACCTATTTGAATGACATTGATTGGGACGATAAATTTTACACATCGCCCAACTACACAAATAAAATCTGTGTTTGATTGTTTGAAACCCCACACGGGTGTTGAGATGAAATTTGAAGTTCACTCATCCTGATTGATTAAATATGTCGATCAATGGATTGACAGGCTGTTACAAGCGTTAGATATCTATATTTGATGCTTGTATAGTGTAGTGCACTTTGGTTGATGGTTGATTATCTTTCAATGCTATTATATACGTGTGATGCATGAAAATCCATATAATTAACATTATATGGTGATTGATTGGGCCTCATTCCAATTTATAAAATAAAGGATATATAAAATAAAGGTTCATGTGTTGACTGTACTCATTCGTTGAGATTAGTCATGTGTTGAATGAAATATTTTAATAATAAAATTTACATCTTTATCAATATAAAATAAAGGTTCATGTGTTGACTGTACTCATCCGTTGAGATTAGTCATGTGTTGAACGAAATATTTTAATAATAAAATTTACATCTTTATCAATATAAAATAAAGGTTCATGTGTTGACTGTACTCATCCGTTGAGATTAGTCATGTGTTGAACGAAATATTTTAATAATAAAATTTACATCTTTATCAATATAAAATAAAGGTTCATGTGTTGACTGTACTCATCCGTTGAGATTAGTCATGTGTTGAACGAAATATTTTAATAATAAAATTTACATCTTTATCAATATAAAATAAAGGTTCATGTGTTGACTGTACTCATCCGTTGAGATTAGTCATGTGTTGAACGAAATATTTTAGTAATAAAATTTACATCTTTATCAATATAAAATAAAGGTTCATGTGTTGACTGTACTCATCCATTGAGATTAGTCATGTGTTGAACGAAATATTTTAATAATAAAATTTACATCTTTATCAATATAAAATAAAGGTTCATGTATTGATTGTACTCATCCATTGAGATTAGTCATGTGTTGAACGAAATATTTTAATAATAAAATTTACATCTTTATCAATATAAAATAAAGGTTCATGTGTTGACTGTACTCATCCGTTGAGATTAGTCATGTGTTGAACGAAATATTTTAATAATAAAATTTACATCTTTATCAATATAAAATAAAGGTTCATGTGTTGACTGTACTCATCCGTTGAGATTAGTCATGTGTTGAACGAAATATTTTAATAATAAAATTTACATCTTTATCAATATAAAATAAAGGTTCATGTGTTGACTGTACTCATCCGTTGAGATTAGTCATGTGTTGAACGAAATATTTTAATAATAAAACTACATCTTTATCATATATAGAATTAGAAATCAACTGGAAAGTAGATGAGATGAGTGGTCTCCTGGATATTAATCTGATGTTGGTTTCGGCCTTCGGGGTTAATATTCACGGAATCGTTCTCTTACTAATTTACGGTTAGAGTCTGATTTTAAATCAAACGATAGATACCATAATTTTTATAAAATATTTTAAATAACAAAAATAGTCACACGTGGACAGTACTCATTCGTTGAGATTAGTCGTGTGTTGACAAAAATAAATATTCATTTGTTGAATAGAATATTTGAAAATAGAAATATATGAAGCCGTGTTGGTTAGATTGACGCCATTTTGACGTGAACGATATTTATATCGATTTTACTCATTTTAAAATGAATATTGAAAAGTGATTTCGTAATCGAATATTTTGAACTGAAATTTGAATTGATTAGAAAACAAATTTGATTTGAATCGAATAGAAAACAAATTTGATTTGAATCGAATAGAAAACCAATTTGAATTGAATCGAATAGAAAACAAATTTGATTTGAATCGAATAGAAAACCAATTTGAATTGAATCGAATAGAAAACCAATTTGAATTGAATCGAACAGAAAACCAAATTGAATTCAAATTGAATAGAAAATGAATTGAATTCAAATTGAATAGAAAATATATTGAATAGATAACGAATTTGATTTCAATTGAATATATAACGAATTTGATTTGAATTGAAAACGAATTCGAATTGAATAGAAAACGAATTTGAATTGAATTGAAAACGAATTCGATTCGAAGTGAAAACAAATTGCAACGAATTCAAATTGAATTGAAATTTGAATTGAATAGAGATGAATTTTAAAACGAATTTATAAGGAAGAACTCAATTTTGATTTGATTTGAAATGGAAGTTAAAAATGTTTTTGAAACGAATTCAAAACTATCTATATAATTCGTTTTAAATAGAAGTCGACGAAATATTTATTATATATATTATATATATAATATAATGGCCTGAATAGAGCGCGCCGCGCCGCGGCAGTTCGTGAATTTCGACCATTTATTTCAAACGGACATTACGGGAGATCCGACCGTCGGATTCTCCTAAAACCAGAACCGTTGGGTTCGTATCGAAAAGAGCTTTCTAACGAATATTTGAAATTTGAAATCTAACGGTTGGATTTGGAGATACGTCCAAATCAAATTCGAAAAAGGTCGGTGTAAGTGCAGTTCGATGGCCGTTGATGGAAATCGACTGTACGGGCCTTGATAAAATTATTAAAAATATAAATAATTTGTGTAAAATCACAAGAAATGATTTGGAAAAAATTGGGGTGAAAAACTCCATATTTGAAAAGATAAAAATGGATTTTTATCGAAATGAACTAGTTTTGAACTAAATTTAAAACCCAATTATTTTTAAATAAATAAATTAGATTTAAAAAGGGGTTTTAAATAATCAGAATTTCTACTATATTTGATTGAATTTGAAATGGGTTTATTGTGAACGGTGTTTTAAATAACACTAGTTCTTTAACCCGATAGTAAATAGAATATGATTTGGGTTTGTCATGAACTGTGTTTTAAATATCACCTAGTTCTTTAACCCAGTAAAAGGAGTTTTAACGAATCTGCAATTAGGTTGAAATGTGAATCTATAATCTAAATTATCAAATTTAGAAAATGAGCGAGAATGGAGTATTACCAGTTTTGCTCCAAAGCGATAGTTAAATCTATAATTAGATTTGAACGTGAAAAGGTAATTAATTTTACCAATAACACCATGGTGTTAGATATGGAGTATTACCAGTTTTGCTTCATGGGATGAATAGGTTGGGATTGGGAAATAAAATAAATAATTACTTCGGTGTGGTTCGCTAATCTCGACTAGTTGGAAAAAACCATAATTTGGTTTGATATGACATCCAAAGGAAGATTAAAGAATAAATTTTAAAGAATTTATCTTGGATAAAATTAATGGGAAACTTTTCCAAAAGATGTGAATATTTAAAAATAGAATATTCAGAATTGGAATGAGGCGTATGTTGTGTTTGTGTAACATTTGTTTTTAATATACGCGGGTTGTTCGGAAAGGCCGGGTTTATACCCATTCTGAATAACCGATTCGACGATATGTCGAAGATGAAGACGGTGGTTGAAGACCGGAAGTCTTCACATCGTTTGGATAATTACTGACGATCCTGATTGGGCAGTACACCCAAGAGGATGGAAATAGTTGGTGGTCGTCCAGACGTACTTGGGGATGAATGGATATGCGAGGAAAGTGCCTCCGGTTTCGTTCAGACCCAGAACGAACTTGTAAATGGATTGTGTGTCTGACACTGGATTTTATTCTGTGTTGATTGATTTCTGTTAAATATATATCTGCTTGGCGGCGGAGAATTTATTCTCCTGCTTAACGCCCTTCTCTGAGACGTACGAGCTCAGAGGTTATATATCGATAGATATCAATCGCATGGCATGAATTGCCTGTGTGGCACGCTAAGATGCATTGATCAAGGCTTCTATTGAAAAGCAAAGTCTTGTGGTTGATGATCAAAGCACGCCTACGTGGCAGCTTTGTGTATAATGTGAATTCGCGAGCCTCACACCTCGGTATGAGTCAAAAACGGGATAAGGACCCAAGGAGTGCATGAAGTTTCTTTCTAGCTATGGTGGTGTCAGTGACTTACCAGCCCTGACATTTATATACTTTTCACCTATGTGGTTGTTGGAATGCGAGGCGCCTCGATTATAGGTCTGTAAGGACCGGGAAACGTGTGTTCAGGAATAACTAATCCTCTAACGTAAGTGAGGACCGGCCTTGGAGGATCCAGGATTGCCCAGAGTGTGTAGTCCTGAGGCATTTGCTAGAGTGTCTCGAAGCGGAGAGGAGCTTGCCCCTTTCCTCGACTCATGACGGAAATCCAATTTCCAATACGTTATATTGCGGTTTTAATTGTAGAACTAGTATGGCGACATGATATATGGTACCCATGCCGTCTATGATTTATATTTATGATTGAAATTGTTTTGACACTATACACTTATTATATTATCAAATGATTTGTTTTAAACGTACCAAGCATGTTTGGCTATTATAAGGGAAAACCCTATCCTCCGGCTTGCTTTGCATTGTGTGATGGGACCTGGGTCTTATAATAGCTTCATTTTTCGAAAAAGCATTGCGCTGTTTATTCTATGCACTGGTATTCTTGGGAGGAAACCCGTTCCGTGTTATACGGCGTGGTCCCTTGAATTACTCTCTTTTGAAGTAAAGCTTTAAATAACTGTTTTAGTTCTCACACCAGTCACATGACTGACCTGGAGTTTATTGTTTTAACCTAAATTCTGGGTGCCCTTATTTTCCGCACGGGCAGCTAGTAGTTTTGGTTTTGCAGATTTATATTCACAGGATCCTGGTTTACAGCTGGAATGATATCCGGAAAGCTCTGTATCCGTATATCACCTTCAGTTGTGCTTTGTATTATTTTCCGCTGCTATGTAATTTATTGTAATCTCTGATATTTATCGAATGTAATTTATTCATTCATACTTTGTATATTCTTGTATTCTGATGGAATTGTTGTAATAACAATGAAATGTTCTTCCGTCTGCGTTCTGATTTGTCCTGTTCTCAAACAGTCAGGGGTTTCGAACGGTCTAGATCGGTTTAACGACTGATTCAGATCGAGCGAAATTCCAGGCCGCTACATTTTCTGTTTGTGCTATTTCCTTAGGTTCTAGCGCTTCTCATTTGTTCATATCCACTTCCGTAGTTGGGTCTCTGCACCATAGTACTTGTATAGTAGAAAGATCCCACTAGAGTCTCAAATCCAATTGGTGGTCCGACCAGTTTATTTTTTTGTTAGTAGGGATTTGGGGATAGCTATCGGGTTTGCTTATATCATCTCACGAGGATCGTCTAAATTCGGAAGAGATATTCCTTGGGTGTTTGTCTGATATTGGTTTAGGCCTTTGGGGCTTGTACTTGAGGAATGTCGAGTTCGGTTTGGATGGTTTGCGTGAAAGATGAATAGTTGTGGCAGGTACTCTAAAAAGTACGGAGTGATCTTTTGACTCTCATAGTTATGGCGTGATGGATAAGCTAAGAGGGAGACCTCTAATCATCTTAGTACATATACTTGGCGCCGTGATTGACATCTGTTTATTTTGGAAATGGAGATCCGGAACTTCACAATCGTAAAGTTAAATTAGTTAAGATACAGTGGAGTAAAGCTCAAGAAGGCTAGATACTAGCGTCATACCCTTTTTCTTAAGGGTGTATCCTTGATTTCTTTGTTTAGGGGCTTTACGCATAATTGTTTCTCTCTTTCCAAAGTATATCACCTAGGTCGTATCTTCGATCCTTAGGTAGAAGCCAATGGATGTGAACATGTATTTGAAACATGTTATGGTTGATGGTTGCAAGTGGTTGCTAATGGTTGCTTGTGAATGCATATGCATACGTATTAGACACTAGATCAGTTCGGACGTTTTCATATTGCATTTACAGATATGTATTTAAGTTGAGCCTGATATGTTATCATATGGATGTTGCATATGGATGAATGGCCGTGCACGCATGTAGTATTTACGTAACTAGGGATGCTTGCATACATGACTGGACGCATGGCACCGACATGATTCGCATTAAGGAGGTCGACTGAATCAGCAGACCGCCTGATTTTACAGTATATAAAGACATATACACACTATGCATGAACATGAAAGCAGTAGAAATCTTTTAAGGACAATGGATGCCTGTGATTGGATGGTTGAGTAGATGGGTGATTGGATGGTAGGACACATTCTTCCTAACTAGAAGATTTCGGGGACGAAATCCTTTTAAGTGGGGGAGAATGTAACACCCCGTATTTTTAATGTAATTAAAAATGTATATATATCCACAGATAGGATTAATATGGTAATGTATAATAAAAATTAATTAATATATATAAAAAAAGAAAAGATTGGTTGCATGCGATGTAAATATGTTGCATGCACTGATTTGCAAACATAATGCATTAACATTAAAAGAAAAAGATTCATGCATTGGTTTAATTTAAGTATTGTAACTAACATGAAAAAGAGAAGTAAGGAAAGAACAATAATTATCATTGTTCTAAGACTTATTAACAAAAGACTTTGTAGCTCAGTTGGTTAAGGCATTGGATTTGTAACATGGAGGTCGAGGGTTCGAACCCCGGCGGCAGCATAATTTTTATATCTGTTTTAAAGAGGGCCAACTGAACATGCAAATATATGTACATATACAAATTCAAAATTTGAAAGGATAAGAACATACATATAAGGAAATAAAGAAAATATATGTATATACATGAGAATATATATATATATATATGCAGAAATATATGTATAAGAAAGATAAAATTTAAGATAAGGCTATAGTAAATGAAATATGGCAAGAATTAAATAACGGTGCAACATCGTTTGAATTTTGAAAATAAAATGAAAGTTGTGCGTATATATATATATATATATACGCGTAAAATGGTCGTTAAAGGAATTGTATACATATAAGAATATTTCATGTGAATAAAACAGTTAAATAAATTCCAGGAATTCAAAAGTTCGAAATTCAAATTTCTGCGCCAAAACAACTTGTGGGACCCAATGCTGACTTAGCACTGCATGTATGATAATATTTGGCTAGATTCATCTGCGAACCTGGACTATTTTCTTAACTAGGTTCAATGCTGACTCAGCGCTGCGTGTACGATAAGGTCTTGAGCAACTATATAAACAGCCCTGGTCTTCTTCTCTATTCACAATTCTTTTCTACCCTTATGCTGCAAAGATTCTTGTTAGTCATGGCTCCTCCTCCTCCTCTAAAATATATAAATAAAATAATATATATAAAATAAACCAAGACGAGGAAATGCTGCTAAAAGATTTTCAAGAAGAGGTTCAAGTCAAGCTAGGATTCAAGAGGAGGTTCAAACGACTTCAACGACTGTTTTTCTACGAATCTTAGCAACGCCATCTTTCTGTTCTAATCTAATCTCTGTAAGTCAGTTACTTTTAGATTTGAACGTTTTTCTTTGTTCGTGACATGAAATTAAAGGAATGAAAGAATATGCCAAATCTCTCTCTCTCTATTCGAATCAGTGCCTACATTCTTGAACCTAATTAGGAACTGTTATGATTCGAGGACAAATAAGACTATGACTATGAGCATTTGCCTATGACTATGAACATTGCCTATGACTTTGGACATTGCCTATGACTATGAACATTTCCTATAACTTTGGACATTGCCTATGACTATGAACATTGCCTATGACTGTGACTGTGACTATGAGGATTATTTCCTTGACTAAGCCTATGCCTTTGATTAGAAAACATAAACTATTGCCTTTGACTTAACAAGGACATCTGTGATTAAACACCTATGATTCATGATTAGGAAAGCGTTGTTTAAGCTTTGTGATTATGAGATTGGGTCTAAACCCGATTATTTATTCTGCCTGTCCTTGGTTTTCTTTGGTTTTAGACCATGGGAATTTACCTATTAAGTTAGGTCTACCCATGTTCTTGAACCTACTCTGTCTATTCTTGGTTTTAGACCTTGGGAATTTACCTATTAAGTTAGGTCTACCCACGTTCTTGAACCTACGTCGTTATTCAAAACCATTTTATGCCAGTTCTGTATCTATCCTTTTCATAGCAATCTTTGGTTCATTCCCTATTTGCTACGAATCTAGATTTATCTATAATCTAGATTGAAATACGATTGTACGAACGGTGGGAATGCGATTTGGGGCAAAATATGAAATTTACTAAAACGTAGTTTAACTTGGAAATTGGCATAAATTGGGAACATGTATTATGGCTTGTTCATAGGAATGCAAATTGGATAAATTTGACATAAATTATAAGATGTGTAATTTGAATCTTGTATTGACGTGTAAATCTAGTATTTACATGAATAGTGAACTAGAGTAATAAGTCTAGTTTGACGTGAATTAGAATGTTAAATCAGAATTGGATTAGCTAATTTGACTCGATAAGTATATTGGCATAAACTTGAAATTGGCCATAATTGGGAGTAATTGTCAGGATTAGCAAAATCATGGTTAGTGACACTTGATTTGGTATAGTTTACATACCAAAAAGCATAAAGATGATTTAGAGGGAAAATAAGCCATAAGAATGAATGTGGACAATTTACATTAAAAGGGGAATTAGGAAATAAGTAAATTAGGAATAATTTACTTATAGAATTTGTTCTAAATGAGAAATGTAAACTTAGACAAATTAAAGGTTTGTTAAACGACATCTCTTTTAATGAAACACCAGAAAGTTCTAGGGTGACAGAGAGGATAGTGTCTAGGCTTGAGTTTGGAAAATACAAGTTTCCTGCTCTCCCTGGCTATCCCTAACTGATCCGACGGACGGGATGGTTACTTTCAAAACCTGATTTGAAAACTAATCAAAACCCCTTTTGAACTTAGAAAACACGAATATGCCCAACCCGAGGTTAGACTGAGTTGCGATGTAAACCTGCCCGGAACCAACCGGCATATCCAGTAGTCGCAACAATACTTGTCTAATGTGAGTGGTAGTGGCTTTAATTCATTTACTTAAAGCTAGAACAAGAATGGTAGGGTTAAATTCACTAATACAGTTAACCAATTCAACATGACAACCAGACTGGTGAGTAGGGTTAGGGCCATACAGTTAAGCTAGAATGGGAGGGTTAAGTCCATAGGAACACTTAACCAATTTAAACACAGTTAAGCTAGAATGGGAGGGCTAAGTCCATAGAGACACTTAACCAAACTCAAGGTAGCAAAACGAGACTTGTAGGGGTTAAGTAAAGTTAATACACTTAGCCAAATTAATATGTTAACTAGACTAGAGGTTGGGGTTAAGTAAAATCTAATACACTTAGCCAATTTGATATGTTAGCTGGGCTAGACCGTAGGGTTAAGTAAACTTGAACACTTAACCATCAGGTTGTGATAAAGGAACGGGGTTAAGTCTAGAACATGAAGGGATAATACTTGACCATTAATAATAACATGTTAGTTAAAACAGACAGGCAAGGTTAAGTTAAAAAGGAACACTTGACCAACACAAGGTGAATGGGTAGGGTTAAGTAATAAATACTTAACCAATACAACTTGGTTTGTGGTAGGGTTAAGTCAACATGAGTTATTGACAACACTTAACCAGTTTAACAGGATAAATAAGGAGGGTTAAGTTAGCTTGAATTGACTATGACACTTAACCAATCTAAACTAACGGGAATGAGAACTAAGTAAACCTTAGTTAAGGAAACAATGATTCTGGAAACTAAGTGGTAAATCTTAGTTAGTAAAACTAAGTAGTAATTCTTAGTATAGCATGAGGAGGTGCGAACGTCCGTCTGAGTAAAAAGGAGGCTCCAACGAATTGGGTTACGAAGCCCGAGGCTTCGAGGGGAAGTGAGGGTACTCTTGGTATCCCTCTGTGAGGCTGCAGATGATCCGGCTGGGCCCACAGAGGTTAAGGTCTGCGTAGAAGAACCAGGGGTATGCCTTGGTTGCAATACATGGCAACCTAAAGACTAGGATGGACCGGCGTGATTCGGCGAGAGAACGGTAGCCCTGTGATAGCAACTCGTCGTCTACCATCCATCTTCAGTCAATCGAGATACGTGAAGTGGAAAGGTGGAGAACTCCAAAAGACCATATACTTGCTATCTAGTTATGGGTGAGGATGGCCATAGGATTGTGGGGCACCAGGGGCCAGCGTATAGTTCTCATTTTACAAGGTGTGCCTTTCATTAGTTGAGGGAGGGGTCAAGTGGGACCATAGCCATTGAAATAAAAACAGACCTTAGCATCTGCATCAGCAGATATCTGAAAGCTCCCAACCGAGTTCTGTATTCCTTGATTTGCCCTGACACAGGACTCGGATCGCACATTACAGGACATGTGCATCTAGACAAGCGATAACGATTCGCGATACATGCGTGGGGAAGTATAGGAACATATACCACTCTAGGTAGTGTGTCCTAGACTTGGGGGCATCGTTCGACAGGTAGCATAATCCCTAGTTGGGCTAGGTGGCATAAATCCTGAATCCGAGAAGCGTTCAGCAGACAGCGTAAACTCTAGTTGAATCTAGAAGGCATTTGGTAGAAAACCCTAGATTAAATCTAGGTAACAAATAAATAAATGGATGCCTGAAGGCGATGGAAAATATAGGGATTGGGATCACGTTATCGTTACTAGTTGGGACACTAGTTAGGTGGTGCAGAGATATAGAAACCAGTATAACAAGGAAATAGCGAAGCGGCGAAAGTATCAGAGCATATCCAGTTTATCTTATCTTAGCATATCTTGTGATTACCTTGTCTAATCTTGTTGACCCTATCGTCATGGTGTAATCTTGTATTCAGTTAATTCATGTCGTTTTGTTTTCCATGTTCACATGCTAGATGTTACTGAACTTACTCAGGCTTTATGTCTGACTCTGTTTTTCTTTCGTCTTCTTTTCTTCCTTCCCCCCCCCCTAGGTAGTAAAGGAGGGAATAGTTTAGCTCAGGTTAAGTTGGACTACCACTCTTTCCCAACTTGAAGATTTGTCGAAGTTTGCTTGGATTCTCTTTTCAGATGCTATGGCTGGCTCTTGCTAAAATCGGGGAATATTAATGTTGTTTTTATGCTTCTTTATTTTGTAAGACAGATGATACTCTGATATTGTAAAGAAACCATTGTACAAACTATTTTATCAATAAAGCAAAATTTTATTTTCCGCTGTTTAATTTCTGTCTGTCTTGTAATTTATCTGCATCTTTTACCCTAAATGCTCCACAGAACTTAGTGCATTCCCTTTGTGAGTGACACTAAAGGATGTGGGGTGTTACAGTTCCTTACTTTGATTTGGATCTCTACGAGATGTTGCAGATGATCCAGAGCCCACCACGTTCTGCAGAGGAGGCACTTGAATAGGACTAACTGTACGGATAGCTGCACCAGCTTCAGTTTGTACAGCACTTTTTGGCGAAACTGGGTTTTTGGATGTGCTCGCTTCAATGGTTTTTGTTTTCCTAACCCAAATTTCCTCAGTTTGTTTTGTTGTACAGTATGTAATTGAATGCCCAAAACATTTGCACGTCGAGCATTTGGGTGGGACAAACTCATATTCTACTGCTTGGTTGTATGTGTTATTATTTTTATCGTAAGCTTTGATGAATTTTTAGCTCTGAATTAACACTAATTTCGATTAAGACTTTAGAGTAACTGATTTTCTTCACAAGCTTTGTATTTTCATCAATTTTTAGTGGTTTCCCAATGATATTGGCTAACTTACTAATACATCTTGTGTTCCACAATGCAAGATTCATATTTAGGAGTTTCACCCAAATTGGGTATGAAGTCAGCATAGCTTTTTCAAAATTGAAATCAACTTTCCATTTACGCATAAAAATGATTTTACTATCCATGAACCACGGTCCTCCTTTTAAAACCTTTTCATAATCCTCCTTCATCTGAAATTTGATTAGGAAGAAACCGTTTTCTCTGGGGTAAACATTTCATGCCCCTTTGGGCTTCCACATACATTTAATATAGGCATTGAAATGAACAAAGTAAGGCCTTTTACCTGCCATATACACGAAGATTGAGTTTTCCCAAATTTTACCCGATTCAGCATAGTCAATCTCATCAAAGACTTGGTATTTTACATCTCCCATCTGTAGTGGTGCAAAATATTGTAAGTCTCCAGAGATCTGAAATTTGGAGTCTGAAGCGTCGACCCATGGACTAGGGTTGGCCTATTTGGCCGTTGCGAGGCTCGAGGGGACCGCCTTAGAACTTTAGCGAACGTTTGCTTGCCTTTCCTTCCTACCTCCTACCAACCACCTACACCATCGTCTTCATTATCCCCTAAGGTTTCTGGAAGGATGGGAGAGGCCGCCATTATTAATTTGGGTTTGTATTTTTGTTCATATTAACTAATATATATATATATATATATATATATATATATATATATTAGAAAATGTTATATAAATAGAAATATGCGTAAAATATTAAAATAAACACACACATACATACATACATACATACATACGTACGTACGTACATACATACATACATACATACATATATATATAACATCACCAATGTCCAGATATATCACAAGTAGATTTATAGTCATAGTCATAGAAATGCACAAAAGAAGTAAGAACATAAGGTTTTTGTAACAACCCAGATTTGTAGTGATTGAATAATTAGTTTATTTAATTATTTTAAAGTTGATTTGGAAATTTAATTAACTTGAATTCAATAATTTTGAATATTTAATTAATATAAATAGTGGAATAATGAATATAATTATGAAATTATAAAAAATAGTTGAATTTGCAACATTGTGTGAATTGGATAATATAATATATTTAATTCAGCTTAGATTTGAATCATAATAACGAAATTTATTTATAAACGAAGTTTGAATGTATTAATTTTAATATAATTAAAAACGAGGTCGCCACAGCGCGATAGATCGTAATTTGTGTTTTGACCTTTAAATGAGTATATAAGATTCGTTATAAGTCGAAATTCATTAAAACAAGAAATGTTCGATTTATTAAACTATAGTTCTCTAATGAAAGTGAAAAATCTAGATTTCATCTTGTAGATTGTAAGTCATGTCCAAATTAAATTTTTAGAAAGTCGTTATGGAATCATTTGTGAACCGTAATGATTTATTTAATTAAATAAAAGGATTTTTGATATAAATTGAATATCGATTTAGCTTGGATTTTGAAATATCAAGTTATAAATCCAAGCATGTTTATTTTGGAGCTATATGATATTCTTTTTTGGATATATACGATAATACTGATTTATTATTACTAAATCGAATTGTTTTCCAATTAATTAATATTTTATTTGTTTTACTAAAACTTAGTAAATATCCAATTTTCAAACTACTTCCGTTTTCGATGAAATGAATTTTGTTAAATCCGTAATGATCAATTATTGCTACATTTCAAATTTCATGCCAATCGGAGTTTTTTGTGACCGTATAAGATTAAAATGTGAATAGATCAATAATTTGAATTTAAAATAACATTGTTTATGTAAACTGAATCGAATTTCGACAAAACAAGTTTTATTCGGTCTGTAATGTCAAACCATAGCTGTATGTCCATTTTCATAGAAATAAAATATTGTATGTGATAATACGAATTTTTAAACGACGAATGTAAAAAGCTATTGAATTAAAAATAGTATAAAATCAAACAAAATAATAATAAAGTACTCTACAAATATACCATTAGAATAACCCTAAACCCTCATTTGTTTCTTCCTTGGTCAACAACAAAAAAATTCCACCGCCGCCCTTTGATATAACTCGTGATCTTCAAAAATCCCACAAATTGAAATCAAATCATATAAATCATGGAATAAATATATGTGAGTTCCTATAGTGGTTATCTACAATCTGTTATGGTTTTTAAGGGGTTCAGAGTTCTTTTTGTTCGATGCCGTGTTATGTGTGAGGCCTAGGGCTGGGTATTACAAGATTTTTGATCATCGATGGGAGGAATGGATATTGTTTTTCGGATCAGGGAATGTTTTACCACTTGCATGAGAAAATGAGGAGGAATAAAAAAAATGATGCTTCGTCACTACCAGTAGGACACGATGGTGCGAAACCACGAGGAAGATGGAGATGTGAGTTGTACCTTATAGTGTTGGTTGTGTAGAGCTCAGGAAGGAGAAGCTAACGATGGTTTTAATGCAATGTTTAGTGGAGTAGAATGGGAGGTTGAAGCATCCAAAATTCGGCTATGGCCATTGAGAATAAAGGAGTGGGTTCGACGTGCATAATCAGGAAGAAGAAGATAATGAGGGGTTTTTTTAATCTAAAATGTGGTCATTAAGGTTTAATAATTTTTTTAATTAACTTGTTAATGACTTTTTTAAATGTGTACAAACTTCCAAAAATCATAACTCTCTCATACATTATCAGAATCAGACGAAACAAGTGGCGTTGGAACCGTATCAGAGAATACCACGTATGAAGCTACTTTGGAATTATTTGGAGCTTGTGGGAATTTCAAAGGGATTAAAACGCCTGATTCTTTTGATTGACAATTAATCGTTATTCGATGATAAATGACCAAAGTGAGAAAACTCACTAACTTTGTCCAGTTTATAATCTTATAAACATATTTTAAAATTGTTATGCAGTAATTGAATGTTGTGTGATGATTTTTTGGATGAATTGAAAAATTATTATTAATTATTGCTATTATATATATTAGTTATATTTAAGGTTAGTAGTTGGATATCTCTGCACATCTTAGCGGATGAGACCCTATGCGTCCTGAATAATAGCGAATGACCTTCTATACGGCGATACCCCACTTTGAATGGGTTTGATATTATTTATGTTGTTTAACATCTGTGGACATAGGAAAAACATATTGGAGGGATCCAACTGGATCCTCAAAATTATTACTGTTTTTTTTCATATATACTGTGATATATGATGTGTTAGGGATTCTATTGTAATGGCCCAGATTTTCATCCGTTTTACTTGATATTTAAAAATGGTTTTAGTTTTTGTTTTGGAATTTAATTTAATAATTTTAAATATTTTATTAATATAATAATAATTTAATTATGGAATAGTCAGGATTAGTTAAATTCGTTGTATAATGTAAATTAAACAATATAGAAACATTTATTTCAGTTCGTTTTGAATTATATTAACGTATTCGTTTATTAAACGATGTTAGAACGTATAATTTATAATTTAATTATAAAACGATCTGTAGTGGCACGGTAGTTCGTAATATTACGTTTTGAACTTTAAATGGTTGTACCGGATCCAATATAAGTCAGATTTCTTTGAAACAAGAAACATCTAAATCTGTTGGATAATATTTTTCTAATAGAAGAGAAAATTCGAGTTTTCATATTGTAGATTTTGTTTTATGTCCAAATTAAATTTTCAAAAGGTCGCTATGGAATCCGTATATGAAATATAATGATTTATTTATGTGAATAAAAGGATTTTTAATATTTTGAATATCGATTTAGCTTGGAATTCAACCCGAGGTAATTTATTTTAATAATATATTGAATTCTGTTTGAGTATGTTCGGTAATAATAATTTATTATTATTATATTAAGGTATTTCAAAATTGATTTATTTTAGTTTAAATTGGACCCTTAAAAAGGGATTTTATTCAATTGACCACCGTTTTTAGTGAAACGAATTTTATTAAGGCCGTAATAGGAATTATTGCTATATTTCAAGTTTCGTGTCAATTGTAGTTATTTTATGAGTATAGCAAAATTAAATGTAAATATATTGACCATTTAGACGTAAACGAGTGCCGTTTTTGCAAATGGACTCGGAATCTGACGAAACAAGTTTCACTGGGACTGTAACGTCAAATCATAGCTAGATGTCCATTTTTATCGCGAATGAAGTTCATATATGGTCATACAAATTAATAAGCATCGTACGAAAATAACAATAGGTACGAATAAAATATCGTTAGTCGTTGTCGATAAACTATCGCTAGTCACTTTCAGAAAAAATATCGTTAGTCATTCGTTAAAATATCTCTGTTAAATTTCACAAGCAATTTGACTTCTTTCTTTCGTTCCATCCTATTTATATCCCATACCTGCCTCATTCTTCTTTCACTTCTAAAGCCTATCTCATGAAAAATAAAATCAAAATAGCCTCCTTTCAGGAAATCATAGAAATTTAAAACTCAAACAAAATTGGTGAATTTGGATCCATTAGGATTGCTAAGCCATGCATTTCAATTTAGCATTCATACTTTTGGGACTGGAAGAATTCTCACGAACTCGAAATAAAATTCAACTCAACATCTATTAGCAGTGAAACTTTGAGTGGCTTGCTCCGTCGACTGGGTTGACGATGAGGTGGCCCATCAAGCACGTGTCGACCGACACTACAGATGCTTCGATGGTCGGTCTGATCATTAGGCGGCGACTGATTGGAGATTGGGGTTGTTTAAACCGAAATTAGTTCAAACACCAAAAGGTGCCATGGAAGCACTTCACCAGTCGATTAGAAAAAGAACACAATCGCAATAAGTATGTAGAAACAGAAGGATTTTGATAGTGGTTCGATCTAGGAGAGATCTACATCCACCTTGAGATAAATTTCCATTATCACATATGAATTTACAAAGCTTAAACACTCTCTCATTAAATTAGTTTTCATCCTCACAAATTTTCTCTTGATCTAATCAAAAATAACCAAGGAGATTGGATGAATCCTCTAGGTATAGTAATTAGAGAAGTGGATCTATGATCATCCAAGCGCTTGAATGGATTTCCATGATTTAATGGTAGATTCGATGTTAGATCTTTGATTGGGAGTGTTAAAATCTCTTGAAATGGTTGAAGAAATTGTTTAGCAGCCCTTCGGGATCATAAAATTCGATCCCCATTAAAGTGGAGCACATCCCCTATTATAGGTGTAAGGAATGGTTTAAATATAGCCTTCAGGAATTGGGTCAGCCTTAAGGGTATTTACGAAAATGTCACTGCCAGCTGTTGCCAGCTAATTGCTAGTTTTCATGCTTCTAACCAACCAGATAGATACTGGCCAAACCAACTTGAATCGATCGACCCACATTGGTCTGGCCGACCCATACTTCACTCATTTGGACAACCCATGCTTTATTTTCCAATCTGACCGACCCACATGTTCAACTTGATATCGACCTGTCGTTTAGTGGTTCTGACCGACCCACTGCTCTGGAAGTGGGACCGACCAGCTGCTATTGCAACCAAACCGAACCAGATCAGTTCGGCCGACCCAAACTTTGTTTGCCTAGGATACTCGTGTCTTGTTCTTCAGTCTAGCCCACCCATTCTCATCAGAAACAAGACCAACCCGTTGTTCTGAGGACGAGAGCAACCCGATGCTTCATGAGATTCAGTCTGACCCATCGTAAAGTACTCAGACCGACCCGTAGCCAAATTGAACACTTGAATCACATCATTTTATCTATTTGATCCATCAGAGTGTGTGTGATTTTTATGGATAACATTTTTCCCCTCAGCGTTTATGATTTTTTTGTTGTAATAAATCAAAAGCTCTAAAATGAATACTCTAAACACATTACACTATGATGGATCGTCTATGATATCACAATTATAGGTTAGCTATGAATCATTTTACACGGGTCGGTTGGATCCCGTTTTATGGGCCGACGTTTGGTTTCCATTGACCGGGTCGGTTTGCCCTAGATCGGGTCGGCCCATCAGACGTGGCCACTATAAAACCTCCTTTGGCTCTTTGCTTTTTCTCATTTCATTTCTTTAAGTCGAAAACTCTCTTCAATAGCATCTAGAGATTCTTTGAGGAAAATCCAATCCAAAAACTCTCAATCCCTTCTTCCAAACACATCTGCTACTTAATTAAAATCAATCGCCTCTTATCCCTGGACGACGCAACTCAGCATTGAGCTAATCCTACAAAAAAGGGACTTTCCATCGCTTTTGATCTCATCACGGTCTTTGTTTCTTGAATTTGGTTTGCCGTAGTCACAAGTATTGCATCGAACTTTGTAATTTCTGGTGCTAGGGCTTAAATTTAAGGGTGCGTTTTTTAGAGGTCCCTATTAAGTTTCAAAATATAAAAAAAACCGGTCATAAACTTATTGTAAATTAGGTCCCTATTTTTTGAAAAGTCATAAAAAAATATAAAAAAATCACGTACATTCGTATTTAAATAAAACATGTAAATACTAAAAAATTCAGAACAAAAAACCATCAAAGAAGGCATCAAAAATTAAAAAAAAAACAGAAAAAAACGAAATTTCCAGTTAAATGCATAATAGTATGCACATATATCACTTTCCTGCATACATCCGTGCATATTTTTCACTACATACCTCTTCGTTGATTTTTATTCATACAAAAACATGCTTACATGTGTGCAAATATACCCAATATTTGCACACATTTGTGCAGGTTTAGTTTCAAATTTTCAAACCGAACACAGCTTACGGAAAAGTTGCATACATATATGCAATTATCAATAATAATTGCATATATGTATGCAACTATTTTTTTAGTTCCGTAGAATCCTGAAATTATTTCCATATTTTAGAAAAAAAAAAATTAATGAAGGAACGTACTTTTTAAAATAAAAAAGGCGGAAGTAATAAAATAAGGGGCGGGTTTAAATTTTTCAAATCTTTTTTTTTATATATATAAATTAGGTCCCTACTTTTAACCAGTAAAAATGTTGCAGACATGTGTGCATTTTTTTGAGAAATTTGCACATTTGGATGCAAATAAAAATGAACCGAAAAATTATGTTAAATCTATCCGCTGGAAGAACTGCAATAATTGCATATATGCATGCAATAAAATCAAAAAGGTGCATAATATTATGCATTTAACTGCAGTTTTTTCTGTTTTTTTTTTTGCTGTTTTCTTCTTTCTGACATTATTTTTGTTGTTTTTTGAACTGAATTTTTTGTATAATGCATAATTTATTTTATTACTAATTTACGATTTTTTTTTATTTTTTTAATTATTATTTTATAAGTTTTCAAAACAGGGACCTAATTTATATTAAGTTTATGACCGGATGTGAGCCTAATTAAGTTTCAAAATAGGGACGTGAGCCTAATATTCACTAAATTTAATTCAATTGGGGACCAAGATGCATATAGGGTTCGGATTTGTGATCTTCTAGTACCGAAACAGTTTAGTACGCAGTGAGGATTGATTTGAATGGGTTTGAGAATGTGTTTGATGGACCGGAAGTGTATTAATTTCTTTTGAACTTGATTTTTGTTACTACGCACATGACGTGTTTGTCGAAATGACTGAACCACGGAAATTTCGGGACTTTAGTTCCAATGATTTGCAACTCGTAGTTAGGCTTTGGGTGGTACAATTTGAGTTACACTTGATGTCATTGAGCTTCCTGGAATTGGAGTTCCGGTTTCACATCCATGTATTGTTTGTAGAATTGCATGGATTTTGAATTTGCGTGTAATGTTCTCATCTTTGCACTTAATTTTGCTGCTGTGATTATGCTTGCATTTTGTTTATGCCTTGCATTCGTTACGTTGATCATATTTTACAAGATTCACTTCTCAAGATAAGGAATTTTGGTTATGATCGACCCATTCAAGCTCAGTTGTTTGACCCACTCTGAGTAGTCAAGGTCAACCCAATCTGAGTTAGTTATGATTGACCCGGTTTGAGTCGATCAATGCCAACCCGGTTTGGGCTAGTTATGACCAACCCAATCTGGGTTGATTGCGGTCGACCCAGTTTGGGTTAGTTACGATTGACTGAGTTTGAGTCAGTCATGGCCGATCCAGTTTGGATCAATTATAACCGACCCAGTTTGAGTCGATCATGGCTGACCAAGTTTGAGTCAATCATGACTGACCCAGTTTGAGTCAGTTATAACCGACCTAGTTTGAGTCGATCATGGTCGACCGATTTGGGTCCGCTAAAACTGGTCCTTTTGTGCTTGGTGTTTTTGAACATTTCTCCATATTACTTCCTTTTCGGTAACTCAAATACTTGTTTCAAGCTAATATACTCTATTATCGATTGCCCATATCGATAATAAGTTAGGTAATGATTTATAATACTTGCATGCAACCTTTTATACTGGAATGACATGTTTGTGCCAGAGTGCCCTGTCGACTTATTTTAATTTAGTCATACTTGGGCATATAAGTTTGTAGTAAAGCTTGGACTTGACCAATCATTTCATGATGATTTAAAAATCCCAAACCTCACCATTGTTTAGTTGCACACAACATTTTCTATTTTTAGAAACCATGTACCTTTAGTTTATTTTCAAACACAGTTATTTGTGTAGAAATGGAAACTAGGCTAAAATCACATCAACATTCTAAGGAAGCATCCGAATCTACCCAAGCTATGACCTCTGCTCAGGTTTTAGATGTGGCTGCAAGTAACGCTCCTGCACCAGACACTAATCCAGAATTCCCTATGCTTAGGCCTCTTAGCGGAGTACCTAGTGATTGAAAACCGACCAAACTAGGTGATCGGGCATACAAAAGCTTATGTGATCAGTTTAGGATATTAGACACTGATGCCAAACTTCCAGAAAAGAATGAATTTGCAGACTCCCCACTGCATGGATATGTTGCAGTAAATTGACATATGTTACTGATGGGATCCGTCCCTCCTTTCAACCCATTCCTAGAAACGATTCTGAAGCACCTAGCCATTGCTCCTATGCAATTACATCCTAGTGGATATGTTGTGCTTACCAGCCTTTACGTACTTTTCATGAGAGTTAAGCAACGCGCCCCTACCTTCCAAGAGATCATCTAATTATACGCTTTCAAGAAGTGGCAAGATAAGCCATCGGTTAATTTCGTCGAATGGAAGTATCCCAAGATTATAGTTGATCTGCTAGAGAGTGCCAAAGGATTTATAAATAACTATTGCTTCATAAGATGCCTCGATAAGTTTTACGGACGATGGATGGAAGGAGGTGAGAATATACTATCTCCTATTCTCTTTGCCTGTTTAATTTCTAAGTGTTAAATCTTTTTGTTTGTTTTACAGAACTCCCCTCTTCTAATCCAGACGATACTTTTGGTCAAGAGTTGTTTGATTCTTTGCAAACTATCGATGAAGGAGAAAGGAGTAGGAGATTTTTTTATCACAGAAGAGTTTTTCCGTCAACACCAACTACTTGGCCCTTCCCGTAATCTTAAATTAGACCTGACCTTCAAGAAAGAGGTTGCCAACAAGTCCCTCAGAGGAAAGCCCCTTTAAAGAGTTGCTTTGACGTCGCGTTAGCAGTAAAACACCTCCCAAACCCAAACTGACCTCCATTGGAGAAGGGGAGTCTGAACATCACAAGGATGAGAGTGAACAGGTTGAGAAGGTAGTCGAGGGAGTTGAGAAGAATAAAACTTCCTCAAAAACCATTTCGGATCCGATGAGGGGGACTAAGTTAATGGGGGATATTGAAGTTACCTCTAAGGATAACACAGACACCGAGAAAGTTGCTGAGAACCCCATTATTCAATTTACCCAAAAAGAAAATTCCTCAGATACTTTTAAAGACCTAAGCGATATCAACTCAGCTAAAGATATTATTCAAGGTGGCATTATCATCCAATCGACTAGATCCCAAACAAAAAATATAGGAACCAGTATACTTGGAGCTCCCGTTTCTAAACCAGGAAAATTGCTTGAAAATCTAGGAATTGCTTTAGAATCGACTGAAAAAACTAGTTCGTTACCAGATACATATTGACAAGCATTTTCTTATATCATGAGTTTACAATTCTTTGTATTTAGCTTTTCAGACTTGCCCCAGCATTTGTTGATAAGAGTACTAAACTCTTGCTTTGTCTCTTTTCTTTGGTTCAAAAGCGATGCCAAAGCCCTTGTTTATGAAAGATTTCAATGAAAAGTCAAGTCAGCAGAATCTAAAACATCTTGTAAACAAATCACGCCCTTCGCGATATTCTCAGTGATCTGATCGCCCACAACACATACAACCTCCCCACCAATCCCGGCTAACTCTAGAGCTTCCTGAGACCGATGATCAGAGACAGTGGAGGGAGAAGCGTTTTGAAATGTTGGCAGCGAAGGAGAGGAAGGCGGAAGAAAGTCGAAAGAGGAAGAAACACAAAGATCACCAGGGCAGGGATGACTCTCATAAACGTTCTAGGTCGGACAAGCTTCCAGTGACCGATATTCAAACTACTCACGAACAACTGTCCCTGACTTCGCCATCCGTCACTCCAACTCCTGCTGACCTCCAAGTAATTATTAATAGACCTTGCTATATTCCCGGACTAGCCAATTTTTTCCTTGCTAACCGTTTTTGGGGCTGGGATTAAAGAGGGAAATTTCTCAGTCTGGACATATACCCTTTTGATAAGCGAGATATTCTTGAGGAATTTGATGGCTTGAAAGGTAGTATGCTCACACATCTTGATACAACTAAAAATCAGTTTGAAGTTAAGCTGGATAAAATCTGGGGTCATGCTGAGAAACAATTGGGCGCGTGGTACGCCTTTGCTCACGAACTTCAAAGAGTTAACGGTATCACTCTGGACCAGATTGCAACCTTAGATAGTGATAAAGCTGAGCTGATCAGAGTTATAAAGTCACAGGAGAAAACCATTGCATCTTACGATCAAAGGGATGCATAACTACTAAGCTTAGAAAGTGAAAATAAGAGACTTAAAAGAGGAACTCGCTGCTGCAAAAGCGGAAGCACAAACGGCTTAGACTGCCCGAGAATCTGCTGAGTCTCTGCTGATTATTGAAAGTAACGATTCTGCTGCCCATTGGCAAGAGAACACTATTCTTCGAGAAAAGATTTCTTCTTAGAACGTATTCTGCAACGCAGGAAACTCTGTAGAAGAAAGATTGAAGGCTGTAGTTGACCTTCAAAAAGCCAAATTGGATGCAGAAACTTCCTTGTTCAATTTCTACTTCTATAGTGTTATGAGTCGAGGAAGTTTGCACTATCTAGATGATAAGTTCAAAATCATTCAGGCTATGGTTTGGGAGAGAACACTTGAGATTAACGAGGGCGAGCACAGTGAAGACGGTCTTATTGAAGACCTCTTAGACGAGAAGTCTCGCACGGCGCTAGGTGTAGGGAAGGTTCAGTTGGCGAAGGCTCGAAACATTCTGGGTGATAGGGCCGGATTTCTAGAGAAACAAATCCAAGATGCAACAAATGTCAGTGCCTCCACTCTTCCTACCAATTCTGAAGCCTCTAGCTCATAAACTCCAGTTAACCCTCCTTCTTCTTTCAAGGGAAAAGACGCGGTTGCCGAAGAGCATAATGCTGATAGGAGTGTTACCGAGAAGCGTGGCGAAGATGATGAGGATAACGATGATAACGACGTAGATAGATTTGAGGTTGATGAGAACAAGGATATTCAAGCAAGCCTTGCAGCCGCAGGTATAATTGAAATTATTCAAACTATGCTATACTTATAATACATGTGCCCTTCACCTAGAACGACTACATTTGATACTTACTGTTCATCTGCCTTAGGTTTGATCTCACCGAATCCTCCTTCTGGCAGTTTTATAGCTACGATGACTGACGCTTTGGTCACTGACTCGGCCTTGGTGTCAATTCCACTTGCCCCAGGGTCACATGATACTAACATTGGTGCAATCGCCGACTTGGAAGATGATGCCGACTACATTTCGAGTGATGATGACTCCGATTACACCGATGAAACCCTAGGGAAGGATGATGAAGACCCAAAGGAGCAGAAAACAAAGCATGCCTCATCCTCGAAGCATAGAAAAGGAAATCGCTCTTCTGAGAAAAAAGGAGTTATCACTTTATCCTCTCAGGAAAGTCTGAGTGGGCCCATAACCAAAGATGGGAGCCTTCCATCCCTTACTCCTCCCCCTTCCTTGACCACACTATCTTTAAGATCAAGTGGCTCCAAGGGTGGGAAGGATAAGAAGTAGCAATTGCATTCGACTTCTTTTTAGTTTCTACTATTTCCTTTTATTCACTATATTCAGACTGGTTGTATATGCGAGTGTCGGCCCTAGCTTATTACCCTAGGTTACCTGGTATTTGAAACATGTGCACCTGACTTGTTGACCTGTTGAATTGTTGACTTATGTTGAAACTTATGTGTAAAGCTTGTGACTCTGCGATTTGACTCTAAGTTGTTGTAATGAAGCTGTGTTCTATGTTCTGCTTGATGTACTTAAGCTTTTTACCGTAGCTTTGTCGTACTTCCTTGCCTTACATTTCACATCTGTCTACTTTACAAAACAAGCTTTTTATATCATAATTCACTTTTTTTTGCAAATGCTTGACATTATAATGATCTCATGGTGCATTTTTGTAAGTAATGATAAATAATGACTTTCTCAGCTGTAGCCACGGATCATTATTAACTGGATTTACTCGACTAATTTTACTAAATTTCCTTGGTTTTGATTAAGGCGGCATTTGAGACTTCTTTTCCATGAGTAACCACTTCCTGTGTTTACCACTATATCGAAGTTCTCGAGTTTGCCTTAGTCATTTCAAGGGATTCGACTTTGTTGATTGGAGTGATCATTGGTTTACCATGCAGTTATGACGATCTTATTGTATGTTTAAATAAGCATTGTTGAATTTTCTTAATGCAGTGGCGATGCCCCCATACCAAAGTTTGTCACAAACTTTTATAGGCATGGTATGATCGACCATATTTACAATCTCTTGATTATGATTAAAACATTATGGATACTTTACTTAGTTGATCAAACCAGACCTTAAAAAGAGGAATTTTGGTTTTTTGTTCCCTTGCTTGAGAGGTTTTGTATTTTTAGTATATTCAATGACGTTTCTCGCTAACCTGGAAATCCAGGCCCTTCGAAGATTAGATTTGAACATACACCTCTGGAGAGGTCTTGGTTTTCATGCCTCCGAAGAGGTCTTTGTAAATCCATTATTTGTTGTGACTGAATAATTCAGCCACTCGTATAATTTGTTAGACGCCTACGTAAAGGTCTTTGGGTCTGTCACTAGCCGAATTTGGAAGACCCAGCTTATGATCATATGCCCCCGAAGAGGTCTTTAAAGCCGCCAGTAACTGGATTTAGAAGACCCAGCATCAGGACCTGGATTTGGAAAATCCAGCATCTGATCGGATGCCCCTGAAGAGGTCTTTAGAAGCCTAGGGTTTGTCATAATCGGACCATGTATAAATGGCGCTGATGATCGATTGGGTGCCCCTCGGGGAGGTCTTTGGTTTAAAAGCCCAGTATTTGTCATAATCGGGCCATGTATAAATGGCATTGATGATCAACTGGGTGCCCCTTGGGGAGGTCTTTGGTTTAGAGTTGCATTGTTTCACTGGGCGGACACTAATTCATTCTTCAAGTTTTACCACGATTTGTTAGAACTAGGTTCCTGGACCTTGCAATTAAGAAAGTGCCTCTACGGTGAAACTTACAACTTTGTTTGTAGTCTGAACACCGCATCATTTGACCATTCAAATCCTGGTGTACCGTATTTGCAATGTTGTGCTCCACATATTCGTACTTGTTACGAATGATGTTTTAAGCATTGAGCAATGGGGAGTTTGAGCTTTCCCAATCGGGATGTGCTATAACGGTCACTAGGCTTTACTAGGTTATGGATGCATCGACATTCTTTTAGGGGACCTACAATCAAAATCGAATTTTAGCAATTTGTAAACAAGAATTTGCAAATATACGATTTAGGCAAGCAAAGCAATTTCTTTCTTCAATATGTGCAGAGCTTGTGACAATGTTTCATGGTTTTTACAATGTGTGATGTTTACAACTTTTCAAAGTATGTAGAAGAAATATTAAGCAAAGTAGAGACGATGGTGTATGCTAATCTAGGATCTAAGAAGTCGGATCCCGTCCGTAGTTTTCAGTTTGAAGGTGCCATCTGAGAATTTTTGGCTTATCATACACGGTCCTTCCCAGTTGGGTCTGAATACCCCATTTCCTGTCATAATTCTCTTCAAAATAAGGTCCCCAAATTTAAAGGTTCTCCATTTGACTTTAGCATTAAAATGTATGGATATCCTCCTCTAATGAGTAGCAATTCTGAGTTCTGCTTCTTTCCTTTTCTCTTCAAGCGAATAGAGTGCTTCGAGTTGCAGCTTCTCATTCTCTTCTTGATTAAAGTGAATTCTTCAGTGAGTGGGAACTTCCAGCTCTACCGGGATCATGGCCTCGGATCCAAATGTAAGTGAAAATGGAGTGTGCCCAGTTGTAGTTTTGTGAGTTGTGCGATACGCCCATAGTGCAAGAGGAAACTCGTCTACCCAACCACCCTTATCTTTTTCAAGACGTTTCTTGGTGGTCAACTTTAGAATTTTATTAATTGCTTTGACTTGCCCATTAGCCTGTGGATGAGCAACGACTGCAAAACTTTTCTTGTTTTTTTATTTAGCAAAAAAATCTATGAATTTGCTGTTCGAACTGAGTTCTGTTATTAGTGATTATTTTCTCCAAACCCTGAATCTGGAGATGATGTTCTTTAAGACAAAGTTGATCACCTTTTTCGAAGTAATAGTGGCCAGTGGCTCAGCTTCAGCCCACTTAGTGAAATAGTCGACGACTACTATTGCATACTTCATACTTGACTTAGCTGTAGGCAATGCTCCGATTAAATCTATTCCCCAAACGACAAATGGCCATGGACTGACCATCTGAGTCAGTTCTATGGAAAGTGCTCTTGGAATCTTTGCAAATCTTTGGCATCTATCACACTTCTTAGTATAGATCATTGCATTTAGGTTCAAATCAGGCCAGAAGTAGCCATATTGCAGAATTTTCTTGGCTAGTGTTTGACCGCCGTTTTGACCTCCACATTCCCCTTCGTGTAATTTTGCTAAGATTGTTCTAGAATCCTCCTTGGTTACACATCGTAGCAGAGGCATAGAGAAACCTCGTCTGTATAACCTTGCATCCTGAATAAGGTACAATGGAGCCTTGCGCAATATTTTCCTTCGCTTTTTTGGTTCTACTGGAAGCATTCCGTTAAGGATATATTCCTTGATTGGAGTCATCCAGGATACAGGCTCTCCAATAGTCTCCATAATACAATTGCCGTCTGCTTCTTCAATAGAAGGAGTTGAAAGGACTTCGACAGGCATCAAACCCAACAACTATGCATCTGCAGAACTGGTATATTTAGTAAGGGAATCTGCCTTTGTATTTCCTTCTCTGGGAATATGAGATATCCTCTAATAGTTGTGACCGTCAAGAACTTCCAAAGCCTTAGAAAGATAAGTGGGAAGGTTTTCGACTTTGGTCTGGAATTCTTTTCGGACCTGATATACTACCAGCTGCGATTCGCTAAGAATTTGCAAGGTTTTCATATTCAACTCTTCTGCTAGTTTCAATCCTATTATTAATGCTTCATACTCAGCTTCATTTTTGGTTGATGGGAATTCCAACCTTAAGGCATAGCGCAAGGAGTGGCCTTCAGGAGTTTCCAAAACTATCCCTTCCCCCAAGCAGTAATCATTCCTAGACCCATCAATGAGCAGCTTCCAACTAGCCATTACCCCTGCTGTTTCTTCAGTTTCTTCACCCTTATCCATGAATTCGACGATGAAATCCGCTAAGGCCTTCCCATTAATAGCTCTCCGAGGATGATAAGTGATGTCATTCTGATTGAGCTCTATGTTCCACTTCAATAGTCTCCCCAAAGTTTCTGGACGAAAGAGAACTTGTTTTAGCGGTTAGTCGGTGAGAACCTTTATAGGATGGTCTTGGAAGCATGGCCTTAGCTTCTTTGAGGTAATAAGAAGACAATACAAAAGTTTCTCTAACTTGTGATAATTTAGTTCTTCCCCAGCAAACCTTTTACTGATATAGTAAACTAGCCATTGAACCTTGGCATCTTCCCGGACAAGTGCAGCGCTTAATGCATGAGATGAGACAGCCAAATATAGGAACAATTCTTATCCATCTTTAGGCTTTGATAGCATCGGTGGTGACTCTATGTGCATAATCAACTCTACGAAGGCTATTTGGCATTTAGGAGTCCATTGGAAATCTTTCTTTCCTTTCTTTAAAGCATCGAAGAGCGTAATGCACTGATCTGTGGCCTTTGGGATAAATTGGTTAAGCGCAGCTACTTTCTCGTTCAGGCTTTGAAGCTCTTTCTTCGTCCTAGGAGCACGCATCTCTCATAGGACAGTGACTTGAGAAGGATTTTCTTCGATGCCTCTAGCATTGACTACTAATCTGAGAAACTTTCCCGATGCAACTCCGAATGAGCATTTAAGCGGATTTAGCTTCATCCCACATTTTCTGAGGATATGGAACATTTCTGCTAGATTTTCAAGATGATCATCAGCTTTCTTTGATTTCACCAGCATATCATCCACATAGACTTCCATTGTATTCCCAATCTGGGATTTAAACATGGAATTCACAAGGCGCTGGTAGGTTGCTGCTGCATTCTTCAGTCCGAACAACATGACTTTGTAGCAATACAAGCCTCTATCTATTATGAAACTCATGATTTCCTCATTCGGCTTATGCGTCATAATCTGATTGTATCCGTATTATGCATCCATAAAGGATAACAGTTCGTGTCCCGCTGTTGCATCAACAAGTTGATCAATTCTGTGCAATGGGAAACTGTCCTTGGGACACGCCTTGTTGATGTCTCAACAGTCTATGCACACCTCTATTTGCCATTGGACTTTTTAACAAGGACTGTATTGGAAACCTAATCAAGATATGTGGATTCTCATATAAATTTATTTTTGAACAACCTATCCACTTCTTCTTTTAATGCTATAGATCTTTTCGGTCCTTGAATTCGTCTCTTTTGTTTTATTGGAGTTAAACTTGGATTAACATTCAATTTATGCACTATTACATCGGATGAAATTCCACATATATCGGAATGTGTCCAAGCAAAAACATCTAAATTTTCTTTTAAAACTAAAATTAATTCTTTCTGCAACTCCAGGCCTAACTGAGAACCTATTTTCATTACTTTGTCAGGGTCTTTATCATGCACTGGAATTGAGATTATGGCTTCAGCTGGTGTCGCGTTATTTTGCCCCACACTGGTTTTCGTAGGGTCCATTTCCTTCTGAGCTCCGTTGTGCTCTCCAGTGTGAGGGCCTCGCCCTAGTTGCTATAAGGGGGAGTCATGAATGCACAGCAGAGCCTCCACGTTCTTCTTTGTTTCCTTCTTCCCAGCATCAGCCAACTCTGCCGTGTAACACTCCCTTGCAGCCTTCTGGTCGCCTTTAATCACACCAACTCCATTTTCGGTAGGAAATTTCATGGTCAAGCAACATGGAGCCATTGCTATCTTGAATGTGGTAAGAGCTAGTCTTCCGAGGATGGAATTATAGGCTGAAAGCTCATCAACTATGATAAAATCTTGCTTCATAGCAACCTTCTATTCTCCTTCTCTGAGCTCGATGAGCAGGTTGATGACGTCGATTGGCTTAGTGGGTTGGCCCGTGAACCCATGGATCTTGTTCTGGCAAGCTCTCACGTCATCCATAGAAAGATTCATCTTATTGAACGCGTTAATGAAAAGAACATTGGCAGATGCAATGCTATCTACCAAGACTCTTCTGACTATGGCTGGACCCAAACCGATGGTAACGACCATAGGATCAACTATTGGTGTTAGCAATCCATCTGAGTCTCTATCTCCAAACACAACATCGTCCCATGAAGTCTTTGGCATTTTTATGGCAAAAGCATTGTCCATGACCATGAGTTCTTCTCCTTTTGGAAGGCCTTTCATTTCTTCAGTATGCTTCACGATGTCCCCCCACCTTCTTTCGACTGGGTGGGGTCCACTTGAAATCGTGTTGACTGGCCTTGGAATAACAGCAACTCGAGTACTCTCACTCTGTCTAGGTTGTCTCGTAGATGTTCCTTATCCTTGAGTGTCTTGAGTACTCTACGGGTTTTTCGTATGTTACCGGAGCCTATTCTTCCTCATTAACTCCTAAACCAAGCGCTTTATATGTCTGCATTCATTCGTATTGTGACCTGGTTAGTTGTGAAACCGGCAGAACTTGCCTGACTTTATTGCAGCATCATTGACATTTACTTTCCCTGGAGTTGGATATTCCTCAGTATCCTTAGTCGCCATGTAGATATTCTCTATGGTGTCATTGAGAGGACTCAACTCAGAATTTTTAAACAAATGGAGTTTCTTGTTAGCTTGATTATCCTTTCCATCATTGCCCCTTTTTTGACCACCAGGATTCTTTTGTCCAACTTGCACATTAACGTCCTTATCAGGCTGTGTACTACATTTAGGAGCATTCAGGACATAGGCTGGATCCTCGTCAACACTCATATATTATTCAACTTTATCAAATAAATTCTCGAGCGTGGTTGGCTTCTTCTTCTTGATCCATTGCCCAAACTGGGTCTTCTTGCATATGGCTCCCTTCAAAGCGACCAGAATCAAGCGTGGATCATGATTTCCGACTTTAGCTGTAGTCGTGTTTAAGCGAGTGAGAAAAGCCTTGATGGATTCCCCTGGCCTTTGCTCTAGCTCGTTCAGTTCCATAACATCCCGGACTTTGGTTGCTTGGAGCCTGAACTGCTTCCTGAACAACTTGGCCAAAGTAGCAAAATCATCCATAGACTTTGGTGGCAGCTTTGTGAACCAAAGAGAAGCCACCCCTTCTAGATAAGTTGGAAAGTACAGTCACTTAAGCTCGTCTATGGCACGTGCCCCATCCATATGTTGATCATATTTGAACAGGAACACGTTGGGATCGCCCGTCCCATTGTCGGCTTGCACCATTGGAGGTTTGGACTTGTTTGGGTATGGAGCCACCTTGATCCTCCCTATGAGTGGGGTCTTGGTAGGAGCAAACACCCACTCTTTCTCATCATCCTATTTTTTCAAGCTTTTCTCCATTATCTTGCGCACTGTTTTCGATATGCGCCCCTCTTCGTTGTACGGTCCACGGGACGGACGCCATCTTTCTTACCGGATGTCTGTTTAAGCAAACAATCACGGTTCGGAATCCGGAGCCTTGGGCCTCCCTCTTGGGAGGTGACCCTTTGGTGGAACCAAGTACTTGTCTCGAGGTTGCTTTATCAGAATGGTTGCATGTGGGTAGTTTTGCTTCTATATGGTGAGGATCATTAGGATCTACAACCTCCTGGACAGAGTTTTCCCAATTCGAACTTAAGGAGGAGGAAGCCGCATTTTCCATACGGGGAGTCTGAGCAGGTGAAACACCCCACCTATGTTAGGGCCACTCTCAAAGAGAATGCCCTAATTTTGGTGGAGGTTTATAAGTATAAGTCACAGATGTACAAGACAGATATAATAACACATATTTATGAACAGCGGAAAACAACAACAAGTTTTATTTCATCAAAATACGTGTTACACAAACCATGCCATAATTGTCTTACGATTCTTCCAAAAACATAACATCTTCATAACTGTCTTGATTACATTATTTAAAGAAGCATAAAGAAAACATAAATAAACTGCAAAAGTCCCCTAATTGCTGTCCAAAGCCATAGTCCAAAACGGAAAAGATCCAAGCAATACATTCTTCTCTTCAAGATGGATGTGAAAACTGGTCAGGCTGCGGTATTCCCTCACTGAGAACCTGGGGGGGGGGGACGAAAGAAAAAGAGGCGAAAGGAAAAGGGTCAGTCATAAAGACTGAGTAAGTCCTAGTGACTTTCAGTGTAAAAACGATTTAAAACAACATGTCATGTATGAACTGGAACTAAACTTAAGAATGGGGTCAAGGTGGACAAGATAGACTAAGATGAACATGATAAGTCAAGACAAGTCAAATAAACATCATATGTTCAAGATTCGTTGCATCGACTGTACTAGTATACTATGCCCAGGTCACAAGTTAATCATGAAATAAATCCCACGGCCCAATATCATGATATGACCCTGAAACGGGGTCTGACCCAAGTATGGGGTCCTACGGAGCGCTTATCTAGTCGATCGGCTCCCTACAAGTTCTAGCTCGTCAAGTGTCCATGTCATACGGCTAATCACGAATGTAGTCACCTATGCTGGGTCCACCTTCGGGTGTATCAGCCCTACGGTGTCAACCCCTGACACGATTCAAGATGCACAGATAAATCTACTGATACCCAGTGTCTGCCCTGGAATACGTGCACGACCGTAGTCCACCGAACCTACACTGGCATACCCCACTGCCGTCGTTCACCTCTTACAATCGGCCCAGTAATCGTGCCCCACCCGGCCTAGCCCCAGGGTACCTTGATACATCTAGAGGGTTACTGCTGAAAAGGGTCATGTCTAGGGTTTCGCCTAACATATTAGGTCATGTAATTCGTGACCTAACCCGCCTAACCGATAAAGTCATGTAATTCGTGACTTAATCCTTTTCCAGTCTAGTCATGTCAAGGTGGTTAAGTATGTCATTTAAGTTCGCGACTTAACCCGCCTACGTGTCATGTCAAGTTGGCTAAGTGTTGTCGTTTCCAGTTCATGACTTAGCCCTACAAATCGTGTTCAAGTTGGTTAAGTTGTTTTTCATGTTCATGACTTAACCCTAATTGGCATTAATTGATTCGTTAATGCACCGAACCACTCACATTGGATCCTGTTGTTCGTAGCCACTGGATTTGCCGGGCGGTTCCGGGCAGGTTTATGCTACGAACTCAACCCAACCTCGGGTTTCAAGCGCGATGTGACCAACTACCCACATTGGATCCTGTTGTTTGTAGCAACTGGATTTGCCGGGCGGTTCCGGGCAGATTTACACTACAAACTCAACCCAACCTCGAGTTGGCCACTTTCTTGTTTTCTAAAGTCATGCCCATGTTCTTAGCAGGTTCGTGCTATTTCCATATCATGTTCATATGTCCCCTTCGTGCCCAACTAAGGCATGTTTCAAGTCAAGTTATGGCATGTTCAAGTTAAGTTTTTGTGCCATATTTCATGTTCTACTTATGCCAAATTTCACGGTTTATGATTATAATTAATTCAAGTTTTGCCTATTCTACCCAATCGTATCCCCAACGTATATAAACGTACTTCGTTCACAAGCATAAACAATTCAAGAGATAAAGGGGAATAACACCAAACATGTGATAGGTATATGTGACAATTCCAACATCACTTGCATAATAAACAGGCTATAACATATCACATGGTTTCAATACTAGCATGATGATAACTTGGCATAGTAATGGTTCCAACTTAGTTTAACATGATGATTTCAACTTTACATCATAGGCATAATAATCGTTGCGGGCATAATAATAATTTTATTACAAACATGAAACATTAAAGGCATGGTAATTATAATAGGCATAGTGGATTCCAAATTAGCATTTTTAACATAATGATTCTCATCTAACATTATAAACATAATGATTCCAACTTTTCATCATAACCTAGCAATTCCCAATTTGTCATTAATCATGATAGGTATATTAATATCATAGGCATAGTTTCATCAACAATCATAGACATGGTTTAATTAGCATCATAGGCATGGTTTAATCAACATAAAGATTTCAATAAACATAGTGATTCCATGGACATGTATTAGTCCAACTTGCCATACAATTAAACCCAAGTGATTCATAACAACATCAAAATCATGATAAGTTTAACTTGCAACGTTGCCATAGCAATATTCCCAAATTATAATTCAAAATTAAACAATATAAACATGGATTAACAATAGTTCCTAAATCCGATTTCAATTTATGGCATGTCCATGTTATTTTAGCGTTTTTGCCTAAAAAGTGACATAGAACTTACAATATAAAGCAAATAATCCAAATAAAAATCCCAAATCAAATAGCCCCAAATTCGTTGTCTAAAGCGTCGTAGTTGTTGTAGCTTCTAGTTGTAGCCTTCAAGAATCGTCCTTCGTCTTCTATAATTTTGTTCTTGTATTTTTAATTTAAAGCTCTAGGTTTAATGGTGGCGGCATGAGGCTAAAATGAAATAGTATGATTTAGGCTAGGTCTTAGGTCCTTTTTATAGTGTTTGCAAGTTGATTTAGACCGTCGATGGAGCTTGATTCAATAATAGCCGTTCGTTTGAAGGAGAGACCAACCAGGAGCTGACACCTAGCCCTAGTGACAAGGCAAGGCTCAGAAATTCGACCAGGCCCTGATCAGGCCAGCCAAGACCTGACCAGCAGGTCATTCTGACCTGGGCGCACTTGGCAGGTGGGCCAGGCTAAAAATGTACTGGCGCACTTCCCAAGTGCGCCAGATTATTTCTGTTCTGGCGCACTTCCCAAGTGCGCCAGTGCATTCTGACCCGTTTTCTGGTTTTTCGCCCAACTTCGTTCATCCATATCTTCTTCATACGATATCCGTTTTACGCAAACTCGGAATCTATCTCTAGCAGAATTCCGAGACGAACGCAATGGCGTATCCCGCTTCCCTTCATTCTTTGATTTGAAATTAGTTATACTTTAATTTGTGAATTTCACATTTATAGAATATACGGGGTGTTACAGCAGGTTATTTAGAACGAGTGGCATTCAGGGTAGCTTTTTCTATTGCAGCTTGAACGACAAACATGGATTTTAACCTTTTTAGCATAGCATTGTTTGCGATATCCATTTGACTTGTTAGTCCCGCAACAACTTCGTCCAACTCTTTCCTTGTTACAGCTGCTCCCGCTCTAGAAGATTCACCAACTTCAAAGTGGTCGGTGGGCAATGTAGCATTGTTGGTGAGTTTATCAATCTCTTCGACGATCTTATTAGTAACTTTCTTCGGTCTACCCATGATTTAGACAAGGGCTTGAACTTAGTACAAAATTTGTCGAATAGCTCAGACTTTAGATTCGGAAAATCTATAGGAAGAACGAGCCGCAACCTTCACCTTCGCGAATGACCTAGAGAAAGAAAGTGTGAATGGTCCCTACGGTAGGTGCCAAATGTTAAACCAAAATTAGTTCAAACACCAAAAGGTGCTACGGAAGCACTTCACCAATCGGTTAGAAAGAGACCACAATCGCAATAAGTATGTAGAAACACAAGGATTTTTATATTGGTTAGAACTAGGAGAGATCTACATCCACTTTGAGAGAAATTTCCATTATCACATATGAATTTACAAAGCTTAAACATCTCTCATTACATTAGTTTTCATCCTCATAAAGTCTTCTCTTGATCTAATTAAAACTAACCAAGGAGATTGGATGAATCCTCTAGCTATAGCAATTAGAGAAGCAGATCTATGATCTTCCAAGTGCTTGAATGGATTTCCATGATTTGATGGTAGATTCGATGTTAGATCTTTGATTGGAAATGATTGGGAGTGTTAGAATCTCTTGAAATGGTTGAAGAAATAGTTTGGCAGCCCTTTGGGATCATAAAATTTGGTCCCCATTAAAGTGGAGCTCATCCCCTATTATAGGTGCAAGGAATGGCTGAAATATAGCCTTCAGGAATTGGGCCGGCCTAAAGGGTATTTACAAAAATGTCACTGCAGTTGTCACCAGCTTTTGCCGGCTAATTACCAGTTTTCATGCTTCTGACCGACCAGATAGATACTGGCCAACCCTACTTGAACCGACTGACCCAGATTGGTCTGGCCAACCCATACTTCACTCGTTTGGACAACCCGTGCTTTATTTTCCCATCTGACAGGCCCACCTGTTCAACTTGATACCGACCCGTCATTTAGTGGTTCTGACCAACCCACTGGTGTGGAAATGGGACCGACCAGCTGATCTTGCAACCAAACCGACCCAGATCAGTCCGGCCGACCCAAACATTGTTTGCCTGGGCTAGTCGTGTCTTGTTCTTCAAGACCCATTCTCTTTAGAAACAAGACCGACCCGCTGTTCTGAGGACGAGCCCTACTCGATGCTTTATGAGATTCAGTTTGACCCATCATAAAGGACTCAGACTGACCTATAGCCAAACTGAACACATAAATCACATCGGTTTATTTATTTGATCCATCAGAGTGTGATTTTTATGGATAACATTTTGCCCCTCTATAACAACAAGGAATTTCGCTCGATCCGAATCGATCGCTAAACTGACCAAGACCGTTCGAAACCCCTGATTGTTTTGAGGACAAGACACATCGGAACACAAACAGAAGAACATTTCATTGCTTATTATAACAATTCCATCAGAATACAAGAATATTACAGAATATGATTCAATAAAACACATTCGATAAATATCAGAGATCACAATAAATTACATAGCAGCGGAAAAATAATACAATACACAACTAAAAGAGATATACGGATACAGAGCTTTCCGGATATCATTCCAGCTATAAACCAGGATCCTGTGAATATAAATCTGCAAAACCAAAACTACTAGCTGCCCGTGTCGAAAATAAGGGCACCTAGAGTTTAGGTTAAAACAATAAACTCCAGGTCACTCATGCGACTGGTGTGAGAACTAAAACAGTTATTAATCTTTATTTTAAAGTTAGTAAATCAAAGGACCACGCCGTATAACACGGAACGGGTTTCCTCCCAAGAATACCAGTGCATAAACAACAGCACAACGCTAAATAAAGAACAATGAAGCTATTATAAGACCCAGGTCCAATCACACAATGCAACATAAGCCAGAGGATAGGGTTTTACCTTATAATAGCCAAAGAATGCTTAATACGCTAAATTTCATCTTTTACTATTACTATAAGTGTATAATGTCAAAACAATTTCAATCATAAGTATCAATCATAGACGACATAAGTGCCCCATACCACTTTGTCGCCATATATAGGTTTACAGTTAAAACCTCAAAGTCACGTATTGGAAGTTGGATTTCCATCTGTGAACCAAGACAAGGGATCGTCCTTACCAAATTCGAGACGCTCTAGCCCGTATCTCAGGAACAGAATGCATCATCCCTTGGAGCGACAGGGCTGGTCCACCGATGTGGATTAAAATGCCTGAACACTGCGTTAACCCGCCCTATGGGGCGTCAATGAGTCCAATGACCCCATCGGCTCCACATAGTCACCGGCTCCACATAGTCACCGATATATCCGAGGCGCCTCGCATTCCAACAACCACATAAGTCCAACTCGTCAGGGCGTGTAAAACTACTGGCGCCACTTCTAACTAGAAAGAAACACATGTCCTCCCTGAGGTCTTCTCCCGTTTTTGGTTCACACCGGGGTGTGAGGCTTGCGAATTAACGCTACACAAAGCTATGCCACACAGGCGGTGCTTTGATCATCAACCACAAGACTTTACTTTTCAACAGAAACCTTGATCATTTGCATCTTAGCATGCCACACAGGCAAACCACTCCATGCAACCGATATCCATCAATCACACAGAATGATATCCAATGTCAGACACACAGTCCATTTACAAGTCCGTTCTGGGTCTAAACGAAACCGGAGGCACCTTGTACCTCGCATATCCATCGATCTCCAAGTACGTCTGGACGATCACCAACCGATTCCCTCCTCTTGGGTGTATAGCCCAATCGAGATCATCAATAATTATCCAAACGATGTGAAGACCTCCGGTCTTCGACCACCGTCTTCATCCTCGACACATTGTCGAATCAGTTATTCAGAATGGGATAAACCCGGTCTTTCCGAATAACTCGCGTATATAATAAACAAGTGTAACAAAAACACAACATACGCCTCATTCCAATTCAGAATATTCTTTAATTCAAATATTCCTATACTTTGAGAAAGGTTCCCATTAATTTTATCAAAGATAATTCTTAAAATTTATTCTTTAATCTTCCTTTGAATATCAATTCAAACCAAATTAGGGTTTATCCAAACTAGTCGGGATTAACGAACCTTACCGAAGTAATCATTTGTTTTAATTTCCCAATCCCAACATATTCATCCCATGAAGTAAAACTGGTAATACTTCATATCTAACACCACGGTGTTATCAGTAAATTCAATTACCATTTCATGTTCAAATCTAATTAAAGATTTAACTATCGCCTGGAGCAACACTGGTGATACTCCATTCTTGATCATTTCAATCTAATTAAAGATTCATTAAAACTCCACTTGGTTTCAACCTTCCAAAAAATCACTATCAATGATTATTTAACTTGGGAAATCATATCTTGTCTTTAACTGGGTTAAAGAACCAATGTCATTTAAAACATGATTTAAGATAAACCCAAAATCATATTCTATTTACAATGGAATCTTCATGGAAAACAAATCAATATATATATATATATATATAATCGATATAAACTTCCATATCCGACTAATAATATAAATGGAATAATGGCAAAGCCTTTTAAATTCCAGATATATTAGTTGTCTTCCTCCATAGAAATTCACTTCGATTATTACCAAATAGAATTCCATTCCATTCCAATTTATTTTATTAAATTGGAAAACTTTATTTTGGAAAATATTCTTTAAATCATAATAAAAGATTTATAAATTACAAATCACATTTCACTGTAAATCGGGTTAAAGAACGAATGTCGTTAAAACACAGTTCGCGATAAACCGAATTCACATTCCATTAATTATCGGGTTAAAGAACAAGTGTTATTTAAAACCCCGTTCCCGATAAACCCAAAAATCTATTCCAATTCAATTCCAATTAAATACCATTTAATTGGTATACTTCATTAAATCTGTAACACCCCGCGAATTCTATAACTGTGAAATTCACAAATTAAAGTATAATTAATTTCAAATCAAAGAACTAAGGGAAACGGGATACGCCATTACGTTCATCTCGGAAAAATACGCGAAATAGAGTCCGAGTTTTCGAAAAACGGAGTCCGTATGAAGAAGATACGGCCTTCGGAAGTTTCTGAATTAAGTTTAAAATTCAAACAGAATAAAATAGCTCAGAAAATCAAGTTTAAATTCCAAAATGGGGCCCAATGGGCCAGGGCGGAAAAACACCCGCCTAATGCACCCAGGTCGACTGGGCTGTCGACCTGGTCTAGCCAGGGCGACAGGGCTGTCGACAGGGCTGTCGACAGGCATGTCGACCTGGTCCAGAGCCAGGTCGAACCCAGTCCAACCTGGCTGGCCTATTCTATGTTGGTCGATTTTCTGTAGTCTGCTTTGTCATTAGGGCTAGGTGGCAGGCTCTAATTGGTCTCTCCTTAGGATGAATGGCTACGATCAAACCAAGCAACATCAATGGTCCTAATCAGTTCATAAACCCTATAAAAATGACCCTAGACTCAACCCTAATCTATTCATTCAAAAATAAGAACAAAGCCGCCATGTTGCTGAGGAACGACTAAGAGTAGCCACCAATTGGAGAGAGGATTAGGAGGCAAATTCTAAAAGCATAAAGCAACTTAATCAAATCAAATCGCATCTCCAAATCCCTAAATTGGAGAATTCGCCACACCATTGTAAGTAGAGTATTATTTTGGTATGAACAAATAATTGTGTTGGTTTGTATACTTGAATTGTGGCGATAAAGTAATTCATATTTGTGCGTTACTATGATTCTTATCGATTTGGAATATTGTATACGTTTGGATATTCTCGAATTATGTTATTCATTATGAAAAACTACATGCGGTAGTTTTATGCAAGTATACGTTTGGAATATTCGCAAATTATGTAATCCATGTTGAAGCTACATGTATGTAGTTGATTAATTGAAATTCATGCAAGTTTGGGGTTTTTGCTACTATGCCATCATAATGTATATTTTTGTACAAACATCATTTTTGGGAAGTAATTGGAATAAGTTTGGGTTATCATAGTTCATATGAAATTATCATTAAGCCATGCTTTTGTACTAGAAAATCTATTTGCAAACTTATGAATATGACTAGGCTATGATTGATATTTTGCATAATTGAAATCCATATTCTTAACAAGAATTATATGATGACATATGTGGTACATAGCTAGGTTAGGTTCAAAAATCCCTTTTGCAAGTTTGCATGACTAAAGTCAAAATCATGATTAAGTTGAACCATACTTTTGTGTTAGTAACAAAAGTAAACACCTTTGTAAACATGTAGTAATCTTATGAACATGATTTGCTTATGTTTGACATTATGCCTAAATAAAAATATAGATTTATGTTGTAGTTAAGCCTATGTGTCGATAGTGATATTCTTAAACTTAACTACAAGTTTACATGGTTTGATTCATGTCACTTATGCTTTATGACCAAAGTATATGTTACTACTATGCAAGTACACCAGTTTCTATTTTGTAGTTCCAACGTCACATTGCAAGTTCATGCGTTCACATTCCCCTTTTTGTGTATGTAATCACGCTTTAAGCCTCCCCTTTTCGCATGGCTAAGTTGGGCTTAAAAAGGGCTAAGCCCAACATATATAAAATAAACGGACGGGTTAAACGGGGGAAAATAACGTTGGGTTAAATTAATTAATAAATGAAAACATAAAGTAGAAGGGCCCAAATTCAAGTATGGGTCGGGCCCATGATTGGTGTAACCTTTACACCATTAACTTAATAATGGGCCGCAAATATTTACATATAAGAAAATAAAGAAGAAAGACAAAATATGTAAATGTAGAACATACGATGTGTTTAACCCGAGGTTGGATTGAGTTGTGATGTAAACCTGCCCGGAACCGCCCGGCTGTCCAGTAGTCACAACAATACCTATCCAATGTGGGCGGTTAAACATGGAGCCCAATAAGGACCCGAGGTTAGACTGAGTTGTGGCGTAAGACTGCCCGGAACCAACCGGCAACAGGCAGCCACAACAATACCTGTCTAATGTGAGAGGTCAAGGCTTTAATAAGACAATTAAGGCTGAGTCAGGATTGCTAGGATTAAGTGAACTAAAGACTTTATCAAAATGGAACATGCTAAACTAAACGGACTGGTGGGGGTTAGGTTAGAAAACACTTAACCAACTTAGCATGTTGGCTAGAGATAGAAAACCTAGTAACGGGGGACCCTTTTCAGCAGTAACCCTAGAAGGTGTATCAGGATACCCTGAAACTAGGCAGGGTGGGGCACGATTACTGGGCTGATTGTAAGAGGTCAAATCGACGGCGGTGGTGTAGCAGTGTAGGTTCTAACGGGGTGCGGGCGTGCACACACTCCGGCGCAGAAAAATAAGGCACTGGACACCAGTAGCATACCTGTGCATTCTAGGATTGTGTCGGGCCGCCACCATGGGACTTGATACACCCCATGGTGGGACCAGCATAGGTAACTACAACATCGGGGGCCGTAAGACACATGTAACTATGCGAGTAGGAGCCGATCATCATAGAATGGATCACATCACCCTGATTATGGGGTGCCAGTTGGAAACTAGTTTATACGGGTTCAGAGATTAACATGGGGTACGATAGTGTATTCGACCCTAGACAACTTAACCAAGTTATAGTGCTTTCCCACTTCTTGTTTATACTTATCATACCCAGTTCTTTATTCATAGACAGAATAGTACTAGACTTACTCAGGCTTTATGTCTGACTCTACTTTTCTTTCGTCTTCTTTTCTTCCGTTTCCCCCCCAGGTCCACAGGGAGGGAACACTGCAGCTTGACCAACCTTAACATCCAGCTTGAAGAGGAGAAATGTATTGCTTGGACCTTTTCTTTTTGAACTATGGCTTGGACAACCACTATGGGGCTTTTGCAGTTTTATCTATGTTTTCTTTAGGCTTCTTTAAATAATGTAATCAAGACAGATTATGAAAGTGTTATGTTTTTGGAAAAGATGTAAGACAATTATGGTGATGTTGTTGTAACATGTATTTGCTTCTATGAAATAAAAGTTGTTGTTTTTCCGCTGTTTACAAATATGTGTTCTTATATCTGTCTTGTATATCTGTGACTTATACTTATAAACCTCCACCAAAATTAGGGCATTCCCTTTGAGAGTGACCCTAACGGAGGTGGGTGTTTCACTTGGTATCAGAGCATAGGTTTACCAGATAAGATAAAAAGTTTTGAAAATTTATTTTCAAAAAGGGAAATTTAAAGAAGCATTTTTTTTTAAAAGAAAAATATTATTTTATTTTAAAAAGGCAAAGTCCCCCCAAAGCCATAGGTATTATCTCTTATCCTTCGTTTTGAATCTATCCTTTTTGTTTCAGCATGTCCGAAGATCTTAACTTGCCAGAAGGGGTACCAATACCTGGTTGGTTTAGACGATTCTTAGAAGCAAGGGCCACTCAGCCAGGCCCTACCACTCCACCTCCCCCAGCTGCCGGAAATCATCCAGCTGCAGCGGCACCTTTTCCTCCACCTCCTCCACGGGGAAACACATTTGCTAAGATATGTAAAGATTTTAAAGCTATGGGAGGAAAGGATTTCCATGGAACTGAGTCCTTCGTGGCAGCCAGAAATTGGCTGAAAGAAACGGAGGACCTATTCATCATCTTTGAGGTAGAGGATAGACAAAAAGTACAATTGGCAGTATGGCTATTGAAGGGCGAGGCTTCCTACTGGTGGGAAGTCACTAATGCTGAAAGACCAGTGGAAACATGGGAGGACTTTAGGGCAAGGTTTGAGACTAAATTTCTCTCATATGTGGAAAGAAGTTTGCAGTTGGAAATTTTTTTATTTCTTAAGCAAAGGGACAAGACAGTCAGAGAGTATGTGAATCAGTTCGATGAGCTGGCTAGGTTTGGGCTTGACCTAGTCAACACCCCGCACAAGAAGGCTCTCCGTTTCGTCAAAGGGTTGAATGAGCCATTACACAGTTTGGCCATGACCCATATACCCATGGGAGCCACGTATGAAAGATTGGTGCAAATGGCATTGCTGAATGAAGAGGATAAGGGCAAGAAGGAGACAAAGGCAGAAAGCTCTCAAGGGAAGAAAGAGGGTTTGCAGCCTAAGAAGACAGACTTTAAGAAGGGCGGGAAAGGCAACAAAGAGAAGAGGAAGTGCAATTTTTGTGGCAAAGTGGGGCACTTAGTTAAGGACTGCCGGAAAAAGAAGGCCAAGGAGAATGGTGGGTGCTTTTCTTGCGGTGAGACAGGCCACAGGGCTAAGGACTGCCCAAAGAAACGAGGACAGGGGCAGAGGGCTGGATCCACCCCAGGGGCACAGGTTCATGTGCTGGAAGCGCCACCTCTGCAACAGCGAGGTATAAATACTTCTGTAGAAAGTGTAGTTTATCTTTATGATCACCCCGTTCGCACTTTATTTGATTCTGGCGCATCACACTCCTTTATCTCGTCTGCTTTAGTAGAATCTCTGCACCTAAAAACTAGTATGGTAGAGGACCCCTTAATTGTTTCAAACCCAATTGGGGGCCCAGCTCATTTGTCTATGATCTGTGTGGGATTGAAAATGTCTATTCTAAGCGTAGAATTTCAATGTAGTGCCTTTGTTTTGGGCTTTTCGGGTTATGGTTTGATTTTGGGTATGGATTGGCTATCCAGTAATGGGGCCATCCTTGATTGTGAGAAAAGGGTTGTTAGGCTCCTAACCCAGCTCGGTAATACTTTGGAAATTTCCTGTAATCCCTCGTATGCGGTTATGCTTAGTTATCTTGAATCGCTAGATGCCTCTGTTGAAAATTTGCAATCAGTTAGAGTGGTCCGGGAATATCCGGATGTCTTCGAAGAGGTGAAGGGCTTGCCTCCGAAGCGGGAAATAGACTTCCGCATATATCTTGTAGATAATGCAAAGCCCGTTGCGTTACCCGTTAGACACATGGCTCCACGAGAAAGGAAAGAGCTCAGTAAACAGATTAAAGAGCTTCTAGAAAAGGGGTTCATTAGGAGGAGCATTTCAGAATGGGGCGCTCCAGTGGTGTTCGCTACAAAGGCGGATGGTTCACTCCGTCTATGTGTTGACTATAGGGAGCTCAACAAGCTAACGAAAAAGAATAGGCACCCTCTCCCTAGAATTGACGATTTATTTGACCAGCTTGTAGGAGCGTCTGTTTTCTCCCAGCTCGATTTAGCAACCGGTTTTCATCAGCTAAGGGTGGCTGAAGATAGCATCGATAAAACAGCGTTCAGAACCCCAGACGGCTTCTTTGAATGGCTTGTCATGCCTTTCGGCTTGACAAATGCACTTGCCTACTTCGTGGACCTGATGAGTAGGGTATTTAGAGATTTCCTCAACAAATTCGTAGTGGTCTTCGTAGATGATATCCTTATCTTCTCAAAGAGTGAAGAGGAACATGCTCAGCACTTAAGAGCAATCATGGAAACTTTGCGAGTCCATCAACTAAAAGCCAAATTCTCCAAATGCCACTTTTGGAGAGAAGAGGTGAGGTTCCTTGGGCACATAGTATCCAAACAAGGGTTAGCAGTGGACCCTGCTAAGGTAGTGGCGGTACAGGATTGGAAGACACCAAGGAATGCAACTGAGGTCCGAAGTTTTCTAGGACTAGCGGGTTTCTATCGAAAGTTCATAAGGGATTTTGCGAAAATCTCAGCTCCGCTCACGAAATTGACTAAGAAGTATCTAGTGTTCAATTGGGACTTGGATTGCGAGTTTGCTTTCCAACGACTGAAAAGGGCTCTCACAACAGCCCCAGTTTTGACGCTGCCAGATGGAAGCAAGATGTTCACTGTTTATACGTATGCATGTGGGACAGGGCTAGGCGCCGTCTTAATGCAAGAAGGAAGGGTAGTAGCTTATGGCGGGAGGCAGTTGAAAGTGCACGAAAAGAACTACCCAACCCACGATCTTGAGTTAGCCGCCATCGTCTTTGCACTCAAGTCTTGGCGACACTATCTTCTAGGTGAGAAGTTCGAACTTTACACTGACCATAAATCGTTGAAATATCTTTTCTCGCAGAAGGATCTTAATTTGAGGCAACAAAGATGGATGGAATTTCTTGCCTCGTACGATTTCGAAATCTCCTATACTCCGGGCAAAGGCAACGTAGTGGCAGACGCGTTGAGCCGAAAGAAATTGACCCTAAGCCCGTTGTTTGTTGAAAGACAAAGCCTAGAGTTTATAGCCAGTTTCGACTTTAGGCCTTCCTCCGATTTCGTACCAGGCTTGCTAGCATCTCTCGAAGTGCGCCCAACTTTAGTGGATTCAGTAGGGACAGCACAAAGCGAAGACCCTCAGCTTGTGGAAACAATTGATAGGCTAATTAGGGGTGAGACTTCAAGTCACCTCAACAGATACTCCATCGACGATAAGGGTTTGCTAAGGCGAGACGGAAGACTGTGCGTCCCACAAACAAAAGATTTAGTAAAGAAGGTTCTCGAGGAAGCACATCACTCCAAGATGACGATACACCCAGGCGGAGATAAAATGTACAAAGATATAAAAAGGACTTTCTTCTGGAACGGCATGAAAAAGGACGTGGCAGAATTCGTTTCTAAGTGCATGGTGTGCCAACAGGTTAAGGCGGAACAGAAAAAGCCTGGCGGATTGCTACATCCTCTGGAGGTCCCGCAGTGGAAGTGGGATAGCATCTCAATGGACTTCATCGATGGGCTGCCTAGGTCTAGGAGAGGCAACACTAGCATTTGGGTAATAGTGGATAGGCTTACTAAAAGCGCCCACTTTCTGCCTGTCAAAAGTAAAAGAACTGCCTCATCCCTAGCATCACTTTACCTCAAAGAAATCGTTCGACTCCATGGAATACCATCTAGCATTATTAGTGACCGAGACCCCATCTTCACCAGTGAGTTTTGGCGGAGTCTGCAAGAAGCAGTAGGAACGCAGTTATGCTTGAGCACAGCCTATCATCCCCAAACCGACGGCCAAACAGAGAGAGTGAACAGAGTTTTGGAAGACCTTTTAAGGCTATGCGTCCTTGACTTCGGAGGGACATGGGAAGACCACCTTCCTTTGGTGGAATTTGCCTACAACAACAGTTATCAAGCAACCATCGGAATGGCGCCCTTCGAAGCTTTATATGGAAGACCGTGCCGATCGCCCACTTGTTGGTGGGAATCTACTGATAAGCTCATACTTGGACCAGATATGATCCGAGAGACTTCAGAGAAAGTAGACTTAATACGAAGAAGGATGAAGACGGCCCAAGACAGACAGAAGTCCTATGCCGACAAGAGAAGGACCGACCTTGAATTTGAGGTTGGAGACAGAGTTTTTCTCAAGGTATCACCACTAAGAAACGTTGTTCGTTTTGGAACCACAGGAAAACTGGCACCAAGATTCGTAGGGCCATTCCCTATCATTGAGAAAATTAGGAAAATGGCCTATAGATTAGAGCTACCCGAGAAGTTGGCTGGAGTCCACAACGTTTTTCACGTTTCACATCTCCGAAAATGTCTACATGAGTCTGCTGAGGTGGTAGAGCCAAATATCCTCGAAGAGTCCGAAGTGGAGCGCGAAGCAACCATAAGAAAAGTTCCAACCTGCATCTTAGGAACGGAAGTGAAGAAGCTACGCAACCGTGAAGTCAAGCTCGTAAAAGTTCAGTGGAGCGACGCCGGGGGAGACGCGACTTGGGAAACGGAAGCTAGAATACGCACTGCCTACCCTTTTCTGTTCGAGGGTACATTCTTGATCTTTCCTTTTCCTTAAGTTGTGTTTTATCTATCTTTTTAGGTATATTTCCTCGACCTTATCTTTTAGGTAGAAAACCCTTTTAGATGGAAACATGTAATTGAAACATGTTATGGATGATGGTTGCAAGTGGTTGCAAGTGATTGCTAGTGGTTGCTCGTGGTTGCATATACACACACAATCTAGGTTTTAGATCGGCTCAGTCACTTCATATTGCATATGCATATATGTTTGCATTCGTATGTGGTTGAACTTTAATGTGTTGTCATGTGGATGCTGCATTTGTATTGAAAGATTGTGCACTCATGTAGAATCATGAATAGGAAAATTTGCATACATAATGGATTCATGGCACTTACATAATTCGCATTAAGGAGGTCAACTGAATCAGTAGACCGCCTGATTTTGCATTAGATAAGTACATACACACACACACCTCGCATATGATCATGAAGCATTAGAAATCTTTTAAGGACAATGGATGCTCGTGTTTGATGGTTGAGTAGATGGATGATTGGATATTAGGATATACATTCCTCCTAACTTGAAGATTTCGGGGACGAAATCCTTTTAAGTGGGGGACAATGTAACACCCCGCGAATTCTATAACTGTGAAATTCACAAATTAAAGTATAATTAATTTCAAATCAAAGAACTAAGGGAAACGGGATACGCCATTGTGTTCGTCTCGGAAAAATACGCGAAATAGAGTCCGAGTTTTCGAAAAACGGAGTCCGTATGAAGAAGATATGGCCTTCGGAAGTTTCTGAATTAAGTTTAAAATTCAAACAGAATAAAATAGCTCAGAAAATCAAGTTTAAAATCCAAAATGGGGCCCAATGGGCCAGGGTGGAAAAACACCCGCCTAATGCACCCAGGTCGACTGGGCTGTCGACCTGGTCTAGCCAGGTCGACAGGGCTGTCGACAGGGCTGTCGATAGGCATGTCGACCTGGTCCAGAGCCAGGTCGAACCCAGTCCAACCTGGCTGGCCTATTCTATGTTGGTCGATTTTCTGTAGTCTGCTTTGTCATTAGGGCTAGGTGGCAGGCTCTAATTGGTCTCTCCTTAAGATGAATGGCTACGATCAAACCAAGCAACATCAATGGTCCTAATCAGTTCATAAACCCTATAAAAATGACCCTAGACTCAACCCTAATCTATTCATTCAAAAATAAGAACAAAGCCGCCATGTTGCTGAGGAACGACTAAGAGTAGCCACCAATTGGAGAGAGGATTAGGAGGCAAATTCTAAAAGCATAAAGCAACTTAATCAAATCAAATCGCATCTCCAAATCCCTAAATTGGAGAATTCGCCACACCATTGTAAGTAGAGTATTATTTTGGTATAAACAAATAATTGTGTTGGTTTGTATACTTGAATTGTGGCGATAAAGTAATTCATATTTGTGCGTTACTATGATTCTTATCGATTTGGAATATTGTATACGTTTGGATATTCTCGAATTATGTTATTCATTATGAAAAACTACATGCGGTAGTTTTATGCAAGTATACGTTTGGAATATTCGCAAATTATGTAATCCATGTTGAAGCTACATGTATGTAGTTGATTAATTGAAATTCATGCAAGTTTGGGGTTTTGCTACTATGCCATCATAATGTATATTTTTGTACAAACATCATTTTTGGGAAGTAATTGGAATAAGTTTGGGTTATCATAGTTCATATGAAATTATCATTAAGCCATGCTTTTGTACTAGAAAATCTATTTGCAAACTTATGAATATGACTAGGCTATGATTGATATTTTGCATAATTGAAATCCATATTCTTAACAAGAATTATATGATGACATATGTGGTACATAGCTAGGTTAGGTTCAAAAATCCCTTTTGCAAGTTTGCATGACTAAAGTCAAAATCATGATTAAGTTGAACCATACTTTTGTGTTAGTAACAAAAGTAAACACCTTTGTAAACATGTAGTAATCTTATGAACATGATTTGCTTATGTTTGACATTATGCCTAAATAAAAATATAGATTTATGTTGTAGTTAAGCCTATGTGTCGATAGTGATATTCTTAAACTTAACTACAAGTTTACATGGTTTGATTCATGTCACTTATGCTTTATGACCAAAGTATATGTTACTACTATGCAAGTACACCAGTTTCTATTTTGTAGTTCCAACGTCACATTGCAAGTTCATGCGTTCACATTCCCCTTTTTGTGTATGTAATCACGCTTTAAGCCTCCCCTTTTCGCATGGCTAAGTTAGGCTTAAAAAGGGCTAAGCCCAACATATATAAAATAAACGGACGGGTTAAACGGGGGAAAATAACGTTGGGTTAAATTAATTAATAAATGAAAACATAAAGTAGAAGGGCCCAAATTCAAGTATGGGTCGGGCCCATGATTGGTGTAACCTTTACACCATTAACTTAATAATGGGCCGCAAATATTTACATATAAGAAAATAAAGAAGAAAGACAAAATATGTAAATGTAGAACATACGATGTGTTTAACCCGAGGTTGGATTGAGTTGTGATGTAAACCTGCCCGGAACCGCCCGGCTGTCCAGTAGTCACAACAATACCTATCCAATGTGGGAGGTTAAACATGGAGCCCAATAAGGACCCGAGGTTAGACTGAGTTGTGGCGTAAGACTGCCCGGAACCAACCGGCAACAGGCAGCCACAACAATACCTGTCTAATGTGAGAGGTCAAGGCTTTAATAAGACAATTAAGGCTGAGTCAGGATTGCTAGGATTAAGTGAACTAAAGACTTTATCAAAATGGAACATGCTAAACTAAACGGACTGGTGGGGGTTAGGTTAGAAAACACTTAACCAACTTAGCATGTTGGCTAGAGATAGAAAACCTAGTAACGGGGGACCCTTTTCAGCAGTAACCCTAGAAGGTGTATCAGGATACCCTGAAACTAGGCAGGGTGGGGCACGATTACTGGGCTGATTGTAAGAGGTCAAATCGACGGCGGTGGTGTAGCAGTGTAGGTTTTAACGGGGTGCGGGCGTGCACACACTCCGGCGCAGAAAAATAAGGCACTGGACACCAGTAGCATACCTGTGCATTCTAGGATTTTGTCGGGCCGCCACCATGGGACTTGATACACCCCATGGTGGGACCAGCATAGGTAACTACAACATCGGGGGCCGTAAGACACATGTAACTATGCGAGTAGGAGCCGATCATCATAGAATGGATCACATCACCCTGATTATGGGGTGCCGGTTGGAAACTAGTTTATACGGGTTCAGAGATTAACATGGGGTACGATAGTGTATTCGACCCTAGACAACTTAACCAAGTTATAGTGCTTTCCCACTTCTTGTTTATACTTATCATACCCAGTTCTTTATTCATAGACAGAATAGTACTAGACTTACTCAGGCTATATGTCTGACTCTACTTTTCTTTCGTCTTCTTTTCTTCCGTCCCCCCCCCCCCCCCCAGGTCCACAGGGAGGGAACACTGCAGCTTGACCAGCCTTAACATCCAGCTTGAAGAGGAGAAATGTATTGCTTGGACCTTTTCTTTTTGAACTATGGCTTGGACAACCACTATGGGGCTTTTGCAGTTTTATCTATGTTTTCTTTAGGCTTCTTTAAATAATGTAATCAAGACAGATTATGAAAGTGTTATGTTTTTGGAAAAGATGTAAGACAATTATGGTGATGTTGTTGTAACACGTATTTGCTTTTATGAAATAAAAGTTGTTGTTTTTCCGCTGTTTACAAATATGTGTTCTTATATCTGTCTTGTATATCTGTGACTTATACTTATAAACCTCCACCAAAATTAGGGCATTCCCTTTGAAAGTGACCCTAACGGAGGTGGGTGTTTCAAAATCTAAAAAAGATTTAATCTTTTTCTCAACTGTCTTTAAGAACAGTGTTAATGAAGACACCATTCACGACAAACCCAAATCCCATTTGATATTAAATACAAGGCTCTAAATAGAAAATATATCAGCTTAAATTCAATATCAAATTCTATGACCAACAAATATCGTATTTGAAATAACGATATAAATATATCTTTTAAATTTCCATAACAATATCTGTATAATCACAAAATCCAACATCGAAATATTCCAAAGACAATTTTGATTCAAATCCATTTCAATTCAATTATTGGAAATTCTAGTTACTTTTAAAACCCTTTCAAATCCAATTTATTTATTTCAAAAATAAATGGATTATAATTCTAGTTCAAAACTAGTTCATTTCTATAAAAAAACTATTTTTATCTTTTCAAATATGGAATTTTTCATCCCAATTCTTTCCAAATCATTTCTTATGATTTTACCCAAATTATTGATATTTTTAATAATTTTATCAAGGCCCGTACAGTCGATTTCCATCAACGGCCATAGAACTGCACTTACATCGACCTTTTCCAAATTTGATTTGGACATAATTCCAAATCCAACCGTTAGATTTCAAATCTCTAATATTCGTTAGAAAGCTCTTTTCGATACGAACCCAAAGGTTCCGGTTTTAGGAGAATCCGACGGTCGGATCTCCCGTAATATCCATTCGAATTCAATGGTCGAAATTCGCGAACTGCCGCAGCACGGCGCGTTCTATTCAGGCCATTATATATATATATATAATTTTATATATATTTCGTCGATTTCCTTTCAAAACGTATTTTATAAATCATTTTAAATTCGTTTTCAAAATGATTTCAACTTCCTATTCAATTTCTAATCAAAATTGAATATTCCATATCATCAATATATAATTGATAATATTTTCAAAACATTATATTTTGAAATCACTTCTTTTTCTATATTCATTATAAAACGAATATAATCGATATAAATATTGTTCGCGTCAAAATGGTGCAAATCTAATCAACGCGGCTTTATATCTTTCAATAACTTCGTTATTCTATTCAACAAATGAATATTTTCTTCAACACATGAATTTTCTTTTATTCAACACATGAATATATATTTTAGAATTTTCTTTTATTCAACAAATGAATATTTATTTTATTCAACACATGAATATTTATTTTATTCAACACATGAGTTCTCTTTTATTTTCCAAATTGGAATGAGGCCCAATCAATTACCATAAAATGTTAATTATATGGATTCCATACAACACATGTATATAATAGCAACGATAAATAATTTACCATCATCCAGAGTGCACTACATAACTGCATAAGCATTAAATATAAATAATTAATGCTTACACAGTCTGTCAACCGATCGATCGACATACAATTAAATAATTGGGATTAGTGTACGCCAAATATCAACCCAACACCCGTGTGGGGTTTCAAATCAACAAGCACATAATTTTATTTGTGCAGTTGGGCGATGTGTAAAATTTATCGTCCCAATCAATATCCGTCAAATGGGTGTACATAAACAAATCGTCCGATTTGTTTATAAATATTTATTTTATATACACATTAAAAATTATATTTTTAACTATAAAATATTTATTCATTCCACATCACACAATAAAATTTCACAACACATTAATCAAACAAACAAGTCATCCATGGTCTGTGGACGACGGGTGTCGGGTGCTGCTAAGCACCGTCTGCATCCTAGTATATATCTCAACTAGAAGATAAATTAAAGGTGAGGAGTTCTCACCGAGAAGCTAAACCAAATGCCACGACTCTTCATATGTAGGAAATCTTCGTTGTGCTCGCCTTTTGTCACTTTCGTTGTCCGTATCCACTACATATATAAAAATTGCATCTTTATATTGTTGCTATGTATATAAAAATCACATTTTTATTACTAAGCTATATGGATAAAAATTCTATTTTCATACCGCTACCATATAGATAAAAATTCTATTTCTAACTTCGTACTTATATAAAAATATAAAATTATATTTTTATTATTCTAAAAATCGAATCTTTAATTCGCTACATACATATAAAAGATCATATTTTTATATGCTAGAAACCGCATCTTTCTACATTTAAAAATCTAACCTTTTTATGATTAAAAATATAATCTTTACTTCATTAAAAATCAAAACTTTATATGAATGGAAATCTAAACTTCATATTGATAAAAATTTAATTTTTTCCTAATCTAAAAATCTAAACTTTTCTTAAGCAAAAATATAATCTTTTATATGGTAAAAATAAAATCTTTCTATACAATAAAAATAAAATCTTTCTATATGATAAAAATATAATCTTTTATCATAAAAACAATTCCTAGTTTTTATCACATTAAAATCCTAGTTTTTATCACGAAGAAAAATTAGTTTTTATCACAAAGAAAACAGTTTTTATATAAATAAACATAATAAAAAGAAAAACTTACAGCTAAAGGCGAAAAAGGGGGGTCGCATTGGTCACCGGCTTCCGGAAGTGGTGGTGTTGCGCTGGCCATGGTGGGCCAGGGGAAACCGGAGCAGCGGTCTTGGCGTTCAGGATTGGGGAATTTAGAGGAGAGAGGGGGTGGTTGGCCGATCGGGGGAGGGGGGGTGGAGCGATTGCGGGTCAAGTGAGGGGGGGTTGAGGTCTGGTGTCGTGAATCGCCTGTGCGATTTGGGGGAGGAAGAGTCAAAGCGGGCTTTTTTATTTTGAGGGAGAGAGAAAGTATTGGGGGGTTATATTTAATTATTTTATTTCATTTTATTACTTCAAAAAGCAACTATTTATTTCGAACTCGAAATCGAACCCACTGACTGTCGCCCCTAGCTAATTACCCCCATTCCGAACACAACGGGATATGTTTCGTAACCCAGTTCGCCTGTTACGATCAGTTTTTCTCAAAATTAAAATATAAATCAGTTTATATTTAATTTTAACGCACTTTTCAATTTACCGGAGCCACATACGGACCCTAAAAATTCCAGAAAAATTATTTCTAGCTTCGAATTGACGATACGGTCCTAACAAAACTAATATCGTCAAATTTGAAGACCGTTTGAAAAATGGCCATTTTCTGGTCGATCCAAATTGACTGAAACTGTTAAAACACGTTTAACTTCGCCATGCTCACATATTGATTTGAAAATTTACGAATTTTGAAACCTAGCAATAACTTGATATCCCGGATCCAACAAAAGTGGTTTCGTCGAAAACAGAGGTCATTTGCAAAATTTCCATTTTTAAGGGCCAGAATTCCATAGCGATTATTCAGAATTTTCAACTGGATGTATCTTTTGATTTTTCGAATTCGTTGGAAAGATATTTTCAAATAGATTCAAATATTTTTGGTTTTGCTAAAATCTGGTTTATTTTGAATCCTGTACATTCATTTGAACTTTGAAATCGAAATTTCAAACTACCGCGCCATTTTCAATTCCTTTTATAATTTAAAATAAATATTTATATTCAAACGACGATCTATATAATTATATACGTTCTAATTCTATTCAAAATAAATTTCTCGTTGTTATTATTTAAAATAATTCATTTTAAATATTCAAAATCCACTAAAATTGCCAAAATAAAAATTTTAAATTGGCTCGGATTTTTCGGGTTATTACACCCTCGGAGTTTATGATTTTTTTGTAAGGAATCATAAGATCCAAAATGAATATTCTAAACACATTACACTTTGATGGATCGTCTACGATATCACGATTATGGGTTAGCTGTGAATCATTTTACATGGGTCGGTTGCATCGCGTTTCATGAACCGACGTTTGGTCTCCATCGACCAGGTCGGTTTGCCCTGGATCGGGCCCAACCATTAGACGTGGCCATTATAAAACCTCCTTCGGCTCTTGGATTTTTCTCATTTCATTTCTGTAAGTTGAAAACTCTCTTCAACGGCGATCGGAGGTTCTTTGAGGAAAATCCAATCCAAAACTCTCAATCCCTTCTTCTAAACACATCCGCTACTTAATTAAAATCAGTCGCCTCTTATCCCTGATTGACACAACTCAGCATTGAGCTAATCCTCCAAAAAAGGGACTTTCCGTCATTGATGATCTTGTCATGGTCTTTGTTTCTTGAATTTGGTTTGCCGTAGTCATAGGTATTGCATCGAACTTGGTAATTTCTGGTGTTAGGGATTAAATTTGTTTCAATTGGGGATCGAGATGCATATAGGGTTCGGATTTGTGAACTTCCGTAATGAAACAGTTCAATAGTGAGTGAGGATTGATTTGAATGGGTTTGAGAATGTGTTTGATGGACCTGAAGTGTATAAATTCCTTTTGAACTTGTTTTTTGTTACTATGCACATGACATGTTTGTCGAAATGACTGAACCATGGAAATTTTGAGAGTTTAGTTCCAATGATTTGCAACCCGCAATTAGGCTTTAGGAGGTGCAATTTGAGTTACACTTGATGTCATTGAGCTTCCTGGAATTGGAGTTCCGGTTTCACGTCTATGTATTGCTTGTAGAATTGCACGGATTTTGAATTTGCATGTAATGTTCTCATCTTTGCACTTAATTTTGCTGCTGTGATATGCTTTCATTTTGTTTATGCCTTGCATTCATTGCGTTGATCATATTTTCCAGGATTCACTTCTCAAGATAAGGAATTCTAGTTACGATTGACCCACTCATGCTCAGCTATTCGACCCACTCAAGCTCAGCTATTCGATCCACTCTGAGCAGTCAAGGCTAACCCAGTCTAAGTCAGTTATAACTGACCTGGTTTGAGTCGATCATGGCCGACCAATTTGGGTCGGTTATGACCGACCCAGTCTAGGTTGATCGTGGTTGACCCAGATTGGGTTAGTTACGACTGACCCAGTTTGAGTCGATTATGGAAGACCCAGTTTGGATCAATTATAACTGACCCGGTTTGAGTCGATCATAGCCGACCCAGTTTGAGTCAGTTATAGCTGACCTAGTTTGAGTCGATCATGGCCGACCGATTTGGGTCAGTTAAAACTGGTCCTTCTGTGCTTGGTGTTTTTGAACATTTCACCCTATTATACCGAAGTACCTAGTGATAGAAAACCGACCAAACTAGGTGATCAGGCATACAAAAGCTTATGTGCTCATTTTAGGATATTAGACACTGATGCCAAACTTCCAGAAAAGAATGAATTTGCGGACTCCCTGCCGCATGGGTATGTCGCAGTAAATCGACATATGCTAGTGATGGGATCCGTCCCTCCTTTCAACCCATTCCTAGAAACGATTCTGAAGCACATAGTCATTGCTCCTATGTAATTACATCCTAATGGCTATGCTATGTTAACCGGCCTTTATGTACTTTTCATGAGAGTTATGAAATGCGCCCCTACCTTCCAAGAGATTAGCTAATTATACGCTTTCAAGAAGAGGCAAGATAAGCCATCTGTTATTTTCGTCGAAGGGAAGTATCCCAAGATTATAACTGATCTGCTAGAGAGCGCCAAGGGATTTATAGATAACTGCTGCTTCATAAGATGCCCCGATAAAGTTTTACGGACAATGGATGGAAGGTGGTAAGAATATACTATCCCCTATTCTTTTTTCTTGTTTAATTTCCAAGTGTTAAACCTTTTTTGTTTGTTTTACAGAACTCCACTCTTCTGATCCAGATGATACTTCTGGTCAAGAGTTGTTTGATTCTTTGCAAATTATCGATGAAGGAGAAAGGTGTAGGAGATTTTTGATCACAGAAGAGTTTCTCCGTCAATACCAACTACTCGACCCTTCCCGTAATCTTAAATTAGACCTGACTTTCAAGAAAGAGGTAGCCAACAAGTATCCCGCTAAGAAAGCCCCTTTAATGAGATGCTCTGACATCGCGGTAGCAGTAAAACACCTCTCAAACCCAAATTGACCTTCATTGGAGAAGGGGAGTCTGAACGTCAAAAGGATGAGAGTGAACATGTTGAGAAGGTAGTCAAGGGAGTTGAGAAGAATAGAACTTCCTCAAGAACCCTTTCGGATCCGATGAGGGGGACTAAGTTAATGAGGGATATTGAAGTTACCTCTAAGGATAACACAGACACCAAGAAAGTTACTGAGTACCCTATTATTCAAGTTACCCAAAAGGAAAATTCCTCATATACTTTTAAAGACATAAGAGATATCAGCTCAGCTAAAGATATTATTCGAGGTGACATTGTCATCCAATCGATTAGGTCCCAAACCAAAAATATAGGGATCGGTATACTTGGAGCTCCCATTTCTAAGCCAGGAAAATTACTTGCAAATTTAGGAATTGCTTTAGAATTGACTGAAAAAACAGGGTTGTTACCAAATACATATTGACAAGCGTTTTCTCATATCATGAGTTACAATTCTTTGTATTTAGCTTTTCAGACTTGCCCCAGCATTTGTTGATAAGAATACTAGACTCTTGCTTTGTCTCTTTTTTAAGGTTCAAGAGCGATGTCGAAGCCCTTATTTATGAAAGATTTCAATGAAAAATCATGTCTATAGAATCCAAAACATCTTCTAAACAAATCCCGCCCTTCGCGATATTCTCAGCGACCTGATCGCCCGCAACACATACAACCTCCCCACCAATCCCGGCCAAATCCGGACCCTCCTGAGACCGATGATCTGAGACAGTGGAGGGAGGAGCATTTTGAAATGTTGGCAGCGAAGGAGAGGAAGGTAGAAGAAAGTCGAAAGAGGAAGAAACACAAAGATCACCAGCGCAGGGATGACTCTCATAAACATTCTACGTCAGACACGCTTCCGGTGACTGATAATCAAACTACTCGCGAACAAGTGTCCCTGACTTCTCCATCCGTCACTCTAACTCCCGCTGACCTCTAAGTAATTATTAACAGACCTTGTTATATTCGCAGACCAGCCGATTTTGGCATTGCTGACCGTATTCCGGGCTAGAATTTAAGAGGGACAAGTCTCAATATGGACATTTACCTTTCCGATAAGTGGGATATTCTTAAGGAATTTGATGGCTTGAAAGGTAGTATGCTCACACAGCTTGATACAACGAAAAGTCAGTTTGAAGTTAAGCTGGATAAAATCAGATGTCATGTTAAGAAATAGTTAGGCGAGTGGTACGCCTTTGCATGAACTTCAAAGAGTTAACGATATCACTCTGGATCGGATTAGTGTTATAAAGTCATAGGAGAAAACCATTGCATCTTACACTCAAGGGGATGCAGAACTATTGAGCTTAGAAAGTGAAAATAAGAGACTTAAAGAGGAACTCGTTGCTGCAAAAGCGGAAGCACAAATGGCTTAGACTGCCCGAGAATCTACCGAGTCATTGCTAATTATTGAAAGGAACACTTCTACTTCCCATCAGCGAGAGAACACTATTCTTCCGGAAAAGATTTCTTCTCAGAACATAACTCTTTCCGCAACGCAGAAAACTCTCGAAGAAGAAAGAATGAAGGCTGCAGTTGACTTTGAAAATACCAAATTGGATGCAAACACTTCCTTGTTCAATTTCTACGTCTATAGTGTTATGAGTCGAGGAAGTTTTCACTATCTAGATGATAAGTTCGAAATCACTCTGGCTATGGTTTGGGAGCGAATACTCGAGATTAACGAGGGCAAGTGCAATGAAGACGATCTTATTGAAGACCTCTTAAACGAGGAGTCTCGTGCGGCCCTAGCTGTAGGGATGGTTTAGTTGGCGAAGGCTCGAAACATTCTGGGTGACAGGGCCGGATTTCTAGAGAAACAAACCCAAGATGCAGCAAATATCAGTGCCTCTACTCTTCCTACCTATGCTGAAGCCTCTGGCTCACAAACCACAATTAGCCCTTCTTCTGCTTTCAAAGGAAAAGACGCGGTTGCCGAAGAGCATAATGCTGATAGGAGTGTTACCGAGAAGCACGGTGAAGATGATGACGAAGATGATGATAATGACGCAGATAGGTTTGAGGTTGATGAGAACACGGATATTCAAGCAAGCCTTGCAGCCGCACGTAAAATTGAAAATTTTCAAACTATGCTATACTTGGAATGTATGCGGCCTTCACCTGGAATGACTGCTTTTGGTACTTATTGTTCATCTGCCTTAGGTTTAATCTCACCTAATCCTCCTTCTAACGTTTGAAGAAATAGTTGGGTAGCCCTTCGGGATCATAAAATTCAGTCCCCATTAAGTGGAGCTCATCCTCTATTTATAGGTGTAAGGAATTGTTGAAATATATCCTTCAGGAATTGGGTCGGCCAAAAGGGTTGTTATGAAATGCCACTGCCAGTTGTCACCAGCTGTTGCCAGCTAATTGCCAGTTTTCATGTTCCTGACCAACTAGATAGATACTGGCCGACCTAACTTGAACCGACCGACCCAGATTGGTCTAGCTGACGCATACTTCACTCATCTAGACAACCCGTGCTTTATTTTCCAATATGACCGACCTGCCTGTTCAACTTGAGACTGAACCGTATGTTTATTGGTTTTGACTGACCCTTGCTCTGGAAATGGGATCGACCAGCTGCTCTTGCAACCAAACAGACTCAGATCGGTCCGGCCGACCAAAACTTTGTTTGCCCAGGCAACTCGTGTCTTGTTCTTCAATCTAGTCGGCCCATTCTCTTCAGAAACAAGATGGACCCACTGTTCTGAGGGCGACACCGACTCGATGCTTCATGAGATTCTGTCTGACCCATCGTAAAGGACTCAGACCGACCCGTAGCCAAATTTAATACTTGAATCACTTTGTTTTATTTATTTGATCCATTAGAAAGTGTATGATTTTTATGGATAATAGGGGTTTCAGAGGTGTTGTTCTTGGATGGTGGGTTCATCAGAGACTTTTTGATAGAGTTTGAAGCAACCTAAGTGTTTGTGGGGGAGACATGAGGAGGAACGACCACTGGTGAAGTTCCTCTTGTGGTTCGATGTCGGAGGAGGTACAAAAGCACAGGTCTTCACTGTGGGATGAAGTTCAGTGTAAAAAGGGAAGTGGCAGTCGTTTTTTTTAGGGAGAGGCGGCTGTGTCGAAGTAGGAGTATAAGGGAGTGTTGGGAGTCGTTTTTGGAGGTGATGACAGGGAAGGCAGAGCAATGAGAAGAAATATGATGAGGGTAGTGGGGAAGTTTGAAGCTTCGGTAATGCGGAGTTGTAGCTGGTTTTCGTCTTCTATGTATGGCGAGAAGAAAGAATACAGGACAAATAATGTTATAAGGGTGAGAGTTTATAAACGAAAGAAGAAATACGTGGGAAAGAAATAATGGAGAAGATGTACAGGGGTTAGGCGGTTGTTCGTGGCTTTGGTTTTCTAAGGGAAAAGAAGAAAAAATATATGTGTGAAGAGTTAGAAGTTTACAAAGAAATGTGGATATATATATACGCGTAAGGTTATCAAAGTTAGGGCAGAAGTCGTGTGTATATGGTGAGTATTTGTGAACGAAGGAAACTGAAGAAGTAAAGAGGAAGAGGAGTTGACCAATTGATTACGCGATTAAGGAATTTAATGGTAATTAATATTTATTAATAACATTGCTTATTAATCAAAGGTTTTAATTTTAAAATGATAACTTATAATCGCAATATTTTTTCCCATGCATTAACAGAATGGAACAGAACAGGATCCATTGCGATCGCATCAACGAAGGCTACGCATACAAGTTGGTTTTGTCGGAATCGGATGCAATTGAAATTCCATTTAATTTTAAACGTTTCTATTTAAAATTAAATGAAACAACGCATGAATCGTCAATCAAAACAAAAATGATGAGTTAACTCTCACACCTTCTAGAATATTATCATGTGCAAAATTCATTTAAAAATAAATTATAATTCGATGATTGGATGCATGTTGTTTATTTAATGGTTGTCGACGTTTGCATTAACGTCATATTGAATGATTGGTTGAATATTATTCCATATGTTATTATATATTTTTATTAAAATCTGTAATGCAGGGAAGCACAGGTTGGAGGATCCAACCGGATTCCTCAAAATTGCATATGAATTATTCATCTCAATTAACTATTCTATATGGATGCTGATTATTGATTGAATGTTGATCGTAGGACTTGGATTCAAAGATCTTTGTGTTTTAATCAAATAGACAATATTGATTTAGTGGTTGGTAGCGAATGGCCTAAAATTTTAGACGTTGATTTGTTGGTAGGCGAACTGACAATTTTTTAAGTTATAAATTTTATTTTATAACTGAATCGAAGTTTCAAGTTTATATTTATGTAAATTAATTAAAATAAATGTATTTATAAATATATCTATATTTATAATCATAATTTTCAAAGAATCATTAGATGGTTCATGTTCTTGTGCTATATAAAGAAGGAAGACTGAAATTTACCGAAAAGTTGATAAGTTGAGATAATTATTACAAGGAAACAATTAAGTGGGTTATATTAAATTGATTATATTTTTAATGAGGATTAATGGAAACCGTTCAGCAGTTGACTGTGTTTTTAAGTAGACTATGTCAACTATTTCCAATTGGAAGTATTAATTAATTTATTACTTAATAGAAATAGTTTTATAAACTAATTGTGGTATTAAAAGTTAATTAATTTTTAATTAACTGTGTTTAATGTGATTTTCGAATTGTTTATAAATGTTAATCATTTTATCTTTGTCAATAAAGAAAAGAATCATTTTTATTTAGTTGGTAAGTAATATAGGCGATGATTTTTAAATCGTAATTTGTTAAAGGAAACAGAGTAAGACTTGGTTAAAGTCGGAAAAGTGTCCTTTGAAGGATAAGTTTACAAATAAGGTTTGTAAATAGAAATAAAAAGCTGATGCGATGAATGTAAAAGAAATTTCCGAATTTGAAGTATGGTACCACAAGTTAATGAAACGATGATTGGAAACAATATGTTATTTACGTTAGTTTTAAATCTTGGGTTTTGAGTTATAAACTTCTATATATCTTGAGATAAGAGCATTGTTGGTCAAGGTCTGAGAGGTAAATGAAATACCCCAACTTGAATGATTTCACTATTATCGAGAGATGATAGTTTATAGTGGTAAAGGAAGTTGAAAGAAATTTTGTCAATATATAAAATATTTCGGATTCAAAGGAAATATAAGAGGGATTTTAAAGTATATTTTCAATGAAAGGGAATAAATGGATTGACGATATATAGCGATTTTGCAAAGTGATATAAGTAAGGGTTTTGGGATATGCCTATTATAAAATATATAGTTATGATTTCAACTGCCCAATTTATACCAAAAGGATATGTATTGATTAATATTTTTAAGAAGACAAGACAAAAGAGATTGGTCAAAATAAATTATAGAATCGATTTTAAATCGATGTAATGGTTTTTAAATGAATGGTTTGAAAGGACCTGAGCTGCCAAGGTACCGGTCGATACTGTTTGAGTTGATAGTTATAACCCTAACTATCAATGAATATTGTTCGGACCTTTTGACAACTTAGTCGAAGAGATCGGGATGAGAACTAGACCCAAAACCACTTTGAACCAACTGTATGTTCACGACTAACGTGTAGGTGTATAAAGATTGAGCATTGAAGACCTTTGAGCTTCATGAATGGAAGAACTGCTCGTTGAAAATTTCTAGGTCGCTCCCAGAGATATTTTGACTTGTGATTCTGTCGTGATTAAAATCTTCAGATTGCAAGGGCTTCTCGCTACTGATACTTGGGGTGATTTCCATATAAGATGCAGTAGGAGGGTACCTTAGGTTCATCTAGTTCCTAGATGACTTGTATGGATGAATGCCTAACAGAGTACTTCCTGAAAACTTACGTACATTGATTTTTACCACTATACCAAGTTTGGTGGAGGAGAAATTCTTTTGCTTAACACCGAGAGTATATTTGTGGACATCAATTAGTGATTTGATGGATCTGACATTGTGACATTCAAAGTGAATGATGATGTGATGTTCTGAAAAATAAACGTGACCTCAAGCCTCATCAACCGGGAAATGACAGAAATCAGGCAAGCAACATAGCTAGGTGAGTCATTCCCAAGCAGGGTATATTTGTCATCGATCTAGAGAAAATTCATTTATGTTCTTCTTTCGCTTCTATATCTCTCGGGAATGGTCACGTTGGTACTGACCGTTGGTGACAATATATTTGATACACTCAAGTTGAATGAGTGATCGGTCATATGCGGTCGGTTGCAAGATGTTCTTGTTGAACCCCAGTGTATTTCCTCTAGAGTACACTGATCGAAAGGTGGCCCTATACCTTATCATAGTTGTAATCCAATCTCCAACAAGCGCCTTGCGATTTTTGATTTTATAACAAAAATGTATAGCGTGAGATGCAAGGGTTCTACTATATGGTTATCTATTTGTGATTTGATAAACACTATTATAATATCGCTGGATTTTGATATATCAAAAACGTTTTGGGCTATAGTAAGGTAAAAACCGTTTGTGTTTATGTGTGGGATGGTCTTACTATTATCCTTTTCTTTCAAAAACGATTTTTAAAGTTAAGTAAGTTGTTTGGCATATGAATTTATCATTAAAAATATTCCACACTGATCCGGGTGAAATTTGCTTTGCTTCAAATGTGCTCAGGTCAGACCGAGTATATTATCAGGTTAGGTTTCGCTTGAAATTTCAGAAGAAGAGTTGTTGTCGGGACGTATTCCATGTATTTATTGGTATTAAGTTATCGCGATGTGTGTGTTGTATTGTGATATATGTACTCTTATGTTGTAATATATATATACAGTTCTTTGTAAAAAGCATTTGATACATTATATTTTGTTCGTTTTGCTGTGTGACTCGGATCTTCTTATTCTTTTATTTTATATTTCTTTCTTCTCTCACCCTCTAATTTCTTTCTATTAACAATCTACTTTTCTGTGCAATTTAAGTTGGCATGGGTTGTTAGATATTGGCTTAAACTGTATGGAAAAGAGGGACATAACATCTATGATAAATTTTGTTGTGTTGGATGTTTGTATAGACCGGCCCTAAAATAATCGATATATAAATGCCGTAAAAATATATTCAAACGAAAGAGAAAAGAATTTTATGTTTTAAAAGGGAAATATATTTTTCCAAAATAGAAATTGAATTTTGAATGGGCTAGGAAATAATAATTTATTTTTAATATTAAAAACAAGTAGTTTAATTTAAAAACGATGTTTATTAATGTAGTGAAATAATTATCATTGGATATTTTGGAATGTAAATTCAAGAATGAATTTAATGGAAAACCAGGAATCGTTTAAAAAGGAAATAATGAAATTTATTCTGATGTTCAGAACATGAATGGAATTGAAATAAATCCATAAAGTTTTATAATTGGAATTCGAGTATGTCCAATATATAAAAATAATTTATTTTTTTAGAAATTATATATTATATAATTCGAAACTTGATAAGATAATTAATATTTGGTTTGAAACCGATATTTTATAACCGAATGTAAAGTCAATATAGGATTATAAACTTGATGGATAATTAACAAGAAGTTGACTTGTAAACGAGATTTATGAATGAAGTGGAATCTGAATGTGAATTTATAAAATGACTCGATAGACAGGATTTGAACCTATAATAGTGTTTACAGTTGAAATCAAATTGATTTGACATAACAAGTCCAATTTCTATAAAAAGGAATAACACTCACATTTTAAAGTGAGTAATGGTTTAAAGCAAACTTTTGCAAAATGGGAATGGTTATAAAAGGAATTGAGTTGATTAGTAGAGATGAAATTATTCCAAAGTTCGGAACATTAATCGAATAGAGATTATTCGAAAGAGAGTTATACAGTGGAATTCCAATATGTAAAATTCAAGAAAGTGCTATTTAATTTCTGTTTTTAATTAAATTATTTATTGATTTAATTATTATTTATTCAAATTAATGAATAAAAGTTATATTTAAAAGTTTATTTCTTAAAGCATGGATTATAACACTATTGTTATAATCAATGATTTTTGGAAAAGAAGTGGATTCTTAAATTGAATCAGAGAGTTGCATTAGAGATGTTTTGTTGGTATTCGAAGTTGTGAACTTTGTCCATTTCAAAGTTAAGAATGTTGTTTAGTAAAGGTCTGAGAGGTAATTATACCCCCAACTAGATTGATTTCATTTTTAATTAAGGAATGATTAACATTCGGTAACGAGGATTGGTTATAGATACATCGTTTTGAGTTGTTGTAACAAAGTTTATACGACATTTTTTTAAATCGAAGTAAATGAGTTTTGGAAAAACTTTTTAAATATAATTAGAAATGTTTTCTAAGTATATAAATGAAATGATTGGTTAATGTGAATATGGAAATGTTTTCCGATGTTAATAAAGTACTAATTATAGAAAATAAGAAATGTGAATATATGGAAATGTTTTCTGATGTTAATAACACATATTGCCTTAATATAGAAGTAAGAATTTGTGATATATGGAAATGTTTTTCAAGATCATCAGAAGTCAAACGGGTTTTGAGAAATATCTGAGAAAAGATATTAGAAAATGATAAATTAATAAGAAATAAATTTAAAGGGCTCTGTGTTGCTTGATGCTTGATTAGTAGATTTGGAAATAGGATCGTTGGTTGTATGGATGTTTCCTTTGATAGTTAAATGACCGGCTATCAAAGTATTGGCCCATTATATCTTTCCATTGTCAAGACGGAGTGACCAAGATCGAGTTTAATATCTAAACACTACTCCATATGCGCACAAGCATTGCGAATCATATTATGCTGAAGATAATTGAAGACGGAATAAAGTGCAAGGGTTGCTATGTTAATCCTAGGTAGAAATTTCCTAAGATGGATTGATGGGATGGTGCCTTCGGTTTGTTCAGTTCCAGGACAACTTGTATGAACAGATATCTGACAGAGTATTTTTGGATGGTCACGTATATTGATTTCTTCAAATGTACCATAATTCTTGGTGGGGATGGAAACTTCTCTTAGCTTAATACCCAGTGTCTTTTGGAGTACGTCAATTACTAATTTGACGGATCTGACGATTTGGCATTAAAAGTGAATGATGTTGTGGTGTTATAAAGATAAAATGTAGCCTCAAGACTCATCAATCGGGAAATGAAAAAAATCAAGAAGGCAGCGTGGCTACGTGGGCTGCACCCATTTGGGTGTATTATCATCCGTTATAGAGAAAATTTAATTGTTTCTTATTCTATCATTGTTGTTTTCTTTTGGTAATGGTTGCTGATAACAACCGTTATTAATAATACATTCGGTACGCTCAAGCGAAATGAGTGGTTGGTCATGTATGGCTGGGTTGCAAGATGTTTTTGTTGAAACCAGTGTATTTCTCTCTAGAGATACACTATCCAAATGTGGTTCCATACCTTGTCATAGTTGGAAATCCATTAACCAATAAGCGCCCGCGGTTTTTGATTGTATATTACGTATGTGGAGCGTGAGATGCAAGCGTTCCGCTAGATTGTTACTGATTTGATTAGACACCATTATAATATCAGAATAATGTTCATATAAAGAATGCTTTGGGTTATCATAAGGCAAAAACCATCCATGTTTATGTGTGGATCCTTCTTATGATTATCTTTTCTTTAGAAAGGATTTTTAAAAGTTAAATCAAGTGGTTAGGGTTTACTCACACCAGTCCCATGACCCAAAGTTTAATTTTTTTTCTTTCACCCTAAACTTTTGGGTGACCAATTTTGTTCGAGCAGTTAAGTAGTCGGGATTTTACAGAAAATCTTGGAGGAACTTAGAGTAGGAGGCTTCAGCATTAGACAACTACTGTTTATTTCCACTATGTTGTACTCTGATGATTTTATGTGTATACAGTTATAGATTTGTAATTTAATAGTTATGTTATTAGTATATTTTATTCGTTCCTCTGTGAGATTGTATCTGCTTTGATGCTGTTGTGCTTTGTTTTCTTCTATTCTAACATTCTTTCTTTCTATTTCTCACCCTCTAACTTCTTTCTATAATAATCCGGTAAATTTACGGAGCTTGGTTAGCCGACATATGACACAGAATATGTATTTGTGTCGATGATCGAGAAGTGGTCGGCTTGTTATAGTGGCATAGAGCTATGGTTGAGTAATAATCTTAGCTCTATGGTGTAACTCAATAGAGATGGGGTTAGTAATGCCCTGGATTGAGTTTGAATGTAGATATATAAGGCAATGTACTTGTTAGTGTTATAAAAATGGTTTTATATTTTGATTGATTTATTGAGTGGTATATAAATTCCAGATCGAAATGTTTACCTAACGCGGTCGATAAGGATTTCTAAACACTTAAACGAGGCAAATCGACATAATATTGTTTTTAGTGAATAAATGAAATAATTTTACCAAAAAATATATTTGAAATCAAAAGAAATAATTTTCTGAAAGTATTATAGTATATGGATGTGTTTACTATTATTACAATCAAATGAATTCAAGATGGTTATATACAACCCAATATAATTTGTATATGGATAAATTATACAAATGAGATGAACTAACATTGAGTCTGAACCAGAATACGGAATTTAAACCCTAGAATTTAGGAAAATATTTTTCAGAAGTGTTTTGAAAATGTTATAGAAGTATTTTAGAAAGGATTTGAATAAAAACCATTTTAGATGGATTTTGAAACTTGTTAAAGCACCAAAATCACTTCACTCGCTGGAAAATAGTTCTATTGATGGATGGACACATCATCTGTATTCATTTTTGAGTTTCTAATTGACGGATTGCTACTATAGTAAGATTGCTAATTGGAATTTGTGTAAGAAAACCAGTTGCTTTGAGAATTCAAAACTTTTGAATTGCTATGGTTATGTATAAATATATCTTGTTTCAAACAAATTTGAAATAAAACCCTAGAATCTAAAGTCTAAAAGTTAAATTTAACTTATGAAGTTAAATAGATATAAATGGTAAAAGTGAATAATATGGATTGAAATTTAACTTAAGCTAGGTTAATTGAAATTGGATTGGATTAGAGATAATCCTGAATGAAATTGAATATGGTGGAAAAGGGAATGTTTAAGATTTGAATTATTAAAATGAATTTGACTTATGCAAAAGCAAGTTGGGTATATATTGGATGTTGTTATTTATTATTGGAATAAAATTTGAACTTTAGAAGAATAAGTGGATTTATTTTTGAATTAGAAATCATGTTTGAATTGTTTAATGGAAGTGAACTAATCAAGAAGTTGATTAGTGAATTAAAAACTAAAAGTTGGATTGATTTGAAATAAATTTAAATGGATGAATACATGTTGAGCGAATATTGAATGGAAGCAAATGCGAGAAATTAAATTTATGCTCATCAAAAGGTACATGTTTAATTCAGTATGAGATTTTATGAGCCTACTGAGAAAGTCGCTTGGCTTTTTGATTTACTTTTGGATTGGAGAGGGCCTTGAGAGGTGAGTTGTAGTTGTACCAATTGAGCCGTGGAAAGGAGACGCTGGTGAAATTTTCCGAAAGTTTAAAGAGTTAGAAAATTTTGATAACTAAAAAATCGACTTGTCAATTGTAATTGAAATGAGTAACCTAGAATTGGTTAATAAAATTTAGATTAAATAGTGATGTTGATAAAATCAATTTGAATAGATTTGGCAATATGCAGGAGTGCATATGGATTGAAAATGAGAATGTGATGATGGATTGTCCAAAAATGGTGGATAGTTCTACTGAGATGAATCATGGAATTTGAATACGGGCATGAGAATTTAAAGTTCTGTAAAGAACTTAGTTAAGGAGATATGAAGTGTAGGATCTCAACTAAGTGGGTTGAAAGAAGTTGGAAGAGTTATAACATTTGTACTGACTTACCAATTTCGGGAATGAAATTCTTTTAAGGGGGAAGGAATGTAACGATAAAGGCTTTAAGTGATTGAATAATTAGTTTACTTAATTTTTTTAAAATTTGATTTGGAAATTTAGATGACTTGCATTCAATAATTTTGAATATTTAATTAATATAAATATTGGAATAATAAATTTAATTTTGAAATACTTGAAAATAGTTGAATTTGCAATAATGTGTGAATTGGATAATTTAAAAGATTTAATTCAGCTTAGATTTGAGTTATAATAATGAACTTATTTATAAACAAAGTTTGAACGTATTAATTTTAATATAATTAAAAACGAGCTTTCCACAGCATGGTAATTCGTAATTTGACATTTTGAAATTTAAATGAGTATATAGGATTCGTTATAAGTCGAAATTCTTTTAAACAAGAACCTTCGAACCTACCGAACTATAGTTTTCTAATGAAAGTGAAAAATCAAGATATCTTCTTGTAGATGTGAGTTATGTCAAAATCATATTTTCATAAACTTGCTATGGAATCGTTTATGAATCATAATGATTTATTTAATTAAATTAAAGGATTTTAATATAAATTGAATATTTATTTAACTTGGATTTTGAAATATCGAGTTATAAATCCAAGTACGTTTATTTTGGAGCTATATGATATTCGATTTTGGATATATATGATAATAGTGATTTATTTTTATTAAATCGAATTGTTTTGTAATTAATTAATATTTCATTGGTTTTATTTAAGCTTAGAAAATAGCAAATATTCAAATGACCTCCGTTTTCGATGAAACGAATTTTATTAAATCCGTAATGATCAGCTATTGCTAGATTTCAATTTTTGCGCAAATCGGACTTGTTTTGTGCGAAATTAAATTGTGAATTGATTAATAATTTGAATTTAAAATAACATTGTTCAGGCAAACAGACTCGGATTTCGATGAAACAAGTATCATTGAGTCTGTAATGTCAAACTATAGTTTTATGTCCATTTTCATCAAAATTGGATATCATATGTGATCGTACGAATTTTTAAACGACGAACATAAACATCGATGGAATAAAACTGAATATAAAATCAAATAAAAAATTAATCTATAAATATACCACTACCCTAACCCTAAACCCTCTTTTTTTTCCTTTCTTGGTAAACAATAAAAAAAACTGCCGCCACTATCCAACATAATTCGTGACCTTTAAAAAATCTTACAAATTGAAATCAAATAGAATAACTCATAGAATAAATATATGTGAGTTTCTATAGTGATTCTCTATAATTTGGTATGGGTTTTAAGGGGTTTGGAGCTCCTTTTTTCGCTATTGTGTCATGTGTGAGGCATTGGGCTGGCTATTATAAAAGTTTTGATCATCGGTGGGAGGAATTGATATTGGTTTTGGGATCGGGGAGTGTATTAGCACTTACATGAGAAAATAGGGAGGTATCGAAGAAAAAAGTGACGCTTGGTCACTGTAGGGGAGCCACAGTGGTTTGAAACCATGAGGAAGATGAAGAGTGCGAGTTGTACTTATGGCATTGGCTGTGTAGAGCTTGGAAAGGAGAGAATAACGGTGGTTTCGGTGCAATGTTTAGTGGAGTAGAAATGGAGGTTGAAGCATTCAAAATTCGGCTATGGCCATTGAGAATAAAGGAGTTGGTTCGCTGTGTATAATTGGGAAGAGCAAGATAACGAGAGGGCATTTATCTTAAATGTGGTCATTAAGGTTTAATATTTTTTAAATTAACTTGTTAATGACCATTTTAAATGTATGCAAACTTCTAAAAATCACAATTCTCTCATACATTATCAGAATTTGACGAAACAAGTGGTGTTAGAACCATATCGTAGAATACTATGTACTGAAGCTGGTTTGCAACGATTTGGAGCTCATGAGAATTTTAAAGAAATTAATACGCCCGATTCTCTTAATCAACGATTAATCGTTATTCGATGATTAATAACCAATGTGGGTAAAGTCACTAATTCTGACCAGTTTATAATTTTATAAATGTATTTTAAAATTTATATGTGATGATTGAATGTTGTGTGATGATTGTTTGGATGAATTGATATATTAATATCAATTGTTGCTATTATTTATATATATTAGATATATTTAAGGTTGGTAGTTGGATATCTTGAACATTTTAGCGGATGAGACCCTATGCGCCCCTCATAATAGCGGATGACCTTATATACCGTGATATTCCACCTCGAAGTGGGATTGGTATTATTTATGTTGTCTAACATCCGTGGATGCAGGTAAAGCAGGTTGGAGTGATCTAACTGAATTCCTCAAAATTATTATTATTTATTTTCATATATACTATGATACATGCTGTGTTAGGGATTTTATGATAAATTTTGTTGTGTTGGATGTTTGAATAGCACTGGCCCTAAAATAAATGGTAGTCAAACACTGTAAAAATGTATTCGAATAAAAGGAAAAAGAATTTGGGTTTTAAAAGGGAAATCTATTTTTCCAAAATAGAAATTAAATTTCAATTGGGCTAGGAAATAATAACTTGTTTTTAATAATAAAATCAAGTAGTTTAATTTATAAACGATGTTTATAAATGAAGTGAAATAATTATCATTGGATTATTCGGGAATGTAAATTCAAGAGTGAATTTAAAGAAAAATTGGGAATTGTTTAAAAAGGAAATGCCAAAATTTATTACAATGTTCGGAACATGAATGGAATAGAAATAAATTTATAAAGATTTATAATTGGAATTCGACTATGTCCAATTTTATAAAAATAATTTATTTTCAAAAATTATATATTAATAATTCGAAACTTGACAAGATAATTAATATCTGGTTTGAAACGATATTTTATAATCGAATGTAAAGTCGGTATAAGATTATAAACTTGATGGATAATTAACAAGAAGTTGACTTGTAAACGAGATTTATGAATGAAGTGGAATATGAATGTGAATTTATAAAGTGACTCGATAGACAGGATTTGAACTTGTAATAGTGTTTACAATTGAAATCATATTTATTTGACATAACAAGTCCAGATTTTTATAAAAGAAACAATACTCACATTTTAAAGTGAGTAATAGTTTAATGCAAACATTTTGAAAAATGGGAATGGTTATAAGAGGAACTGAGTTGATCAGTAACGATGAACTTATTTAGAAGTTTAGAACATTGATCGAACAGATATTATTCTAAAGAGAGTTATACAATGGAATTTGATTATGTCGAATTCTGGAAAGTACTGTTTACTTTCCGTTTTTAATAAAGATAATTTATTTATTTATCAATTTATTTAATTATTATTTGTCAAAACTAATTAATAAAAAATAAATTTAAAGTTTATTTCTCGGAGCATGGATTATAACACTATTGTTATAATCAATGATTTCCAGAAAAGAAATGGATTCTTAAATTGAATCTGAAAGTTGCGTGAGCAAGCTTTGTTGGGATTCGAAGCTGTGAACTTTGTCCATTTCAAAGTTAAGAATTATGTTTAATTTATGTCCAAGAGGTAATTATACCCCAACTTTTGATTTCATTTTTGACTAAGGAATGGTAGCGAGGATTTGTTAGAGATACAGGCAGTTGACGAGTGTTATGGTTTTGAGTAGTCGTAACAGTGTTTTGTACGACGTTTTTTTAAATCCAAGTATATAAGTTTTGGAAATGCTTTTCCAAATATAATTAGAGATGTTTTCTAGGTATAGAAAATGAAATGATTGTTTAATGTGAATATATGGAAAAAAAATTGATGTTAATAAAATATATTTTCCAAATATAAAAAATAAGAAATGTGAATATATGAAAATGTTTTCCGATGTTAATAAAAATATATTTTCTAAATATAGAAAATAAGAAATGTGAGTAAATGGAAGTGTTTTCTGATGTTAATAATGTATATTTTATGACTATAGAAAATAAGAATTTTTGATATGTGGAAATGTTTGCTATGATTATGCGAGGCTAAATGGGTTTTCAGAAATATATCGAAAAAGATATTCGAAGATTATTAATTGATAAGAAATTAATTTAAAGGGCTCAGTGTTGCTTGATGCTTGATCAGTAGAATTTCCATTTTGAAGTAGGATCGTTGGTTGTATGAATGTTTCTTTTGATAGTTAAATAATCATCTATCAAAGTTATGGCTCATTGTGTATGTCTGTTGTCAATACAGAGAGACCAAGATCGGGTTTATTATCTGAAAACCACTTTGTATGTGCACAAGTGTCGCGAATCAAATTATGCTGAAGATAATTGAAGACCAAGTAAAGTGCAAGTTCTTTTCTGTTAATCATAGGTAGAAATTGCCTAAGATGGATTGATGGGATGGTGCCTTTGGTTTGTCCAGTCCCAGGACAACTTATGGACAGATGTCTGATAGGGTATTTCTGGATGGTCACGTACATTGATTTCTTCAAACGTACCATAATTTGTGGTAGAGAAGGAAACATCTCTTAGCTTAACACCCAGCTTAATTTTGAGGACATTAATTAGTGATTTGATGGATATGACGATGCGGCATTCAAAGTGAATGATGCGGTTGTGTTTTAAAGGTAAGACGTAGCCTCAGGCCTCAACAACCTGGAAATGAGAAAAATCAAGTAGGCATCATGTCTATGTGGGTCGCACTCATTAGGGTGCATTATTATCTAATCTAGAGAAAATTCATTTGCTTCTTATTATATCACTGCTATGTTCTTTCGGTAACGATTGTTGATCACAACCGTTGGTGACATTACATTCGATATGCTTAGGCGAAATGAGTGACCGGTCATTTGTAGCCAGATTGCAAGATGTTTTTGTTGAGCCAAGTGTATTCCTCTCTAGAGATACACTATCGGAAGGTGGTTCCATATCTTTTCATAGTTGATAATCCATTAACCAATAAGCACCTGCTGTTTTTAATTGGATATTATGTGTGTGGAGCGTGAGATGCGAGTGTTTCACTAGATTTCTACTGATTTGACTAGACATTATTATTATATAAAAATAGTGTCGATACGAAGAATGTTTTGGCTTTTCGTATGGTAAAAACTATCCATGTTTATGTGTGGATTGGTCTTACGATTATTTTTTCTATATAAAGGATTTTTATAATTTAAACCAAGTAGTTGGAGTTTACTCACACCTTTCCCATGATTGACCCAGAGTTTATTTTGTTTTGTTTTACCCTAAACCCTTGGGTTCCCAAATTTGTATGGATAGCCAAGTAGTCGGGATTTTACAGATACACTTAGAGGATTTTGGCATAGGGGGGCTTCAACATTAGATAACTACTATTTATTTCCTTTGTGTTGTATATGTTGTACTCTGATGATGGTATGTGTATACAGTTATAGATTTGTAATTCAAAGGTTATGTTGTATAATATATTTTATTCGTCCCACTGTGAGATTGTATCTGCTCTAATGTTGTTATGCTTCATTTTTTTCTATTATAACTTTTCTTTCTGTCTATTTCTCACCCTCTAACTTATTTTTATTAAAGATCTGGTTGCTTGGTTAGTTGGCATGTGATACAAAATACGTATTTGTGTCGATGATCGAGATCGGGAATTGGTCGGCTCGTATAATTTTATAGTGGTTTGAAAAACTCAGGCCTATGTCCACTTATAGTAATCTTATTTATATTATTAATTGCGAGTATAGTTATTTTTTATATGAAAATTGAGAGAAAGAGATAAAGTTGAGTCTAGAAAATGGTAGAGCTTCAGGTCCAGAGAGAAGAGATACTCTTACCAATACCACAAATCATGTATGTATAGCTACATGTAAGCTAAGATCGATGTGAAAAAATGCAGAGAAGATGGCGGAATCGAAACGGCTATGCCAAAAAACTTTAAACCAGATCACCTATAGGTTAGGTTTGGGATCGGCGTCGATCTAAAGCAATTCAGTTTGGTACTTCTTCATCCTTTTCTCCATGTTATGTAACACCCCAAATTTTAGTAAATAATGATTAAATAGAAAAGGTAATAAATTAAATATTAATCAGGATAAACTTCAGAAGTAGATAAGGGGACTAGCACCATTGGTTTCGTTATAATTTTCTGATTAATATGGACACTTGATTGCTGAAATCGTAGTTAAAATCAATTAGTTATGAATAAAAGAAGTTTAACTTGAAAATCAAAACTAAAATATACATATAAAAGTGTATTGGGCTCGTGGGATAGCCCATACCCATCTGGGTGGACCTTGTGTCGACCTAACCGTCACCGAGGACTTTCTTAGGTCAACCCAATGTCGACCCAAGATGAGTGTTGGTCAACCCAAGACGCTTTATGCGTGTGGCTTGGAGCACACACATTGTCGAGCGAACTTTATGTTAAAACACGTTACTATTGGATGATGTGGCTTTATTTTATTGGTTTATTTAAAACCAAAGGCTGACATGGTGCTTTCCAATTTGCTCAATGATGTGGTTGGTCCAGATCTGTACCTAAAATTGGACGACTGAGGGCATCCAGTAAACCCTATAAATAGAGTAGCATAGCCTCTCTCATTTCTTTACATCCATTCTCTCTTCTTCTTCCCCAGGCCTATCTTCAAAATTAGGAAGAGACAAATAATTAAATTGTTTACGGGGATAAAGAAGTTCTATGTTTTTAATTTTTTTTTATAAATACTTCTTGAGGCGTTGGCTTTCCTAGATTAGAGAAAGGCCACGGGGAATCTTACTTCATTAGATCTATGAGTTTTTATGTAATTTTTAGATTCGTAAAGGAAATGTTAGACAATTACAGAGTTTTAAGTATGTAAGTTTAATGTTTACAGTTATTTACAGTATTTTTATGTTTGGTTTTTCTGTAAAGTTACCGTAATTTATTTACTGTTTATAAGTAATTATCCTTCTTTTATCCCCTTCTTTGTTGCAGTTTTATTTATAGTTATGCTTATGCCATATTTTATTTGTTTGTTTATTTCTGAGTCTAGGCATTGCGAGTAACCTAGACCATTTCCCTTTTATTTTAGCGTTGAGCCTAGACCTGTAGAGAGCCTAGGCCTTTATCGTTATTTTACGTTAAATTGGAATAGTTTTATAATTGAAAAAAGGATTTTCGGGAATGTTGGAACCAATTAAGTATTATAATCATAATTGTATTGTAAATTAGGGAGAAAACCTAATGTATAATTGGAGAACACGCAAACATGTAAACTGGAACAAGACTAACTTAGTTGGGCGCTAAGTAACATGTGGTTAGGTTGTATAAAAAGATAAACATGGATTAGAAATGTTTAATACAACCTAGGATAAAAAATAGGCTATATTGGGGCTTATTAATAAACTTAAAATGTGTTAAGTTAAATTAAAAATGAAATTAATAAGCTAAGATAGTAGATTCCATTCCGGCAGCACAGGGGTTAACTGGGGAAAATAAGTGGCTATTAGGTCTGTTCCGGCCGCGTGGGGCTGATTTGGGAAATTAAATGGCAAAATTAATTAATGAAATTGTAGTGGGAGTCCGTCCCGACAGCATAGGGGCTGATTGGGGAAATAAGTGGCTCATATGTCCATTTCGGTAGCATGGGGTTGATTGGGGATAATACGAGGCCTAATAAAACGATAAAATCCTAGTTTAGGTATGTTCTAGTAGTGCGGAGCTGATTTGGGAAACTAAGTGGCCTAATAGAATAAACAGGGACCAAGTATATGGAGTGAATTATGTCAATTGCATATTTGATTGGGGACCTGTATCAAGCAGTATCCCTTTTATTATTTATGGAGGTCTCACATTAGGTTGATGTGAGCGAACACTTTACTACGCTAGATAGTAAGAGTTCCAAACAAGATGTGTATGGATGCGTTCCAATGGGACAATGAACGTGCATCGTGCCTATTGGGGAAGACAAGCCTCTGTAACACTTGTGATTAACGGCTATGTCCTTTTAGTTGATGGGTTCATGGCTGATAACCCCGAATTTCATAGTTAGCATAGGTTATCACATTGTGGTTATAGGAGATGATCAACGGGTAGAAATTAGATAAAACCTAATTATGACTTCTTGGTAAGTTGGTGCAGCAATCTTGGATATGAATGAGAAGCCAATCTTTAGTTCATGCTTAACTTTGTTTACTGCTTTTGTACCTTTATGTCTTATGTCCTTAAAATTGTTCATCTATCTAATGCTTCATTAACTTATGCTCATGTTAGAAATTACTAGAGCTCACCAGATGTATGTCTGACCTAGTTTTTTTTCTCTTTCTCTCTTCCTCCCCCTCCAGCTTCACGGGGTAGAGGGTCTCAGCAGTGATTCTTTACTTTTCTGTTCATATTGGATCCAGACTCATGTATTGGTTCGTTTCTCATTTTCTATTTATTGTATTGATATTTGAAAGGGATAGTTTTACTTATGTACTTTGATATTATGGTTTTTTCATGAGATAGTGTATTTGGTTTTATGTTGATGACTATTTAGTATTTATGAAATGTAATAAGTATTGTGATTAAACTTACTTTATTAAATGAAGTTTTAAAGTTTCCGCTGTATTTTATTTTCATGTCTTGTGAATTTTAGGATCTGTGTTGTTACTTTATACCTAAGCACTTCATAAACCATAACTCATCTTCATATGGGTGATGTTATGGGTGTGTGGTGTTTCATTTGGTATTAGAGCCCAAGGTTACAAGGTCAGAGAAAAGTTTTTGAAAAAGTATTTTCAAAAGTAAAGTATTTTCAAAAACTATCCCCTCTAGCCAATTACAATAATCCCTTGATTCCTTTTTGAATCCTTGTCTCTTTCTTTTTAGAATATCCGGGGCTTCCAACTTTCCAGACGGTGTTCCCATTCCAGCGCTGTTCCGTAGATACGTTGAAGCTACGACGCATGCCGAATGGAAAGGGGATGCCCCACCTCCATCCATAGCCGCGGTAGTTCCACCAAATCCAACAACTAATTTCTCCAAGCTCTACAAGGATTTTTTTCTTACATCGAAGAGTTTTGTTGATTCTTGTAGTTGGCTTAGAGAGACTGATCATGTATTTGGATTATTAAAGCCTGACGACAAGAGGAAGATTCAATTGACCTCTTAGCAACTGAAAGGAGAGGCTTCATACTAGTGGGAAGTGGCTGAGGCGGAGCATGTCGTGCGGAAATGAGATAAGTTCAAGAATAAGTTTGAGAAGAAGTTTTTATCGCAAGCTGAAGAAGGGATGCAGTTGAAGAGATTCTTGGATTTGAGACAGGGTGATATGTCGGTTAAGAAGTATGTAAATAGCTTCAATGAGTTGGCGACATTTGGCTTGGATTTGGTTAATACAGTGCATAAGAAGGCTTTGAGGTTTGCGAAACAGTTGTACCAACCCCTCCGAGGACTAGAACTGACATACATTCTGATTGGTGCGACTTTTGGGGCTATAGTGTAGATGGCTCTTATGCATGGTGATGGAAAGGAGAGTACTCGAGAAGCTAAGACTGAGGTGGCCAAGATAGGTTTTGGGAAGAAAAAGTTGTAGCCCAAGAAAGGTGGAAAGAAAGAGGGAGACAAACCGAACAAAGCGCAGATCAAGAAGGAAGTGAAGTGTCATGGATGTGGTATGATAGAGCACTTCGTCAAAGATTGCAAGAAGACAACTAAGAAGCATGATTGATTTCAGTGCGGACAGATGATACATTATAGTAGATAGTTCGCTCAGAAGTAAGGATAGGGAGCAGGTTCATCCGGAGCACAGGTTCATGCACTTGAGATGACTCATACCGATGGTAGAGGTTAGGATAGAGTTACAGAGGTCACTGTAGAAGGTTTGATTTCTCTTTTCGACTTTCCCATTAGGACCTTTGTGACGACCGCCCCGTACCTCCTTCACAAACCAATGAGAAGTGCATTGTATGATGTGCCAGGCCGACACAGGATGATCATTAGGGTAAAACAACACATACACAACTTATCGTATAACTCATAGCGCATGGATAAAATATGATAGAACATATACAACAGGAAGTAATAGTGAAGCACGATTGAATAGAATCTTAAACTTTTCATGTCATCATGAAAATATCCATATATCTAACTGGATTACATCAGAGAATATACAATAAGCCTCACTACAAGTTCACTCGGAGTATTATACATCAACAATAACAACAGAAACAACATGTATGTATAGTATAAAATAATACGTTGGCCTCTAGCTCGTCGTCGCTCAGCAGCATCGTCCTCATCAAGATCTACTACGTACCACCTATTCTGCCTACCCACAACATGGATAAACAACCCAAGGTAATAAGAGGGAAACATAAAACTTTAAGTTAGACAATAGCCTTAATGAGTGAAAAAACAACAAACAACATCATCAATAAAGTATATGGATACTAGGAAGTTCAATCATCTAATCTGCAAATACATCAATAGAGAATACTTCCCAAACCAACATCTCCTCTGCAACCTACAATGATAGTCTTCCCAAAGAATTAGAGAATAATAAACAGCACATCCATAGCAACCGATTGTCAAGCATAGACCATTCTAATCAAGTTCAATACCTCCTGAGCTCAAACCCCGAAGGCCTAAACCAACATTAGATAAGTACCCAAAAAGTATCTCATTTGATGTCAAATAATCCATACATGACTATACAAGCAAATAATAGCATCCATGACTCTAGCTATCAGCGTCTGCCTTGCCTTGAATCCATTGTTAATCTTATCAATGGTCCACCTTGCCATCCGTCAAGGGATAATGGTAACCCCGGTTCTAGCAAAACTCCATACGCCATCATGACTCGTATCAAGGCCCATCGTGACTGCCTAGGGTACTCGACTAATCATTAAGTCTTTTGGGCATCCCCATTATACCCCTGCTTTTGAGTCCGCTAGAACCTCCGACTAACGATGAACCCTTGTCTCTTCATCTCTAGTCATCATCACCGACGACTACATCCATAAGCTCAAGCACCATCTCGAACAACCATTATCCATGAGCTTAAATCATCTTGAGTTGTCTTCACAACATCATTGCATCACACCACAATCAACAAACACTTAACTTTGCTTCAAACATTCCACCTGAACTCACTTAGAAGCTACACCCATCATCGAACCAAAAATCAACTCTATTTGTCACCATTAGATGAATCACTTATAACTCGTTCATGAATCACACCGATCCATTAATGGATCGCCCCTGATCCAACATTGGATTGCACATGATCCAACAATGGATTGCATTTGATTCATCCATTGGATCGCACATGATCCATACGTATGGCGCTTGATTGAATCACTCGATCATGCATGCACCGCCCTTGCCAATCCAACATTTATCCATGCGCTCCATTGAGTATGCAGGTAGCTGGTCCCTGCATGCTACACTTGATCGAATCCCCCAATCATACACGGTCTCCGCTTGATCGGATCACGCTATCTGGCTTGTGACTGATCCCTATATTTGCGAAGCGATCCACCATGTGTGCAATGACTGATCACCGAATCCACCGATCCACGCTTTTGCCCAATCCAACTTTTTGCGCAACGATCCATCCATTATCTGATCCACAGGTTTTGCCCGATCCATTGGTCGCAACTCGATCCGATCCATACTTTCCCCACTAGTCGATCCATGCACTCCATGTTTTTGTGCACACGTTTCAGACCCATGCGATCCACGATCCATGCATGATCCAACCTCCGATCCATCTATACCATGACCCGAACGCAATTGCTGCGATCCATGTATTTCTTTGAACCAATCCATCACATTTTGGCGATCCATCGAAGCCAATGCGATCCACTCGATCATACCATGCCCGACCCACATTTTTGAGCGATCCATGAATTACTTGTCATTTCGCGATCTATTCTTGCACGATTTAATGGTCCATGCTTTACACGACAAACATCAATGCACACAACTTGTCCAAATCGACCAATTTCAATCAAACGGTCAATAACACATCAAGAAATCATCAAACAAACATTAGCACATCAATAATGATCGTAAAATCATATGAAATTCACCAAATCATGATAGAACAATAAACGAATCAATAGCTGAATCTAAACTTGCATAAACGGTTATAATTTACTAAACTAGATCCTATGGTGTGATCCAAATTCAAAATATATTTACATCGAATAGATCTAGATGAAAATAACTTGTATTGATGAATTAAGATCAAACAAACCCATGTTCTCGATTGAATCCATATAAGAGATGCTTAACACTCATCAAATCCTTAATATTTCTTCAAATCCACAAATCTCTTATCCAGACAGTGAAGAACAGCGAAGAACGGCCACCAAATCAACTCAATTGATGCGATCTACCCTTCCTCGATCTTGATCTTCAATCCTAGACTATGAATCTATGAATTGAAATGAAGTAGAGATGTATTTGGTTGAGCCGGTGAATCACAGACCCCCAACCTAATGAGAAATGAAGAAACTAAACAATTCTCTTTACCCCTACCCTCATATTTATAGCCAACAACCCTTAGACTTAATGGGCCTAACTGATCAGCCCACTAATGACTAATTAGTCTATCCAGCAAAATAGCAACACTAAAACAAGATTCCTCCTAAACTGCACAGCCAAATCTTTAGTGTGACCACTCTACGGAATTGAAAACACCATATTGCCAACATTGAAATCCAAATCCTTTCAACGCTTAACGGTGTAACTCTTTTGATGATCATGGATTACCTTCGTTCGATTCCGAAAGATCTCAACACAATCTGATGTCTCTCTTAACATGTAACAGCCCATGTTTTATGTATCGAAAGATCATAAAATATTATTTATTTTATACCCTGAGGGTTAGATCATTCTCATATTTTGATATGTTGTTTATGGGGATGTGAAATGTAATGACCAGCATTGTCAGAGATATTATAATTAATTTATTTAATTATATAAATAGTGATTTAGGGAATTAAATCGTCGTTAATTAAATTATAGTGAATATTTAATTAAAATTAAATAATTAAATAATATATTTAATTAAGTAATAATCAAAAATGTTGGAAATCACAATATTCTGTGAATGGGGTCGTCCCTTAGATTTAATTCAGCTTAGAGTTGGATTATATTGACGAATATATTCAGTCAACGTCAGTTTGGAACGTAGAATTATAATATAATTAAAATAGAGCGCGTAACGACGCGGCAGTTCGCTATTTGGCGATTAGAACTTCAACTGAATATACAGGGTCCATTTTAAGTCGGATTTCTGTGAAATAAGAACCGTCAGGACCGATTTGATAATAGTTTTCTAATGGAATAGAAAATTCAGGATTTCATCGTGTGGATTTTGATTTATATCCAAATCAAATTTTAGAAAAGTCGCTATGGAATTCCTTTATAATTTATAACGATTTATAAAAGGAATTTCAATATAAATTGAATATCGATATAATATGGATTTGGAATATCGAGCTATAAATCCATATATAAATATATTGGAGTTGTGGTATATCCCATGTGGATATATACGATAATATTAAATTATTTATATTTAATATAATTATATTTAAATATATTTATATATTTAAATAGGTTATTTAGAGCGTTAAAAATAGCCACTTTTGCAAACGAAGTCGAAATTCAACGAAACTAGTTTTTTTGGATCTGCAATATCAAATAGTTGTTAGATTTCCTGTTTCGTGATTTTTAGAGTCATTGTGTGACCATACGGATTTTTAGAGTGAGAAACAGTCAGTATTTCGACAGTTAAAAATACGCTGTGTGAGCATACGAAGTCGGAATACGACGAAACCAGTTTCGTTGGGACCGTAATGTCGAACTGTAGCTGCATGTCAATTTCCATGATTTTTGAATATTGTATGTGACCATAGGAATTTTTAGAAGACTAAAAAGGAATATAATTTAATTGAATTATTGTGCACCCTAAATCAGTAATTTGGAGATCTCACAAAATAAGTCAACTAGTCTATATTTTTATATTTTTGGGATCGTGGGTCATTACTCGTCTCACTGGTATTTTTGTTTCTGTCGATGGTGGTCCCTAAATGATAAAATTTTGTATGGCACACGGACCCTAAATAATCCTATAAATAACCCTTAAAAGAAATTTAACCCTAACGGATATTTTCTCCATCCACAAAATATCAGCCGCCATCCATCCTTGTCTGCTTCCAAACGAAAACGAGAAAATCGATCTCCATAAATTCCTAGAAATCCAAGAAAAAACCCTTAAATCTAAATACCCATATATTCGAAATCACTGCTTGAAACTCTTCGATCCTATGCGAGATTGGTTAGGTTCGGTGGCGTTTCTACTCGTTGGAAAACATCAGTGTGTGAGTTCTATTCTAGTGTTCCAGAAATTCGAGGATTTGAAGCATGAAATGGCGAAATGAAGCTGGCACGAGTTTTGAAGATGCATGGCTGTAGGGTGGCTGACAGATGCAATAAGATGACGATCTTTAACAATGGTCTGGTGCGTTTTGACACGGAAATACTTGAGGGTGATCGAACTGAGTTTTAGGGAGTGCAGGCGACTGTATTGGCGAAGGGAGGCCATGGGTGCTGGGCGTTTTCTGTTGGGCGGATGGAAAGTAAATCACGAGCAGGCATCCAAGTTTTTAAAAGCAGGAAGAGGATGGGCGGTTAACAATGAAGCGGAAGTCTGGGTTTGATGTGAGAAAGAAAAGGAGATGGAAATGGGAAATCGGTGACAACGGGATTTTTGTTGTGTTTCCTGGAGTGGAACGTTAATTCGGGGAAGAAGGAATCATGGTGCGGTGTGGTTTAATCTGTTGGGTCGGTAGGCAAGGATTCACATAGGCCAAGTGTAAATGAAGGTTAAGCCCATAATAGAATTTAAGTTTGTTTAAATCTAAATAAATGTATAACTTGGTCATACGATATCAGAATCAGACGAAACAAGATCCGACAGGATCGTATGGACGGACACTACGCACTGGAACTGACTAGAAGTGGATTCGAGCTCGTTTGAATTTATGGCGAAATAAATTTTCCGACTGAATCAAATAACGCAAACCGTTATTTAACGGCTAACACGCAAATGTGAGTAAAACTCACCAATTCTGAACAGTTATATTTTTATAATGTATTTTTAGAACTGTTAATCATCTGTTGATTGTTGTGTGTTGGTTGATTGATTGAACTGCTAGTCAGTTAGTGAAATTTATATATATATATATATATATACATATATATATATGTGTAATTATATATATATAAACCGTTAAATATTTATATATTGATTCTGCTATCAGAATAATTTGTATTGAACTGAAAGTGATGATAATCATATTGTGTAACATCTGTGGATGTAGGGAGACAGGTTGGAGGAATCCAACTGGATTCCTCAACAGTTATTTTATTATTTTTCATATATTGTTATATGATGTGAAATAAAATCTGTGGGCGATTATATGTGCTTGGACGATATTGAACATCGTGATTTGATATGATTGAATACCATAACATACCAAAATGTTGATAAGGGGATTTTCAAAGTGATATTGAGAATAGAATATTTATAAAATGGGATATTTATAAATAAGAGATATTTATAAAGTGGAATATTTATAAATAAGAAAATATTTATAAATGGAATATTTATAAATAGGGGATATTCGAAAAGGAAATAATTTCAAAACATTTTTTTTGAATGGAAAGGCCTGTGTGGCGGGTTTGGGGATTTTCCCGATGCTCCCGTTACAAAGGAGGTTATGGCGATTTTTTCAGAGAATTTAAGGAGTTAGAATATTTCAAGAATAAATTTGAAAAGGGAATATTTGTAAACCATTTACAAATAGAATTGAAAAGGAAACATTATAAAAAGGAAATCATTTTTAAAGTGTAGAACCGTTATTTAAAAGTAAATCTTTTCAAATGAATAAAACGTTGTTAAAAAGGACATCTTTATAAAGTGAATAAAGTAAATCGAATATGGTATTCGAAAGGAGTTAAATCGAATATGGTATTCGAAGTGTAATAACCCAAAAATCTGGGCCAGTTTAAAATTTTTATTTTTGCAATTTTAGCGAATTTTGAACATTTAAAATGGATTATTTTAAATAATATCGATGAGAAATTTATTTTGAATATAATTAGAATGTATATATTATATACGTCATTTTTAGAATATAAATAATTATATATAATTATAAAAGGAATTGAAAATGGCGCGGTAGTTCGATAATTCGATTTCAAACTTCAATTGAATGTATCGGGTGCAAAACAATCCGGATTTTAGTGAAACCAAAAACATTAGGATCTACTTGAGAATGTCTTTCCAACGAGTCCGAAAAATCGAAATTTCATAGCGGGAATCAAAAGATATGTCGGGTTGAAAATTCTGAATAGTCGCTATGGAATTCAGGCCCTTAAAAATAGGAATTTTGCAAACGACCTCGGATTTCGACGAAACCACTTTTTTTGGGTCCGTGATGTCAAATTATTGCTAGATTTCAAATTTCATAATTTTTCGAATCAATATGTGAGCATGGCAAAGGAAAACGCGTTTGACCAGTTTCAGTTGATTTTAATCGACTGGAAATTGGCCATTTTTCCAACGGTCTCAGAATTCGACGAAACTAGTTTTTTTAGGACCGTATCGTCAATACGAAGTTATAAAATATTTTTCTGGAATTTTTCGAGTTAGTATGTGACCCCAGTAAATTGAAATACGCGTTCAAAATCAATATATAGAGTTATATGTTGATTTTAACGGAAACTGATCGAAACGATCGAATCAACCTACGATACATATCCCATTGTTTTCGGAATAGGGGTAAAACGCTATGGACGACAGGCGGTGGGCCTCGTTTAGAGGTCGTATGAAAAGTCAACATTTTAGAAATATGAAATATTAAAATAATTAAACCTTCTCTCTTCCCCCTTATTTCTCTCTGGCCCCGCCTTTTTTATTTCAGAAACCGATTTCAAATTAAAAAAAAAAGGGCGACCGGGGGGGGGGGCGCCACCGCATCCCCTCCCCCCCACCCCACCCCCCCGCGACGCTGCTTCACCTTCTTCCTCCTCTGCCTCGACCGCAACACCACCAGACCCCCCCTATCGCCCTCGCGCTCCTCGTTCTTCCTCCCCCAAAACCCGATTCGAGCCCCTCCTCCTCCTCTGACCCAATCCGACCCCGCCCCTTTCTTCCTTGTTCTTTCTTCTGCGATGCCGTGAAACCCTTGACCCCCTGCGACGCGCTGAAACCCTTTCCCCTCTTCAAAAAAAAAACCAATGTAAGTTCCTATTCTTTTATTTATTTATTTATTTTATTATAGCAAAACTGAATTTTATGTATGATAAAAATGAATTTTATTTCTTTTTTATTCATCAAAGATAAGATTTTTTTTAAAATAGAAAAGATAAGATTTTTAAAATAGAAAAGATAAGATTTTTAACATAAGAAAGATTGGATTTTTAGAATAGGAAAGATCATATATTTTTAAAATATAAAAGATGTGATTTTTAAAATATAAAAGACGTGATTTTTAAAATATAAAAGACGTGATTTTTAAAATATAAAAGACGTGATTTTTAAAATATAAAAGGCATGATTTTTAAAATATAAAAGAAGTGATGTTTAAGCTATAAGAGATTAGATTTTTGAAATCGAAAAGGCGAAATCTTTATATGAAGAATAGCGGGATAAAAATAGAATTTTTATCTATATAACATCGTTGTAAAAAAATAGGATTTTCATATATTGAATAGTAAAGTAAAAATTCGATTTTTATATATTGAATAGCGAAGTAAAAATTCGATTTTTATATATTGAATAGCGAAGTAAAAATTCGATTTTTATATATTGAATAGCAAAGTAAAAATTCGATTTTTATATATTGAATAGCAAAGTAAAAATTCGATTTTTATATATTGAATAGCAAAGTAAAAATTCAATCTTTACATACGTAGTGAATACGGGCAACGAAATTGAAGAAAGGCGAGAAGGATGAAGATTTCTATCAATGAAGTGCCGTGGAGTTAGGATAGCTATCGGTGAGAACTTCTCACTCTAAATTTCTTTTTCTAGTTATATATATATATATATATACACAGTAGGATGCAGACGGTGTTTAGTAGCACCCGACACCCGTCATCTACAGACCATGGATGGCTTGTTTGTTAAATTGTTTGGTTGAGTAGTTGGTTAGTTTATTTAGTTTGAATTGAATTATTTGGTGAAATGAATGGATTTGATTGATGTGTGAATGGCATGGGCCTTCACTAGACCGGGGGTAAGGCGAGGCCTCGTCCCGTTTCTAGTATCGTGCCGTTATGCCGCCGAAATTTTCTAAAATATGTTAGAGAAATAATAATATCATTTTATTGAATAAATGAACCGAATAAAATGTTTATATAGTTAAAATATTTTATAGTAAAAATTAAATTTTTAACGTGAAAGTGAATAAATAAATATTTATAAACAAATCAGCCGATTTGTTTATATACACTGATTTGACTGATATTGATTGGGTCGATAAATTTTACACATCGCCCAACTGCACAAACAAAAATATGAGTTTGTTGATTTGAAACCCCACACGGGTGTTGGGATGATATTTGGCGTACACTAATTCCAATTATTTAATTAGTGTCGATCGATTGGTCGACAGACTGTGTAAGCGTCGATTATTTATATTTGATGCTTATGTAGTTGTGTGGTGCACCTTGGATGATGGTTGATTGTTTATCATAGCTATTATATACATGTGTTGTATGGAATCCATATAATTAACATTATATGGTGATTGATTGGGCCTCATTCCAATCGGGAAAATAATGAGTATTATAAAAGAAAATTCATGTGTTGAATATAAAAAATAGTCATGTGTTGACGATGTTCCTGAGTTGAAAATATTTATGTGTTGAGTAAAATATTTTAATAATAAAATTCACATCTTTATCATATTTAAAATTAGAACTACTTTACGATGGAGTCTAATTAAAATCAAACGATAGATACCATAGTTTTATAAAATATTTTACATAACAAAAATAGTCGTGTGTTGAAAGAAATATAGATTCATGTGTTGAATAGAATAAATATTCATTTGTTGAATAGAATAAAGAAGTTTTTGAAAAATATAAAGCCGTGTGGATTAGAGATGCGTTATTTTGACGTGAACGATATTTATATCGATTTGATTCGTTTTACAATGAATATTGAAAAGTGATTTCAAAATCTAATATTTTGAAATGAAATTCAAATTGAATTAGATTAAAAAAATCAAATTGAAATTTTATTGAATCAATTTGAAATGAATTCGAATCGAATAGAAAATGAATTCAATTCAAATTGAATAGAAAATGAATTCGACTCCAATTGAATAGAAAACGAATTAGAATTTGAATTGAATAGAAAGTGAATTTGAATTCGAATAAAATAGAAATGAATTCAAATTGAATTAAATTGAAATTGAATTAAAAACGAATCGAAATCATTTTGAATGAAATTTAAAACGAACTGAAATTGAATTGAAATCAATTTGAAACGAATTCGAATTGAATCAAATAGAAGGTAAATTCAAATTGAATTGAATTGAAACGAATTAGAATTTGAATTGAATGGAAACGAATTTGAATTCGAATTAAATAAAATTGAAATGAATTCGAGTTTAATTGAAATCAAATCGATTTGAAATTGAATATAGTGTTGAAATGGTTTTGAAAACGAATTTAAAACGATTTATAAAATACGTTTTAAATAGGAATCGATGAAATATATATTATATATATAATATAATGGCCTGCTTAGAACGCGCCGCGCCGCGGCAGTTCGTGAATTTCGACCATTGACTTCGAATTGACATTACGGGAGATCCGACCGTCGGATTCTCCTAAAACTGGAACCATTGGGTTTGTATCGAAAATAGCTTTCCAATGAATATTTGAAATTTGAAATCTAACGGTTAGATTTGGAATTATGTCCAAATCAAATTTAAAAAGGGTCGCTGTAAGTGCAGTTCGATGGCCGTTGTTGGAAATCGACTGTACGGGCCTTGATAAAATTATTAAAAATATCAATAATTTGTGTAAAATCATAATATATGAATTGGAGAGAACTGGGATGAAAAACTCCAGATTTGAAAAGATAAAAATAGATTTTTATCGAAATGAGCTAGTTTTGATCTAGAATTAAAATCAATTTATTTTTGAAATAAATAAATTGAATTTGAAAGTGATTTTAAAAATAATCAATATTCCCAATACGTGGATCGGACTGGAGTTGAATCGAAATTATCTTCGGAATATTTCGATGTTGGATTTCGTGACTATATAGATAATGTTATGGGAATTTGAAAGATATATTTTATATCGTTATTTCCAATACGATATTTGTTGGTTTCAGAATTTGATATTGAATATAAGCCGGTATATTTTCTATTCAGAGCCTTGTATTTAATATCGAATGTGATTTGGGTTTGTCGTGAATCTTGTTTTAGAAGACATTGGTTCTTTAACCCAGTTAAAGACATAATATTGATTTTTGAGAAGATTAAAACTAAGTGGAGTTTTAATGAATCTTTAATTAGATTAAAATGTGAATTGATAATTTAAATTATCAAATCTGAAAAGTGATCGAGAGTGGAGTATCACCAGTTTTGCTCCAATGCGATAGTTAAATCTTTAATTAGATTTGAACGTGAAATGGTAATTAATTTTACCGATAACACCGTGGTGTTAGGAATGGAGTATCACCAGTTTTTCTCCATGGGATATATAGGTTGGGATTGGGAAATAAAATAAATAATTACTTCAGTATGGTTCGCTAATCCCGGCTAGTTTGGAAAACCATAAAATGGTTTGAAATGATATCCAAAGGAAGATTATAGGATAAATTTAGAAGAATTTTTCTTGGATAAAATTAATGGGAGCATTTTCCTAAGAATGTGATTTGGTGAATAAAAGAATATTCTGAATTGGAATGAGGCGTTTGTTGTGTTTGTGTAACATTCGTTTATTATATACGTGGGTTATTCAGAAAGGCCGGGTTTATACCTATTCTGAATGACTGATTCGACGAGATGTCGAAGATGAAGACGGTGGTTAAAGACTGGAAGTCTTCACATCGTTTGGGTGATTACTGATGATCTTGATTGGGCTATACACCCAGGATGAGGGAATCAGTTGGTGATCGTCCAGACGTACTTGGAGATGGATGGATATGCGAGGAAAGTGCCTCCGGTTTCGTTCAGACCCAGAACGAACTTGTAAATGGATTGTGTGTCTGACATTGGATTTTATTCTGTGTTGATTGATCTCTATTAAATATAAATCTGTTTGGCGGCGGAGAATTTATTCTCTTGCTTAACGCCCTTCTCTGAGACGTACGAGCTCAGAGGTTGTATATTGATGGACATCAGTCGCATGGAGTGAATTGCCCGTGTGGCACGCGTAAGTGGCAATTGATCAAGGCTTCTGTTGGAAAGCAAAGTCTTGTGGTAGATGATCAAAGCACGGCCTGTGTGGCGTAGCTTTGTGTATAGCGTGAATTCGCGAGCCTCACACCTCGGTATGAGTCAAAAACGGGATAGTGACTGCAGGGAGAGCACAACGTTTCTTTCTAGCTAGGGTGGTGTCAGTGACCTACCAGCCCTGACATTTATATACTTTTCACCTGTGTGGTTGTTGGATACGAGGCGCCTCGGATATAGGTCTGTAAGGACCGGGAAACGTGTGTTCAGGAATAATTAATCCTCAAAAGTAAGAGAGGACCGGCCCTGAAGATCCAAGGATCATAGTGGGGTCCTGAGACATTTGCTAGAGTGTCTCGAATCGGAGAGGAGCTTGCCCCTTGCCTCGACTCATGACGGAAATCCAATTTCCAATACGTGTATTTCGAATTTAATTGTAGAGCCTAGTATGGCGACATAGTGGGATGGGGCACTCATGCCGTCTATGATTTATACTTATGATTGAAACTGTTTTGACACTATACACTTATAATAGTGTCAAATAATGTGTTTTAAACGTATCAAGCATGCTTTGGCTGTTATAAGGGAAAACCCTATCCTCCGGCTTGCGTTGCTTTGTGTGACGGGACCTGGGTCTTACAACAGCTTCATTTTTCTTTATTTAGCATTGCGCTGTTTGTTCTATGCACTGGTATTATTGGGAGGAAACCCGTTCCGTGTTATACGGCGTGGTCCCTTGATTTACCTAACTTTAAAACCAATATTAATAACTGTTTTAGTTCTCACACCAGTCACATGACTGACCTGGAGTTTATTGTTTTAACCTAAACTCTGGGTGCCCCTATTTTCGACACGGGCAGCTAGTAGTTTTGGTTTTGCAGATTTATATTCACAAGGTCCTGATTTACAGCTGGAACGATGCTCGGAAAGCTCTGTATCCGTGTATTACTTTCAGTTGTGTTTTATGTTGTTTTTTCGCTGCGATGTATTTAAATGTAATTTAAATCTCTGATATTTGTCGAATGTAATTTATTCACTTATACTCTGTATATTCTTGTATCTGATGGAATTGTTGTAATAACAATGAAATGTTCTTCTGTATGCGTTCTATTTTGTCTTGTCCTCAATTCTATCCGTGCTTTCCTTCACGGGGAAGTTCGGGTCGTCTCAGTTTGGTATCAGAGCTTTGGTTTACAGAGCTCGAGAACAAGACACATAAGAACCATACGAAAGAATTCATCAGATTGGGTTAGTAATATCCAATTAGAATTACTCGTTAGAGATAGGATCAGTAGTATCCTAGAACGAGTGTGAAGAGTATATTTTTCAAACGAAAACAATTTTGTTTTGTAAATTTAAATCGCTTTATACGTATTTGATTATTTATTTATTTTGAATATGGACAATCCTATATATAAAGATTTCGCGTATACGCGTCATGAACGTATAGTCGAAGTTTTAATATACTGGATAGATATAGAATCACATTCTAGACACCCGGGGATAATTCTGATGATGTGGCCACATCATCAGTATTTATGTTCGTGTTTCGAAGGTGTGACTTCTATATATTTCCATTAGGTTGGTGTGAGAACCAAAACTAATATAGCTAGAACACATTGTTGTGAATTGGCATCAAAAACATGATTTTCTGTGTATATATGTATCAAAATTATGAATTTGAAACTCTAATTCACTAATTGATTGATGTTTGTGTTGTTTGTTTATTTGTTTGATAATTTTGAACCATTATGCCTAATTGAACCGAATATTGAATTGTATCGAAAATTGGTAGCATTTGCTTGCATATACATGTACTTACATTGAACAGGTCATAGCAAGGAGGCTAGAGCCAAAGAATAAAATTTGTTTGCCCGACAAATAGGTACATGTTTACTATAATTTACTGCTTTGTTTGTGTGATGATGATTTTATGAGCCTATTGGCTAGCCGCTTGGCTTTTTCTTTATCTTTTTGAGATCAGAAGGCCTATATGGCAATTTCGGGATTTTCCCGTGGCTCCCGGTGCAGGGGAGGTTATGGCGAATTTTTTTGAAAATTTAGGGTGTTAGCCAAATTTTTGAAGAATTTGAAAATTCTCAGAAACTGAAAAGTTGGAGAATGGAAGCCAAATCGAACGTAGAGTTGATTAATCAAACCACTTTCGACTTCGTTCCTTTTCAGGGACGAAAAGTTTTAAGTGGGGGAGATTGTAATAACCCGAAAATCGGGGCCAGTTTAAATTTTTTATTTTTGCAATTTTAGCGAATTTTGAACATTTAAAATGGATTATTTTAAATAATATCGACGAGAAATTTATTTTGAATATAATTAGAACGTATATATTATATACGTCATCGTTAGAATATAAATAATTATATATAATTATAAAAGGAATTGAAAATGGCGCGGTAGTTCGATAATTCGATTTCAAACTTCAATTGAATGTACCGGGTGCAAAACAATCTGAATTTTAGTGAAACCAAAAACATTAGGATCTACTTGAGAATATCTTTCCAACGAATCCGAAAAATCGAAATTTCATAGCGGGAATCAAAAGATATGTCGAGTTGAAAATTCTGAATAGTCGCTATGGAATTCAGGCCCTTAAAAATAGGAATTTTGCAAACGACCTCATATTTCGACGAAACAACTTTTGTTGGGTCCGTGATGTCAAATTATTGCTAGATTTCAAATTTCATAATTTTTCGAATCAATATGTGAGCGTGGCAAAGGAAAACGCGTTTGACCAGTTTCAGTTGATTTTAATCGACTGGAAATTGGCCATTTTTCCAACGGTCTCAGAATTCGACGAAACTAGTTTTGTTAGGACCGTATCTTCAATACGAAGTTATAAAATATTTTTCTGGAATTTTTCGAGTTAGTATGTGACCCCAGTAAATTGAAATACGCGTTTAAAATCAATATATAGAGTTATATGTTGATTTTAACGGAAACTGATTGAAACGATCGAATCAACCTACGATACATATCCCATTGTGTTCGGAATAGGGGTAAAACGCTATGGACGACAGGCGGTGGGCCTCGTTTAGAGGTCGTATGAAAAAGTCAACATTTTAGAAATATAAAATATTAAAATAATTAAACCTTCTCTCTTCCCCCTTATTTCTCTCTGGCCCCGCCTTTTTTATTTCAGAAATCGATTTCAAATAAAAAAAAAAGAAGGACAACGGGGGAGGGGGGGTGAGCCGCCGCCACCGCAACTCGCCCACCCCAGCGACGCCGCCGCCGCCGCTGCTTCACCTTCTTCCTCCTCTACCTCGACCGCAACACCACCAGACCCCCCCCCCATCGCCCTCGCGCTCCTCCTTCTTCCTCCCCCAAAACCCAATTCGAGCCCCTCCTCCTCCTCTGACCCAATCCGACCCCGCCCCCTTTCTTCCTTCTTCTTCCTTCCGCGATGCCGTGAAACCCTCGACCCCATGCGACGCGCTGAAACCCTTTCCCCTCTTCAAAAAAAAAAAAAAAACCAATGTAAGTTCCTATTCTTTTTTTTTTTTTTTATTATTATAGCAAAACTGAATTTTATGTATGATAAAAATGAATTTTATTTCTTTTTTATTCATCAAAGATAAGATTTTTTTTAAAATAGAAAAGATAAGATTTTTAAAATAGAAAAGATAAAAATTTTAACATAAGAAAGATTGGATTTTTAGAATAGGAAAGATCATATATTTTTAAAATATAAAAGACGTGATTTTTAAAATATAAAAGACGTGATTTTTAAAATATGAAAGACGTGATTTTTAAAATATGAAAGACGTGATTTTTAAAATATAAAAGACGTGATTTTTAAAATATAAAAGGCGTGATTTTTAAAATATAAAAGAAGTGATGTTTAAACTATAAAAGATTAGATTTTTGAAATCGAAAAGGCGAAATCTTTATATGAAGAATAGCGGGATAAAAATAGAATTTTTATCTATATAACATCGTTGTAAAAAAAATAGGATTTTCATATATTGAATAGTAAAGTAAAAATTCGGTTTTTATATATTGAATAGCGAAGTAAAAATTCGATTTTTATATATTGAATAGCGAAGTAAAAATTCGATTTTTATATATTGAATAGCAAAGTAAAAATTCAATTTTTATATATTGAATAGCAAAGTAAAAATTCGATTTTTATATATTGAATAGCAAAGTAAAAGTTCAATCTTTACATATGTAGTGAATACGGGCAACGAAAGTGAAGAAAGGCGAGAAGGATGAAGATTTCTATCAATGAAGTGCCGTGGAATTAGGATAGCTATCGGTGAGAACTTCTCACTCTAAATTTCTTTTTCTAGTTATATATATATATATACACTAGGATGCAGACGGTGTTTAGTAGGACCCGACACCCGTCATCCACAGACCATGGATGGCTTGTTTGTTAAATTGTTTGATTGAGTAGTTGGTTAGTTTATTTAGTTTGAATTGAATTATTTGGTGAAATGAATGGATTTGATTGATGTGTGAATGGCGTGGGCCTTCACTAGACCGGGGGTAAGGCTAGGCCTCGTCCCGTTTCTAGTATCGTGCCGTTATGCCGCCGAAATTTTCTAAAATATGTTAGAGAAATAAAAATATCATTTTATTGAATAAATGAACCGAATAAAATATTTATATAGTTAAAAATATTTTATCGTTAAAAATATAATTTTTAACGTGAAAGTGAATAAATAAATATTTATAAACAAATCAGCCGATTTTTTTATATACACTGATTTGACTGATATTGATTGGGTCGATAAATTTTACACATCGCCCAACTGCACAAACAAAAATATGTGTTTGTTGATTTGAAACCCCACACGGGTGTTGGGATGATATTTGGCGTACACTAATCCCAATTATTTAATTAGTGTCGATCGATTGGTCGACAGACTGTGTAAGCGTCGATTATTTATATTTGATGCTTATGTAGTTGTGTGGTGCACCTTGGATGATGGTTGATTGTTTATCATAGCTATTATATACATGTGTTGTATGGAATCCATATAATTAACTTTATATGGTGATTGATTGGACCTCATTCCAATCGGGAAAATAATGAGTATTATAAAAGAAAATTCATGTGTTGAATATAAAAAATAGTCATGTGTTGACGATGTTCCTGAGTTGAAAATATTTATGTGTTGAGTAAAATATTTTAATAATAAAATTCACATCTTTATCATATTTAAAATTAGAACTACTTTACGATGGAGTCTAATTAAAATCAAACGATAGATACCATAGTTTTATAAAATATTTTACATAACAAAAATAGTCGTGTGTTGAAAGAAATATAGATTCATGTGTTGAATAGAATAAATATTCATTTGTTGAATAGAATAAAGAAGTTTTTGAAAAATATAAAGCCGTGTGGATTAGAGATGCGCTATTTTGACGTGAACGATATTTATATCGATTTTATTCGTTTATAATGAATATTGAAAAGTGATTTCAAAATCTAATATTTTGAAATGAAATTCAAATTGAATTAGATAAAAAAAATTCAAATTGAAATTTTATTGAATCAATTTGAAATGAATTCGAATCGAATAGAAAATGAATTCAATTCGAATTGAATAGAAAATGAATTCGACTCCAATTGAATAGAAAACGAATTAGAATTTGAATTGAATAGAAAGTGAATTTGAATTCGAATAAAATAGAAATGAATTCAAATTGAATTAAATTGAAATTGAATTAAAAACGAATCGAAATCATTTTGAATGAAATTTAAAACGAACTGAAATTGAATTGAAATCAATTTGAAACGAATTCGAATTGAATCAAATAGAAGGTAAATTCAAATTGAATTGAATTGAAACGAATTAAAATTTGAATTGAATGGAAACGAATTTGAATTCGAATTAAATAAAATTGAAATGAATTCGAGTTGAATTGAAATCAAATCGATTTGAAATTGAATATAGTGTTGAAATGGTTTTGAAAACGAATTTAAAACGATTTATAAAATACGTTTTAAATAGGAATCGATGAAATATATATTATATATATAATATAATGGCCTGATTAGAACGCACCGCGCCGCGGCAGCTCATGAATTTCGAGCATTGACTTCGAATTGACATTACGGGAGATCCGACCGTCGGATTCTCCTAAAACTGGAACCATTGGGTTCGTATCGAAAATAGCTTTCCAATGAATATTTGAAATTTGAAATCTAACGGTTAGATTTGGAATTATGTCCAAATCAAATTTAAAAAGGGTCGTTGTAAGTGCAGTTCGATGGCCGTTGTTGGAAATCGACTGTACGGGCCTTGATAAAATTATTAAAAATATCAATAATTTGTGTAAAATCATAATATATGAATTGGAGAGAACTGGGATGAAAAACTCCAGATTTGAAAAGATAAAAATAGATTTTTATCGAAATGAGCTAGTTTTGAACTAGAATTAAAATCAATTTATTTTTGAAATAAATAAATTGAATTTGAAAGTGATTTTAAAAATAATCAATATTCCCAATACGTGGATCGGACTGGAGTTGAATCGAAATTATCTTCGGAATATTTCGATGTTGGATTTCGTGACTATACAGATATTGTTATGGGAATTTGAAAGATATATTTTATATCGTTATTTCCAATACGATATTTGTTGGTTTCAGAATTTGATATTGAATATAAGCCGGTATATTTTCTATTCAGAGCCTTGTATTTAATATCGAATGTGATTTGGGTTTGTCGTGAATCGTGTTTTAGAAGACATTGGTTCTTTAACCCAGTTAAAGACAGAATATTGATTTTTGAGAAGACTAAAACTAAGTGGAGTTTTAATGAATCTTTAATTAGATTAAAATGTGAATTGATAATTTAAATTATCAAATCTGAAAAGTGATCGAGAGTGGAGTATCACCAGTTTTGCTCCATCTGAAAAGTGATCGAGAGTGGAGTATCACCAGTTTTGCTCCAAAGCGATAGTTAAATCTTTAATGAGATTTGAACGTGAAATGGTAATTAATTTTACCGATAACACCATGGTGTTAGGAATGGAGTATCACCAGTTTTGCTCCATGGGATATATGGGTTGGGATTGGGAAATAAAATAAATAATTACTTCGGTATGGTTCGCTAATCCCGACTAGTTTGGAAAACCATAAAATGGTTTGAAATGATATCCAAAGGAAGATTATAGGATAAATTTAGAAGAATTTATCTTGGATAAAATTAATGGGAACATTTTCCTAAGAATGTGATTTGGTGAATAAAAGAATATTCTGAATTGGAATGAGGCGTTTGTTGTGTTTGTGTAACATTCATTTATTATATACGTGGGTTATTCAGAAAGGCCGGGTTTATACCCATTCTGAATAACCGATTCGACGAGATGTCGAAGATGAAGACGGTGGTTGAAGACCGGAAGTCTTCACATCGTTTGGGTGATTACTGATGATCTTGATCGGGCTGTACACCCAGGATGAGGGAATCAGTTGGGGATCGTCCAGACGTACTTGGAGATGGATGGATATGCGAGGAAAGTGCCTCCAGTTTCGTTCAGACCCAGAACGAACTTGTAAATGGATTGTGTGTCTGACATTGGATTTTATTCTGTGTTGATTGATCTCTATTAAATATAAATCTGTTTGGCGGCGGAGAATTTATTCTCTTGCTTAACGCCCTTCTCTGAGACGTACGAGCTCAGAGGTTGTATATTGATGGACATCAGTCGCATGGAGTGAATTGCCCGTGTGGCACGCGTAAGTGGCAATTGATCAAGGCTTCTGTTGAAAAGCAAAGTCTTGTGGTAGATGATCAAAGCACGGTCTGTGTGGCGTAGCTTTGTGTATAGCGTGAATTCGCGAGCCTCACACCTCAGTATGAGTCAAAAACGGGATAGTGACTGCAGGGAGAGCACAACGTTTCTTTCTAGCTAGGGTGGTGTCAGTGACCTACCAGCCCTGACATTTATATACTTTTCACCTGTGTGGTTGTTGGATACGAGGCGCCTCGGATATAGGTCTGTAAGGACCGAGAAACATGTGTTCAGGAATAATTAATCCTCAAAAGTAAGAGAGGACCGGCCCTGAAGATCCAAGGATCATAGTGGGGTCCTGAGACATTTGCTAGAGTGTCTCGAATCGGAGAGGAGCTTGCCCCTTGCCTCGACTCATGACGGAAATCCAATTTCCAATACGTGTATTTCAAATTTAATTGTAAAGCCTAGTATGGCGACATAGTGGGATGGGGTACTCATGCCGTCTATGATTTATACTTATGATTGAAACTGTTTTGACACTATACACTTATAATAGTATCAAATAATGTGCTTTAAACGTATCAAGCATGCTTTGGCTGTTATAAGGGAAAACCCTATCCTCCGGCTTGCGTTGCATTGTGTGATGGGACCTGGGTCTTATAACAGCTTCATTTTTCTTTATTTAGCATTGCGCTGTTTGTTCTATGCACTGGTATTATTGGGAGGAAACCCGTTCCGTGTTATACGGCGTGGTCCCTTGATTTACCTAACTTTAAAACCAATATTAATAACTGTTTTAGTTCTCACACCAGTCACATGACTGACCTGGAGTTTATTGTTTTAACCTAAACTCTGGGTGCCCCTATTTTCGACACGGGCAGCTAGTAGTTTTGGTTTTGCAGATTTATATTCACAAGGTCCTGATTTACAGCTGGAACGATGCTCGGAAAGCTCTGTATCCGTGTATTACTTTCAGTTGTGTTTTATGTTGTTTTTCCGCTGCGATGTATTTAAATGTAATTTAAATCTCTGATATTTGTCGAATGTAATTTATTCACTTATACTCTGTATATTCTTGTATCTGATGGAATTGTTGTAATAACAATGAAATGTTCTTCTGTATGCGTTCTATTTTGTCTTGTCCTCAATTCTATTCGTGCTTTCCTTCACGGGGAAGTTCGGGTCGTCTCACGAAGGGAGTAAATCGAATATGGTATTCGAAAGTTAGTAAAACGAATATGCTATTCAAAAAGGGGTTAGTCGAGTCGAGTTAGTTGAATGGAGTTAACTAGTTCAGTAGAGTTAACTTGTTCAATAGAGTTAACCAGTTGGGTTAAGTAAGTCGAGTTAACCAATGAGTTAAGTAAGTCGAGTTAACCACTTGGGTTAAGTAAGTCGAGTTTACCAGTGGGGTTAAGTAAGTCGAGTTAATCAAGTCGAGTTATTCAGTTAGAGTTAACCAGGTAGAGTTAACCAGTTAAAGTTAACCAGTTAGGTTTAACCAGTTAGAGTTAATCAGTTAGAGTTAATCGATTTGAGTTAAAACGAAACTAGAGTTAATCAAATATAGTTATTTGAGACAGAATTAGTCAAACATAGTATTCAGGCTAAGCTGCCATCTCGTACGACTGCTAGCGTAATTCGAAGGGCTTTAAATAGCCTACGGCGGTCGGATGTTTCGTGAGGGAATCAGGCGTAACCATTGTGATCGCTGCGATCTAGAGTCAAGCGAATGGAGGTAAATAGAGTTATATCGAATATTAGTTATTCGAACGGAGTTAACTAGAGTTAATCGAATTAGTTATTCGAATAGAGTTAAATAAATAAGAGTGATTTGAATTAGTTATCCGAATAGAGTTAAACACAAAGGAGTTATCGATTTGTTAAATCGAAATGGAAGATTATCGAATATCGTCTATTCGAGAGGAGATTATCGAATATAGTTTATTCGAAGGAGTTATAGATTTTTAGTTAGTCGAAGTGAGTTATAGAATATTAGTTAAATCGAAGGAGTTATCGATTTTTAGTTAGTCGAAGTGAGTTATAGAATATTAGTTAAATCAAAGCAGTTATCGAATATAGTTTATTCGATGGAGTTAATCGATTAGAGTTAAATCAAAGGCGTTAATCGAATATAGTTTATTCTAATAGAGAAAAGGAGTTAATCGAATATAGTTTATTCGAATAGAGTAAATGGGTTAATCGAATATAGTTTATTCGAATAGAGTTATAGGAGTTATCGAATATAGTTTATTCGATAGGAGTTAAGTGAATTAATTAAGTTAAACTAAGTGAATTAGTTAACTGAATTGGTTAAGTTAACCCAAGTGAATTAGTCGAGTTAATCAAAGTGATTAGTTCAGTTAATCGAGATAAGTAAATCAAGTTAGGTTAATCGAGTTGAATTAGTCAGTCGAGTTAATAAATTGAGTTAGTCAAACCAAGTAAAACCAGTTAGAGTTAATTAATTAAGGTTGACCAGTTAGAGTTGATCGGTTAGAATTAACCAGTTAGAGTTAATCAATCAAAGTTAATCAAATAGAGTTAAGTAAAATTAGAACTGACTAGAGATTAGTAAATTGAATGGTTTTGTAAGTGTCTATCTGATGTTGGTTTCGGCCTTCGGGATTTATACTTAGGGAATTGTTCTCATACTAGTTCACAGTCAGGGACTGATAGTTGGGGAAGAGTAGTGATTTGTAAATAAGCAGATGGAAACGTTTTCTAGTGTAATAACATATATTTTCTAAACATAGAAAATAAGGCAATGTGAATATATATATATATATATATATATATATATATATATATATATATATATATATATATAGATATGTTGATGTTTGTTCGATATAATTTCCATCTGGAAATAATATCATTGTTTGCACACTTGTTTTTCTTCGATAGTTAACTCACAGACTATCGAAGTTTTTGACCAATTTAACGTTGTTAATACGGAGAGACCGGTTGGATTATTATCCAAAGAACCACTCTGTAGTGGCATAAGAGCTGCGAATCATATATGCCAAAGAAAATTGAAGACGGAGTAAAATGCAAGGGATGTTGTATAAGTCTTAGATAACAGTTACTAAGATGGATATACTGAATAGTGCCTTCGGTTTGTCCAGTCCCAGGACAACTTGTATGGACGAAGGTCTGACAGAGTATATCCAATGGATCGCGTAAGTTGATCTGTTCAAACGTATTCATATTTGGTGGCAGAGGAATTCGTTTCTCTTAGCTGTATACCCGTGTTATTTTTGGATAAGTCAATTTGTGATTTGGCGGGTATGACGATGTGACATTCTAAGTGAATTGTATGAATGAATGTCTGACAGAGTATTTTCCAGAAAGGTCACATACATTGATTTCTTCAACCATACCAAGAGTGGAAGCGGAGAAAGAAACTTCTTTTAGCTGACACGTAATGTAGTGTTGTAGACGTCAATTAGTGATTTTTGATGGATTTGACAATGTGGCATTCGAAGTGAATCTGATGTGATGATAAAGCATAGCTTCTAGCCTCATCAACCGGTAAATGACAGAAATCGGGCAGGAAGCATGGCTAAGTCGGTCGCACCGAAGTAGGGTGTATAATCACCTATCTAGATAATATTCATTTGTTTCTTGAATCTATCAATGATGTCCCATATATATATATGGGAACGGTTGCTGATCCCAACCGTTGGTGATGTACATTCGATACACTCAAGCGAAATGAGTGGTCGGTCATGTGTGGCTAAGTTACAAGATGTTCTTGTTGAACTCCAGTGTATCGTTCCTAGAGTACACTGATCGGAAGGTGGTTCCATACCTTGTCATAGTTGGAAATCCATTATCCAATATGTGCTTGCGATTTTGATTGTATACTATATATGTAGAACGTGAGATGAAAGCGTTTCTGCTAGTTGATATCTATTTGTACATAGACATTATTATAATATCAAAAGGTTTTTGATATAAAGATATTTTGGATTCTCATAAGGGAAAACCCCATTCTGTTCTGCGGCGTGGTCTTATGAGATATCGTTTACTTGTTCATATACCTGTTTAAACTGTTTTACTCACACCAGTCTCATGACTGTCCCGGAGTTTACTTTGTTGTTTTCCCTAAACTCTTGGGTGCCTAAATTTGTACGAGCAGTCAAGTAGTCGGGATTTGCAGCTACATTGAAGAGCTGGAGCAGGAGGCTTCAGAATCATATAGCTATAGTTTATTTCCGCTGTGTTGTAAGTGTTGTACTCTGATAAGTGTTGTTGTATACATAACTGTTATATTTCAAAGTTATGTTATATATTATATGTTATTCGTTCCGCTGTGAGATTCGTGCTACTCTGATGATGTAAGTTCTTTTTTTCTTCTTCTATTCTATAAGTTCTATCTTATCTATCCTCACCCTCTAATTTCTTTCATTAATTACCAGGATTTTTCGATGTTTTGGTTATCGACATCGAGCTTATGTCGATAACCAAAGTCGCTTAAAATCCGGGTCGTTACAGTTGGTATCAGAGCTTAAGTTAAGAATTACCTTGGCTCTGTGGCGTGACTCGGTAGAGATAGGGTTAGTAATACCCTAGATTGAGTTTGAGTGTATATATACGAGTGCGTATTTGTAATTTGATATAAAATGGTTTTATATTGTGGAGATTCGTTGGCTGAGTTGTTTATGAGTTCTGGTCGATCAGTTTGATCCACTGTATCGGTAGGATTAAATAAACACTTGAATACGATGGACCGACACAGTATGGATATGTAATATATTATCATATATTAGATATATTGGTTGTAATTATAATTGAGCAAGATTATAAAGTGAAATGGTTATATACAACCAACCATAATTCATATAAAAAAAATGTGAAATCAGAGGAGTTAAATCTGAAATTTAAATCAGAATTGGAATTAAAATCCCAGAAATTGGAAAGAAGTTTGTAAATGAATCTGGATTAAGTATAAGGAAAATTTAAGATCCTGGGAGATTTTAAATTGTTTTACAAGCAGTGTGAATTATGTTTTGAAATATATTTCAAAGTGGAAGTGTTTGAGAAATGGTTTTGAAAGCTGATATAGTATTGAGCTCACTTCTGTAGCTAGAAAATAAACTCTTATGATGACTGCAGCATCATCAGTGTTCATCTTCGAGTGGTAAGTGACGGATTGCGACCAAAGAGATTGTTTTTGAAATTGTTTAGAAAAGTAAGTTGTTTGAAATCCAAAAAGGAATAGTTGGTTTTAGTAAAGCAAAACTGTTTAAAAACTCCCATAACAGATTATTTAAATAAAAACAAGCTAGAGAAATTTGTGAAAGCAAAATTGAAATTGAATATAAAGCCAGTCCAGTGGTAATTGAATTGGATTGGTAGGTTAAGAGTTTGGAAACGAGGATGGAAATCGAATTGGAAATGTTAGTGGTTTGGATATAAGCGAATAATTGGTTGAGATGACATTGGTATATGTGGGTTGATAACAGGTGAAAGTGATAAGGTTGATATGCCCGACAAAAAGGTACGAGTTTATATTTGATATAAGCATGACATTTATGAGCCGAATTGGCAAGCCGCTTGGCTGTTTGATTTTCTTTTTGGTTAGAGAAGGCCTAGAGAGGCGAGTTGGAGTTTTACCGATAGGGCTGTACAAAGAAGGTTATGGCGAAATTTTTCGAAAACTTAAAGTGTTAGAAAATTTTCAAAATTTTTGGAAATTTTAGTTATTCGGAAGGAATAAATATTTTAGTCGATATTAATTGGTTCAGTTGAAATCAGAAATAAGGGGTAAAAAAATCTTAGGAATTCCAATAGACAGGGTCGTCCTCTAACTTAGCAATTTCGAGGACGAAATTATTTTAAGTGGGGAAGAATGTAATGACCCGGATTGTCAGAGGTATTATAATTAATTTATTTAATTATATAAATAGTGATTTAGGGAATTAAATCGTCGTTAATTAAATTATAGTGAATATTTAATTAAAATTAAATAAATAAATAATATATTTAATTCAGTAATAATCAAAAATGTTGGAAATCACAATATTCTGTGAATCGGGTCGTCCCTTAGATTTAATTCAACTTAGAGTTGGATTATATTGACGAATATATCAGTCGACGTCAGTTTGGAACGTAGAATTTTAATATAATTAAAATAGAGCGCGTAATGACGCGGCAGTTCTCTATTTGGCGATTTGAACTTCAACTGAATATACAGGGTCCGTTTTAAGTCGGATTTCTGTGAAACAAGAACCGCCAGGACCGATTTGATAATAGTTTTCTAATGGAATAGAAAAATCAAGATTTCGTTGTGTAGATTTTGATTTATATCCAAATCAAATTTTAGAAAAGTCGCTATGGAATTCCTTTATAATTTATAACGATTTATAAAAGGAATTTCAATATAAATTGAATATCAATATAATATGGATTTGGAATATCGAGCTATAAATCCATATATAAATATATTGGAGCTGTGGTATATTCCATGTGGATATATACACGATAATATTAAATTATTTATATTTAATTGAATTATATTTAAATATATTTATATATTTAAATAGGTTATTTAGAGCGTTAAAAATAGCCACTTTTGCAAACGAAGTCGGAATTCGACGAAACCAGTTTTGTTGGATCCGCAATATCAAATAGTTGTTAGATTTCCAGTTTCGTGATTTTTAGAGTCATTGTGTGACCGTAAGGATTTTTAGAGTGAGAAACAGTCAGTATTTTGACAGTTAAAAATACGCTGTGTGAGCATACGAAGTCGGAATTCGACGAAACCAGTTTCGTTGGGACCGTAATGTCGAACTGTAGCTGCATGTCAATTTTCATGATTTTTGAATATTGTATGTGACTATAGGAATTTTTAGAAGACAAAAAGGGAATATAATTTAATTGAATTATTATGCACCCTAAATCAGTATTTTGGAGATCTCACAGAATAAGTCAACTAGTCTATTTTTTAATATTTTTGGGATCATGGGTCATTACTCGTCTCACTGGTATTTTTGTTTTTGTCGATGGTGGTCCCTAAATGATAAAATTTTGTATGGCACACGGACCCTAAATAAGCCTATAAATAACCCTTAAAAGAAATTTAACCCTAACAGATATTTTCTCCACCCACAAAATATCAGCTGCCATCCATCCTTGTCTGCTTCCAAACGAAAACAAGAAAATCGATCTCCATAAATTCCTAGAAATCCAAGAAAAAACCCTTAAATCTAAATACCCATATATTCAAAATCACTGCTTGAAACTCTTCGATCCTATGCGAGATTGGCTAGGTTCGGTGGCGTTTCTACTCGCTGGAAAACATCAGTGTGTGAGTTCTATTCTAGGGTTGCAGAAATTCGAGGGTTTGAAGCACGAAATGGCGAAATGAAGCTGGCACAAGTTTTTAAGATGCATGGCTCTAAGGTGTCTGACGGATGCAATAAGATGACGATCTTTAACAATGGTCTGGTGCGTTTTGACGTGGAAATACTTGAGGGCGATCGAACTGAGTTTTAGGGAGTGCAGGCGACTGTATTGGCGAAGGGAGGCCATGTGTGCTGGGCATGTTCTGTTGGGCGGATGGAAAGTTAATCACGAGCAGGCATCCAAGTTTTTAAAAGCAGGAAGAGGATGGGCGGTTAACAATGAAGTGGAAGTCTGGGTTTGATGTGAGAAAGAAAAGGAGATGGAAATGGGAAATCGGTGACAACGGGATTTTTGCTGTGTTTCCTGGAGTGGAACGTTAATTCGGAGAAGAAGGAATCATGGTGCGGTGTGGTTTAATCTGTTGGGTCGGTAGGCAAGGATTCACATAGGCCAAGTGTAAATGAAGGTTAAGCCCATAATAGAATTTAAGTTTGTTTAAATCTAAATAAATGTATAACTTGGTCATACGATATCAGAATCAGACGAAACAAGATCCGACAGGATCGTATGGACGTACACTACGCACTGGAACTGATTGGAAGTGGATTCGAGCTCGTTTGAATTTATGGCGAAATAAATTGTCCGACTGAATCAAATAACGCAAACCGTTATTTAACGGATAACGTGCAAATGTGAGTAAAACTCACCAACTCTGAACAGCTATATTTTTATAATGTATTTTTAGAACTGTTAATCACCTATTGATTGTTGTGTGTTGGTTAATTGATTGAACTGCTAGTCAGTTAGTGAAATTTTTTTATATATATATATATGTAATTATATATATATATAAACCGTTAAATATTTATATATTGATTCTGCTATCAGAATAATTTGTATTGAACTGAAAGTGATGATAATCATATTGTGTAACATCTGTGGATGTAGGGAGACAGGTTAGAGGAATCCGACTGGATTCCTCAATAGTTATTTTATTGTTTTTCATATATTGTTATATGATGTGATATAAAATCTGTGGGCGATTATATGTGCTAGGACGATATTGAACATCGTGATTTGATATGATTGAATACCATAACATACTGAAATGTTGATAAGGGGATTTTCAAAGTGTTATTGAGAATAGAATATTTATAAAATGGGATATTTATAAATAAGAGATATTTATAAAGTGGAATATTTATAAATAAGAAAATATTTATAAATGGAGTATTTATAAATAGGAGATATTCGAAAAGGAAATAATTTCAAAACATTTTCTTTTTGAATGAAAAGGCCTATGTGGCGGGTTTGGGGATTTTCCCGATGCTCCCGTTACAAAGGAGGTTATGGCGAATTTTTCAGAGAATTTAAGGAGTTACAATGTTTCAAGAATAAATTTGAAAAGGGAATATTTGTAAACCATTTACAAATAGAATTGAAAAGGAAACGTTATAAAAAGGAAATCATTTTTAAAGTGTAGAACCGTTATTTAAAAGTAAATCTTTTCAAATGAATAAAACGTTGTTAAAAAGGAAATCTTTATAAAGTGAATAAAGTAAATCGAATATGGTATTCAAAAGGAGTTAAATCGAATATGGTATTCGAAGGGAGTAAATCGAACATGGTATTCGAAAGTTAGTAAAATGAATATGCTATTCAAAAAGGGGTTAGTCGAGTCGAGTTAGTTGAACGGAGTTAACTAGTTCAGTAGAGTTAACCAGTTCAATAGATTTAACCAGTAAGTTAAGTAAGTCGAGTTAACCAGTTGGGTTAAGTAAGTCGAGTTTACCAGTGGTGTTAAGTAAGTCGAGTTAATCAAGTCGAGTTAATAGGTTAGAGTTAACCAGGTAGAGTTAACCAGTTAAAGTTAACCAGGTAGGTTTAACCAATTAGAGTTAATCAGTTAGAGTTAATCGATTAGAGTTAAAACGAAACTAGAGTTAATCAAATATAGTTATTTGAGACAGAATTAGTCAAACATAGTATTCAGGGTAAGTTGCCATCTCGTACGACTGCTAGCGCAATTCGCAGGGCTGTAAATAGCTTACGGCGGTCGGATGTTTCCTGAGGGAATCAGGCGTAACCATTGTGATCGCTGCGATCTTGAGTCAAGCGAATGGAGTTAAATAGAGTTATATCGAATATTAGTTATTCGAACGGAGTTAAATAGAGTTAATCGAATTAGTTATTCGAATAGAGTTAAATAAATAAGAGTGATTCGAATTAGTTATTCGGATAGAGTTAAAAACAAAGGAGTTATCAATTTGTTAAATCGAAAGGGAAGATTATCGAATATCGTTTATTCGAGAGGAGATTATCGAATATAGTTTATTCGAAGGAGTTATCGATTTTTAGTTAGTCAAAGTGAGTTATAGAATATTAGTTAAATTGAAGGAGTTATCGATTTTTAGTTAGTCGAAGTGAGTTGTAGAATATTAGTTAAATCGAAGGAGTTATCGAATATAGTTTATTCGATGGAGTTAATCGATTAGAGTTAAATCAAAGGAGTTAATCGAATATAGTTTATTCGAATAGAGAAAAGGAGCTAATCGAATATAGTTTATTCGAATAGAGTAAATGAGTTAATCGAATATAGTTTATTCGAATAGAGTTAGAGGAGTTATCGAATATAGTTTATTCGATAGGAGTTAAGTGAATTAGTTAAGTTAAACTAAGTGAATTAGTTAAGTGAATTGGTTATGTTAACCAAAGTGAATTAGTCGAGTTAATCAAAGTGATTAGTTCAGTTAATCGAGATAAGTAAATCAAGTTAGGTTAATCGAGTTGAATTAGTCAGTCGAGTTAATAAATTGAGTTAGTCAAACCAAGTAAAACCAGTTAGAGTTAATTAATTAAGGTTGACCAGTTAGAGTTGATCGGTTAGAATTAACCAATTAGAGTTAATCAATCAGAGTTAATCAAATAGAGTTAAGTAAAATTGGAACTGACTAGAGATTAGTAAATTGAATGGTTTTCTAAGTGTCTATCTGATGTTGGTTTCGGCCTTCGGGATTTATACTTAGGGAATTGTTCTCATACTAGTTCACAGTCAGGGACTGACAGTTGGAGAAGAGTAGTGATTTGTAAATAAGCAGATGGAAACGTTTTCTAGTGTAATAACATATATTTTCTAAACATAGAAAATAAGGCAATGTGAATATATATACATAGATATATGTTGATGTTTGTTCGATATAATTTCCATCTGGAAATAATATCATTGTTTGCACACTTGTTTTTCTTCGATAGTTAACTCACAAACTATCGAAGTTTTTGACCAATTTAACGTTGTTAATATGCAGAGACCGGTTGGATTATTATCCAAAGAACCACTCTGTATTGGCATAAGCGTTGCGAATCATATATGCCAAAGATAATTGAAGACGGAGTAAAATGCAAGGGCTGTTGTATAAGTTTTAGATAACAGTGACTAAGATGGATATACTGAATAGTGCCTTCGGTTTGTCCAGTCCCAGGACAACTTGTATGGACGAAGGTCTGACAGAGTATATCCAATGGATCGCGTAAGTTGATCTATTCAAATGTATTCACGTTTGGTGGCGGAGGAATTCGTTTCTCTTAGTTGTATACCCGTGTTATTTTTGGATAAGTCAATTTGTGATTTGGCGGGTATGACGATGTGACATTCTAAGTGAATTGTATGAATGAATGTCTGACAGAGTATTTTCCAGAAAGGTCACGTACATTGATTTCTTCAACCATACCAAGAGTGGAAGCGGAGAAAGAAACTTCTTTTAGCTGACACGTAATGTAGGGTTGTAGACGTCAATTAGTGATTTTTGATGGATTTGACAATGTGACATTCGAAGTGAATCTGATGTGATGATAAAGCGTAGCTTCTAGCCTCATCAACCGGTAAATGACAGAAATCGGGCAGGCAGCATGGCTAAGTCGGTCGCACCGAAGTAGGGTGTATAATCACCTATCTAGAGAATATTCATTTGTTTCTTAAATCTATCAGTGATGTCCCATATATATACGGGAACGGTTGCTGATCCCAACCGTTGGTGATGTACATTCGATACACTCAAGCGAAATGAGTGGTCGGTCATGTGTGGCTGAGTTACAAGATGTTCTTGTTGAACTCCAGTGTATCGTTCCTAGAGTACACTGATCGGAAGGTGGTTCCATACCTTGTCATAGTTGGAAATCCATTGTCCAATACGTTCTTGCGATTTTGATTGTATACTATATATGTAGAACGTGAGATGAAAGCGTTTCTACTAGTTGATATCTATTTGTACATAGACATTATTATAATATCAAAAGGTCTTTGATATAAAGATATTTTGGATTCTCATAAGGGAAAAACCCGTTCCGTTCTACGGCGTGGTCTTATGAGATATCGTTTACTTGTTCATATACCTGTTTAAACTGTTTTACTCACACCGGTACTATGACTGACCCGGAGTTTACTTTGTTGTTTTCCCTAAATTCTTGGGTGCCTAAATTTGTACGGGCAGTCAAGTAGTCGGGATTTGCAGATACATTGAAGAGCTGGAGCAGGAGGCTTCAGAATCATATAGCCATAGTTTATTTCTGCTGTGTTGTAAGTGTTGTACTCTGATAAGTGCTATTGTATACATAACTGTTATATTTCAAAGTTATGTTATATATTATATGTTATTCGTTCCGCTGTGAGATTCGTGTTACTCTGATGATGTATGTTCTTCTTTTCTTCTTCTATTCTATAAGTTCTATCTTATCTATCCTCACCCTCTAATTTCTTTCATTAATTACCAGGATTTTTCGATGTTTTGGTTATCGACATCGAGCTTATGTCGATAACCAAAGTCGCTTAAAATCAGGGTCGTTACATGAAACATGTCCATAATTTTTACCAATTTTATTTGTGACCATTTTGCCCCTTTCAGTCTTATACAGGGCATTACTTTTGACTCGGACCGAATTAAGTGTTGAGACCTATGCCATTGGAATGGAAATGATGGTTACATTTCCGTAGAGTGGTCACATTAAAGATTTGGCCCATCGGTTTGTGAGAAATCGCTGTTTTAAAGTTTACTATTGAATGTTAAGGTTTTTGGAGTCTTAATGGGCTGATTTGGAGAGGCCCATTAGTGGGCTAGTGGGTGGCTATAAATAGGGGTGAGAGCTATGGAGAATAGTTTACTTTCTCCATTTTCTCATTTGGAGTACCTTGTGATCCTCCATTTCTTCATTCTTCTAAACCTTTCCACCATTAAAATTCTAGATCTACATGAGATAATCGAAGATCTACATCGTTGGAAGCTAGATCTACATCATTTCAAGGGAGAATCCTTCAAATTGAAGAGTTTGGATCAAATTCTTCGTTGTCCGGATCTAGATCTAGGTGTTTTTGAGTTGTTTTGGAGAATTGGTGAGTGATATGCGTCTCTCACGCGGATTCTATTAAGTATATAGGTTGTGTGATCTTAATTTCATCATTTTCAAGTCAATTTCCTGAGATCTACATCATGTCAAGTATAATTTCATTTGAATCGCCATAGGATCTAATTTAGCAACTTAAAATCGGTAATTTCCTTATATTTTCACACGTTTGTGTATGTTAGATCCATAATTATGTTCATATGTCCATTTATCATGATTTTGGTGAAGATTGCATAATTTTTATGAAAATTGTCATATTCATGTTGTTAGTGATTTCATAATATGCTTATGGTTGTAGTTGATGAATTAGATAAGTTGATTTCATCAAAATATTTGATTGGCGAAATTTTGTTCGAATTCGGAGGTGGATTGGACCAGTACAGGCCTTGGGTCGGCCGGTACAAGTGATGGGTCGGCCATGTAGTATGAGTGTAGTACAAGTGCAGTACAAGGCGTAGTACAAGATATGGGTTGGCCAACATATTGGTCGGTCGACAAATATGGGGTCGATCTAGCAGAAGGTGGTCGGTCGATCAGAGTTTTGGTGTGGTCGGCCGGGAAAATATGGGTCGGTCATATAAGGGTCGGTTGTAATGAAGTGATGTGTTCGATTGGTTGCATTGATGGATTGATTTCTTTTTTCCTTCATTCATTGGCCAGTCGGGTGCATTGGGTCAGTCGTAAGGCATGGGTCGGGCATGTACCAGAGATTTAACAATGCTTTGAAAACGCTGTGATTGATGGCATAACTGCTGTGGTTTGTTCCATAGTCATGGACAAATGCTATGAATTGGTGATGGACCTTATATCGATGTTGTTGGTTAAGTGATGATGTGACTTCGAAGTGAATTCAAGTGAGAATGTCGAAGTGTTGTGGTGTGTTCGTTGTTGTTGTATGCAACGAATATGGAAACAACTCAAGGATGTTTCGAGTTCGTGGATAATGGTTGTGCAAAAGTGTTCTGAGCTTATGGATGGTCGCCATCAATGACGACTAGAGATACTGAAGGCCGAGGGATTATCTTTGTCATAGGTTCTAGCAGACTCAAAGAAGGGGTGTAATATGGATACCTAAAAGACCGATCGTATGGTCGAGTACCCTGGGCGTCGCGTATGGCCTAGATATGTCAAATTGTATGACGTATGGTTTTTTTTGCTAGAACCGGGGTTACCGTTAGCCCTTGATGGATGGCAGTATGACATGGCCAGTCATATGATAACAGTGGTTTCAAAGCAGGATTGATGGTGATGGCCAAAGTCAGTCATGGATGTTGGTTGCTTTGTTTGTACCATCTCACGTAGATTGTCCGACGTCGAAGGTGATGTTTCTTAGGTGCTTGTCCGATATTAGTTTTGGCCTATGGGACTTGCACTTAAGGGATCTTGATATCGATTAGGATGGTTTGCGTAGGATATAACTAGATTGTGATGATTCCTATTGGATGATGGTCGTTTTACTATTGTTTGGTTACTTCTGATTGTCACGGATATATGGTTGAAATGTTTGTTAGTAAAGGTTATCACTGTCCGATGTGAGGAAGGCAGATATGGGTTCTTCTCTGGTGTTTTGGTGGATTAGTTCATTTATCTACCTATTCTCATATACTAGTTGATGATGTTAGATTGTTGTTTTATCGATCACTAAGACTGTTGTCTAACTCAAGGTTTTATGTTTCCCTCTTATTACCTTGGGCTGTTCATCCAATTTTTGGATGGGCAGACTAAGTGGAAGGTGATTAGTGAAGACGATGTTGTTGTGCGATGGTGAGAAGGAGGCTGGTGTATTATCTTACTATTATACGGTGTCTTTGTTGCTATTGTGTGGTGTTTTTCTCTGAGCAATGTAGTGAGGCAAATTCGTAAAGACACTTATGTTGAAATTTCCAGATTGTATGAAGGTTTTCTCTAATTGTTATGAGGGTTTAAGTTTCGGCTCAAATGGGCTTCACTATTATTACATATTGTATATATTCTATTATATTTTATCCTTGCGCTGTGAGTTTTACGACAGGTTCCTCTTGTGTCATCACATATTAATGATTGTTCATAGCTGCCTTACACACCTTTCAGCGCACTATTCCTCTTGTTTAGTGCAGGGGTTCTGGGCGGTCGTCACATTTGGTATCAGAGATCATGTTATCGATTTTAGCCAAAGTTCAGAGATGTAATTCCATATGAGAGACATAATTATGGATTTTTTATGGATATATATACTATATATTAGCATATAGTAGCGTAGTGTTGGATTATTAATGTAGTTTATCTTGTATGTGGACTAATCATTCCATTTCAGATTTAAAATGAGTCTTCAAGCCTCTAGAGGTGAGCATAAAACTGAAAGTAGGAGATGGAAGCCAATTAGGAGCTTTAGCCGTTGCACTGAAATATCTAGTTATGTTTGGGGCAACCATGATGGCAGCAACTATGTTGAGGATGCCTATTCAAGAAGCGAAGGAAGGATGTGGTGTTCCTGTGCAAGTACTCAGAAGGCATTCCGCTAAGCGTTAGAGGGACTGTTCTCCTACAGATAAAGAAGCCTCTATTGGCCCCAATACTACAAAGAAGCTAAATAAGAAGAAGAAAAAGCAAGGGAATGATAGTCAAAAGCAGAAAATTAAGAAGAATGATCTGTGTTTCAGCTATCAGTTAGAGCGCCATTATGCCAAGAATTGGGAGAAGCCGAAAGGAGGTGCTATAATTGTGGCAATCCTGGACATAAGAAGAAATATTGTCTTTAATTTCTGAAGGGTAAGCAATCTGAGGAAGCATGTGTTGTGGAAGTTACTTCGATCACTTATTGCATTCCTAATGAGGATTAGAAGAAGCTGTTGCCAGTTTAGATGTGCTTTCTGCTAGTGGAGTTGTTGATTTCTGTTTGGTACTAGAGCATCACTTTCCCTTATTTGTAATAAGATTGTATACTGAATAAGTTTGAAACTTGAAGTGGTAATAGACCTCTGGTTGTACCCAATCTAGTATGAGTTCCTTTGTTTTTGCATAATTTGTGGTGATCTAGTATTATTTGATCAAGGATGCTCATTTATGAACGAATGCTTAGAGTAACTTTCGTTGGGTTTAGGAACATCCTGGGCGTGGATTGGCCCAAGAAGTATGCGGCAAGTGTGAATTGCGAAAAGCTAGAGGTGAGAGTCGGGAATGTGGAAGGGTGAAAGGTGTTGATTCGGGGTAAACCCGAAGAGGGTGTCTTTGTGAGTTATTATATTCGCTTAGTATTCCACATGAAGACTTGTCATCCATGCTAATCGCAAATGAGATTGAGGATGTCTTTGACGAAGTCAAAGAATTGCCGTCGTATCGTGGTTGAGTTTAGAGTCAATTTGGTCGAGGATGCTGAACCTGTCGTTATGCTTCTTAGGCGGATGGTGCATAAGGAATAGCGAGAGTTAGAGGTGCATCTCGTGACCTTTTGAGGGAAGGATTCATTCGGGGAAGTGTTTCCGAATGGGGTGCACTAGTCGTGTTTGCAACCAAGACTAGTGGCTTGTAGAGATTTTGTGTGGACCACCGTGAGCTGAACAAGAGGACCAAGAAGAACAAGTATCCGTTATCGAGGATCGAGGACTTGTTTGATCAACCTTAATATGCCAAAATGTTTCTTAAATGGATTTAGCAATGGAATTTCACCAATTGCGAGTGGTAAAGGATGACACCGTCCGGTTTCTTTGAATGCTTGGTGATGCCATTCGGGTTGATTAACGCGCTTATCTCGTGAATAGAGTTTCGAGAGATCAATGGATGAGTTCCTGCTTAGGTTCATGGATGATATCCTGGTTTACTCTCAGAATGAGGAAGAGCATAAGACTCGTTGTGAGTTGGTTTGGAAGTTTTATGAAAGCATCAAAGGGAGGATAAGTTTTCAAAGTAGCACTCCTGGAAAAGGTAACGCAGGAGAAGATGTGTTAAATCGAAGACATGCGAGTTTGGGAGCGATGTTTTCGGAATGGAAATGCCTTGAGCTTTTGATAGAGTTTGATTTCAGGTGACATGTGAGCTAGAACTTGAAATGTTGACAAGGTTATCGATATGACCTACTCTTGTTGAAAGGAATGGCGAGAGCCAAAAGCGAGATGCAAAGTTTGTGGAGTTTATCTAGAAGTTGGAACCAGAAAATAATTAAAGAGTTCGAGGTCGATTGAGAAGGATGGCTTCGAGAGCAAGGATGATTGGTTGTTCTTGATATCGACAGGTTGAGAGATGAGGTCCTAATGGAATCTCATCACTCGAAGTTGACGATTCATCCCAGTGGTAATAAGATGCATCTAGATACAAAGCTAATCTACTACTGGGAAGGGATGAAGCGAAATATTGAAAAATTCATTTCCAAGTGCATGAACTATCTGTTGGTGAAAGATGAACAGAAGAAGCCGAGTGGTTTGCTTCAGCCATTGGAAGTTCCTACATGGAAGTGGGAGCAAATATCGATGGTTTTTATTGAAGGACTACCTAGAACAAGGGCATGAAACGAAGGAATTTGGGTCATCATGGAACATTTGACCAAAAGTGCAAGGTTCACTCCTGTCAAGTCGACTAGGACGGCACCAAAGTTGGCTGGGCTTTATGTGAAATGGATAGTTCGATTCCATGGCATCCTAAAGAGTATAGTGAGTGATCGAGATCCATTGTTCACGAGTGGAATTTGGAAGAGTCTGCAAGATACTTTGGGAACCGAGTTGTGTTTGAGTGTGGCTTATCATCCCCAAACTGATGGTCAAACCAAAAGGGTTAATCGAGTTTTAGAAGATCTTCTAAGAGATTATGTGTTAGAATTTGGAGGATCGTGGGAAGACCATCTACATCTAGTTGAGTTCGCATATAATAGTAGCTAACAGTCTAGCACTGGGATGGCACCATACGAGGCGTTGTATGGAAAATCGTGCAATTCTCCTGCTTGTTGTTTTGAAACTGGGGATAAGTTGATACTTGGGCCAGAAATGATAAGAGAGACCTCGGATTGTATCAAGATCATTCGGCAACGAATGAAAGCATCCCAAGATCGTCAGAAGAGTTATGCGGATTGGAAAGCTTGCATATAGATTGATTTTACTCAAGAAAATGTAGAGTGTGCATAATGCTTTTCGTGAGTCATTTCTACGAAAATATGCACATGATCCGGATAAGGTAGTACCTCCGAAGCAGTATGAGGACCTAGAAGTTGAGATCGTAGTTATGAAACCTCGTATGCCGCTTCACGTTATGGAAATCACGCGAAACATCTTAGGAGGATGATGATGATTATATGTTGTTATTATTTTTGTGATAATTGTTATTTTATTAGAATTCTACATGCTAGGATAAGGCTATGAATGCATGGTTTGATGGCTGCTAGTTTGGATGATAGAATTAATTGCTTCTAACCATGGATGATAGGCATGTAGAATCGTCTTGGTTGCTTATGATTGTGGGAATTGCAGGGACGAAAATCTTAAAGGGGAAAATGTAACAGCCCGCATTTTACGTATCGGAAGATCGTAAAATATTTTTTATTTTATTCCCTGAGGGCTGGATCATTCTCATATTTTGATATATTGTCTATGGAGATGTGAAACATGTCCATAATTTTTTCCGATTTTGCTTGTGACCATTTTTCCCCTGTTAGTATTGTACAGGGCTCGGAGTGAATCAGATGTTGAGACATGTGTCATTGGAAAGGAAATGATGATTCCCATTCCGTAGAGTGGTCATATTAAAGATTTGGCCCAGCGATTTCGGAGAAATCGTTGTTTTAAGGTTTCACACTTGGTTGTTCAGGTTTTGGAGCCTTAATGGGCTGATTTGGAGAGGCCCATTAATGGGCTGGTGGGAGGCTATAAATAGGGGGTGAGAGACATGGAGAATAGTTTTCTTTCTCCATTCTCTCATTTGGAGGAGCTTGTGATCCTCCATTTCTTCATTCTCCTACACCTTTCCACCACCAAAATTCTAGATCTACATGAGAGAATCGAAGATCTAGATCATTTGAAGCTAGATCTACGTCATTTCAAGGGAGAATCCATCAAATTGAAGGGTTTGGATCAAATTCTTCACTGTCCGGATCTAGATCTTGGTGTTTTTAAGTTGCTTTGGAGAATTGGTGAGTGATATGCATCTCTCACGCGGATTCAATTAAGTATTTGGGTTGTGTCATCTTAATTTCATCATTTTCAAGTCATTTTCCTGAGATATACATCATAGCAAGTATAATTTCATTTGAATCGCCATAGAATCTAATTTGGCAATTTAAAATCAGTAATTTCCTTATATTTTCACATGTTTGTGTATGTTAGATCCATAATTATGTTCATATGTTCATTTATCATGATTTTGGTGAAGACTGCATAATTTTGATGAAAATCATCATATTCATGTTGTTAGTGATTTCATAACGTGCTTATGGTTGTAATTGATGAATTAGATAAGTTGATTTCATCAAAATAGTTGATTGGCGAAATTTTGGTCGAATTCGGAGGTGGAATGGACCTGTACAGGCCTTGGGATGGCCGGTACAAGTGATGGGTCGGCCAATATAGTACGAGTGTAGTACAAGGCATAGTACAGGATATGAGTCAGTCGGCAAATATGAGTCGGTCAACATATGGGTTGGTCGGCAAATATGGGGTCGGTCGAACAGAAGGTGGTCGGTCGGTCGGAGTTTTGGTGTGTCGGTTAGGCAAATATGGGTCGGTCATATATGGGTCGGTCGTAATGAAGTGATGTGTTGGATCAGTTTCATTGATGGATCGATTTCTTTTGTCTTCGTTGATGGGCCGGTCGGGTGCATTGGGTTAGTCGTAAGGCATGGGTCGGGCATGTACCAGAGATTTAACAATGCTTTGAAAACGCTGTGATCGATGGCATAAATGTTGTGGTTTTTCCCATAGTCATGGACAAATGCTATGGATTGGTGATGGACCTTATATCGATGTTGTTAGTTAAATGATGGTGGTGACTTCGAAGTGAATTCAAGTGAGAATGTCGAAGTGCTGTGGTGTGTTTGTTGTTCGTCGTATGCAACGAATATGGAAACGACTCAACGGTGTTTCGAGTTCGTGGATAATGGTTGCGCAAAAGTGTTCTGAGCTTATGGATGGTCGCCGTCGATGACGACTAGAGATACTGAAGGTCGAGGGATTATCCTTGTCGTATGTTCTAGCGGACTCAAAGCAGGGGTATAATAGGGATAGCTAAAAGACCGATTGTATGGTCGAGTACCCTGCGCGTCGTGTATGGCCTAGATATTTCAAATTGTATGACGTGTGGGTTTTTGCTAGAACTGGGGTTACCATTAGCCCTTGATGGATGGCAGTAAGATATGGCTAGTCATATGATTAATGGTGATTTCAAAGCAGGATTGGGAGTGATAGCTAGAGTCAGTCATGGATGCTGGTTGCTTTTTTTGTACCGTTTCACGTAGATTGTCCGACATCGAAGGAGATGTTTCTTGGGTGCTTGTCTGATACTGGTTTAGGCCTCTGGGGCTTGTACTTGAGGGATGTTGATCTCGATTAGGATGGTTTGTGTGGGATATAATTAGATTGTGATAATTCCTATTGGATGATGGTCGTTTTACTATTGTTTGGTTACGTCTGATTGTCATGGATGTACGATTGAAATGTTCGTTATTAAAGGCTATCGCTGTCCGATGTGGGGAAGGAAAATATGGGTTCTTAACTTGTGTTTTGTTGGATTAGTTCGTTTATCTACCTATTCTCATATACTCAGTTAGTGATGTTAGATAGTTGTTTTATTGCTCACTAAGACTGTTGTCTGACTCAAGGTTTTATGTTTCCCTCTTATTACCTTGGCCTGTTCATCTGATTTTTGGATGGGCAGACTAAGTGGCAGGTGATTAGTGAAGACGTGCAGTGGCGAACAGGAGGCTGGCGTATTATCCTACTATTATATGGTATCTTTCTTTCCATTGTATGTTGTTTATCTCTGAGCATTGTAGTGAGGAAAATTTGTAAAAGACACTTATGTTGAAATTTCCAGATTGTATGGAGGTTTTCTCTAATTGTTATGATGGTTTGAGCTTCTGCTCAAATGGGCTTCACTATTATTACCTGTTGTATACATTCTATTATATTTTATTCTTGCGCTATGAGTTATACGACAGGTTCCGCTTGTGCTATCATACCTTGATGATCGACCATAGCTGCCTGGCACACCTTTCAGCGCAATTTTCCTCTTGTTTAGTGCGGGGGTTATGGGTGGTCTTCAAATAACATCTCAGGCCCAAGTATCGTCTTATCTCCAGTTTCTAACCAACATGCCACAGAATTACACGGTCTACCATATAACGCCTCGCATGGTTCCATCCCCATGTTGGACTGGTAGTTGTTGTTGTATGCAAACTCAACTAGATGTAGGTGGTCTTCCCACGATCCCCTAAAATCCAGTACTTAAGCTCTAAGGAGATCTTATAATACTCGATTAACTCTTTTGGTTTGACCATCAGTCTGGGGATGATAAGCCGTACTCAAGCACATCTCGGCTCCCAAACTCTCTTGCGAACTCTTCCAAAATCCACTCGTAAACAATGGATCTCGGCCATTGACTATGCTCTTCAGAGTACTATGGAATCGAATTATCCATTTAATATATAGCTCAACTAACTTTGATGCTTTCGTAGTCGATATGACAAGAATAAATCTTACGCTTTTGGTAAAACGATCCACTATGACCCAAATTCCTTCATTTTTTTCCCTTCTCCTAGGTAGTCCATCTATAAAATCCAACGATACTTGCTCTCATTTCCACATAGGAACTTCCAATGGCTGAAGCAATCCACTCGGCTTCTTCTCTTCAGCTATCACCAATTGATAGTTCTTGCACTTGGAAATGAAGTTTCCAACATCCCTCTTCATATCATCCCAATAATAAACTCGCTTTATATCACGATACGTCTTATTACAATCGGAATGAATCATCAACTTAAAGTGATGAGATTCTCTCAGAACCACATCTCTCAATCCATCAACATTAGGAACAACCAATCGTTCTTTCTTCCCAAGCCAACCATCTCGATCGACCTGAAATTCCTTATCCTTTTCTGGTTCCGCTCTCGCTTCCAGCTTCTGTACAATCTCGACAAGCTTTACATCACACTTTTGGATTTTGCCAATCCTTTTGATGAGAGTGGGTATTATCGATAAGCTTGCTAACATTTCACACTGTAACTCACACCTTGGCCTGAAATCAAATCCTGCCAAGTACTCAAGGTGCTTCCATTCAGAAAGCATTGCTCCCAAACCTGCATGTCTTCGACTTAACGCATATGCTACTGCGTTGCCATTACCCTAAGTATAGGCAACACCAAAATCATAAGATGCCAAAAACCCTAACCATCGTTGCAACCAAAGATTCAAATCCTTTTCTTCAACGACTTGTGATCCGTGAACAACTCGAATCGAACTCCCAATAGGTAATAGCTCCACATCTTCAGAGCAAATACGATCGTTGCCAACTCCAAATCATGAGTTGGATAATTCCATGCGTACGAATTCAGTTGTCGACCTGCATATGCCATAACTCTATCCTTCTGTATTAGCACTGCTACAAGTCCAGTACCACATGCATTTGTATACACCACCATTTCCTCATTTTCACTTGGAATAGTCAAAACAGGAGCATTCGTCAGTCTCTCCTTTAGGATTCCAAAAGCTTACTCACACTTCGCATCCCATGTGAACATTTGATTCTTCTTCGTTAATCATGTCAATGGTTCATCTATCTTGGAGAAATTTTCATTAAATCGATGATAATATCCCGCCAATCCAAGGAAACTCCTAACATTCGTAGCATTCTTAGGTCTATCCCAGTCCTGGATTGCTGCCACCTTAGCGGTATCCACCACAATTCCATTCCCAGGAACAACATGGCCTAAGAACCTCACTTCAATCTTCTAGAAGTGACACTTCGAAAACATTGCCCTCAGCTGATGCTTTCGTAAGATTTCCAAAACAACTTGCAAGTGTATCTTATGCTCTTCCTCATTCCAGGAGTAAATCAGGATATCATCCACGAACACAAGAACAAACTTGTTTAACTAGTCTCTGAACACCCTATTCATAAGATCCGCGATATACGCTGGTGCATTGGTCAATCCAAATGACATCACCAACCACTCGAAGAGACCTGATGGTATCCTAAAAGCTTTCTTTTACACACTATCCTTCGCCACACTCAAGTGATGAAATCCCGTCGCCAAATCTATTTGGGAAAACACCTTGTTAAAGACATCATCAAGCTCACTAGCGATCGACACATATGGCAAGTCTTCCCATGGAATCACAAGCAAATATAAAAAGCTTTCGAAGACACCATCTTTTGGGTTGCATCGAATCACAACCATTCACCCTTCCATATTCCCAACTGCCACCTCGAGCATCTCACAATCCACTTTAGTCGCATACCTCTTGAGCCGGTCCATACGCAAGATAATTCCAAACTTAGCGAAGTTCAAAACAAAGCAATCACACACAAAGGAGCAACCATGACTCGATAACACTAGACCACAACAAAGCATACATAGACTAGACGAATCCATACTGGATTAGTCACAACCAATGGCCTATCAACAATCTCGGGTTCCAAACACAACCGACACACAAGCTTATTGTAGGTAAAAGAAGGCAATGTTGTAGTATCAAACAGAACTCAATGAAACACCTCTGGTAGAAAGCATACCTAAAACGACAACACCTTCTCCTAATTTTCTATAGGAACATAATAGGACATCGGAATAGCTTCCAAAACACATGCTTCTACCAGTTGCTTATTCTTCAGAAAACCTGGGCATTTGTCCAAACTTCTTACAAACAAAACATATACCCTCTGTCCTCAGATTCCTACAATCCCTGGAGAAATGGCCTTTTCCAGCACAGTTAAAGCAAATGTCATCCTTCCTAGGTTTCTTCTTTTGGCGATCCTTCCCTTTTTTGTCATTTCCTCTGCTGATTCAGCTTCCTCCTACCAATGGTGCTAGTAAAAGTTTCTTAGAGAGACTCATTCCTGCTTCTAAAAGCCTTGTCCCAAGTAGCACTGATCGCTTCTTCTCGCTCCTTAACTTGACATCGAATTTGTTCCAAAGCTATACTTCTCCTCAAGTTATCCTCTTCATCCGCAGGAGGACAATTCGTCGCATAGCAAAATCGACCTCAGGTACCTACAGAAAAACACCACGCTTTACTACTGCTTCTGAAGTGGGCATCCTCCTCATGGTCGTTGCCATCATGGCCTTGAACATAACATGATAATCAGGCATAACAGCTGCAGCTCTCAATTGGCTATCTTCGCCTACCCCTCCAGTCGTAGGCTCATCTTTAGTGGCGTTTCACGAAGTTCGACAACTATTTCTTACACTGAAACAAGAATGATTAGTACATATCAGAAAAAGGCTATAATTGGTGTTCAAGTGCTTATTAATCTACTATATCATACTATACATATATATATAATAGTAGTCATCCATTGGAAAAGTACAAATACGTCTTTCATATGTCATTACGCCCACAAACTTTGGATAAAATTGATTAACCAAGGCTCTGATACCAAGTGTGATGACAACCCCGTACCTCCTGCATAAACCAAGGAAAAGTACATGAATGACGTGCCGGGCCTATACAGCACGATCATCAGGGTAAAATAATACACACGAAACTTGTCGTATAACTCACTGCAAACGGATAAAAAATAATAGAACATATACAATAGGAAGCAATAGTGAACCATGATTGAACAGAATCTTAAGCTTTTCATATCATCATGAAAATATCCATACATCTAATTGGATTACAAAGGAGTCTGTACAATAAGCCTTACTACAGGTTCACTCAGAGTATCATACAATAGTAATAACAGCGGAAACAACACATATGTATAGTTGAAAATAATACATCAGCCTCCAGCTCGTCATTGCTCAACAACATCGTCCTCATCAAGATCAACTACCTACCACCAAGTTTGCCCACCCACAACATGGTAGAACAACCTAGGGTAATAAGAGGGAGACATAAAACCTTGAGTCAGACAATAGTCATAATGAAAGATAAAACAACAAACAACATCATCAATAAAGTATATGGATACTAGGCAATTCAGTCATCAACAGAGAAGAATTCCAAACCCACATCTCCTCTACAACCTACGGTGATAGCCTTCCCAAAGAATTAGAGAAGAACAATCAGTACATCCATAGCAATCAACTATCAAGCATAGACCATTCTAATCAAGTCCAACACCTCCCAAGCACAAACCCCAAAGGCCTAAACCAACATCAAATAAGCACCCAAGAAGTATCTCCCTTGATGTCGAGTAATCCATACAAGACGATACAAGCAAACAATAGCATCCATGGATCTGGCTATCAGCATCTGCCTTGCCTTGAATCCATCGATAATCGTATGACTAGCCCATTTTGCCATCCATCAAGGGACAATGGTAATCCCAGTTCAAGCCAAACTTTATACTCCATTGTGACTTGTATCTAGGCCCATCGTGACTGCTCAGGTTACTTGACTAATCACCTAGTCTTTTGGGCATCCCCATTATACCCTTGCTTTTACGTCCGCTAGAACCTCCGACTAACAATAACCCCTTGGCTCTTCATTTCTAGTCATCATCACCGACAACTACATCCATAAGCTCAAGCATCGCCTCAAACAAACATTATCCACGAGCTGAAATCATCTTGAGTCATTTTCACAAATTCGTTGCATCACACCATGATCAACGAAATACTTAACTTTGCTTCGAACATTCCGCCAGAACTCACTTCAAAGCTACGCCCATCGTCGAACCGAAAATCAACTCTATTCGATCACTATTATATGGATCACTTATAACTCGTTCATAGATCACACCGATCCATCAATGGATCGTGCCCGATCAAACATTGGATCACACATGATCCATCAATGGACCGTGTATGATCCATCCATTGGATTGCACATGATCCATAAGTATGGAGCTCGATCGGATCACTCGATCTTTCATGTGCCTCTATTGTTGATCCAACATTTTTCCATGCGATTCATTGAGTATGCAGGTAGTTGATCCCCGCGTACTGCACTTGATCAGATCCTCGGATCACACAATCTTTGCTTGATCGGATCACGCGATCTGGCTTGTAACCGATCCCCATATTTTCACAGCAATCCACCATGTGTGCAACGACCTGATCATTGAATCCATCGATCCACGCTTTTCCCGATCCAACTTATTGTGCAACGATCCATCCATTTCCCGATCCACCAGTTTTACCCAATTCATCGGTCCCAACTTGATCTGATCCATACTTTCCCCACGAGTCGATCTGTGCGCTCCATGTTTTTGTGCACAAGTTCCAAACCCATGTGATCCACGATCCATACATGATCCAACCTCTAATCCCTCTATACCATACCCGAACACAATTGGTGTGATCCATGTATTTCTTTGAATCGATCCTTCACGTTTCGGCCGACCCATAGAAGCCTATGCAAACCACTCGATCATAACATGTCTGACCTACGTTTTTGAGCGATCCATGAATTACTTATCATTTTTTGATCCATTCTCGCAAGATCTAACGGTCCATGCTTTACACGACGATCATCAATGCACACAACTTGTCCAAATCGACCAATTTCAACCAAACGATCAATAACACCAAGCATTCATCAAACAAACATTAGCACATCAATAATCATCGTACAATCATATGAAATTCACCACATCATGATAGAATAATAAATGAATCAGTAGTTGGATCTAAACTTGAATAAACATATGAATTAACCATTATAATTTACTATATTAGATCCTATGGTGCGATCCGAATTCAAAATATACTTACATCGATTGGATCAAGGTGAAAATAACTTGTATTGATGAAATTAAGATCGAACAAACCCATATACTCGATTGAATCTGTGTGAGAGATGCTTATCGCTCACCAAATCCTCAAAATAGCTTCCAATCCATAAACCTCTAATCCAGACAGCGAAGAACAGCCTCTGAATCAACTCAATTGATGTGATCCACCCTTCCTCGATGTTGATCTTCAATCCTAGCCTATGAAACTATGAATTGAAATGAAGTGGAGATGTATTTACTCGAGCCGGAGAATCACACACACCCAACCAAATGAGAAATGAAGAAACTAAACAATTCTCTTTACCGCCACCCTCCTATTTATAGCCAACAACCCCCAACCTTAATGAGCCTCTCTAATCATCCCACTAATGACTAGCTAGCCTGTCCAACAAACTAACAACACTAAAACAACAATTCCTCCTAAACCGCTCAGCCAAATCTTTAATGTGACCACTCTACGGAATTGGAAACAACATTTTTGATCCAATGAAATTGATCCCAAAGCCTGATTTGTTCCCATTCTAAAGTTATACCCTAAACAAAAATAACAGGGGCAAAATGGTTATAATTAAAATTGATAAAAATCATGGATATGTCCCACATCCCCATGAACAACGTATCAAATTATGAGAATGATATGACTCTTAAGGAATTAAATTAAAATATTTTATGATCGATACGTAAAATGTGGGTCGTTACAACCTTGTCATATTCCGGTGCTTCTCATTCTTTCATATCCAGTTCTATAGTTGACAGTCTACACCTAGATACTTGTATAGTTTCCAATCCAATAGTTGTCTCAAATCCCATAGAAGGTATAACTCACCTATCTATGATGTGTAGAGGTTTAAGGATTTCTATTCTTGGCTTCGAGTTTGAGTATGACGTTTATGTATTGGGTTTCATAGGTTGCGGGGTCATTCTAGGGATGGATTGGCTGGCCACGTGTAGTGCCATCCCCAACTGGGAGAAAAGGACAGTGAGGCTTTTGACGTGCCATGGTAAGACTCTTGAGATTTCTTGCGACTTACAGGCATCATTTATGCTTAGTTTTTTGGATTCACTATTCGCTTCTGTAGACGATCTCAATTTGGTGTCCGTTATTAGAGACTTTACAGACGTGTTTGAGGAGGTGAGATGGCTGCCTACGAGGCGTGAGAATGATTTTCGGATATATTTGGTGAAGAATGGTAAGTCCGTTGCACTGCCAGTGCGCCACATGGCTTCGAAGTAGAGGAGGGAGCTTAGTAAGCAAGTTGGTGAGTTGTTTAAGAAAGGGTCTATTAGGCAGAGTATCTCTAAGTGAGGAGCACCAATCATCTTCGCGACTAAGGAGGACAACTCTTTCCATCTATATGTGGATTACAGGGAATTGAACAAGCTCACGAAGAAGGATAGACACCCAGTCCCTCGGATAGATGACTTGTTTGACTAGTTAGTAGGAGCTTCAGTTTTCTTGCAGTTGGATTTTGCTATAGTTTTTCATCAACTTAGAGTGGTGGATTACAGCATAGATAAGACTGACTTTAGGACTCCAGATGGATTCATTGAGTGGTTGGTTATGCCTTTTAGGCTAACCAATGCACCAACATATTTTGTGGATTAGATGAGTAGTGTATTTAGGTAGTTCCTAAACAAGTTCGTGGCGGTGTTCATTGATGATATTTTGGTAATTTTGAGGACCGAGGATAAGCATGCCTTGCGATTGAGAGAGTTTCTTTGTACTCTCTGCGCACATCAGTTGAAGGTGAATTTTTTAAGTGCTACTTTTGGCCGAAGGAGGTGAGGTTCTTGGGTCGTGTCGTATCTAGTAAGGGTATAGCGGTGGATCCTGCTAAGGTTGTCACAGTTTAGGATTAGAAAGCCCCCAAGAACGCAACAAAGGTGAGGAGATTTTAAGGTTTGGAAGGTTACGATCGAAAGTTCATTAAGAATTTTGCGTGGTTCTCAGTCACGCTTACCCGCCTTACGAAGCAAACCTAGTATTTACTTGGGATATGAATTGCGAGGATGCATTCTTGAGGTTGAAGAAGGCTCTCACATCAGCTCTCGTACTGATTCTACCAGATGGTACGAAGTTGTTCACTGTATATATGGATGCTTGGCACATAAGTTTAGGTGCGGTGCTTATGCAAGAGGTAGGGTCATCTGTTATGGGAGTAGGCAATTAAGGATACATGAGAGGAATTACCCCACCCACGATTTGGAGCTAGCAGAGATAGTGTTTGCGCTTAAGTCTTGGAGACATTATTTATTAGATGAGAGGTTTGAGCTATATACAGATCATAAGTCTATCAAGTTCTTGTTCTCGCAAAAGGATCTTAATTTTTGACAATAGTGTTGGATGGAGTTTCTTGATGCTTATGACTTCGAGATAACATATACCCCGGGAAAGGGGAATGTAGTTGCAGATGCACCGAGTAAGCGGAGGATGACTTGGAGTCCATTGTTCGTAGAGTGACAGATTTTGGAGTTTATCTCGTCATACTATTTTAGACCATCTACGGCTTATGCACTAGGATTATTGGCATCGTTGGAGGTGCAACCTACTCTCTTAGAGCGCATTGGATCTAGTATGCATGAGGATCAACAATTAGCGGATATCATGGACCAACTCAGCAGAGGAGAGACCTCTAGTCACCTTGCTAGGTATTCAGTGAATGAGAGAGGGTGGCTACAACATGATGGGAGATTATGGGTTCCTCGAGTTGATGACTTATTGAGATCAGTTTTAGAGGAGTCCCATCATTCTCGGATGACCATCCATCCAGGAGGTGATAAGATGTATAAAGACATGAGGAGGATTTTTCATTGGATTGAGATGAAGAATGACGTGGTAGAGTATGTGGCAAGATGTATGACTTATCAAAGAGTGAAGGCTAAGCATAGGATGCCTGGTGGATTACTTCAGCCTCTAGGTGTGCCACAGTGGAAGTGGGAGGGCGTCATGATGGACTTTATAGATGGGTTACCTAGGTCGAAGAAGGGAAACACCAGTATTTGGGTTTGAGTCGATAGGTTGACTAAGAGTGCTCACTTTATCCTGGTTAAGAGTAAGCGAATGACAGCTTGGTTAACATTAATGTAGCTTAGAGAGATCATCCAACTTCTTGGAGTTTTCTCTATCATTGTTAGTGATAGAGACCCCATCTTTATGAGTGAGTTTTGGAGGAGCCTACAAGAGGCATTGGGGACATAGCTATGACTTAGCATTGCCTACCACCCTCAGACATATGGATAAACAGAGAGGGTTAATAGGGTTCTTGAGGATTTATTATGACTGTGTATCTAGGCTTCATAGGTAGTCGGGAGAAGCATCTTCCATTGGTTGAGTTCACATATAATAATAACTACCAGATGAGTATAGGTATGTCTCCCTTCGAGGCATTGTATGGGCGACCCTGCATATCACCTAATTGTTGGTAGGAGTCCATAGATAGACTTCTACTTGGGCCTGGGATGGTTAGGGAGTCCTCAAAGAAGATATACTTGATTTAAAGGAGGATGAAGGCAGCTCGGGACATACAGAAGTCGTATGTAGATCAGCGGAATGCGGACCTAGAGTTTGAGGTAGAAGACTTGGTTTTTCTTATGGTGAAACCTTTGAGGAGCGTGGTTCGATTCGGCTCAGTAGGGAAGTTGGTGCCGAGGTTTGTTGGCATATTCCCTATAGTGGAGAGGATAGGTCAGATAGCCTACAGGGTTATACTACCGGAGAGGTTGGTTGGAGTTCATTATGTATTCCATGTTTCGCACTTACGAAAGTCCTTACATGATTCCATGGTAGTAGTAGAGCCGAGTACTCTAGAGGAGATCGAGTTAGGGAGCGAGGCACCAGTCAGGAAAGTTCCTACATGGATACTAGGGTCTGAGGTGAGGAAGTTACAATACAAAGAGATTAAGATTGTTAAGATTTAGTAGGGAGAGAACAACAATGATGCGACTTGGGAAGAAGAGGACAAGGTTCACACTCATTTTTCGTTTCTCTTTGATATTACGTTCTTAATCCTTTTTTAATCTTTGAATTTTAATCTATTTTTCCTATCATTTGAGTCAAAAGTCTTAGGTAGAATCTTACGGATGGTAGGAAATGGTTTAAAACGTGGTAATAGAACATGTTATGGTTGAATGGATTCACATGCATATGCAAGTGTTTGCTAGTGGATGCATACACACACACGACACTAGTTAGAGATTGGCAAAATAGGTCACTTACATAATTGCATACGAACGTGTGTGCATTTTTAAAATTTTAAAATATGGATGAAAAAGGGTCGAATCATCATTTTGATGTTTCATTTCGGTGAATGGTTGATGTACGCATATATAATTACATGTATTATTATTAGAACTCCTGTACATACATATTGGATGCATGGCACGAACATGAAATTGCATAAAGGAGTTCAACCGAATCAGTGGAACAACTGATTTTTTCATTAGTATAGGGAAATATACACTATACCTTTTGCATATATTAGTGAAAAACATTAGAAAATCTTAGGACAATGGATATCAGTGGTTGATGGTAGAGCGGATGGGTTTAGATAATGGTTAATAACACACGCACACACACATGCGCGCGCGCACACACACACACACACAAATATATATATATATATATATATATATATATATATATCATTCTTGTAGCCTTGGAAATTTCGGGGACGAAATCCTTTATGGAGGGGAGAATGTAACATCCCGAATTTTAATAAATAATGATTAAATAGAAAAGGGTAATAAATTAAATATTTTCAGAGTAAACTTTAGAATTTGACAATGCAACTAGCATCATTGGGTCCGTTATAATTTTCTGATTAAAAAAGACACTTGGTTTGCTGAAATTGGAGTTAAAATGAATTAGTTATGAATAAAAGAAGTTTAACTTGAAAATCAGAAATAAAATATACATATAAAAGTGTATTAGGCTCGTGAGATAGCTCATACCAATCTAGGTCGACCTTGTGACGATCTAAGACTTACTTGGGTCGACCTAGTGTCGACCAAAGACGAGTGTGGGCGGATCCATGATGCTGTATGCATGTGGCTTGGAGCGCACGCATTGTCGAGCGAACATTAATATTAAAACGCGTTATTTTTTGTTTACGTGCTTTATTTTATTGGTTTATTTTTAAACCGAAGGCCGACATGGCGCTTTCCCATTTGCCCAATGACGTGGCTGTTCCAGATCTGATCCTAAAGTTGGACGATTGAGGGCATCCAGTAAACCCTATAAATGTACCAGCAGAACCTCTCACATTTCTTCACATTCATTTTCTCTTCTTCTTCCCTAGGCATATCCTCAAAATTAGGAAGGGTCAAATAATTAAACTTTTTATGGGAATAAAGAACTTCTATGCTTTAAATGTTTATTTTTATAAATACTTCTAAAGGTGGTGGTTCTGCTAGATTAGAGAAAGGCCAGTGGGGAAGCTTTCTTCATTAGATCTATGAGTTTTTATATAATTTTTAGATTTGTAAAGAAAATGGTAGGTAGTTAAATAGTTTTAAGTTTAATGTTTACAGTTACTTACAGTATTTTTATGTTTAGTTTTTCTATAAAGTTACTATAATTTATTTATTGTCTATTCCTTTTTAATTATTTACTGTTTATAAGTAGTTCTCTTTATCTCCTTCTTTGCTGTAGTTTTATTTGCAGTTATGTTTATGCCCTATTTTATTTTTTTGTTTATTTTTGAATCTAGGCCTTACGAGTTGCCTAGACCATTTCCCTTTTATTTTAGCACCAATCCTAGGCCTGAAGAGAGCCTAGCCATTTATCGTTATTTTGCGTTAAATTGGAATAATGTTAGAACTGAATAAAAAGGGATATTTGGGCATGTTGTATTTGATTAAGTATTATAATCTGAACTGGACTGTAAATTGGGGATAAAACTTAACGTGTAATTGGAGAACATGCAAACACGTAAAGTGGAATAGGATTAACTTAGTGTAGCGCTAAGTAACTGTGGTCGGGTTGTATAAAAAGATAAACATGGATTAGAAATGTTTAATACAACCTACAATTATAACATCTGGTTATATTAGGGTTTATTAGTAAACTTAAAACGTGTTATGTTAAATTGAAAATGAAATTAATAAGTCAAGATATTGGAGTCTGTTCTGATAGCATGAGGGCTGATTGGGGAAAATAAGTGTTTCGTAGGTCCGTTTCGGTAGCATGGAGTTGATTGGGGAAAATAAGTGGCCTAATAAAATAGTGAAATTGTAGTGGGAGTGCATTCTGATAGCACGAGGCGGATTGGGGAAAATAAGTGGCTCGTAGGTCCTCTCGGGAAACATAGGGTTGAATGGGGAAAATAAGAGGCCTAATAAAATGATAAAAATCCTAGTTTAGGTCAGTTCCAGCAGCGCAGAGCTGATTAGGTAAACTTGTGCCTAATAGAATAAATCGAGACCAAGTCTAGGTGGTGACTTGTGTCAGTTGTATATTTGGTTGGGGACCCATATTAGGCAATATCCCTTTATCATCTATGGAGGTCTCACATTAGGTAGAGGCGAGGGCACGCTTTACTGCGCTAGATAGTAAGAGGTCCAAACGAGGTGGGTATGGGGGAGTTCCGGTAGGACGATGAGCATCCATCATGCCAATTAGGGAAGATAAGTCGCTGTAACACCTATGATTAATGGCTATGACCTTTTAGTTGATGGTTTCGGGATTGATAACTCCGAATTCCATAACTGGCATAGGTAATCGCATTTTGGTTATAGGAGTCGACTGACAAGTAGAAATTAGGTAAAGCCTAATTATGGCATCTTGGTAAGTTGGTGCATCAATCTTCAATATGAATGAGAAGCCAATCTTTAGTTCATGCTTAACTTTGTTTACTACTTTTATACCTTTATGTCTTATGTCCTACTGTTCATCTGTCTAATGCTTCCTTAACTTATGCTCAATCTACAAATTACTAGAACTTACCAGACGTATGTATAACCTAAATTTTTTTTCTCCTTCTCTCTTCCTTTCCCCCTAGGTTCACAGGGTGGAGGGTCTCAATAGTGATTCTTGACTTTTCTATTCAGCTTGGATTCAGACTCATGTGTTGGTTCATTTCTCATTTTCTGGCTATTGTACTGATATTCGAGAGGGATGATTTTACTTATGTGCTCTGATATTATGGTTTTTCCACGAGACAATGTATATGTTTTTATGTTGATGACTATTCAGTATTTATGAAACGTATTACTATGACTTGACTTGCTTCATTAAATGAAGTTTTAAAGTTTCTGATGTATGTTATATTCTTCTCTTATGAATTTTAGTCTCTATGTTGTTACTTTATACCTAAGCGCTTCGTAAACCTTAACGCATCCTCATATGGGTTACATTAAGAGGTCTAGGGTGTTTCATATTATGTTGGCTGATCCAGGCTATTCCAACTTGATCCAATACAAAGTTGAGATCCATGAACACACTGATCTAATGTGGTTGAGCAGTTTGAGGCAAAGTTCATATGCACTAAACCAAAGTTTGTAGCGTGAGTCAATCCAAATCCTCTATAGCATGCATCAATCCTTCTCTCATATCGATCCAATCTAGAGTGCTTGAAAAAGAAAGACCCGAGTCTAATGCACCAACACCGATCTAAAGCTTTTAGGTGTATACCAATCCAAATTTTCTCCCTTGCTTTATTAAATTTCAGACATTTTTAGTGTCACATCTGAGTAATCCTGCTTGTCAGTAGTCTCAAAACCTTGTTCGTACTCAATTCCCAAGTGATCCGACCATCTCATCGTGTTATCTTCCTCGACGGCTATGAAGTTTACATCTTCAACTCCATCATGTAGCGACCTTATAAAAAGACAGGAGAATGCTTGCCCCTCCCCTAAACATATCTTGCTATGGAATATGTGCTTTATATCGTCACGATTCCAAATTATGTAACCTATGAGCAATCAGGTTAGCCATCCTAAAATCCAGTTCAATAAGACAAACCTATAGTCTCTTCGAATTGTTTATAAGTCCCACGACTGCTACAAGCTAATAATTGAGTCCAAAAAACCATGTTCTCAATCTCATCAGATTGTTTGCCAAGTTTGATAAGTAACATTCAAATTTGAATTCATGATAACATCAAATCATTTGTTAAGTTATAGTATATAGTCTCTTCGGATCGTTTGCTTTTTTATTTCCAGGTTCATATATGTAGTCGTGCTAAGCTAGTATCCAAGTGCATGGGAAGTTAGTACTTATTTTGCGAACTCGTTGAATCGATGTCCATATTCATGACCTCTGTAGGTTGATCGTTGGTCTCTTTGAACATTTGTTAGATTCAATCCAATTTCTCTCCAGTAAGTAGAAATCAATGAATGAATAATTTTATCATATCTCTTTCTAGAGAAACATCATATCCCTTGCACCCTGAAACTAACTCCTGGGACATACAATGATACCATGACCCTTTTTAGTCAATACAACTACTTCGGGCCCGAGCTGAACCCGGTCCATTCGCTCATTAGTGAAAGCAGTTCATAAATAAGTAAGTGGACAGATCATGATGCTTTCCAGCAAACAGGTAACACTTCCTGCACTTCGTCATGTCCTAAAAAATAAATGATGTCCTGATTCTCCCAAACAATTGCGGCCACTCCGGGTACTCACTAAACATAATCACTCTCTGGTGAGGGATTCTATGACAAGTAAGCCTAATATACCACTCTTTGGCATGTTACTACTTGATATCCGATCCCAGCTCTCCAATCAAGGATCGATGTGAGCTATCATGTACCAGTTTCTTCCTCCGGCACTAACTCTTTGGCCTAGGTCTTAATAAGTGATTATCATACAAATTCATTCAATTACTCTATAACGAAATTTTAATTTATACCTTGCGATTATCACATTATCTCTCAAGTTGAAGCAACCGTGATTAATTTTATTCCGCTCTTGACGCGGATCTAAGAATTTATATGATAATGTCTAGAAGAAAAGAGAAAAGAGAAAAGGAAAATAAAATAAAATTAAGGTTAGCAAGTCTGCGCTTTGCAGTTTGTCCTTGGCTCCAAGAATACCTAGAGACCAATCCCTGAATACGATTTTGTTCACACCCAAAAAAGGGGTGTGAACAAAACTTTCACCCCTGATTGGTGGAAATCAGGGGGACCCATATGGGCCCCCCTGATTTCCACCAATCATGGGTGGAAGTTTTGTTGACATCCCTTTTTGGGTGTCAACAAAATTGCACTCCCAATCCCTGACCCGTACATGTGTAATCTACGAGACATCATTATTAGAGGTTATCATCAATTATTCTAGATTCATGCCATCTCCATCAAGAGATGATGATCTGGTTTCTTGTGTGTGGCCCACTCAAATTTGGTGTAATTAATGGTCACCCTTATTTTACTACCGTCGTTCAGATTTCGATGTGTTGCTTGAGTTGTCCACTCCGCATGTGCTTTTCTATCAAATCCCATAGATGTAGGCATTTGGTCATCGCATACCCATCCAATTCATGGAATTGGCCGTATTTCCATGTTTTACGCTCCTATTCGTTGACTCTGTTTGGGACTGTTTCTAGTAAGGAAACTATCCGTAAATGTCTGTGTACATTCTTTCAATTAAATCGTTGAACTTCGTATATGAATGGAACTTTGCTCTCTCTTGTTCTTTCTTGAGCTATCACGCTCGCTCTTGGCTTTTCTTTAGCCTTTATCTCCCATAATTTTATTTTTCCAAATAATTCCACACCTTTAACAAAATTTATTACCTCTTTCTTCTACACTCACGTGTCCTTCTGATGTAGATACCCATCTACTTCACGGTAAAATTCACCAAGATATTATTGGGGACCCATTTCCACACTTTCAAATAGAAATGGCAGAGAATAGAATTACTGGAAAATAGGCTTGTAATTGATAGAACAATGGTAAACAGTCGGTGCAATGTTGGTCATATTTATATGTGAGTATATAACCATTCTATTTTACATTTGGACTTGCAATGAAATAAACGTTTTGGGCAGAGCCCATGTACAATGTAATAGAAAGAAATATAAGTTATTGTAATATGCTGAGCCGCACTATACTACTTCAGTCGTTTTAAAAACCCCTCTCAAATTTGGCTTTTGGTTTTCTCTGGGAAACCCTAATTTGTTGTTGCGGCTCCAACGAAATCACCCTTTTGATGTTAGAGATCAATGAATCTGAGTTTCCAGGACATCAAAAGGGCTTCATAGCGCTAGATGGAGTAAGATGCTCTAATTTGTTGTGGCGGCTCTTAATGAAATCACGTTCTGATGTTAGTAATCGATGGATTTAAGTCTCCAGCACATCAAAAGGGCTTCATCAAGCAAGATTGAGTAAGATGCCATCTGGTTGAGAGGAACACTAACTCTGGATGCTCCACTCTTTCAAATCCTCGTCAGGTTGTATTTTTCCTTTAATCTTTAGTTCATCTCTAAGCCTTGTAAAGTTTTTTGCTGAGAGTGCCTTAGTATATATGTCGGCTTTTTGATGAAAACTTGGCATATAGTTCATTTGAAGTTTTCCCTGTTGCACTTGCTCACGAGCGAAGTAGATATCAATTTCTATGTGCTTTGTCTTTGCATGTTGTACTGGATCCGCTGTCATGTAGATAGTGCTTTGATTATCACACCATATAATTGGCTTTTTCATAGTAGGTAGGTTTAATTCTCATACTGTAGCCATAGGATTTCAGCAGTTGTACTTGCTACACTTCGATATTCAACTTCAGTGCTTGATCTGGATATTGTATTTTGCTTCTTTGAGAACCAAGATATAAGATTGTTTCCAACGCAGATGCAATACCTAGTCACAGATCTTCTGTCGTCACTGTCTGCAGCCCAGTCTGAATCACTGTAGGCAGTGATGTTTAGATGATTACTTGCGGTTAGAGTCAGACCAAAGTTGTTTGTCCCTTTAATGTATCTGAGTATCCTCTTCACAGCTTTCCAATGTTCGTCAAGAGGTTTCTGCATAAATTGAGAAAATTTATTAACACTAAATGCGATATCTAGTCGTGTTATAGTAGCGTATTGTAATGCTCCTACAACACTTCTGTATTGTTTTATATTATCAATCGCTTCTCCCTTGTTTTTAGAGTAGCGCTGTTGGAAATCATTGGAGTTGGTTGAGGTTTGGCTTCACTCATATTGGTTTTGAACAGTAATTCAGTGATGTATCTTTTCTGACAAAGATGCATCTCCGAATTTGACTGTTTAGTGATTTCAATTCCTAGAAAGTGAGTGACCTCTCCCAGATCCTTAATAGAAAATTGCTTGTGTAAGAATTCAGTTAAGTGTCTACCTTCATCCTCACTACTACCAGAAATAATTAAATCATCAACGTAAATTAGTATGTATACAGTAGATGATTTATTAACTTTAATGAATAAGGATGAGTCATATTTTGTTAGGTGATATCCCATTGAGCCCAGAGTTGTTTTAAGTTCCTGAAACCAAACTCTAGGAGCTTGTTTAAGACCATATATTACCTTCTTTAATTTGCATACTTGATTTGAATCTTGGTCAAACCCTTGTGGCTGCTGCATATATACGTCTTCCTGTAACTCACCATTTAAAAAAGCATTATTCACATCTAAATGCTTAATTTTCCAGTTATTGTTTAGAGCAATAGTAAATATGAGTCTGATTGTTGAAGGCTTCACAACAGGAGAAAAAGTATGCTTAAAGTCAAATCTATATTCTTGTGTGAAGCCTTTAGCTACCAGCCTTGCTTTGAATCTATTTATAGATCCATCAGGGCTTTTTTTGAGTTTGAAAGTCCATTTACAGCCCACTATATTTTTATTTTGTGGAGGATGAACAAGTTCCCATGTATTGTTTCTAATAAGGGCAATATACTCTTCTTTCATAGCATCTCTCCACTTTTTGTCTTTGACAGCTTGGTTATAATCAACCGACTCATCTTGGCTGGTAGTTGCTGCATAGATCTTTAGCTTGAATATTCCACTTTTTGCTCTAGTCATCATGTGATGCCTTGACTGCATGTGTGGAGAGCTTTGTGGTGAGTTTTTTTGATCAGTTTCACTTGTCATTATATTTTCAGCCCTGTTTGTAGACTCTTGATCATTGTTATTGTCCCCAGTGTTAATGTTTTGAGTTTCCTCTGTTGCAGATTGTTGGATGGCGGGGTTGGATGTTTCAACTTGGTGCTGATTTTTCCAATCTGTGGTATCTTCAATGCCAGCTTGAATACCAACAACCTCACTACCACTTGGCTTCTCCCTCAAGTCATGTATGATAGGCAATTCAGGTACAATCACTTTTGGATTGTAAACCTTCTTTGAAGTTTTTATTTCAGAATTCTTATATGGAAAATTCTTTTCATCAAAGATGACATGCCTACTTAAGAAAATTCTACCACTTGGGTCAATACACTTATACCATTTATGATTGGTACAGTGCCCAATAAATGTACATGGCCTTGATTTGTAATCAAATTTGTTTGAATTGAATGGTTTTAAATATGGGAAACATAGATAACCAAATGTTTTAAGATGGTTGTAATCTAGCTTAACATTGTATAACTTTTGTAAAGGACGAATTCCACCTAAGACTTTGGTTGGCATTCTATTTATTAAAAACACAACTGGGTTAAATGCCTCAGACCAGAATTTTAGAGTAGAGAGGCCTGAGCTAGTAATGTTAAGCCAGTTTCAACTACACGTCTATGTTTCCTTTCAACCAAGCCATTTTGTTCAGATGTATAGGGGCATGTTATCCTATGTATTATTCCCCTTTTTAGAAAGAAATTATTAAGTGGCTTAAACTCAGTACCGCCATCTGATTGTATGATTTTCACAGTACTGTTAAACTGGTTTTCTACCATCTTGATAAAATTTTGAATAGTATTGTAAGTATCTGCCTTTGTTTTCAGAGGATATAACCAAGTATATCTACTACTAGCATCAACAAATGATATATAGAATCGATAACCAAAATCGGTACTTATTGGGGCTGGACCCCATAGATTTGTAGTGATTAACTCAAATGGTTTAGTGTATTTGGTAGCAGAATTAGTAAAAGGCAATTTGTGGCTTTTCCCCATTTGACAAATTGTACAAATATAGGGTAAATGTATATCATTAAAGGGTATTTTGTTGTCAAGAAGAACTTGTTTACCCACTTTAACACTTGGGTGTCCTAGTTTATAATGCCATAATTCAAATGTAGATAGAGAATAAATTTCATCATTTAGAACAGTCATATTACATGCAGAATTGACATTTGCAGCATTATTATTACAACTACTAAAGTTGAACTTATACAGTCCCTTTATTGCATCACCCTGCAAAAGTATATCTTTAGTCAGTATATCTCTAATTAAGCAATATTTGGGAAAAAATTCAAAAAAAATGTTGTTGTCATTGCCAAACTGAAACACACTTATCAAGTTCTTCTTGTTTTTAGGAACACGTAATAGGTTATGCAAGAATAATTGCCTTTTGCCTTTAATGCTACCTTTACCAATATGCGAGATATTTATACACTTACCATTTACCATTGAGATTGTCTGATTACCTTTGTACTCCCTATTGCCGAGGTTGAGATTTTCCTGGTTATTGGTGATTGGTATCTCCAGAATCTGGATACCATCTTTCATCGTTGATATGCTCAGCTTTGGCACATTCAGTCTGAGTTCTTGATGATTCAGGTTAGGCAGTGTCGCCTTGAGCTTGAGCTATATTGGTTGAAGGGTTCGATCGTTTTGGATTCTGATTTACAGCATAGTTGGCATTAAATCTGAAAAATCATCTTGGAGTTGTGTGACCAATCTTCTCGCAGGTTTGGCACTTTGGCCTATTTCCAGTATTGGACCATCTCCCTCTGCCTCTGTCACGAGTAGGGGGACCCCCTCTTTGGAAGGTTTGATATGTCTTGTTTTGATTCTTGTTCTTGATATTACTGCTAGCATAATTCACAGTATATTCACTTCCTTGTGACTTCTTGCTTTCAATTCTAGCTTCATGTGATAATAATATTGCATGGACATCATCAATTGATGAGAACTGTTTTTGTGATGCTATTATGGCTTCCACGGCTTCGTATTCTTCACTAAGACCGTTCAATATACTAAGAATTTGTTCATACTCTGGTAATTTGCTACCAACAGCATCTAACAAGTCATATATTGATTTTATCTTAGACAAGTATTCACTCATAGTCACACCCTCTTTTCTTATTTTCTGAAGCTGCCTTTTATAGAACATAACTTTTGCATATGATTGAGTGTTAAAGGACTTTTCCACTACCTGCCATATCTCATTGGTGAATTTACACCCAATAACTTATGGTAAGAGATTTTGGCCAATAGATGATAATAGCCATGAGCTAATAAGTCTATCTTGCCTGTAGTAGTAATTATATTCTTCATTGGGCACAATGTTGTTTTCTTGATTGGTGATAAACTTTGGAGGAATAGAAATTGTCCCTCTTATGTAACCTTCAAGACTGTATCTTTCTATAGTAGTTTCAATCTGCAATTTCCATAGCAAGTAGTTGTTCTCATCTAATTGAGTGGTAATTAATTGAAATTTTGGACTAATTGTTGTCTTTATCAGGTTGTTAGAGGGATTTCCAGAATTTGATGAGTCAATAGCAGGTGTTTATGACACTGATGTACCACCATTGTTGGTCATGTCGATGATCATAGAGGAAACTTTGCGAAGAGAATCAAGAATTGTGGATTAGAGGTGACGGAGATTAAAAAGGCTGCAGTTGCAGCAATCATGAACTTTGGAAATGATGAAGAACAAGTTTGATCCAAGTTCTTCTGGTATGGCGCAGTTGAGTCTTGTAATTTCTTGAAAACTTTGATTAGTGTTCTTGAGACTTTCTTTGCAAACAACTAGTTACTATCAAGATGCAGCCACAAGTTGTACAGAGGCACGACACAATTTGATGCAGCCGTGTATAACTTGTTATGGCACGGCACAGATAGTGAATTAGTTGATCTTCTTCAATAATGAAATCACTCTGAGAAGAAGATACACAACACAAATGATGAGGCTTCTCTGATGTGTTGAATGGAGAATCTTGCAGCGATGAAGGTGAATGCCATTAGGTAAAAAACTGCTCTGATACCAAAATAGAAACGGCAGAGAATAGAATTGCTTGAAAATAGGTTTGTAATTGATAGAACAAAGATATACAGTCCGTACAATGTTGGTCATATTTATATGTGAGTATATGACCGTTCTATTTTACATTCGGACTTGCAATAAAATAAACGTTTTGGGCTGAGCCCATGTACAATGTAATAGAAAGAAATATTAGTTACTGTAATATGCTGAGCCGCACTTTACTACTTCAGTTGTTTTGACACTTTCTTTGAACTAGCCCTAAAGTTCTGGATTCCGCCAATTCCGGTGCTCGTTCCTTGAGGTCCATGGCATGTGCCCCTTGTGAAATCCAGGTCAACATCGATCTAGATACATGGACAGATGCTAATCCGAGTTGACCAGCTGGCAGCTTCACTCACTTCCTATGCTAATGCCTCATTTCTAGTAGTTTCACTGCCTTAGTTCTGACTCCCAGCTTGTCCTACTTGTCTAAGTTGTGCGAGAATAATGTGCATCATTTCGTCTTACCTCTTCATTATCTTCTCTTTCATGTTATCTATCATGTTTTTCCATCTCCTCTCTCGTGATATGAACATACAACTTTACAATGAAGGAAACCTCTTGACCCCCATCTTTCTAGGTTCTTGCGCCTGAGTTCCATTCCCCCTCCTTTTGGTTATTGCTATTCTTTTCTACCCTTTTATGAATCCAAATTCCTAAGCCTTTAGTTCAATTTCCCCCTTCATGGTATGCCAAAATGTTAGTGATCTTATTGGACACTAATGTCATTAACACCTAGATAGATCACATGTAGATTCCCAATCACAAATACAGTGACAGAAATACAGAAAAGAGGTAAAGAACATAGGTTTTATGGTCATTTAACATATTCTGACTTATGTCCACTTATAGCAATCTTATTTACAAGTATAGTTATTTGTTTGTAACAAATTAGAGAGAAATACATGAATTGATTCCAGAAAGTAGCAGAGCATCCATGTCAAGGGAGAAGAGATCCCATTTCCAATACAACGAGTACTGTATTTATAGCAGCATGTGATTTCGGATTGGCCTGAAAATCCGTGGGGAAGCCGAGGGAGTCAATGCGGCTAAGTCATAGAATTTTGGACCCGGTTGTCCGTAGGTTAGGTTTTGGATCGGTACCAATCTGAAGCAATTCGGGTCGGTATCGATCCAAACAGGGTTGACCAATCAGTTCGACTATGATTAACCAATTCAAACCATGAACTACTCCATTCTTTTTTTAATATTAATTTGGACGATTCGGGTTGTTCCAATTTGAGCTTGATCTGTAGTATGAAATCCATGAACACAACAATCCCATATAGTTGAGTAGTTTGAGGCTAAGTTCTCATGCTTTAAACCAGAGTTTGTAGCATAAGCCAATCTAAATCCTTTGCAGCACGCATCAATCCACCTCTCGTGCCAATTTTATCTTATTGGTTTCCCATAATTTTTCTTTGGAGCATGTGTATATACTTATTTACCATAATTTATCTTTTTCATTACTTACCATCATACCGGTTCTTAATGTATTCTTATCTTAATGTTCAGTCCTTGGATTTATTGTATTTTAATACATTGGAGCAAACATAAACCAAACAATTGTTAACATAATAAATTTTCATATCTTATTAGAAAAAAAAAGTTTGTGCGGTTTTGTAGTTAAAAAGAATTATCCATTTATTTCTTGAAATAAATGGTATAAAAAATGATGATTATCCATATTTTGTACATTTGTTTCTTTTATACATTATATATATAGGGGAAGCTATTTGAACACAGAATCAGACACAAATTGAGAGACACATAATATCTGTCATTGGATGATCTTGTTTGTATATGAAGAGGTGGAATTTAAGTGGCAATCCAATGGTAGAAATCCACCGTGTCACTAATTATGTCATCAGTTTGTGTCTAAATAGACTTTCCCTATATATGCATACATACACATCACACTTTTGTTCAATCTGAGCTTGATAATATAGAAAAATCTACTTGCAACAATAAGACTTCCAATAAACTAAAATATCATTAAAAACTAAGAAATAATAATTTTATACCTAATTTAATTCAACATCCTGAAAAGAAATATAAAATCCTAATTATTACACTGCACATTAAGATATTATTTAATTCATTCATAGCAATATTATCAATTATGATCATTATGTAATCCTAACCATTATACAATCCTAATCATTATGAAATTCTAATCATTTTCACATAAGATTCATAACAAGGAAGTACTTGATTCATAAGTATAATTCCATAGACAAATTAAAATTTCCACATTTCACATAAATGGGAATTTACTTGAAATTCAAATTAAATTCTTTGGCATATTAGATAAGACCTACAATGATATGATCTACTAATGTTTTGTAAAAACATATAATATTCTCACTCACCTTTTTAGCGCTACCAAATCTCTTGATTTATGCTAGATCTAATCTCTATTATCTATATTCTTCATTTTAGCTCCTTATTCGAATCCAAAAATGATATTTATATATATATGAACCCATTAACATTTGGATTAGAGAGGAGAGATTTAGATTTGGTTTATTAATTAAATCTAGATCTATAGTTTACCTTTGACGTAATGACTCGGCTTGGACCAATTTTCTGTTCTCTACCATCTTTTATTCTTATATATGATTCTTCTATAAGGTGCATATGTGCAATCAAAATCTATTTGTGTGAATTTTAGAATTTCAGAGGAGGAGAAAAAGTGACAGAGCTTCCTCTCCTCCCATTGGAAAATTACAGGTTAAAAGAGAGGCCTATATCTATATTTACAAACGTTCAAAGCAGTGTTAATCATCGGATCGAACTAAGTTAAATCCGGGTCGTATGACCAAAAAAATTGTGTCATGCAAACAAATCATGGACGACCATTCCATACCTTTGATTGACCGCTAATTATCCTCAAAGTCATGCAGTGTTATGACGTACGAACATTAATTTTTATTTTTTAGAATATTCATCACTGACTGAATTTACATATGTGAGACACACAACTGATACTTGATCTCAGAAACACTGCTTAGCTTAATTAAATTATAAAAGTTATTGATTAATTGATATTTATGAAACAGAAATCATATTGGCGCATAAATTATGACACAGATTTAAATACAAGAAATCTCAATAATTAGTTCCTTCTCTGATTTCAGTCTTCCAAATAAAGACAAACAAACATATACATACTTCTTTTATAAAAGTTTTTGTTAAATTTTGTATCCTAGTAGCCAATTCGATTATGAAATATTAATTATTGTTGTGCTTATTATAGGTGTGTTTAGTAAAATGAATTGGGTTCTAGAATTATTCGAGTTGCTGTTAGTAATCTAACCGATGCGTATATAAGGTTATATAAGAGCACATTAATATATGACATCAATAGGGATTCACATTATATTTTTGTTAAATGTTTTACTAAGGGTTTAATGGAGATTTGGTTCATCTTGGATCCACTCTTTACATGGACGAAGGTGAGAAGGAAAGGAGGGCTATTGATTTTGAAATACAAGGGAAAGCTATGCAGATATTTTATTTACCATTTGTTATAAGTTTAAACCTTAGCCTCCTTTTTATTTATTTATTTTTTGCTTTTCGGTTCCCTGTTCTCTAGTCTATACCATGAGTTCCACCACTCATACATCATTTCAACTCCACTGAAATCCAATCAATCGATTACTTTAAGGACACCATCTATTTGTAACAGTGGGTATAGATATGAGATACTAATGTGATAGACTAGATCAGCATGTAAATCTGTGGCATCATCTTAAGCTAAAATTTAATTCATAATTATAAAATGATTATTATATAATATGTTAGTTATATTATCTATCATATATGTCAATGTCTTCCACTTTTATACATGTTTCATATTTTATTTATGATTTATGTGTATCTTCTTACTTTTATGATATGTATTTAAATCGAAAGGTTATAACATATGTGTGTTATGTTTCAATAATAAAAAAGTTCAATTTAACTTATTTTTAAATATCTAACATTTTTCATTTAATGTTATTTAATAAATAAATGCTTTGTTTGTATATTAAAACAAAGTGAAATAATATTATCTATACAATTTATTCATTAGAAGGTTTTCAAAAATTAAAATTTTGAAATTTCAATCAAATTGATTTTAATATGAAATAATTATATATCCATTATAAATAAATAAATGTATATTCGCCTCGGCCAATCTGGTTGAAATTCCTTTTTGTCATCCCTCCTTTACTTTGTGTAATAACCAAGAAGGGGATGCCCGTATTTCTTCTAGACTTGATAGGGTGTTTGGTAATCATTGATGGTTTACCAACCCTTTATCCACGGTACTCGATCACCTCCATAGGTCCAACTCCGGTCACTCTAGCATGCTTCTACGTCTCTACACTAGAATTGATTCCATTCCTTTCCATTCAGATTCCAAAATCATATGAACAATCATCATACTTTTCTTGACGTTGCCAAATCTGTTTCTGAGAGCCCATTAGCTGGAATCCCCTTCGATCTTTCGCTACCAAACTCCAAAATGTTAAAAACTCCCTCTTCTACTAAACCAAAAAATATTTTCTCTTCCATCTTTTGATAAGTTATGAATGTTGAAATGCATCTTATTGTTATGGAAACCATTTTAGATGTTGATCCCTTCGCCGCCCATCAGGGCGAATGGATTTTGTCTAAGGATGCCTTCTAAAAAGTCCTTGCTTGGAGAAAATATACCAGAAACAAAAGGCTAGAATTAAATTCACCATTCATGGAGACTCTAGCATAAAATTCTTCCATTTAATGGTCAACAAAAACAGAAATATGCTAATTGTTCACCAAATTAGGAAGTTTGATGTGTCGTGGGACTATTTGGGGGCATGATATGGAGGACACTATATCTAACTTCTTTAAGGTCATTTTAGGTACCCCTTAGGCCTCCTCTGCTTATTTTGACATTGTAGCTCAGATCCCACAAATTCTTTAGGACTCGAATTTGGCCTCTCTATCTAATATCCTCTTTTTGGATGAAATAAATTAAATGTTTTCCAAATGGATATAATATGGAAAAGACTGGTGGTTTTAATGGCTTCTTCTATCACTTTTTTGGCATATCATTTGCAACGTTCTAACTTTAGCCATCAAGGCCTTTTTCGATGGCATGCCTCTCCCCCAGAGCTGGACTGCAACAAACATTGTTCTTATCCCCAAAAAGGACAACCCTACCGTCTATTCTGATTTTAGTCCCATTAGCCTATGCAACTTTTCGAATAAAATTACTTCTAGAAACTTGGCCACTAGGTTATCTGTAGTTTTACTTAACATCATCTCTCGTTCCGAACGACGGTTCGTTAAAAATAGGCTAATATCTGATAACATCCTACTTGCCTAAGAGCTTATATCTCAGATGAATCACAATGTTTCAGGATCCATTGTTGTCATAAAACTTTATATAGCCACGGCGTACAATCTTTTATCTTGGGTTTGTCTTAATAAAGTGCATTGAAAATTAGCGAACCCTTCATTGATATTGTTTCGGCCTCATCTCAAACTGTTGATATTCCATTCTTATCAATAGGAATCCAAAAGAGTTTTTTTACATTGAAAGGGGTGTTCGACAGGGAGATCCGCTCTCCCCCCTTTATTCGTCATCGCTAATAAATCCCTAAATCGAGGGATCTAAAAACAAATGGAGTCTAGGTCGATTTTCCATTTTTTTTCCTTTTGACAGGTGCCTCCATTGTCTCATCCCTATCCTTTGACGTTGATATTCTCATTTTCACCAATGGCCATATGTGTTCGATTCGTAATTTAATGATTTTCCTTCGCGACTATGAAAGACGCTCAGGTCTGCTATGTTATAACTTCACCTCTCAATTTTTAATGACAATAGCTATATAATCTTATATTCCAAATATTCTCACTTATTTGCAGGAACATAGTATAATTAAATAAGGAAGTAGTGCTATAAGAATTGGATGATCTACAAAAACTCAACAAAGAACACGGGGTAATCAAAAAAAGGAAGAAGTGCTATAAGAATTGGACGATCTGTAGGAAAAACTCAATAGAGTTTGTATATTTTTAAAGTCATAGAAATATTGTATAGAATATCCCTTGAATATATAACACACACATACACTAAAAATGTTTAGAAATTCTTACTTCAGAAAACTAGATGCTTGGTTTCAAAATCAGATGTCTGGTGCACGAGATACATCAAGTACACTACATGATTCAAACGTTTGAAAAATAAACCAAAAATCAAGTGCATGAGATACATCAAGTACACTACATGATTCAGACGGGAAGTCTGAACCACTAGAGAAACTCTGGTGTGATATTTATTACAATTTACTTTTACCCTATTGCTATCATCATATATGTATATATACATATATATGTTAACGATATTTTTCATCAATGCTGGAATCAGCGCTAAGGATGTGGATCTAGAGAGATTGAGGTGTTATTTAGTTCTCACAAGGTTGAGTTAGTTCGTCGTTTCCTAAATATTAAGGCCTTAATCCTAAAGATTAGTTACTATTCCTTCAAGAGGTGAGTATCATGCTTACGAGACTCAAGAACCAGTTGTTACCTTGGGATAAGGGTCCCTAAGCGTAATGCACGCTAAGAAGCTAAATGGATTCAGGAATGGTATTTTGGTAATTAGGCTTCCGTGTAAGGCTTGTCATAGGGTAGCAATAGGAAAATAAGTGACATAAGTGATAAGTAAATCCATGAAATAGATCACAAGTGTTGATTCTCTCTTCATTGGTCATTGATATGAGTACATAGGTGATTACAAGTAAAATCCCCAAATTGATTTATAAATCAGGGTTTTCTCTCTACGAATGAATACAAGAATTGAGAATAAGAAAAGTCCCCAAAATGAGACCTTGGTGTCTTATTTAAAGACAAATTGGGTCCCTTTTGGTAATGATCAGCAGAAGCCCGCTTTTGGATTCGACAATAATATTTGGTGTCGGTGTCGGTCGCACAGTGGCTTTCGACCTCCTTTTCACTTCTAAGTGTTATTATCTACTATGCCTTTCTTATGGATTTGGTGCTTTCTCCATGCCACGTATCGATACCAAGTAAGTTGGTATTGATAACTTCTTGAGCTGCTTTCGGTTTCCGTGATAAGTCTTGGTTCTGGTAGCAAATCCTAAGCTTTGCCCTGCTTTGGTGACGTTGTTGTCTTTGCTTTAACATTCATATTGGTATCGGAACCGACACTAAGCATGTTAGTGTGGATGACCTTTCTTTCCTCAGCCTTCTTCGGTAGTATCTAGTTTCGGTACCGGCCTTGCGATAGCGGTGCGTATGGATCTTTTCTGATGACTTCTGAACTGCTTCATGGTGTCAGTATCGATACCAAGTATATTGGTATCGATAACTTTTTGCTCCATCCCAGCTTGGCTTCGTTTTTCCCTTTTCATGGTTCTGGATTTTGGTGTCGAAACGTGTGCTTTCGGAATCAAAACTAGACTGATTGCCTTCGGTGGCGGTACCGTGACCACTCTTGATTGCTCATTGTTCCCATGTTGCTTTCGATGTCGCCTTGCCGCTATCTTTCTTGTATATGTACCAAGGTTTACTTCCTTCATTGGTACCGATAGCTTATTGAGCAGATTTGAGTATCGACTATCTCGGTGGTGTTGTGTCTGTTACGTGCTTTCGAGGCATTCTTTTGGTGCTATATGTGCTCTGATACCCCTTCACCATCACTGATTTCAGTGTCGAAATATGGTATTAACATTTGCCCCCTAATGAAGGGGTATTTTCGACTTTTCAAGTCAATCTTTAGCTTTCATACTATACTTTGATTTCCTGCCTTTTGGTATTCCAGGTTTGTTCTGGCTCGTTGATTTTCTCTTATTTGTATGGCTAGGATTGAAAAGTGTTTTAATATAAAAGCCCTTCTTCTCCCTCCATATTCTTCACCTACAAGTAATCATTTTGAAACAAGATCACCATTCCTTGAAATTTTACAAGCTTCCCGGATTTACAGATTCAATTCTTTCTCTGTAAGTATTTTAATCGATTGAAATTAGAGTTCGAAAATTATTTCCTTAGCTCGATTATGAAATTGTTCGTGTCTTACAAATTTTTATTTTCAACTAAAATGAGTTCAGATGATAGAAATAGCTTAAACAGTCATTAAGTACTACATTTTAAGCTTTTCTTAATCATTAGTTAAGCTTTCGGTATCGATACCCAAACATTTGGTTAACAAAATCAAGAATTTTAGTTATCTTAACTTTGACTCCCCCGATATTAGAGCCTTTCGTCATTTTGGTTTCGGTGTCAGGGCAATTAGTATGATCGACACCAAATACTTAACTATTTTCAGGCATATGCAAAGTGCATTACTATATGTGAATTTTGTTAAGGTTTTAATCCTGATTATTCATGTTGTATTCCAGCTTCTATAAGTTAACAAATAACTAATATTAACAAGTTTCCATAATGATGGTAGACTTATGGATGATTCTATTTTACGCTAAAAAGTGGTACTAATATGCGTTATGGAATAACATCACCTGACAACATTATGTTTGAGAAGGAAAGTATTGGCAAATCAAAGTCCAGTGGCTCTGTCACCCCTCGGACGAACAAGGTGTTTGTTCCATAAAAATCCCTTATTAACACTCAAGATGAAGTGAATACCGTTCTGGAGAGCTTTGGTATGTCTGGAGTTGACACCATTCTGGCCTCTAGCCAAGATACCGTCCAAAAGCCATCGACAGGGTACTTTGCATATACTGCCATTCATATTTGTTATGGGGGTTTCTTCCCTTTCCTGAGTTTTATCTCCAGACTTTTGTGTGATCTAGGAATTTTTCCCATTCTACTTTCACTAAACACATACACTCTCCTCTTATGCCTTGAGTTCTAGCGCTTGAATCAGGCCAAGATATCCTCAACTCCAACCTTACTCGTCACTTGCTTCATATATCCAAAGGAGCAGATTCGCCCATCCTGCGTGTGAATCCAGTATAGAAGTTGATTAGTGACAGCATTAACAAGTCTAAAGTGTAGAAAAATAAATTTATCTATATCAGATGTCCCTCCGGTATTTCAGACACTTTTGATGATCTTGGTGAGCTTTCTGTCCTTATAAAATTACTATGCCATTTCCATGCTCTATTTGACTTTATTTCTTTTTAGGGCCTGTTTCCAAGAAAATAAGTTTTAAGGATGGAGAAGCTTAGGTTGTTGAAACCATTTTTAGGGCGTTTGAGAGGTCAGGACGCCATCGGTCTTGCTAACTCTGGATAATCTTTGCCAGTATGACCTTCTTCCTCCCGGGAAAAAATTCTAGGGGCAGCCGCACATCCACTTTCCCAACGCTAAAAGATTATCCGCGGGTTCTAATATGTTCAATGCATCGACTCCCTTGTTTCTGGGTACTTCAGGTAGGATTGTTTTCTTTTTCTAGGACGATTTCAAATCTCTATGCTTTAACTTTCTTACTCCTAATTTTTTGACATAGTTATTTTGATCAGATTCCTGCTTTTGAAGAGATATATGCCTTGGATTCTTTATCGTTTGATGTCGATGCTAAGAAGAGGCTTCTTGAAGCCACTGATGAACCATTCTCTAAAAGACATAAGGGTGAAACTTCCACCCCATTTAATGGATATGTTATTATTACATCCACTGAGAAGAGGACTTCTGTGTGGTAACCCTAGGTTTCGGGATTCTCCAAAATTTTCATAATTAAGTGTTCTAGTTCTTTGCTACATAAGCAATATATATATATATTAATAGTGTTACTGTTGAATATTATTAAAAATCAGTGTAAAGTATAATGGTAATGTTTTTTAAGGATAAAGCATGGGCAGGTACTAAATTTAAATTGAATATCTAATATGTGTGTCATATAACATTTACACTTAGAATATTTGACAAAGTAGCCAAGGGAAAATGATATTTGAACTTGGTATTCGGATTTCTTTTGTCATTATGCAACCCTATTTCTTGCTATAAATAACAAAAGGAAAATCAAAAGAAAAAAGGGAGGGGACCAACAAGAATAACACCATTTGAATGAGAAGCATGTTACCATTTTAGCCTACAACCTAAATGCACAAAGAGTAGTACACCTGAAAGTAGTTTGTATTAAAAATGTAGTCATACTAATACACATAAATAAGGGATAATACTGGTATTTGGTATAAGGCAAAACCCTAGGGTGAACACTGATTATAAACAGCATACAAACCACCCTTGAGAGGGTTAATACCATAACATTTTCTTTGGAAAATAACAACTGAAGAAGCCATAGAGAATAAGGAAGAAAACTGGAAAACTTAGAGTTAAGAGAAGGGAAAACTTTGGTGAGTATATCTCACTATTTAAATAGTAATAAGTCCTATTTAGGCAGCTCTTATTATATGAATATTTCAGTTTTTATGTATTCTATGAAGTCTAAATATTAGTTTTAATAATATGAATGTATGAAGGCAAGGCTAAACAAGTCTAAGCCTAACTGCTATGATGCTTTTAAATCTAAGCACAAGAATATGAAATATTATGAATATTGGCTTAAGGTATGATTGAATAATCTAGAAGCAAGCAGCATTGAACAAGTGGATTCAAAGCTTATGTTTGCTTTTGGAAATAGGGTAAATGGAGCACATGGTAAGTGCCCATATGCTGATCCAATTGCCAATAAAACCTCCTTGATTTAGATTATATTTGATAACATGGGAGTACAAGGATGGGGAGTATCATAATCGCCCTCATTCTATGCTTAAGGCAATATGATATTCACTCATATTATTATTATTTAATGCAACGAATATCCAGTAAGCCAAAAAGCTGCTTATGTCACATGTTATTTATGTTGTTGGATGAATGAATTGTCTTTATATAATGTTATTTTGAATGAATGTTCACATTACTTTACATTAAACACATTTAACACCTGAACATGTACAATTTATGCTTCATTCTGGATGGGGTTACATACATCAGGTAGGGTGTGTAGGATAGTTGGGTCAACACTGTTAAAACCTAATTAGAAACTGGAAAGGGGGTTAGGTTGTGGTACTAGTCACCTGTTATATTAATCTATCTAACATTAAGTCAGGATGTTAGGTATGCATACGGGTTAATGCAAGCCCTACAGGCCTTAGTGTATTTGGGAAATACAATGTGCACTAGTGTTCAATACATGGTACTTTAGGTTGGTGACCCACTGGTATAAACTCAGTCCAAGTTAGCAAAATACATGAAATTATAGGGAGTAATGACATGTATAAAAGGTACTGGGGTCATATATGTGAATTGTATGAGGTAAAGTAATGTCTTCATATGCCATGACATGTACACATGCACATAGTATTGGTGATGAGGATTTTATTCAAGAATGTCATTTAAATGCTAATTTATACTCATACCAAATTATATATCTTACCCTGTTTGGTTGTTTATTCAACCTTTGGGGTTTCTCATTTATAATGGGATGGCTCAAAGTATTGATTCAAGGAAAGAGGCTTGAATATGAGGTCTTAAGAGTGCAAATTTGAGATGCTTTATCAAGTGGAATTGTTGCAGTTATCTAATGAAGCCTTAAGTAGTTTAATGCTTAAAATAAATATATGAAAGGTGTTTGCAAAACATTGAGTAGATTGTCTGTTATTTGAATGAATCGAATGTAATGATGAAACTCTTTGAGAGTAGTAGTACCTTATGCTTTATTAACCTGGATATGGAAGACATAAATGATCTGATATGATAGGAAGAGCTAGATAGCTTGGGTACTTAAAGCAGTTTTCGACAGTAGTCAAGCATAAACAGGAGTTATAGGAGCATTTGCATCTTTTGACACTTTTATGTGTATAGTATTGGAATGTATGAGATAAAAGATAGATTACACAGTTTAAATGTGTACATCATGTCACTGATGCTTCCTCATGACATATTCTCTTCAAATAATATACCATTTCATGATCTTTACGAAGACAAATAGCATTCTTCTTCCTATACAAATAAACTTATGTATATTTTCTCATGTACATATGTCCTTTGTGAACTGATATATAGTCAGTAAGATATGTGAAACCATCACATGTCAAGTATCACTAAATTATGATTCTTGTAATTATAAGATCAGTCTAAAATGAGCTTTTATGAAAGATTTTAACTTGTTTATATAAGAAGAAAGGTTTCCCTTTAAAGCTACAGGAGTTCTTCTTGAGTAGAAATTTCATCATACACTTTGCTAGGTGTTTGAGGAAATGCCACAGCTATGAGATTTTAAATGATATTTTCTATATTATAACCTGATGTTTTACACCAACTTACCCAGCCTAACTACCTTCTAGAAGAGATTTTCAACAACAATTAGGTGTACCCTAGTACCTGTGCAGATGTGCACATATACTAAGCTTTATGCATCCAGAATGCTTTCGTTTATTTGTTTTGTGATTCCTTTAAAAGAGTGAATTATGTGGGCTCATTAACGGTTGTATTAATGCATCATATAATAAATATAAATAATGATTTATATGCATAGTTTTGTGATTTGAAATGATTATAAATTTATATAATCTATGAACCCTATGCGAAAATAAATATTTGCACCTGCAAAATGCTATAAAATTCATGAATTATGTGAATAAAGAAGCTTGGTTTTCCAAATAAACTAGTATAATTATATTGGTGGTAGAAAGGTCTTGGGGGTTTAATAGGGAAAATCTATTAAGCAAGTGATCCAAGGGTTATTTGATGTTAAATCAGGAATATTATTTGTATAAATAATTAGGTAAAAATGGTGGGTCGCTTCATTCGGGCCCCATAGTTTCTATTACTGAAGCTACTCTTGATGTTAGCTCTTCCCCGGCAGTGACTCCAAGAAGTCAGTTTGTGGGAAGTATTTTGATGTCAAACCTTCCAGGAGCATCATATTCAAGGGAACATGATCTAATCCCACCTTCATCTCATCATCATGATAGCCCCCAGAGGTCACCATTGCTAACCTCGGATTTTGATGAACTTGTAAAGTTCGCCCTCTCTTTTATCGACGTTGCCAATATTTCATTGCCTTCCACATCTTTGGACTTGGAGAATTTTTATCGATATCTCATCAGCAACAGTTTTCGGTATAGTCTTATTCTTCTTAGTCTCTCTTTTATTTTTTTTGATCTTACACAAAGGCTGATTTGGCTTTCCTGCTTTTGGGTAACTAAAAGCTAGCTCTTACTCAAAGGAACGACTTCTTCGCCTTCCTCCGAGACTATTAAGCTTAAAGAAGAGAAAGATGCCCTCGAAGCTAAAGTTAACACTTTAACCAAAGCGAAGGAAGGAAGTGACAGAGAATGCGAGAGGCTAAAGGCTTCTCTAGAGAAGGAAGATTAGGACCTTGAAAAGGAAAGACAAGCCAATTTTTTTTTATTTGACACAGTTTCAACTTTTGATTTGTTAAAGCATGACTTCGAGAATAGGCAGGCAAAGATGGTGGTCAACCATGTCAATGAACCGAAGAAGAGAGAGATGATAAGCTTTCTAATGCAAAGCCAATATTTCATAAAGCTAAAGTTAGAATTTCTAAATTTTTGACAACATATTTACCAAAGGCAGCGCTGGAATACAATGAGGAAGCTCTTTTCCTTGCATTTTTTTATAATTTCCAAAAGTTCCCCGAGATCGAATTTCCTTCCATCGCCCGCTCTATCCGTAGCAGTGTCATGGAAAGGATTGAGCTAGCCAAATAGGGAGTTGAAGTCCTGAAGAAAGACAAGGCAAAGCTCAAAGATCTTTTGTACATCGAAGACTTATCTGACGAATCCGATGATTCATAGGAAGATATAGCTGTTGCTAGTGATGATGAAGATAATAATGACTTTGATCTTGACGATGGAAGTCATCGTGATGTCTTTGATAAAGATGGTGGTGACTCGCCTCTTGTTGGTGGTGGTTCACATGGCTCTGAGGGAATAAATCCTAACCCTTTGAGTAATTCAATTGCATACGACCCGAAAGAGACCTTTGCCAAGGAGGGTGGTCCTTCTAAGCAAAAAAGAAAGGAACAACCTGTCCAACCTGACATTTCTGTTTCTTAGGTATGAATTTCACCTTTGAAGTGTTTTCTTCCTTTTTTAGCTTATCGTAATTAGTTTCTTGTAATATAATATAGAAAAGGAAAAATAATCCCTCATACTATAAGGTGGAGTTAGATAGGAAACAGAGGGAAATTATTCGCTCACATTCGGAGCATGAGAAATTATTGAAAAGTTATAATGCTCTATCACAAAAATTTCATGACCTCGATAAAAGTGCTTCTAAACTTATGTTTTGTAAAGAACATGAAGTTGCGCCAAGATTGAAAGCAACTCAAATTCGAAGGGAGACAACTCTTGAGGAAAATAAGGATCTAATAACTTTATTTTGGATGTTGATTAAATACAGGGACATTTTGATAGATTTTCTGTATAAGGTTTATAATTGATTTGTGACAACAGACTTCTCCTTCTTAGGAGAGCACAGTGGTGGTTTACTTCGATGTATTCACAAATGTTTCTTGGACGAATTTGGGACCAACCTCCATTCTAAGTCTTGCTGGAACCTACCAAAGGTTCCCTTAATTTCCAGGGACCTAACCCAAGATAAGCTCAATATAAAAAAAGTTAGATTTGTCACCAAATTGTTTAAAAGTTCAAGCTTATATGAACTTGAGGAATATTTGTAAAACTTGATATTATGAATGTGTGTCTTGATGATAACTTCTAGTGCTTATGATTGTTGATTTTATCTTTTCATATTATGCCAGAACCTTGTTTTTTGCGAAGATGTAGTTTCAGAAGAAGCTTCACATTCAATTCATATTATGCCAGAAGGCGTATTTACATGAAATACCCTCAACTTCCTTTTGATTTTCTAGGGGATGATCAAGAGGTAATTTTGAAAAGACTTAGGATCGGACAACTGAATTGATATGTGATATAAACAATAGATGTACTGATAAGTAGAATCAAATTTTGTAGTGTTAGACATGTGTGCTTATCAAAATAGTTTAAATCTTTCTTGGGTAACATTTATGTAATGGATCTGTAATGAACCAGGTTTTTGGCTAATTTTGTAAAACGACAATTTATTGATTTTATTGAGTAGTTAATATAATTAAATAAAGTGGATTTAGTTGTTGAAGGAAATTAAATGCTATTTCCCTATATATATGCTTATATCGTATAATTTCTTGACATATGATTGTATGTATGTATATTGGTATGTAATGTTGTATATTTTGTTTTATAAAATGGTTCTTAACTAGTGTAAATTAAGGATGAACATCATTAAGTAAATTAAATATATATCACTTAAGTAAAATAGAATTTGCTTCAAGAGAAGGAAATGATTTATTTATAAATGATATTACACATCCTTTGTACTTAAGATCTGGAACATGAAATGAAAAGGATTTTCCTTTGTATCATAGATATGCCATGTGATACATGAGCATTTATTCTTGTACTGAGCAGCTAAGCTTTACCTTCACAATATTCAAAATACATAGGATACATATGGTCGAACATACAGAGGTAAATGGCCTTACATATCTCATTCAAATTAATCAATAGCAAGCACTACTAGGAACCATCTACATTCTACCCTATGTCATACTTCAGCACATGGCTACACAAGCATACCTGTTCATTTTCTGTATTTATCATGCAATTATATGTAGGACTTGCATCAGTGAAATCATATAAGCACGCTATAGAATGTAATTCATACCCTTTCAATCACTAGCTACAGCTAGAATTTGCCATCAGTCTACACAATAAGATGACCATTCATTTCGATCAACACATATGTATAGCTGCAGCTATAAACACCCCCACTTCTTGTAGGATTCATTTCCTGTAACACCCCTAAGTCCCACATTGTGGAAGCCTGTGTGAAGTGGGTACTTATATAGTAGAGCCCATCTCTTACTAAGGCCAAAACCTTTTGAGGAATAAAACACCACACCTACACGTGGCTAAGTTGGGGACAATATCTTGCGTGAACGAAGGTGTGGGTTGTTATAGTGGTATCATAGCCAATACCCAGCTGGAATCATGTCTCATGTGTGGACCATAATGCCTCGGTGAGGTGTTTGTGAGCCAACGGGGACGTTGGGCTCTGTAAGAGGGGAGAATTAACACCCCTAAGTCCCACATCGTGGAAGCCTGTGTGAAGTGAGTACTTATATAGTAGAACCGATCTCTTACTAACGCCGAGGCCTTTTGAGGAACAAAACCCCACACCTATACAGTGGCTAAGTTGGGGACAATATCTTGCGTGAATGGAGGTGTGGGTTGTTACATTCCCATGCACACACATGTGCTTCCCCTTATTTTAATCATTTCTAAATCAAACACTAGCCACCGCATACGTGCACATCTCATTCGAACAACTGAAAAGAAATGATAGTAGGAAGATCTATGCATACCTATAGATGGAGACATGTACATAGCCTAGCTTAGATTTGAAAGAGGAAATGACCAGCCTAGTACAAGCTAGAACCATAAACATACATAGGTTGTTTCCTTGGGTGTTAAGTTTTATTTTGTAAATGTATATAGGTACATACATAGGCACATGTTATGATGCCAAGAACATGGCTGTGTCATTTCACATCAGCACACACATGTACACAAGGACATGAAATGTTGTTACTTAAAGGCAAAGCATGAAGGCAGAAATAGAATTGTACAAATCACACATCATTGTCACTAAATAGGCTACTGTAAACCTGCACCTTACTTGCCGCAATACCTAGCTAAGTTGTGTTTTGAAACTCATCTATAAATACCCTTGAACGCATCATCATTTCATTCAAACCAAGATGCAAATGAAACCTTGAAGCACAAACATGGCAAGGCATAGAATAAAATCTGGACTGAATAGGAAATAAGGGACACTATATGTAATGATCTACCATTTTGCCCGCTCCAAGTCGGTAATTTAACCAACTCGGAACATTCAAAACAGCAGATTGTTATTTGCTTACACGGTTTGAATAGAATAAATGCAGAATCACAGAGTACAAATATTTGTAGCGGAATAAAATTTTATTAAAAAAAATCAGAGTTTACAAATTTTACACAGCGGAAGAAATTGTAAATTCATATATACTTTTTAATTGGAAAAAAGATTTTACTAGTTTGTCGAGCTTGCGCGCGAGCATGCGTCTTTGCGTGCCATCTTTGCGTTTTCTTATCCTCTCCAATTCGTTGCGAGTTGATATCTTAAACCTGGAACACTTGGGACCTGACCCGAGTGTCCCATGCAAGATACACAAAACACCCAAGTTAGGATTAAAATTATTTCAAATTAGTAAACTTCGATAAACACTAGGTATGATTAGTTTAACCCCAACAATATATTTAAATGATTCGATAATAACCCACTGACTGCCCAAATAGTGATTAGCATATTCAAGATCACGAACAAGGAAAATGGCAGCAGTATACTCATAATCAAATAAGACAGCAAATTTAGCATGGCACAACAGAACAAACATGTGCTCACGTATGAATGATTCGGGCAAGAAAATGGAATGCATCTTATGACAATACTACTGCACCTATATGGCGATTGGGACTGAAGCCAGTATACGGGTTGTAAATACATGAAAGACATGCATGGCTTAAATAATGTGTCAAATTTTTAATGCATAAATCGAATTGTACATCATATGGCAGTCATGCCATTGGTAATCCGCATATGCGGAGATGATACAGTCCTATTAGAATCAAATAGGCAAGGTAAAGGAGCCAACCAAAAATGAATAAAGCTACTTATCATAAGCATACGGGTTACAAGTTATTTACTAAAGCAGTAGAAGGTTTTAGGGGAAACAAACACCGCAATCATGACCTGTTTACAGCAGCATAGTCTACATTTTTTTTAATATATGGAACATGTTACAAAAACTTCAAGTGACAATTTGTGACAAGTTATCAGCATACATGAGTATACGTTAAGTGCCCAGGATAACAAATCCCATATGAACTAAATAAGTAGACAGTGCATGCATTTATAACCTTACTTAACCAGATATGGAGTGAGTCTACGATCTGTCATGACCGGAAAGAATTAAGTATAAATGGAAGCATGCATGGTGTCATTTACCGACGTTCAACAAGTAACAAGTAGGCACTCTAACCTATATTATCCTATATACTTGTCGAAATAATAAAGGAAGCATATGTGGGTAAATGTTACAGCAATATAAAGCCAACAATCATGGAATACGCAAGGCAGTGAGTTATGAACCAGTTCCAACATGCAAACTAAATATGCGGAAAACACGTGCACATGCATAAAATTCATTAGGAAGTAAAACAACAGCTTCGCCTAAGCATGACTTGGTGACAACACGTTCAAAATAATATATATATATATATATATATATATATTGTGTATATATATATATAGTATATCATACATGATTATGGCCAGGGGCGGAGGCACGCAACGCCTGGTGAGGTCACGTGACCTCACCAGAAAACGCAATTCTTATATAAAAAAAAGAGACGGCAAACGTAATGCGAGAGAGAAAAACAGAAAGAAGGAAAAAGAACGGAAGTGAAAAGCCAGGAAAACAAAGAAAGAACGAAAAAGCAGTCGTCGTTTCTCTCGAGTGCTTCAACCTTCTGCTGCGTCACCACTCACTGCATCGTTTCTTCTTCGGTGATGGGTAGCTAACCCTAATTTTAATTTCAACTAATTTGAATTTAATTTGTTAGGCCTTTTGTTGAATTAGTCTTTTGTTTTCAATTTGGGTTCTGAGTGCGTTGTCTGAAGTAAGATTAATGTGTCACCACTCACTGCAGTTATATAACTTTCATGTCCTGAGTGCTATTTGGACTAGGGTTCAGAGTGTTATTTCGATTTTCATGTCCTGAGTAATAAGAAAGGGGAAACTTGAAAGTGAATATTTGATAACTGAACAAAAAATTCTATAATTGCAAGTGTTGTGGATTTTGATCTTTATAAGTGCAGAATTTATACTTCAGTGAATATTTCTAATAGCATGTGTTGTGGATTCAATTTTATACTCAGCGGAATTTATAAGTGCTAGTTTTGTTTTTGATCTTAAATACTTTAGCAGAATTTAAAGGACGAATTATTTAATTTTGGGACGGAAGAATGATTAAATTAGAAGTGGACTGATTTTTATCTTGGAAATATGTTGAAAATGCTTGCTGCTAATGTTCCTGAATGCTTATTACGGTAGAAATCACTTATTGTTCCTGAATTTATTTGTTTTCTAGATTTGCGATTTTTTTCCAAAAGATCATTTGAAATCATCTCAAATGAAGTTTGTTCTTCTACAATTTCTAACCCGACAAGTCAATACAATTGATCATTTTTGTAATTAAATGATATTTTGTCACTTATTGTATATTGTTGTTCAATGGTTTATTAGGAATTTTTCTTCAATTTTGTCGAATACATGCTAAAAAAATTATTCGGTGGCTATCGCCCCCGAACCCCCAAAATTTCCTGATTGTGACCTCACCAGGATTAAATCCTGGCGCCACTGATTATGGCAAGTTCCAACAGCAATTTTTTTTTATATTCCCAAATGCCGAAAAGAACTGTATGCCAACAGACAAGAAATTTGGCAAGTACCCAAAACCACACGGTGGAAAAATCTGATTTCTGACAATAACCAATACGGCAACTTCACATATTTGGCAACAAATTTAAACAAATCAAGGCAAAATTTATAGGCCAAGATACCACCAAAAGTTACCATCGAATGTAGATAATCCATACATAAGATTAAATTTGTCAGTCATAGGGATTCAAAACACATGTTTCAATCAATATGGGTGTAGTGTATGAAATTTAAGTCACAGCAATAGGGTTGTTGTACAAAACTAAGGATGCAATTAATGTTTCTCCGGACAAAAAAAATGAAATGGTGTTTACTGGGCATATGTATTACCAGGCATGCAATTCATGCAACAAAAGTTCAACCAAACTTATTAAAATGGGTGAACACTCTTTGTCACCGTTTATTAAAGGAAAGCTGGGGAACACGTCCAGACAAGGGAAATTAGATTATAGTCAATGATGTACAATTGCAGCCGAGACAAAGTAGAGTAGTGCAGCCCAAGACGATAGGAAAACAATAAACCATCAACAACAAATGGTATCAGTGAAAATCGAAGTTGTAAACTTGAAAAAGGTTTAAATCATAAGTTAAGCTTACTTTTGGTCGACGTTGAAGAAGCGTAAGAGTTCGACGCGGTGACACTGGGGACGACGCATGGTCCTGATGTTTGGTGCGAGGTGGACTACGGCGTGCGACGCTGAGAGGGCCGGAGGTGAAAGCTTCAAAGCCAGCAGCTTTTGAATGCGAGCCAACTTGCTTCGGGTGTTCGCTGGTTGCTCCTGGCGGCGACGGTTCAAGCAGCACAAGGTTCGAGCGACGGCGAAGTAAAATGGGAAGGGCAGTGGAGTGGGCTTCGCCTAGAGCGGCGGAAGTAAACAGAGAAGAAGGCCATGAATTCAGTGGACCAATTTGAGGAGGCCATGTATTTGGTTCCACTGATTTGGGGATGAAAAATGAATTTTTGTTGAGAACTAAATAGGAGAAGGGATTAAAAGAAACAAATGGGAGACGTGAAAAATAATGAACGGTGAAAACAAAAGGAAAGTGACGACACGCGGTGAACCCAAAACGGGAGAAACGAACAAGTGTTAAGCGCATTTAGCTAAGCTAAACAAGTGGCAAACACAATTTATAAATGATTTTCCAAATGTATAATACCATTTGAAAACAATGTATACAATTACAATACCCATTTATATAATAATTTCAAATACAATCTCAAGTAAATATTAAAACCAAATTTTATTTGAAATAAATTATAAACAAATCTCAAGTTAAAGGAAAACAAATTTCAAACTTTACTAAAATAAAATAGATTAAACTTTGAATGAACAATGTTATTTATGGTTTTAAACTTCAAATTTAACACAAAAATTGTTATCAAAAGTTATATTTCTTTGTTCTCGTCGAACGTATCACAACATTGATTTCCGAAATAAAATTTATACTTAGCGAATTGATTTCAACTAACTTAAAATAAATAAATTCAACTTATATTTCGGATAAAATTTTCAACATTAAAAATTAAATTAGATTTCCTTTTCTCAAATTAAATTACCTGATTTATATTTCGAAATTGAATTCACTTTCAATGTTAATTTCAAACACTCAAAGAAATTAAAATTTATAACGCTCGCTCACCTATAACGTTCATATTAAAATAAATATACAAAAAGATATCTTGTTACCACGCGAACTCAAGTATTATTCAAAACAGATAAAATTCCAAATTCTAGATAGAAAACCAAATATGGTTATTTATCCTACCGTTAACTCCTAATTTATTTTATATTTCAAACGTCAGAAATTCTAGGCCATTACACTATATGACAGAAAACTCTATTTTTTTTTTCTTTTAATCTTTTACTGGTGGATGTATGATAATGCTAGTGTATGTATATGTATAGATCATGTATGCATAATTGGATATGTTGTTTGGCTAAATAAATCTACTAGACTAAAGAAATTAAAATTTGAAACAGTAACGAACATGGAAAGCAAGTAAAAACAGATGGTTAGTTGGTGAATAAATTCCCACTTTGTTTTGTTTATTTTGCAAATTTATATGATGCATACATTAATGTGTTGATACTGGACCAAAATTCTAAAACAAATATCTAGAAGCAAGTAAACTAGAACCTGAAGCACATAACAACACATATATGGTGACTTAACCATAAAAGCTTCTTATTGTTTCCTATTCCAGTTGATTCACACCACATATGTGCCTATCTACATCTGTATTATATTATCAAGCACTTCTGTTAGGTTGAACACAACTAGTGTAAATCATTCTCTTACATGCCTAAGGGAAAATTTGGCAGCTACAACGACCATAAACTATGGCTCTGTTTGTGGAGTTTCTGGAAGGTAAAGGGGTCTCAGGAAAAATAAAAAATGATTTTTTTTCATTGATGGTTTGGAGAGAGTGAAATCCATTTTGGAAATTTGGTTGTTTTCCGTGTGTCGGGTTTGAAGTTGAATCGCACTGTTATGGGGGAAAGCTAGGAATGCGCACAAGGGGAAATCGCTAAAGGAGGCTGTCGGCTACGTCGCGATGGAGTTCGGTGAGGTCCGATGAACTATGGTATCAAAGGGAGGCATTCGAGTGGGGGATATTTCCGGTGGAATTTGAGTTGAAACATCGGATTTCGATGCAGGGCATTTGGGCAAGCATGGATGATGGAAATGAACTCAGGAGATGTTGTTGCATATGTAGGATGGTTTTTGACCAGTGCACGATGACTCAGTCGTTTGTGCATGAGCACGGTGCACGATGTGCACGGCAGAAGAAACAGGAGAAGAGTGATAATAGGAGTTGAGGAAAAAATAGAGAGAGGGCACGACGTTTTATTGCCTGCCTGCATGGTGTGTGAGCTTCTTTGTTGAAGAAATAGCTGGAAGAAATAAGGATTAAAAAGATGGGGAAGGAAGGAATAACTGAAAGAAAAGAAAAGCAGAATGAGGATCTGCTTCTTGAATAAGAGGTGCAACAGTTGGGGTTAATACATGAGAACATGCGGGTTCTATAATTTGTTATCTGAATTCTGGAAATGGGCTCGACCCACTGTTTAATACATACATATATATATATATATATATATATATATATATATATATATATATATATATATGTAAGTAAGGGAAGTGAAAGAAAAGAGTAGCAGGCAACAAAAGAAGGAAATGGAATGAATGGCAAAAATAGGGTGCGGCTGTGCATTTGTGAATGGGTGCGTATGGATTTCTTTTTGTTGTTATTGCCATCTTTTGGGAATATATATATATATATATATATATATATATATATGGGATAGGATCAGGGAGCCCCCTGAATTTCAACCCCCCATTTGCCCCCCAATTTCAGCCACACATTTATATTAAAAAAAGTGAATGAAAAGTGAGTGGGAGGTGAGAGAATGAGTGGAAGGAAAGAGGGAGGAAATGTGTGGTGCAAAAGTGGTAGGCTAAAGGGGTGCTCACTATTTGGGGTGCCACTGAACCTGCCCATATATATATATATATATATATATATATATATATATATATAAACAAACGATGAATAGAAGAGAAAATATGGGAAATAAAGGAGGAAGTCAAGGCAGTTATCAACAGTAAAGGGAACGAAAGATAGGAAATAAAGTATACAAGAAATTGAAAAGTACAAATTGGGTACAAAAGAAGAATAGTTGGGCATTTTCTTGTGCATGGGAGCGTAGGTTTTAATGTGTGGTTAACTGGGCTTTTGGGGCCTATGCCTATTTAATATAGGGAAAAGAAAGAAAAAAAGTTGAAGTGTTAATTTAAATTTTTATATATATTGAAGTATGTACATGCATATAAGCTAGATCAAAAATAAATTTGATCAAATAGTTTGACTCGTGATATGCAGCCGAGTAAATAAATGGTGTATGTGAGTAACTTGACTTAAGCTTTAAAGTTTTAAACAATCTGAATTAAAATAAAATGGTTTATTAAACATTTAAAAATTGTTTAAAACTAATCGAACGCAAATTTAATTGTTAAACTAAATTAACTATTGCGAATTGATCTGTAATAATTTGTAACCAAGTAAATTATGAATTGGATTTTAAATAAATAAATTTATAAATTAAGATGCATTTAATTCTATTGAACATAATTATATTTTTGTTCGTATCTGATGGGGGAAATAAACATCGTTCCATTATATAAATTGATAGATTGGATTGTTTGGACACCATATTAGAAGAAACAAACACCGTTCTTCTATTATATCAATTGGATACATTTTATCAGTTAATGTTAACCGGCTTTTTGGTCCAGTTCCCAGGAGAGCATCAGACATGCTCAACTCAATGTACCTCGTGAAGCTGAGGCCGAAAAGGAACACACAGAAGCGAAAGAAACAGGACCGAGAAGGGAATACACCGCTTGTGGCCTCATGGCATGCAGAAGATGTTCGCAATCCAAGGCCTCAAACCTCGAAGGAGTTACAAGCCTCGACCACATGGTCCCGGGACCCTCGCGCCCCTCGGAAGAACCGCACCCCGGCATGACGCGGAATTCGCAGCTAGCCGGGTGAGAATTCTCGCATCATACCTGGGTTCGAAATTCCTAAGCCAGTGTTGCGGGGTCTCAAGCCCAGTGGATGCGAAATCTCGCACCCACAGCTGGGCTCGAGATCCCGAGTGCAGCAGGCGCAAAATCTCGCGCCCACCGCTGGTTCCAGATCTCGAGCCCAAAAGAGCGAGATTTCGCGCCCGCATCTAGGTTCGAAATTTCGAACCCAGAGGTCTCGAAATTTCAAACCCTTACCCGGGTTCGAAATTTCGAGGCGCGAGGCTGCGGGCTCGAATTTCCTGCACGTGGCCCCCCTTTCTACCTAATCCTACCTACTCCTACCTACTCCCACTCCTATAAATAGCCCATGGTCTCACACTTCAAAGGGGTTGGATTTTCTTCACTCTAGACCTCCCTAAAGCTTCATGAGCTCCATTAATGGCATCTCCTATTTGAGGAAGAAGGAGAATTAAATAGTCTTTTTCTCAAATACCTAGCATATTCAATTATGAAAGTGATTGTAAGGAGCATGGCTCCACCTTGTAATTATTGAGTGATTAATAGAAGTTCAATGTCCGTCCAAAGTGGACGTAGGCCTAATCCACGGCCGAACCAATATTAAAACTTGTGTCATTTATTGCTTTCTCTTACCTAGTCTTGCGACCAAATTAACTATTCCTAGTGATAGGAATCTTTGGTGTTTACGATATTTTTTTCGTCAACATTTGTTGCTTTCACTGATAATCCGAATTCAAGATTTGCGTCTTTCTTCCACGTTATCATCTCGACTTCAACAAGCTTAGGGTTCCTTGCTCAGCCCGCTGTCGGGTCCGCTTTTGATGGTAAAGAAGTCAAAGAACGCAATGGTCGGCTCTTTAGCCGTAGCAGAGGCCGGTACCTCCCAACAACCTCAACTGGTAGATGTCTCGGCCCCTAATGAAACCGTCCCTCCTGTGGTGGACCCTGAAGCGCCCGTTACCCAAGCTTAAATTTGTGTGCTTAATGAAAGATATGAAAACACCGTGGTCGAGCTCAACCAAGCACCAAGGAATAACATCGACCTTATGCGGCAACTTCAAAAAAGTCAGCGAGTTGCCGCCCAACTTCAACTAACTCGGAACAATGCTCGACCCCGACCAACCGCCTCGGAAACTTCCTTTTCCGAGTCAAGGGGCCCATACCAAAGAGGAAGATTTACCCTCATCAACCATGTCGCCGCTCGTACCAATGCCCTCGACAGCGGTAACGGTCATACCAACGGGAATGGAAACGGCCACGACGACCGGACCACAGTCACATACAGTGAGGGGGCACAGTACCAGGACCGCCCTCGATTAATTATAAATGATGGACCAGATCCTACAAACCAACCTCCTCCTCGACACAACCCAATGGCCGCTAATCGGGGTGAAGGGCCCGCTATTCCAATGGCCCGCGCTCCTGTAGAACAGGATCCACATGACCCTTCTCTGCCTCACCAACCACAAGACCCAATCATTGATGTCGAGGACACGGAGGTAGACGATCCGGACATCCATCATAGAAGACAGCCTTGCAACAGGACTCCGGAGCCGCGTCAAAATCCATGGATCCCAATGGCGGATCTCCATCCAATTTACCTTCCCCGACATGACACGAAGGGTCATGAGGGAAATGCAAGGCGGCGCTCACGGCGCATGGGAAGCGCACATCAGGCGTAACCCCTTCACAAGAAGAGTGAATGAAGACGAATGGCCAAGGCGCTTTAGCATGCCATAAATGCCACTCTATGATGGTACCACTGACCCTTATGCCTTCTTGAATCGCTATGAATGGCAAATGGACTCGAGCCGAGGCGACGATCTGGTCAAATGCAAATGCTTCCCGGTCTTCCTGTCCGGTACCGCTCTACTTTGGTTTTCCCGCCTCCCGCTCAATTCCATTAACAACTTCGGGCAATTGGTAACAGAGCTGGTCAAGCAATTCAGGGTGCATATCCTGACTCTGAAGAATGCATTTACCTTATCCAACCTATATCAAGGGCCCACCGAATCGCTTAGGAGCTACCTTTCCCACTTTAACAACGCTCTCGTTGAGGTCGAAGACCCAGATCCTCGCACCATACTCTTTCAACTAGCAAAAAGGTTCCTCCCTACTTCAGAATTCGGGATCTGGATCGATTGAAAACAGCCAAAGAGCCTCGACGACTTCTATGAGAAGGCAGATCAATACCTGTGCCAAGAAGAAGCAAGACGGAACCAGCTTTCCTCCGTAAGTCGCCCCAATGACCCACTAGCTGATACTACCAACAACCACTTCAGCGGTAGGCGAGGAAGGGAGCCCTTCAACCAAAATAGGGGGAAGGTCCCCAAAGGCAAAAACCAAACAATGGCAGGACAGATGGACGAAACAAGGAAAGCCCCAGCAGAATTAAGAAAGCCCGGCCTTCGCCAAGCTTTTGAAACCTACACCCCATTGAATGAAGACATAGAGATGGTCTACTTGGAAACATGTAACACACTGCCATACAAGAAGCCACTCGTCAGACGATCTACTGGGAGGTACTGTCGATACCATGACGTATACAGGCATGACACCAACGAATGTCGCCAACTTAGGGATGCAATCAAGAAGCTTATATGTGAGAAGCGGCTCGAGCAATATATCCAGGAGCCCTTTCCAGTCGAAGCAAACTCGCAGACTCCAGCGCCAGCTCCATAAGCAGCCCCTAAGGGAGCTCCAGGACCATCTAACCCAAGATGAGGAATTGTAATCAACACCATCTGTGGCAGGCCTTACCCCACACATAACAGCTTTTGAAAAATGGAGGAATATGTGAGTTCCATTAAACTTCCTACTTACGAAGCCTGCTCTACTCTCCCTGAGTTTATCCCCTCCAAGCTACAAAAAACCATGCGGGACGACATCGTCTTCCGAGAAAGGAAATCGGCAGGGGTGGAAATACTGACCACCGATCCCCTAGTCATCACTTCCCAGATCGGTGCCGCTTCCGTGCGGAAGGACTTAATCGACTCGGGAAGCTCAGTCAACATCATCTTTAACGCCGCTTACGACCAGATGAAGTCGGAAACAAATGACTTGAAGCCATGTCACGCCGCCATTCATGGATTCAATGGGGCCTCTAGTTCCCCCATATGGATGATCGACCTACCCCTGGAACTGGGCGAGGGGGGACCGAAGCCAAGTCCGGATTCTCACTTTCATGGTCATAGATATCGACTCCCCCTACAATGCTTTCCTAGGACGCCCCTTCCTCACTGAATTCCGAGTTTACATGGCACCATGGTCTCTCTTAATGAAATTCCCAACGGAAAATGGGATCGGAACCATTAAGGGAGATCAAGTAAGCGCCAGGGAATGTTACGCAATAAAATGGAAGAATGCATGCAATAAGGATAAGGGAAAATCGTGCCCACTCCTTCTTGCACCAAGAACGTCTTTGCATAGAAACCAGCGGCGTCTGGGCCCTGGCTTAGGCGCCACTCCTGTCTTTTCGATGACCTTGACCAACGGAAGGATGAAGAACCCAAATATGAGAGGGCTACCCCCGGTCGAATCCACAGTGGACATTCCCGTCAACCTCGACGACCCAACGAGGGTGTTGAAGGTAGGGTCACAACTCCACCCGGTCATTAAAGAAGATCTCATATGCTTCCTAAAAGCCAATTTAGACGTGTTTGCATGGACTCACTCCGACATATATGGCATCGACCCCGCAATTTCCAGCCATTCCCTTGGCTTAGATCCCAGAATACCACCAGTCAAACAGAAACGCCGCTTTTTAAGGACCGAGAGGTCCAAGGCACTCGAAGAAGAGGTGGACCGTCTGCTCAACAATAAATTCATCCGCGGGGCTGACTACCCTAAGGGGGTTTCCAATCCAATTCTGGTTAAAAAGGCCAACGATAAGTGGCGGACATGTATCGACTTCTCCGATCTGAACAAGGCATGCCCCAAGGGCAACTTCCTGCTCCCGAAGATCGATCGACTAGTCGACTCGGCCGCCGGATACCAGTTATTATCCCTTATGGACGCCTACTCAGGCTACAACCAGATCCCGATGAGCCTACGCGACAAGGATCATACCTCTTTCATAATCGACCTTGGGCTCTACTGCTACCGTGTTATGCCCTTCGGCCTTAAAAATGTCGGCGCCACTTATTAGCGAATGGTTAATCAACTCTTTAAAAATCAGATCGGAAGGTCCATGGAGGTGTACATAGACGATATGCTAGCGAAATCTAAAATATCAAGCGATCACGTCCACGACCTCTCCGAAATGTTCGATGTCCTTTGCCAGTACGACATGAAACTCAACCCCTGAAGTGCTCATTCGGAGTTGCCTCGGGGAAATTCTTGGGTTTCATTGCCAATTCACGGGGCATCGAAGCTAACCTAGAAAAAATCCATGCTATTCGGGACATTCGAATCCCCGAGAACATCAAGGACGTCCAAAGTCTTCACGGAAAGGTTGTCTCTTTAAGTCGGTTCATCTCTAAGGCCACCGACAAATGCATCCCATTCTTCGATTTACTCCGAAAGGGGAAACGCAATTTCGAGTAGACCCCCGAGTGCATCTCCGCATTCAAGGAAATCCTGAACCACTTAGAGCAACCACCTATCCTCTCTAAGACTATAGACCATGAGGACTTATACATTTACATGGCTATTTCTGCACAGGCAATCAGCTCGGCACTAATACACCTTGAGGATCGCACTCAACGGCCCATCTATTATATCAGCAAGCGGCTGACGGGGGCAGAGAAGAACTACCGTAAGTTAGAAAAGCTGGCATTCTGCCTATTTATCTCCTCTAGAAAGCTCCGACCATACTTCCAATCGCATCCCATCAAAGTTTTCACCGGCCAGTCGCTACGTCCGGTCCTACAACGATCCAAGGTATCAGGGCGATTACTAAACTAGAGAATAGAGTTAAGCCAGTTCAAGATAACCTTCATCCCCCGACGAGCCATCCTCGGCCAAGCCCTCGCTGACTTCATCATGGAATTCACTGCCCCCGAGGAGCAACCCGGGGCAAACACCGGAATTCCTGATGCCAAGTGGAAATTATTCGTAGACGGCTCCTCTAATAAAAAGTGCTCCGGGGCTGGAGTCGTGCTCATCACCCCTGAGGAGCGCCCGATGTATTACGCGCTAAGGCTAAATTTCCCTGCCACCAACAATGACATGGAATATGAGGCCTTGATTGCCGGGCTTAGAATCGCGATCGAACTCAAGCTTGAGACTATCCATATCTTCTCCGATTCACAGCTTATCGTCACACAAGTACTGGCAGAATATCAAGCAAAAGAGGGATGGCTTGCCCAATACTTGGCTCGGGTTCAAGAGCTACTCGTCTTCCTCGAGAAATTCACCATCACCCATATCCTACGCGAGGAAAATGAAAAAGCAGATTCTGTCGCCAGAATGGCAAGCTCTGAAGACCCGCAACTTAACGGATTATCCCCGGTTGAAGTCCTCAACTCTCCAAGTATCAAGCAGGGGCAAGACGGGATAGTTATGAGCACTAAACCCGAGCCCGAGTCATGGATGACACCGATCAGAAATTACCTATAGCACGGGATCCTGCCAAAGCACTACAAAGAAAGGCACACGCTCACTTACCGTCAGCCTGTTACCTTCTTATGGACGGAATACTCTACCGCAGAGGTTTTTCTGTTCCCCTACTTCGATGTGTAGCTCACGGTGATGCCCTCCACGTACTGAGCAGTGTGCATGAAGGCGAATGTGGCGACCACATTGGGGGCAGACCCTGGCCAGAAAAATTCTTAGACATGGCTATTACTGGCCCATGCTTGATCAAGACGCCGCGGACTACGCTCGCAAATGTGATATGTGCCAGCGCTTCCCCAAAATTCCAAGATCCCCGCCTATCGAGCTATCTCGGATGGTCAGCCCATGGCCACTCGCCATGTGGGGAATCAACATCATCGGAACTCTTCCAATGGCCTGAGGTGGGGCACGGTACGTCATCGTCACAGTGGACTATTTCACCAAGTGGGCAAAAGCTGAAGCTCTCGCCACCATAACCACGAAGAATATGATCAAATTTGTTGTCCGCAACATCATTACCTACTATGGAGTGCCTCAGGCCATCATCTCCGACAATGGCACACAATTCGAGAGTGCCGAGTTTGAAACTTTCTGTCAGTGCCACGAAATCGATAAAAGATTCTCAGCGGTGGCTCATCCCAAGCCAATGGGCAAGTCGAGGCGGTTAATAAGGTCATCAAGTCCATCATCAAGAAGCGTCTGGAAAAGGCTGTAGGCATATGGGCAGACAAAATCCCTCTAGCTCTATGGGCTTACCACACCACCCGCAAGACAAAAACCGGCCATACTCCTTTCACCCTTGCATACAGATCTGAAGCTGTCATTCCCACTGAGCTCAACTTGCAATCCCATCGAGTCATGTACTTCGATCCAAAGACAAACCAAGATATACTTTTGAGATCACTCGACTTGCTGGAAGAAAAAGGAACGAGGCCGACATCAGAGCCACCACCCAATGAAAATGAGTAGCCCGACACTTCAACTCCAGGGTTCGCCACAAGGACCTCAACATCGGCGACCTCGTTCTAAAGAAGGTTTTTCCCCTGCCAACAGGTCTCGGGCCTCGCTGGTAAGGCCCGTACTTCATCCATCGAAACCTCAGCGATGGAACCTTCAGACTCGCCACCGTCGACGGAGCTGAACTTCCAAGGGCATGGAACAACAAACATCTCCATCGCTACCTTACATAACTCAGTTTACGGTTGTTTATGCTTTTCAAACAATGTTCTGTTTTGTCAAAAATCCAAGGCATTATAAAGGCTATTACTGCCAAATTTATTAGTAGAAATGGTGTTCAATTTCCTATCTCCCTATTGTTTACTTCTCACGTAATGCACCTTATTTTCCAGCAACCAACTCGATTCACGCCTACGAAAACCGCATCGGCACCCTGGGAACGGGAGCCAGCATGGCCATCCCAATTTCTGGGTAACATTGAGTCTGAAATTCTTGGCTATGCCCGACACCCCGAGCACGGGAGTCGGCAACGTTACTCGAGTCGCCGGCCCGCAGCGCAACCGAGTCTAAACAACCATGAACTTAAACCCCGGCCCAGTGCCGAGGCCGAGGATAAATTGTTCCACGTCCTAGTCCAGGCGGCTTGGCACCACTCAAAGACCGACTAAGATCGATGCAAATCTCTCTTCGCCGGTTGCGGGTGCCGGTCGAATCTTGGCACAGCACCAATACCGACCTTAAATCGTTTCTTCCCCTTAGCTCTCAAGGCTAGGGGCAACCCATGGCCACGATCGGACCTTACGAGCTAATAATCGGGGCTGAAAACTACACCAGCGAATAAACGACGTTTGGCGGCTCGCCTCAACCCAGAAAACGACAAGAGAGCCACCCACCTAGCGGACCACACAACGTGACGCCCTACGCCTTCGCTATACTTGGGTATAACCTCGGGCCACCTAAAACAGCAGGCGCACAACCTGGTTTCGCATACTACGGGTTCCCTGAGCTGAGGGGAACTTACTGAAACCAGCGCTCTACCCCACCTCTTTGGAATAATTTACCCAGAGATGGGCCCTAATCGCTTTTGTGATAAGTGTAACGATAAGTAAGTTTGTGCAAGTATAGGACGCTAGAAAACATAAAAAGAACATTTGAACATTTGACATAAAAGACGATCTTTACTAATTCATATTTCCTTTTTCACACACACACATGCTAAACAAACTACGTGTCTAATACTTTTACTGTCTAATGACAAGGTGTACATGAGAACCACACCGTGTCTTGAAAAACCAAAAGTGAGGGTCGTACTCGCTTAAACTATCGGCCTACACTAACAAAATAACGGTGAATCCTACTTAGGCTACTATCACTAATCGTGTCTTTTCTTCCTTTGCATGTGTCTTTTTGCAGATTCAGCTCTCAATGGGTCGTCACCAGCCCCAGACCTCTTCCGATCAGATCCCCTTCTGCTCGATCAACCCTTCGAGGGAGTGACCGACTCGTAAGTAACTGAGATTGTGTTCCCAGCTCCAGGACCTGCGAAAGCCTCGCTCTTCTTCGGGATCTCCTTTCCTTCCCGCTCAGCCCTCTCCGTCTCCTCCGCCTTCTCATGTGGGGCCACCATCTTGGCCTCTTGGGTTGCCCCATAGCCGACATCGTGGACACATCGGTGCCCACTGGACCTCTGCTCTGCACATCGGCCACCTCTTCGTACTCGTTGAGAATGTCCACCATGCTGAGAGTCACCCTTATGTTAGAAAAAGTGTCAATATGGTTGCTGCCCTCTCTAAATTGTGTTCCCATAAGTCTGGGCCCGAATTCGGTCACCTGCGGGACCACGGGGGCGGGGTTCGCTGCCATAGTGGACTCAGGAGGAACTGCATAATTAAGACACAACCTTGTTAGTCCACGAATTCAGTAATCACGTCCTCCTTAGGGATGCATTATAAAGAGAATTTACCTCCTCTCAAGGATAGCAAAGGACAAGCAGAGGGGCCACCCGGTTCCGCAGGCAATGTAAATCCAGTCCCTCCTAGCCCGGGATGATCTGGGTCATATTCGATCGAGACTCGAACCAGGGCACTAGGGTCACTCATCGCTGCCAAGTCAGAGGCCAATGGCCGATAGGAGCAGGCCTCTACAAATGTCTCCGTATCCCTGACACTCTCAGTCACCATCGCCTTCCATTTCTCGGCAGTAAGCCTCTCCAATATCTCTTGCTTGGCATCCTCAAGCAGCAATCTCTCACCCTCCTCCAGTCTCGCGCGTTCCTTAGCAGTCAAATGGTCAATCCTAAGTTGTCGCTAGCCCAAGGAGCCAATATCTACTCGACGTAAGTGGGCCTCGTAGGGAACTAACCTCCCCTAGGTTCTTGCAAGCTCGTGGGGGTAGTCTTCGACACAGGAAATCCCCCAGAACCTCAAAGCCTTGACGTACATACTATTAATACTTTCCTCAAAGGAGGACCCATTGCGAAACTCCGCATCCCTCAATTGCTCCCTCAATAACTCTATCTCCCCTAGACATTCAACCTTTATACCTTCGAGCTCGCTCAGCACGTCCCTATTGCTGGCTTCGGCAGCCTCCTTTTCCTTCCTCATCACCTCGAGTTGCCTCTTCAACTCAGCAACTTCGGCATTCTCAGCCCGCAATCTCTCATTTTCCTCCCTCAAAGCAGTGTTGTTATTCTGGAGTTCGGTGACCCTTGCATTGTCTTTTTCCAAAACATCACATGCTCGCTTTAGATCAGCTTTGTCCTTTTTCAGAGCCGTGGTCTCGGTAGTTATATCAACCACGGTGGCTTTATAATTGGAGATGGAATGCTCCAACTCCCTCTTCAGTGTATCATAAGCCTGAGTCATCTCAACTACAACGGTAGAGCTAACATTAAAGGGTCTGATAGAGCATAAAAAAGAACTTACAATGCCAAGAACGGGTGTACCTATCCTATTATTCAAAGCTTCGACGGTGATCTTCTCGGCAGCAAGTTGTAGGTTCTTCTTTCTGATCAGCTCTGAAAGCCCAAAGGAGTATTTGTTGAACTCATTAATTTGATGATACGAAGCTTTCACGTGCTCCAATATCTCCCCTGATCGGCGGTCGGGGACAAACTTTAACTCATCGAAGTAGTGCCGGGGAAAGTGATGCTTCAGGAATTCCTCTCGCTCCTCTATGGATAACTCTTATACCTGGGGTCCTGTCAAGTCTAGCACCTCTATATCAGTCTCCCTCTCCTGACTCGGCTGGCCAAGAGATGCTTCCTTTTCCCTAGCAAGTTGAACGGAAGCCGGAGGGGCAGTTGACGGAGGAGTGGTCGAAGGCAAAGATCAAGACCCGCCTATGTTGAGCCGAGTATCTCCTGCGGGTACGCGAACAGGAGGAGGAGGAGGTATCGGAGATCGCCTAGATTGGTCCCAGTCTCAGTGAATGCTAGCTCGATCTTGCGGAGGTGGAGCACCATACAAGCTAACAAATCTCTAGAATCTCGCAAAAGAGGAACTCTGGGGATGCTGGCGACTCCCGCGCTTATAACTTTGTCCGCCACGTCCACCTACCATATAACCTGCCAATAGAACGAGCCGAAATTAGTCATGTAACTCACGTAGGCAAACATCTACGCTATGCAGTGTTATGAACGTATGCCCTAAGTGCTCTCTCAACAGACCAAATTGTGGTCCGATCGGGGAAGTTAACCCCTTAGCATCACAGGAAAGTTCCTCCAGGCTCGCCGTATTCAGCCATGGAGTCACTACTAAAGCAAGTCCCTTTAAGCATCAAAATGACCCGCGGGTTCGAGCGGGGCAGGGGCCCTTGAGTGAGTTGCAGGAAATCGCGGCCTAGCCAACGCTCGTCCCCCTCCCCTATCGGAGATGGGATGGGAATACTCGGCAAACCCCCATCTCTGACAACTTCTTCTTGACCATGAGCCTCAACCCCGTGCACATCTCCTTGAGGCGAATTAGTCTTTTGCATCTCTCCTCCCGCTGGGAGCATTTTCCTCTCCCGCCCGATAGGGGAAGAGCCGGTCGCAGCTCCTTCTTTTGGCACACTAATAGCCACCGCGGGACTTATCACAGCCCGATTGTCCGGCAACAGCACAGTGCAGCGGAGGCGGTCCTGACTTGGCACGGTACTGGTGTCACGAAGATTCTCCGGTATCGCCCGCAAGGCAATAAGGCGTTGCCAATATTCATCTCCAATCGGCGCCTTCGGATTTCCTGCCATATCCCATTTCAAAACAATGAATAAAGGAGTGAAACACCCCACCTCCGTTAAGATCACTCATAGAGGGAATGCCTTAACTTCGGTGGAGCATTATAGTTAAAAGATGTAGGTAAATTACAAGACAGACAAATAAAGCAACAGAAAATAAAGTCATTTTATAAACAACTTAATTCAGTCAAGCTTTTACATCAATTTTCTCAATCATACTTAAATGTAATACATAGAACTTCTATCTTGATTTAAAAACTTTCAAGAATAAAAGAAGCATAAAAATAACATCGATTTATTCCCCAATAGAGTAAAGCAAGCCATAGCTGAAATGAGACTGAATCCAAAGCAATACATGATGATCTTGAAGCAACAAGTAATCCAAGCGAAGCAGAAGTGTCTCCTCCCTGAGAACCTGGGGGGAAACGGAAGAAAAGAGGCGAAATAAAACTAGGTCAGACATAAGTCTGGTAAGTCCAGTGATCTTTCAGCATTCAAACAAGATAAAGGATCATGACATGAATAAACCGAAAATAGGACGATACCATAAAAACAAGGTAACTAAAGACAAGATAAGTGCAAGGTGAACTGAATGCGCTTCTATTTTTTCTATGCTTCGCTACTACTCTGTTAATCTGATTTCTATATTTATCTCTGCACCACCTAACTAGTGTCCCAACTAGTAATTTGTATAAAATGATAATCGCGATCCCAACCCCCGTAACTGTGGTAGCCTTCAGGTGTACATCTATCGTGAGGATTCCACCTCAATCAGCCTAATTGCCATGAACATGTTAGATGTACCCTTACAACCCTATCGATCGGCTCCCTACTTGTATTCATGTTCCATGTGTCTGTGTCAATCGGCCCTCTCTTGCATGTAGATACCCTGTGCTGGTCCCACCATAAGGTGTATCAATCCTTATGATAGCAACCCGACATGATTCAAGATGCATAGTGTATAACTACTAGTACCCAGTGCGTACTTTTTCCCACTTCGGAGTACGTGCACGCCCGTAAAGCGTCGGAACTTGCACTGATATACCCCATGCCCCCGCTTTGACCGCTTATAATCAGCCCAGTAATCGTGCCCCACCCTGCCTAGTTCAGGGTACCGTGATACATCCATGTGGGTTACTGTTGAAATGGGTCCCCGTTACTAGGGTTTCCTATTGGTTAAGTTTTGTGGGCCTATATTTACTAATATTACCCACCAACCCGATATGTACTTAACCCTCCCATCGATTCGAGCATTTTTAATAAACGGTTAAGTTTTGTGGGCCTATATGTACTAATATTACCCACCTACACGAGATGTACTTAACCCTCCCATCGATTCAAGCATGTTTATTTAATGGTTAAGCATTTCTTATTAACTTGTTCTCCTTACTTATCATGTTGGATCGGTTAAGTGTTTCCTATTAACTTAACCCCGTTCGTTCATCAAGTTATATTGGTCAAGTGTTTCTTGTTAACTTAACCCCACGTATTCATCTTGTTGTATTGGTTAAGTGTCATCAATCAATTCAAGTTAACTTAACCCACCTACATGTCATGTTACTTTGGTTAAGTGTTGCCTTCTTGTGTTAACTTAACCCTACTACAAATCAAGTTATATTGGTTAAGTGTTGCCCTCTTATTTTAACTTAACCTTTCCATAAATAAAGTTATATTGGTTAAGTGTTTCTAAATGTACTTAACCTCATCCACTTGTCTAATTAACATGTTATAACGGTTAAGTGTTCTAAATTTACTTAACCTCACCCACTTGTCTAATTAACATGTTATAACGGTTAAGTGTTCTAAATTTACTTAACCTCACCCACTTGTCTAATTAACATGTTATAACGGTTTAGTGTTCTAAATTTACTTAACCTCACCCATTAATTAGTTAACATGTTGAATTGGTTAAGTGTTTCCTTAATTGACGTAACCCTGCCAATCTTGACTTAGCTTCATTAAAGCACCAACCACTCACATTAGACAGGTATTGTTAGGGTCACTGGATGTGCCGGTCGGTTCCGGGCAGTTTTACACCACAACTCAGTCTAACCTCGGGTCCTTTTTGGGCTCAATGCACTAACGACCCACATTAGATAGGTATTGTTGTGGTCACTGGATGTGTCGGTCGGTTCCGGGCAGTTTTACACCACAACTCAGTCTAACCTCGGGTTAGGCATATTCGTCTTTTCTAAATTTACATATTTCTTATTTATGACGAATTCCATATGTAAATTATTCCCTATTTAATTATGCCATAATTATCCTTTTAATTGTGCTCACAATTAATGGTATACTAAATATACCATTTCATGAATCAATCTATGCCATGTAATTTTTCATGTTTATCCTACATATTTATATGTAAATTATAAATCAATTATTGTCATGGCCCACTTTCCTTCTAAATCACGTTCAAAATTTTAGGTATATAAATTATACCATTTTCATGCTACTTATCATGCTTATGTGTCAAACATTCCAATTATATGTAATTTCTTGTTTTCCCCAACGTTACCCCCATTGTACGTTCGCGTTAATCACATAAAGTCATTGGGCCTGCAAATTGGCCCAATTTATAAACAAGAGGTAAAAGAAGGGAACATTTAATCAAACATATGTTACGTAATTTAAATTAACATGTCTCATGAAACTTGCAATTAAATTGGATAGAACTAGCATAAGCGTAAGCATGTGAACATGTAGATCTAGGCATAGGTGAACACACTTGGTTTATAAACTAACATAATTTAGGAGGATCATGAAATGTACATTACCAACGCATGTATAAGTTTAACTATAACATGTAGATGTGAACTAGATCTAACAATAATGATCATATGAACTTGCATGAATCCACTTTATAAACATGCATATAAATATAGATCTAATTTTTTTGGATCTAAAACAAAACATGAAACTTGCATATGAACATATATATATATATATATATATATATATATATATATATATAGAGATCTTAACTTGGGTCTAACATAAAACATGTATCTTGCATATGAACATATATATAGATCTTGACTAACATAAAACATGTAACTTGCATACGACACATCATGAAAGGATTGTCAAACTTATATGTGGTATGATGGTTTCGTTCCCCAAATCATAATAAGTTCATCACCAATTTCCACATGATACGATAAGATCAAATAAACCACAATCATTCCAGGACATACATGACCAAATTATCACAAGAATTAGTCATGAATTCGCATCATCAATCACATACAACTTGGTTCAAATTCTATTTTCCAATTCATTACAAATCACGTCTTTAATTTATTCACATCTGAAAGATAACTACACTTACAAACAAAAAGGAATTCTTGAGTTCTGGGATCTGTATTCTAAAATTGAATTGATCGCCTTTGATGTAGATCGTTGAATTCTCTTAGTTGAATTAGATTAGATTTAATTTGATTTAGGTTTTAGTGGCGGCTAGGTTAAGATGAGAGTGAACAATAGAATAAGGTTTTAGGTTTACGGTCCTTATATAGTTGTAGAGAGTGTTTTAGGACCATTACATTAACCCTGAACCATGAGAACCAAATAGATGCCACATCTGCCTTAGAGCAAATCGGCCCACGGATTGACAACCAAACACCCTGAATCAACCCCTAGTCGACCTAGCGGAGCTTGGGTCGACCTCAAAAATGGGCCGGTACGGTTATTCCCCCTCCTGATTCGCTGTTTCGAACTTTTTTTGCATATTTATTTATTTAATTTATATTTTTTTTTCTCATATGCATACAAACTTCAAGGCTTAATAACTTCTTCATAAGGTATCCGTTTTATGCAAACCAAATGTCTATCTTGACCAAAATTTTGAGACGAACGTAATAGCACAACTCATTTCACTTAATTCTTCTTCTAAAAATTAAGTGTTATTGAATTTTTTAATTTTAATATTCTCATAAAATTTGTGGTGTTACAAGGAGGGAATCCTAAAATTACGACAAGGAATGGAGTTAAAGAAACACTTACTTCCTCAATCCACCTTCTAGCGAATCCGGGAAGGCAGCTGACAAAGAACCATTCATGCTTAAACACAGGCAGCCTGGGCCAAGTCCCTACGAAGAATTTTGTAGCAGTTGTTGCTTCCAGAGACCACTGAGAGGGAGAGGTTGCACTTGTTTTCCTTAAATGAAAGAAGTATCAAATATCTTCCCCGGTGGGCTCCCTGTTCAAAAACTCGCGGAAGAGAACATAAGTCCCTAAGAGAGAAGAATAAGCATCGAGATGTAGCTGTGATGGCGTGAGACGGAAATAGAACAGCATGTCTCGAATGAAGTTATTAGCTAGGAGCACGCACCTAGACAAGAAAGCTTGCCGGTTCCAAGCAGTAAGACCCTCGGGTGGTACATGGGCTCTGTTATCTTTCCCAGGGGCATGGGCATCGCCCACCAGAATCTTAAACCGGGTGGCCATTTTCCTGACCGTAACATCATCCAGGATCGACTACACTGAGTCGATAGGATTCTCCAAAATTACCGCATCGGGCAGCATGTCCAGAGCCACCGGAGGAACGGGGTCATCATCGCCCATGATATCTACATTCTCGGGCTCTTCAGTCACGACCGGGGAGTGTTGCCATTCAGGTTGCTCCCCGTGCTCAGATGCTTCGGCCGAGCTAGTCTAATAAGAAGAAGTTGAACCTTTGGTGGAGGTCTCAAGCTTGCTGCCCGATGAGTCACCTTTAGGGGTAGGATCGGATGTGCGCAAGGTGGGCTGGGAAGCCTTGGATTCCACAATCTTTCCGGTCCTTGATCGGGTTTGCATCTTTAGTTATACTTTAATGCATAAATATTAGTACGGGCTGCATAGTGACCTGTACCCCTCGTGTCGGTGATAACTAATACGTGCGTGTAATGCTATACCCTATGTGTGTAGTTCAGAACAACTCGTAACAGTCCAAGTCCTAGTCCGGTTGTATGCTCTACCCTGTGTGTATAGTCCTAAAGCCCCGCTCGCGCGGCTAATGATATATGCATCGACCCTAAGCATGCAAATCCAGAAATGAAGATTCATAAGTCAAAGTCCAAACGGCGTGGCGGATCAGAAGCTCGACAGCGGCCATGTCCCCAGGCTCGAAAATTCGAGCTCTAGGTTCGAGATTTCGAACCCGGAAGGGTTCAAAGTTCTGAACGAACCTGGGTTCGAAAACTCGAGCCAATCTAGGTTTGAAATTTCGAAGCCAGGCCAGGCTCGGGAATTTGAACCCACGAGTTTGGAAATCCGAACCCAGAAAGGTCCGAAGCTTCGAACCGCCAGGGTTCTAAGATTCGAACCCATGAGGGTTTGAGACTTCGAACCCTGTGGGTGCGAAAATTCGAACCCACTGAGGTCCAGAAATTCGAACCCACTGGGTTCGAAAAATCGAGCCACAGGGTCTCGATGCCTCCGTCATGGCCCTTTGACCCCCTCCTCTTCTCGACTCCTCGACTCGAGGCCCTACCTATTTTAGGTTCGAAATTCACTGGGTTCGAATTCATGGGTTTGAAGATTTAGAGCAATGGCGGCCAGAGAGAGAAAAAATGGAAGGGAAAAATTGAGGGGGGAGGACCTATTTATAAAAGAAAAAAATGACCCTTCGGATTCTACTGCGGGCTCGAAATCTCAAGCCCAATGAGGGTGCGTTTTTGAGCCTACTGGGTTCGGAATTCCGAACCTTATGGGTTCGAAATTTCGAACCTTCTGGGTTCGAAATTTCGAGCCCCCCAAGGACTTGAAATTCCGAGGCCCCTGCTCGAAATCTCAAGCCCGTAGGGACTCGAGATTCTGAGGCCCTGCCTCAAAAATTCGAGCCCACTAGGGACTCGAAATTCTAAGGCCCCTTGGGCTTCGAGAATTCTAAACCCCCGAAATATATATATATGTATAATTTGTACATATATGTATTGGCCACTCCCACGCGCATGCCGACTCCCGCGCATCCACGGAGGCCATGCTCTACGAACGCTTGACGGCTTTAGCACAGCATGTCCTCCAACAACGGCTCATCTGCACCGCCAGGAGGAATATGCCTTACAGCTAACACTTACTTTACCTCTTGAATTACAAGAAAGATTAGCAGCTTTGCCATTCCTTCAACCTACTCAAAGCACATCATGTCAAAGACAAGACGTAATTTGAAGGGCAAATGTTAACCGGCTTTTTAGTCCGGTTCCCAGGAGAGCATCAGACACGCTCAACTCAACGTACCTTGTGAAGATGAGGCCGAAAAGGAACACATAGGAGCAAAAGAAATAGGACCGAGAAGGGATTATATTGCCTGTGGCCTCACAGCATGCAGAAGACGTCCGCAATACAAGGCCACAGACCCCGAAGGAGTTACGAGCCTCGACCACCCGGTCCCGGGACCCTCGCTCCCCTCGAAGAACCGCACCCGGGCATGACGCGGAATTCACAACCAATTGGGTGCAAATTCTCGCACCATGCCCGGATTCGAAATTTCGAACCCACGTCTGGGTTCGAAATTTCAAACCCAGTTGTGTGGAATCTCGAGCCCAGTGGGTGTTATTGGATCAAGATTAACCCTAAAGGGGGCGTGAATAGGGTTTAATGAATTTTATCGAGTTACTAAAAAATCACAAATCACAGAATATAGCAGAAATAGAAATGCAGAAAGTAAATGACACAGGATATACCCAGCTTCGGCAAAATCCTACCTACTGCTGCATTCCTAAGGTTTCTACTAGGAGTTAATAACATATGCCGCTTACAGACACTGTAAACTCGCACTCCCTGCTCCTGTACTAACCCTATGCTCAAAAACCTAGACTGATCGATATCTCCTCGATCAGATTTCCCCTGATTACGACCCCGTAACCAGTAACTAAGATTTTATAGACTCTAGCAATTGTCAGTCAACAACCTGACTGGTTCCTTTAGAATTTTACAGACTCTAGAAAACTGTTCGTTTGTTTTACAGATTACAACAACACAAACTAAAAATAAAACAAATAGAAATGAAACCCTAGTTTAAATAAAGGAATTTAAAAAACCCCTTTTTATCTTCAAGTAGGCTTAGCCCAACACAAAGTGACCGACCCCTTTTCTCATTTGTTCAACCCGTTTTCCCTTTCTCTGAGAAATTAAAATGGCGGCTCCGTAGGGTTTCTTGCTTATTCTTCCAAATCGAAATCAATTAATAAAATGAATGATGGTTCCCTAAAGCTAAAGCAAATTCGTGGCTTGCTTTCTGGTGCTTCGATTTGGACTTCCCTCTATGGCACTCGATCGAAACCCTAATAAGATTGTGATTGATTTTTATCTTAAATCCTTTGTATTTAATTTTTTGGATTCGTTGCCCTCTGCTAGTGATGTAATGGGTGTTTATATAGGATTATGGTCATCCTATAATCTCTGATTTCGCATATTGATTTCGTCTTATTTGAATGGTTTCCCTTTTTTATTATCTCTGATTTGAAATGAAAGCGTGATTTTTGGCTTTTGGTTCCTCAGTTTGATTACTTGCTGTGAACAACTTTCTCGATTTGTTGCCTGGCTTGAATAAAATTGGCTGATAAAAAATGTTGCCATATCATCCACCTTGAACGGACAAATTGCTCGATTTAAAAATTCTTGAAAGATTTGTGTATGCTGAATCATCATACCATATATGCTCGAAATCATTTGTTCCACAGTATTATTGAAGATGCCAAATATGAACTAATCACCATGTTTTCTTCCAGCTTGATATGTGCAATTCTGGAAATTAGATTTAACACATGCCAAAAACAAATTGTTTGTTTTATTTCTGGAATGAAAATAATCTCTGCCTTTATTGTTTAATGCCAAAACAAATTTTCAAATATATTTGACTTGAATACTTTGTCAAAAACTGGAAAGAGATTTTCTGAAAAAGATTTGGTTAAAAAAAATGTAAGTTTTCATGAACCAAAATGAAAGATAATCTACTCACAATTCTTGATTTTTCAAAAAGAAGTTTTTGTCAAATGTTTTGCCAACATTCTATGCAATGACCCATTCTTCTTCCTGCAGTTTCATGTACCGATATTCCTTGTGCTTGATTTCTATGAGTTTCCCTTTATTGTGTATGACTTTTTTTTTATAAATTGAGTTCATGCCAAATATGATATTCAAATTAGAAACCATTAAATTCTTTCTAGAATCTAATCTGTCACACAACTCCACTTAAAGCTTGATTGTTTAAATGCTGTGCTTCTTGCATTGTTTTGAAACTACTTGAACATGCCTTGATACTGTTTTACTTCAAATACATGTTGGTTGCACACTTTTGTTGAGTATCATGCTTGCACTGATTTGCTGAATCATGAACCTGTAGTATCCTTTTGCTTTTGAATCTGAAAATACATAATTGTGTGCACGTATATTGGCTCGTTGACTTGCTGTAGTATTTGATCTTGACTATTGCATGCTTCATATACATATGGCCATATACACATTTGTATGTCCATCGAGTTTTGACACACTTGCTTTGTAAATGTTCCACCATGCTTCACTTGAGTTTGCTAATTGTTTGGCTCGACTTGCTTAGTCATTTCTTTTGTTATTAACTGATCTGCCACCCCATATGTACTTGTATACATGTTGTAACATAAATATTCATGCTGCTATGATTCTTCCCATTATTTTGTACGTGCATGCCTATATTCACAATGCTGCACCCTCCATTGTCTTTGATTTGCTCCATCCATTGTTCATGCTGAATCCATGCTAGAAAATGCACGGTGTATTGCACACTTGTGTTTGCTGACTTCATTTTTGCATGTATCGATGTTGTATTGCCTTTGTACATTTGAGTTGTCATGATACTTTGCTTGCCTCAACCATGTTGTTCATGTGTTGATTTTTCATTGAGTTATTTTCACGTGTGCACTGAGTCGAGACGGTCCACATGGCTACCCCTCAGTTGCGCCCTGATTGGCGAGGTAGTGCACATGTGTATATTTATACACGTGTGTATATGCAGCCATCAGACAAGTTTTCCTGTCCCCGCATCGTATATACATATGTTGTCTGCCCTGTGGTATTTACAATGTATCACTGTAAATATCACAAGATATCTAGACATAGTCGAATGGATATAAAAATCCGATCGAGTCAGAAAAATGATGAGAAACACACCGAAATTCTGAGGCAAATAAATTTTTAAAATGAACACTTATATTCACATGTAATTTGAAAATTATTTTTGTTCCATATACTATGTGTGTTTCTGTGTATAACAGGTATGAAGATGACTGGACTGACAGTGAAGTGCCATGAAGACTGAAGACAGAAGTTGATAGTGAAAAATATACAAAAGCATCTGTATATGAGTGTAATTGAATGTATATATAAAATTATATGACTAAGTGTGAGTGTTGTAGAGAGGAACTGTGTAGTAACGAGAGAAATGTGCTGATGTTTGTATTAAACAAATTTGACTGAAATAAAATAATATTTTTATTGGGTTCAAACAAATTTGTCTAACATAATCAGTTTATATACAAGTACAATATCATGTGTAATATCTGAGAATGTGTACAAATAGTGGAATCATATAACTTGTACTGTTTGAATGTTGAAATATAGTATTATATTTAAATAAAATATTGTGTGAATATATGCAATTCTGTACAGTCGTATTCTATTTAAATATAAATATTATATTCTTGTCTGTAATGTAGAATAACAGTACAGTAACTAGCACATTTGAAATAATATTTATTTGGTTGTTATCATCAAATAAAAATCATATAATTGTGTATACAACACCGTTATATACAACAATCTCCCCCTTTTGATGATGACAAAAAAATAAAAGATTTTGATCACAATAAATGATAAATGTGTTTGACAGTGAATATTGAACTCCCCCTATTTGAATGGTCCCCCTACAATATAAACTCCCCCCATAACTGTGCATGAGGGAAGAAGATTGAAAATTGAAAATTGAATTGGAATACTCAAAATGAAAATATTTATAAAATATTCACTCATAAATCAATGTCTCAATCCATTCTCCCCCTTTTGTTGTCATCAAAAGGATATAGAGTTTAAAATATAGATGAAAGATGACTAAAAATATAACTTCAGCATAAGAGGAGGAACAATCATCATAAATCCCAATCAACCAAACAAAAATCATATTATTCTGAGAACTAGTGGCATATTTCACATTGTAGAGAATGACGGATTTACGATGAAATTTATATATAATGGAGAGAGTTAAAAATTGAATCCCAATTATTTCCAAAAATTTATAAAAATGAAGTACAAAAACAGTGATGGATTTGGACTATAATTAATAATTCAATTTAAGGACAAAATCGTATAATCTCAAATCCCAATAGCTATCAATCAACAAATCATAATACGTCTTAAAGTATTAATACATTTCACAGAATAGAAAGTGGATTGATAGACTGGTTTTTACACACCAAGGAGGAATTCATATAAATTTTATTTATTGCAAATTATTTTCTTTTCTTTTTCTTCTGATGTAAGAGCACACTGACCACGCATAACCAAATCTTGGATTTTTAAATGAGATCAGTTGCAGCTTAAATATAAGTAATCTCAAAACTGTGCATAACCAGAGCTTGGATTTTTAAATGAGGTTAGAGAAACACTTATGAATTAATTATATTTATTATTTTCGGTTTCAAATAGAAAAAACTCCCCAGTATATACAACCAATATGAATGATAGAAATGTGATAGGTACAGAAATGGACTGTGAAATAAATTTCTAAATTAATTATATTATGAAATATGCTCGACTATATCGGGATCATTGAAAATTTTCAATTATCACTAATTCTGAATTAACATAGTCCAATTTCTATCACAAATATTTTTATTCAAAAAGATTTTAAAAAAAATTAACTCTCCACATTAATATAAAAGACATAATGGATGGTAGAAAGATGATAGATAAAGGAGATGGTCGTGAAATAATTTTCAATTCAAAGATACTATAATAAATGTTCAACCATCATGAAAATCTAAATAAAATCTCCTCTTGTTGTGAAATATACTGCAGTCACAATTCATCACAATTTCAAAATCTGATAATAATTTTGATGAATTATAAATACAGTTCAATTTGGATAATGATTTCAATTTCTGAATGAATAATCAATAAATAATTTTAAAATTGAAAAATCAATTACAAGAGGAAATTGAAAAGATCTATACAACACAAGAGGGATTAAAAAATATATACAAAAAAATTCAGCACTACTGATACCAATTGGTGTCTCTATTAATGAGGATTATAAGACGACATTGGAGACAAAACAGGATATCACTGACAATAGAATTTTTTAATCACAAGTCCCAAAAAGACAACATTAACCAATCAAGCAAAATTAATTCCGTCTATCAGAGCATGGTGAACCTTTGATACCAAATCAAGCAGTCATCAAAAATATTTACAAATCAATTTCTTTTAATCAGAGCAACAAATGATTTCAAAACAAACATTTTTCAAAACAGTATCAGAGCTGCACAGAAAATATTTTCAAATCATACTTATCAATATGACGGTCACAAAAGATGATTCATTATCCAATGATTAAAAATACCGTTTATTTGAAATCATTTGAGGAATATGAAACTCTCAAGATTCAGTGAATCAACCACACCAAAAAGTAAATTTCAGATTCAAGATATGTGTGTGATTCAATAAATCAATAATTTCAAATGATTGTAAACAAACATATATTCGAATCAAATAATCATGAAATAACAGTGATTTTCAAAGAACATTTTTCAAAAGAATTTCTCAAGATATTTCTAACAAGTATAAGGGAAATTTCAGATCATTTACATCAGGCTTGAGAGATATTCATGATAAAAAAATAACGGTTTTTTCGAAATCACTTGAACAAAATGTAAATCATGAGATACAATGAATCAAGCACACACGAATAATAACTTCAGATCTGAGAGGAGTGTGATATTCAAAATATCAAAAATTTCAAATGATCTCAAACAAACAAAAATCTATACCAGATGATCACGAATGACAGTGAATTTCAAGATGTAAGCAAGATTCAAGATTTTCATTAAGATGAGCAAGGTTGTTTTCCAAATTCAAACAATTTTTGCACATAGAATTAGAAAATTTTCTACTTTCAAATTTCAATTCCAAATCACTGCTTTTGCATCGCAACTCAGAATTTTCAGATTTCAAAGTTTTAATTTTCAGTTGGAGTTTATCAATAGATTTAGTTAAATCAACACACATATAAACTAAATCTTCATAAGAGAAATTTCTTGTCTCTTCGTCTGCTGATTCTCCATCATCTGATTTATCCGAAATATCATCTATATTACCTGTTAAGCATAAATCTGCATTTGAGTTGCCATTTTAGGGTTTTGAGCAGTCGTTAGATTCTCTATACAACACGTTGAGAGTTTTCCAGATATCCTGCGCAGTTAAACAATGAGAGATAAATTTTAATTGATCATTATCAAGATAGGAATAAATAATATGCGTAACACGAGCATTCAAAACCTTATTCTTCTTATCTAACATATCTCCCAAATTTTCAATAATATTCCAATATTCCAAATTAACAGATTTTAAATATAATTCGAATTTTGATTTCCATATTAAATAGTCTGTTCCATTGATAATAATTGGAATATCACTGGACTGACTCTCAGAGGACTAACAACTAGGGATCACCATAACTCTAGAGTTAAAGAATACCTGCTCTGATACCACTTATTGGATCTAGATAACCCTAGAGGGGGGTGAATAGGGTTAATTGAATTTTATCGAGTTATTGAAAAATCACAGATCACAGAATATAGCAGAAATAGAAATGCAGAAAGTAAATGACACAGGATATACCCAACTTCGGCAAAATCCTGCCTACTGCTGCATTCCTAAGGTTTCTACTAGGAGTTAATAACAGATCCCGCTTACAGACATCGTAAACTCGCACTCCCTGCTCCTGTACTAACCCTACGCTCAAAACCCTAGACTGATCGATATCTCCTCGATCAAATTTCCCCTGATTACGACCCTATAACCAGTAACCTAGATTTTACAGACTCTAGCAACTGTCAGTCAACACCCTGACTGATTCCTCTAGAATTTTACAGACTCTAGAAAACTGTTCGTTTGTTTTACAAATTACAACAACACAAACTAAAAATAAAACAAATAGAAATGAAACCCTAATTTAAATAAAGCAATTTAAAAAAAATCCCTTTTTATCTTCAAGTAGGCTTAGCCCAACACAAAGTGACCGGCCTTTTTTCTCATTTGTTCAACCCGTTCTTCCTTTCTCTGAGAAATTAAAATGGCAGCTCCCTAGGGTTTCTTGCTTATTCTTCCAAATCGAAATTGATTACTAAAATGAATGATGGTTCTCTGAAGCTTGAGAAAATTCATGGCTTGCTTTCTGATGCTTCGATTTGGACTTCTCTCTCTGGCACTCGATCGAAACCCTAATAAGATTATGAGTGATTTTTATCTTGAATTCTTTGAATTGAATTTTTTGGATTTCGTTGCCCTCTGCCAGTGATGTAATGGGTGTTTATATAGGATTATAATCATCCTATAATCTCTGATTTCGCATATTGATTTCGATCTGATTTGAATGGTTTCCCTTTTTGATTTTCTCCGATTTGAAATGAAAGCGTGATTTTTGGCTTTTGGTTCCTCAATTTGATTACTTGCTATGAACAACTTTCTCGATTCGTTGCCTAGCTTGAATAAAATTGGCTGATAAAAAATGTTGCCATATCATCCACCTTGAATGGATAAATTGCTCAATTTAAAAATCATTGAAAGATTTGTGTATGCTGAATCATCATACAGTATATGCTCGAAATCATTTGCTCCACAGTATGATTGAAGATGCCAAATATGAACTAATCACCATGTTTTCTTCCAGCTTGATATATGCAATTCTGGAAATTTGATTTAACACATGCCAAAAATATATTGCTTGTTTTATTTCTGGAATGAAAATAATCTCTGCCTTTATGGTTTAATGCAAAAACAAACTTTCAAATATATTCGACTTGAATACATTATCAAAAACTGGAAAGAGATTTTCTGAAAAAGATTTAGTTAAAAAAATGAAAGCTTTCATGAACCAAAATGAAAGATAATCTGCTCACAAATCTTGATTTATCAAAAAGAAGTTCTTGTCAAATTTTTTGCCAACATTGTATGCAACGACCCATTTTGCTTCCTGCAGTTTCATGTACCAATATTCCTTGTGCTTGATTTTTGCGAGTTTCCCTTTATTGTGTATGACTTTTTTTTTATAAATTGAGTTCATGACAAATATGATATTCAAATTAGATACCATTAAATTCTTTCCAGAATCTAATCTGTCACACAACTCCATTTGAAGCTTGACTGTTTAAATGCTGTGCTTCTTGCATTGTTTTGAAACTGCTTGAACATGCCTTGATACTGTTTTACTTCAAATACATGTTGGCTGCACACTTTTGTTGAGTATCATGCTTGCGCTGATTTGTTGAATCATGAACATGTAGTATCCTTTTGCTTTTGAATCTGAAAATACATAGTTGTGTGCACATATATTGGCTCGTTGACTTGCTGTAGTATTTGATCTTGACTATTGCATGCTTCATATACATATAGCCATGTACACATTTGTATGCTCCATCCAGTTTTGACACGCTTGCTTTGTAAATGTTCCACCATGCTTCACTTGAGTTTGCTAAGTGTTTTGCTTGACTTGCTTAATTAGTTCTTTTGTTAACAACTGATCTGCCACCCCATATGTACTTGTATGCATGTTGTAACATAAGTATTCATGCTGCTATGATTCTTCCCATTATTTGTACATGCATGCCTATATTCACAATGCTACACTCTCCATTGTCTTTGCGTTGCTCCATCCATTGTTCATGCTGAATCCATTCTATAAAATGCATTGTGTATTGCACACTTGTGTTTGCTGACTTCATTTGTGCATGTCTCGATGTTGTGTTGCCTTTGTACATTTGAACTGTCATGATACTTTGCTTGCCTCAACTACTTTGTGCATGTGTTGATTTTTCATTGAGTTGTTTTCACGTGTGCACTGAGTCGAGACGGTCCACGTGGCTACTCCTCAGTTGCGCGCTGATTGGCGAGGCAGTGCACACGTGTATATTTATACACGTGTGTATATGCAACCATCAGACAAGTTTTCCTACCCCTGCATCGTATATACATATGTTGTCTGCCTGTGGTATTTACAGTGTGTCACTGTAAATATCACAAGCTGTCCAGACACAGTCGGATGGATATAAAAATCAGATCGAGTCAGAAAAATGATGAGAAACACACCGAAATTCTAAGGCAAATAAAATTTTAAAATAAACATTTATATTCACATGTGTTTTGTAAATTATTTCTATTCCATATACTGTGTGTGTGTTTCTATATATGACAGGTATGAAGATGATTGGACTGACAATGAAGTGCTGTGAAGACTGAAGATAGAAGTTGACAGTGAAAAATACACTAAAGCATATGTATATGAGTGTAACTAAATATATATATATATAATTATATGACTGAGTGTGAGTGTTGTAGAGAGGAACTGTGTAGTAATGAGAGAAATGTACTGATGTTTGTATTAAACAAATTTGACTAAAATAAAATATTATTTTTATTGTGTTCAAACAAATTTGTCTAACATAATCAGTTTATATACAAGTACAATATCATGTGTAATATCTGTGAATGTGTACAAATAGAAGAGTCATATAATTTGTAATGTTTGAATGTTGAAATATAGTATTATATTAAAATAAAATACTGTGTGAATATATGAAATTCTGTACAGTCGTATTCTATTTAAATATAAATATTATATTCCTATCTGTGATGTTGAATAACAGTACAGTAACTAACACATTTTAAATAATATTTATTTGGTTGTTATCATCAAACAAAATGTAACACCCCGAATTTTAGTTAATGCTAAAATTCACTAATCGCAGAATAAATAATCTCATACGTGGGAATTGGGGGTAACGGGCTGCGTCATTGCGTTCGTCTCGGAAAAATACGCAGAATAGAGTCCGAAATTTTGTAAATCGGAGTCCGTATGGCCCAGTTAAGGCCCAATGAAGTTTGCAGAAAAATTAAAGCTAAAAACAGATTTAAAAATTCAAATTCAGATTTCAAAAATCGAACCAGCGGGGCCAGGCGGGAAAATTCCCTCCTAACCATGTCGACAGGCCTGTCGACAGGGGGGTCGACTTGCCTGTCGACTTGCCTGTCGACACGGCGTGTCGAGCCAGAGGGTTTGGGTGCACCAGATTTGGTTTTCTGGCTAGGGCTGGGCTGGGTTCTAGAGATTTCCTAAATCTAACGGACCTAATCTAACCTAAGGTTAATCTAAGGGCCTAAAACACTACCTAATCCTATAAATAAGACCCCAACCCTACCCTAATTCATTCATAATTAGATCTTGTAACTAAACTATGGCAAAATGAAACTTGATCATGGCCTCCACAAATCAATGAAGAGAGTTGCAAGCTAATCAACCTCTAATCAACATCTTCTTCAACTAATTCCACTTCATAAGTTTGCTAATCTAGGTTTTGGTGAGTTTCTGTCACTTTGATGATCAATTGCTAAATTAAGTAGATGAGATATGATGAGATCTATGGTTTTGCATGAGGATTAATGGGTTTTCAAGTCATATGATATGATGTGAATATGCTAATCTATGTTTAATATTAATCCTATGTTTATGCATGTTGAATATGTGAGTTTATGCATGTTGAATATGTGAGTTTATGCATGTTGAATATGTGAGTTTATGCATGTTGAATATGTGAGTTTATGCAAGTTGGATATGTGGGTTTATGCAAGTTAAGTGGTGGGTTTATGCATAATAAGTAATTGATTTTATGCATGCTAAGTAGGTGGTTTTATGCATGCTAAGTGTTTGGTATTATGCATAAATCATGACATGCAAGTTTACCCTTTTAAAATGTGATGCATGCATATGCAAGATGATACCTTTATATGCTATGAATATATATATATATATATATATATATATATATATATATATATATATATATATATATATATATGCATGTTTACCCTCCTTTAAGATGCAAGTCATACATGCAAGTTCAACATGTTATGTAAGTTATGTGTATGCTTATATGCAATTTTAACATGTTATGCAAGTTATGTGTAAGTTATGTGCATGTTGTTATGCAAGTTCATATGCAAGTTATGTGTATGATGTGATGCAAGTTATGTGCATGATGTTATGCAAGTTATGTGTATATTGATATGCAAGTTATGTTTATAATATTATGCAAGTTATGTGTATGATGTTATGCAAGTTAACATGTAACATGTTGTGCAAGTTCACACCTTTAAGACACATGCAAGTTCACCTTTGTATAACCTATGAACACTTATGCAAGTTGCCTTTATGTATGACATATGTATGTTCATGCAAGTTGGGTTATTTAGCAAATGCTAGTTGGGTTAATATTAGGATGTAAGTGGACACCTTTTAACCCATGTTAATGCTAATGTATGCTAAGTGAAACCCATGTTAATTGTGAAAGAATCTTCTCTTGGAAATATGTCGTGTTAGCATAAGTACGTGGGGAAACGATGGGGTTAATAGGCATGTTAATGAAATGGTGTGAAATGGTTATGATTAAGCATACCATAAAATGAATAAGCATAAGTGGGAATTTACCTATTGAGTTAGGTCTACCCCATGGGAATTTACCTATTGAGTTAGGTCTACCCATGTTATGAAAAACTTGATATTAATTAGGGATAATTAATATGGGGGTGATTAATTAGGTGTAATTAATCAACTAAGACACGAGGTTGGACCCTTTTGTAGCGGAAGTCTGCCCGGAACCGACCGGCCATCCAGCGGCTACAAATGATTGGCCCAATGTGAGAGGTCTTAGTCATAAATTAAATACATGATTAAAGTAAAGACACGAGGTTAGACCCTTTTGATGACAGAAGTCTGCCCGGAACCAACCGGCGTATCCAGCAGTCATAAAAGACGGTCTAATGAGAGAGGTCTTTATGAGGTCATGATCTTAATTAAGAAATTAAGAAACACTTAACCATATTAGCATGTAGTGGGACATGAGGGGTTAAGTGGGTGCCTTGGGTGGCATGAGGAAACTAGTGGGTTGCCTTGGGTGGCAATAGAAAAATACGATTAGAATACTTAACCAAGGTGAAACATGTAATTAAACATGATTAAAGGGTTAAGTAAGTGCCATGGGTGGCATGTGAAAATATGATTAAAATACTTAACCAAAGTGGAACATGTAATTAAACATGATTAAAGGGTTTAGTAAGTGCCATGGGTGGCATGTGAAAATCTAGTGGGTACCTTGTATGACAATTAGAATATGATTAAAGGACTTAACCAAAATTTATAACATGTAAGGGGACATGGTTAAAGGGTTAAGTGGGATTCACTAGAAATAACAAGCTTAGGTGGTAGCTTGTGGGGGCCCATTTCAACCAATATCCCAAACGTATCTTTGTGGGCTCGACTCTAGTCGAGTGACGGGACACGCATATTAGGCTTGACTATAAGAGGCCAAACCGGGTTAGCGGTGGCAACGCGGGACCAACGGGTTTCATATGCGTGTGTGGACCCGGGCTGGTTGGTAAGTCGTTGTTGCATCGTGTAGATATAAAGCCGTGCACTGTTGATATTATCTGGTGGCCACGTTGGGGAATGATACACCCCATCGTGGGACCAGCACGGGTATCTACGTAGGGGAGCCGATCGCTTGGGGAGTAGTGGGTACACCTATGTAGTCAGATAGGGGTACACGAAACTACTAAATTACTAAGTACACTTAATGGGATCAACCTTTAAGTAGGAATAACTGGTGTGGTGCAGTGTAGTAATTATCCTTGGGTGGGTGGATGCGTCTTTACGGTTATCTTAGTTTATCCTAAGTATACCTAGCTGCTTAGTGTAGCCATTCATCCCCAGACGTTACCGTATATCAAGCTTATGTCTTCTCTGGTTACTTTAACGATTGTATTGTTAAAGTTATAGGACTCACTCAGACTTATGTCTGACCCCGTTGTTTTTATCTTTTTTCCCAACCCTCAGGTTATCAGAGTGGGCCCAGTACGAGTGGGCTTTGATCAGGCTGCTTTATTCTCTTTTGGAGCTTGGACCATAGGTGTAGAGCTCAGCTTACCCTTTCTTTTATGGCTATCAGTTCATGTATTGGGATTATGTACTTTTATTTATCAGGATGGATATTTTGTACTTGACTCTTATTATGGTTTTGTGATGTAACCAAACATGTTTTACTTTCCGCTGCAATGAAATGATGTTTTGAAATTTCTCAAGTATTACTTATATCTGTCTTGTTGTAATTTTTCTGTTCTATATTCACTTAAAATACTCCACCGATGTTATGGCATTCCCTTAGAGAGTGACCATAGCGGGTGTGGGGTGTTACACGTGGTATCAGAGCAAAGGTTACCAGAACAGATAAAATTTTTAGAAAACTATTTTTCTAAAAACATTTTTGGAAGAAATATTTTCAAAAACATGTCTTTAAAGAGAAGAGTTTTTGAAAGAAAAGCATAATCCCCGATAGCCATATCTTTATCTTTCGAATTCTCCGTTTTGAATCTTTCCTTTTTCGTCTCAGCATGGCTGAAGATCTTTATCTTCCGGACGGTGTAGTGGTACCAGTATGGTATAGGAGGTTGTTAGAGGCTAGGGCCGCCGCTGCAGGTCCAGCAAATGTTCCTCCTCCACCCGTTGCACTCGTTCCTCCTCGCGCGGATACTTTTGCTATGACTTGTAGGAAGTTTAAGGCTATGGGAGGGAAACCTTTTGTGGGAGCTAGGGATTGGCTTAATGAGACGGAAGAGTTAATGGAAATCTTGGAAGTGGAAGAGGGAAAGAAAGTCAGGTTAGCCGCTTGGTTAATGGAAGGAGAGGCCTCGTTCTGGTGGGAGGTCACTAATGGAGAACGCCCTGTTGATTCTTGGATGGATTTCAGGCAAAGGTTTGAGGCAAAGTTTCTCTCAAAAACGGAAGAAAATATGCACGTGGAAAGGCTCTTGAACTTAAAGCAAGGGAACTTGTCGGTGAAAGAATATGTTAACAAGTTTAAGCAGTTAGCGAGATTCAGCATAGACTTGGTAAACACACCGGAAGAGAAAGCTCTGAGGTTCGTTAAAGGCTTAAACGAACCGATGCACGGATTGGCTATGTCTCACATCCCTATGGGGGCCACTTTCGAGAAGCTAGTGGACATGGCACTTATGCATGAGGAAGAGAAGGGTCCCAATGCTAATAAAGCACCCGAGAAGAATGAAGATCGGAAGAAACCTCAACAGCAAAACAAGGGTGGGAAAGGTAACGGTGGCAAGGGAAAAAGAAGTGCTTCAACTGTGGGACACTAGGCCACCTAAGCAAGGATTGTCGCAAGAAGAAGAAGATTGGCTGCTTCCACTGTGACGAAGCAGGACATCTAGTGAAAGACTGTCCTAAGAAAGGGCAAAGGACGGGGTCTACCTCAGGAGGACAGGTGCAAGTTCTTGTGGCACCAGTTCAGGCAAGGGGGCAAGTTCAGGCTCTCGCAGCTCCACCGGTTCGAGAAAGAGGTAGAACTATTTCCGTGGAAAGTTTAGTTTTCCTGTTTGATCATCCTGTCCGTACTTTATTTGATTTTGACGCATTGAGTTCGTTTATCTCATCATTGTTAGTTGAGTCACTGCACTAAGACACCAGTTGGTAGATGATCCCTTAGTTGTTTCAAACCCAATTGGGCTCCATGATGTGTTTGGGTTTGAAAGTTTCTATACTTAGCGTTGAGTTTAGGTGTGATGCTTGTTGGGCTTCACGGGCTATGGGTTAGTTTTGGGCATGGACTGGTTATCCAGTAGGGGTGTCGTTCTTGATTTTGAAGGGAGAGTTGTTAGGCTTATAACCCGCTTGGGTAACACTCTCGAGATCTCTTGTAATCCCATAGAATCTGTTATGCTAAGTTATCTAGAATCGCTTGACACGTCGGTCTAGAGTTTGCGATCTGTTAGAGTGGTCCGGGAATACTCGGATGTGTTTGAGGAGGTGAAGGGCTTACCTCCGGAGCGGGAGATTGACTTCCAAATATATCTGGTAGACAATGCCAAACCAGGGTCTTGGCCAGTGTGCCACGTGGCTCCTCGTGAGAGGAGGGAACTCCATAAGCAAGTAGGCAATTTGCTTTAGAAGGGGTTTAGAAGACGAAGTATATCGGAGTGGGGTGCTCCGGTAGTTTTTGCCACGAAGGCGGATGGGTCCCTCAGACTTTGTGTAGGCTAAAGAGAGCTAAATAAACTCACAAAGAAGAATAGACAACCATTGTCGAGGATTGATGATCTCTTTGATCAGTTGGTGGGCGCCTCAGTATTTTCGCAGTTGGACTTAGCCACGAGGTTTCGTCAGTTGAGAGTGACTGAGGATAGTATAGAGAAGACTACCTTTAGGACTCCAGATGGTTTTTATGAGTGGCTGGAGATGCCATTTGGTTTGACGAACGCCCCCGCATGTGATGAGAAGGGTGTTCAGGGAGTACCTAAATAAGTTCGTAATGGTCTTTGTAAATGACATCTTGGTCTTTTCTAGGAGCGAAATAAGTTTTCGTATGTGCTCAATAGGATGAGCAAAGCCAGTTATGGGATAAACGGCGGTTTTTCCAGAGTTGGACAAGGGCTTAATTATTTAGCCGTTTTTACTAGTATCATCTCACGTAGGTCGTCTGAATTCGAAGGAGGTATCCCTTGGGTGGTTGTCTAATATTGGTTTAGGCCTTTGGGGCTTGCATTTGGGGGATGTCGAGTTCGACTAAGGTGGTCTGCGTGAGATATGGATAGTTGTGACGATTTTGCATGGGAGAATATCCTGATTTTCTCTAGAAGTGGAGAAAAGCATGCCTTACATCTCAGAGAAGTGTTGGAGACTCTTCGAGCACATTGTCTTAAAGCTAAATTCTCTAAATGTCATTTTTGGAGAAGAGAAGTGCGATTCTTAGGGCATGTGGTCTCTAAGGAAGGGATAGCTGTGGATCCCGCAAAGATAGTATCTATCCAGGATTGGAAAGTTCCTAGGAATGCTACCGAAGTAAGAAGTTTCTTGGGGTTGGCAGGATATTATAGGAAGTTCATCAAAGACTTCGCGAAGATATCAGCCCCATTAACCCGCTTGACGAAGAAGAATCTGGTTTTCTCATGGGACGAGATGTACCAAGACATGAAGCGAGTTTTCTTTTTGGTCGGTATGAAGAAAGACATGGCCGAGTATGTCGCTAGATGCTTGGTGAAAGCGGAGCAAAAGAAACCAAGTGGGTTGCTTCACCCATTGAAAGTTCCGCTAAGGAAATGGGATAGTGTCTCAAAGGATTACCGAAATCAAGGAAGGGTAATACGGGGATTTGGGTTTTGGTAGATAGACTTACTAAGTGTGCCCATTTCATACCCGTGAAGAGCAAGAGGACTATTCCATGTCTAGCTTCAGTTTACATCCGAGAGATTATTAGATTGCATGATGTACCTTCCAGTATAGTGAGCGATCGAGATCCTATCTTCACTAAAGAGTTTTGGAAAAGTTTGCAAGAGGCGGTAGGGACTCAGCTGTATTTGAGTACCGCATATCATCCTCAGATAGACGGCCAAACCGAGAGGGTGAATCGTATTTTAGAAGACCTTTTGAGGCTATGTATCTTGGATTTAGGAGGTACATGGGAAGAGCATCTTCCATTGGTGGGGTTGCCCGACAGACTTAGTGGTGTACATGATGTATTCCATATGAGGAAGGGCCTACATAAGATCGTAGAGGCGAAAGAGCCAAGCTTGCTTAAAGAAGTAAGGTAGAGCGTGATGTGATTATTCGACGAGCTCCTACCCGCATCCTTGGGTCAGAGATTAGGGAGTTGAGAAACAGAGAGGTTCGACTAGTCAAAATGAAAAAGGAGAGAAAGTGAGAGCAATGCTACTTGGGAGACAGAAGCGAAGATGCGTTCGTTATGCCCATCCCTTTTTGAGGGTATGTGCTTTAGACGTCTCCTTTATCGGTTGTCTAGTGCTTATCTTATCCTTAGTATGTCCTCTCATTTGTACCTTTGACCTTTAGATAGGGTAAACCTATGGTTGAAACATGTGTTTGAGACATGTTATGGTTGATGGATGCAAGTGGATGCAAGTGTTTGCTAGTGGTTGCTCGTGGATGCATATACACACACTTTAGGCACTAGATCGGCTCAATCACTTCATATTGCATATTGCATAAAATTGTATGTAGGAAGCTATATTTATGGATGTATAATGATTGTGTTATCATATGGATGATGCATTTTGGTGAATGATTGTGCACTCATGTAGATATTGTATGTGTCGATAGGGTTCTCTCGCATACATAATGGATGCATGGCACTATCATGGTTTGCATATGTTCATACATTAGATAGGGAACATATACACACACTTTTTGCATATGCTCATACATCATTAGAAACTGTTTAAGGACAATGGATGCCCGTGGTTGATGGTTTGAGTAGATGGTTGTTTGGATGGTAGGATATGCATTCTCCTTAGCTTAGAGATTTCGGGGACGAAATCCTTTAAGGAGGGGAGAATGTAACACCCCGAATTTTAGTTAATGCTAAAATTCACTAATCGCAGAATAAATAATCTCAGACGTGGGAATTGGGGGTAACGGGCTGCGTCATTGCGTTCGTCTCGGAAAAATACGCAGAATAGAGTCCGAAATTTTGTAAATCGGAGTCCGTATGGCCCAGTTAAGGCCCAATGAAGTTTGCAGAAAAATTAAAGCTAAAAACAGATTTAAAAATTCAAATTCAGATTTCAAAAATCGAACCAGCAGGGCCAGGCGGGAAAATTCCCGCCTAACCATGTCGACAGGCCTGTCGACAGGGGGGTCGACTTGCCTGTCGACACGGCGTGTCGAGCCAGAGGGTTTGGGTGCACCAGATTTGGTTTTCTGGCTAGGGCTGGGCTGGGTTCTAGAGATTTCCTAAATCTAACGGACCTAATCTAACCTAGGGTTAATCTAAGGGCCTAAAACACTACCTAATCCTATAAATAAGACCCCAACCCTACCCTAATTCATTCATAATTAGATCTTGTAACTAAACTATGGCAAAATGAAACTTGATCATGGCCTCCACAAATCAATGAAGAGAGTTGCAAGCTAATCAACCTCTAATCAACATCTTCTTTAACTAATTCCACTTCATAAGTTTGCTAATCTAGGTTTTGGTGAGTTTCTATCACTTTGATGATCAATTGCTAAATTAAGTAGATGAGATATGATGAGATCTATGGTTTTGCATGAGGATTAATGGGTTTTCAAGTCATATGATATGATGTGAATATGCTAATCTATGTTTAATATTAATCCTATGTTTATGCATGTTGAATATGTGAGTTTATGCATGTTGAATATGTGAGTTTATGCATGTTGAATATGTGAGTTTATGCATGTTGAATATGTGAGTTTATGCATGTTGAATATGTGAGTTTATGCAAGTTGGATATGTGGGTTTATGCAAGTTAAGTGGTGGGTTTATGCATAATAAGTAATTGATTTTATGCATGCTAAGTAGGTGGTTTTATGCATGCTAAGTGTTTGGTATTATGCATAAATCATGACATGCAAGTTTACCCTTTTAAAATGTGATGCATGCATATGCAAGATGATACCTTTATATGCAGTGAATATATATATATATATATATATATATATATATATATATATATATATATATATATATATATATGTATGCATGTTTACCCTCCTTTAAGATGCAAGTCATACATGCAAGTTCAACATGTTATGTAAGTTATGTGTATGCTTATATGCAATTTTAACATGTTATGCAAGTTATGTGTAAGTTATGTGCATGTTGTTATGCAAGTTCATATGCAAGTTATGTGTATGATGTGATGCAAGTTATGTGCATGATGTTATGCAAGTTATGTGTATATTGATATGCAAGTTATGTTTATAATATTATGCAAGTTATGTGTATGATGTTATGCAAGTTAACATGTAACATGTTGTGCAAGTTCACACCGTTAAGACACATGCAAGTTCACCTTTGTATAACCTATGAACACTTATGCAAGTTGCCTTTATGTATGACATATGTATGTTCATGCAAGTTGGGTTATTTAGCAAATGCTAGTTGGGTTAATATTAGGATGTAAGTGGACACCTTTTAACCCATGTTAATGCTAATGTATGCTAAGTGAAACCCATGTTAATTGTGAAAGAATCTTCTCTTGGAAATATGTCGTGTTAGCATAAGTACGTGGGGAAACGATGGGGTTAATAGGCATGTTAATGAAATGGTGTGAAATGGTTATGATTAAGCATACCATAAAATGAATAAGCATAAGTGGGAATTTACCTATTGAGTTAGGTCTACCCCATGGGAATTTACCTATTGAGTTAGGTCTACCCATGTTATGAAAAACTTGATATTAATTAGGGATAATTAATATGGGGGTGATTAATTAGGTGTAATTAATCAACTAAGACACGAGGTTGGACCCTTTTGTAGCGGAAGTCTGCCCGGAACCGACCGGCCATCCAGCGGCTACAAATGATTGGCCCAATGTGAGAGGTCTTAGTCATAAATTAAATACATGATTAAAGTAAAGACACGAGGTTAGACCCTTTTGATGACAGAAGTCTGCCCGGAACCAACCGGCGTATCCAGCAGTCATAAAAGACGGTCTAATGTGAGAGGTCTTTATGAGGTCATGATCTTAATTAAGAAATTAAGAAACACTTAACCATATTAGCATGTAGTGGGACATGAGGGGTTAAGTGGGTGCCTTGGGTGGCATGAGGAAACTAGTGGGTTGCCTTGGGTAGCAATAGAAAAATACGATTAGAATACTTAACCAAGGTGAAACATGTAATTAAACATGATTAAAGGGTTAAGTAAGTGCCATGGGTGGCATGTGAAAATACGATTAGAATACTTAACCAAAGTGGAACATGTAATTAAACATGATTAAAGGGTTAAGTAAGTGCCATGGGTGGCATGTGAAAATCTAGTGGGTACCTTGTATGACAATTAGAATATGATTAAAGGACTTAACCAAAATTTATAACATGTAAGGGGACATGGTTAAAGGGTTAAGTGGGATTCACTAGAAATAACAAGCTTAGGTGGTAGCTTGTGGGGGCCCATTTCAACCAATATCCCAAACGTATCTTTGTGGGCTCGACTCTAGTCGAGTGACGGGACACGCATATTGGGCTTGACTATAAGAGGCCAAACCGGGTTAGCGGTGGCAACGCGGGACCAACGGGTTTCATATGCGTGTGTGGACCCGGGCTGGTTGGTAAGTCGTTGTTGCATCGTGTAGATATAAAGCCGTGCACTGTTGATATTATCTGGTGGCCACGTTGGGGAATGATACACCCCATCGTGGGACCAGCACGGGTATCTACGTAGGGGAGCCGATCGCTTGGGGAGTAGTGGGTACACCTATGTAGTCAGATAGGGGTACACGAAACTACTAAATTACTAAGTACACTTAGTGGGATCAACCTTTAAGTAGGAATAACTGGTGTGGTGCAGTGTAGTAATTATCCTTGGGTGGGTGGATGCGTCTTTACGGTTATCTTAGTTTATCCTAAGTATACCTAGCTGCTTAGTGTAGCCATTCATCCCCAGACGTTACCGTATATCAAGCTTATGTCTTCTCTGGTTACTTTAACGATTGTATTGTTAAAGTTATAGGACTCACTCAGACTTATGTCTGACCCCGTTGTTTTTATCTTTTTTCCCAACCCTCAGGTTATCAGAGTGGGCCCAGTACGAGTGGGCTTTGATCAGGCTGCTTTATTCTCTTTTGGAGCTTGGACCATAGGTGTAGAGCTCAGCTTACCCTTTCTTTTATGGCTATCAGTTCATGTATTGGGATTATGTACTTTTATTTATCAGGATGGATATTTTGTACTTGACTCTTATTATGGTTTTGTGATGTAACCAAACATGTTTTACTTTCCGCTGCAATGAAATGATGTTTTGAAATTTCTCAAGTATTACTTATATCTGTCTTGTTGTAATTTTTCTGTTCTATATTCACTTAAAATACTCCACCGATGTTATGGCATTCCCTTAGAGAGTGACCATAGCGGGTGTGGGGTGTTACACAAAAATCATATAATTGTGTATACAACAACGTTATATACAACTAGTGCGAAATCTCGCACCCATAGCTGGGGTCGAGATCCCGAGCCCAGCAGGCGCGAAATCTTGCGCCCACGGCTGGGTTCGAGATCTCGAGCCGAGTAGAGCGAGATTTTGCGCCCGCATCTGGGTTCGAAATTTCAAACCCACCGGGTTCGAAATTTCAAACCCAGAGGTCTCGAAATTTCGAACCTGTACCCGGGTTCGAAATTTCAAGGCACGAGGCTGTGGGCTCGAATTTCTTGCATATGGCCTCCTTTTCTACCTAATCCTACCTACTCCTTCCTACTCCCACTCCTATAAATAGCCCATGGGCTCACACTTCAAAGGGGTTGGATTTTCTTCACTCAAGACCTCCCTAAAGCTTCATGAGCTCCATTATTGGCATCTCCTATTTGAGGAAGAAGGAAAATTAAATATTCTTTTTCCCAAATACCTAGCATATTTCAATTATGAAAGTGAATGTAAGGAGCATGGCTCCACCTTGTAATTCTTGAGTGATTAATAAAAGTTCAACATCCTTCCAAAGTGGACATAGGCCTAATCCACGGTCGAACCACTATAAAAACTTGTGTCATTTACTACCTTCTCTTACCTAGTCTTGCGACCAAATTAACTATTCTTAGTGATAGGAATTTTTGGTGTTTACAACATTTTTTCCCGTCAACAGTTAATATATGATATTGAGATATTATATTATCAGTTGACAATATTGAAATGTATTTTTATGATGGCTTGTGCAAATTGGGTTAATGACTTGAATGTCGCCTATTATAAGAACTGTTGTATATACAGTTAGAATTGCTAATCCGTTTTTGTAAAGTATCTCAGAAATGAACGTAAGTTTTAAATTGGATACCAATTGTTTTAAGGAACAATTAGATGGATTATTTTTAATTAATTATATTATAAATTAATTTAAAAAGCAAAGGTTAACTATAATTAGTTAATCAGGTTAGTTAGGTAGATTTAAATCAACTATTTTAATGCGAATTAATTATTAAGTTAATTTGTTTCAATTAATTAATAAATTAATTGATTTCAATTAATTTGATAAAGGAGGTTTTAATAAAGGGTTGTTTTTAAACTTGACAAGGTTTAAATTACCAGATTGGTTAGATTTAATAGTAATTTAAATTTGGATAAATATTCCCAGAAGGGTTTTTTAACTGATTTAATCTTTTAATTAAGTAAGTTTTAAAGATAAATTTAGTTATAAAGGAAAAAGGTAAATAAATCGATAATTTGGATTAAATTCCCCTGATTTAATATCAAGTTTAATTGATGAATGTTTCAAAACAACAACATTGGTTTGAAATGATTTAAAATTTAGAAATCGAATAGATTACAAATTGTGGTTTGTCGAATGTTTTGGTTATCGAACTTCTACGAATCTTGACGATAAGAATGATTTCGACTCAAGGTCTGAGAGGTTATTAAAGTGCCCCAACTTGAACGATTTCACTATTATCTGATAGATCGGATTAGTTTGTGTTCAAAATGAGTTGCGGAGTTGAATATCGTTTCAGCCATGGAAACGGATATTCGAGAGTGAGATTATCACATGAGATTGATAATAAGAGTTTTGTTAATAAATTTTGTTTTAAAATAAATATATATACCAAAGTTAATATTTGAAGTTAAATAATTTAAGATTATTTAGAAAAAGTCTTAGCAGATCCAATGGAAATAAGTATGTTTATTTTATTTTATATTTGATAGTTAATGAACCGACTATCAAATATGTCCCTTTTTCGTTATCATTTCGAAGAGACCGGAATCTAAATTCCACTTCGATTTGATATATATACGGTTTGAGTCAGAAATGATTGAAGACCGTTGAAAACGGTGTTATGCAAAGGCTATTCTGTCAATCCTAGGTAGAAATTACATATGATGGATTTATATAATAGTGCCTTCGGTTTTTCAAGCCCCAGGACAACTTGTATGGACGAATGTCTGACAGAGTATACCTAACAGATCTCGTAAGTTGATCTTTTCAAAACTATGTTTGGTAGCGGAGGAATTCGTTTCTCTTAGCTTTTTACCCATGGTTTTGAGGAAATTAATTTGTGATTTGACGGGTTTGACAATGTGGCAATCAAAGTAAATAAAGATATGTTGTGTAACGACCCAGGAAAAAATTCGACACTCGAATTTTCGACAATAATACATAAATCCATATTACTTGCCAAAACCCAAGTATCGAATCCCAAATTGTTAATAGAAAGAAGTTAGAGGATGAGAAGTAGAAAGAAAGAAATATTGGAATAGAAGGAAGAAGGAGAACATCACATTAGAATCTCACAACGGAACAAATAAAATATAATATAACAAATCTTTTTATATAGAAGAACTTGTATATACATACCAATCATCATAGTACAACATATATCAGTCATAGCGGAAAAATAACTTTACATAACTAGAGGTGAAGTGTCCTGCTTCCAGCTCCTGAAGCTCCAAGCAAAACCTAACCTGGAAATATACTCGGTCTGACCCGAGCACATTTGAAGCAAAGCAAAATTCATTGGGTCAGTTTGGAATACTTTCACTGATAAATTTACAGCACAAACAACTTGTTTAACTTTGGAAAATCCTTTTGAAATAAAAGGATAATAGTAAGACCAGTCCACACATAAACACAGACAGTTTTTACCTTACTATAACCCAAAACATTTCTGAAATCATAACTTATTCTGGTATTATAATAGTGTCTAAACACAAATAAATAACAATCTAGCGGAATGCTTGCATCTCGCGCCTCACATATATAGTATACAATCAAAACCGCAGGCGCTTATCAAAGATTGGATTCCGACTATACCATGGTATGGAACCACCTGCCGATAGTGTATCTCTAGAGGCGAATACACTAGGTTCAATAAGAATGTCTTGCAACCTGGCTAACACATGACCGACCACTCATTTCGCTTGAGTATATCAAATGTATATCACCAACGGTTGGGATCAGCAACCGTTTCACGAAAAGGGACAGCATCGAAATAGAATAAAGAAGCAAATGGAATTTCTCTAGATAGGTGATTATACACGCTAACGGGAGCGACCCACATAGCCATGCTGCCTGCCCGATTTTTTTCATTTCCCGGTTGATGAGGCTTGAGGTCAGAATTTACCTTTAAAACATCTGGTCATCATTCACTTTGAATACCACATTGTCAGATCCGTCAAATCACTAATTGACGTCCACAAATATACTCTGGGTACAAAAGAAGTGCCCCTCTTCGCCACCAACTCGGTATATTTTTAAAAATCAACGTACGTGGTTTTTAGGAAATACTCTGTCAAACATTCGTCCATATAAGTCATCCAGGAACAGGATGAACTGAAGGCACCCGCCTACTGCATCCAATATTGGAATCACCCCATGGATCAGTAGCGAGAAGTCCTTGCAAATCCGTAGATTCCAACCACGACAGAATCACTATATCTCTGCGTTGCAACACAGATATTTTAAGCAATCCTTCCGCTTATGAAAACCACAGTCTTCAGTGCTCCATCTTCACTCTTCCTGATTTCGTATTTGCTAGTTCGAAATGGTTCTCAAATATAAATTCGATCCCGGTCTTTCTGTACCAACAATCGTATGGGTCAAGTTTGATAGTCAGTTGTTTAACTATCAAATAACAATCATGTAAATAAAATGAGTTCACCGATTCAATACTTGGCATCGCTTGGCCTATTTAAAAATAATTAACAAGATGATTAATAAACTTCTAATTCTTCCAATATATTTAAACCTTATATTTACCCTTATTTTATAACAGGATTCTCAATATTATTTTATGTGCTTAAGAACATGTTTATATTTACCTAAATTTCCATTTCCTTACCATAGAAAATATCGTTATATTTTCCAAAACCTTTTTCCACATTTCCTTAAATTTTGGCAGCTCGATATATACATATATATAACTTGATGGTATTAAACAAATTACTGATTTTGATACGGGCAAAGTATATGTCAAATTGTATAATTTAAAACCAAATATTTTTATTTACATTGTAAATATACTATTTATATTCTAAAATCTCTCACTTATGTTCAATATTCTTCGTATGGAACAGTTAACCAATTTCAACACTTTCCGCTCATTCCAAACTAATATCATTCCTCGATAATAGTGAAATCGTTCAAGTTGGGGTATTTTATTTACCTCTCAGACCTTGATCGATAACATTCTTATCTAAGAATAAATAATAGTTTGTCACTTAACCACTGATATTAAACCATCATAAAAACTTATTTACCATCTCGGTTTCAAATCTGGTTTTATAAATCATTTCTTATATTTTAAATCCTCATTCAACAATCTCTTTTCTTAATTCCTTTAATTAAGTAAATATTTACTAAAATATCACTTTTAGTCTAAACATAATTTCACTTATAACTTTTGGATTTTTATAAAAATCCCACATCAAATAATCTGCTTCCATATATTCGGGCATTTTTATAATAACATTATCTTGGGTTTGAAATCCACTTACCACCTTCTTTACAACAAGACCTCATTACTTGGAATTTATTTCCAAAAGCCATTTACCAATATTTAACACAACCCAATTGTATGTATTTCCTTTCCGTTTTGAAAATCTTATTTCAATTACTGTGCTTAATTTAATTCTTTAACATTAAGTCATCATTTTTGGTTTAAAAGCCCTTTTAAAACCTTGTTTGGATTGCTACCACATCACTTATAAAAATCTATCAAGCATCTTAACAACTTCTCATATTTTATTCTAAAACCATTGCCATATTCCAATCTATTACTAATCCATTTATCATCTCCCTTAATAATGTTATTTAAATTGAATTCCCTTTACTTAATTTAGCAATTAAGTAAAATCTTATTTTAATCTCCACATTCCCTTGCCAAATCTATTCGCAAATCTCGTTTTGTAAATTTGGATTATAACTCCCTTTCTAAAACTCTCATCACCTCTTCGATCAAACTTATCATCACCTAATTACTTCTACATTGAATTCCAAACTAAAATCATTTCTTTAATTATTATTAATTAAAATAATAATTAATTTTAACATTAACTAAATTAAAAATAGTTAACTTTAATATTAATAGAATTATTATCATTTTTAAAAGCTTATTAAATAATAATTAACGTTATTAACACTAATCTATTCGATAATTACTTTGGATTACAGCTAATCGAAGATTAACTAATATGTAACACCATTTGTTAAATTCAAATTAATTTCATTATCAATTAAAACGGTTGATTTTTTTGTCAACCGTGCATATCAGTTAACAATTAACTAATTTTCATTTTTCATTTCCCCTTTTAAATTAATTAAATAGCTTAATTAATTTAAAAACATCATTTTATTGTTTTAAAAACAATTATTCCATTTTACCAACCCGTGTGTAATTTCTTTGGCTTTCTGCTTTTAGAACTTGTCTAGATCATAAGATTTTATTATTTAAACCATTTTAATAATTTCTTTTATAAACTCAATTTAAAATATTTATTCATAAATTTCTATTTTAATTATTTATATATAATAACTGAAAAACTTCAATTCAGTTATAAATTAATTTATAACTTTAAAACTTCGTCCATCCACCAGACGGTAAAATGACGTCTAAAAACAATATATTTTTGGCCATTCACTGCCAACCACCCAGTCAATATTGTCGATTGATTTTAAACACAACAATGACAAATGTCTATTCAACCATCAACATTCAAACCGGTTTTAATATCATTCATGGTGAATAATTCCTATATATGAATAATATGCACAACAAATAATATACAATTTTATTTGAGGAATTCGATTGGATTCCTCCAACCTGTCCTTCCCTGCATCACAGATAACATTTTGATAATAATATACGAATTAAGTTTCAATAATATAATGATGAAATATAAATAACGGCAACCAATCAAAAAATAAACAATCAATTAACATCCATAGCATCCAATCAACCAATTTATACTGTTAACAATAAATTATATTTTTCTATGAATTTAACACATCACAGGATTCCAGAAGGTGTGAGAATTAACTCACCAGTATTATTTGGGTTGACGGTCGACATTTTGTTCCATTTAAGTTTAAACAACCGTTTAAAATTATCAGAAATTCCAAACAGCTCCAATCGATTCCCAGTCAGCATCATCATCTAGGCCTCGTCCCTGCGATCCCAACGGATCCTATTTCGTTGAATTTCATTACCGTATGAAATAGTTACGATCGATTTAAGTTTAAACAAGCTTTAATTATGAATTAATCTAATTATTATTAATATAAATTCCTAATTACCTTTTACTTAGTCAACTTCCACGTCATCAGGCCATTATTTTTTCTCATGCATTTTGATTCATCTAATCCGCTTCACCCTGACTTTCTTCCACCAGGTAACCAAACCTCCCTAATTCGAAAAAGGATGCAACCATAAGAGCACCCTTACGTCGCCATCGCTTGACCTGGAAACCCCCTTACGTCACCGCCTGCACCACCGATCCCAGACCCCGCTTCGACCAGAGTATCGCCGCCCTCCTTAGCCTCGATAGTACAAATCGGTGATGAACAGAATTTGTTCCTATGGTGATTTCTCCGACCATACTCACCCGGAGACCACTGCACTACCTGGATCAGCTACGCCTCCCCTTCGTCGACCGACCTCCTTCAGGCACTCGAATCCGACAGTGCCTCCACCACCTGGAAACGATCAAAACTAAGTGACAACTTCAAAACCCAACCCCAAATCAACCTCTAAGATCAACTCAACCCCACGACCACCACAGCCAGTTTCAGACCGAACACCCAAAGGACAAAACATCCCTCTGCTCGTCCTCTACAACATCTCCTCATATACCATCATCAAACCCTCACTCAAACTCCTCCAATTTAGAGAAAAACGAAATCAGATCTACTAGATTGTTGGCCGATTCTGGCCACCATAGGTGTCTGATCAACCCCAAGTTTTTACATTAGCTAGATATCACTGAGATCTTCAATTTTGCTTCAGATTCCACTAGCCAATTCGCTATGGATTTAAAGATATAAATTGTTTTGTGTTTAAGGGTTAAAGTGCAAAATCTGAAGAAAAATGGACGGGATAAAACATTTGGAATGAATTGGCTGATGATTTAGGGTATATAAAGATGGAAAAAATATTATTATATGTCGATGTGACTAACGATATTATTTTTCGTGTCTATTGTAATTTCGAACACTATTTATTGGCTCCTGAACTCATATACAAACTACGTTTGCAACGAGAATGGACGTCATAAAATAATTTGACGTTACGGTCCCAATGAAACTTGTTTCATTGAATTCCGAGTCCGTTTGCTCAAACGGCGCTCATTCCAAATGGTCATTTTACTTGCATTTTATTTTGTTGTGCTCACAAATTAACTCCGATTGACGCCAACTTGAAATCTTGCAATAATTAGCTGTTGCGGTCTGAATAAAATTTGTTTTGCCGAAAACGGAGGTCATTTGAATAATGGCCCTTTATAAAGGTCCAATTTAGATTAAAATAAACCAATTTTAAAATACCTCAATATAATATAAATAAAATATTATTATCAGCCATACACGAGCAGTATTTCATACATTACCAGAATAAAATATCCCGGGTTGAATTCCAAGCCAAATCGATATTCAAAAAAATAAAAACTCTTTGTTTTATATAAATAAATCGCTGTAATATATAAACGAATTTCATAGCGACTATTTTAAAATTTGATTTGGACATAAAACAAAATCTACACTATGAAAACTGGAATTTTCTCTTTCATTAGAAAATATTATCCAACATATTCAGACATTTCTTGTTTCGAGATAATCTGACCGATATTGGATCCTATACAGCCAATTAAAGTCTAAAATGCAATATTATGAACTACCATGCCGTTGTAGCTCGTTTTATAATTAATTTATAAATTAAATATTCAATCGTCGTTTTATAAATGAAATCGCTACTATCATTTCAATATAAACCATTTTAAACCATTTTAAATTGCCCGATCACATTATACTGCAGATTCAACATTTATCCAAATATTTTGGAATTTAAAATATTATTATATCATTAATATAAATAAATATTCAATACAAAATGATTATATTCAATTATTTAATTTCAAACCAATATTTTGAATAATAAAATAATTCAAATAATTGGACAGAAACTACGGGACGTTACATTCCTCCCCCCTTAAAAGAATTTCATCCCCAAAATTGCAAAGGCAGAAAAAACGTTATGACCTACTATGTTTACAAAAAATTTTGATTTAAAACTCGGTTTTATTTACAAACTAACCCAGTTGGTTTCAAAACCAATTTATTTCAAATAATAGAATTTTCCAAAAATCTTCAAAAAATTTATAACACCTTAATTTTGGAAATTTTTTGGTAGAGTCTCCCCTGTACGGAGGGACATCTGCAATATCGCAGGTTCAACCAATATATACCTCGACCAACACGGTCGGAAAAATTCAAAATCCAAACTTAAAACCCAAAATTTTATATTTTGCATTGGGGTACCTTTTGGCGAGCATTATTATGCAATAAGCGATATATTACACTCAAACTTGCTTATTTATTATGCAGTTCTTGTTCAACTGGATTCGATTAACTCCATAATTTCCTTGAATGAATTTTAAAGTTGAATTTTCTCTTCTGCACCTGTTCTCAACTTCAATGAACTTCATTAATCCCCAAACAATGTCAATCAGGTTCAACATATCGATATCATCCTTGTAGTTCATATCATTCATACCAACCAATTGGAAATAATCATACCCCTTTATTCAATTCTCATGAATTTAATTATAACCAAGGCTTAGCAGTCCATTCATTATTCCTCGATCAAGTTTCAAATCAATATCTATGCAACTAACTATATAATCGAAACAATTCATTGATTTCCAAATATTCCACTGACTTACTATTTTCCAATCACAAGTCAAATTCCAAAATTTTCAAGTATGATTACATCCTATATGGTTTACTTTAACAAGTATAATTTAGATTAAATATTAATATTACCATTTACACCTCATATTTGAGATTTCCTTTAAATATCCACTCAGACTCATAAAATTTGGATTGATTTTTTTTAACTTATTCATTTCAGCTTGGGTTCCAACCAAATCTATCCATTTTCAGATTTATATTCAAGCAGTAAACCATACAATCCAAACATATAATTTAAATTAACCTTAGAAAATCTAAATGACTTACCCATATTATAATATTTGTGAAAATACTTACTTTTATTATTTTATAAAATAAATTGGGCAAAAATAATTACAACGCTCTCATATATATTCAAACTCAATCTAGGGTATTGCTAACCACATCTCTATTGAGTCACACCACAGAGCCAAGGTTATTACTAAACCAATAGCTCTGATACCACTGTAACGACCCAGGAAAATATTCGACGCTCGAATTTTCGAAAATAATACATAAATCCATATTACTTGCCAAAACCCAAGTATTGAATCCCAGATTGTTAATAGAAAGAAGTTAGAGGATGAGAAGTAGAAAGAAAGAAATATTAGAATAGAAGGAAGAAGAAGAACATCACATCAGAATCTCACAGCAGAATGAATAAAATATAATATAACAAATCATTTTATACAAAAGAACTTGTATATACGTATCAATCATCAGAGTACAACATATATCAGTCACAGCGGAAAAATAACTTTATATAACTAGCGGTGAAGCCTCTTGCTTCCAGCTCCTGAAACTCCAAGCGAAACCTAACCTGGAAATAAACTCGGTCTGACCCGAGCACATTTGAAGCAAAGCAAAATTCACCGGGTCAGTCTGGAATTCTTTCGGTGATAAATTCACAGCACAAACAACTTGTTTAACTTTGGAAAATCCTTTTGAAATAAAAGGATAATAGTAAGACCAGTCCACACATAAACACAGACAGTTTTTACCTTACTATAAACCAATTTTTTTTTGAAAGTATAACTTATTCTGGTATTATAATAGTGTCTAAACCAAATAAATTACAATCAAGCGAAACGCTTGCATCTCACGCTCCACATATAAAGTATACAATCAAAACCGCGGGCGCTTATTGGAGATTGGATTCCGACTATGGCAAGGTATGGAACCACCTGATGATAGTGTATCTCTAGAGGCGAATACACTGGGTTCAACAAGAACGTCTTACAACCCGGCCCACACATGACCGACCACTCATTTCGCTTGAGTGTATCGAATGTATATCACTAACGGTTGGGATCAGCAACCGTTTCCCGAAAAGGGACAAATCGAATTAGATTAAAGAAGAAAATGGAATTTCTCTAGATAGGTGATTATACACCCTAATGAGAGCGACCCACATAGCCATGCTGCCTGCCCGATTTTTGTCATTTCCCGGTTGACGAGGCTTGAGGTCAGATTTTACCTTTAAAAAATCTGGTCATTATTCACTTTGAATGCCACATTGTTAGATCCGTCAAATCACTAATTGACGTCTACAAATATACTCTGGGTATAAAAGAAGTGCCCCTCTTCACCACCAACTCGGTATACTTGTAAAAATCAACGTACGTGGTTTTTAGGAAATACTCTGTCAAACATTCGCCCATACAAGTCATCCTGGAACAGGACGAACTGAAGGCACCCTCCTATTGCATCTAATATAGGAACCACCCCCATGTATCAGTAGCGAGAAGTCCTTGCAAATCCGTAGATTCCAATCATGAGAGAATCATTATATCTCTGCGTTGCAACAAAGAGATTTTAAGCAATCCTACCGCTTATGAAAACCACGGTCTTCAGTGCCCCATCTTCACTCTTCCTAATTTCGTATTTGTTGGTTCGGAATGGTTTTCAAATATAAATTCAATCCTGGTCTTTCTGTACGAACAATCGTATGGGTTAAGTTTGATAGTCGTTTGTTTAACTATCAAATAACGATCATGTAAATAAAATGAGTTCAGAGATTCAGTACTTGGCATCGCTTAGCCTCTTTAAAAATAATTAACAAGATGATTAATAAACTTCTAATTCTTCCAATATATTTAAACCTTATATTTACCCTTATTTTATAACAGGATTCTCAGTACTATTTTATATGCTTTAGAACATGTTTATATTTACCTAACTTTCCATTTCTTTCCCATAGAAAATATCGTTATATTTTCCAAAACCTTTTTCCACATTTCCTTAAATTTTGGCAACTCGATACACACACACACACACACACACACTGTAACACTCCACCTCCGCCAATGCCACTCTTGCAAGCACACTAGCTTCGGAGGGGCGTTAAACAAGGTAAACATGCATGTAGATGTCACAAGACAGAACATATAAGTAAAAACAGAGTAAACGAAGCAGCGGGTAAAAACTAACATTTCAAAACCATAGTCAAGTTACATCAAAGTACTTGGTCATTATTTTCCACAAAACAAAGTCTAGAAACATAAAATGAAAACTGGAAAGAAAATCATAAAGTAACTATCCCCAAAGTAGAATAAAGCCATAGCATGCTCAAGTCCAAACCGTACATGAGCTATCCAGAAAAGCAGCTAGAGATCCAAGCTAGGTACCAGTGTTCCCACCCTGTAAACCTGGGGGGGGGGAACGGAAGAAAAGAGGCAAAAGAAAATGGGTCAGTCAAAATACTGGTAAGTCCTATCTACTATTAGTATAAAAACTAATAATGTTAACCGGACATGTAAAGCAGAGATGAAACATAAGATGACAACTGGCATGGTGAAAAGTTAACAAGATAGATCAAGTGTGGCATCGCATATACAAGGTTAAGTTGCACCAAGTGTGTACTAGTATTCCAATCCATGTCAAGTATAAACAAGAAATGATCCCTTGGCCCAAAGCTGGCCCAATATCATGAGGTGACCTAAATCAAGGTCCAACTACTCGGTCTAGTCGATCGGCTCCCTATAAGCCTAACTCATCGTGTACCGGTGTCATACGGCTTAATCATAGAATGTAGTTAACTGTGCGAGGTCCACCCCAGGGTGTATCCAGCCCTAAGGTGTAAACCACAGACACAATTCAAGAACGCACAGTCTAAACCTACTGGTGCCCATGTTCAACTCCGAACTGAATGTGCACGACCATGGTCCGCCGGAACAACCGGTGCACCATTCAGCCGTCTCTTTTGGTCTCTTACAATCAGTCCAGTAATCGTGCCCCACCCTAGCCTAGTCCAGGGTACCCATGATACTCCCAAGTAGGTTACTGCTGAAAAGGACCACGTAACTAGGATTTCAAGCGGGTTAAGTGTGGTTAACCCTAACCTAACCATGTATTGAGTTGGTCAAGTGTATTCAAGCAGTTCATGACTTAACCCTATCAATACATCGGGTTTAATTGGTTAAGTATTCAAGTAGTCCATGACTTAACCCTACCAACTCATCGCGTTTAATTGGTTAAGTATTCAAGAGGTCCATGACTTAACCCTATCATGTGGCATTAATTAATTTAATGCACCCAACCTCTCACATTAGACTTTGTTGTGGTTACTAGTTAAGCCGGGCGGGTCCGGGTAGCTTTACACCACAACTTAGTCTAACCTCGGGTTTCAAGTGCGACATGACCAACTACTCACATTGGGTCCTATTGCTTGTAGCCACTAGTTAAGCCGGTCGGTTCCGGGTAGATTTATGCTACAAACTCAACCCAACCTCGAGTTGGCCATTCTCATGTTTTCTACATGTCATGTCCACGTTCATGTTTCAAGCATAAACACATGTCAAAATTTCATGTCATATTTTCAAGTAATGCTTTCATGTTATTTAAGTTTGCCCAACTACCCATAACGTATTCCCATCGCACGTAAATTCGCATCAACGCAAATAGATCAAAGAGGGGACATAACAATATGACAAGGTGGGCATAAGGTGGCAAAGTCTATCACAAGTCAAACATGGTGATATTTGAGGCAAGGGTGTTCAACATACTAGCAAATGGCCTCAACATGTATGATAACATAAAAGGTGACTTGGCCTCAAACATATCAAATAGCATGAGGGTGATTTGGCCACAAGCATGCATAATAGCATAAGGGTGATTTGGCCACAAGCATGCATAATAGCATAAGGGTGATTTGGCCACAAGCATGCATAATAGCATAAGGGTGATTTGGCCACAAGTTAAACATGGTGGCATATGAGGCAAATGTGTTCCTAAACTTGCATACTAAATTATAAGCCTCAAAACATGCATGATATCAAACTCTAGCAAAATATGTGAAACATGGTCATAAGTGACATAGGATGATAGCTAGTGATTCGCATATAACATCATATGCAAGATAACATAAGGGTTATGAGAGTTTCAATGTTGCTTTATGCAACATTTCAAATCAAAGCTCATAGCTTTCTATGCACAAAGTCAAGGTGATAGCTTTACAAACATGCATAGAATAAATCTATGCATAATATGATAGAATCAAAGCACAAATCATACTTAGGCCCAAACTCAAACTTGCAACATGTCATATTTAACTTCATAGTTAGAATCTAAGAGTAGTATAGGGCTTACAATGCTATGAAGACTTATAAAATAAAAATAAAATTGAGACGAAGCCACGCTAGCAACACTAAAAACCCCAAATGAATATAAGCTCCAAGTTGTCTTGAGAAACAAGAAGCTCCTTAGATTTGTATGAAGAAAGATCCTTATTTTGATGAAGAAAGGTGGCTCTTTTACTAGCTTAGGACACTCAAATTTTCATGAAGAGGATGGAGGCCATGATATGAAGATGGAGGCCATGATCAAGAAACATTTTGGCATAGTTTAGTTGTAGGAATGATTAATGAGGGTTTAGGCTAGGTCTTAGGGTCTTTTTATAGAAGATTAGGTTAGTTTAGGCCATAGGATTAACCCTAGTTCAGATCTGAGCCATTAAAATCCGTCACAAGCCTCCAAACGTGTCTTGGGGAACAAGTCAGGTGCACCCAGGCCAGACTGGCCGACCACCCAAGTCGACAGGGGTGTCGACTGGGCAGTCGACATAGCCTGGGGTGTGTCGACTCCCAATTCGAATTCCCAGTCGACTTGGGGGGTGGCGGGACCTTTTCCCGCCTATCCTGCTCAGCTGAAATTTGAGTTCTGAATTCAAATTTGAACTTGAAATTTTCTGAAAACTTTGACGGGCTATAACTTGGTCATACGGACTCCGATTTTTGAAAACTCGGACTCTATTTTGCGTATTTTTCCGAGACGAACGCAATGGCATAGCCCGTTTCCCTTGATTCAGAATTTATCATTTAATTCTGCCTTGATTTATGTTATAACTTGTTATTCAAAATACGGGTTGTTACATCCTCCCCACCTTAAAGGATTTCGTCCCCGAAATCTCTAAGTTAGGAAGAACGTATCCTACCATCCATCATTCATCTACTCAAAACACCATCCACGAGCAGTCATTGTCCTTAAAAGATTCTAAATGTTGTATGATCATATGCGAAAGGTGTGTGTATATGTACTTATCTAATGCGAAAATCGGGCGGTTACTGATTCAGTAAACCTCCTTAATGCAAAGTATGTTAGTTAAATGAGTCCATATGTATGCAAATTCCTAACATAATTCATAATCTCTATATGAGTGCACGTAACGTTCATCCATATGCGACATCCACGTGATAGCATAACAAGTTTCAGCCATGAATAAGTATAAGCACTCATGCATATGCAATATGAAAGTGTGTGAGCCGATCTTAGTGCCTAATGTGTATCATGCATCCACGAGTATCCACTTGCAAACACTTGCGACCACTTGCAAACATCAAGCATAACAAGTTTCAAATACATGTTTCATCCAAAGGGTTTCTACCTAAGGTTCTCATGACAAGGTTAACGAGATAACAAGATAAACATGGATAGTAAAAGAAAGGTATGCTAACTAGGAAAAGAGATTGAGAATGTACCCTCGAAAAGAAATGGATAAAGCCCACGCATCTTCTCCTCGGTTTCCCATGTTGCATCCTCTTCGGCTTCACTCCACTGAACTTTCACCAATTTGACTTCTCGATTTCTTAGCTTCCTGATCTCCGTTCCCAAGATACGAATTGGTGCTCTCCTCAAGGTTGCCTCTTTCTCTACCTCCACGTCTTCAAGAATACTTGGTTCAATCACTTCGGCTCACTCATGTAGGCACTTTCGGAGATGCGAGACATGAAAAACATTGTGCACTCCGGCCAGCTTCTTGGGCAATTATGAGCCATCTTCCCCACTCTTTCTATAATAGGGAAGAGTCCTTGGTGCCAGCTTCCCAACTGCTCCAAAACGAACCATATTTCGCAAAGGAGAAACCTTCACGAAAACCATGTCTCCAACTTCGAATTCCAGATCTGTCCTTCACTTGTTAGCATAGTATTTCTGTCTATCTTGGGCCGTTTTCATCCGTCTTTGAATCAACTCTACCTTCTCGGATGTGCCCCTTTTCATGTCGGGCCCAAGTATACGCTCATCCGTTGTCTCCTACCAACATGTTGGTGACTTGCACGGCCTCCCATACAAAGCTTCAAATGGTGCCATTCCTATGCTTGTCTGATAGCTATTATTACGAGCAAACTCTACGAGAGGAAGATGATCCTCCTAAGTGCCACCGAAGTCAAGGATGCATAGCCTCAACAGATCTTCTAGTACCATATTCACCCTTTCGGTTTGGCCATCCGTCTGTGGGTGATAGGTCGTACTTAGATTCAATTGCGTACCCATCGCTTCCTGCGAACTATTCCAGAATTGGCTAGCGAGAATTGGGTCACGATCGCTAACTATGTTAGAAGGAACTCCATGCAATCGCACTATCTCTCGAAGATGAACAGATGCTAGCCATGATGTGGTCCTCTTGCCCTTCAACGGAACAAGTTGAGCACTCTACTTAAGTCTTTCAACTATGACCCATATCCCATAAAGCCCAAATAGTTTGGTCAACTTAATGGACATCCTCACCCCAACTATATAGGCGAGTCATACTCCTTATGGGGTTTGCAACAGAACTAAGATTGAGAATAGGACCGAGAGGATATACTTAAAAGATAGCATGCGAGTAAGCTCTACAGAATAATAGGGATCAAGGATATACTCTTAGGAAGAGATATAATGTGCGTATTTAGCCTTCAATCTTCTAAGCCGCATTTTCTTGAACTTAATCCTACCGTGCCTTGACCGTCTTTTAACTTCACAAATTCGTAGCTCTTAATTCTTATTTCCAAAATATGAGTTAGAACTCATTTCACCATTGCCTCTCGTTCCACTTCCACTTATTCTTTTCCTAAAATACTTGGCTTAAACATAACTGCGTGCTCATGGTTTCATGCCAGCTTTCCAAAATTTGTTAGTGAATCCTGGATCTCGTTTACATCCTATACGGTATTCCACGCAGAAGAACTATCTCTTGAAAACAAATGCCAATCCACGTTGCCAAAGGTACTTACTAGGGTGATTTCTATAACCCATGCTTAAGCGAAATGGACTATCCACCTTAGTGGCGAACACCACCGGAGCACCCCATTCTGAAATGCTTCGCCTAGCGAAATTTTTCTCAAGCAACTCCTTGATTTGCTTGCTAAGCTCTCTTCTTTCTCGCGAGACCATGTGCCTAACAGGCAATGAAACTAGCTCGGCATTATCAACAAGATGAATACGGAAATCTATCTCTCGTTTAGGGGATAACCCCTTAACCTCTTCAAAGACATCAGGATAGTCTCGGACCACCCTTACAGATTGCAGATCATCGATGGACGAGTCAAGAAATTCAAGATATCATGACATGACGGGATCCATAGGGTTACCAGATATTTCTAGGGGATTACCGAGGCGGGTCATGAGCCTCACTACCCTATGCTCACAGTCAAGAATGGCTCCATAACGGGACAACCAATCCATGCCCAAAATCAACCCGTGTCCCATCAACCCGAGAACATAAGCATTACACATGAATTCTACGCTCAAGATAGAGATTTTCAAATCCATACAAATCACAGGTAGATGGGCGGAACCCCCAATTGGATTTGAAACACTAACGGGATCCTCAACTAGACTAGTACTTAGGTGCAAACTTTCAACAAGATCAGAAATAAAACTATGTGATGTGCCAGAATCAAATAAGGTATGAACAGGGAAATCAGAAATGTAAACATGACTTTCTATAGAAACACTACCTCGATCAAAAGCTGGAAGAGCGAGGAGAGCCTGCAACTACCCTCCAGAGGGTCCTGCTCGCTGAGTTTGCCTTTTTCCTTGTCCTCACTTTTTCGGGCAATCCTTGCTATAGTGTCCAGACTCTCCACAATGAAAGCATTTGTCCAACTTCCTCTTCTTCTTCCTACAGTCTTTGACTATGTGCCCAGTGATCCCACAGAAGTTGCACTTTCTTGCGTCCTTTGCCTTGTTGTTGTTGGCCTTATTTCCCTTCTTGTCGTTCTTGTCTCCTTTCTCGGAATCTTTCCTCTTGCCTTGAGACTCATTTTCCTTGACCTCCTTCTTGCCACTTTTATCTTCCTCTTGAAGCAGGGCCATATTCACCAAACTCTCGAAGGTCGCCCCCATGGGTATATGGGACTTGGCCAAACCGTGCAATGGCTCGTCCAATCCTAGAGCAAAGTGTAGGGCCTTCTTCTGAGCTGTGTTAACCAAGTCTAGACCGAACCGAGCAAGCTGATTAAACGTATCCACGTATTCCTTAACCGTCATGTCCCCTTGCTTTAGAGATAGGAACCTCTCCATCTGAAGGTTCTCTTCTGTCGATGATAGAAACCTCAGTCCAAACCTTCTCCTAAAGTCATCCCAAGTCTGAATTGGCCTAGTAGTGGTGGTGACTACCCACCAATATGCAGCTTCCTCTTTCAATAACCATGCCACCAACAGAACTTTCCTACGGTCTTCCACATCAAAGATGGCAAAGAGGTCTTCAGTTTCCTTTAACCAGTTTCTTGCCTCAACATGAGTCTCTGTCCCAATAAAATTCTTGCCACCCATCGCCTTAAAGTCCTTGCAAATCTTCGCGAAATCCGCTTGCGGATGCTGAGGAGGAGGAGGAGGAATGTCCACGGGGCCGGCTTCATTCGCCCTTGCCTCCATGTACCTTCTAAACCAAATAGGTACTGGTACGCCCTCCAGAATGGCAAAATTATTGGCCATACTGAAACGAAGAAAAAGATAGATTGAGAACGAGGAAACAAAGGATAGTGCTAATGGCTTTTGGGGAATAGCCTTTTAAAATAAACTAGACTTTTCTTGGAAAATACTTAATTGGTTTTGAAAATAGTTTTTCTAAAGGTAAGTTTTAAAAAACCCTTTTGCTCAAATCTTATAAACCTTATGCTCTGATACCAAATGTAACACCCCACCACCGCCAATGCCACTCTTGAAAGCACACTAGCTTCGGAGGGGCGTTAAACAAGGTAAACATGCATGCAGATGTCACAAGACAGAACATATAAGTAAAAACAGAGTAAATAAAGCAGTGGGTAAAAACTAACATTTCAAAACCATAGTCAAGTTACATCAAAGTACTTGGTCATTATTTTCCACAAAACAAAGTCTAGAAACATAAAATGAAAACTGGAAAGAAAATCATAAAGTAACTATCCCCAAAGTAGAATAAAGCCATAGCATGCTCAAGTCCAAACCGTACATGAGCTATCCAGAAAAGCAGCTAGAGATCCAAGCTAGGTACCAGTGTTCCCATCCTGTAAACCGGGGGGGGAAGAAAAGAGGCGAAAGAAAATGGGTCAGTCAAAAGACTGGTAAGTCCTATCTACTATTAGTATAAAAACTAAAAAAGTTAACTGGACATGTAAAGCAGAGATGAAACATAAGATGACAACTGGCATGGTGAAAAGTTAACAAGATAGATCAAGTGTGGCATCGCATATACAAGGTTAATTTGCACCAAGTGTGTACTAGTATTCCAATCCATGTCAAGTATAAACAAGAAATGATTCCTTGGCCCAAAGCTAGCCCAATATCATGAGGTGACCTAAATCAAGGTCCAACAACTCGGTCTAGTCGATCGGCTCCCTATAAGCCTAACTCGTCGCGTATCGATGTCATACGGCTTAATCATGGAATGTAGTTAACTGTGCGAGGTCCACCCCAGGGTGTATCCAGCCCTAAGGTGTAAACCACAGACACAATTCAAGCACGCACAGTCTAAACCTACCGGTGCCCATGTTCAACTCCGGACTTAATGTGCACGACCATGGTCCGCCTGAACAACCGGTGCACCATTCAGCCGTCTCTTTTGGTCTCTTACAATCAGTCCAGTAATCGTGCCCCACCCTAGCCTAGTCCAGGGTACCCATGATACTCCCAAGTGGGTTACTGCTGAAAAGGACCACGTAACTAGGATTTCAAGCGGGTTAAGTGTGGTTAACCCTATCCTAACCATGTATTGAGTTGGTCAGGTGTATCCAAGCAGTTCATGACTTAACCCTATCAATACATCGGGATTAATTGGTTAAGCATTCAAGTAGTCCATGACTTAACCCTACCAACTCATCGCGTTTAATTGGTTAAGTATTCAAGCGGTCCATGACTTAACCCTATCATGTGGCATTAATTAATTTAATGCACCCAACCTCTCACATTAGACTTTGTTGTTGTTACTAGTTAAGCCGGGCGGGTCCGGGTAGCTTTACACCACAACTTAGTCTAACCTCGGGTTTCAAGTGCGACATGACCAACTACTCACATTGGGTCCTATTGCTTGTAGACACTAGTTAAGCCGGTCGGTTCCAGGTAGATTTATTCTACAAACTCAACCCAACCTCGAGTTGGCCATTCTCATGTTTTCTACATGTCATGTCCACGTTCATGTTTCAAGCATAAACACATGTCAAACTTTCATGTCATATTTTCAAGTCATGCTTTCATGTTATTTAAGTTTGCCCAACTACCCATAACGTATTCCCATCGCACGTAAATTCGCATCAACGCAAATAGATCAAAGAGGGGACATAACAATATGACAAGGTGGGCATAAGGTGGCAAAGTCTATCACAAGTCAAACATGGTGATATTTGAGGCAAGGGTGTTCAACATACTAGCAAATGGCCTCAACATGTATGATAACATAAAAGGTGACTTGGCCTCAAACATATCAAATAGCATAAGGGTGATTTGGCCACAAGCATGCATAATAGCATAAGGGTGATTTGGCCACAAGCATGCATAATAGCATAAGGGTGATTTGGCCACAAGCATGCATAATAGCATAAGGGTGATTTGGCCACAAGTTAAACATGGTGGCATATGAGGCAAATGTGTTCCTAAACTTGCATACTACATTATAAGCCTCAAAACATGCATGATATCAAACTTTAGCAAAATAGGTGAAACATGATCATAAGTGACATAGGATGATAGCTAGTGATTCGCATATGACATCATATGCAAGATAACATAAGGGTTATGAGAGTTTCAATGTTGCTTTATGCAACATTTCAAATCAAAGCTCATAGCTTTCTATGCACAAAGTCAAGGTGATAGCTTTACAAACATGCATAGAATAAATCTATGCATAATATGATAGAATCAAAGCACAAATCATACTTAGGCCTAAACTCAAACTTGCAACATGTCATATTTAACTTCATAGTTAGAATCTAAGAGTAGTATAGGGCTTACAATGCTATGAAGACTTATAAAATAAAAATAAGATTGAGACGAAGCCACGCTAGCAACACTAAAAACCCCAAATGAATATAAGCTCCAAGTTGTCTTGAGAAACAAGAAGCTCCTTAGATTTGTATGAAGAAAGATCCTTATTTTGATGAAGAAAGGTGGCTCTTTTACTAGCTTAGAACACTCAAATTTTCATGAAGAGGATGGAGGCCATGATCAAGAAACATTTTGGCATAGTTTAGTTGTAGGAATGATTAATGAGGGTTTAGGCTAGGTCTTAGGGTCTTTTTATAGAAGATTAGGTTAGTTTAGGCCATAGGATTAACCCTAGTTCAGATCTGAGCCATTAAAATCCGTCACAAGCCTCCAAACGTGTCTTGGGGAACAAGTCAGGTGCACCCAGGCCAGACTGACCGACCACCCAAGTCGACAGGGGTGTCGACTGGGCAGTCGACACAGTCTGGGGTGTGTCAACTCCCAAGTCGACTCCCCAGTCGACTTGGGGGATGGCGGGACCTTTTCCCGCCTATCCTGCTCAACTGAAATTTGAATTCTGAATTCAAATTTGAACTTGAAATTTTCTGAAAACTTTGACGGGCCATAACTTGGTCATACGGACTCCGATTTTCGAAAATTCGGACTCTATTTCGCGTATTTTTCCGAGACGAACGCAATGGCACAGCCCGTTTCCCTTGATTCAGATTTTATCATTTAATTCTGCCTTGATTTATGTTATAACTTGTTATTCAAAATACGGGTTGTTACACACACACATATATATATATATATATATAACTATATATATAGCTTGATGGTGTTAAACAAATTAATTATTTTGATATGGGCAAAGTAAATGTTAAATTGTATATTTTAAAACCAAATATTTTTATTAACATTGTAACTATACTATTTATATTCTAAAATCTCTCACTTATGTTCAATATTCTTCGTATGGGCCAATTAACCTATTTCAAAAATTTCCACTCATTCCAAACTAATATAATTCCCCGGTAATAGTGAAGTCGTTCAAGTTAGGGTATTTTATTTACTTCTCAGACCTTGATCGACAACGTTCTTATCAAAGAATAAATAATAGTTTGTCACTTAACCACTGATATTAAACCATTATAAAAACTTATCTACCATCTCGATTTCAAATCTGGCTTTATAAATCATTTCTTATATTTGAATTCCTCCTTCAACAATCTCTTTACTTAATTCCTTTAATTAAGTAAATATTTACTAAAACACCACTTTTAGTCTAAACATAATTTCACTTATAACTATTGGATTTTTATAAAAATCCCACATCAAATAATCTGCTTCCATATATTCAGGCATTTTTATAATAACTTTATCTTGGGTTTGAAATCCCCTTACCACCTTCTTTACAACAAGATCTCATTAATTCGAATTTATTTCCAAAAGCCATTTACCAATATTTAACACAACCCAATTGTATGTATTTCCTTTCCATTTTGAAAACCTTATTTCAATTACCGTGCTTAATTTAATTCTTTAACATTAAGTCATCATTTTTGGTTCAAAAAACCCTTTTAAAACCTTGTTTGGATTGCTACCACATCACTTATAAAAATCCGTTAAGCTCTTAACAACTTTTTATATTTCATTCTAAAACCATTGCCATATTCCAATCTATTACTAATCCATTTATCATCTCCCTTAATCATTGTATTTAAATTGAATTCCCTATACTTAATTTAGCAAATAAGTAAAATCTTATTTAAATCTCCACATTCCCTTGCCAAATCTATTCGCAAATCTCATTTTGAAAATTTGGATTATAACCCCCTTTCTAAAACTCTCATCACCTCTTTGATCAAACTTATCGTCACCTAATTACTTCTACATTGAATTCCAAATTAAAATCATCACTTTAATTATTATTAATTAAAATAATAATTAATTTTAACATTAAGTAAATTAAAAATAGTTAACTTTAATATTAATAGAATTATTATCATTTTTAAAAGCTTATTAAATAATAATTAACATTATTAACACTAATCCATTCGATAATTACTTTTGATTATAGTTAATCAAAGATTAACTGATATTTAACACCATTTGTTAAATTCAAATTAATTTCATTATCAATTAAAACGGTTGATTTTTTTGTCAATCGTGCATATCAGTTAACTGATTTTCATTTGTCATTTCCCCTTTTAAATTAATTAAATTAATTAATTAATTTAAAAACATAATTTTATTGTTTTAAAAACAATTATTCCATTTTACCAACCCATGGGTAATTTCTTTAGCTTTCTGGTTTTAGAACTTGTCTAGATCATAAGATTTTATTATTTAAACCATTTTAATAATTTCTTTTATAAACTTGATTTAAAATATTTATTCATAAATTTCCAATTTAATTATTTATATAAAATAATTGAAAAACTTCAATTCAGTTATAAATTAATTTATAACTTTAAAACTGCATCCATTCACGTTACGGTAAAACGACGTCTAGAAACAATACATTTTTGGCCATTCACTACCAACCACCCAATCAATATTTTCGATTGATTTCAAACACAACAATGACAAATGTCCATTCAACCATCAACACTCAAACCGGTTTTAATATCATTCAGGGTGAACAATTCCTATATATGAATAATATGCACAACAAATAATATACAGTTTTATTGAAGGAAACTGGTCGGATTCCTCCCACCTGTCCTTCCTTGCATCACAGATAACATTTTGATAATAATATACGAATTAAATTTCAATAATATAATGATGAAATATAAATAATGACAACCAATCAAAAAATAAACAACCAATTAACATCCATAGCATCCAATCAACCAATTTATACTATTAACAGTAAATTATATTTTTCTATGAATTTAACACATCACAGGATTCCAGAAGGTGTGAGAATTAACTTACCGGTATTATTTCGGTTGACGGTCGACATTTTGTTCCATTTAGTTTTAAACAACCATTTAAAATTATCAGAAATTCCAAATAGCTCCAATCGATTACCAGTCAGCACCATCATCTAGGCCTCGTCCCTGCAATCCCAACAGATCCTGTTTCATTGAATTTCGTTACTGTATGAAATAGTTACGATCGATTTAAGTTTAAACTAGCTTTAATTATAAATATGACTAATTATTATTACTAGTTACCTTTTACTTAGTCAACTTCCACATCATCAGGTCATTAATTTTTCTCATGCGTTTTGATTCATCTAATCCGCTCCACCCCGACTTTCTTTCACCAGGAAACCAAACCTCCCAAATTCGAAAAAGGATGCAACCACAAGAGCACACTTATGCCGCCATCGCTTGACTTGGAAACCCCCTGACGCCACCGCCTGCACCACCAATCCTAGACCCCCTTCGACCAGAGTATCGCCTCCCCCTTTGGCCTCGATAGTACGAATTCCGGTGATGAACGAAATTCGTTCCTACGGTGATTTCTCTGACAATACTCACCCGGAGATCGCCGCACCACCTCGGTTAGCTACGCCTCGCCTTCGCCGACCGACCTCCTTCAGGTACCCGACCCCAACAGTGCCTCCACCACTTGGAAATGATCAAAACTGAGTGACAGCTTAAAATCCCAACCCCAAAACAACCTCTCCGATCAACTAAACTCCACGACCACCACGGCCAGTTTCAGACCGAACACCCAAAGGAGAAAACGTCCCTCTGCTCGTTCTCTCCAACATCTCCTCATATGCCATCATCAAACCCTCACTCAAACTCCTCCAATTTCGAGAAAACGAAATCAGATCTGCTCGGTTATTGGCCGATTCCGGCCACCACACGTGTCCGATCAACCCCAAGTTTTTATAGCCGCTAGATATCGCTGAAATCTTCAACTTTGCTTCAGATTCCACTAGCCGATTCGCTATGGATTTAAAGATATAAAATGATTTGTGTTTAAGGGTCAAACTGCAAAATCTGAAGAAAAATGGATGGGATGAAACATTTGGAATGAATTGGCTGATGATTTAGAGTATATAAAGATGGAAAAAAATATTATTATATGTCGATGTGACTGACGATATTATTTTTCGTGTCTATCGTAACTTCGAACACTATTTATTGGCTCCTGTGCTCTCATGCAAACTCCGTTTGCAACGAGAATGGACATCATAAAATAATTTGATGTTACGGTCCCAATGAAACTTGTTTCGTCGAATTCCGAGTCTATTTGCTCAAACGGCGCTCGTTCACGTCCAAATGGTCGTTTTATTGTATTTTATTTTGATATGCTCACAAATTAACTCCGATTGACGCGCAACTTGAAATCTAGCAATAACTAGATGTTGCGGTCTCAATAAAATTTGTTTCGCCGAAAACGGAGGTCGTTTGAATAATGGCCCTTTTTAAAGGTCCAATTTAGATTAAAATAAACCAATTTTAAAATACCTTAATATAATATAAATAAAATATGATTATCGGCCATACACGAGCAGAATTTCACACATTACCAGAATAAAATATCCCTGGTTGAATTCCAAGTCAAATCAATATTCATAAAAAATAAAAACCCATTGTTTTATATAAATAAATCGTTATAATATATAAATGAATTTCATAACGACTATTTTAAAATTTGATTTGGACATAAAACAAAATCTACACTATGAAAACTGGATTTTCCTCTTTCATTAGAAAAATATTATCCAACAGATTCAGACGTTTCTTGTTTCGAGAAAATTCGGCTAATATTGGATCCTGTACAGCCAATTAAAGTTCAAAACGCAATATAACGAACTACCACGCCACTGCAGCTCGTTTTATAATTAATTTATAAATTAAATATTCAATCTTCGTTTTATAAATGAAATCACTATTACCATTTCAATATAAACCATTTTAAATTGCCCGATCACGTTATACTGCAGATTCAACATTTTTCCAAATATTCTGGAATTTAAAATATTATTATATCATTAATATAAATAAATATTTAAAACAAAATGATTAAATTCAATTATTTAAATTCAAACCAATATTTTGAATAATAAAATAATTCAAATAATTGGCCAAAAATTATGGGACGTTACATGTTGTTACAAACGGTAAGTTTTGACCTCAAGCCTCACAACGGGAAATGACAAAAATCAGGAAGACAACATGGATATGTGGGTCGCTCCCATTAGGGTGTATTTTCACCTATCTAGAGAAATTCCATTTGTTACTTTATTCTATTCGATGATGTCTCTTACGGGAAACGGTGGGTAGCTCCCAACTATTGGTGACGATATATTCGATACGCTCAAGCGAAATGAGTGGTCGGTCATGTGTGGCCGGGTTGCAAGACGTTCTTGTTGAACCCAGTGTATTCCCCTCTAGAGATACACTATCAGAAGGTTGTTCCATACCTTGTCATAGTTGGAAATCCATTATCCAATAAGCGCTCGCGGTTTTGAGTGTATACTATATATGTAGAGCATGAGATGCAAGTGTTCTGCTAGATTGCTATTTATTTGTATTTAGACACTATCATAATAACAGAATAATATTATTTTCAAAAATGTTTTGGGTTATCGTAAGGTAAAAACCATCTGTATTTATGTGTGGATCGGTCTTACGATTATCTTTTCTTTCAAAATGTTTTTAAAAGATAAAATCAAACTGTTTTAATCGTTTTCTGACACCAGTCCCATGACCGACCCAGAGTTTATTTTTCTATGTCTTGCTAAACTCTTGGGTCCCCAAATTTGTATGGGCAGTCAAGTAGTTTAGGATTTTACAGATTTTCTAGAGGAGCTTGGAGCTGGAGGCTTCAAAGTTAGATATATACAGTTTATTTCTGTTGTTTTGTGCATGTATTATACTCTAATGATGTATGTAATTTCAAATGTAGTTTGTATTTCAAAAGTGAATATTTATACACTATATTTTATTCCGCTGCGATTGTGAGATTTTGTGTTGTTGTTTACTTTTGTCTTCTATCTATTTCCTCTACTCTAATTTTCTATCATTCTATTTCTCATCCTCTAACTTCATTGTATTAATGATTCATATTTTGATGCAATTTGGGTTGGACGTGAGTTGTATTTCGTCAGCTCTGATGGTACGGATTTGCGGGTCGTCACAGGATCTTTCTTGAAAATATAAGGTTATCATGTTACTCTTCGAAAATAAGATTTTATGCATAATTGTATCTCATTTTGTAAATAGGGAGATCAGCGCGAAACCTTCCAAACCAGGGATGAATCACTAATGGTTGCAGAGCGGAGGGATATTCTAGGAGAAATGACTGCTACGACCCAAGAAAGAATCTTTTTACTTCAGAATTTGTCCAGCATGCATCTGAATGAACGTGTGACTGCTTTAAAAGGTCAATTAAAGGGAAAAGATAGACTTATTCTTGGATTAAAGAAATATGTAAAGACCAAACTATCTTTGATTTTGACGAGGAGTTAAGTGGATTGTACCAGCGGATAGCTAATCTAGAAATTGAACTAGATAATGCAAACGCAAGTTATAAAGCTTCGAACTTTTCTTTTAGGCATATTCATGTCATAAATGTGCCCCAGCTTTACAGGGCCCGGACTGAGCCCAAAACCTCATCCTTTGAAAAACATTTTCACTTAAAAACCCGCGTCATGGGTTAGATGAATTGGTTATTTCCGAGTGGTGCGGAAAGGTGATAGCTTAAATGAAGAGTTACTATGATACAAAACTTAATGAGGACAAATTTTAATGCATTAATTTTTACGTCTCTCGAATTTGTCAATTGCAGGAGGAGAGACACGACTAATTAAAGAATGTCTTTGAGCTAGAGAAGACAATAAGACTCTGAGAGCTATGTGTAGAGCTTTCAATAGGGCTTTGAAACTTCAGATTAAACCCTTAGAGAACCCCGATGAGGCTAGTAAAAAGAGACAAAAGCTTAATGAGCTTTTGGGTATCGTGATTCATCACGTCATTAACCCTCCTTTACCCAATGACGAGGAGGTTTAGGATTTTTGATGTATTTGTAATATTGATGTCCAAATCTTTGTATTATGATAATTAATGAAATAAATTTTTAAATGGATACGTAATTTGTGTAAATATCACTTGATATGTAATGCTTGCATGTGTTTTAAGAACATCCTTGTCTTAGAAGTTATGCTGCATTGCTCTTGTAACAGAATAACATGATTATCCACTTCATATATTTTATCAGAATATTGAGTGGCAACTTTGCACCTATAGGTTAAGAAATTCTCCTTGGGAGAAATGGAAGATCGTGATCTTTGTTTGAAGGTATTTAGACAGCGGATTCGAGTTACCACTCCAAGAATTGATTGCAAATCCTTTTTCCAAAAATAAGAATTAGAGTCTTGTGACCCAAATCAGGGCATTAGATTGGAAATCCAGAACCCCCTTTCTATAAAAGCTGTAAATAGAAACTGTGAAACCCTCATTTAGGCATTTTGTAGTAGAAAAACTAGCAGTCTATATCTGGCAATACTAAACAGAAACTCCAAAACCCAGGATATTAATGATATCAGACCAAAATTCCGTTTTCGGCAATTAATAGAAGTCCTGAACCATAACCCAGCTCCAGGTGTTCGACAGAAGTCTGGATATCCACATCCGACGTTAATAGCAGTCCCGAACTATAACTCAGATTCAGGTATTTGATAAAAGACAAGATATCCACATCTGACATTAATAAAAGTCCCAAATCATATCCCAGATTCATGTATTTGATAGACCACAACTGGTATTAATAGAAGTCCCAACCCATAACCTAGATTCAGGTATTTGATAGAAGACCATATATCCAATTCTGGCATTAATAGAAGTCCTAAACTATAACCCAAATTCTTGTATTTGATAGGAGACCAGATATCCACATCTGGCATAAATAGAAGTCCCGAACAATAACCCAGATTCAGGTATTTGATAGAAGAACAGATATACACATTTGGCATTAATAGAAGTCCCGAACCATAACCCAGATTCAGGTATTCGATAGATGACCCGGTATCCACATCTGGCATTAATAGAAGTCCCAAACCATAACCCATATTTGGAGATTTGATAGTAGACCAGATATCCACATCTGACATTAATAGAAGTCCCGAACCATAACCCAGATTCAGGTTATTGATAGAAGACCAGATATTCACATCTGGCATTAATAGAAGTCCCAAACCATAACCCAAATTCTGGTATTTGATAGAAGACCAGATACCCACATATGGCATTTATAGTTTTATTGCCCTTCTCAGGCTTATGTTTTAAAGCAGGGGTTTTACGTGCTTTATATGCTCTTTCTTCGAGCTTTTGTTCCCTTTCCATGGGATATTGATATAAGCAGAGGCGAGTGCATGCTTAGAGTGCTCCTTCAGAGATTTGTTCCCATTCGTAGGATTAGTTATAAGTAGAGGATGTATGTGCTTATGGAGTCACTCTCTGTGTTTGTCACAACAGAGTTATTAGCCACTCTATGGGCTTGTGTGTCTGGTGCTCTTGACTGGCTTATTCTCAAGCAGGCACAAGGACTTACCCGACCTCCCTACAGGAGGCGCCTTACCCTGGCCATCATAGGCGGTGATAAGGGCATATATGCTTTAACCTAGCCATCATAGGAGCGACTAAAGTCTTACTCTTTTGATGCTCTACCCTGACCATCGTAGGCGGTGATAGAGGCTTACATTTCACCCCCCCCCCCAAGGGGTGCCTTAACTTAGTCATCATAGGCGCATATAACTGTTTTCTATGCTTTACCCTACCCTGTCTGATTGGGACGTGGATAAAGGCTTACACTCGCCCTCTCTAATGGGTGCCTTACCCAGGCCATCGTAGGTGGGAGTAAGGGTTTTAGTTGCTCTGTCATGGAGGCGGAGGTTTACACGTTTGATGCTTTAACCCATCCCTTTCTGATTTGGGAAAAGAGAAAGTCTTACACACTACCCCCCTTCGAGGGGTGCCTTGCCCTGGCCATCTTTGCGGTGACAAGGATTTTTACCATCGTAGGTAGCTTCACCCATTTCGGGTGGTTCCAAAAATTTAAGGAGATCGTACCCCTAACCATGTAGACACTCTTTCTTCAAAGAATCCATTATTGTAGTTGATTAAGTCTTCTCTGCATATCTATACAGTTCACCTTGATTAAAGAACTTGATAATCATCTCTTTTATGACTCTATAGTAATTGGTTTGTGCCCATTCATCATATGGTAGTGGTAGTATGGCCCTCCTAGTTTCATTTCGTATTTGGGTTTCTTCTTTGACGATGGCCAAAAATTAAGCTCGTGTTTTGTTAGGAAGTAGATATTCTCGATTGATGTGATAAGATTGCACTACTTAAGCAGTCTTGATTCGAAGATTCTCTTTTATCATTGGAAATTAGCCCTTTTTTTACTCAATTTTGTGGCTTCATCTATATTTTCGAATCTTCTTTTCAAGGTATCTTGAGATCGAAGCGCGATTCTTTTAGACCATTTAGAGGTGAAGTGGTTAAAATCTTCCATTATTCCTTGTTCAAATATAGTCCCTCTAGTATATCCATGGATGGCTTCTCTAAGGTGGGAAAATAAGTTATACTATGTTGTTGCAGAGCCACTTAAAGCGAACATAGGGATTGTTCCTATGTGGAAAGGGTTAATGCTCCAACAATCATGATTGTATTGCTCTATCTCTTTTTTCTTATTTATGATTCGTAATGCCTCCTTTCTTAACCTTTGTTCTTCCACCAATCCTGGGTCAGTAAATTTTGACTAGAAATTAGGAAGATCCTTGTCAAGACCTTTTCCCATGGTCTTGCTTCTTCAAAGCTTAGTCCAACCGAGATGGAACAGCTAGGGATGTGGTAGGTTATCCAAAGAACAGGAGGTTGAATCCCTCCTTATATCACCAAAATGTTAATGATATTTTTCATCAACACTGGAATTAGTGCTAAGGATGTGGGTCTAGGAGGATTGAGGGGTTATTTAGTTCCCACAAGCTTGAATTAGTTGATTGTTTCCTAGATATCAAGGTCTTAAGCCTGAATATTAGCTACTCTTCCTTCAAGAGGTAAGTATCACACTTACGAGACTCAAGAACCAACAGTTACCTTGGGATAAGGGTTCCCTAAGCGCAATGCGCGTTATGAAGCTAAATGGCTTAAGGAAGGGTATTTTGGCAATTAGGCTTCCGTGTAAGGCTTTATCATAGGGTAGCAATAGGAAAATAAGTGACATAAGTGGTAAGGAAATCCATGAATTAGATCACAAGTGTTGATTCTCTCTTTATTTGTCATTGATATGAGTATATAGGTGATTACATGTAAAATCCCCAAATTGATTTACAAATTAGGGTATTCTCTCTAAGAAATGAATACAAGGTTTAAGAATGAGAAAATGTCCCCCAAAATGAGACCCCTGGGGTCTTATTTATAAAAAAATTGGGCTCCCTTTTGGTAACGATCAACAACCCGCTTCGGATTCGGCAATGATATTTGGTGTCAATGTCAGTCTCACCAGTGGCTTTCAGTGCTGGCTATTAGGTTTCAACCACCTTTTCACTTATGATTGTTGTTATTGGCTTCACCTTTCTTATGGAGTTGGTGCTTTCTCCATGTCATGTATCGATACCAAGCAAGTTTGTATTGATAACTTCTTGAGCTACTTTCACTTTCACTGATAAGCTATGGTTCTGATAGCAAATCCTAAGCTTTGCCTTACTTTGGTGACGTTTGAGTATTGTCTTTTCTTTAACATTCACCTTGGTATCGGTATCAACACTAAGCATTTTAGTGTGGATGACCTTTCTTTCCTCGAACTTCTTCAGTAGTCTCTAGTTTCGGTATCGGCCTTGCGATAGCATCGCCTATGGATCTTTTATGATGACTTCTGAACTGCTTCCTGGTGTCAGTATCGATACCAAGTATATTGGTATCAATAGCTCTTTGCTCCATCCCAGATTGGTTTCATTTTTTCCGTTTCATGGTTCTGGGTTTTGCTGTCAAAACTTGTTCTTTCGGAATTGTAACTAGACTGATTACCTTCGGCGGCGGTACCATGACCACTCTTGATTGCTCATTGTTCCTATGTTGTTTTCGGTTTCGCCTTGCCGCTATCCTCCTTGTTAGGTACCATGCTTTGCTTCCTTCGTTGATATCGATAGCATATTGACTAGATTTTTCTCTTGTTACTTTCGGTATCGGTTGTCTCAGTGGTTTGGTGTCGGTTACGTGCTTCCGAGGCATTCTTTTGCTACTAACTGTGCTCCGATACCCCTTCACCATCATCGTATTTCGGTGTCGAAATCTGGTATTAACAATATACATATATCATATATAAGCCTAGTAGACCCTATTATATATTTACAGGCTAATCAAAGATTCAAACAACTCACTTGTCTTCTCTTCCCCGTCCTCCACTGATCTTCTATCCTCCTTTCTTCGGGTCTCTGGCTTTGCTCTTAAAATCCTTCCCATTGTCTATTTAGGAATCCAACTCTATAGAGGGTGAAAAATCGATCTCTATTTCTGTGATCCTCTGTTTAAAGCGCGTAAACTCATCACAAAATGGTGCACCTTTCTTCTCTCGCTGGCGAGCCGGTTGGTCCTTATTAATTTTGTCCTTACCTCTTTGGGGTCGCATATCTTCTCCATATCCAAATCTATCGGATCTCTCCTCACTGATTATCATCGTTTGTGCTCTAATTTTTTCTGAGGCTCTAATAAACATCACTGGGTTTCCTGCGATCAGATTTGTCGTCCAAAAATTATGGGAGGGCTTGGTATTTGGGATTTGCGTGACATATGCAGAGCCTATGGCTTCAAAATGCGGTTGTGTTTTTTAAGCTGTAATTCTCTTTGGGCCAGATTCGTACACCACAAATATCATAGACTTGAAACTCATGGTTTCTCTTGTTCAGCTACTGTGGTTAGTAGATCATAGAAGCAAATGCAAAAGGTTAAAGCCTCCTTCATGACTGTATATGTGGAGGCTGGTTCTAATTAGGATGATTGAGGATTCTCTATCAAGAAGGCTTGGAATGCCATCCGCTCCCATAAACCCCCGCGTCTCCAATTTCAACTTATTTAAGACGTTCGTATCTAACCCAAAATCTCTATTCTCATGTACTACGCCATAGATTGCATACTGCAATACCGGAGAAGTAATCCAGTAAGTGCAAAAAAGTGTTGCTATAGGCAAAAATGATATGTAGCAACACTTTCTTGGTGTTGCATTTTGCCGCGTTGCTGTAGAGTCAAAGGCAACACCTTTGCGACCCTATGGCAACATCGGTACAAGTGTTGCTAGAGGTACCACTACAACAAAAAATACCCTTTTACAACTGCCAATAACAGTTGTAATATGTCTATTACAACTGGCATGCGCCACTAGTTATATCTACAATCGTAATTAAGTCAACCTTTCTAACCACTGTTTAGAGCATTTGTTAAAAAAAATTACAACTGTTAAAAGTAATTATACCTTAACTGCTATTAATCAAAAAATTTATAATATTATAATTATAACCACTATTTCACTAATAACAAATATAATTACTCACATTAAGAGAGAGAAAATTCAAATTTACACCATTTGTGAATTAGTAATTTCATTACAGAAAATAGCCGATTCATTACATATGTTAATAAAAGTACATACACTTATTAAATGAGAAGTTTTCTACATTGTCTCATGACTACTTTACTTTCGGTTATTATACAATAGCACAACACAATAATCATAATAAATTTCTAATAAATAAACTTGATCTAATACTACTATACCAACATTTCTTCTTGTGCTATAAACCTCTACTCTCCCCAATCTTCAAGCTATTACACCTGCAAGCACAAGATAACAAAAATAAAAAAGCAAATATGAATACACAAGAACAAAGATATCAGGATAGAATAACTTGACATGGACTTGTCTATTTGCAAACGATGAGTTAGTTTGTCGTTAACATGGAAATAACATGACATTGAAAAACAGTAAGGGTTAAAGAATTACAAGTAAAGATCAATACCCGAGACTCAGCTAGATTAGCAACACAAAATTACAGTGGCACTGGAAAATAGTTGGAATGGTCATGCATATCATGACAACTAATGGTTTATTATTATCTGCTAAACCAACTAAACCAAAAGATTACCTCAGATTGGCCTTGCATAGATGCCAACGAATCTTTTACAGATTGATCATTTGGATCAACTTCAGGAAGCCGCAAGAGATGATAAAGACATGATCAAACATTAGCACAGAAACTGCAATGTGAGTATATATAAGTCAAGAAATACTATACCGAGGACAAATGAAACATAACCATATGCCATGATATTCTATGGGCACTAAGGAAGGAACAAATGCATTAACTGAATAAAATAGATTCATATGAATTTTTTCATATAAAAATGTTAAACTATACAAATAAATGAAGAAACATCATGGTTTGGGTTAAAATTAGAACCTGAATGTGAAATGTATGTCAACCTTGATCTCCCTGTTTTTAGATTCCGTAAATACCATTCTGAAAACAACAAAAATGGAAATAATAGGTTAGTAACAGGTTAGTAATCCTTATTATATGAATTAAAAAATAGGCCTCTGCCATGATGCAAAAATGGAAATACAAAAAACAGAAAAGTTAGAGAAAAACAGCAAAAATGGAGGCAATTTATGCCTCTGCCATGATGCAGTTGATTGCTTCCTTGCAAATTCCAGTCATTGTTGCTTCGGGGCCATAGACCTTCACAATTGGCATGCATAGATAAATTAGTTTTTTAAAATAAAATAAAAACTGAACTGGCCATTATCATTTGTAAGTTACAATTGTTATTTTTGCAAATTCCCTGATAGCTAACATTAACATTACCATTTGTACGTTAACATTACCATTTGTCATATTGAAATATGCTTTTATTTCGTTGTGCGTCATCTCTATCTTCTGACTGAACTGGCCGCATTTCTCCATCTTCACATCGAGGAACTGCAAGATACCAATATTAACTCCAGAATGCAACGAGAGACAATAATATAGTTAATGGACAATACTAAACACGATGTAATAAATTGAAAACATACCCACCTGTTGTCTGTTTAAAACATTTCAAATGATGAGAGACACTTTCAACTATACATATACAATTTGTCTTAGACTGATACAAAGTGGTAAGCACTAGCTTGTTATTACTGTAGCTACAAAACGGTCAAGGAGCTACAAATAAGATTACCCATGTATCCAAAAAGTTAGCGTACAACCAAAAATGCATTTGAAATGCATTATTGAAAAAACAATATTACCAAAATTTATACAAGCCTAGCTATAGAATATTTGATATGGGTTAGCTTATGGAAAATGCATGTGCGTGAATTTTGTCAAAACTCATAAGGTAAGCATCATGATGCAAGTTGTTTGTCAATCTCTCCATATTTATGTCCTTTTAATTGTTGATTTAGAGAATGCTTTGAATGTGATTCGCTTGCTGCTTTTCTATATTGCTACTAAGAATCCAGTGTTTCTAACCTATCTGTATTAAACAAAAGGGCGATGACCCTTTTGAGGCTGGTGACTATGCTATTAAGCTCATTACGAACAATGGGAGGCCTAGCATATGAACCAGCAAGGTTAATAGCATGTTACTCCAACCCCTTCCACTCCGAAATCAAAAAGGTTAATACTCGCGTAAACTTAAGATAATCAACATGAACTTGCAATAAAACTTGAAATATGGAAGCTAAAATACAAACACAAAAACATTAAATAGCTATATAAAGCAGGATCCATGATGAGATCCCCTTTGGTCCAAACCCGCTTTATGATGCATCGTCTTGCATCTCTCCATATAACAAATACCACTACACATATTCCACTTTCCGTACGAATATTAATAACGTTGATGCCCACTATCTTCAGATGCTAGCTGTCACTTCTCCACATGTAAATTTCCCCATGTTTAGCACAAGCCTGACAATCAATTTTTTTTTCTAAGCACAAAAATGAGCCATTAACAATTTTTGAACCATGTCTATAACATTATGTGGTAGAAATAACTGCTTCTTACAACTGCTACCCTTCCTCAAGTACAAGTAGTGTATACAAATGAGAAATACACGAATTAGAAAACCACAGTAGCTAAACCAGAGTTACCAAACACCATCAACCAATGTAAACATTATCCTAATTATGCTTAATAATCTCATAACCGCGTACACATGAGTTTCAACTGAACTGTCAAATGATTTAATGGTTTAACTAGGTTTGATGTATAATTAAGACAACAAATTATTGAATTACTTTAGAACTATTCTTGTGAAATATTCAGAAAAAATGGTAGACAGTAAAATACAACCGTCATTTTGCATCTGTATTTCAGTTATGAAAGCCAAATGGTCCTTCTTTATCCATTCAAACTGCTCTCGTTCTATGGAGAAATTGCCTAAATATTAGAAGTATGACTCTTAGTTTTCCATTTTGGGTTTCAAATCGGAATTTGCCACCATCGCAGTCATCTTGTATATCTTGCTACTTTTGTTAAACCTTGCTTGCAGGTGGAAGTTCAACCAAGTATAAATCGTAATAAACAGATGAAATTAAAGTGCATTTTAAAAACAGGTAAAACTTGAATCGTTGTAAGTCATATGAATATTAAATCCATATCAAATCCTTCGGGCAGGAACCCCAACATCGAATTCAAAATTTCCACTTTCGTGGAAACTGTACCACTAAATCGACTAAATCTAAAGTTGAAAATTTCTTACCCGAGAAATCAAAAGCAGTTAGGAGAAAAGATTTGGTTTTATCTCACGTAGCCATTGAAACAGAATCGCTGATTGCGATGTTGGTGGATATTCCTCTTTGAAGCAATACCTAGATTCTTTCACAAGAAGATCCGAGAAGGCGATGGTATCAGATCCGTTCAATCGATGGATCGGTTGGGTTGATCCCGAATTTTCAAACTAAGATCTAACTCACCGAATTTATAATCGATTGAAAAATTCGACTGATTTGGGAAATTTGGGGGGGGGGGGGATTAACGAAATGAAAATAAGCGGGTAAAGGAAAATAACAGTGGGAAATAGAAATGGGTGATGTGCGGATCAAGAGTGTTGATTGAATGGTTCGGATTTCATTTTAACTAAAGGTGTGGATCGTTGGGGTGTCATTTATTTTTAATTTTTTTAATTTGAATATATTTATAGCTACTACAACACAATTTAATATATATGCTAACACATTGAAGTGTGTGTTGCAATAGACAAAAATCAGCATAGTTGTGGCAACATTTTAGCTGGCAATACCTTAAATTTTCGTTTAAGTAGGCCATCTATGGCGTAGTGTGTGGAAAATCGTTCATAATGCTCCACCTCTAGATCTCAGTCTCTCCGGAATTCAGATTCACACCGTCTTTAATTGTTGTTATTGCTCTGAGGGTAATTAAGAGTCAATCGCTCATCTATTCGGCTCAGGTGTCGGCGCTAGTCATTTATGGAACCACTTCGAAGGTCTTATGGGGGGTTCTCTATCATGGCCTTAATTTTCGCTCTGGATGCCTGAAATGGTTAACCAACTCTCATGGTAAAATCAATATCCTGTATTTAACTATCGCTTTGGAGCAGTACTGGTGATAATCCATTCTCGATCACTTTAATCTAATTAAAGATTCCTTAAAACTCCACTTAGTTTTAATCTTCCCAAAAATCAATATCCTATCTTTAACTGGGTTAAAGAGTCAATGTCATCTAAAACATGGTTCATGATAAACCCAAAATCACTTTCCATTGTTAATCGGGTTAAAGAACATGTGTTATTCAAATCACCGCTCACGATAAACCCCAAAAACCCATTTAAATTCAATTCCAATTAAATACCAATTAACTGGACAATTTCACTAAATCTTAATTAAAAGATTTATTCTTTTCTAAACTGGGTTCTAGAACAGTGTTATTCAAGACACCATTCACGACGAACCCGAAATCCCATTTGACATTAAATACAAGGCTCTGAATAGAAAAAATATCGGCTTATATTCAATATCAAATTCTGAAACCAACAAATATCGTATTGGAAATAACGATATAAATATATCTTTCAAATTTCCACAACCATATCTGTATAATCACGAAATCCAACATCGAAATATTCCGAAGATAATTTCGATTCAAATCCATTCCAATTCGTATATTGGAAATTCTGATTATTTTTAAAACCACTTCCAATCCAATTTATTTATTCAAAGACATTGGATTATAATTCTTGTTCATAACTAGTTCATTTCGATAAAAATACATTTTTATCCTTACAAATGTGGAATTTTTCATTCCAGTTCTTTCCAATTCATATATTATGATTTTACACAAATTATTAATATTTTTAATAATTTTATCAAGGCCCGTACAATTGGTTTTCAATAATGGTCACCGAACTACACTTACAGCGACCTTTTTTAAATTTGATTTGGACATAATTCCAACCGTTAGATTTCAAATTTCTGACATTCATTGGAAAGCTCTTTTTGATACAAACCCAACGGTTCCGGTTTCAGGAGAATCCGACGGTCGGATCTCCCGCAACGTCAATTCGAAGTCAATGATTGAAATTCGCGAACTGTCGCGGCGCGGCGTGTTCTATTCAGGCCATTAATATATATATATATATATATATATATATATAATATATATATATTATATTTCGTTAATTTCAATTCAAAACATATTTTATAAATCGTTTTAAATTCGTTTTCAAAACAATTTCAATTTCATATTCAAATTTAAATCAAAATTGAATATTTCATATCACTAACATATAAATGATAATATTTTCAAAACGTTATATTTTGAAATCACTTCCTTTTCTATATTCATTATAAAAATGAACATAATCGATATAAATATCGTTCGCGTCAAAATGGCGCAAATCTAATCAACACGGCTTTATATATTTCAGTAACTTCGTTATTCTATTCAACAAATGGATATTTTCTTCAACACATGAATATATATTTCTTTCAACACATGAATATTCTCAACACATGAGTATTGTCAACACATGACTATTTTTGTTATTTAATATATTTCATAAAATTATGATTTCTATCGTTTAATTTTTAATCAGACTCCAACCGTAAATCAGTAAGAGAACGATTCCCTAAGTATTAACCCCGAAAGTCGAAACCAACATCAGATCAATACCCAGGAAACTACTCATCTTAACTAGTTTCCAGTTAGTTTCTAATTTTATATATGATAAGGATGTGAATTTTATTGTTAAAATATTTCGTTCAACACATGATAAGTTTCAACACATGAATATTCTCAACACATGAGTATCGTCAACACATGACTGTTTATTCTATTCAACACATGAATCTTTATTTTATAATATTCTTTATTTTCCAAATTGGAATGAGGCCCAATCAATTACCATATAATGTTAATTATATGGATTCTATACACATGTATATAATTACAACGATAAATAATCAACCATCATCCAAAGTGCACCACACAACTGCATAAGCATTAAACATAAATAATTAACACTTACACAGTCTGTCAACCTATCGATTGACATACAACTAAACCATTGGGATTAGTGTACGCCAAATATCATCCCAACACCCGTGTGAGGTTTCAAATCAACAAACACAGATTTTTATGTGTGCAGTTGGGCGATGTGTAAAATTTATCATCCCAATCAATATCAGTCAAATCAATGTACATAAACAAATCGTTCGATTTGTAAATGAGTATTTATTTATTCACATTCATGTTAAAAATTTATATTTTTAACGATAATTAATTTATTTCAACACACGAATATATTTCCATTCATTCCACATCACAATCAATTTTCACCACACAACAAAATCAAATAAGTCGTCCATGGTCAGTGGACGACGGGTGTCGGGTGCTGCTAAGCACCGTCTGCATCCTAGTATATATTTTTAACTAGAAAACAAGAATTAAAGTGAGAAGTTCTCACCGACTAGCTAAACCAATTCACCGCAACTCTTCGTATGTAGGAATCTTCGCCGTGCTCGCCTCTTGTCACTTTCGTTGTCCGTAGCCACTACATACATAAAAATCACATTTTTGTATCCTCGAGTATATAAAAATCATATTTTTAATATCTCTATAATATAAAAATCATATTTTTATATCGTAATCCTTATGATAAAAATCATGTTTTTATTCTAATATAGTTCACATAAAAATATAAACTTTCCTATTATAGAAATAAAATCAAATCTTTATCATATCAAAAATCTAATCTTTTCTATAAACAAAAATCATATTTTTTATCATATCACTATATATATATATATATATCAAATCTTTATCACCTCGCTATATGTATAAGAATCAAATTTTTATACGCTATTCCTATAAAGAAAAAACGAATTTTTATTCGCTTCCACATATATAAAAATACGATTTTTATAGCGCTCTCTAGGTAGATAAAAAATCCTAATTTCCTACACTTTAAAAAATCAGATTTTTAATGTTTAAATAAATAAAAAAACTAAATAAATAAATAATGAAGTTACAAAGGGGTTAATTGCCGACGGGGTGGAGCAAAAGGGGAGAGCGGCGGCTTGGGGAGGTCAGAGGTGGTCGGCGCAGGTGGGCTCAGGGCGTCAAGGTGCGGTGGAGGAGGGGGAAAGCCTGGAGCGGCGGATTGGGGCTTTAGGGGATGGGGCTCGTGGGTTTTGAGGCTGGAGAGGGAGGAGGTGTTGAAGGGGAGGAGGAGATGCGATAGGGGGGTTGCGATCATCAACGGCACCGCGCTGGAGGCGACGGCGGCTTCCTTCCCCCCCGTCGCTTCCCTTTTTTTTAATTTCCTTTGACTTTTTAAAATCAAAGGGGGAGGACTGAGAGAGAGAGGTTTTTTTTATTATTTAATTTCAAAAAGTACCCTTTTATTTTGAACTCGCAATCAAACCCACCAACTGTCATCTATAGCTAATTATCCCCATTCCGAACACAATGTGATATGTATCGTAAGCTGATTCGACTGTTACGACCAGTTTCCGTCAAAATCAAAATATAAATCTATATATTGAATTTGAACGCACATTTCAATTTACCGGGGTCACATACGGGCTCTAAAAATTTCCGAAAAATATTTTCTAGCTTCGTATCGATGATACGGTTCAAACAAAACTAATTTCATCAAATTTCGAGACCGTTTGAAAAATGGCCATTTTCTGGTCGATCGAAATTGACTGAAACTGTTAAAACACGTTTTACTTCGCCACGCTCACATATTGATTCAGAAAATTACGAATTTTGGAATCTAGTAATAATTTGACATCCCGAATCCAACAAAAGTGGTTTCGTCGAAAATCGAGGTCATTTGCAAAATTTCCATTTTTAAGGGCCAGAATTCCATAGCGACTATTCTGAATTTTCAACTGGGCATATCTTTTTATTCCCATTATGAAATTTCAATTTTTCGGATTCGTTGGAAAGATATTCTCAATTAGATTCTAATATTTTTGGTTTTGACAAAATCCGATTTATTTTGAATCCTGCACATTCATTTGAAATTTGAAATCGAAATTTCAAACTACCGTGCCATTTTCAATTCCTTTTATAATTAAAAATAATTATTTATATTCTAACGACGATCTATATAAATATATACGTTCTAATTCTATTCAAAATAAATTTCTCGTCGATATTATTTATAATAAATCATTTTAAATATTCAAAATTCACTAAAATTGCCAAAATAAAAATTTTAAATTGTCTAAGATTTTCCGAGTTGTTACAGTGAGTATATATAAGTCAAGAAATACTATACCGATGCTGAGGACAAATGAAACATAACCATACACCATGATATTCTATGAGCACTAAGGAAGGAACAAATGCATTAACTAAATAAAATAGATTCATATGATTTTTTTTCATATAGAAATGTTAAACTATACAAATAAATGAAAAAACATCATGGTTTGTGTTAAAATTAGAACCTTAATGTGAAATGTATGTCAACCTTGATCCCCCTGTTTTTAGATTCTGTAAATACCATTCTGAAAACAACAAAAATGGAAATAACAGGTTAGTAACAGGTTTGTAATCCTTATTATATGAATTAAAAAATATGCCTCTGCCATGATGCAAACATGGAAATATAAAAAATAGAAAAGTTAGAGAAAAACAGCAAAAATTGAGGCATATTTATGCCTCTGCCATGATGCAATTGATTGCTTCCTTGCAAATTCCAGTCATTGTTGCTTCGGGGCCATAGACCTTCACAATTGGCATGCACAGATAAATCAGTTTTTTAAAATAAAATAAAAACTAAACTGGCCATTACCATTTGTAAGTTACAATTGTTATTGTTGCAAATTCCCTGATAGCTAACATTACCATTACCATTACCATTTGTAAGTTAACATTACCGTTTGTCATATTGAAATTTGCTTTTATTTTGCTGTGCATCATCTCTATCTTCTGACTGAACTGGCCGCATTTCTCCATCTTCACATCGAGGAACTGCAAGATACCAATATTAACTCTAGAATGCAACGAGAGTACAAGACAATAATATAGTTAATGGACAATACTAAACACGATATAATAAATTGAAAACAGACCCACCTGTTGTCTGTTTAAAACATTTCAAATGATGAGGGACACTTTCAACTATACAATACAATTTGTCCCCGACTGATACGAGGTGGCAAGCACTAGCTTGTTATTACTACAACTACAAAACGGTCAAGGAGCTACAAATAAGATTACCCATGTATCCATAAAATTAGCATACAACCAAAAATGTATTTGAAATACATTATTGAAAAAACAGTATTACCAAAATTTATACAAGCCTAGCCGTAGAATATTTGATTATGGGTTAGCTTATGGAAAATGCACGTACATGAATTTTGTCAAAACTCATAAGGTAAGCATCCTGATGCAAGTTGTTTGTCAATCTCTCCATATTTATGTCCTTTTAATTGTTGATTTAGAGAATGCTTTGAATGTGATTCACTTGATGCTTTTCTATATTCCTACTAAGAATCCAGTGTTGCTAACCTATCTGTATTAAACAAAAGGGCGATGACCCTATCAATATTTGAGGCTGCTGACTATGCTGCTAAGCTCATCAAGAACAATGGGAAGCCTAGCATATGACCCAACAAGGTTAATAACATGATACTTCAACCCCTTCCACTCCGAAATTAACAAGGTTAATACCTGCGTAAACTTAAGACAATCAACATAAACTTGCAATAAAACTTGAAGTACGGAAGCTAAAATACAAACACACAAATAAACTAAATAGCTATATAAATCAAGATCCATGATGAGATCCCCTTTGGTCCAAACCCGCTTTATGATGCATCGTCTTACACCTCTCCATATAACAAATATCACTTCACATCTTCCACTTTCCATACAGATATTAATAATGTTGATTCCCACTATCTTCAGATGTTAGTTGTCGTTTCTCCACATCTAAAATTCCCCATGTTTAGCACAAGCTTGGCAATCATTTTTTTCCTAAGCACAAAAATGAGTCATTAACAATTTTATGAACCATGTCTAGAACATTATGTGGAAGAAATAGTCGCTTCTACAACTGCTACCCTTCCTCAAGTACAAGTAGTGCATACGAATGAGAAATACACGAATTAGAAAACCACAGTAGCTGAACCAGTGTTATCAAACACCATCAACCAATGTAAACATTATTCTAATTATGTTTAACAATCTCATAACCGGGTACGCATGAATTTCAATTGAACTGTCAAATGATTTAATGGTTTAACTGGGTTTGATGTATAATTAAGACAGTAGATTATTAAATCACTTTAGAACTATGCTTGTGAAATAGTCAGAAAAAATGGTAGACAGTAAAATACAACCATCATTTTGCATCTGTGTTTCAGTTATAAAAGCCAAATGGTCCTTCTTAATCCATTCAAACTGCTCTCGTTCTATGGAGAAACTGCCTAAATATTAGAAGTATGACTCTCAGTTTTCCATTTTGGGTTTCAAATCGGAATCCGCCACCATCGCAATCATCTTGTATATCTTGCTACTTTTGTTAAACCTTGCTTGCAGGTGGAAGTTAAACCAAGTATAAATCGTGATAAACAGATGAAATTAACGTGCATTTTAAAACAGGCAAAACTTGAATCGTTGTAAGTCATATGAACATTAAATCCAGATCAAATCCTTCGGGCAGGAACCCCAACATCGAACTCAAAATTTCCATTTTTGTGGAAACTGTACCACTAAATCGACTAAATCTAAAGTTGAAAATTTCTTACTCGAGAAATTGAAAGCAGTTAGGAGAAAAGAAGATTTGGTTTTATCTCACGTAGCGATTGAAACATAATCGCTGATTGTGATGTTGGTGGATATTCCTCTTTGAAGCAATACCTAGATCCTTTCACAAGAAGATCCGAGAAGGCGGTGGCATCAGATCCGTTCAATCGATGGATCGGTTGGGTTGATCCCGAATTTTCAAACTAAGATCTAACTCACCGATTTTATAATTGATTGAAAAATTCGACTGATTTTGGAAATTTGGGGGTGTTAATGAAATGAAAATAAGCGGGTAAAGGAAAATAATAGTGGGAAATAGAAATGGGTGATGTGCGGATCAAGGGTGTTGATTGAACGGTTGGGATTTCATTTTAACCAAAAGTGTGGATCGCTGGGATGTCATTTTTTTTAATTTTTTTTTTAATTTGAATATATTTATAGCTACTGCAACACAATTTGATATATATGCTAACACATTGAAGCGTGCGTTGCAATAGACAAAAATCAGCATAGTCGTGGCAACATTTTAGCTGGCAAACATAATTGCCTTTGACCAAATACAATTGGGACCTGCTATTACTTCATCAGAACAAAATAACTACTAAAATACATGATTTTCTTTTTCAGATAACTCTAAAAAATGAACATCAACTAATCCAAGTTCAAACATAAACAACAAAACTAACAAAGTCAAAACCATGCATGTCATCAGTCTACCTCATCGGCAGGACCAGTTCTTCCATATCCAAATTTTGGTGCCTCAGGTCGACCTGCCCTCCATTACTCAGCCTATAACTAACTCTCCCCAGATTTTTAATCAGTTGCAGTCTTAACTGTTTCAAACACTATCAATGGCATTTCCCTTCAATTCAGGCCTCTATGAATCTCTTCTAAATCGGCATCCGGTATTAGTGTACGTTACAACCTGGACAGTGTTCATATCTGTAACTGTAGCTATAGTATCAGTTTCTCCTGAAATTGCATTCACACATGCAGTGTCTCCTCCTTCGAGTTACTGGGCTGCATGTGGGCCAACGTTTGTAAGGCTGCCTTTGGATGGGCCTGCTAGTGAAGTTGTTTGCGTACCCACTCTCCTCTTCGGCCGGTCCGGGTTTGACATGTTTGTTCCACCGTTGTTTGCACTGTTGGTTGTTTCTGTTTCTGTTTGCTTTGTTAAAAGCTTTGGATTATGGGAGGTTGATGATCATCAAGATTTTTTGTACCAGTGAGCATATTTTTGCAAATTGCATGAAGTTCCTTTTTTTTTAAGTTATGGGAAATCAGAATTTAGGACAATGTAATTTTATTATATTTTACAGTACAGATTCATACTTCATACTTCATACACAAGCTGTGATTAGACATACACACATGCATATGCTTATAATGAATGCAACATCTAAACTAGGCTCAGAACAGATAATGCTAGTATGCTACAAAGTGTATAATACCTGTATGATTTTTGTCTGTATAATCTTGAACAAGTAGTTATTATACTGCAATAACCGTGGAAGTGCTTAACGTATATGTTTTGGCTAACATACTAATCTCAGCTCAAACTAAGCTTGGCACAATGGAATGCTCAGCCCTTCACTTGAAATTTGCAACATGCTTGGAAATGAAAGCAGAAAGTTCTTGCTTTTTACCTATAAAAATTGTTTTCAATTTAGAAACCCAATGAATTAAAAAATAAACATTTTAAGATGTTTTTCAACTTAAATGAAAAAGCATTCCTTCAAATAAATCTAAAATGGTAGGCTTAATTTTTTAAATATTTTTACATTAAAATTGATCTTCTTCTTCTCTTGTTTTTCACCCCCAAAATTAATATAGGTATCCAAAGTGACTCTACAAGTAAACTGGCCCACTGGCCAACAATGCAGCAAGCCCACATTGAACCGGCTTGTTAAGACATTGGGCTTCTAATGTAATTCTATCCATGACCTTTAAGTCGACAATTTACAGACGTCACAAAACCACTATCCCATAAGCAACATTCACATTTTACTGTATCATATATATTGTGCATCTAAACTATGCAACAATTTTGCCCTGAATATGTACTCTTCTTCTCTGTATAATATGGACTTCTGTTGATTGCTTGGCTTATACTTGTGGCCTAGATAGAACTGAGCTAAGTTACAAATATTCCATGTTTTCTTGTCCTGGCATGGTGACTGTCCTTTATTGAAAATCAATCGATTTAGTTGATTGTTAGATTAAACGGTGAACACAGAGAATTTTATTGATTTATCTCCTTCAGGATTAAGACAATTCTTCTTTGTAAATCATTTTTGTTCCTAATGATTAAGTACCTGTTATAGCATGATTTTGGTTACATTTTTGTTCCTAATGATTAAGTACCTGTTATAGCATGATTTTGGTGCAATTTTATGAATGTTTGTCCCCTTCCAAAAACTGGTTTCAACTAAAATTTAGCAGTTTTAAATCTAGATAAAATTTCAATCTGTTTTGAAGCTTGTTCCTTAATATATGTTCCGGGCCGGGCCTGAGGCGGTGCCACCGGGGCGACCGCACAGGGCCGACGAGCGCGGTGGGGCCCACGAGAAGTTGGCACCGTTCCTTTTGCGAACTCGGCAGAAAATCAAGAAAATCCGCATGGCAAATAAAATTCGTACTATTGGCTTTTTTCCCAAAAATCCGCATGTCAAATAAAATGTCCACCGTTGCCTTTTAGAAAATTCGCCCTGCTGCAGATTAAAAAATTCCTACTATTGCCTTTTTCTCCAAAAGCCCGCACGCGAAACAAAATTTCCACTAATGCCTTTTTGAAAATTCGTACCGGTGCATAATCGAAAATTCGTACTATTGCCTTTTTGTGAGAAAACCGCCGCCATCATCCTCCTTTCCTGAATTCCGCCGTTACCCTAGGGTTTTGATCTAATTACGCCGTTACACAGGTATGTAAATTCGGTTCTAATTTCATTTCAGGGCTTTCAAAATCGAAAATCCTAGGGTTTTAAAAATCGTGTACTTGTTTTTTTAATGTCTTTCATCTATGCTTATTTTGGTAATGATTCAAATTTGAAACTAATTTAACTATGATAAATTTTTATTTTCAGTTTAACTATGTTCTATAAAAAACACATGTCTGGTCATGAGAAAAGAAAACGAAAAAAAGAGGAAGAAGAGAAGATTAAACCCCTTAAAGGATTACTTGAAAAACTTTGGAAAAAATCCAAACCACCTGAAGAAAAAGAAATGCCTGATGTTGAAAATGAAATGCCTGAAATTGTAAGAAATTCTATAGAAGATGAGAATGTGGTTAATGAAGAGACTGAAAATGAAGTAATTGAAGAAGAAAAAGATGTGTTTGAAAATATGATTAGTGAAAATAGGGAAGAAACTAATCCAAGTGATCCTGGTTCCTGTCTTTGAATATTTATGATCCTCTAGTGTGAGATGGATTAAATAATAAAATGAGAGATTTGCTTGTTGAAAAGTGTCCTGTTAGAGAAAAAAATATCAATTTTCCTAAAGATAAGTACAATAGGGGTTCTCTACATATTATTTTGATCAGAAATTAAGAAACGGGGAACTTATTGACAGAAAATGGTTAGTTTACTCAAAGGAATTGGACAAAGTGTTCTTTTTTTGTTGTAAAGTTGTGAAAAAAGCTCGTTCACAAAGCAATTTAGCAAGTTCTGGAGTAGATGACTGGGTGCATTTGGGTGAAAAACTTAAGCAACAAGAAGATAGTCGTGAACATCTTATTAACCTTAGAGCTTGGGCTGAACTTCAAATTAGACTGAAAACAAATCAAACTATTGATAAAGAATTGCAAGAGCAAATAAAAAAAAGACACTGAACACTGGAGAGATGTTATGATCAGAATAATTGCTGTTGTTAAACGTCTTGCAATGAATAATTTGGCATTTCGTGGGACGCACGACAAAATATTTGAAGATTCAAATTGTAATTTTTTGGGTTTTCTGGAGTCAATAGCTGAGTTTGATCCTGTAATGAAACATCATTTTAGACTCATTCAAAATAGGGATATTCATTATCATTATCTTAGTCATAAAATTCAAAATAATTTGATTGAAATGTTGGCATCGAGTGTCAAAAGTGCCATAATAAAGAAAATAAAAGAAGCAAAATATTTTTCTGTGATCCTTGATTGTACTCCTGATGCAAGTCGTATTGAACAAATGACTTTGGTGATTAGATGTGTTGATGTCGTGAGCTACCCAATAAAAATAGAAGAATATTTTTTAGAGTTTTTGAATGTGGAGAACACTTCTGGCTTGGGTCTTTTTGGTGAATTGGAAGCTGCTTTTAGCTCTCTTGATTTAGATATTAATGATGTAAGGGGACAGGGGTACGATAATGGTTCTAATATGAGGGGAAAACATCAAGGTGTTCAAAAAAGATTGCTTGATGTTAATCCTAGAGCTTTTTATATGCCTTGTGGTTGTCATTCTCTTGACTGGGTACTTTCAGATATGGCAAACTCTTGTGTGAAAGGAAAATCGTTTTTTGGAGCGTGTCAAGCATTATATAATGTGTTTGCTAATTCCACTAAAAGATGGCATCTTTTGCTTGAATATGTTGATGATTTGACTTTAAAATCCCTATGTGTGACAAGATGGGAAAGTCGAATTGAAAGTGTTAAAGCAATAAGAACTCAAACTCCTAAAATTAGAGATGCTTTAATGAAACTAGCTGAAGTTTCTGATGATCCAAAAATAAGCTGGGATGCTGAAAAATTAGCTTCTAATGAATTTTCAAGTTTTGAATTCTTATTGAGCTTAATTATTTGGCATGAAATTCTGTATAAAATCAATTTGGTGAGCAAAAAGTTGCAATCTGAAGATATGCGTCTTGATGTAGCAATTGCAAGTTTAAAAGGGTTGGTTTCATTCTTTGAGAAATATAGGGAAAATGGGTTTGTGTCAGCTATGAATGATTCTAAAGAACTTGCAGATGAAATGGACATTGAACCTGTTTTTCAAATAAAGCGTAGGATTAAAAGAAATAGATAATTTGATGAGAATCCTAACACGGAAAGAGAACAACAATTTGCTTCAGAGAACTTTAGAACTGATTACTTTCTTGTTCTAGTTGATATGACACTCTCTCAGTTGAAGATAAGGTTCGAACAAATGGAACTTTTCGAGTCTATATTTGGTTTTTTGTTCGATGCTTCCCGGTTGATTTCTTTGGATGATGAAGGATTGAAAGAATGTTGTGTAAAACTTGAAAAGTCCTTGACTCGTGTGATTATTGCGATATTGATGGAAAACGCTTACTTTCTGAATTACAAATATTACAGGAAATGTTTCCTAGTGTAGCATATGAGTGTGAGATTCCATGGAATTCTATCAGAGTTTTGGAATTTGTGAAGAAGATGGACATGTTGCTAAATATTTTGGTTGCTTACAGAGTTTTGTTAACTATACCTATTACTGTGGCTTCTGCTGAGCGGAGTTTCTCAAAGTTGAAGTTAATTAAATCTTATTTGCACATAAGTATGACTCAAGATAGGTTGAATGGCTTAGCAATTTTGAGCATTGGAAAGCATATGCTGAAAAATATCAAAGTGGAGCATATTATTGATGATTTTGTTTCAAAAAATGCAAGAAGATGTCACTTTAAATGAGAATTGATGTTTATTTTTGCTCATGATCTTTGTACAGGTATGCTAACTTCATTTATAATTCATAATATCTTATTTTTTTTGCTTAATGCGTCTTATTATATGATGTTCATCCCATATGATTTATGTCAAATTTAGATTAATTTTAATGAGTTATTTACTTAGAGCTGCTTTTTCTTGTCAGGATGCGTAATATATCTTCATTATGATCTGCTCAGTGAGGAAGAATGAAATCCAACATTTGTTAAGTTTGCTTTAGAAAGGTTAGAAAAATTTATTTAACTTTCTTGTTTCTGCTATTATCAGTTGTGTTTTTAAACATGTTATGAGTATAATAAAATTTAGTTGACATATGACATATGACTTAACTTCAATTTCGTAAAAAATAAAAAAAAAAAATAAAGAGCCCAAAATTTTCTTTCCGCACTAGGCCTACAAATACTCAGGACCGGCCCTGTATATGTTTATTGATGTGCAAAATATAGGTTTGATTGGTCATTGGTGTGTTCCAGCTCTCTAAAATCAGAAACCCATCCTCACCTATTATCATCAATGACAGTAACATAATTTTACTACATTCACGGCATTATCCCACTTTCTAGTCATTTGATTTTACAGAACATATAACCATTCATACTGCAAATACCAACTTCAATTTCGAATAGACATATTTACAGGATTCATCAACTTATTATAGATTCACAAACCATACTTGTAGCTTGATTTCAGTAGTTCAAAGTGCAGAGCACAGACACTAAACAAATTCTTAACAACATTGGCAATCTAGTACAGTAAATGAGGCTTGGAGAAGCTAAGCTTAAAAGTAACAATAACGACGACATCTTGGTTCCAGCTGAGCTAATTTATTGAACTAGCTTTTCGCTGAATTCCCATAGTTGTTTTGCCAAGGTCTCCTGTCTTGCTAGAATGCTTGGTTTAAACTCATTGCAGTCAAGAAAATACTTCCCAGTTACTCCCTTTAGGCTTGGATGAAGTGCAACATAGCATGTTGTTGCAGCACCCTGCAAAAAGAAGAATAGAATAAAATAAAAATAAAAAAAATAGAATTACATTATACTAAAAATTTCAGGATTTAAAAAAAATATAAAATATAGAACAAAAGTAGCACAATTTCTAACCTGGGGCACATTCTTCCAGCAAAGATAAGTCACCAATTGTATTACCTCTGTGATAAAAGAAAAGATTATCAGATTATTGACATCAGGGTAAGTTTAAAAAAAAAGATGAATTTGAAACGTTGAAAAAATTGATTGACATACTCATCAAAGCAAAAGAATGCCTCATCAAATTGGTCATGATAAGACCAGGATGAAGACAGTTCACTGTAATATTAGCACCGTCCTCCTGTGACACGGGATGCATTGTTAATAACATATGGAAGTCAGTAATTAAACTTTTAACTTTATGGACTGAACCTTTAGATGCCTAGAAAGCTCAAGTGCATGCAAAATGTTTGCTAGCTTCGATTGCCCATATGCCTTCTTATCGTTGTATCTGAAATCGATCATGAAATTAGTATATCAACTACGAATTTAATCAAAAAGAATGCAAATGCTTGTTTGGAGTAGCTTACTTATCCTTATCGTTTAGACCGTCAAACCTAATTCCTTCGTCGTAGGTATTAAGATGTGCAATTGATGACAAGTTCACAATTCTGCCTTCTATCCCAGTTTCTTTTGCAGTGATTTTCATTTTATCAAGCAGTAGATTCGTTAAGAGGAAATGTCCTGTGACAAAAAAAAAAGTAACAAAAGAATCAAAATAATTCAGCTGAAGTATGGTAATTATTTATTTATTTATTCAATGTTGGAGAAATATTACCAAGATGATTTGTAGCGAACTGCATCTCTATACCATCTTCAGAGAGCTGGAATGGACAGAACATAACACCAGCATTGTTTCTAGATAGCACAATGAACGTAAATTGTTAAAAAAATAAATTAAATATCAGCAATAAATAGGTTGATAAATAGAGATTTACATCAAGATATTGAGTGGAAGATTCATGGCTTTGAAATTTTCTGCAAAAGCTCTAACAGACTTCAGGGAATTAAGATCAAGTTTTAGAACATCGATTTTGGCATCTGGATTTTTTTTTGTGATGTTCTCTTTTGTAGAATTTGCTGCATCAATATTCCTTGCAGCGATTATGACATGAGCTCCTCGAAGGGCAAACACTCTTGCGGTCTCCGCGCCTATTCCACTTGCTCCTCCTATAAAAAGAATTTATTCATAAAAGTGACGAATTCATTAAATCATTTTATGATTTTAACCTAACTACTGTTGAGTGAAAATAAGAATGTTGATTTAATAGGAATGGAATTTCCACTAAGACAACAAGCTAGAAAACGTTTGTGATGGTTGATAAATGTTGATGATATAATTGACTTCTAACCATATATCTGTTTATAAGACAGTTGTAATTAAACATGGTCCCGCATAAAGAAAATTAGTCGAAATACTAATGTTATATTGTTAGATATCAAACAACATAAAATTAGTAAATGCTTTAAAAGAAACCAAAATTCTCATTATATTTTTTGAAAAACATGATGGATGCCAGTTGAATTATCAAAATAATACAAAACTGAAATATGACGACTTCACAAATTCTGATAAAAGAAAAACTACCTTGAAATATGATGACTACTTTCCATTTAAACTTTTGATAACAGAAAATTTGATATGTTTATGCTCAAAATTCAGAAGATGGCCATAAAGAATTCAATTTCCATTTATAGATCATTTCCCCAGGCCCAGACAATTTTCCATTTATTTGTAAGATGCTGATCCCCAGTTGATTTATTTAATAACACTTCATTTCAGGAAAACAGAGTTATATCTATGTCTCTCTAGTCGTTGTTCATTATGCTAAAAAAGAAGATCCATTCCCGTTAAAAAAAATGAAGAGCTTCATTTGCTAAAATGAAGATATACTGTTCATTCAGCCTACACAAAATGAAGAATGATACAGAGTATAGTTGTGTTTTGTATTTTCATTTGGTTTGAAACAGCGAACGACAACATACGAAATTGGGAATGCTCTTAGTGATCAATATTGTTTCAGATCCAATAACGTGCAAATCAAGGTCTATACCATTCAATCACACAAAAAAGGCAGTCTCAAGCAAAAACTTAAATATAAGTTCTTGAAAATTCTCATAATGCAAGCGTCTGAATTTCAAATGCCATTAAAATAACTGGCGAATAGTTCAACCAAGCAATCAAGCTGAGTGAACCGAACTTTTTATCTGATTATCAAAATAACCGGCGATTACCTTTGCAAAACCCACAGTTAATTAGTTCAGATCAATTTATATCCCTAACTAAATCTTAGTCTCAATTACAAACATAAACATCCACGGTCAATTGATTCATGGTAAGAACAAGAGATTCAAGAAAAAAGAGATAAAGATCAAGAATCACATACCAGTGATTATGGCGGTAATGTTGCTTGCGTCGATATGCTCTGTGACCTTCTCTGCTGTGGATGCGGATCCAAACCCGCTTGGACCGGGAAGACCAGTTATCAAGGAAAAAATGCCCACCATATTTACCTCTTGCTGTTTACGAAAATAAGAGTATTTGAAGCTAACAGTAACAAAAATGAGAAGAAGTTCGAAAATTTATAAATGCGGTTAGTGCCTGGAGGAAGTAAGTTTGTTATTGTTGAAAAGATAGGAGAGGAATTAAATGCACGCCGTTTGGGTAGGAATGGCATTTAGTAATTTTACAATGAAATATAATTGCATGGAATTTGTTAAAATCGCCTTCCCAAAATAAAGTTTTCTTTTTTAATTATTACCCTGACAAGCCCAGATTTATAGTGTATGCATCATACCGTTTTATTATACTGGAAATCAGAGAGACGTCAAAGTGAAATATAATGCATAGTGGATCGCTCTCTAAGTTTGCACACAAGGGGAGTCCCTATTTTACCGTAGCAACATTGTTTCGTGATTTTTTTGCGTTACTATATAATAAAAATCCAAAAAGATATAAATACTAACCGAAGATTTCAGATTTTTTCTTTTTTCCTTTTTTGCTAAAATGTCTGCGTTCGTGTAAAAAAATTGCAACAATAATTACATGGTGTATTAATGATGTAAGAAAGGTAAAATAAGTTGTTGAAATATTTGTAATTATTTAGAATAATTGTCGACACATCAACAACTATTCCATAGTGTATTGTGTAAAAAAAAAAAAAAAAAAAATTGCTGAAATGTCTGCGCTTATTGTGAATAACTGTTGGCATATCTGTAGAAAAACTCGTAGTGTATTGCTATAAATTTCAGTGTATCTTAAAACCGTAAACATATCTGCACTTATTGAGTTAAGTTTCGAAGTTTGGTAAGCTTCTACGTTGATTTTTGTTGTCTTTTTTATGATTTTAAAAAAAATGACCAAATTTTAATGTTTAAGATAGGGAGTTTTGTTATATCTTGAAACTTAAAACTGGACATTAGTCAAACTGTCATTTTATTATAACTATTATTAATCATCGTTTTACAAGACCGTTACGCTTTGCATTTGGACGCAGGATAACCCGGAAATCGAATACAAATGATTATATGAACCTACGGACAGCTGGATTCATCGGAAATCGAGTACAAAATGACGACCTTGAAATAATAAATAGTGTAACAACAATACCCTACTCACATGACGAATAAAAAGCATAAACAAAAGCCCTTGGTCCGGGTAGAGTACGCGACAAACAAAGGGAGATCAAGGCTGACTCTAGGGCCTAGCAGCTACTGCCTCGAAGGAGTACTAAAGAGTTCACCAACATAAGCATCTACAACCTGAAATCCAGACCCTGAACTAGAGGAAAAAAAATCAACTAATTGGGGGGGGGGTGTAGGAGGAGACCTTAATGGAAGCAGCAGCAACTCAACCTAACCAAAAACAAAAGAATCAACCTACGCCATCTTTGGGTAAAGGACCTAAGAGAACAACGAAAAGACAGGCCAACCTTCGTGAGCGAGTACGAATGGCCTCCCCTGAACGAACTACCATGAAAAACTAAGAAAGCATCACTCTTTACCCAACGAACGATGGAGGACGAGTTCTTAGGAACCTCGTCGGAAGTGGCTTTGTTCCTTGCACACCAAAGGCGCCAACATATCAGTTAAAGAAGCAGATGGAAAAGCACTGAACGAAGAGTAGGACCTGAATTACCATCCCACCAGAGGTGGAGTAATCTGAGAAGCAAGCCAGCATTACCCCAAAGACGAACCTGGGTTTCGAAGTAGGACCAAACTGCTCTGGCACAAAGGCCAACGAAGAAAAGGTGACTAGAAGATTCCACTTCACCTGGCTGGAAACATCTACAACGGGACATGATAGGGATCCTGATCCTCTTAAGGTTTGTGTTCAGTGGTAAAACATCATAGAGGATTCTCCACATGAGGATAAAATCCTTGAGAGGGAGATCAGGAGTCTCATATGTAATCAAAACTCGGGAGCCTAGGTCTCGAGGTCAAAGCAGAATCCCAAAGCAGCACGGATAGAAAAGGTGGAGCCATTCCAACTACCCCCTCCTCCATTCGCGTCAAAGAAGGCCTTGCTAGACTGCATCCGTTTTCACATCTCACTAGCATATGACGGGTCCCGGAGTAGCCCACTTTCAAAAGTCGGTGATACTTTGCATGAAGGAATGAAGACTAGATGTATCCATTGGAAAAGAACCTAACCCAAAGCTTATAAACGTAAGCAGTGCATACATCTCTAGGATTCTAAAGCTCAAGACCAGCCTCGCTCCTAGGACGACAAATGACATCCCAGGACACCCGGTGATGGCGATGGGCATAGTCTTTGCCCCTTCAGAAGAAAAACGAGGCTAAGAAATGGAAGAAGTGGAAAAAGAAAGAAGTAGGAGTCATGGCCATGAAGATATGAGAACCAATGAAACCAAACACCGACATGATAACAACAAGCCGACTCGCTTGAGACAGAAGGGAAGCATTTCATCTGAGAATCTTTCCCTTGCCTTGATGGTAATGGGATCAAAAATCGCATTCAACTTGCGACCTCTATAAAGCACAATACCAAGATATGACATAGGAAGAGAGGCTACCGGGAAACCCGTGAAAGCCTGGACCCAGGAAACTATTACTTGATCCATGAACTTGGTTGGGATCAAACGGCTCTTCGAACATTTGACTAGCTAAGCTGAGCAACACTCGTAAAGGTGCAGGAAAGAGACCAACCGACGAATAGAATAGCAGTTCCTATTCGAAGAAATGATGATGTCGTCTGCTAAAGATAAGGAAGAGATAATTAGACAACTAGAAGGGGTCCCAAAACTATGGATCTGGCCTACAATTGTCAAAGAGTGAACACCTCTAACAAATGCCTCAGCAACAATCACAAACAAGGAAAGGGAAAGGGGAACCCCTTGACGAATTCCCCTCCCAGACTGGAAATAACCTGTGGCCTCTCTGTTGACAAGAAATGGAAAACCAATAGTTATAGATGAGCCTCTAGACAAGGTCTATGAGCGGCTCAGGGAAGATGAAGGATCTGAGTACCTTAATGATGAAAAACCAAGACATGCGATCGTATGCCTTCCATATCTAGCATTATCACCAAATTGGAACCCCTTACCTTGTAGTATATCTAAGAAATGAGTTCTCGGGCCAATAGGACATTTTCCATAATGAGGTGACCTTTAACAAAGCCATCTTGAGAAGAGAAGATAATGTGGTCAAGGAAAGGTGCTAGCCTGGAAGACAACACTTTGAAGATAATCTAGTTCAAGAAATTACACAGATTAATTGGCCTAAAGTCGGTGTAAGCTCGAGGAAGTTCCACCTTCAGGATGAGAACAAGATTGGTGGAGGTCCAACTCTTCAAGAGGGATCCCCCAACAAAGAAAGACTGAACGGCCAAGCAGAGATCAGCCTTGATGATCATCCCAACACTCTAGTAAAAAATACCGTTGAATCCATCTGTGCCACTGGAGCTATCTTTGCTCAGGGAAAAAACACAAGAGCGTATTTCCGCAACCGACGGGGAAGGAACATCCCCTCTAATTTCGACGAATCATTCAGACGGAGAATGAAGATCATCGGAAAAGGCTCGGAAACTGACACTAATTGATCCTAGAGAAAGGATCTAAAATGCTCCAGGACGATTTCTTTAATGTCAACCGATGAGGAAGCAACAGAAATGTCAGGATGAAGGATTTCGTGAATCGAGAGTGGTTATTCTTCTTACGGATAGTAGAATGGATGAATTTGGAGTTAGAGACTCCTTCCACAATCCATTTGATCCATGCCTTATGACGTAGGAAGTTATTCTCGACGTGCAATTTAGAGGAGAAAGCCAAATGAGCTAGAGCCCACCGTTCCTTATTGGAAGGAATGTGGAAGTCGCCAAAGTCCTACTTTGCGATGACCAAAGCCTCTTCGGCGGCACGAACGAGATTGGAAATATTCTTGAAAGCAGAAGTGTTCCAAATTTTGAGACAACACTTGAACCACTTTGGTTTTTAGTAGAAGACCGCTAAAGGATGGCCAATAAGGGGAACAAACCAAGTTTTTTCCACCACTTGGAAGAAGGAATGATGGGACATGTACATAAACTATAATCAAAAGGAAGAAGGCCCCAAAGAGAGGTAGGAATAGCCAAAAAGAACTAAAGGAGCGTGGTCGGAGTTGGAGCGATTAAGATGCGAGACAAAGAAGGAGAATGGAAGGCTAAACGAACCTTCTGAGCCAAACAATCGATCAAGCCAAGAAAGAATCATGTTGGGTCCGTCTTGGTTGTTACACCAAGTAAAAGAGGAACCAACAAACGACACCTCCGATAGACCAGAAGTGGCAATAAAAGAGTTGAAGTCCTCCACCTCTGCACGGTTCAAAGAATCTCCCCATCTTTTATCCACCTGGGAAGAAAGGATGTTAAAATCTCCTCCGATGATAGTCGAGACAAAGACAAAGTCAGACAGAGCAATGATGTCATCCTACAGTGATAAACAGTCAACGCGGTCACACCTGGCGTACACCTCCGAGAAAAGGAACGGGGAAGAGAAAAGAGGGAAGGTGCACACCACTAACAACAATTGGGAAGAGTCGAAAATAGGGAGAATGGAGGTTTCCTTAGACCACAAAATCTAAATCTTGTTGATATTGTAGGAGATACCTCCACCAAAACCGAGACAGAGAGTACAGTAGTAGTAAGCACTTCAGTACCCACCATAGGCTCCAAAAGTGCTGCCATCAAGGCATCAACAAATAATGCTTACAAATAAGGCATTTAAAACATGCTAGAGAGGCGTCATTCCCAATGCCACAAATGTTCCAGAACAAAAAGTTAGCCAATGGTAAAAATAGGAAAGCTGGAAAACCAGAGTGCTCGAGAGGAAAGAAGAGATAGGCAAAAGGCGAGGACTCAGATAAGGTACAAGGTGTGCCGACTAGACCAGGCGATCTTCTCGGACGTCACATAGAGCGTATGCTAATGGTGCGAGGGGTACGATGCCCCAATCGTAATCTCTTTCTAGACAAACAGGAAGAGGAGTGCGAACCACGCCCGGTAGATTGCGCGGGAGGAGAAAGTGAACCAAGAGAATGGGAAGCACGAGAATATGAGAGCAAACCGGATAATCTAATATAGTGGGGAGGGAGTTCTTGGTGAGGCTAGACAATCATCCATTTATGGTTGTTATCTCATCCCAACTCAGGAGGGGGAAAGAATGGGATAATGGTGTCGAAGCCATGACGGGCGGCAATAGACTGAAAATCGTACGAACAAAAGAAGGGGAGATCATGACGGGAAAGGAAAGGAATGTGGAATGTGGAAACAACACTAGATGTCATTTTGATTTTCTATAAGGAATCTTTGATGGTCAAGAAGCCATTAGCTTGGCCCCATGACAACATAGAGAGGTTCCTAAAAGACGAGGGACCTGGATAGCACAACCGGACAAAGCAACTCCTAAAACCAAAAGATAAGCAAGAAGCTTGCAGCGCTATAAATGAAGTCCCGATGAATACCATATGACTATCGGAAAATGCGGTAACTATACAGAAACGATCGAGAGCTTCGGCTATAGTGGCTACAAGGAAACTCAAAAATAAGCAATAAGCCAACCAGACGCCTTCCACTAAGCACATTAGCACTGGCAAATCATGAAAAGATTTGTTGTGCCACAAACTCTGAAATGTCAAATCCGACGCATGTAAGACCACAAGGAATGCTTGACTTCACTGGTCAAAACCCATGAATAAGAAGGCAAAACCAAAGTGCCACGTGGTTCCCTAGAAGGTGCAATAATGGTGAAAACAGGGACGCATAGCCGACGTGGGACGGAAAAAATCAACAGTAATCCTCCGACTGTTTCGGTAAGAAACAACAAAGACAAAGGACAAAAAAACAACCCAGAATCCGAAGAAACATCCCAAACCAAATGCGACACAGTAACACATGTGAAAACCAATCCCAATAAACTTGACGCTTCACCAACAAAGGGTGACAGGAATGACGACAATGAAGTGCATAACAACCCAAAAGAAGTAACAATACAAAATTCTAACCCCATTAAAATAGTAAACGGGAATAAAGATATGGAATGTACCTAACTTCGAAGATGATAGACGAGATCAGCGTCAGAAAGAGAAAAAAACAATCCCTATCGATAATGAAGCTAACTCTGCTTCGCAACTGACGGAAGCAGAGACTGAGTTGCTCTCCCGCCACACCAAACCGTTCGACAAGCATAAGGAAAAAACATAAGTGCCAAAAAGAAACTCTGATACACAAGTTAATCCCATACAACCTCACCATCAAAAGAGAAAAGGGCTTCTAAATTGTTCCTGATTTCCAGTGAATGAGGAGTCATCGCATGGCCACCCACCAGGACCAAATTACCAGTTATACTATCACAGGCCACTACCGGCACAAGAGGCATCATAAACTTGACCACCTTCCTCGAGCTTTGCCTAAGGAGATGACGAGTTGATAGTGAAGTGTCTCAACATTCCCCTGTAGCCAAAGGGCGAGGAAGTGCACAAACCTCTCATTGGGATGGTAAAATGGGAAGTAAAAAGGCTGGGGCAGTCAACTCCACCGAACCTTTACTCCCATCTGGCCATTCGGCAGCCAACGAGCCATAAGGCACATCGCCACAAAAGACAGAGCCAACCACCAGACGACCAGAACAAGGTGTTTAACCCTGAACTTTCAGAAAACTAGACAATCACTTCTCCATCGGCCTAGGATTAGAGGTAGCGAAATCCCCAGATCCATTACCGATGGATGGAGGAAAAAACCCTTCCAGTGCAGGAATATTAGATAACCGTTGCCTCACCAATAAAGGGGACAAAGCAGGGTATCTTGCCATAGTTCCATAAACAACTCACCAATAAGTAAAATAAGTGATGCTTATCCAATAGAATGAAGGATAACATTGATTACAGATGAACCATGGCGGACTATGGAATGGTGATAGAAACCGCCACCGGCGAAGGCACCACCACCATAATAGCTTTGTAAATCAACCCCAAGTCAAGGCATGAAAGGATAAATGATCCAAAAAACCTAAAACCATCATCGTCAAAACCATTGCCGAGAGCCATAACCCTAATACCAGAAAAGGGGAAAATCAAATCTAGCTCAGAGAAAGCGAACCAATCATAAGCCAAGAAGACGAAGAAGGCAATAATAAAAAGGGGTGATTAGTGATAATTAGCGAAATTATGCATCATAAAAATCTGGAAAAATATGTGAAAATTCTAAAATATTATTTTATGCCTCTGTTGAAAATTTAGGTTAATTTGGATTAAGTTTGCTAATCCTATAGTTAAATATGGTTAAGTGGATTATGGGGAAAATCATGGTTTTGGGCATGTTTGATATAAAATAACAATACTATTGATGTTTTAGTGCTTTTATTGATTACGCATGTTATTACAACTGTTTGGTATGCTTTGTGGTTGCATAGGAAAGTTAGAATGGTCGAAAACGCCGTCGTGTAGTTTAAATAGCTTATTGGAAGTGGCGTAGGAATTCAAATCGGATTGGAGGTGGAGGACTGGGTCAGGTCAGGTCGTGTATCTCACCCACGAATCACCTCATGCACTCGAGCCGAAGCTTGTTCCTTCTCTGAACCCACGAGTCGATGCATCACGAGCCGCCTGATGCCACGAGCCTGAACCGATGTCACGAATCTACCCGGATCGTAGAGTACTCACGAACCGAACCGTCGAGGAAGTAAATCATCACCCAGAGCTTGACCACGAGCCGATTGAGGCCGAACCGGTAAGCACCACGACTCACGAACCGGAGGTGGTATCCGAACCAAACCGCCTCAGGAAGACGATCCGAGACGAAGTGAAGTGAAGGGGCCGAACCGAACTGGAGAAGACTAAGAACCCGAGATGCAAAGGAAGTCCAAATGAGAAGTTGTCACTCAGAATCCAGGTGGGAACAAACGAGTTAACTTCTAGAGTTGGGCTTTGCTACGGGACGTGTGCAAAGGGGTTATTTAAATCTATAACTTTGGTTCACCATTGAAGAGAGGGGGCATGTAGATGAACCAGAGCCAAGAAAGTGTGAACTGGTTGGCCCTTAACCTAGAGCCATGTATTGTGGACTGGGTAAAGTTATTGACTATAGACCAGGGAAGTATAATCATAGCAATAGTTGTACGAAGTTGCCATCATGGCCCCAATGGATTTGGCGATCAAAGCGGTGGATATCGTATGCTTTACGCACTGAGTGGGAGATGTGAGGATGATTGCTATGTTTGATGTTTGCTATCACCATGACACGCACACTCCCATTTTACACTTTGTGTTACCTTAGAGTACTGTACATCTTGTTGTGCTAACTCTTTGGTTGCAGGCCGAGGTTCAGGTATGATTATTTATACCTGTTATTGCTTTATTTTGCTGCTATCGCTTGTACCATACTTTTGTCTGATCCAGAGTTTTATGTCTCTTCATATTACTCTGGGTGCTCCTAAACGAGCAGACTAGAGACAGGTTAGGTGGTTATGCACGAGTAGCTATCCGGAGACGAGCAGGAAGCTTCCACGTACTATATACATATATTATCCCTGTGCTGTTGCTGGTCACTGCTTTGGGCATTAGTAGTGTACCTCTTTTATTTTCTTTCTAAGACAGTATTTTGAAGTTGTAATAATGGTTTGGATCATAAGCTGTATTTTGGATTCCACTATTTTAATGGTTATGGTTTAGTTTCGTCTTATCCACTGTCTCACCTATTTTATATAAGTTATGCTATTATTTTATATTATTCCATGCGCTGTGAGATATACTACAGATTCTTTGGTAGTTCATAGATTCAAATTCCTTTCTTTTGACGACCGTCCCGTGCTAGTTGGACATTGGCACAATGCATTTCGTAGAAATGTCGGCTGGTGCGAGGCGGGCTGTCATATTTGGTATCAGATCCTAGGTTACGTAGTTAACCTAGGGGAAGACATTAGGGAGAGATAGTATACATATATGAGAGCGCTTATTTGTGATATTTTGGTTTTCAAAAACTATATATATACTATTAGTATATCTGAGGATGAAGTCGCACTGCACGGCCACCACTAAGGAGATGGTTAATCGTTTTTTTCTTTACAGATTGAAGGATGAGCCGATATACGAGGAGTACGGGTTCAGGGGCTAATAATGGGAATGTCTCTAATATGAGGACGATGTGTAGTGCCGTTATGCAGGAGATGCTTAGGGATGCTCAGGGAGCGGTTTCTAATGCTGCTTGCGGTGGTGATGCAGTGGTGCAGGCGCCTAGGGCCGATTTCGCCAAGCTTAACAAGGATTATACTAGTCTTGGTGGGAAGCCGTTCCACGGAACGTAATCGGCTACATAGGTTCAAGATTGGCTTGATAGTTGTGTGCGCATCTTCAAGGATTTGGGGATCGATGATACAATGAAGATAAAGTTAACATCGTGTCAGCTTCAAGGACGGGCTATGAATTGGTGGAATGTTATCAAAGCGGCTACTCCCAACGATCAAGTTACTTAGAATCAGTTCAAGACCCGATTCGGTGATAAGTTTATTCCAGATGCTCAGAAATCAAAATTGTTGAGGAAATTTTTGGAGTTTAGGCAGAATGGTAAGGCAGTCACTGAATATATTGCTGAGTTCGATACTTTATCGAAGTATGGATTATGTCTTATCGATACTGCCGAGAAGAAGAACGAGAAGTTCATATCTGCCTTAGGTGAGTACTTGGGGGAAAGACTTATAAATCATATCGATGAGACTTTTGAATCTATTATGGAAAAGGCCTTGAGATCAAACAGCCTTTACACTAAGTCGAAGACCGAGGTTGCTATTACATCTGCGGAAGAGTCAAAACCACAGGAAAGCGGTGGAGGCAAGAATAATTCCCAGAATAAGAGGAAACAGAATCATACCAAGGATGGTCAGAAAAAGAAAATTAAGAAAGATATCGAGTGCTATACCTATGGCAAGAAGGGTCACTATGCCAAAGAGTGTTGAGCAAATCCAGGAGAAAAGAAGTGCTTCAACTTTGGCCAAGTGTGACATTTTAAGAATGAATGTCCACAACCCCCTAAGGAGAAGCAAATGGTGAAAGCATATGCTATCAACGTTGTTCCTTCTTCGTCAAATGCCCCAACTACGTCACAGGAGGGAAAGGGTGTCATTATTGAAGGTATGCTTTCTATTTATGATGTTCCTGTTCGAGTGTTGTTTGATACTGGGGCTTCCCATTCCTTCGTATCTAGTGACCTGGTAGATAGGTTGGAATTGGAACCCGAGATTGTCGATAGGCCTTTAGTTGTGATGAACCCGATCGGTGGTTCGACTATCCTTTGTATGATTTGTCGTAATTTGGTTTTATCGAGTCATGGATGTATGTTTGCTTGTGATTGCTTTGTTTTGGGATCTACTGGGTTTGGCATTATTTTGGGAGTCGACTGGCTCCAAAGGTATGGGGTGGTGTAGACTGTGAGGGGTCTTCGTTGACCATTAGAGTGGATGATGGGCGGAGGGCGGTATTGGGTTGCCTACCTAGTGATGAGAAGATGGCTAGTTTTCTACATTCCCTCGACATCCCGCAGGATGAGTTATCAGATGTGCCTATTGCTGGCGAGTATCCGTACATCTTCGAGGAAGTGACTGAACTTCCACCACACCGAGAGATCGAGTGTCAGATTGATTTAGTGAAAGATGCCAGCCCTATAGTAATGCCTCTTTGTCGTATGGCACCAAGGGAGCAGAGAGAGCTCGAGGTGCAAGTAAGCAATCTTTTGAATAAGGGATTTATCTGAAGAATTGTTTCCAAGTGGGGAACACCAGTTATATTTGCTGCTAAGGCCGATGGTTCCCTTCGCTTATGCGTGGACTACCGCGAATTGAACAAGGTGACTAGGAAGAATAAGTATTCTCTTCCATGGATAGATGATTTGTTTGATCAGTTAAATGGAGCAAGAGTATTCTCCCAATTGGATCTCGAGATAGGTTTTCATCAGCTCTGAGTAGCAGTTGAGGGTGTACCTAAAACGACATTTCGGACGCTGTCTAGATTCTATTAGTGGTTGGTCATGCCATTCGGGTTGACCAATGCACCTGCATATTTTTTGGATCTTATGAATAGAGTTTTTGGAGATCAATTAAATAAGTTTGTTCTTGTGTTCGTGGACGATATCTTGGTTTACTCGAGGATAGAGGAAGAACACAAGGAACACTTGAGGACAGTGATGGAGGTGTTGAGGAAACACCAATTAAAAGCAAAATTTTCTAAGTATCAGTTCTGGAGGAGGAAAGTGAGATTCTTAGGCCATGTTGTTTCAGAGAATGGTATGCCATGGATCCTGCGAAGGTGGCTACGGTACAAGATTGGTCTACGCCCAAAAATGCAATGGATGTGAGAAGTTTCTTGGGGTTAGCTAGATATTATCGTAAGTTTATCCAAGACTTCTCCAAGATAGCGGCACCGTTAACTCAGTTGACCAAGAAGAATCAAGCCTTCGTCTGGGACGGAAGGTGTGAGAACGCATTTAAGAGTTAACGTGCGCACCAGTGTTAGCTATTCCTAAAAGAACGAAGAGATGACGACATAAATGGATACCTGTGGTACCGGACTAGGCGCTGTATTTATGCAAGGAGGTAGGGTTGTAGCTTATGCTAGTCGGCAACTGAAACTGCATGAGAAAAGATATCCTACCTATGATTTGGAATTGGCAGGGTTTGTGTTCGCGTTAAAGAAGTGGAGACACTATCTCTTGGGAGAAACATTTGAATTGTTTACCGATCATAAGTCTTTAAAGTATTTTTTTTCTCTCAGATGGTTTTATATCTTCGTCAACAGAGATGGTTAGAGTTCTTAGCTTCATACGATTTCAATATTGCATACACGCCCAGGAAAGACAATGAGGTAGTTGATGCACTAAGTAGAAGACATGCCGATTTGGGGGCTATGTTTCTGGAATGGAAGCAACTGGAGTATATCGCAGGATATGATTTCAGACATAAGTATGAATTAAATCTAGAAATGTTAGCAAGTTTAATGATCAGACCCACTTTGATTGAGAGGATCAGTTCCAGTCAGAGGGACGTTCCTAACCTATTGGAAATCATCTCCAATGTAGGGATGGATATCGACGGTGAGGATATGAACAAGTATGGACTTGATCGAGAAGGATGGCTTCGAAAGAATGGGAGATTAGTTGTATCCAATGTTAATGGATTGAGAGATGAAGTGCTTAGAGAATGTCATCACTCAAAACTGACGACACATCCCGGTGGTAACAAGATGTATCGAGACATGAATCAGACCTACTACTGGGAAGGGATGAAGAGAGACGTTGGGAAGTTTATATCCAAGTGCATGAATTGCCAGTTAGTTAAAGCTAAGCAAAAGAAGCCTAGTGGTTTGTTACAACCGTTGGAAATTTCCAAACGGAAATGGGAACAAGTCTCAGTGGATTTCATCGATGGTTTAACGAGGACTAGATCGAGCCATAAAAGCATCTGGGTGATTGTGGATCGACTGACCAAAAGTGCAAGGTTTATATCGATCAAGTCGAATAGAATGACAGCTAAGTTAGCGGAACTATATATGAAGTGGGTAGTGAGATTTCATAGGGTAACTAAAGGTATTGTGAGTGACCGAGATCCCTTATTTACTAGTGGGTTTTGGAAGAGCTTGCAAGAGGCTTTAGGATTAGAATTACATCTCAGTACCGCACCTCAAACCGACTGTCAAACAGAGAGGGTGAATCGTGTATTAGAGGATCTCTGGAGAGCTTGTATACTGGATTTTGGAGGGTCATGGGATGAACATTTACATCTGGATGAATTCGCATATAATAATAGTTATCAGTCCAGTATTAATATGGCTCCATTTGAAGCTTTGTACGGAAGACTGTGCAACTCACCATCATGTTGGTTGGAAACCGATGAGAAATTTTTGCTTGGGCCAGATTTAATAAGAGAAACTTCAGATAAGATCAAGGTTATCAACAGAGGATGAAGGCTACCTAAGATAGACAGAAGAGTTCTGCTGATAAAAGACAAAGAGATTTGAAATTCTTTGTTGGCGACTTAGTATTCATCAAGATTTCTCTGTTGAAAAATGTGATTAGATTTGGTAGGAGAGGTAAATTGGCACTTAGGTTTGTTGGTCCATTTCCAGTCCTCGAACAAGTTGGGAATTCGGCATATAAAGTCGGATTACCTGACAAGATGGCGGGAGTTGACGACTTATTTCATGTTTCCGAGTTAAGGAAGTTCATGCACGATTCTGATATGACTATTCCACCAGATCAGTTGGATGTTATCGAGGTAGAATCTAAGGCAGTTAGGGGCCACAAGACAATTCGTATTGTCGGACATGATACGAAACAACTTCGAAGGAAGATGGTGAAACTGGTCGAGGTTCAGTGGAGCGATAATGAGAATGACTGTACTTGGGAAACATAGGAGAACATAAGAAAGTCGTATCCAGAACTCTTTGCTTGGTAAGATTTTTATTGCGATTTAGCTATTCCCTTGTTTGTAAACCACATGCTAGGATTAGCATGTTTTTTTATTGTGCATGTTTGATTGTTTGTAAGTGGTTGATAGGCATGCGGGACACCATTGTATGTTTTCCTAGTTAAGGAATTTCGGGGGCGAAATTTCTTTAGGGGGGAGGGGGAAGGAGAGTGTAACGACCCGCATTCTACATATTGGAGATCATAGAATATTTATTTTTATTTTCATACAAAGTCGTATGGTCATTAACATTGGAGAACGACTAGTGGGGTCATTTCCCATGTTCATGATTTTTGCTGAATTTTGCATAACCATTTTACCCCTGGAGAATCTTGTTTCGCCTGTAACTTTTGATTGGTAAGGAGTTTTTCCCTGATACCACTTCCATTGGATTCAGATGATGGTTTACCTTTCCGTAGAGTGGCCACATTAATCAAACGGACATACCATTTGGGAGATATGGCTGAAATAAGGTTTGGAAGATGAAAAACAGCATAATTGGGCTTAACGGGGTGATTAGCAGCTAAGCCCATAACCTATTTCGGGATTAGGGTTATGGATGGCTAGAAGGGTTTAGAAAAAATTCCTTTTCATTTTCTCAACCGCCACAAACATTCCTTGAACCCTAGCATTGGCCTCCATCTTCCAAATCTCATTCTAATCGCTTCCTAATCGCTAATTAACCAAAACTACACCAAATCAAGACGAGTTAGCATCAAATCCGAGATAGAGCTGCTACTATACATAGAGATCCATGCCATAACAGTAAAGTTTCAGATTTAAGATTTTATTTGTGGCTAAGGTGATTGATTTGCACTTTTATTCACTAATTACGGCTAATTAGGGGTGATTATTGATAACTAGCGAAATTATGCATCATAAAAATCTGAAAAAATATGTGAAAATTCTAAAATATTATTTTATTCCTCTTTTGAAAATTTGGATTAATTTAGATTTAGTTTTCTAATCCTATAGTTAAAATGGTTAAGGGGATTAAGGGGAAATCGTGGTTTGGGCATGTTTGATCTAAAATAACACATACTATTGATGTTTTAATGTTTCTGGTTGATTACGCATGTGATTACAACTGTTTGGTATGCTTTGTGGTTGCATAGTAATTAGAATGATCGAAAACACCATCGTATGGCGTAAATAGCTTGTTGGAAGTGGCGCAGGAATTCAGATCAGATTGGAGGTGGAGGACCGGGTCGTGTATCTCACCGACGAACCGCCTCATGCACCCGAGCTGAAGCTTGCACCATGAAGTGCCTTTTCTGAACCCATGAGCCGATGCATCACGAGCCTCCTGATGCCACGAGCCCGAACCGATGTCACGAACCGACCCGGACCATGGAGCACTCACGAACTGAACCGCCAGGGGAAGTAAATCACCACCTAGAGCTTGATCACGAGCCGATGGAGGCCGAACCGAACCAGTGAGCACCACGACTCACGAACCGGAGGGGGTATCCGAACCAAACCGCCTCAGGGAGCACGAACCGAGACGAAGTTAAGTGAAGGGCCAAACCGAACCGGAGAAGACTAAGAATCCGAGATGCAAAGGAAGTCCAAATGAGAAGTTGTTACTCGGAATCCAGATGGGAACCAATGAGTTAACTTCTAGAGTTGGTCTTTGCTGCGGGACGTGTGCAAAGGGGTTATTAATATCTATAACTTTGGTTCACCATTGAAGAGAGGGGGCATGTAGACGAACCAGAGCCAGGGAAGTATGGACTGGTTGGCCCTTAACCTAGAGCCAGGGATATGTGGACTGGGTAGGGTTATTGACTATAGACCAGGGAAGTATGGTCATAGCAATAGTTGTACGGAGTTGCCGTCATGGCCCCAATGGATTTGGTGAGCAAAGCGGTGGATATGGTATGCTTTAAGCACCGAGTGGGAGATGTGAGGATGATTTCTATGTTTGATGTTTGCTATCACCATGAAACGCACAATCCCATTTTACACTTTGTGTTAATGTTACCTTAGAGTACTATACACCTTGTTGTGCTAACTCTGTGGTTGCAGGTCCAGGTTCAGGTATGATTATTTATACCTGTTATTGCTTTATTTTGCTGCTATCGCTCATATCAGACTTTTGTCTAAACTAGAGTTTTATGTCTCTTCTTATTACTCCGGGTGCTCCCAAACGAGCAGACTAGAGACATGTTAGGTGGTTATGCACGAGTAGCTGTCCGGAGACGAGCAGGAGGCTTCCACGTACTATATACATATATTCTACCTATGTTGTTGCTGGTCACTGCTTTGGGCATTAGTAGTGTACCTCTTTTATTTCCTTTTTAAGATAGTATTTTGAAGTTGTAATAATGGCTTGGATCATAAGATGTATTTTGGATTCCTCTACTCTGATGGTTATGGTTTAGTTTCAGCTTATGCACTGTCTCGCCTGTTTTATATCAAGTTATGCTATTATTATATTTTATTCCATGAGGTGTGAGATATACTATAGGTTCTTTTGTAGTTCATAGATTTAAATTCCTTACTTTTGACGACCGTCCCATGCTAGTTGGACATTGGCACAACGCATTTCGTAGAAATGTCGGCTGGTGCGGGGCGGGCTATCACAGATCTATAAATACATATATGTATATGTAGGACCCAACAACCCCATTAACCGGTTAGAGGCCTAACAACCTCCATTAATACCACAAACAACTTCATATGTATATAAATATACACATAGGACCCAACGCCCTAAGCACTGGCAATATTAAACAACAACCATATGTCACAGACTTCCAACAGTAATCCAAAAAGTGGAAACAATATGCCCCATACTGCACGGTTCGCTAATCGATTCACTACTAGGCCGCTTCCACCATGCTCCAAATAGCTTCAATCAACGAGTAGCCGATGTAGTATATCTTTATGTCACATACTATGAGGTTTACTACATCATTTAAACCACGTCCTCATCTTCTCGAAGAGTGCAAAAACGTGTGGTTTTGTATATTAAAAATACTTAGTTTGAGAAAACGAGTTTATAAAACAATTTTGAAATCATTTGAATTGTTTCTTTAAAATCTCTTTATATATCAGAAAATATTGTATATAATATAGCTTTGAGATGATTTTATTACTATAAAAACAAAATATAGAACATCATTTTTCTCAAAGCGATATATAATATAATCCCTTATTGAAATCTTTTTGTAAAATGTGCACAATGTCAGATATCTCATGAAATAGCTCATGAAACCAACAACAAAATTACATAAACTTCACTGATTCGGTGTACAAATTAGCGACAATATTGGCTTATCTATTATAAAATTAAGCCTAAGGAAACATCACACAAATTCATTTTAAGATTTATCAAAATCAGCCAGCAAATCGACTTAGATATGGTGCAGGAGATAGTTCAAAAATCAACTTATATAAGCATAATAAACTACACATCAAAACAATGCAGGGGTCGACCCTAATAACCCTGGGTCAACCTATAGGTCCACCATGAAGAGGCATGGGTCGACCTCGATATGGAATTTTTCCCAAGTGTGAATTCTCCTTCGATTCCAAATTTGACAGTAAATTTGAAAATAATGCAAAGCTTAGATTGACCTGAAAACTGACATGCACTAAGACCAGCAACGATACTATCATTCATAAAAGGTTTGAGATGATTTCAGTAAGAAGTAAAGAATTTATAACATCACAAAGTTGGACTAAAACACTGTTTGGACAATAAACTAACCGAAATTGAAAACTTAGTTTATCGTGAATCAAATTCAAACCAAATAGCAATATTTCAACATGATACTCATATTTCAGCTCGAAGGTGTGAGAACAGTCACCTCTATTATGAATCCAGGGATTTGCAGCAAGAATCAAATGAAAAATAAGGAATTTTAGGCTTGAGGAAGCTTTTATGTACCTGTAGGATTGTTTATTTTAACATGCAAACTGTAACAATAAGGTACAGTAAACACAAATGAGAATTTGGTGAATAAGTTCCTAATTTTGAAGAGATTACCTATGGCAATAAGGATTTACAAGTTTCTTTCTAATTTAGATGGAGATTTGGAGTTTTATTTTGAATATTTGAGAAGAGGAATTGTGAATCTTCCTTTTGTTGTAAACAAGAGAAGGAGCAGAATAAGTTATTTCTTCTAAAATGTTGCGTACAAATTATTTTTAGAAATTCCAAATCCTTCCTTCCTTAATTTAATTAGATAAGGAACTAAACTAAGGCCTAATTAAGTCAATGATAATTAGTTTAGGCCTTAATCAAGTTATCACATGTTAACACATATTTCCCATATTTACATCATTTCAACATTTTATGTTAACGTATTGATATTGTTGCAACTTGTAAAAATTGTACAAACATGTGTTTAATAATTTTTCAAATAATTGACACTATCTTTGACATGAAATTACACTAAGATTCACATTTTTGTTCAAAATAATCATTTTATACTTCTTGTGCAAATCTTAAAATTATAATACTAGAATTTTGCAAATTGTATTATTTTGACATCAAAAAGGCACAACTATTTTATTATCCAAATATTGATTTTTCAACCAATATTTTCATTTAATGTTTTTGTTTCCACTCAATAAATCTAGAAAACACTGTCCTATACCAAAAATTCAATCCTTGGTTATAAATCGAAATGTAACACACAAAATCACATATATCTCTAGTAAATACATATTTTAACATGAATTCACACATTATAAATTTTCCTAACTTTATTTTTCAAATCTAAATTTCACTCAACAACTTGATATCAAATTGAATCCTTTCATTTCTTTATTCAGTTCGTTACAAGTTTTAGATCCATCGTATTCAAATTACGTTATTCAAAATAAAACAAACTTCATTAATGCCCAACTAACACGAACCTCAGACTTGTATGATCTTCCCAATATACTTATTTCCTCGACTAACGACTTACAACATTGTTATAATTTGTTTTACCCCGGTACCAAAATCAGAGTTGTTACACAACCTCTCCCCTAATGATGCCTGCATCATGAGTAAGATCGCCACTGCTCATAAAAATATTACTCCAGTTATTTATATGATACCTCATACAAATTTTTGCAGGAAAGAACTTAGTACATGAGTCACCTTCAGTTAACCAACTAATTTTAGCTTTCTTCCTTGCATTCTTAAATTCGATTACTCTAATCTTTACAATTATTATAAGAAACTCCAAGTTTCTCATATAAAGTAGGATTAGTCAAATTTTCGTCGATTTCATTAAGATTATTTTATTCCTCTTCCATCAACTTCAGAAAATCACCATCCTTCAAACTTTTTCAATTCAAATTTCCAATTGTTTTTTGCATACCTTCAAAAATTATTGAAAAACATAAACTTTTGAGCCTTGAAAATTTTAAACAAACATAATATCTAACCCCAAATTGATACAATCCATATACCCCTCTTTAGTGTGCCAAGAATTAACATATCTGAAAGGAATAATTTTTCTTTACAATATTTCCCTCCTTAAATTTAACACATATCAGAATATGGTCACTAATAGGATTAGCAACACCAAAATCATTTCACTCAAAAAATTTGTCCATGAAAAAATGATTAAAAGACAATTTATTAATTTTTACTTGCAATTACTTTTTTCTCTAAGTATATTTGAAACCAGGAATCGGAATATCCATCAGCCTAGATCTAGAAACACAATCAATCACCAGACAAATGTATAAAAGGAACCATAGTTCCCTCTTTTTTGTCTTCTAAAGAAATGATACTATTAAAATCCTCTAGAACCAACCACAGGGTATTCACCTAACATGCCTCCTTAGCAAACTCAATCCAAAGCTTTTCTCTGTCTAAAAGAAAATTACTAATATAAGTAAAGGTAGTTCTACATGCCAGACCCCCAATATTTTCTGTAAGAATAGAAATATGCTTGTTTGTAGACTAAATATTTGAATCCCACAGTACGAGAATCCTATCATTACAACCGTAGTCAATATTATCCATAGTAACCAAAATTTTTGCAGTTTATTTTTTAAATTGACAGTCATATAGTCATTCAACTTATTTTCCAACAGGCCCGACAAGATGGCCAAAATTTGTTAAGGAAATTGACTACTTCAAACTATTTTTTTGGAACATTCAATCCCCTAATATTCCATGCAATTATACCCATTTAACTTTACTTTGGCTCCTTATCAACACTTTAGGAGGAGCACATTGAATTGTTAATGAGGACTCGCTCTTTTTATTTTGCTTATTATTTGCATCAATTTCATCATTTCATTAAATTTTATGCACATATTCTTACACATCATTTTCCTTTGCAAGTTTAACTTTCTCATGAGATTTTTGATCGTCATGAATTCCATTAGAAAATGCATTTATAGCGGTGGTCACTTTCTCAAAAGCTTTGGAATAAATGCAATCTCCCTCTAAATCGACTATTTCATCCAGCATGATTTTGCTATGAATACCATTGAGTTAGATATTCATGTAATTTTCATACTCCATATTACTTGGAGCTAAGACAACGAACTTATTTTGTGTAAGTGGGTCGTCACACCCTTTTTTTATTGTAAAAATTCATTTTGTATGATATTTATATTGTTATTATCTCTCCTTGACATAAATGCAACTTCCACATATAGTATCCCCTTTATATTATTGTCATTTACTATATTGTCTTATTTATTTTGCTCTATGCGGTGAGTATCAGTAATTAATGTAGTGAGATCAATAATACACGCACCATTATTGCAATGATTTTCAATATTAACAATGCTCAACCCATTATCGGTTTCAATACCTACCTTACCAATATGTTGCGTTACTCCTTCAATACGAACTTGAACAGTTGAATTAATAATCTCATTATATTTCTTAACAGTCACACTTTGTTTAAGATATCCAGCTGTATTATTCAAATTATTTTCATTAGCACTATTATTCTCCTCATTTTCTTTGTAGTCTTCCTTCTCCGTAGACTTTGGTTTCACTTTTGAGATTCAAACCTCTTCATTTTTCGCACTACGTTGTGATAATGAGTGATCAAACACTTTACGCAATTTACAACTTAGTAGTTTATAGTAACGCTCCACACTTACTACCAATTCCTCACCCGTGTGCATAACCACATCCGCTTCCTTGGGAATATCCAACCACACATCCATTTCAACTTTTTTTTTTGCAAGAGCCACTATAGACTCATTAGTTAGGATTCTATCCATTTAATTTAGTCTACCCAGAACACTCGCTATAACTCGCAATGCGTCCTTGTCCCATAATTCTAATTCAAGATTTGAAAATTAAACACATAGAAGCATTGTAGATAATAAATCGTTTTCGAATCTCATTTGTATTTCTATTTTTTAAGAATAATAATTTTATTACCAAACAGATACGGTCTATCCTCCAAAATTTTATAACAGTCTAAATTATTTTCAAATTGAATAATGAAAAATCATCATATTTAAAAGAAATTGGAATTTTTTTGGTTAGTTTCCACATACGTTCAACATAACAATTCATATGTAAATAACAAAGCCTAGATCCATAAAGGTAAAAAAAATGATTGAAATTTTCCACTCATCTACAGATCTAATGGCAGCTGCATCTAAAACACATATTTCCTTCTTTATACTCAACATAATTGGTTTTATATATTTCAGATCCACAAATTCATCATGCCTTTGTCCTATTCCTCTCGATGCTAGTATAATCCAAGATTTCGGTTTCCCCATTGTTACCTCCTCTTTAATCGATATCCAGTTTCGATCGTAGGAGGTCATGTTTTTATTCGCATCACACTGGACCACTTGATCAACATAACAAGTTCGAGCATTCGCTCTCCCCAAACCCAAAGATCAAAGGTGGCGCATCACATACATTGTATCTTAGGCATCGTAAAACATCCCGTCGCACCCATGGCCAACACACCCTTGATGATCAACACTTCCAGAAACCCTAGACGCATTTCCATCAATCGTAGCATATGCACAATCAAGCCTGGTAGAGGACTCTACATGACTAGTTTCGGATCTCACCACCTCCTTCTCTGGCCTTCGATTTGGAGGTCGACCTTCATTGTTTCTGCCTTTTGCTTCCATCGCATCAGAACGAAGTTTCAAAGTTGCCATTCACTTATATACACACATATATATAATTTTATATAATGCATCTAGATTTTTTTTAAATATACATGTTAATAAACTAGGTTTTTAGTTCAATTAACTTTTCATTACTTTCACCACTTGGAGTAGTTTGGATGGGTAACTTGCAATGGATCATACATACATACATACATACATACATACATACATACATACATACATACATACATACATACATATATATATATATGTATATCGGATTGAGGACACAACTATAGGTAGACAACTATAATGCTCATACAAAGCTCTTGATTAATCTTTAATCTAGATTCACTAGCTATTGTTGATGTAGCATTTTTATAATATCGACCACAACAATCGAACAATGGCTCTAACTGACATATTGCAATAATAGGGGATGTGTGCGTATATATGTATATAAATATAAAATGCATTCTATCTCTTATCTAGAAGATTTCTAACTCCAAAAAAGGAATTAATCCCAAAAGATTATGAAAGCACCAGCCATTGAGGCAATCCAAATTTGATGATTGAGCATTCTAGATACTTTTCCATCTAAGTACTTAATCAATTTCCAATAAAAGCACTCTTTGGTAAATCCGAGTTAACTTCAAGTTCTTTGGCTAATCCAAGATAGTATCAAGTCCTTTGATCAATCCTAGCATAATCCAAAGCAGGACTCTTTATTTTATCGAGGTGAAGCTCTTTGGAATTCAAGTCCAACTACTTATCCAAGCATCCTACAATATTCAAAAACTCTTCAGCTAAGCGATTAAATATGATCAAGGCAAAGACGTCTGAATATGCTCAAAGCAATGTGGTTAGACAAAACCGACCACATTCGCTCAAGGCAAAGCCGACCGAAGCCACTTAAGGAAAAGTTGTTAGGCTAAGCCAGCCGAAATTGCTCAAGGCAAAGCCATTTGGCTACTGACCAGATCCACTCAAGGCCAAGCTATATGGGCCAAATTGGCCTAAATTCAGTCTTGTTCAAGGAGAATCGACCGAGGATCAATCATGCACATAGGAAACTGATCAAGAGTTAATCGTGCTAAAACGAAGCTAACCAGCTAAGCCGACCAAGACTAAGTTTCACTCAAGATAAGCCAACTAAGAGCCAGTCTCGCTTGAGGTAAGCCGACCAAGAATCAATCCTACTCAAGATAAGTCATTTAAGACTAATTTATAGTCTTACTCAAGGTAAAACTTCCTGGCTAGGTCAACTAAAGCTTAATCCTACTAGATGTTCCCGACCAAAATGACCAAAAATAAATCCCACTCAAGGTGAAACCATAAGTTAAATCGATAGAGACTTTCCAATTTCTTTCTCTTTAATTTGAATCAACTCGCTTTATGGTGTTCTGATTCATCCAAGTGCATAGCATTTACTCTGGTGTACGACTTCACTAGGCTATTTTATTTCCAATCTGATTTGCAGCACCTATGAACTATTGAGTATGAAAATTCAATCAGATGACCTTTTCAGATTATTTAAATCTTCAAATCATAATCAAGTAGTCTCTTTAGACTATTAAGTTTTAATTTGAGGGTCATAATCTCTTCAGATCATTTAGTGGGTTTCTAATTTAGTTGAGTGGGCTTGTGATCTCTCCAGGCTAGTTAGTTTGTTCTTAGCTCAAACGAATTAATTTGCAGCCCATGTAGGACGATTCATGGTTTGATTCCATGCCATATTTCCACTTAGCCTCTCTGGGCAGTCACCACGTCCAATCCAGTTTTAGTTTAGTGGAAGGACTTGACGACAAGTAGTTCAATCCAATCACTCTCACGTGAAGTGTTATACACCTTTCTTTTTCGTTCTTTACACCTTTTGATGGGACATAATATAATCCCCACCAAGGCCCAATTCATTTTTCTGGTTGGACTCGATGATAGTAGGCCGATCCAGTTGCTTTTTGGGGAAGGAGCCTACCTTTGACTTCTTCATTTCCAAAGCATTCCAGGAAGTCAAATCGTGATCCTTTCCAAGCCCTAACTACATGTCCGGATGGGCCTCATCACCTCTCGGTGAATTTATTTTTTCTTTTATTTTCTTAAAGCAAATCAAAGCAAGTAGAGAATCCTGGATAGTCGCTTCGGGCATTTGATTCGCAGAATGCTTACGGATCTCTTCGATTCCCTTACATGTACTAGTTGTCCATAGTTATTGTACTAGTTATCAAAAGCACAATATAAAGATTAGAGAGTAAAAGATGAACCTTACAAAAGTCCATCCTGATCAAGGATAAAGATCATGAACTAGATCCATGGTTGCATCTATATGCGGGTTGTGGCTGCTCTGACTGCACTACTACAGCTGGATTCCCAATGTACTGTTAAAGCTGATCGCTCCTGAAATGCCTCTCAATCAAGTCCTTAAATTGCCTACACTCATTTGGTTGTGTTTGTTTATATCATGGAATATGTAGTATTTTACTAAGGTTCGCTCACAGTTCGTTGATTCCCTTCTATAAAGGAGATACTCCCTAGTGTCCTAGTAGATCCACCCAGGGTTTCATTCAAATCCTTGTTAGAAGAAATCTTAGGTTCATTGAATTCTCTCCTTAGCCTCTTGGCTTCTGTAGAATCTGCACCATCATATTTGGCCCTCATCCTCTATTTATCCATTCCAAACTTAGCTTTTGTGACATTCTTCCTTCCACAACATTAATTTCCTCAAAAAAGTTAGACACATTGGCGTTTACATTCTTCTAGTGTAGTTATCTCTCGTCCTTGTGATAAAACTCGGTCTACAAGGTAGATTGCTCTCTCCAAAGGCACCTTGAAGTTTGTAGCTTCCTATTAACTCCTGAAATCACCATCATGAAGATGATTAATAGATCAGAGTCATCGACTACAGCAGTTGCTGAATTGAATCTCATCAGATAACGTCTAAAGTTCTCTTCAAACTTTCTCATACTAGAAAATGACGTTACATTCTTGGTCTTTAGATATGCACTCTAAACTGCCTCAAGAACTTATCCACTAGCTCATTAAAGAACTCATATATCCATTTTCCATTTGCTTACACTATATAACTTCCAATAAGTTAAGAAAAACAAAAAGCATCACGCCATTACCTCTTTTGATGCTCCAAGCACTTTCATATGTATGATATACCATATCAAGTGAATGGTTGGATCAATTTTTCAATGATAATTCTATTGCTGGAATCTTGAAATCCGGGGGAGCGGGGTTCCTAGCAATCCGAATATTAGCAGTAAATGGGTTCTTAGTAACTTCTTTGATGCTCTAATCTGGTTGTCCAACTCTGACTACCCTCCTAATCATATTAGCCATTTGGTTCATGTTGTTTGGTTGAGGCATTCGATCCATTGCAACATCCTTCCCCCGCAATCCTATGGGGCACTCCTAGTAAAAATTCAAGAACATGTTTCTCCCATCTTTGTTGATTCTAGTTTTAATCAACAATTATAGTTCCACCTTAAGCAATATTCCTCATTGGGAATTTTGGTATGTATTGTTCCAGTGTGTGGCATTTTAGCATTCAGATCTTCAATTCCTGCTCCAATACCTCCAATGACCTAACATCAATTTTTATGTTTTCAACATTAGCATTTATTCCAACACTATTGTCATTGCTAACATTTCCAAGATTACCCCCGATTATTGAGCTTTCTACTGAGAATGGGGACATTCCTACATGTCCTAATCCAGCTGTACAAATTCCAACATCAATTCTTGGTGTTTGACTCTGATTCCTTCCAGACCAAGTCATTTCTAGTCTCTTCATCCTTTGGCTCAAACCTTCCATCATCTTCCTTTTTCTAGCCAAGATCTCACCTTGCATCTCTTTCATCATCATTTCCACCTTGTACCCAGTGATATAGCCAGTTCTATTTGAATTAGAGGAGACTTGCTAACTTCCCTATGTTTAGTCGGATTTCCTTAGTTATATATCTTCCCTCCATCATAGATTTGGTTCTAGGTCCTTCCACATATCTTCAACTTCGAAGCTCTTTCCTTTTCGTTGTACAAATGTTAACTCCAAAAATGGAACTAACCCCAAAATAATCTGAAAAGCGTCAGCCTTTGTGGAAATCCACTCAGTAACAGATACATATCCAAAGAAATAACAAGTAAAAAAAGGAAAGGAAAGTAGAAGAGAGATACAAGAGTTTTATAGTTGTTTGACTAACTCTGGCCTACATCCACTTTAATTTATATTTTATTATCCTTTCTAGTTAGATCTCTCTGGATCTTAACTTATTTGTCTTTAGATATAAGTTACAAGTGTATGAACTGTGTTTGAAGATATGAGAAGTGAAGAAGAGTTAGCAATATAGTTAAGTAATGGTGTTTCCAGTTAGATCTCCTTCCTCCAAATGAAAGTTATCTAGTATTATAGATGCATCCTTCAACATTGGGTTAGACAGAGTACTACGGAGTAGTCCTGGAGTGACACTGATTCGGTTCTAGGGATCTTAACCCCACATGACCAGTATATTTAGGTCGATATCGACCAAAAGACATAAGTTGGTGCCGATCTATATACTTAGACTTTTTTCTAATTCTTTTTCCCAGATCTTCTTCCTTGCTTTAAGTATAGTCAACCGTTATCTTTTAAGTTGTTCCAAGTTCATTTGATCATTCTTGTTCGTTGGGTCATCCAAGTTCTTTCAAATTCAAGAAAGATCCATTAATATCTTGCACAATGCTTATCCAAATTGCATGAAACTTGGCAAAAACATTACAGGAGATCGGGCGGGTACACCACATGAGTTGCACATGATATCTCACAATTATCATGGTCGGTACCTCTCCATAGGGCGTGAATTGGTGTTGACCTATGTACTTAGCTTTAGACTTATCCAATTTTTCCCAATTGCTTCTTCATATCTTCTAATTACTTCTACCAAGTTTGATTCCAATTCGACCTTTTTTGAATTTTCTATGTATAGTTAAGGCTACTTTGATTCAAAAGTAGATAAACAAAGATTATATATGTAGAACCATCTAAAAAGAAAAATAAATTTTGAGAAAGCATAAAATATGCATTCCCATGGGAATAATTGAAAATTCATATAATCCCTACATGAAAAAAGAAAATAAAATTTATACATTTTCGATAATTAAAGCATTTTTTACATGGTTATAAACCATAGTTGAAAAAAGCATAATTAAAGCATTTTTTACATGGTTATAAACCATTGTTAAAAAGCTTTTTTCATGTTCACTACCTGTTGGTCAAATCAATTTTCTATGATGTAGAACTTCAATGATTGATGAAAGTGGAAAATTCGTTTGACCAACGGTTGATTTCCACACAAAACGATTCTAATTGATATCTTCGATAAGCAATTCAAAAATCTAATAATGTAAATAGTATAAAATAAATTGTATTTTTAGTAATGGTATTAGTACGTACTTTAGCCTATGGCTGGGCAATAAATCAGATATGTTTATTATTTGGTATTCTTCCAATATAGGAACATTTAAGACGTAGCACAACTCGAGTACTCATTTACATAATTTTGTAGCAATAAATACCATTATTATACCATAGAGATATATGAGGTGTTCTCAAATTAGTATATCAAATAAGTCATTATTAAAAGTCCTTCACCAAGCTTTGTAATTCGTCCATGACTCTGGTTTTAAATTTTTTATGCAATGCTTGTTTTGAAAATAAGTTTGGTTTTGTATCTCTAATGTGTAGCTTATGAAAGGGAAGGAGCGGATGAAACACCATTGGTTTGAAAAACGATTTTAATGTGCAAAAAAATAAAATGGTTTTTTTGTTCTTCATTATTTCCTCTCTTTTTAAACTATCAAATATTATTTTCTCTACTCTATACACCTCATTTTCCCAACATATCACTCTCTTTTACACCATTCGAAGTACATATTAAAAAAGTAGAATGCACAATTCATTTGCAAGACAAATACTAACTTAGCGACATTGGGAATTCACAAAAAAACAGAAAAAAATAAAATATAATTAACAACTCTTGCATTAGATGTGTTGCTCTTTGCAGCTGACCAAAAAAGTATATAATTACAATTTAGTGTTTTTAACGGATCTATAGTGAAATGCTTACTGGTCAACCTATGAGGTCAAGGTATTCTAAGCCCGATATTATGTACTGCAGACCTATCAAAATATAATTTGGAAAATTAACCTAACCAATTAACCATAGTTATAAACGAGTTTGGTCAGTCCATTTATAAATTATTATTGAATGAGTCATAAATGGGTTGACCATTTATAAAGAGTTATAAATGGGATAATCATTTAACCATGACAAGGAAGAATCATTTTTTCATTCAAACTGCAATTTTTCAATATCAACTTGGAATTAGACAAGACTTCAACCGATGAACTCTCATCTAAATTACAAATAACATGTAACACACAAATGTTTCATCTTTTGAACGAAGGATGTAGTACCCCATAATTTCTGACAGCTGTACATAAAAAATAATTGGCTACATCCCTATATTTGAACTCTGCCTATGCAGAAGTCGTTAGATTTTTGTTCTGACTACAATTATTTTTGCATAAACCCATTATCAGTGAAATTTTAATCGAATTCCTACTTAAATTTACGGATAGTATGAAAACTTGAACACTTCACCTTATAAACCTCCATGGTGATTAACTATTGTACTCAGAAAATAACATGATAATACTCATATTTGAACTCTGTCTAGGTAGAATTCACTATTTTTTTCGTTTAGACTATAGTAATTCCTTCAGACTATCTTGGAATCAAGTGAAACTTTGATTGATGGACTCTTACCTAAACTAGGATAATATGAAATACCCAATACTTCATTTGTGAATGTACATTGCAGTCCTCCGTGGGGACTAATAGTTATATTTAGAAAATAATCAGCCGCATCCCTTTCGAAGTCTTCCTAGGCAGAAGCCGTTATTTTTCAGTCTAGTCTGCAGCAACTTTTCTACACTACCTCGGAATCGGTTAGATTTCGATCAATGTGCTTCCACTTAAATAACAGACTTGTAAAACAGTTGGATATTCCATCTTGTGCTTATAATTTGTAGTCCTCCTTGGTGACTAATAGTTGTATGAATAAAATAATAGGCTTCATCCTCGTATTCGAACTTCACCTAGGCAGAAGCTATTATTATTTTTGTTCAAACTACAATAGTTTTTTTTATACCACATTGGAACTAAACGAGACTTCGATCGATGAAATCCTATCTAAATTACGGACAACATAGAAAACTCGAATACACTATCTTCTGAATGTGACAAGCTCTTTATGGTGACTACTAGTTATACATAGGAAATAACATACTACATTACCATATTTGAATTACGCCTATGCGGAGGCGCTATTTATTTCTTATAATTGTAATAACTTCGTCAAACAACCTCAGAATCAAAGTAGATTTCGATCGATAAACTCCAACCAAATTACGGACGATATGCAATACTTAGATTTCCATCTTATAAATGCATACTGTAGGTCCCCATGGTGATATGGTTGTACTTGGAAAGTTTAATTATTTAAATAAGTTAAATAGGCAACCTGCTTACTATATCGGTTGGCTTAGACTAACCCTTGTATTAAATTGGTCAAAATAAATGAATTGATTCAAAACTGGCCTAACCCATTTTGATCCAACCAAACATGTCTGATGGGCCTATTATACTGGTAATGCTGCATTGATGTACCACATTTTTATAGAGCATTGCGAAATAATGAAAAATGTTAATTCAAAAATGGTAAACTGGTAATTAAAAATGCAACCTCTAAACATTGTATTCGTGATTGTAGAGGTTTGTCTAAACTCAGCCCAGTCAAGATAGCAATTATGTGATCAACCAAGTAAATGTTTTAGTATTTCAGTTATCATAGGCTAGCAGATGTATAAAAAATCAAGAGGTCTATAAGAATGTTATATTCTGGTTTAGCGGTCAGGATTTTTGTACACATGTCCTTATAGTCATAAAAAATAACATCAACTGTATTTTTTAACTACATTTCCATTTTTTTTAAGTTATATTAATGACGTTATTTGTATAATTTTAATTTTTAAAGCACGCACTTTTAGAAAATACGTCTATAACTTATACCCGCTATAATTAATGTCAAAGTGGTCATTCTTAAATTTGGAATCCGAATAAGTGAAAAACAAGAAATTCTGAAAATATGGATCTAGAAAATAAAATCTTGTCTTTTCTTAAAAAGAATGATGTAAAACAAATAAGTTTAGAAAAGATGAATCTGTCCCTAATTCCACATTGGTAATTTACTAAACTTTAAAAGTATATTATGTAGGGTAAGGAAGGAAATAAAGGGAAAAAGCAGATCTTATTTTCTACTGGAATTCAAGGTTCACATACGCCCACGACTAAGGCTGTCAATGGGTCGTGTCGAGTCGGGTTCGGGTCAGGTTAAATCAAGTTCGGGTTAATTTATAAACTAGTCGGGTCAACCTGTTTATTAAACGGGTCATTTATTTCCCAACCTTTACCCGACCTATTTATAAACAGGTTAGCCCGACCCGACCCGTTTAATCTGTTTAACTAATCGAGTCATCTCGTGTCAGGTTTACCGGTTTGACCCATTGGCAAATATTGCCCATTAATAGAAATAACAAAAGAACCAAATCAACAACATGCAACAAGTTACAAAATCACCAACATGCAACAAGTTACAAAATCACCAATAAGCAACACATATATAAAACATGAAATCACTATATCCAAAAATTATTCTTCATGCATAAGAATATATGACCATGCTGTATACATAAAAGACTATCAGTATGGAATAGACATAGTTATTATAAGTAAAATATAACCAATAGCATATAAGAATAAATTAATAAAATATAACAACTTGCGCAAGAATATATGAGCATACTGATTACTACATGCATAAAAGACTAACACTAACAACTTACATAAAAGACTAATGTTATGGAAGAGATACAACACATAATCGGGTTTGGCGGGTAAAAATCGGGTAAGCGGGTCAACCCTAAACATACGTTTATAAACGGGTCAAATTCGAGTTGATCTGAAAATGACCCGCCAACTAAACAGGTCTGGTTAACTTGCTAATTTCCGTGTGGGTTTCGGGTCGAGTTTCAAATTGACGGTCCTACCCATAACCATCATAAATTCCATTATAACAGGAAAGAAACTTTGCACAGAGTTCCATTACTGTTAATGGCTGGCTTCGGGATTTTTTATGGGGCATGCATCTCTGGTAATTCCAAATTTTGTATTTATATCTACCTAGGGGTCAATAAAATTGATTAAAATAATTTATTAAATTTTAGGTGGATTTTTGCTATGAAATAATGCAACATTTATGGATGTTACTGTTGCATTTGCATTCGGATCAAAATTAAAATATATCCAGACTGTAGTAGCTTCTTTATACTACATCAAAATCAGGTGAACCTTAATCGATGAACTCGCATCTAAATTGTGGACAATATCGAATGCTTGAATACTTCATCTTGTGAACGTACGCTAGCCCTTCATGATACTAACGATTGTGCTAGAAAATGACAGACTACATCACTATATTTGAATTCAGCCATTGTAAAGGTATTATTATTTATTCTTCAAACTGTAGCAACTTCTTCATACAACATCGAATCAAACTAGATTTCAACTGATTAAGTCCCATGTAAATATGTATGATATGCAATACTTAGATATTTCCTCTTGTGAACGCACAACACACAGGTATCCATGATGATAATGTAAATAAGTTAAATAGGTAATTCGCTTGCTAAAGGTTGGCTCAAATTGACCCTTATATAAAATTGGTAAAAAATCGATCTAACCAATTTTGACTCCACAAAAAACCTGTTTGATGAGTCTAGGTAATGCAGTTTTGATGGACGATAATTTTATAAAACATTACAAAATGATGAAAATGTTGATTTGAAATTGGTAAATTGGTAATTGAAAGTGGATTCTCCAAACTTTTTTTCTTGGTTGGAAAGCTTGACAAAACTCGGTTCGATCAAGAAGCAATTTTGTCAACCAAACTATAGGTTTTAGCATTTCAGTTATTGTAGGCTAGCAAATGCACAAGAAATTAAGGGATCTATAGGAATATTACATTCTAGTTCAGCAGCTTGGAAATTTTAACATGCATCCTTGTAATCACAAAAAATTAACATTAAGTCCATTCTAATTTGTTTTTAAACTACATCTCTATTTTATAAAAGTTAAATTCACCGTAGTATTAGTATAATTTTACTATTTTTAGAGAATACTTTATAACTTATACATGCCGTAATTAACGTCGAAGTGGTCGTTTCTAAATTTGGAAATTGAATACGTTAAAGGGACAAGAAATTCTGGAAACATGAATGCAGAAATCGGATTTTTTTTTCTTTTTTCTTTAAATGATGTAAAACAAATAAGTTTGTAATACTAAACATTAAAAATATATTGTACAGGTCAGAATAAAGGAGCGCATTGAAAGGAAAGAGGGCCTTGTTTGCTGCTAGAATTCAAGGTTCACCTATGCTCATGACCGTCATAAATTTGATCCCATTCTTGTATTTATATCTGCCCAGGGGTCAAGAAAACTAATTCAAATAATTTATTTGATTTTAGGTGGATTTCTATTATAATATGATAATACAACATTTATGGATGCTGCTGTTGCATTCGCTGTCCATATTAAAACTAAAATATATGTTTTTATCATCATTACTATTCCCAATGTTACAGGGCTTTCCATCTATAGTCAATCCTTAATTTTAGTTAACGTATTTGACATAATCTTTTAAAGAGCAATGCTAAGCACACTCCTAAGATAACGTTACCTTATACTTGTCACCCAATTAATTAGTGGAAATGGATTGATAGTTATTAATATCATATACTTAATAATTGATTTCAAATCATTTACACCAATCGAGTGATAAATATAAGCTCACTCTCCCTTAGCTTAGGGTTGCTCTCTTCTAAAATTGGATACTGAGAAAGTGGTTTATGGTGCCATCAATAGAAGGAGAGAGCTCTGATATTGGAAAGATTAGGAAATGGACCATGGGCAATAAAAATGATACAGTTAAAACACCCCAATTCAAGACGTCAAGTTATTATTATAGATTAATGTCAGTCATTGAAGTTAGATCAGCATTTATTGTTGTGGATGGAAGATTGAACTGGGAAGCATTTATTTGTACATTCCATTTTGTTACTGACGTTACTTACTTCGGTAATAACAGTAGTGTACATTGCCTTCCTGCTGACATCGCAGAGGGACGACGTCTGTATAACTGACTGCAAGCCAGTCAGGTTGTTATGAATGTCTTCCTTCATCCTAGTTTTATTGGAGCCAAAAAAGATCAATAGAATTATGTTGAATAAATTCCATGTTTGCTTAAATTTGACAATTTATAGGGTATTCCACGTAAATTTAAACGTGTAGATATTAGATTTCTTTCTTCTTTTTTTCTTTTAAACCATGTTATGCCAATTAACGAATTAACAATGAATATCATGAATCATAGGGTGATATAGATCAAAGCACGACTAAAAAGAAAAATAAGGTTCAATATCATTAAATAACAGAATAAATTGTCTACATGAGAAAGATTCATGGAATTTTCAATAGATTCTTGAAAACAATTGTCATATATATATATAAGGTTCAATAGCTGTATGAAATAAAATGTTATTTTTCTAGTGTCTTGATTGGAGAAAGTTATTTGTCACTGTTTATTTATTTATTTATGATCCCTTCTTAGATTTTAACTATTGTGACTAGTGAGTACCAGTAAAAAAAACCTAACTAATGGTGCTATAAAACTACACAACCTGTTTACTTGATAGATCCACATAACTCCATTGAACACATCATATTGGTTCGTACTTATCATTGAATGTTTTTGAGCTGTGATATGAAATCTGATAACTGGTGCAATAATGCAATATTAGCTAGTCCCCAGGTAATAATATATAGGCCACGCTGTTTACTGTTTTTTTTTTTTTCGTGAATCATAAAGAGTTCTCTTGTAGTTTTCGCAGCTGTCTACCTCTGGTTGCCTGATCCATGTTACCCTTTTCTCACAAAAGGACTGATGATCCTGTTACTGACATGCAAGGTCTCACGCGAGGTTCATGTTCAATGGGCTCAAAAGCTATATATACTGGAAAATGACCTGCTGTTTTCTTAATTTATGAAAAAGACTGCTGTTGTCTTCAATGGCGATTTTGATGGGACGTAATACTTCCAGTTTGCCATTTCATTGTGGTACACACATCTGTAACATGAAGTGCGAGTTGGCCCAATGTTTTGAAGGGAAATATAAACTGCAATTAGAGATGTACCATTTTCGTCTTTCATAAACTAAGCAGATGTCGGGTACATCAGTGTTATTGGCATGGAAACGACAATAATGGTATATTTAACAATAAATAAACATCAAACCCACAAAAGCAACGGTGAAGTTACTAGTGATATCGAAAAGGATGTGAAATAGAAGGAAGGCGAGGAAGGAGTAGAGGTCGTAGGAGGGAGTGAACGACGTTGTCCGGCTCATTCCGATCCTATAAGGTATCCGGTCCGTGTCCGTACGATTTTCTTATAGGACAAGACTATGACAAACCACTGTCTAGTCCGATCTGAAATGTTTGATGTTTTCTATTGTACGAACATTATCCGTCCGTTGCCCGGCTCATACGAACAGCGTCCGGACTTAATGCTTGTCTGATCCGTGTCTGTCCGAAACTCTTATACGACAAGACTATGACACACTTCCGTCCGGTCCAGTCTGACTCATTCACACCCCTACTGCTCATAAATTTGTATTGGCCGTAGGTATAAACTACTCATATTTTGTTCAAACTGACACTTTATGCTTCAGGTAGAGATTTCTAATTACTATGCAGTTTTTTCAATTGAATTTAGCCATGGTCCAAAACTGTGGTTAAATTATACTAAAAAATTACGAAGTAAAATTGCCACTTTTCAAAGCCGTGGTTGAATGATATTTTGCCATAGACCAAAGCCGTGGCAAAATATAAATCTTCCACGGCTACGGGTCATGGCAAAATTTTGCCATGGCTTTAAATCGTGACAAAATTGCTTTTCTGGTGTAATGAATGGCTTAATTTTATGGTTAAGTCACATATTTTTTATAACCAAATCTCACTTTATATTTAGATATAGTCTGACCCGTTTATTTTTTAATACTCGGGTCAGGCTGAGACTCTATAGGTATAGGGGCTCATTGACTTTGGATGTTGTGCTAACACTGAACAAAGTAGACTATTTTAACTGTTTAATTTACTTAGCTATTGTACACATTGACTAATAAGAGGAGATGTCTCTTGCATATAATTCAGTAGTCATTGTGCACCTGATATAATTTTTGGATATGATTTTTACTCTGCTTTGGTTTGTGACTTCAATTCTGAATATTTTAAATTGATGTGTTTATTACTTTGACTTCGATTCTGAATATTTTAAAACGATGTGTTTACTCCGTTGTGGTATTAATTCAGTTTTTCTTGTAACAAACCGATAATTTCGATATTTAAATATATGAAGTTAATAAAAAAATCATGTTTAAATGGATGTTATAATTAGAATTCGAGTTAGAAACTTGAAATTTAATTGGAATTCCAACTATAAACGTGTGTGTTATTTGAATATAAAATTTAAACTGATAAGTTGATCTAGAACTTGTGAATTGAAACCAAAGATGAAATTGATAGTCTGTAAAACATTTATTCTTGAAATTGAACTTATTACTTGTAGCAATCTAAATAATTATATAACGATGATGTTTATGTTTGTTCACTTCGTTTAAATCGATTTGGACGATCAATTTACGGTAGCGATAAATGATATCATAATTAACGTTAAAATTTAAGAAGTGAAATTTAATATTTGAATTACGTTTAACCATTTATCGCATCATTTAAAGTAGCACATAGGCTTTGAACTTTCCTAGCGATTACCTATTTGAATCACAGGCGAATCAGTAGACATAGACAACCCTTGAACTGTAAGATTTTTGTGTAGTTTTAAAGTAGATAACACACGATAAATGTTTCTTATAACCCTTCGTTCTCTGTATGTGTTCGTTTTTTCCTTGAACATCTGCTCGGTCTCATAAGTGCTTAAAGAATTTGGCTTTATGATTCTTTTTTAAGCGACACCTGCGTACTTACGTAGGTGATTCTGTAAAGGGTATTCTCTAATTCCTCAAATACAGATATCATTAAAAGTATTAATATTTATCCTTATTCAACATATAATGCACTGACTTATCATAGGAATGCTTTGTGTATAACAATGCCATCAAGTTTCTCTTAAACTTCGTTGTCCCTTTGAACCTAGCTCTTGGGATCTCCAGTCAACTAGGTGTGTTTCCATTTTAGAAAAACATTTAGTCTATCGGCCTTAGTCCCATTTCCATCGATAAAGTAAGAACTCTCTCTCTCTCTCTCTCTCTCTCTCTCTCTCTTGGCAAGCCTTTTGTAACTGGATCGCTATGTTATCTTTAGATCGAGTGTAATCTATTATGATAACCCCATTAGAGAGAAGTCATCTTATTGTTTTATGTCTACGATGAATATCCTAGATTTACCATTGTATAGTGTACTATTAGCTTTTCCAATAGCTGAGTGATTATCACAATGTGTACATATTGGAGGCGTAGGTTTTCTCCAATTAGGAATGTCTTCCAAGAAGCTTCAAATCCATTATGCTTCTTCTCCAGTCTTATTTAGTGCAGTAAACTCCGATTCTATCGTAAATCTAGCAATACAAGTATGTTTGGATGATTTCCATGAAATTGCTCAATTTCCTAATGTGAACACATATCCATTTGTAGACTTTGTATCATGTGATCAAGTGATCCAATTTGCATCACTAATTCCTTGCACTATAGCTCTGCGTATAATTTAGATATCCTAGAACTTTGATTATCGTTTTCCAATGATGTTTATCAGGATTGTTAGTAAATCTACTTAGTTTGCTTATAGCACATGTGACATCAAGCTTAGTACAGTTCATAACATAAATAATACTTCCTAGTATACGAGAGTATTCTAACTGGTAAATACCATCACCAATGTTCTTTACCCAATTTTGATTCATATCTACTAGTGATTTTGCAATAGTTACATTATACTGCTTGAATTTTTTAAGTATTTTGGTGATGTAAAGCGATTGGGATAATGCATATATATCCCTGTGGTGTTCTCAGAATTTTTACACCCAATATCACATTTGTCAGTCCTAGGTCTTTCATATCGAATCTAGATGATTACATATCATTTATAGATGTTATTATGGCCTTGTTATTGCCTAGGATCAACAGGTCATCAAGATAGAGACAAAGAATGACATATCCAATATGTGTGTGTTTTATGTACACATATTTATTTGATTCATTTATCGTGAATCCATTTGATAACATAGTGTTATCAAACTTCTCATGCCACTGTTTTGGAGCTTGCTTAAGGCCGTAAAGTGATTTTACCAATTTGTAAACTTTATTATCATTTTCTGGGCTCAGAAACCCTTCAGGTTGTTTCATATAGATTTCTTCCTCTAGTTCACTATTCGAGAATGTAGTTTTAATATCCATTTGATGTATTTCAAATTCATGTATGAATGCAATTGCAATAAGTATTATAATTGACGTTATCCTCATTACTGGAGAATATGTATCAGAATAGTCCATGTCTTCCTTTTGTCTAAATCCTTGGACTACCAGACGAGTTTTGTACGTGTCTATTGAACCATCAGGTTTCAATTTCTTTTTAAATATCCATTTATTACCTAAGGTCTCACATCCTTTAGGTAAATCAACTAATTTCCATGTATGATTGGACCTAATGGATTCAATCTCATTGTTAATTGCCTCTTTCCAATAAGGGGCATCGCTGGAAGACATAGCTTGCTTGTATGTCAATGGATCATCTTCTAACATAAAGGTATAGAAGTTAGAAGGTATAAAAGTCTAGTCCAAAGGTTTTTAATGTCCTTGACCTTTTACTTTTCCTTCGTCCTCCACTTGCTGCTCAGTACTGCTTTGGTGAGTGTTATTTTGTTCAGCATTCTCTAGAGAATAAGGAACTTCATCTTCCCTTGATCTCTTAGGTGTAGGATTCTTAGTGCCCAGTTTCAAGGAAACACATGTTCAAAAAATCTAGAATTTCTCGACTCAGTGATGGTATTTTCGTGAATATCATCAATTTCATATTTTTATACCAAGTATCGATATGCGACACTATTCTGTGTATATCCAATGAATACACAATCAATTGTTTTTTGTTCAATTTTTACCTTCTTTGATTTTGGTACCTCTACTTTGGCAAGACACCCCCACACTTTTAGGTATTTATAAGAGGTGGTCTGTTTTTTCAAAGTTCATGAGGAGATTTAGATGTTTTCTTTCGGGGTATTTTATTCAAAATATGATTTTCCGAAAGAATAACTTCTCCCCAAAAGTTATCTGGCAAGCCAGAACCTAACAATAAAGCACACATCATTTCTTTAAGAGTTCAATTTTTTCGTTCGACCATACCGTTGGATTGAGGTGAATATGGTGCTGTATTTTGGTGTGTAATACCATATTCAATGCAAAATTCTTCAAAAGGGGATTCATATTCTCCACCTCTATCACTTCTTAAAGCTTTGATTTTCTTAATGGTTTAATTCTCAACTTTCTCTTTGTATTGTTTAAACACATCGAATGCTTCATCCTTACTTCTAAGAAGATAAACAAAACAGTACCTAGTACAATGATCAATAAAGTAATAAATACCTTCTTCCACATCTAGTTTGACACATTTTCACATCACATACATCTGTATGTATTAGATCTAGAGGTTCAATTTCTCGTTCAACACGATGAAACGATGTTCTTGTCAATTTTTCTTCTGCACAAATTTGACATTTATACTTGGAGTCTATGTTAAACTTAGGTATAAATTCTAGAATAATAAATTTCAACAATGTATCAAATTTTACATGCCCTAATCTAGAATGTCATAAGTTAGAAGAGTCAACAATATAAGCACAAAAATCACTTTTATTCATATCAGTGCATGGTACAATAGTGGTTACATTTGCTTTAAACAAACCATCACATATATATCATATTCCCACATACACTCCATTCTTGGATAATACAAATTTATCAGCTTCAAAGGTCAGCCTGAAACTATGATTGCTCAGTAATGATCCTGAAATCAGGTTCTTGCGAATTTCTGGAACATGGAGAATATCATTTAAAAGTTAGTTCCTTTCCAGAAGTCAGTTTCAACACATTTTTTCCTTTTCCTTCGACCTTTGAAGTAGATGAATTGCCCATAAAAATTTGTTTATCAGCAGTTGCTGCTTTATAGGTTGCAAACATCCACTTATTAACACATATGTGTCGAGTGGCTCCAGTGTCTACAGGCCATTCATTTGAGTTACCAACAAGATTGCATTCTAATATTACTGCACATAAATCAAAATTAGCAATTCCTTTCGAAACGTCAGCCGTATTTGCTTCTGACTTCTTTTTAGGTGCGCGACATTCGGCTGCTTTGTCCCCTTCTTTCCACAGTTATGGCAAGAACCCATAAATTTCTTTGACTTCTTAGGAGCATTCTCCCATTTTCTGTTGTTTATCTAATCTAACTCAACTACATTTGTTTTGGCAGCAATATTCTATGAATTTTTTTCTTAGAATTTCTATTATCTCCCTCAATGCACAGCCGAACTATGAGCTCTTCCATTGTCATTTCCTTATGCTTGTGTTTAAGGTAATTCTTGAAGTCCTTCCAAGAAGGAGGCAGTTTCTCAATAGTTGCAGCAACTTGAATAGTCTAGCTAAGAGTCATCTTTTCATCTTCTGGTTGACGGATGATAAGTTGCAGTTCTTGAGTTTGACTGATCACTATCTTTGAGTCAACCCTTTTGAAGTCAAGAAATTTTCAAGCAATGAATTTCTTCATGCCTACATCTTCAGTTTTGTACTTCTTTTCCAAGTCAACCAGAGTTTTTCGGACGTTGCAATAGTACAATATGCACTTTAGAGGCTGTCATTCAGACCATCCAGAATATAGTTTTTACACATGAAATCTGAGTTTTTCTAGATAATAAGAGCCTCTACTTTGGTAGCATCAGGTTCGAGTTCGGCTACCACTGGAGCATCTTCAGTCAAAAACTTGGCGAGGCTCAATGTTGTTAAATAAAACAACATTTTATGTTGCCAATGCTTGAAAATAATTCCGTTGAACTTCTCTGCCTTTCTCCATGGGACAGAGCCATTGTTGGAAACACAGGCGCAGGCTAGCGTTTGTCACCGTCTAAATCGGTACAGAATCACTGTTGTTGTTTTCTGTCATCTGCAACAAATATTGTTTCAAGATTGTTAGAACTGTTGTCAATACACAATTGTATTACAAATAGACAGTAACAAATATCAGTGTTACTCAATTATGCCACAATTATCACGTCAAACCGTGTTTACAGCAATGACAGAAATCGTGATCGATTGTGCATTAGATTGAAGCGGTACAGAAAATATTCTATTTTAGTAATGTCCGAGTTTAGAAATATTTTGTTTCCTTGAAATAATATTGTTGTCATATGCACCGATTGATGTAATAACAACTTGTTTCCCAAGATAAAATGGGCCAGCCCTGTAGTGCAGTGCCAACAAACGGAGCTCCAACGAACTGAAGTATGTTATAGAAACTAGATCAGAGAATTACTTTGGAGAAGATGCAGTAATACGAGAAGATAAAAAGTGAAGTCTGTCTCGTTTTGGGATACGTATTTATAGGCCGGAGGAGGTGCCTATTTGGGCATTAATAATCGTTGGAATTGGAAAGGTTGTGACCCTTTAGCCATGCAGTGTATTAATGTGCGTACGCATCGGAATTCAAATCTTTGCACCCATTCAGCTGAATGGGCATGCAGATCAAATTCCAAGAAAAAAATTCTCGTTTCAGCGCACTGGCCTAAGCAGCAACCGTCGACCCACTCAATCAAGAGACCCTAAGAGCCCCAAGGCCCAATCTTTGACTCTTTAATATATTATTGTGTCAAGGCCTAGCCCACATTCCTCTACAAGTCCTTTTCCTTTTATTTTATATAAGCCTATTAGCTTGTAATATATAAGAGGGGTGTGTATTCATATTTCTATGATGTGAGACTTTGGTTTGTTATATCTTCTCCTTTCCAAATTCCTCTTTCTCTTGCTCATTCATTTCCAACAGTTATGAGGGGGGAAAAACGAAGTGGAAAGAAAATATCGGAAAGAAAAAAATAATAACGCTTTCATTTTTATATGTTATGGCCATTTTCGAAAATTGATCATTTTTAAAATGTAATGTATTTTATCATAGACAATCTAAGACTGAAAATTACAAAGCTAAGCTATCCTTAACCACGCTAGTAGATTTAACTAAATATCTTCAGTATTTTAAAATGTAATGAATTTTATAAAAGATGCTAACAAACTTAACCAAGTATCTTTAGTATTCCAATGATTTGACCATTGTTTTTTCTCTTCATTTTGGACCTTGTATTTTTATTGTTATGTTCATATAATAGTGCTAATTATATTATGAGTTTATATATAACAAACTTTTCTTTGCAGGTTGGTCATCTGAAGTTAGGGTCTGCTATGGATGGGTTGTAGTCTATTTGCTGAATACTGAAGTTGTACGTAATATATATGAACTTTAAAGTATGCCTATATATTTAGTTAATTTATATCATATAATGTATACTAAGGTTTAAAGTGTGCCTATATTTTTTAGTTATGAACTCAGATGTGTCAAACTTTGAAGTAAGGGACTGTAATTTTTATCATTGATGCCTACTGACATTTTGAATTGAAGTTGTACTTTGTATTTTTTTTAGTTTGAAGATGTTGTATTTGTGCTGAGTTTGAGTTGTTCATTTGAAATTTGTGTATTTATAGCTTTGAACATTACAATTTGTATTGGTGGGTATGTCCTGCTCATAAATTTGTATTTGTGGGTATAAACTGCTCATATTTTGTTCAACCAGAGCTTTATGCTTCACATAGAGGTTTCTAATTAGTTTGTAGTTTTTTAATTTGAATTTAGCCAAGATCCAAAGCTGTGGCTAAAATAAATTTACAAAATTGCAAAGTAAAATTGCCATGGCCAGAGCCGTGGCATAATGATATTTTGCTATGGACCAAAGCCGTGGTAAAATATAAACCTGCCATGGCTACGGGCCGTGACAAAATATCGAATCTGTGATGGCTTTGGGCCGTGGAAAAATGAAATTTTACCATGCCTTATTTTGTTGTTGCTTTAGACTATGGCAAAATTCATTAGCCACGGCCAAAAACCGTCGCAAAATTTCTTTTCTACTATAGTGAATGACTTATTTTTATGGTTAAGTCACATTTTTTTTATATCCATTTCTCATTTTCTTTTTATATATAGCCAGACCCGTTTATTTTCAAATACTTGGGTCAGGCTGAGACTCTATAGGTATAGGGACTCATTGACTTTGGATGTTGTGCTAGCACTGAAGTAGACTATTTTCAACTGATCAATTTACTTAGCTATTGTATATATTAATAATTAAAAGGAGGTGTATTGTATATTATTCGGTAGTCATTGTGCACCTAATATAATTTTTAGGATATGATATATTACTCGTTTGTGACTTCAATTCTGAATATTTTAAATCGATGTCTTTATTACTTTGACTTCGATTCAGAATATTTTAAATCGATATGTTTACTCCGTTGTGATATTAATTCAGTTTTTTTGCTATTTAATTCAATTCAAATCATGGACATTTTTGGAGAATATTAGGATTCGTTTGACATGAAAATGTAATTTTTGGTTTTGCATTTTCATTATGTATTAAAAAGGGCGTGAAACGAAGGAAGGTGGGGAAGAAGTGAGGACGCGAGAGGATTGACCGATGTGAGGTGGGGAACAAAGAGGTAGGGATGTCAAATGGGTCATGTACGGTCGTATGAGGGTCAAACAAAATTTGATCCAACCCATTTACAACCCATGTATTTCGATCCATTTAACATAAAGATTTACTTGATCCAACCCACCTATTATGTGGGTTACCCATTTAACTCATCTAAATGTATTTTGTTATTTTCTAAATACAACCAATGGTCACTTTAGGTAACTATAACATTCACTTAAAAAAAAATCAAATTTGAAACTTAGAAACTTTAAATTGTATATATTCGAATTTGAAAATTCAAAATTTTAAAAATTCAAAATTTTAGAATTCGAAAATTTAAAGTTCGAACTTGGAAACTTCAAATTTTGAAACTACGAAATTTAAAATTTGAAATTTAAAATTTTGGAAATTTGAAAACTGAAAATTTGGAAATTTGAAATATGAATCTTAAAATTTTAAATTTAAATTTAAAATGAGAAAATTTGAAAATTCAAAATTTTGAAGTTTTGGCAAGTGAAAATTTGAAATTTGTGATTTGAAAATTTGTAATATTAAAATTTTGAAAACCTCCTGGCTGTCTCTACACCCCTACCTCCTTTATCACTGAGCGGTCATTTAGGGGACTTAGCTGGTGATCCGGGCTGTTTCCCTCTCGACGATGAAGTTTGCAATTTTAAAATTTGAAATTTTGAAAATTTGAAAATTGTAAATTTAGATTGGAGTTACCCGTCTGGTTTCGAGACAGTATGAAGAAGTTACCGTAGTTTAAACAAAAAAATAGCGACCTTGCATGTATGGAGCTAAATGGGAAAATAAATTAGCAATTTATAACCCTTTTAAAAATGGTCAACCATTTTATGACCCATTTAATAAAAATTCGTAAATGGGTTGACTCAACTAGGTTGTAAGAAGGATAAATGGGTTGAGTAAATCGGTATGAGTAAATTTTGATAGGTTTAAAAAGAAGTGGAAAGGAAACATTAAAAAAGAATTGTTTTCAGTTTTATATGCTATAACTATTTTTCGAAATTGATCGTTTTTTGAAATGCAATACATTTTATCATAAAAAATTGAAAATTACAGGCTAAACTATACTTGTTTTTTTTTTAAAATGTATGTATTATTATTCATAATTTTGCTTTTTTAAGTTTTATTTGGCACAAAGCTATTATTTCATATTGCTGTAAATACTTGTACCAAGTTAAAAAAAGGGACAGTTTAGCTAAGGTCACTGTTAAGTTTTAAAATACACAAAAACTACTTGTCTTAAACTTTTGTAAATTAGGTCCTTGTTTTTCGGAAATCAATATAAAAAACATCAAAAGTCAACGTAAAAACTACCAAACTTCAAATCTTAAATCAATATATGATCATCTTCTTACTCATGTAAGAAAAATATAAAAAATGCTTCAAAAAAAACACGCTTTAGCGAAAATGCAGGAAAATTGTAGTTTGTCAAAAAGTTGCAAAAATCACAGCAATTATATTAAAAAATTGCAAGTGTTTATGAATTTTTTTTTGATTACTACACAATTTTAAATTCAATATCTAAGCTTGTTTAAACATCACATTATTGCAGAAAAATCATCAAAAAATGATGTATATTACATACAAATGAAAAATATATCACTACTAGTAAGTGCAGGTACATTGGAGGATTGTTGCAAATATGTCATCACTTAATCATAATAAATGCTAACATTTCACCAACTTATTTTCTATTTTGCGATACACTATGGAATAGTTGTAGGCATATCTGCACTTTTTCACAATAAGTTCAGACATTTTAGTAACTTATTTTCCTTTTGCTGTATCAACGATACACTATGAAATAGTTGCTAATCTGTCCGCATATTTTCATAATAAGTGCAAACATTTCAACAACTTTTTTTTCCTTTTCCAGTAGTCTTCTGTTAATATTTACAATTTTTAAGGTGGTAGCGCTAAAAATCATGGAAATACGTTGCTACAGCAAAATAGGGACCGCTTTACATTGAAACTTAGTAGAAGATCCACTTTGAATTCATTTTCATTTTAGGGATCCATCCCTAACATCCTCTAGAAAATACTAAAATTAGCTAAAATATTGATATAGATGTTTAAAGAGCTAGAATCATAAAAAATATAATTGGTCTTTTAAAATTATAAAACTTTCAATGCCTTCTGCATTGGTAATTTACCATTATAAATCGACAGTTTACCAGTTTATCTGTGTATCAATTTTCATTCTACCAACCATGATATTAAAATGTTGCTAGCCATTTTTGACTTACTAATAATATCGATACTGTGATGAATTTCTAGTATTGGTAATTGTTACCGCCCCCTTCCCTACCCAAAAATAGTTGTAATCTTTATTGCAGTTGGCTTCAAACTGCAAACTTTTGGTTCATCCATGAACTTCCCAAAATACCCTTATATATAACTTTTTAAATATTAATTTTTTCTTTCACATAATTTTCCAATAAACTAAGAGATAAAATATCAATATAATTACTTAAGACATATTCAAATCTTGATGACTCCAATTAGTTAGAGTAGAATTGTTCAAATGTAAAATCATTCTAGAGAGATCAACCAATATATATAATAATCTTTATAGTATCATTCGTGCCTCGCTTTTTTAGTATAAGCATGAACTACCGCAAATGTTCTTTTTATATCATTAAAAAATAAGTTCTAACAAATAAAATTTCTTTACAAATTCAAATCGCTCCTCTATAATTATTACCAAATTTAATATCATATAAAAATACAATTTAATAAGTAAAGCTCATTTACTAGTTTGATCTTTGTTGATTATTAATGCAAATAAAAATTAAAGCGAACAAATATTTTGATGTTAAAGCTTAAAAATAAAAGTTCAAATCATTTTCTTTTGAGTATTTGAAACATATACAATTTGTAGAACAATAATGCATTCTGAAAGCGTGTGTCGTAATTCTCATGGTTATAAACGCTGAATGCACACTAATTGATATCTTATCTATTTCTTCTTACTAGCATTTTGATAAACCACCATAGAAATTATAGTCGTTCAGTCCATAAAATCAACTCAGCAGAGCTATTAAATGACAATGTTTGTTGTTGCACATTGCATGTTACATAGTCCTAGAAACTTAATTGGCACAGTTGTCAACAACCGCATAACGCTTATTAATGCACCCTTGTTCATGTTTGCGTAATATCTCACCAAAAAAAAATTATGACTAGTAAAGAAATAAGAATTGTGGTACATATAAATCAAAAACTAATTCCTTTTTTGGAAAATTATTAGCATTGGAAGGAAAGAACAATATACCCTTGGCACTACCCTCAATTCATGAAATTTTAAGTGAATACGAATACGTTGTTTTATTAATTTTTGAAAAGGAGTTTGTTTGTTATCTCAACTTGATTTTGATAGGACATGATACAAACCCCTTTGAACTTCATTATTGTAGTACGAAGAGGGATTTAGCCAAACACATTAAAGGAAAAATAAATGGTGCAAGTTGATAAGTTCCATTTTTTCCTTTCATGAATAAGGCAATGAAAACAAGTTCGAGTGTGAGAGAGAGAAAGAGAGAGAATGTGTATATGCTAAAGAAAAAAAGTATCATAGAAGGAAAAAGTAGAAATAATTTTAGGATACTTCTAATTCCACCCTCAACAATTTATAAATTAATGATAAATACATCTATCAGAAATCCATTAACAAATGCACAATTGATTAGCAAATATACCTCAATGCTTAGAATTACGTCTAAATCCTTAAAATGTTAAATACTAACTTGCAATAATGCTTCTCTTTATGATTTTTGTGTTTGTTTGCATATTTTTTACTAAAATATTAAAATAAAAATCAAACTAATGGAAAAGATATCCATTATAAATGGTAATTATTTAAACAAAAAGCTACACTTTGGTTCGCAACTCTAATGGGATTGACAAAACTCCTAGCTCTCCAACAATTGGAGGATGGTTCAATTATTAACAATCTTATTTCTATGGTTTGTAATCTATAGGGACATGTAATAATCTATTAAATGAGTAATAGCTTCGAGGTCAAAAATCATATCTATGAGAGCATAAGTTAAATAGGGGTTTAGTAGGGGCGGACCTATCGAATTCATTAGCTCTACTCTTAGAAGTAGGGTTTTTAAGAAAAAAAACGAAGTTGTTGTTTTTTCCTAAATAATGTTTTTGTTTTTACATAAACACAAATATTCTGAAGAAATGTTAATTATCTATTTATTTTAGTGCAAAGTCAATAAAATTTAGTGTTTCTGCTAAACAGTTGTCTTTGTAGTAAAAACAAAAAATTTAACAAGTTTGAGGACTTTAACATAAATGTACTAAAAGTAACTCTGATGTGGATATTGTTTATAGGTTTGTTGAGAGAGTTTTTTATGCAATATTGAATATAATGAACACACATTAATTATCACTTAAAATTTTGCATTTGTAGATGAATATGAAGTAGGGCAATGGTGGTAATGACAAATTTAGCATAATAATACCAAAAAACCATAATTAATATTAAGCTACATTGGCATACTATGTTATCGATGTACTAAATGTAAATTCATAATTTTTAATGGAAAATATAGTGGTAAAGAAACATCAAACGGATGATAATGGAAGCATTTCCCACAATTTAGAGTTATCCTACCTAGACACTTTTAAGTATATATTAACTCTTAAGAAAAAGTTTGTAATTTTACTGTTACTACCAAATTTCGATACCAGCACCAATTTGAGGTGAAGGGGTATCAATAAGAAGCCAACATCTCAGCACAAAATTCATGCAAGGGTACGCATGGCCGATATCAAATGCAAAAGCAAACAAAGTTCTATAGTACCAATTAGCTTGGTATCGATACTGAAACACCCCACCTTCGTAAAGGTCACTCACAAAGGGAATGCCTTAACTTTGGTGGAGCATTATAGGTAAAAGATACAGATAAATTACAAGACAAACAAATAAAACAGCGGAAAATAAAGTCATTTTATAAACATTGTGGTTCAGTCAAGCTTTTACAACAATTGTCTCAAGCATACTTAAAATAATACATAGAACTTATGTCTTGATTCAAAAACTTTCAAGTATAAAAGAAGCATAAAAATAACAATGATATTCCCCAATAAAGCATGAACCAGCCATAGCAGCGGAAGAGAGAGTCCAAAGCAATACATCGACTATCCTCGAGCTTGGAAAGAAAACTTAGCTAAGTGGTAATATTTCCTCCCTGTGAACCCGGGGGGGGGGGGGACGGAAGAAAAGAGGCGAAACAAACTAGGTCACACATAAGTCTAGTAAGTCCAGTGACTTTCAGCATGTAAATAAGCAAAAGCATCATGACATGAATAAACTGAATATAAGACAATACCGTGATAACAAGGATAACAAGATAACATACGATTAGCATAGATATGATAAGGCAAGATAAACTGAGTGTGCTTCTACTCTTTTTCTGCTTCACTACTACCCTGTTATTCTGATTTCTATATCTCTGCACCACCTAACTAGTGTCCCAACTAGTAATCTGTATAAAATGTTCATATGATAATGTGATCCCAATCCTCGCAATTTGTGGTAGCCTTCAGGTGCACATCTATTGTGAGGATTCCACCTCAATCTGCCTAATTGCCATGAATCTGCTCGATGTACCCTTATTACCCTATCGATCGGCTCCTTACTCGTATTAATTTTCCATGTGTCTATGTCAATCGGCCCTATCTTGCGTGTAGATACTCTGTGCTGATCCCACCATAAGGTGTATCAATCCTTATGATAGCAACCCGACACGATTCAAGATGCACAGTGTATAACTACTGGTACCCAGTGCTGGCTTTTTCCCACTCCGGAGTACGTGCACACCCATAATCCGTCGGAACCTACACTAACGTACCCCCTGCCGTCATTTGACCGCTTATAATCAGCCCAGTAATCATGCCCTACCCTGCCTAGTTTAAGGGTACCTTGATACATCTATGTGGGTTACTGCTGAAATGGGTCCCCGTTACTAGGGTTTCTTATTGGTTAAGTTTGTGGGCCTATATTTACTAATATTACCCACTAACTCGATATGTACTAAATCTCCCACTAATTCAAACATGTTTACTTAATGGTTAAGTTTATGGGCCTTTGCTAATATTACCCACCAACCCGATATGTACTTAACCCTCCCACACATTCTGTCATATTGGTTAAGTATTGTCCATTCATGTTAACTTAACCCACCCACTCATCATGTCATGTTGGTTAAGTGTTTCTTCTTAACCCTTCTCACTTGTCATATTGGATTGGTTTAGTGTTTCCTATTAACTTAACCCCGTTCATTCATCATGTTATATTGGTTAAGTATTTCCTATTAACTTAACCCAATTTGTTCATCAAGTTACATTGGTTAAGTGTTTCTTATTAACCCTTCTCACTTGTCATGTTGGATTGGTTAAGTGTTTCCTATTAACTTAACCCCGTTCATTCATCATGTTATATCAGTTAAGTATTTCCCATTAACTTAACCACATTCGTTCATCAAGTTACATTGGTTAAGTGTTTCTTATTAACTTAATCCCATGCTTTCATCATGCTGTATTGGTTAAGTGTCATCAATCAATTCAAGTTAACTTAACCCACCCACTTGTCGTGTTACATTGGTTAAGTGTTGCCTTCTTGTGTTAACTTAACCCTTCCACGCATCTTGTTATATTGGTTAAGTGTTGCTCTCTTGTTTTAACTTAGCCCTACCCATTCATCATGTTGTACTGGTTAACCTAACCCTGCTTACTTGTTCAATTAACATGTTATAACGGCTAAGTGTTCTAAATTTACTTAACCTCACCTTCTTGTCCACTTAACATGTTATAACGGTTAAGTGTTCTAAATTTGCTTAACCCCATCTTCTTGTCTAATTAACATGTTATAACGGTTAAGTGTTGCCTTAGTTAACTTAACCCTACCATTCTTAACATGTCTTGTTCGTTAGCATTAATTGATTTATTAATGCACCGACCTCTCACATTAGATCTATGTTGTTGTGGTTACTGGATGTGCTGGGCGGTTCCGGGCAGTTTTACACCACAACTCAATCTAACCTCGAGTTTTTCTTGAGCATGATGAACTAACCTCTCACATTAGATAGGTGTTGTTGCGGTTACTGGATGTGCCGGGCGGTTCCGGGCAGTTTTACACCGCAACTCAATCTAACCTCGGGTTAGGCATGTTTATCTTTTAGCATATTTACCACACATGTCCAAGTCTAGATTTTATATGCTAATTATATCAAATTCACAAAACTAGTCATGTTCCAATTCTCAAGTTATACCTCAACAAAGCTAATTACAAGTTATGCCCATAAATTCAAATTCAAGTTATTACTCAACATAGGTTACACCCAATCTTCCTAAATTTGCAATAATAATCATGCCCAAAATTACAATATTCATTATACTTGGCGTCCCAGCCAATAGTTAGGCCAAATCTATGTTTAATATTCCAATTTACATTTTCCCCCAATCTAGGTTTAATATTTCAAGTTACCCCAAATTCGGAACAATAACAATCATTCCCAAAACTTGATTTTTATGCCAATTAACCCATCTTGCAGTTATAACGATAATAATGCCCAATATCAATTACAAATTATACCCAAATCTCAGTTACAAGTTACGCCCAATAGTACATAAAATGGATTAGGCCCAGTTCCCCCGTATTCCAATCGTATATATAACAAGATTTCGTCTAGGTTCGAGACAACCTAAATCCAAAATAAAAGGGGAAGAAGAGGAAACATCAAGGATTAGGCATAAAATAGCCATACGACGCTAGATTTGATAATAGTAATATCAGGAACAGAAAAGAAATATAGATCTAAATTACATCGTAGGCATAAATCTGATAGATTACATTTGAATAGTATCGCAGGCACTATTCTGATAAAACAGATTTGAATAACATCGCAGGCACAAATCTGATAAATAGATTTGAATAACATCACATGCACAAATCTGATAAAATAGATTTGAATAACATCGCAGGCACAAATCTAATAAAATAGATGGATAAATCTGAAAAGGATTATCTCACAATCCGGTATAGCTTGGATTCAGATGATTACATGCCAAGAAATTAAATTAAGAATTCACATCTGAAAGTAACTTGAACTTACAAAACAAAGGACAAATCTTATTTTCTAGGATCTGTTTTCTGAAACTGAAAAGTTATCCCTTGACGAAGATTATCGATTCTCTAATTTAGATTTGATTCATAGCTACTGTAATGACCCGCATTGGAAAAGGTATTATAATTAATTAATTTAATTATATAAATAGTAATATAGTGAATTAAATGGTCGTGGAATTAAATAATGGTGAATATTTAATTAAAATAATAAATTAAATAATATATTTAATTCTGAAATAGTCGAAAATAGTGAATTGACAATATAATGTGAACTAGACAATTCAAAGATATTTAATTCGGTTTAGAATTGAATTAGAATAACGAATATATTTAAATAACGACAGTTTGAACGTAGAATTATAATATAATTAAAATCGAGCTCGAAATGGCGCTGTAGTTCGTAAATTGGCGATTTGAACTTCAACTGAATGTACAGGATTCGTTTTAAGCCGGATTTCAGTGAAACAAGAAACGTTAGGAGCTGGTGGAGTATATCTTTCTAGTGGAAGAGAAAAATCTAGATTTCGTCGGGTAGATTTTGATTTACGTCCAAATCAAATTTTAGAAAAGTCGCTGTGGAATTCCTTTATAATTTATAAAGGAATTATTTATAATTTAAAAAGAAATTTCAATATAAATCGAATATCGGGTTAACCCAGATTTGAAATATTGAGTTATAAATCCCAGTAGAGCTATATGGTATTCCACGGTGAATATAGACGATAATATAAATTTATTTATATTTAATTTAATTATATTTAAATATATTTATATATTTAAATGGGTCATTCAGAGCTTTAAAAATAGCCAGTTTTGCAAACGAAGTCGGAATTCGACGAAACTAATTTTGTTGGATCCGCAATGTTAAATTATTATTAGATTCTGTGATTTTTAGAGACACTGTGTGGCCGTACGGATTTTTAGAGTGAAAAACAGTCAGTATTTTGACGGTTAAAAATATGCTGTATGAGCAAACAGAGTCGGAATTCGACGAAACCAGTTTCATAGGGACCGTAATGTCGAACTGTAGCTGCATGTCCAGTTTCGTGATTTTTGGGTATCATGTGTGATCATAGAAATTTTTAGAAGACTAATACAAGGAGCAGTTCAATATAAAGGAATAAAATAAGCAAAATAAAATATCTAGATATTTTGATTTGGCTATAAATACTCCTTAAAATTCCTAAACCTAAATCACTTCATTCACCAACCACAAATTTTCCGCCGTCAGTGTTTTACATCCTCAAGAAAAAATAGAATGTTTGGAAAATCAAAATCAATTCATCTAAAATCCCTTAAATGCCAAAACAAAGATATATGAATTTGCTGAGTGCCACTCTTCGTCCCAGTGTGATTTCCGAACTGTCCGATGCCATTAACGTTCACTGTCTGTTGGCGAACGACAGCTAGGGCTTCGATTTCCTTAAATTTAAAGCGTCGATGGTGGAAACAGACTTTGGTTTCGAGTTTAGCAGGTGATTTAACACACGGTGGTGGAATTCCGTTCAATTCGATGACAATAGTTGTCGATACTTTCCCTGTACCGATGTTTTGAACGAGAGGACAGAAGTAAATTGGCAGTCGCGAGCTTTACCAAAATGGGTCGGAGAGGGAGAGTAGTTGGTAAGACGAAGGAGGGTGGCGGTTTCAAGAAGAACGGTGGCCTGTGGGGAGCAAAAATGGCGGTCAAAGAATCGGAAATGGCAACGGGATATACTGGAGCGTGGGGTTCGGTTTTGGGAAGATGAAGGCAGAAGCGGGTTGTGGGTTTTCAACTATATGGTTTTGGGATGTAATGAATTGTAAGGCCCAAATCAATTAAAGTTTATTTTTATTTTAATTTAAAATATTGTATCGACTTGTTAATTCAATAACTTGATCATATGAAATCAGAATCCCGAACCGTCAGTCACGTTAGGATCGTATGGATGGGAGCAACACAATGAGACTGACTGGAAGTCCATCGGAGCTCGTTTGAATTTATGGCGAAATAAATTGTTTGATTCAAATCAAATAACAGTTTATCGTTCTTTAACGATGAACTGCAAAAGTGAGTAAATCTCACTAACTCTGAACAGTTTATAATTTCATGTTGTATTTTTAGAACTGTTAAATATTGGCTGATTGACTGTGTGTTGATTGTTTGATTGAACTGCTAGTCGGTTAGTTGAATTTCTATATTGATTCTGTTTAATAGAATATATCATATGGAACTGAAAGTGATGTTGATTTTATTGTGTAACATCTGTGGATGCAGGGAAACAGATTGGAGGAATCCGACTGGATTCCTCAACAGTTATTTTACTGTTTTTCATATATTGTGATATATGATGTGTTATATAATCTGTAATGGATTATGTGTGTTAGAATGATATTGATCCTTGTTATTCGATATTTTAAATATCATAAAAGACCCTGGGATGTAAGAAGAATTATTTCAATGTATATTGAAATAAAGGAAGTTTATAAAATCAACCGATTTTATAAAAAGGAAATATTTCGAAAGTAAATAAAAGGAAAATGTTTATAAAACGAATAGAGTTTTATAAAAGGGAAAAATGTTGATAAAACGAATAGAATAAAATAAAGGAGTATTTATTTAGGAAATAAATAGGATTATAAAAGGAGTTAATCAAACGTAGTTATCAAAAGGAGTTAATTAGACAAAGTTATATAGGATAAGTTACCATTTTGCATGACTGCTAGCGTAATTCGCAGGGCTGTAGATAGCCTACGGCGGTCGGATGTTTCCTGGGGGAATCAGGCGTAACCATTGTGATCGCTGCGATCTAGAGTTAAGCGAATGGAGTTAAATCGAATATTAGTTATTCGAATTAGAGTTAATAGAAATAGAGTTAAACAATATTAGAAACTGACTAGAGATTTGTTAAGTTGAATAGTTTTCTGAGTATCGATCTGATGTTGGTTTGAGCCTTCGGGGTTTATACTTAGAGAATTGTTCTCCTACTAGTTTATAGTCAGAGACTGATAGTTGTAGAAATAATAGTGATACGTAAATAAGTTATGGAAATGTTTTCCAGCGTTAACATATATATTTTCTAAACATAGAAAATAAGGATATATATATATGATTGATGATTGATTGATAGAATTTCCATTTGGAAATAATATCGTTGTTTGCACACCTGTTTTTCTTTGATAGTTAACTCACAGACTATCGAAGTTTTGACCATTTTAACGTTGTTAATATGGAGGGACCGGTTGGATTATTATCCAAAGAACCACTCTGTATTGGCATAAGCGTTGTGAATCATATATGCCAAAGATAATTGGAGACGGAGTAAAGTGCAAGGGTTGTTGTATAAATCTTAGGTAACAGTGCCTAAGATGGATATACTGAATAGTACCTTCGGTTCATCCTGTTCCTGGATGACTTGTATGGATGGATGTCTGACAGAGTAATTCCAGACGATCACGTATATTGATTTCTCCAACCGTACCAAGAGTGGAAGCGAAGAAGGAAACTTCTTTTAGCTAACACATAATGTACTGTTGAGGACATCAGTCGGTGATTTGATGGATTTGACGATGTGACATTCGAAGTGAATCTGGTGTGATGATAAAGCGTAGCTTCTAGCCTCATCAACCGGTAAATGACAGAAATCGGGCAGGCAACATGGCTAAGTCGGTCGCTCCGAAGTAGGGTGTATAATCACCTGATCTACAGTTTCATTTATTTCTAAAAATCTATTGTCGATACTGTCCCATTCAGGAAATGGTTGCTGATCCCAACCGTTGGTGATATACATTCGATACACTCAAGTGAAATGAGTGGTCGGTCATGTGTGGCCGGGTTGCAAGATGTTCTTGTTGAACCCAGCGTATTCCTCTCTGGAGGTACACTAGCGAAAGGTGGTTCCATACCTTGTCATAGTTGGAAATCCATTACCCAATACGTGCTTGCAGTTTTGATTGTATACCATATATGTAGAACGTGAGATGAAAGCGTTTCTGCTAGATGATTATTATATTGTGGTTGATAGACATTATTATAATATCAAAAGGTTTTTGATATAAAGATAATTTGGATTCTCATAAGGGAAAAACCCGTTCCGTTATACGGCGTGGTCTTATGAGATATCATTTACCTGCTTGAACTGTTTTAAACTGTTTTACTCATACCAGTCCCATGATTGACCCGGAGTTTATTTTGTTTTGTTTTCCCTAAACTCTTCGGTGCTTAAATTTGTACGGGCAGTCAAGTAATCGAGATTTACAGATACTCGAAGAGCTGGAGCAGGAGGCTTCAGGATCATGTAGTTATAGTTATTTCCGCTGTGTTGTAAGTGTTGTACTTTGATAATGATGTATATTCAAGTACAGATTTATATTTCAAAGTTATGTTACATATATTATATGTTATTCGTTCCGTTGTGAGATTCGTGTTACTCAGATATTGTGTTCTTCTTCTTCGTCTATTCTAAGTTTCTATCTTATCTTTCCTCATCCTCTAATTTCTTTCATTAATGACTAGTATTTTCGATCCTTGGATGTTCGATATGTGTTGTATATCGGATAACCAAAGTCGTCAAAAACCCGGGTCGTTATAGTTGGTATCAGAGCTTAAGTTAAGTGAATTACCTTGGCTCTGTGGCGTGACTCAGTAGAGATGGGGTTAGTAATACCCTAGATTGAGTTGAGTGTATATATACGAGTGAACGTATTTGTTATTGATATAAAAAATTGTTTTATATTGTGGAGATTTATTGGTTGAGTCGCTTATGGGTTCTGGTCGATCGGTTTGATCCACTGTATCGGTAGGAGTTTATAAACACTCGAATACGATGGGTCGGCATGATATGTTTTGAAAAGAGGGTAAATGAAAATAATTTTACCCAAAGTATATTTCGATATATATAGTGGATATATTGGTTGTTATTATAATCAAGTAAGATTATAAATTAAATGGTTATGTAAATAACCAATCAGAATTCATATAAGTGAAATACGTGAAATCAGATGAGTTAAATCTGAAATTTAAACCAGAAATTGAATTAAAATCCTGGAAAATTGGATAAGTGTTTGTAAATGGATTTGGATTAAAAATAAGTAAAATTTAAGATCCTGGGAGATTTTAAAATTGTTTTACAAGCAGTGTGAATTATATTTTGAAATGAATTTCAAATTGGGAATGTTTAGAAGTGGTTTTATAGTATTGAACTCACTTCGATCGCTGGAAAATAGATTCTGATGATGACAGCTGCATCATCAGTATTCATTTTCGAGTTGTAAGTGACGAATTACTACCAGAGATACTGTTTTGAATGTGTTTTGGGAAAGACAAGTTGTGTTGAATTTCAAAAAGGAAAATTTGATTTTTTAAAAGGTAAACTGTTTTAAAAACTCCCAGGGAAAGACTGTTTGAATTAAAAACAAATTTAACAGAAATTTGTGAAAGCAAAATTGAATTAAAGATAAAGCCAGTTAAGTGGTAATTGAATTGAATTGGAACCAGATTAAGGGATTATGAGTTTAAAATCAAGCATAATACTTGAATTTGAAATAGAATTTGGCTTGGATATAAGCGAATGGTTGGATGTATGGACAAGAACTGATTGGGGTTCGATTGTGATGGCATTGGTATCTGCTGAATTGGCAGCAGATGAAAAGGATAGAGTTGATATGCCCGACAAAAAGGTACCAGTTTATATTGTATATGGATTTTAGATTTTGATGAGCCGAATTGGCAAGCCGCTTGGCTGTTTGATTTTCTTTTGGGATGGAGATGGCCCAGAGAGGCGAGTTGGAGTTAGACGTATTGACCAGTACAAAGGAGGTGTTGGCGAAATTTTTCGAAAAAGTTAAGGTGTTAGAAAATTTTCAGGATTTTTGAAAATTTTCGTTCATAAGAATTAATTTATAATTTAATTGAAATTAAATTGGTTCAGTTGAACCTGAAGTTAAGAAGTGAACAAATATGTTCTAACCAGTCGATAGGGTCGTTCTATACCTTAGCAATTTCGAGGACGAAATTATTTTAAGTGGGAAAGATTGTAATGACCCGCATTGGCAGAGGTATTATAATTAATTTATTTAATTATATAAATAGTAATATAGTGAATTGAATGGTCTTGAATTAAATAATGGTGAATATTTAATTAAAATAATAAATTAAATAATATATTTAATTCTGAAATAGTCGAAAATAGTGAATTGACAATATAATGTGAACTGGACAATTCAAAGATATTTAATTCGGTTTAGAATTGAATTAGAATAACGAGTATATTTAAATAACGACAGTTTGAACGTATAATTATAATATAATTAAAATCGAGCTCGCAATGGCGCTGTAGTTCGTAAATTGGCGATTTGAACTTCAGCTGAATGTACATGATTCGTTTTAAGTCGGATTTCAGTGAAACAAGAAACGTTAGGAGCTGGTGGAGTATATCTTTCTAGTGGAAGAGAAAAATCTAGATTTCGTTGGGTAGATTTTGATTTACGTCCAAATCAAATTTTAGAAAAGTCGCTGTGGAATTCCTTTATAATTTATAAAGGAATTATTTATATTTTAAAAAGAAATTTCAATATAAATCGAATATCGGGTTAACCCAGATTTGAAATATCGAGTTATAAATCCCAGTAGAGCTGTATGGTATTCCACGGTGAATATAGACGATAATATAAATTTATTTATATTTAATTTAATTATATTTAAATATATTTATATATTTAAATGGGTCATTCAGAGCTATAAAAATAGCCAGTTTTGCAAATGAAGTCAGAATTCAACGAAACTAATTTTGTTGGATCCGCAATGTTAAATTATTGGTAGATTCCAAGTTCTGTGATTTTTAGAGTCACTGTGTGGCCGTACGGATTTTTATAGTGAAAAAAAGTCAGTATTTTGACGGTTAAAAATATGCTGTGTGAGCAAACAGAGTCGGAATTCGACGAAACCAGTTTCATGGGGACCGCAATGTCGAACTGTAGCTGCATGTCCAGTTTCGTGATTTTTGGGTATCATGTGTGATCATAGGAATTTTTAGAAGACTAATACAAGGAGCAGTTTAATATAAAGGAATAAAATAATCAAAATAAAATATCTAGATATTTTGATTTGGCTATAAATACTCCTTAAAATTCCTAAACCTAAATCACTTCATTCACCAGCCACAAATTTTCCGCCGTCAGTGTTTTACATCCTCAAGAAAAAACATAATGTTTGGAAAATCAAAATCAATTCATCTAAAATCCCTTAAATGCCAAAACAAAGATATATGAATTTGCCGAGTGCCACTCTTCGTCCCAATGTGATTTCCGAACTGTCCGATGCCATTAACGTTCACTGTCTGTTGGCGAACGACAGCTAGGGCTTCGATTTCCTTACATTTAAAGCGTCGATGGTGGAAACAGACTTTGGTTTCGAGTTTAGCAGGTGACTTAACACACGGTGGTGGAATTCCGTTCAATTCGATGACAATAGTTGTCGATACTTTCCCTGTACCGATGTTTTGAATGAGAGGACGGAAGTAAATTGGCAGGCGCGAGCTTTACCAAAATGGGTCGGAGAGGGAGAGTAGTTGGTAAGACGAAGGAGGGTGGCGGTTTCAAGAAGAACGGTGGTGTGTGGGGAGAAAAAATGGCGGTCAAAGAATCGGAAATGGCAACGGGATATACTGGAGCGTGGGGTTCGGTTTTGGGAAGATGAAGGCAGGAGCGGGTTGTGGGTTTTCAACTATATGGTTTTGGGCTGTAATGAATTGTAAGGCCCAAATCAATTAAAGTTTATTTTTATTTCAATTTAAAATAGTGTATCGACTTGTTAATTCAATAACTTGATCATATGAAATCAGAATCCCAAACCGTCAGTCACGTTAGGATCGTATGGATGGGAGCAACACAATGAGACTGACTGGAAGTCCATCGGAGCTCGTTTGAATTTATGGCGAAATAAATTGTTTGATTCAAATCAAATAACAGTTTATCGTTCTTTAGCGATGAACTGAAAAAGTGAGTAAATCTCACTAACTCTGAACAGTTTATAATTTCATGTTGTATTTTTAGAACTGTTAAATATTGGCTGATTGACTGTGTGTTGATTGTTTGATTGAACTGCTAGTCAGTCAGTTGAATTTCTATTTGATTCTGTTTAATAGAATATATCATATGGAACTGAAAGTGATGTTGATTTTATTGTGTAACATCTGTGGATGCAGGGAAACAGGTTGGAGGAATCCGACTGGATTCCTCAACAGTTATTTTACTGTTTTTCATATATTGTGATATATGATGTGTTATATAATCTGTAATGGATTATGTGTGTTAGAATGATATTGATCCTTGTTATTCGATATTTTAAATATCATAAAAGACCCTGGGATGTAAGAAGAATTATTTCAATGTATATTGAAATAAAGGAATTTTATAAAATCAACTGATTTTATAAAAAGGAAATATTTCGAAAGTAAATAAAAGGAAAATGTTTATAAAACGAATAGAGTTTTATAAAAGGGAAAAATGTTGATAAAACGAATAGAATAGAATAAAGGAGTATTTATTTAGGAAATAAATAGGATTATAAAAGGAGTTAATCAAACGTAGTTATCAAAAGGAATAAATCAGACATAGTTATATAGGATAAGTTACCATTTCGCATGACTGCTAGCATAATTCGCAGGGCTGCAGATAGCCTACAGCGGTCGGATGTTTCCTGAGGGAATCAGGCGTAACCATTGTGATCGCTGCGATCTAGAGTTAAGCGAATGGAGTTAAATCGAATATTAGTTATTCGAATTAGAGTTAATAGAAATAGAGTTAAACAAGATTAGAAACTGACTAGAGATTTGTTAAGTTGAATAGTTTTCTGAGTATCGATCTGATGTTGGTTTCGGCCTTCGGGGTTTATACTTAGAGAATTGTTCTCCTACTAGTTTACAGTCAGAGACTGATAGTTGTAGATATAATAGTGATACGTAAATAAGTTATGGAAATGTTTTCCATCGTTAACATATATATTTTCTAAACATAGAAAATAAGGATATATATATATATATATGATTGATGATTGATTGATAGAATTTCCATTTGGAAATAATATCGTTGTTTGCACATCTGTTTTTCTTTGATAGTTAACTCACAGACTATCGAAGTTTTGACCATTTTAACGTTGTTAATATGGAGAGACCGGTTGGATTATTATCCAAAGAACCACTCTGTATTGGCATAAGCGTTGCGAACCATATATGCCAAAGATAATTGAAGACGGAGTAAAGTGCAAGGGTTGTTGTATAAATCTTAGGTAACAGTGACTAAGATGGATATACTTAATAGTACCTTCGGCTCATCCTGTTCCTGGATGACTTGTATGGATGGATGTCTGACAGAGTAATTCCAGACGATCACGTATATTGATTTCTCCAACCGTACCAAGAGTGGAAGCGAAGAAGGAAACTTCTTTTAGCTAACACATAAAGTACTATTGAGGACGTCAATCGGTGATTTGATGGATTTGACGATGTGACATTCGAAGTGAATCTGGTGTGATGATAAAGCGTAGCTTCTAGCCTCGTCAACCGGTAAATGACAGAAATCGGGCAGGCAGCATGGCTAAGTCGGTCGCTCCGAAGTAGGGTGTATAATCACCTGATCTAGAGTTTCATTTATTTCTAAAAATCTATTGTCGATACTGTCCCATTCGGGAAACGGTTGCTGATCCCAACCGTTGGTGATATACATTCGATACACTCAAGCGAAATGAGTGGTCGGTCATGTGTGGCCGGGTTGCAAGATGTTCTTGTTGAACCCAGTGTATTCCTCTCTAGAGGTACACTAGCGAAAGGTGATTCCATACCTTGTCATAGTTGGAAATCCATTACCCAATACGTGCTTGCGGTTTTGATTGTATACCATATATGTAGAACGTGAGATGAAAGCGTTTCTACTAGATGATTATTATATTGTGGTTGATAGACATTATTATAATATCAAAAGGTTTTTGACATAAAGATAATTTGGATTCTCATAAGGGAAAAACCCGTTCCGTTATACGGCGTGGTCTTATGAGATATCATTTACCTGCTTGAACTGTTTTAAAATGTTTTACTCATATCAGTCCCATGACTGACCCGGAGTTTATTTTGTTTTGTTTTCCCTAAACTCTTCGGTGCCAAAATTTGTACAGGTAGTCAAGTAGTCGGGATCTACAGATACTCAAAGAGCTGGAGCAGGAGGCTTCAGGATCATGTAGCTATAGTTATTTCTGCTGTGTTGTAAGTGTTGTACTTTGATAATGATGTATATTCAAGTATAGATTTATATTTCAAAGTTATGTTACATATATTATATGTTATTCGATCCGCTGTGAGATTCGTGTTACTCTGATATTGTGTTCTTCTTCTATTCTAAGTTTCTATATTATCTTTCCTCATCCTCTAATTTCTTTCATTAATGACTGGTATTTTCGATCCTTGGATGTTCGATATGTGTTGTATATCGAATAACCAAAGTCGTCAAAAACCTGGGTCGTTACAGCTACTAAATTACTTTCTAGTTTGTCTCCTAGTTGGAGAATAATGGTGGCTATGCTAGGTTGACCATGGACAACATGGTGGCTCCTTGGAATGAAATTGTGTGGTTTAGGGTTGCTTATATAGAAGTTTAGATTTATGTGAGCCGTTAGATCAACCTAGGAGCAATCACAACCATCCAGACTAGATAGAGCTTTCCAGAAATCGCCACCTATGCCCTAGTAACTCAGTAACAAGTCAGAAATCGTCACCGTTTGGATCTGGGTGAGGTGGTCGACACCCCAGTCGACACCCCTCTTGGGGGGGTCGACACCTATGTCGACCCCCCTGGGAGGAGTCGACCCCTATGGGTGGGAATTTTCCCGCCCAGCTAATTTATGTGATTTTGAAATTCGAACTACTTTTTCGATTTAATTATTATTTATATTTAATTTCTAGTTTAACATGAAATCTTCTGAACTCCATAACTTCTTCATACGGAGTCTGATTTATGCAAACTCGGACTCTATCTCAAGCAGAATTCCGAGATGAACGCAATGGCATAACCCGTTTCCCTTAATTCTTACTTTTAAAATTAAGTATTCTTTAATTTGTTACATTAATAAACATAGAAAATACAGGGTGTTACATTCTCCCCTCCTTTAAAGGATTTCGTCCTCGAAATCTCCAAGTCAAGGAGAATGTATCCTAACATCCAACATCCATCTACTCAACCATTCAATCACAGGCGTCCATTGTCCTTAAAAATATTTCTAATACTTTTCTTGAACATATGCATAGTGTGTGTATATGTCCTTATCTAATGCAAAATCAGGCGGTCTACTGATTCAGTTGACCTCCTTAATGCGAATTATGTCAGTGGCATGAGTCCATCATGTATGCAGTTATTTCTAATTGTACTTTATAACCTCTACATGAGTGCACAATCATTTGTACAAATGCAACATCTATATGATAACACATTGAGTTTCAATTCATATATATATAAATTCACTCATGTATATGCAATATGAAAGTGACTGAGCCGATCTAGTGCCTAATGTGTGTATATGCATCCACGAACAACCGCTAGCAAACACTTACATCCACTTGCATCCACCAAACATAACATGTCTTAAACACATGTTTACATCCATTGGCTTCTACCTAAGGATCGAGGATAGGATCGAGAGGATATACTTAAAAGATAAAGACTAGCAAATAAACTTTACAGAAAAAGAGAGATCAAGGATATACCCTCAAAAAGGGTATAATGCGCATATCTAGTCTTCAGTCTTCTAAGTCGCATCTTCTTGAGCTTCATTCCATATTGCTTTGATTGTATTAACTTCACGATTTGCGTAGCTTCTTAATTTCTGTTTCCAGAATATGCATTGGAACTCATTTCACTATCACCTCTCGTTCCACCTTTTCTTCTTATAGTATACTTGGCACTACAACTTCTGCCATGTCATGCTGACATTCCCAGAACTATCTCTTGAAAATAAACAGATGCTAACCATGTTACTAAGTGTATATACTAAGATGATTAGATTCTTCTCCGTCAATCTTGTAAGTGGGGCTAATACCTTCGCAAAGTCCTTAATTAACTTCCTATATTAACCCGAAAGTCCAAGAAAGCTTCTTACTTCTGTTGCATTCCTTGGGACCTTCCAGTCTTGCACCGCAACTACTTTTGCGGGATCTACAGCTATCCCTTCTTTGGGTGCCATATGTCCTAGAAACCTTACTTCTTCTCTCCAAACATGACATTTTTGGAGAACTTCGCCTTAAGTTTATGTGCTTGGAGCGTATCCGAGACTTCCCTTAGATGCAAAGCATGTTCTTCCTCATTCCAAAATATCATCTATGCACAAGCGAAGTGAACCATCCGCCTTTGTAACAAAAACGACTAGAGCACCCCATTCAGAAATACTTCGCCTTATGAACCCTTTTTCAAGTAACTCTTTTACTTGTTTGCTGATCCCTTCCTTTCCCTTGGAGTCATGTGTCGTACAGGTAAAGCAACTAGCTTTGCATTGTCAACTAGATATATGCGGAATTCTATCTTGCGTTTTAGGGGATAAACCCCTAACCTGATCAAAAACATATGCGTATTCATGGACTACTCCAACGGATTGCAAAACGTCGATAGATGCATCAAGTGATTCTAGGTATCCAAGATAAACTGATCCCTTAGGATCACACGAAATCTCGAGGGTATTCCTGAGGTGGGCAAAAAGTCTAACTACCCTCTTTTCACAATTACTAGGTAACCAATCCATGCCTAGAATCAACCCATAGCCCATGAAATCAAAAACATAAGCATTACACTTAAACTCAATACTAAATATAGCTATTCTCAAATCCTTGCAAACCAAAGATAAATGAGCCGAACCACTAATTGGATTTGATACAATAATGGGATCTTCTACTATACAAGTACTAAGGTGCAGAGACTCAACTATGGAAGCAGATATAAACGAATGTGAAGCGCTAAAATAAAAAAGACTACTAACAGGTTGATCAAAAAGAAAAACTAGACTTTACTATCTCTCTCAGGTACACTGGCGGTGAAAGCATGCTCTTGCCTTCCGGAAAATCCTGTCCTTTCCTTGTCCTTAATTATATGACCTGTTACACCATAATAACAACACTTCCTCTTGTCTTAGATTTTTCTATTCTTTCCTCTTTCGTGAACCAAGTCCATATCCATGAGTTTCTCATCCTTGGGTTGTGTTCCTTAGCCAAAATCCCTTATTCTCATCTTTGCCATCTTTGTGTAACTTGTTGACAAGTCTCTTGAAAGCTGCCTCCATCGCACGGAAATCCCTACAAAGCTTGAAAGAAAATTAGCCGCAGGTGAAACTATTGCGGCTATAAATGAAAGTTGGGCACTTCTTTGCCCTTTGACAGATGTCGTAGTCTCATCAAGCCTACGGAACCATGCCGCAATGAGGTTACCTCCCAGAAAGCCAGGAGCCTCGGAGACTCAGGAAAGAAGGATTCAAACAGAGGATCAAAAGATAGTGCATATGGCTTTGGGGAATATGCCTTTAAAATAAAACTTTTCTTTTGAAAATGCATCTTTTAAAACCGTTTTGAAAATAATTTTTCAAATCTTTTATCTGATCCGATAACCTTCAGCTCTGATACCAAGTGAAACACCTCACCTTCATTAAGGTCACTCACAAAGGGAATGCCTTAACTTTGGTGTAGCATTATTGGTAAAAGATATAGATAAATTACAAGACAGACAAATAAAGCAACGAAAAATAAAATCATTTTATAAACAATTGTGGTTCAGTCAAGCTTTTTGTAACACCCCACCTCCGCTAGGGTCACTCACGAAGGGAATGCACTAGTTTTGGAGAGGTATTATCGAGATAACATCACAAAATTATCACAAGACAGAACATAAATAAATAATTAAGTAAACAGCGGAAGAATTTATGAGCAAAACAGAACTTCATTTCATTCCAAAATAAACCATGTCTTTTACAAACATTTCAAATAACTTCATTACAACTGCCTTGTAATAATAACCAAAGAAGCAATAACTTAAAAACAGAAAAACAGCTTATTCCCCAAGTGCAGTAAAATGAAGCAGCCATAGCAAACCATACATGCTGAGCCAAAGCAAGTGATATTCAAGCTAAGAGCTAGTGTTTCTCCCTGAGAACCTGGGGGGAGGGGGGGGGGAACAAAAGAAAAAGAGGCGAAAGGAAAAAGTGTCAGTCATAAAGACTGAGTAAGTCCTAGTGACTTTCAGTGTAAAAACGGTCAAAACAACAGGTCATGTATGGACTGGAACTAAACTTAAGAATGGTGTCAAGGTGAGCAAGATAACTAAGGTGATCATGATAAGTCAAGACAAGTAAAATAAAGCATCACATGTTCAAGATTCGTTGCATCGACTATACTAGTATACTAAGTCCATGTCACAAGTTAATCATGAAATAAATTCCACGGCCCAATATCATGAAATGACCCTGAAACGGGGTCTGACCCAATTACGGGGTCCTACGGAGCGATTATCTAGTCGATCGGCTCCCTACAAGTTCTAGCTCGTCAAGTGTCTGTGTCATACGGCTAATCACGAATGTAGTCACCTGTGCTGGGTCCACCTTCGGGTGTATCAGCCCTAGGGTGTCAACCCCTGACACGATTCAAGATGCACAGATAAATCTACGGATACCCAGTGTCTGCCCCGGAATACGTGCACGACCGTAGTCCACCGAACCCACACTGGCGTACCCCACTGCCGTCGTTCACCTCTTACAATCAGCCCAGTAATCGTGCCCCACCCGGCCTAGCCCCAGGGTACCTTGATACATCTAGAGGGTTACTGCTGAAAAGGGTCGTGTCTAGTGTTTCGCCTATAGATTAGGTCATGTAATTCGTGACCTAACCCGCCTAACCGATTAAGTCATGTAATTCGTGACTTAATCCTTTTCCAGTCTAGTCATGTCAAGATGGTTAAGTATGTCATTTAAATTCGTGACTTAACCCGCTTACGTATCATGTCAAGTTGGCTAAGTGTTGTCGTTTCAAGTTCATGACTTAGCCCTACAAATCGTGTTCAAGTTGGTTAAGTTGTCTTTTCATGTTCATGACTTAACCCTAATTGGCATTAATTGATTCGTTAATGCACCGAACCACTCACATTGGATCCTATTGTTCGTAGCCACTGGATTTGCCGGGCGGTTCCGGGCAAGTTTACGCTACGAACTCAACCCAACCTCGGGTTTCAAGCGCGATACGACCAACTACCCACATTGGATCCTATTGTTTGTAGCAACTGGATTTGCCGGGCGGTTCCGGGCAGATTTACACTACAAACTCAACCCAACCTCGAGTTGGCCACTTTCTTGTTTTCTAAAGTCATGCCCATGTTCTTATCAAATTCGTGCTATTTTCATAGCATGTTCATATGTCAATTTCGTGCCCAACTAAGGCATGTTTCAAGTCAAGTTATGGCATGTTCAAGTCAAGTTTTCGTGCCATATTTCATGTTCTACTTATGCCAAATTTCACGATTTATGATTATAATTAACTCAAGTCTTGCCTATTCTACCCAATCGTATCCCCAATGCATATAAACGTACTTCGTTCACAAGCATAAACAATTCAAGAGATAAAAGGGAATAACACCAGACGTGTGATAGGCATATGTGACAATTCCAACATCACTTGCATAATAAACAGGCTATAACATATCACATGGTTTCAATACTAGCATGATGATAACTTGGCATAGTAATGGTTCCAACTTAGTTTAACATGATGAATTCAACTTTACATCATAGGCATAATAATCATTTGCGGGCATAATAATAAATTTATTATAAACATGAAACATTAAAGGCATGGTAATTCTAATAGGCATAGTGGATTCCAATTTAGCATTTTTAACATAATGATTCTCATCTAGCATTATAAACATAACGATTCCAACTTTTCATCATAACCTAGCAATTCCCAATTTGTCATTAACATGATAGGTATATTAACATCACATGCATAGTTTCATTAACATCATAGACATGGTTTAATTAGCATCATAGGCATGGTTTAAACAACATAAAAATTTCAATAAACATAATGATTCCATGGACATGTATTAGTCCAACTTGCCATAAAATTAAGCCCAAGTGATTCATAACCACATCAAAATCATGATAAGTTTAACTTGCACCATTGACATAGCGAAATTTCCAAATTATGATTTCAAAGTTAAACAATATAAACATGGATTAATAATAGTTCCTAAATCCGGTTTCAATTCATAGCATGTCCATGTTATTTTACCGTTTTTGCCTAAAAAGTAACATAGAACTTACAATATGAAGCAAGTAATCAAAATTTCAAATCAAATAGCCCCAAATCCGTTGTCTAAAGCGTCGTAATTGTAGCCTTCAAGAATCGTCCTTCGTCTTCTATAATTTTGTTCTTTGTATTTTTAATTTAGAGTTCTAGGTTTAATGGCGGCTGCATGAGTGCTAAAATGAAATAGTATGATTTAAGCTAGGTCTTAGGGTCTTTTTATAGTGTTTAGGATTAGTTTTAGCCATAGGATAAACCCTAGGATAGATCTGAGCCATCTAAAATCGTCACAAGCCCCCAAAACAAGACCCAGGAGCCAAAACAGGTGCACCAGGCCGACCTGGCCAACCAGGGAGGTCGACACACAGGTCGACCCCCAGGTCGACACCCAGGTCGACTCCCCAGTCGACCTGGGGGGAGGTCGACCCCCAGCTCGACTCTAGTGTCGACCTGGTTGGGGGGGAGGTCGACCCTAGTGTCGACCCCCCTGTCGACCTGTCTGGGTGGGATTTTTCCCGCCTTCCCTGAATTCTGAAAATTTGAATCTGTTTTTGAATTTGAATTTTTCGTGGAACTTTGCGAGGCCATATCTTGATCATACGGACTCCGATTTACGAAATTTTGGACTCTATTTCGCGTATTTTTCTGAGACGAACGCAATGGCGCAACCCATTTTCCCTGATTTAGATTTTAACATTTAATTCTGCCCTGTTTTAAGTTATAACGTATTGTTTAAAATATGGGTTGTTACACTTTTACAACAATTGTGTCAATCATACTTAAAATAATACATAGAACTTCTGTCTTGATTCAAAAACTTCCAAGTATAAAAGAAGCATAAAAATGACAATGATATTCCCCAATAAAGCATGAACCAACCATAGCAGTGGAAGAGAGAGTCCAAAGCAATACATCGACTATCCTCGAGCTTGGAAAGAAAACTGAGCTAAGTGGTAATATTTCCTCCCTATGAACCGAGGGGGGGGGACGGATGAAAAGAGGCGAAACAAACTAGGTCAGACATAAGTTCGGTAAGTCCAGTGACTTTCAGCATATAAATAGGCAAAAGCATCATGACATGAATAAACTGAATATAAGACAATACCGTGATAACAAGGATAACAAGATAACATAGGATTAGCATAGATATGATAAGGCAAGATAAACTTAGTGCGCTTCTACTCTTTTTCTGCTTTGCTACTGCCCTATTATTCTGATTTCTATATCTCTGCACCACCTAACTAGTGTCCTAACTAGTAATCTGTATAAAATGTTCATATGATAATGTGATCCCAATCCCCGCAATTTGTGGTAGCCTTCAAGTATACATCTATTGTGAGGATTCCCCATAATTTGCCTAATTTCCATGAACGTGTTAGATGTACCCTTACTACCCTATCGATCGGCTCCTTACTCGTATTAATTTTCCTTGTGTCTGTGTCAATCGGCCCTCTCTTGTGTGTAGATACCCTGTGCTGGTACCACCAAAAGGTGTATCAGTCCTTATGATAGCAACCCGACACGATTCAAGATGCACAGTGTATAACTACTATTACCCAGTGCCTTCTTTTTCCCACTCCGGAGTACATGCATGCCCGTAATCTGTCGGAACCTACACTGACGTACCGTCTGCCACTATTTTGACCGCTTATAACTAGCCCAGTAATCGTGCCCCACCCTGCCTAGTTTTAGGGTACCTTGATACATCTATGTGGGTTACTGCTAAAATGGGTCCCCGTTACTAGGGTTTCTTATTGGTTAAGTTTGTGGGCTTATATTTACTAATATTACCCACCAAGTCGATATGTACTTAACCCTCCCACTGATTCAAACATGTTTACTTAATGGTTAAGTTTGTGGGCCTATATTTGCTAATATTACCCACCAACCCGATATGTACTTAACCCTGCCACACATTCTGTCATATTGGTTAAGTGTTGTCCATTCATGTTAACTTAACCCACCCACTCTTCATGTCATGTTGGTTAAGTGTTTTTTATTAACCCTTCTCACTTGTCATGTTGGATTGGTTAAGTGTTTCCTATTAACTTAACTCCGTTCATTCATCATGTTATATTGGTTAAGTATTTCCCATTAACTTAACCCCATTCATTCATCAAGTTACATTGGTTACGTGTTTCTTATTAACCCTTCTCACTTGTCATGTTGGATTGGTTAAGTGTTTCCTATTAACTTAACCCCATTCATTCATCATGTTATATTGGTTAAGTATTTCCCATTAACTTACCCCCATTCGTTCATCAAGTTACATTAGTTAAGTGTTTCTTATTAAATTAACCCCACACGTTCATCATGTTGTATTGGTTAAATGTCATCAATCAGTTCAAGTTAACTTAACCAACCCACTTATCGTGTTACATTGGTTAAGTGTTGCCTTCTTGTGTTAACTTAAACCTTCCACGCATCCTGTTATATTGGATAAGTGTTGCTATCTTGTTTTAACTTAACCCTACCCATTCATCATGTTATACTGGTTAACCTAACCCTGCTTACTTGTTCAATTAACATGTTATAACGGTTAAGTGTTCTAAATTTACTTAACCTCACCTTCTTGTCTACTTAACATGTTATAACGGTTAAGTGTTCTAAATTTGCTTAACCCCATCTTTTTGTCTAATTAACATGTTATAACGGTTAAGTGTTGCCTTAGTTAACTTAACCCTACCATTCTTAACATGTGTTGTTTGTTAGCATTAATTGATTTATTAATGCACCAACCTCTCACATTAGATCTATGTTGTTGCGATTACTGGATGTGCTGGGCGGTTCCGGGCAGTTTTACACCACAACTCAATTTAACCTCGGGTTTTCCTTGGGCATGATGCACTAACCTCTCACATTAGATAAGTGTTGTTGCAGTTACTGGATGTTCCAGGCAGTTCCGGGCAGTTTTACACCGCAACTCAATCTAACCTCGGGTTAGGCATGTTTATCTTTTAGTATATTTACCATACATGTCCAAGTCTAGATTTTATATGCTAATTATATCAAATTCACAAAACTAGTCATGTTCCAATTCTCAAGTTATACCTCAACAAAGCTAATTACAAGTTATGCCCACAAATTCAAATTCAAGTTATTACTCAACATTGGTTACACCCAATCTTCCCAAATTTGCAATAATAATCATGCCCAAAATTACAATATTCATTATACTTGGCGTCCCAGCCAGTAGTTAGGCCAAATCTAGGTTTAATATTCCAATTTACATTTTTTTTCCCCAATCTAGGTTTACTATTTCAAGTTACCCCAAATTCGGAACATTAAAAATCATGCCCAAAACTTGATTTTTATGCCAATTAACCCATCTTGCAGTTATAATGATAATAATGCCCAATATCAATTACAAATTATACCCAAATCTCAGTTACAAGTTACGCCCAATAGTACATAAAATGGATTAGGCCCGATTCACCCGTTTTCCAATCGTATATATAACAAGATTTCGTCTAGGTTCGAGACAACCTAGATCCAAAATAAAAGAGGAAGAAGAGGAAACATCAAGGATTAGGCATAAAATATCCATAGATTCGTTAATAGTAATATCAGGAACAGAAAAGAAATATAGATATGAATTACATCGCAGGCATAAATCTGATAGATTACATTTGAATAGCATCGCAGGCACTATTCTGATAAAATAGATTTGAATAACATCGCAGGCACAAATATGATAAAATAGATTTGAATAACATCGCAGGCACAAATCTGATAAAATAGATTTGAATAACATCGCAGGCACAAATCTGATGAAATAGATGGATAAATCTGAAAAGGGTTATCTCACAATCTGGTATAGCTTGGATTCAGATGATTACATGCCAAGAAATTAAATTAAGAATTCACATCTGAAAGTAACTTGAACTTGCAAAACAAAGGACAAATCTTGTTTTCTAGGATCTATTTTCTGAAACTGAAAAGCTATCCCTTGACGAAGATAATCGATTCTCTAATTTAGATTTGATTCATAGCTTCTAACTTGCTTTGTAGTTTTCCTCCTGGTTGGAGAAGAATGGTGGCTATGCTAGGTTGACCATGGACAACATGGTGGCTCCTTGGAATGAAATTGTGTGGTTTAGGGTTGAGGATTGGGGTTGCTTATATAGAAGTTTAGATTTATGTGAGCCGTTAGATCAACCTAGGAGCAATCACAACCATCCATACTAGATAGTGCTATCCAGAAATCGCCACTTATGCCCTAGTGACTCAGCAACAAGTCAGAAATTGTCATCGTTTGGATCTGGGTGAGGGGGTCGACCCCTACGGGGGGAGGGGGGTCGACACCCCAGTCGACACCCCTCTTGGGGGGTCGACACCTATGTCGATTCCCCCCGGGGGGAGTCGACCCCTATGGGCGGGAATTTTCCCGCCCAATTGATTTACGTGATTTTGAAATTCAAACTGGTTTTTCGATTTAATTATTATTTATATTTAATTTTTGGTTTAACATGAAATCTTCTGAACTCCATAACTTCTTCATACGGAGTTCGATTTATGCAAACACGAACTCTGTCTCAAGCAGAATTCCGAGACGAACGCAATGGCGTAACCCGTTTCCCTTAATTCTTACTTTTAAAATTAAGTATTCTTTAATTCGTTACTTTAATAAAACTAGAAAATACAGGGTGTTACAGATACTATGGATAAAACCGATACTGGAAGCAAGAAAGGAAAATATTTGGTCCACATACTATCGGTACCAACATGGGAGGCAAAAGCTTTGTACCGATACCAGGAAGATAACAGCAGGGCACGACATTAGAATCAACATGCAATCAATAACCCAGGGCGGTGTCGATACCGACACCGCAAACAATCCACCTGTTCTCAAAGCTGGAAGCCTATAATCCATTACCGAAGCCTAGAGCCATAAAAATGAAAGCACACGATTTACATGAAGGATAGTAAACTGTTATCGATGCCAACTGGCTTGGTATCGATATCGATACTAAGGACGACATCAGATCTACAAAGATAGAAGCATGAAAGCAGAGCTGATAGCAATGTGATGAAGAGGAAAATTATCCATACTAATACACTTAGTATTAGTACTAATATACAGAATCGGCACATGTGCTTCAAAGTCCAAAGCTGGTCGACACCCAAAAGTTAAAGGGGAAAGGAACCAAAGGTCACTACAAAGCCGAGAGTCACTAAAAGAAGTTCGTAACCTAGAAACTGACACCAAAGACCACAGATGCAGCTCGACACCAGAAGCACGAGCCGGAAGCGGGCTTTCTACCAATCACAACCAAAGAGGCCCAATTTTTCTATAAATAAAACCCTAGGGGTATCATTTTTGGGGACTTTTCTCATTTCCAAAATCTTGTATCCTTTTTAAGAGCTCAAACCATAATTTGTAAATCCGTTTGGAGGTGTTACTTGTAACCTTCAGTGTGCTCAATCAAGTGATCAAATAAAGAGAGATTCAATACTTTTCATCTATCTTGCTAATTCCTATATTATTATTTCACGACAAAAGCCTTCTATAAGAGCATAACTACCGAAATAATCTTTCATAATCCATTTAGCTTTCTCACTTGTGTCGAGTTTATGAAACCTTTATCCCAAGGTAACTATTGGTCCTTGAGTCTCATAAGCGTGATACTCACCTCTTTGAAGGAAGAGTAACTAATCTTCTAGTTTAAGACCTTGATATCTAGGAAATGGTGAATTAACTCAAGCTTGTAGGAACTAAATAATCCCTAAATACCCCTAGGTCCATACCTTTGTTCCCTTATTCCGGTGTTGACGAAAAATGAGGTTAACATTTTAGCACTAGAAGGAGGGCCTAAACCTCTGCTCTTTGGGATAACCTACCACATCTCTAGCTGCTCCGTCCCAATTGAACTAAGCTTTGAAGAAGCAAGACCATGGATAAAAATTATCGACAAGGGTCTTCTGAATCTCAAATGGCTATGTCAAGCATCAGTGATTCAAGAATTATTAAAGAACAAAGGATGAGAATGGAAGCTTTAAGAATCCTAAACAAAAAATAGAAGTAGAATAATACAATAATGACCGTTCGAGCCTTAACCCTTTACACATAGGACCAACCCCAATCTTTGCTTTAAGTGGTTCTGCATCAAAGGAACCAAACCTATTCTCTCACATTAAGGAAGCCATCCATGTACAGGCTAAGATAACTATATTCGAACAAGGAATAATCAAAAATTTCAATCGCTTTTATTATAAATGGTATAAAAGAATGGCACTTCAAATTTAGGATACATTGAAATGAAGATTTGAAGACATAGATAAAGCAACAAGGATAAATAACAAAAGGGCCAAGTTCTAATGTTGAAAGGGAAACTTTGATTCAAGGCTATTTAAAGATTACCACGTCAATTGAAAATATTTACTTCCTAACCAAACACGAGCTTAACTTTGGACCATCAGCAAAGAAGAAGCCCAAAGATGGAAGAAAATTAGGAGGGTCATACTGTCACTACCACATGATGAATGGGCATGAAATGAAACATTACAGAGTTCTTGAAGGAATGATGAAACGACCCAGACTTCCCTGATCCCCAAAAAGACGGAGGAGCCCTGATTGCTTTAAGAACACTACGCATCAGAACATAAACAACAGAACATTTCATTGCTATTGCAGCAATTTACATCAGAGTACAAGAATATATCAGAGTATGGATAAATATTACACAACGTAAATACAATATCAAAGATTTATAAAACATAGCAGCGGAAAATATAATACATGAATATAATGTGTAGGGGAAAATACATCAATTAGCACAACTAAAAGAAATACATAGATAAAAAGCTTTCCGAATATAGCTCCAGCTATAATCCGGGATCCTGGGAGAAGAAATATGTGCGAAAAACAAAACTACTAGCTGCCCGTGTGGAAAATATGGGCACCCAGAGTTTAGGTAGAAACAATAAACTCCGAGTCAGTCATGGGACTGGTGTGAGAACTAAAACAGTTATTAGCTTTTTATTTTAAAGTTAGGTAAATCACGGGACCACGCCATGTAACACAGAATGGGTTTATCCACCATAAATACCAGTGCATAAAACAAACAGCGCAATGATAAACAGAAAAATGAAGCTATTATAAGACTCAGGTCCCATCACACAATGAACGCAATCAAGGATAGAGTTTTACCTTATAATAGCCAAATATGATTGATACGCGAAATTTCATCTTTTATTATTACTATAAGTAAAGAAATCAATTTCAAGTATAAATGTATCAATCATAGGCGGCGTAGGTACCATTATATTACGTCGCCATATAGGTTTACAACTAAAACTGTAAAATCGTGTATTGGAAATTGGATTTTCATCTATGAACCAAGGCTAGGGACCGTCCTTACCGATTCGAGACACATTAGCAATGCCTCAGGATCACACCTACGGGAAACCCTTGGATCCTGCGGAGCCGGTCATCTGTCGATGATTAGTTATACCATAAACTATATGTTAGCCGGTTCTATCGAACCTCCAAAATGGTCAGTAACGTCGACCATTTAGAACCTTCTAGTCGGTTCTATCAATTCTGAGGTACCTCGCTTTCCATCAATAAAGTTTTCAGCATCCACAAATGTAAACAGTCTGGGCTCCATACCATGACGTTACTCACAGCTAGAAACTAACATATGTCCATTTCCCTACGTCCCTAATCCCGTTTTAGGTTCGTACCGGGGAGTGAAGCTCGCGAATTAATGCTACACAAAGCTATGCTAATTAAAGCCGTGCTTTGATCATCAACCAAAAGACTCTACTTTTCAACAAAAGCCTTGATCATTTGCATCTCAGCATGCCGCACTGTCAATCCATACTGTACCACTGATTTCCACCAATATATAACCTCTAAGCTCATACGTCTCAGAGAAGGGTGTTAAGCAAGAGAATAAATTCTCTACCAACAAACAGATATATATTTAGCAGAGATCAACGAATACAGTATAAAGGCATACAATGTCAGACACACCATCCATCTGCAAGTTCGTTCTGGGTCTGAACAAAACCGGAGGCACCTTACTCCTCCTCCCATATGTCCAATACAGGAGAGAGGCCCTCACATATCCGGTCGATCTCCAAGTACGTCTGGACGATCACCACTTATTACCTTGTCTTGGGTGTACATCCCAATTGAGACATCATTAATCATCCAAACAGTGTGAAAATCTCCGGTCTTCAACCACTGTCTTCATATCATGACATTTAGTCACCGTATCAGTTATTTAGAATGGATTAAACCCGGTCTTTCCAAATAACTCACGTATTTTATAATCAAGTGTTATAAAAACACATCATACGCCTCATTCCTATTTAGAATATTCTTTTATTCAAATCTTCACATTTTTGGGGAAAGGTTCCCATTGATTTTATCAAAGATAAATTCTTTTAAATTTTCTCTTTAATCTTTCTTTTGATATCGGTATCAAAAGATTTTATTAACTAGTCGGGATTATCGAGCCTTACTGAAGTAACCAATTATTTTATTTTCCAATCCCAACCTATTCATCCCATGGAGCAAAACTGGTAGTACTCCATATCTAACACCCCTTGTGTTACTAGTAAAATTAATTACCATTTCTTGTTTCCAATCTAATTAAAGATTTAACTATCGCATAGAGTAAAACTGGTGGTACTCCATTCTCGATCATTTCAGGAATTCGATAAATTTAATTACCATTTAACTTCCAATCTAATTAAAGATTCAGTATAACTCCATTTAGTTTTAATCTTCCAAAATTTATTACTTAATGATTATTCAACTTTTAGGAAAATTAATCCTGTCATTAACTGGGTTAAAGAACCAATGTCATTTAAAATACAGTTCATAATAAGCCCAAATCAGCTTCCATTAACTATGGAATCTTCACGGAAAACAAATCAATATATAATCAATATAATTTCCGTATCAACAGACTAATAGTATAAATGGAATGATGGCAAAGTCTTTTAAATTCCATATATAGTAACGCTCTTTATTTATTGAAGATTATCTCGATTATTACCAAATCGAATTCCATTCAATTCCAATTTAATATATTAAATTGGAAAACTTTACATTGGAAAATTTCCAATAAATCTTAATAAAAAGATTTATAAATTCCAAATCAAATCTTCACTATTAATTGGGTTTTAAGAACAAGTGTTATTTAAAACATCGTTCACAATGAACCTAAAATCATCTTCATTTAATTCTAATTTATAATTATAAACTGGAACACTTCGTTTATCTTAAATAAAAGATTTATTCTTTTCTCAAACGTTTTTAAGAACAGTGTTAACAAAGACACCATTCACAACAAACCCAAAATCCCGTTTGATATTAAATACAAGGATCGAAACAGAAATTATATCAGCTTATATTCAATATCAAATTTTGAAACCAACAAATATCGCATTGGGAATAACAATATATATATCTTCCAAATTCCTCAACAATTCCGTATAATAATGGAATCCAATATCGAAATATTCTGAAGATTATTTCCATTCAAATCTATTCCAATTCATACGTTGGAAAATTCTGGTTATATTAAAACCATTTTCAATCCAATTTATTTATTTAAAAACATTGGATTTTTACTAATTAATAACTAGTTCATTCAGATAAAAATATATTTTATCTTTTCAAATATTGATTTTTTCATCCAAAATCTTTCCAAATCCTTTATTATGATTTTACACAATTTTTCCATATTTTTAATAATTTTATTAAGGCCTTTACAGTCAGTTTCCAATAACGGCCACCAAACTGTATCCATAGCGACCTTTTCTAAAATTGATTTGGACATAATTTAAAATCCATCCATTCAAATTTAAATCTCTTATACTCTTCGGAAAGATGTTTTCGAACGAACCCAAAGCTTCCGGTTTTAGGAGAATCCGACGTCGGATCTCCCGTTACATCCATTCGAAGTTAATGGTTAAAATTCACGAACGGTCGCTGCGGGGCGTGTTCTATTCAAGCCATTTAAATATATACATATATATAGTATATAAATAGTATATTTCATCGATTTCTATTTAAAATATATTTTATAAAATATTTATAAATTCATTTTAAAACGATTTTAACTTCGTTTTCAATTTTTAAATCAAAATTGAATATTTCATATCATTATAATATTGAAATGATAATATTTTCAAAATATCTGATTTTGAAATCAAATCTTGTCGATATTCATTATAAAATGAATAAAATTGGCATACAAATTCTGTTCGAGCTAAAATGGCGTTTAACTACTTAACTTGGCTTCATATTCATTTCAGTTATGAATATTTCAATATTTTTGTGCCCATCCAAAATCGGACATCAAAATAACATTTTACTTCTTTACTGAATATTATATTAAAATATTCGTTATTTTAAAATATTCTTTATTTCTGAATCGGAATGTGACTCAATCAATGGTCATATAATTTCAGTTATATGGATTTCATACTTCACAGGTATTCAACAGTAATGATAAATAATCATTAACCATTCAAACATCATCCAGAGTGCAATTTACAACTGTGTAAGCATTAAAATAAATAAAAAACGTTCATCACAGTCTGTCAACCAATCGATTGACATACAACTAAATATTGGGATTAGTGTATGTCAAATATCATCCCAATACCCGTATGAGGTTTTCAAACAACAACAATCTATTTAAATAAATCATTGGTTAATAAATTTAACCAATTCTAATTCAGTTTGAATTATATTTCTATCTAACCAATTTTACTATTTAAATTACCAATGGATATCTATAATTTTAATTTCAGCTACCACATTAATTTTAACATTATTTTAATATGTTAATCATCACAATCTCAACACAATGTAGTCAACTAAACCATCCATATAAATAAATACTCAACAACCAAATGCCATTTACGGCCCCACATATGTCCATCCGTGGAGTATTAAATGTGAGTGTCGCTAATATTCATACATCGCTTCCAATGTAGATGATTGTGGGAGTTCATGTGTTGAACTCCAAAAATAAATAACATATAAAAATCAACAATGACAATTTATATATTTTCAGTTATAAACTAAATAAATGGTACAAATATTTTAGTGAGAGAATTCTCACTTTGGGTTCCACTCCGTCATTATTTTGGCGAGGATTTGTTTTAACAAAATTAAACAGGCGTTTAATTTTGTCAAAAATTCCAACTTGCTCCATTTCCGTTCTGGTCAGTTCCATTGTGTAGATGTTTTCATACGATTCCAACGGATCTAAAATCATCAGATTTTGACCTCGTATGACAAAGATATGATTTTTATTACATTTCATTACAAAAATTAAAAGGAATTAAATATTAATTAATTTCCAAATTAGATCGTTTATCCCTTTCCATCGTTCTTTCTTCGTGGAGCTTTTCAAAACCGTCGTTCCAAACTAGGTTTTCACCTAGCCCCTTCACCATCGCGCCAGAGTCCGATCTGATGGTGCCACTTCGAAGCCGCCTGCGTCGCCAACCTCCGATCGCCACCTCGTTGAACTAGACCCCACTACAGCGCCGGAAAACCAGCACGAACGGCGACGTTGTTATCCGCGATTTCCTCCCATCCCCAACGATAAAATCGATCACAACCATTGAAGTTAAAGATCTCATCTAGGTCTTCGATTTAGCTCAGTAATTTTCGATTTTCATTGACTGGATTGGAAGATTTTGGAGGAGAAAGATTGGAAGAAAATCGACCATGAATCGCTGGGTGACGGCATGGATTTTTCTGGATAATGGGTTTTAGGGTTTTAAGTCAAAATGATTTGATATGTATATATATATATTATTTAAATAATATTTTATCTCAAAATTACTCGTTTACTACTTCGAACTCCAAATGAATCCCAACGACTGTCGCCCCTAGCAAAACACCCCCATTCCGGACACAATGGAATATGTTTCGTAAGCCAATTCTATCATTTTGACCATTTTTAATCGAAATAAAAATATAAACCAATATATATTGAATTTAAACATACATTTTAATTTACCGGGGCCACTTACTGGCTCCAAAAATTACTGGAAATTTTATATCTGGCTATGTTTTGACGATACAGTCCTAACAAAACTAATTTTGTCGAATTTGGAGACTGTGAAAAATGGACCTTTTCCAGTCGATTAAATTCAAACTGAATTGACAAAACACATTTAAATTTACTACGCTCACATATTAATTCTAAAAATTATGAAATTTGTAACCTAACAATAATTTGACATTTCGGATCCAACAAAAATGGTTTCGTTCGAAAATGGAGGTCATTTGCAAAATGGCTATTTTTAAGGGCTATATATTATTAACATATATATAACTTCCATAACACTATTTTAAATTTTAAACTGGACATAACTTTCAATTTATAAAGTGAAATCTCAGTTTTTCACATTCGTTAGAAAGATATTATTAAACAGATTCAAAAGTTTCTGGTTTTACTGAAATCCGATTTATTTTGAATCTGAGACATTCAATTGAAATGAAAAAGTGAATTTTCAAACTACACGCCATTTCAGGCTCGTTTTATAATTAAAATAAATTTATACATTCTAACTTCGATTTAAATAAAAAAATTAGTCATTATTATTTAAAATAAATCATTTTAAATATTCAAAACCCATTAAAATAGCTAAAATTAAAATTTCAAATTGGTTCACAATTTTCGGTTTGTTATAATATTCCCCACTTAAAATCTTTTCGTCCTCGAAAAGGAACGGAGCTGAATGTTGTTTAACTAACCAACTCAACTTTCCTTCTGGCTTTCATTCTTCAACTTTTTAGTTTCTAATAATTTCCTAATTTCTCAAAAATTTGGCTAACACCCTAAATTTTCGAAAAATTTCACCATAACCTCCTTTGTACGGGGAGGGTTTGAAAAATGTATTGGGCCGTATTAGGCACCCAATAAATCAATAAAAATCATACACATTTTTTGTGACCTATCTATGCCCAAGGGAGACGCGAAAAAACCATAATCTCACTAGCTTGCCCAGTGTTGGAAAATAAATAATCATGTGTCGTATCTAAAATCAAGAGAGACATGAATTATTGTCATCTCCAGACCTGTGTAGGGTTTTTATTAAATCCTGCCCCGAGCACCGTTACATGTATTCCTTAATTAAGTCCATAATCAGTCTTCTGTTCAACCTGTAATTCAGTCATCGCCATACAAGCATCTCGCCCATATGGAAATCCAAACCTTGTCATAAAAGCGCCAAATGCTTATATGGAATATGATATGATATGTTGTCTTCATGTTGTATGCCACGCGGTGTAGTTCAAAATTTATTTGTTGCTACCCTATGGCGTGGTTTATAATCTCACACAGAACAACCATCACAACGCATACAAAAACACTCACAGTAGTTTATATAATAACTAAAATTGCGCAACCAACTCATTAAGGTGCACCTGTTTGTCAGGAACACAATATATTTCTTTACTCAACGCGTAGCCATTAACCTGCTATATATATATATATATATATATATATATATGTGTGTGTGTGTGTGTGTGTGTGTGTGTGTGTGTGTGCATATCTATCTATCCATATACATAAATCCAATCCACTAAATTTTCAATTCAACTCTACATTATATTTTATTTGGCTTTACTTATCATTCATTCTTTTATTGGTTTTATCATTCCAATATTTTTATTAGCTAAATTAATTATCACCCAACACAACCAATAATCAATTAATTAATTATTTTTTCATATAAATATCTCTTATATACTTAAAAATCCATATTTTCAAGGCCAAGTCACAAGTAATAAACCCTATCTAAGTTTTTTGTTCTCACACCAGTCAATTGGAATTTCTAGATATCCCACTTTCGGAACTCGAACATAAATGCTGATGATAATCGATTAAGCACCAGGATCATCTCTGGGCGACTAGAGTGTGATTCTATATCTACCCAGTATACTTGACACTTCAAATATACATCTCGTTAGGCATATACCCAAAATCTTCTTATACTAGATTGTCCAAATTCAATATAAAATAAAGTATTCAAACAAGTATAATAAGACATAATTTTTCAAACTAAATTTGTTTTTATAAATAAGACTCTTCAAACTCATTCTAGGGTACTATTAACCCTATCTCTAATGAGTCATTCTCATAGGATATTACTAATCCTATCTCTGATGAATTCTTTCGTTCGATTCTAATGTGTCTTGTTCTCCAGCTTTGTAAACCAAAGCTTTGATACCATGCTGAAACGACCCAGACTTCCCCGATCCCCGAAGAGACGGAGGAGCCCGGATTGCTTTGAGAACACGACGCATCAGAACATAAACAACATAACATTTCATTGCTATTACAATAATTTACATCAGAGTACAAGAATATATCAGAGTATGGATAAATATTACATAGTAGAAATACAATATCAGAGATTTATAGTACATAGTAGCGGAAAATATAATACATGAATATAATGCATAGGGGAAATACATCAATTAGCACAATGGAAAGAAATACACAGATACAAAGCTTTCCGAATATAGCTCCATCTGTAATCCAGGATCCTGAGAGAAGAAACATATGCGAAAACTAAAACTACTAGCTGCCCGTGTGGAAAATTTGGGAACCTAGAGTTTATGTAGAAACAACAAACTCCGAGTCAGTCATGGGACCGGTGTGAGAACTATAATAATTATTAGCTTTTCATTTTAAATTTAGGTAAATCATGGGACCACGCCGTATAACACGGAATGGGTTTATCCCCCATGAATACCAGTGCATAAAAGAAACAGCGCAATGCTAAACAGAAAATGAAGCTATTATAACACTCAGGTCCCATCACACAATGAACATAATCAAAGATAGAGTTTTACCTTATAATAGCCAAATATGCTTGATAAGCGAAATTTCATCTTTTATTATTACTATAAGTGAAGAAATCAATGTAAGGACCCGAAACTTCCCCGGTCTCCGAGGAGAAGAGGAAGCATGGATTGCCTTGAGGACAACACACAATGGAACACAAACAGAAAAAAAATTCATTGCTTATTACAACAATTTCATCAGAATACAAGAATATACAGAGTATGAATAAATATTACACATTTACTAAATATCAGAGATTTATAATTTACAATGTAGTGGAAAAACAATACAAAACACAACTGAAAGTAATACACGAATACAGAGCTTTCCGAATATCATTCCAGCTGTAAACCAGGATCCTGTGAATATAAATCTTCAAAACAAAAACTACTAGCTGCCCGTGTGGAAAATAGGGGCACTCAAAGTTTAGGTTAAAACAATAAACTCCAGGTCAGTCATGTGACTGGTGTGAGAACTAAAACAGTTATTTAAAACTTTACTTTAAAATCAGATATATCAAGGGACCACGCCGTATAACATGAAACGGTTTTCCTCCCAAGAATACTAGTGCATATAACAAAACAGTGCAATGCTTTTTGAAAAAATGAAGCTATTATAAGACCCAGGTCCCATCACACAATGCAACGCAAGCCGGAGGATTGGGTTTTCCCTTATAATAGCCAAACATGCTTGGTAAATTTAAAATAAATCATTTGGATACTATTATAGTGTAAAGTGTATAAAACAACTTCAAATATAAATGTATCAATCCTAGATGGCATGGGTACCATATATCATGTCGCCGATACTAGGCTCTACAATCAAAACCGCAATTGTCACGTATTGGAAGTTGGATTTCCGTCTGTGAACCAAGGCAAGGGATCGTCCTTACCGCTTCGAGACAATCTAGCCTACCATGTCTCAGGCAAGCGCGCAGGCAAGCCTTTGATTGTCAGGGCCATTCCACTCAATGTGGATTAAAATGCCTGAACACTACGTTTCCCCGCCCAATGGGGCGAAAACTGGTCATATCCCAATCAAACCATCGGCCTCGGAATGACCGATATAACCGAGGCGCCTCGCAATCCAACATTCACATAAGTAAAATGCCAAGGCTAGTAAAACGCTAACACCACTCCTGACTAGAAGGAAACGCATGTCCTCCCTGAAGTCCTCTCCCGTTTCTGTTTCACACCGGAGTGTGAGGCTCACGAATTAACGCTACACAAAGCTACGCTATATTAAATCCGTGCTTTGATCATCAACCACAAGACTCTGCTTTTCAACACAAGCCTTGATCATTTGCATCTCAGCATGCCACACAGGCAATTCACGCTATGCAACCGATATCTATCAATCACACAGAACGAAATCCGATGTCAGACACGCATCCATTTACAAGTTCGTTCTGGGTTTGAACGAAACCGAAGGCACCTTAGTCCTCCCCCATATGTCCACTACAGGGGAGGGGTCCTCGTATATTCGGTCGATCTCCAAGTACGTCTGGACGATCACCACTTATTACCTTGTCTTAGGTGTACAGCCCAATCAATACATCAGTAATCATCCAAACGATGTGAAGACCTCCGGTCTTCAACCACCATCTTCATCCTCGACACATCGTCGAATCAGTTATTCAGAATGGGATAAACCTGGTCTTTCTGAATAACCCGCGTATATAATAAACCAGTGCTATAAAAACACAACATACGCCTCATTCCAATCCAGAATATTTCTTTATCCAAATATTCATATACTTTGGAAAAGGTTCCCATTAATTTTATCAAAGATGAATTCTTTAAATTTATTCTTTAATCTTCCTTTGGATATCAATTCAATCTAATTAAAGATGCATTAAAACTCCACTTGGTTTTAATCTTCCCAAAAATCAATATTAACGATTGTTTAACTTGGGAAATCATAACCTGTCTTTAACTGGATTAAAGAACCAATGTCCTTTAAAACACGGTTCATGATAAACCCTAAATCACATTCCATTCCATCAGCCTTTAACCGTAAATTAGTAAGTGAACAATTCCCTAAGTATTAACCCCGAAGGCTGAAACCAACATCAGATCAATACCCCGAAAACCATTCAACTTAACTAAACTCCAGTTAGTTTCTGATTTGCTTAACTCCACTGGGACTAAGAACAGCATTATTAAAGATACCATTCACGACAACCCAAAATCACATTCCATTAACAATGGAATCTTCATGGAAAACAAACCGATATATATAATCGATATAAACTTCCATATCCAACCGATAATATTAATGGAATAACGACAAGGCCTTTTAAATTCCATATATATTAATCGTCTTCCTCTACAGAAGCTTACTTCGATTATTACCAAATCAAATTCCATTTAATTCCAATTTAATATGTTAAATTGGAATACTTTATTTTGGAAAATATCCTTTAAATCTTAACAAAATATTTATAAATTCCAAATCACATCTCACTGTAAATCGGGTTAAAGAACGAATGTCGTTAAAAACATAGTTCACGATAAACCCAATTCACATTCCTTTTTATTCCAATTATTAAATATAATTGGGAACTCTAACAATCTTAATTAAAATATTTATTCTCTTCACATAGGGTTCAAGAACTGTGTTACTGAAGACACCGTTCACGACAAACCCAAAATCCCATTTGATATTAAATACAAGGCTTTGAATAGAAAATATATCGGCTTATATTCTATATCAAATACTACAACCAATTGTATTGGAAATAACGATATAAATATATCTTTCAAATTTCCATAACAATATTTGTATAATCACGAAATCCAACATCGAAATATTCCGAAGACAATTTCGATTCAAATCCATTTCCAATTTATATATTGGAAATTCTGGTTACTTTTAAAACCATTTCAAATCCAATTTATTTATTTTAAAAATAATCGGATTATAATTATAGTTCAAAACTAGTTCATTTCGATAAAAATTTATTTTTATCTTTTCAAATATGAAAATTTTCATCCCAATTCTTTCCAAATCATTTCTTATGATTTTACACTAATTGTTGATATTTTTAATAATTTTATCTAGTCCCGTACAGTCGATTTCCATAAACGGCCATCGAACTGCACTTACAACGACCTTTTCCAAATTTGATTTGGACATAATTCCAAATCCAACCATTAGATTTCAAATCTCTAATATTCATTAGAAAGATCTTTTCGATACGAACCCAACGATTCTAGTTTTAGGAGAATCCGACAATCAGATCTCCCGTAATATCCATTCGAAGTCAATGGTCGAAATTCGCGAACTACCGCAGCGCGACGCGTTCTATTCAGCCATTATATTATATATATAACACATATAATACATATTTCATCGATTTCCATTTGAAACGTATTTTATAAATCATTTTAAATTTGTTTTAAAAACGATTTCAACTTCATTTTCAATTTCAAATCAAAATTGAATATTTCATATCATTAATATATAAATGATAATATTTGCAAAACATTAGATTTTTAAATCAACTCCTTTTCGATATTCATTATAAAACTGAATAAAATCGATATAAATATCGTTCACGTCAAAATGGCGTTAAACTAATCAACACGGCTTTATATATTTATATATATTCGTGTCCATCCCAAATCGGACATCAAAATCAGATTTTGATCCTTTACTGAATATTATTTTAAAATATTCATTATTTTAAAATATTCATTATTTTAAAATATTCATTATTTTAAAATATTCATTCTTTCGGAACTGGAATCAGACACAGTCAATTACGATATAATGTGATTATATGGATTTCATACACGCATGTATACGACTACAATCAAACACAGTCGACCATCATCCAAAGTGCATTCTACACTACATAAGCATTAATTATAAATATTCAATGCTTATAACAGTCTGTCAACCAACCGATTGACATACAGCTAATTATTGAGACTAGTGTATGTTATATATCATCCCAATACCCGTGTGGGGTTTCAATCAACAAATAACGAATTTTATTTGTGAAGTTGGGCGATGTGTAAAATTTATCGTCCCAATCAATATCAGTCAAATCAGTGTACATAAACAAATCGTCCGATTTGTCTATGAATATTTATTTTATTCATATACACGTTAAAAATTATATTTTTAACTATAAAATATTTTATTCCATTCCACATCACACAATGAACTTTCAACAAAATCAAACAAACAAACAAGTCGTCCATGGTGTGTGGACGACGGGTGTCGGCTGCTGCTAAGCACCGTCTGCATCCTAGCATATATTTTAACTAGAAAATAAATAAAAGTGAGAATTTTTCACATTGGGATCCACTCCATCAGTCTTTAATGGACGGTTTTTGATTTTCCTTAAATTCGTAGCTAGCTCTAAAAATCTACCGGTCACTCCTAGAATGTTGAGTACGTCGCCACAAGTCCAATGTCTCTGGTTTCACTAGATTTCGTTATGGTATCAAAAAGATATGATTTTCAGAAATAAACATGAATTAGCAATGAATAAAAAGTGTTTCTAACCTTATTTAATATAACAGCCGTAACTTCTGAAATTGGTTCCAACTTAGGTTTTGATTTTTCTCTGGATCTGTAGTACTATATCCAGATCGAAGTATGCCACGTCGACCAACTAGGAGGGGTGCACCTGCGCCTTGAGTTCTGGCGAACTCAAGCTCCGTTTTGCGGCAGAAATCGATGAAGAACGATAAGACTTCGAGCAGTCGATTCGCAGAAAATACCAAACGAGAGGAGGTGATTTCGATCTAGATTTGAAGCTTGGAGAATTCTCTGCAAAATACCCTAAAGAAGGGATGGATTTCGTTGATTAAATCAAGAGGAATCAAAGGGAAAGGGATCGAAAAGTCACCGCCGTTTATTTGCGGATTTCAGAGAAGAAAAGCGGGGAGAGAGAAAATGATTTGGCTTATTTTGATTGGCCAATGAATTTATATATATATTATTTTAAATCCAAAAAGTAACTTTTCCTTTCGAACCCCGAATCGAACCCAATGACTGTCGTACCTAGCTAATTACCCCCATTCAGAACACAACGGGATATTTTTCGCAAGCCAATTCGGCAGATACGATCAGTTTTCGTTAAAATCAAAATTTAAACTATATATTCTATTTTAAACATACTTTTCAATTTACCGGGGCCACTTACTGACTCTAAAAATTCCAGAAAAATTATTTCTAGCTTCGTATTGAGGACATGGTCCTATGAAACTAATTTCATCAAATTTGAGGATCGTTTGAAAAATGGCCATTTTCTAGTCGATCCAAATTGACTGAAACTATTCAAACACGTTTTCCCTTTCCCACGCTCACATATTCATTCAGAAAATTATAAATTTTGGAATCTAGCAATAACTTGACATCTCGGATCCAACAAAAGTGGTTTTGTCAAAAACGGAGATCGTTTGCAAAATTTCCATTTTCAAGGGCTACAATTTCCATAGCGACTATTCTGAATTTTCAACTGGGCATAACTTTTTATTCCCGCTATGAAATTTTGATTTTTCGGATTCGTTGGAAGGATATTCTCAAATAGATTCTAATATTTTTAGTTTCGCTAAAATCCGATTTATTTTGAATCCTGTACATTCATTTGAAATTTGAAATCGATTTTTTAAACTATCGCGCCATTTCCAATTCCTTTTATAATTAAAAAATAATAATTTTATTCTAACATCGATTCAAAAAAATATATACATTCTAATTCTATTCAAAATGAATTTCTAGTCGTTATTATATAAAATAAATCATTTCAAATATTCAAAATTCATCAAAATTACCAAAATAAAAATTTTAAATTGGTTCAGATTTTCTGGGTTGTTGCTATCTCCCCCACTTAAAATCTTTTCGTCCCCAAAAAGGAACGGAGCTGAAAGTTATTTAACTAATCAACTCAACTTTCATTATTTTAAGTATGGCTTAAATTCTTCAACTTTTCAGTTTCTAAGAACTTTTCAAATTTTTCAAAAATTTGTCTAATACGCTAAATTTTTGAAAAATTTCGCCATAACCTCCTTTGTACGGGAGCACCGGGAAAATCCCCAAACCGCCTCACAGGCCTCTCCAATCAAAAAGAAAAAGAAATAGCCAAGCGGCTCATAAAATCATCAAAAACCCCAAGAAATACAATAAACATGCACCTATTTGTCGGGCAAACAATTTTATTCTTCTTCTCTAGCCTCCTTGCTACGACCTGTTCAATGTATATACATGTATATGCATGCAATTCCAAACAATTTTCAATTCAACTCAATATTTGATACAATTTGGTTATATGTTCCGTTCATTCACATAATGGTTTTATTGGTTAACAAATAATCACACAACATAACCATCAATCAATTAGCGGATTATCGTTTCAAACATATAACTTTAATACATAGTCAAAAAACATGTTTTTGATGCCGAATCACAACAAATAATCCTATCTAGTTTTGGTTGTCACACCAGTCAATTGGAAATATATAGATATCCCACTTTCGAAACTCGAAAACAGACTATTAATGCCGTATGTCATTGGTAGAATCATGCCCGGGCGACTAGAGTGTAGTTCTATATCCATCCGGTATATTTGAGGCTTCAGTACACGTGGATAAGACGTATATTCAAATCTCTATATACTTGATAGTCCAAATCAATTTAAAATAAATATTCAAATACGAATAATAAAGTTTAAATTTTCAAAACCAAATTTGTTTTCAATTTTATTTTAAAAACAACACTCTTCGGACTCGTTCTACGATACTACCGGTCTCATTTCTAACGAGTGATTCTCATTGGATATTACTAATCCAATCTCTGATGAATTCTTTCGTTTGGTTCTAACGTGTCTTATTCTCCGAGCTCTGTAAACCAAAGCTCTGATACCACTATAAGGACCAAAAACTCCCCCGGTCTCCAAGGAGAAGAGGAAGTAGGGATTGCCTTGAGGACAACACACATTGGAACACAAACAGAAGAGCATTTCATTGCCTATTACAACAATTTCATCAGAATACAAGAATATACAGAGTATGAATATATACTACACATTTACTAAATATCAGAGATTTACAATTCACAATGCAGCGTAAAAATAATACAAAACACAACTGAAAGTAATACACGGATACAGAGCTTTTGGAATATCATTCCAGCTGTAAACCGGGATCCTGTGAATATAAATCCTAAAACCAAAACTACTAGCTGCCATGTGGAAAATAGAGGCACCCAAAGTTTAGGTTAAAACAATAAACTCGAGGTGAGTCATGTGACTGGTGTGAGAACTTAAACAGTTATTTAAAACTTTACTTCAAAATCAGATATATCAAGGGACCACGCCGTATATCACGGAACGGGTATCCTCCCAAGAATACCAGTGCATATAACAAAACAACGCAATGCTTTTTGGAAAAATGAAGCTATTATAAGACCCTGGTCCCATCACACAATGCAATGCAAGCTGGAGGATAGGGTTTTCCCTTATAATAGCCAAACATGCTTGGTACGTTTAAAACAAATCATTTGGATACTATTATAGTGTAAAGTATATAAAGCAACTTCAAATATAAATGTATCAATCCTAGACGGCATGGGTACCATATATCATGTCGCCAATACTAGGCTCTACAATCAAAACCGCAATTGTCAAGTAGTGGAAGTTGGATTTCCGTCTGTGAACCAAGGAAAGGGATCGTCCTTACCGCTTCGAGACTATCTAGCCTACCATGTCTTAGGAAAGCGCGTAGGTAAGCCTTGGATCGTCAGGGCCGGTCCACTCAATGTGGATTAAAATGCCTGAACACTACGTTTCCCCGCCCTATGGGGCGAAAACTGGTCATATCCCGACCAAACCATCGGCCCCGGAATGACCGATATAACCGAGGTGCCTCGCAATCCACCATCCACATGAGTAAAATGTCAGGGCTAGTAAAAATTTGACACCACTCCTAGCTAGAAGGAAACGCATGTCCTCCCTGAAGTCCTCTCCCGTTTCTGGTTCACACCGGGGTGTGAGGCTCGCGAATTAACGCTACACAAAGCTACGCTATATTAAAGCCATGCTTTGATCATCAACCACAAGACTCTGCTTTTCAACAGAAGCCTTGATCATTTTCATCTCAACATGTTACACAGGCAATTCACGCTATGCAACCGATGTCTATCAATCACATAGAATGAAATCCGATGTCAGACACATATCCATTTACAAGTTCGTTCTGGGTCTGAACAGAATCGGAGGCACCTTATTCCTCTCCCCTATGTCCGATACAGGGGAGAGGTCCTCGCATATCCGGTCGATCTCCAAGTACGTATGGACGATCACCACTTATTACCTTGTCTTGGGTGTACAGCCCAATCAAGACATCAGTAATCATCCAAATAATGTGAAGACCTCCAGTCTTCAACCACCGTCTTCATCCTTGACACATCGTCGAATCAGTTATTCAGAATGGGATAAACCTGTTCTTTCTGAATAACTCGCGTACATAATAAACAAGTGCTATAAAAACACAACATATGCCTCATTCCAATCCAGAATATTTCGTTATCCAAATATTCATATACTTTGGAAAAGGTCCATTAATTTTACCAAAGATAAATTCTTTAAATTTATTCTTTAATCTTCCTTTAGATATCAATTCAATCTAATTAAAGATGCATTAAAACTCCACTTGGTTTTAATCTTCCCAAAAATCAATATTAACAATTGTTTAACTTGGGAAATCATATCCTGTCTTTAACTGGGTAAAAGAACCAATGTCCTTTAAAACACGATTCATGATAAACCCAAAATCACATTCCATTCCGTCAGCCTTTAACCGTAAATTAGCAAGTGAACAATTCCCTAAGTATTAATCCCGAAGGCCGAAACCAACATCAGATCAATACCCAGGAAACCATTCATCTTAACTAATCTCCAGTTAGTTTCTGATTTTCTTAACTCCATTGGGTCTAAGAATAGTATTATTAAAGATACCATTCACGACAACCCAAAATTTTATTCCTGTCTTTAACTGGGTTAAAGAACCAATGTCCTTTAAAACACGGTTCATGGTAAACCCAAAATCACATTCTATTCCATCAGCCTTTAACCGTAAATTAGCAAGTGAACAATTCCCTAAGTATTAACCCCAAAGGCCGAAACCAACATCAGATCAATACCCAGGAAATCATTCAGCTTAACTAATCTCCAGTTAGTTTCTGATTTTCTTTACTCCATTAGGTGTAAGAACAGTATTATTGAACATACAATTCACAACAACCCAAAATCACATTCCATTAACAATGGAATCTTCATGGAAAACAAACCGGTATGTATAATCGATATAAACTTCCATATCCAACCGATAATATAAATGGAATAACGACAAGCCTCTTAAATTCCGTGTATATTAACCATTTTCCTCTATAGAAGTTTACTTCTATCATTACCAAATTGAATTCCATTCAATTCCAATTTAATATATTAAATTGGAAAACTTTACTTTGGAAAATCTCCTTTAAATCTTAACAATTTTTTTATAAATTCCAAGTCACATTTCATTGTAAATCGGGTTAAAGAACGAATGTCGTTAAAAGAACAGTTCATGATAAACCCAATTCACATTCCATTTTATTCCAATTATTAAATATAATTGGAAACTCTAACAATCTTAATTAAAAGATTTATTCTCTTCACATGGGGTTCAAGAATAGTGTTGCTGAAGACACCGTTCACGACAAACCCAAAATCCCATTTGATATTAAATACATGGCTCTGAATAGAAAATATATCGGCTTATATTCAATATCAAATACTACAACCAACAAATATTGTATTGGAAATAATGATATAAATATATCTTTCAAATTTCCTTAACAATATCTGTATAATCACGAAATCCAACATCGAAATATTCCGAAGACAATTTCGATTCAAATCCATTTCCAATTTATATATTGGAAATTCTGGTTATTTTTAAAACCATTTCAAATCCAATGTATTTATTTTAAAAATAATTGGATTATAATTCTAGTTCAAAACTAGTTCTAGTTCATTTCGATAAAAATCTATTTTTATCTTTTCAAATATGGAATTTTTCATCCCAATTCTTTCCAAATCATTTCTTATGATTTTACACTAATTGTTGATATTTTTAATAATTTTATCTAGGCCCGTACAGTCGATTTCCATAGACGGCCATTGAGCTGCACTTACAACGACCTTTTCCAAATTTGATTTGGACATAATTCCAAATCCAACTATTAGATTTCAAATCTCTAATATTCATTAGAAAGCTCTTTTCGAAACGAACCCAATGGTTCCAGTTTTAGGAGAATCCGACAGTCAGATCTCCCGTAATATCCATTCGAAGTCAATGGTCGAAATTCGCGAACTGCCGTAGCGCAACGCGTTCTATTCAGACCATTATATTATATATATATAATACATATAATATATATTTCGTCAATTTCAGTTTAAATCGTATTTTATAAATCTTTTTTAATTCGTTTTTTTCAACTTCATATTCAATTTCAAATCAAAATTGAATATTCCATATCATTGATACATAAATGATAATATTTTCCAAAACACTAGATTTTGAAATCAATTCCTTTTCGACATTCATTATAAAAACGAATAAAATCGATATAAATATCATTCACGTCAAAATGGCGTTAAACTAATCAACATGGCTTTATATATTTATATATATTCGTGTCCATCCCAAATCTGACATCAAAATCAGATTTTGATCCTTTATTGAATATTATTTTAAAATATTCATTATTTTAAAATATTCGTTATTTTAAAATATTCATTCTTTCTGAACTGGAATCAGACAAAGTCAATTACCATATAATGTGACTATATGGATTCCATACACGCATGCATACAACAACAATGAAACACAGTCAACCATCATCCAAAGTGCATTCTACACTACATAAGCATTAAATATAAATATTCAACGCTTATAATAGTCTGTCAACCAACCGATTGACATACAGCCAATTATTGGGACTAGTGTATGTTATATATCATCCCAATACCCGTGTGGGGTTTCAATCAACAAATAACGAATTTTATTTGTGAAGTTAGGCGATGTGTAAAATTTATCATCCCAATAAATATCAGTCAAATCAGTGTACATAAACAAATCGTCCGATTTGTCTATGAATATTTATTTTATTCATATACACGTTAAAAATTATATTTTTAACTATAAAATATTTTATTCCATTCCACATCACACAATTTACTTTCAACAAAATCAAACAAACAAACAAGTCGTCCATGGTCTGTGGACGACGGTTGTCGGGTGCTGCTAAGCATCGTCTGCATCCTAGTATATATTTTAACTAGAAAATAAATAAAAGTGAGAAGTTCTCACATTTGGGATCCACTCCATCAGTCTTTATTGGACGGTTTTTTATTTTCCTTAAATTCGTAGCTAGCTCTAAAAATCTTCCGGTCACTCCTAGAATGTAGAGTACATCGCCACGAGTCCAATGTCTCCGGTTTCACTAGATTTCGTTATGGTATCAAACAGATATGATTTTCAGAAATAAACATGAATTAGCAACGAATAAAAAGTGTTGCAAACCTTATTTAATATAACAGTCGTAACTTCTGAAATTGGTTCCAACTTAGATTTTGATTTTCTCTCGATCCGTTGTACTAGATCCAGATCGAAGTATGCCATGTCGACCGGCTTGGAGGGGCGCACCTGCGCCTTGAGTTCTGGCGAACTCGAGCTCTGTTTTGCAGCAGAAATCGACGAAGAACGGAAAGACTTCGAGCGGTCGATTCGCAGAAAATACCAAACGAGAGGAGGTGATTTCGATCTAGATTTGAAGCTTGGAGAATTCTCTGCAAAATACTCTAAAGAAGGGATTGATTTCGTTGATTAAATCAAGAGGAATTAAAGGGAAAGGGATCGAAAAGTCACCGCTGTTTATTTGCGGATTTCGGAGAAGAAAGGCGGGGAGAGAGAAAATGATTTGGCTTATTTTGATTGGCCAATGAATTTATATATATATTATTTTAAATCCAAAGAGTAACTTTTTCTTTCGAACCCCGAATCGAACCCAACGACTGTCATCCCTTGCTAATTACCCCCATTCCGAACACAACGGAATATTTTTCGCAAGCCAATTCGGTTGTTATGATCAGTTTTCGTTAAAATCAAAATTTAAATCTATATATTCTATTTTAAACGTACATTTCAATTTACCGGGGCCACATACTGACTCTACAAATTCCAAAAAAAATATTTCTAGCTTCGTATTGACGATATGGTCCTACAAAAATAATTTCGTCAAATTTGATGACCGTTTGAAAAATGGCCATTTTTTGGTCAATCCAAATTGACTGAAACTGTTCAAACATGTTTTTCGTTTGCCACGCTCGCATATTCATTCAGAAAATTATAAATTTTGGAATCTAGCAATAACTTGACATCTCGGATCCAACAAAAGTGGTTTCGTCGAAAACGGAGATCATTTGCAAAATTTCCATTTTTAAGGGCTATATTTTCCATAGCGACTATTCTGAATTTTCAACTGGGCATAATTTTTTATTCCTGCTATGAAATTTTGATTTTTCGGATTCGTTGGAAAGATATTCTCAAATAGATTCTAATATTTTTGGTTTTGCTATAATCCATTTTATTTTGAATCTTATACATTCATTTGAAATTTGAAATCGAATTTTCAAACTACCGCGCCATTTCCAATTCCTTTTATAATTAAAAATAAATAATTATATTCTAACATCGATTCAAATAAATATATACGCTCTAATTCTATTCAAAATAAATTTCTAGTAGTTATTATATAAAATAAATCATTTTAGACATTCAAAATTCATCAAAATTACCAAAATAAAATTTTTTAATTGGTTCAGATTTTCCAGGTTGTTACAATCAATTTCAAATATAAATGTATCAATCATAGGTGGTGTAGGTACCATTATATTACGTTGCCATATAGGTTTACAACTAAAACCATAAAATCGCATATTGGAAATTGGATTTCCATCTATGAACCAAGGCAAGGGATCGTCCTTACCGATTCGAGACACAATAGCAATGCCTCAGGGTCACACCTACGGGAAACCCTTGGATCCTACAGAGCTGGTCATCCGTCGATGATTAGTTATACCATAAACTATATGTTAGCCGGTTCTATCGAACCTCCAAAATGGTCAGTCACGTCGACCATCTAGAACCTTTTAGTCGGTTCTATCGATTCCGAGGTACCTCGCTTTTCATCAATAAAGTTTTCCAACATCCTCATAAGTAAACTGTCTAGGCTCCGTACCATGATGTTACTCGTAGCTAAAAACTAACATATGTCCATTTTCCTGCGTCCCTAATCCCGTTTTAGGTTCATACCGGGGAGTGAAGCTCGCGAATTAATGCTACACAAAGCTACTCTAATTAAAGCCGTTCTTTGATCATCAACCATAAGACTCTGCTTTTCAACAAAAGCCTTGATCATTTACATCTCAGCATGCCACACTGTCAATCCATACCATACCACTGGTTTCCACCAATATATAACCTCTGAGCTTGTACGTCTCAGAGAAGGGTGTCAAGCAAGAGAATAAATTCTCCGCCACCAAACACATATATATTTAGCAGAGAACAATGAATATAATACAAAGGAATACAATGTCATACACACCATCCATTTGCAAGTTCATTCTGGGTCTGAACAAAATCGGAGGCACCTTATTCCTCGTCCCATATGTCGAATATAGGAGAGAGGCCCTTGCATATCCGGTCGATCTCCAAGTACGTCTGGACGATCACCGCTCATTACCTTATCTTGGGTGTACAATCCAATCAAGACATCAATAATCATCCAAACAATGTGAAGATCTCCGGTCTTCAACCACCATCTTCATATCATCGACATTTAGTCGCCGTAATAGTTATTTAGAATGGGTTAAACCTAGTCTTTCCGAATAACTTGCGTATTTTATAATCAAGTGCTATAAAAACACATCATATGCCTCATTCCTATTCAGAATATTCTTTTATTCAAATCTTCACATATTTAGGGAAAGGTTCCCATTAATTTTATCAAAGATAAATTCTTATAAATTTTCTCTATAATTTTCCTTTTGATATCGTTTTCAAAAGATTTTATTAACTAATCGGGATTATCGAGCCTTACCGAAGTAACCGTTTATTTTATTTTCCAATCCCAACCTATTCATCTCATGGAACAAAACTGGTAGTACTCCATATCTAATAGCCACTATGTTACTGGTAAAATTAATTACCATTCCTCGTTTCAAGTCAAATTAAAGATTTAACTATCGCATGGAGTAAAACTGGTGGTACTCCATTCTCGATCATTTCAGGAATTTGATAAATTTAATTACTATTTAACTTCCAATCTAATTAAAGATTCATTAAAACTCCATTTAGTTTTAATCTTAAAAAAATCATTACTTAATGATTGTTCAAATTTTAGGAAAATTAATCCTGTCATTAAGTGGGTTAAAGAACCAATGTCATTTAAAACACAGTTCAGAATAAGTCCAAATCAGCTTCCGTTAACTATGGAATCTTCACAGAAAACAGATCAATATATAATCGATATAAATTTCCATATCGGACTAATAATATAAATGGAATAAGAAAAAGCCTTTTAAATTCCATATATAGTAACGGTCTTCATTTACAGAAGATTACCTCGATTATTACCAAATCGAATTCCATTCAATTCCAATTTAATATATTAAATTGGAAAATTTTACATTGGAAAATTTCCATTAAATCTTAATAAAAGATTTATAAATTCCAAAACATATCCTCATTTTTAATTGGGTTTTAAGAACAAATGTTATCTAAAACATTGTTCACAACGGACCCAAAACCATCTTCATTTAATTCCAATTTATAATTATAAATTGGAAAACTTCGTTTATCTTAATTAGAAGATTTATTCTTTTCTCATCGGGGTTTAAGAACAGTGTTAATAAAGACACCATTCACGATAAACCCAAAATCCCATTTTATATTAAATACAAGGCTCTAAATAAAAATTATATTGGCTTATAGTTAATATCAAAATTTGAAACCAACAAATATCGTATTGGGAATAATGATATATATATCTTCCAAGTTCCTCAACAATATCTGTATAATCACGGAATCCAATATCGAAATATTCTGAAGATTATTTCCATTCAAATCCATTCCAATTCATACGTTGGAAAATTCTAGTTATATTAAAACAATTTTCAATCCAATTTATTTATTTAAAAACATGGATTTTTATTCTAATTAATAACTAGTTCATTCAGATAAAAATATATTTTATCTTTTCAAATATGGAATTTTTCATCTAAAATCTTTCCAAATCCTTTATTATTATTTTACACAATTTTTCATAATTTTTCCATATTTTTAATAATTTTATTAAGCATTTATAGTCGGTTTCCAATAACGGCCACCGAACTGCATCCATAGCGACCTTTTCTGAAATTGATTTGAACATAATTTAAAATCCAACCATTTAAATTTAAATCTCTTATACTCATTGGAAAGATCTTTTCGATACGAACCCAACGGTTCTACTCATTGGAAAAGTCTTTTCGATACGAACCCAACGGTTCCGGTTTTAGGAGAATCCAACGGTCAGATCTCCCGTTACTTCCATTTGAAGTTAATGGTTGAATTTCGCGACCGTCGCTGCGCGGCGCATTCTATTCAAGCCACATATATATTTTGTATGAAAATTTCAAGCCATATATATATATATATATATTTCATTGATTTATATTTAATATGTATTTTATAAAATATTTATAAATTTGTTTTAAAACGATTTTAACTTCGTTTTCAATTTTTAAATCAAAATTGAATATTTCATATCATTATACTATTAAAATATGATGATATTTTCAAAATATCTGATTTTGAAATCAAATCTTTTCGATATTCATTACAAAATGAATAAAATCGATATAAAAATCCGTTTGAGCTAAAATGGCATTTTAACTACTTAACTTGGCTTCATATTCATATCAGTTATGAATATTTCAATATTTTTGTGCCCATCCAAAATCGGACATCAAAATCACATTTTACTTCTTGACTAAATATTATATTAAAATATTCATTATTCTAAAATATTCGTTATTTTAAAATATTCGTTATTTTAAAATATTCTTTATTTCTGAATCGAAATGCGACTCAATCAATTGCAATTTAATTTCAATTATATGGATTTCATACTTCACAGGTATTCAACAATAATGACAAATAATCATTAACCATTCAAACATCATCCAGAGTGCAATTTATAACTGTATAAGCATTAAAATAAATAATGCTCATTACAGCCTGTCAACCCATCGATTGACATACAACTAAATATTGGGATTAGTGTATGTCAAATATCATCACAATACCCGTGTGGGGTTTTCAAACAACAACAGTCTATTTAAATAAATCATTGTTTAATAAATTTAACCAATTCTAATTCGGTTTGAATTGTTTTTCTATTTAACCAATTTTACTGTTTAAATTATAAATGGATATTTATACTTTTAATTTCATCTACCACATTAATGTTAAAATTATTTTAATATGTTAATCATCACAATCACAACACAATGCAGTCAACTAAATCATCCATATAAATAAATACTCAATAACCAAATGCCATTTACGGCGCCACAAATGTCCATCCGCGGGGTATGAAATGCGAATGTTGCTAATATCCATACATATCTTCCAATGTAGATGATTGTGGGAGTTTGTGTGTTGAACTCCAGAAAAAAATAACATATAAAAATCAACAATGACAATTTATATATTTTCAGTTATAAAATAAATAAATGGTACAAATATAGTGAGAGAATTCTCACTTTGGTTTCCACTCCGTGATTCTTTTGGTGAGGATTTGTTTTAACAAAATTAAACAGGCATTTAATTTTGTCAAAAATTCCAACTTGCTCCGTTTCCGTTCTGGTCAGTTCCATTGTGTAGATGTTTTCATCATGATTCCAACGGATCTCAAATCGTCGGTTTGGACCTCGTATGACAAAGATATGAATTTTATTACATTTCATTACAAAAATTTAAAAGAATTAAATATTAATTAATTTCCTAATTACATCATTTATCCCTTTCCATCGTTCTTTCTTCCTGGAGCTTTCAAAACCGCTGTTCCAAACTAGGTTTTCACCTACCTTCTCCACCATCGCGCCAGAGTCCGATCTGATGGTGCCACTTCGAAGCCGCCAGCGTCGCCAATCTCCAATTGCCACCTCATTGAACTTGACCCTACTACATTGCCGGAAAACAAGCATGAACAGCGGTGCTATTAGCCGCGATTCCCTCCCATCCACAACTCTAAAATTGATCACCGCCATTGAAGTTAAAGATCTCGTCTAGGTCTTCGATTTAGCTTCAAAAATTTTCGATTTTCATTGATTGTATTGCAAAATTTTGGAGGAGGGAGATTTGAAGAAATCTGACCGTGAATCGCTAGGTGACGACGCCGATTTTTCTGGATAATGGGTTTTAGGGTTTGAAGTTAAAACAATTATATATATATATATTATTTAAATAATATTTTATTTCAAATTTACTCGTTTACTGCTTCGAACTCCAAGCGAATCCCAACGACTATTTCCGCTACTTAAATACCCCCATTCCGGACACAATGGAATATGTTTTGTAAGCCAATTCTATCATTTTGATTAGTTTTTATCGAAATTAAAATATAAACCAATATATATTTAATTTAAACATACATTTTAATTTATCAGGGCCACATTCTGACTCCAAAAATTACAGAAAATTTATCTTTAGCTATGTTTTGATGATACAGTCCAAATGTAACTAATTTCGTCGAATTTGGAGACTATTTGAAAAATGGCCCTTTTCTAGTCGATTAAATTCAAACTGAATTGACAAAACACATTTAAATTTACTACGCTCACATATTGATTCCAAAAATTATGAAATTTGAAACTTAACAATATTTGACATTCCGGATCCAACAAAAGTGGTTTTGTCGAAAACGGAGGTCGTTTGCAAAATGGATATTTTTAAGGGCTATATATTATTAAAATATATATATAAAAATACCATATCGAATATTTTAAATTTGAAACCGGACGTAACTTTCAATTTATAAAGTGAATTCTCATTTTTTACATTTGTTAGAAAGATACTCTTAAACAGATTCAAATGTTTCTGGTTTTACTGAAATTCGATTTATTTTGAATCCAATACATTCAATTGAAATTAAAAATCGAATTTTCAGACTACCACACCATTTTAGGCTCATTTTATTATTAAAATAAAATTATACGTTCTAACTTCGATTTAAACAAATATTTTAGTCATTATTATTTAAAATAAATCATTTTAAATATTCAAAACCCATTAAAATAGCTCAAATTAAAATTTTAAATTGGTTTAGAATTTCCGGGCTGTTACAAATGATCATCAAGTTCTTTAATCAAGGCCAATTGCAAAGATTCGTAAAAGGATCGAATTAAGTCTAAGAAAGAATTTATTGAAGAAAGAGTATCCACATGGATAGGAATATGTGAAACTCCTTAAAACTCGAAACCACCTGAAATAGGTGAAGCTACCTACGATGGTAGAAAACCATTATCTGCACCAAGAAGTCCGGGCAAGCCACCCCTCGGAGGGGGGGGGGGTGATGTGTAAGCCTTTAGCCACGTCGAATTCATAAAGGGTTAGGTTAAAGCATTAAAAGTGTAAGCCTCCTTCCCTAGGGAGGAGTAGCTAAAACCCTTATTCTCTCCTACGATGGCTTGGTAAGGCACCTCCTGGAGAGGGTTGAGTGTAATCCTTTATCCACGTCCAAATCAAATAGGGCCAGGGTAAAGCATCGAAAACCCTTATCTGTGCCTACGATAACTAGGTTAAGGCACCCCATGGAGGGGGGGGGGGGTGATGTGTAAGCCTATATCCCAGTCTACGATGGCCAAGGTAGAGCATCAAAAGAGTAAGCCTTTACTCGCGCCTACGATAGCCAGCATATAAGCACTTATCACTGCCTACGATGGCCAGGGTAAGGCGCCTCCTAGAGGGAGGTCGGGTAAGTCCTTAGGCCATGCTTAAGAATAAGCTAGCCAAGTGCACCAGATACAAAAGCTCGAAAGAAGAGCACTTAAAGTACGTACAATATCTACTTTATAGAATAAGCCTGGAATCGACACAAACAACGACAAATACTGAAATTTGGGTTTGGTTCGGGACTTCTATTAAATACCGAAAGTAGATTTCTGGTCTTCTACTAAATACTTGAATTTGGGTTTGGTCCGAGACGTCTATTAATTTCCAAATGTGGATTTCTGGTCCTCTGCTAAATACCTGAATCTGGGTTTGGTTCAGGACTTCTATTAATTCCCATATGTGGATATCTGGCCCTCTACTAAATACTTGAATCTGGGTTTGGTTTGGGACTTCTGTTAATTCTCCAATGTGGATATCTGGTCCTCTACTAAATACCCGAGGTTTGGGACTTCTATTAATTTCTAGAAGTAGATTTCTGGACTTCCTTTAAACACTCAAATCGGGGTTTGGTTCAGGACTTCTATTTATTACTGGAAGAGGGTTTATGGTATTCTATCAACTATTCGAATCTGGGTTCTGGAATTTATATCATTTGCCAGAAGAGAATTCCTGGTCTTCCGTTATAAATGCCTAAATATAGGCCGCATAACTCCTATCTAAGACCTCTACAAGAGGGTTTTTGGATCCCGATTTTAATACCCTAATTTGGATCCAACGCTATGACTTCCATTTCCGAAAAAGGATTCGCAAAAACGATATTCAAGTTGGCATCTTAGGTCTTCTACACTAAAACCTTCCGATGGAAGGTCAAGGTTTCTCATATCTCATGCAAAGGATTCTCTAAGCCCTTATTATGCAAAAACTGCTCTTCATTATTTTGATAAAATATGAAATGCGAATGGTCTGCTAACATATCATAAAGATTTACGTATTACTTAGTTATGACCCAGTTGATATGTCATATAAATCAAGCAAATTAACATATGCATTCTACTATTAACAAAAGATAAATGAAAATGTTATGTGAAGGGCCTTATGAAGAATAGAGCAGAAGGAGATCCTAAATGAAGATGTTCAAAACACAAACAAAGTTTATACATTAGGTGGTATTTACACAATCTATGAAATTACTTTACAAAGTTATCTATAGACATATCATTAGCTTTCAAAATACAAAAGCTGAACATTAATACCACCATAACATCAAGTATATTACATTTCCCTATTTATATCATCTTGATACTTTGTCTAGTAATAATTATGGATGTCAATCTTGATTCATCTACACCACCTAGCAACAATCAACTCATCAAATCCTTGAGTAGGATTTACCAAGTGAGGAAATACCTCGATAATTAAGTTTTTTTATCGAGGTCGGGATTCTTTAAGGCGAATTCCCAAGATTTACAACTTGCTTTAGTATCCTCCAATTCAATCTCTAATTTGCTAATTCATTGAAGTAGTCTCCTTATCTCTTCGTCAGAACTAGTAGAGGGATTGTCCCTTAGTTGCCTTTTTAACTCAAGAATTGTTTTGTATTTTTCTTTCAACTGACTTCCAATAAAGATATTTGATCATTCAAATTCTTAATGGTCAACTTTGGAGATAAAAGTTTTTTTTTTCTAATTCATAGAAGGAGCATATATGAAAACACCCCTTTGCTTTACAATTGATAATGATTGTTCTCTGGGTTTAGAAGATGAAATTTTGGATTGATTCCCTTATTCACAAGGAAAAAAGGACACAATTATTCACGAGTTCTACTTTGAAAGAATGGTACTGATAAATTATATTTTTTATTAACAAGGAAGTTTACCACGTATACTTAGACGTGTGCAAACCATCTTCGAGCTCTTTTAAGTATACACACACTAAGGGTTACAAAGAATAGCCCTGTTTGTTAAAACACATACTATTTGCGTCAACTAAGCACATCAGATTCTATGTCTCTTTTAAAACCATTTCTCTGTCATCACTTAGAAAGTCTAAGGGAACTTAATACCTCATGCAAATACATTGAATGTCATCTAAAAGTGGGTCCCCTCCAAATTTGGACATTGTTTGAGAAAGAGTTCACAACAAATATTCTCTAATTAGTCTAGAATATGAACACAAAGCATCTTTTGAAAATACATCTTTAAGTAGAGTGAGATTCTTCAATAATAGAGAGATAAATCAAAAGATCATTATGGACATCAGCTTTGAAATATTTTTATAAAATCATAAAATTTTCATTGTAGAACATTATAATCTTTTTAGTGACTTCTCTTTGCTCTAAGCAAAACCGAATTATTTCCTTCTGATTCTTACCTTACTATGCTATATGGTATGAGGTATTGTTTTCCTTATCTATGCTTTATTGTAGGAAACCAATTACCATGAATTAAAGAGGGAAGAAAACACTTCTAAAGTAAAGGTTATACCTGAGAAGTAGGGACTTCAGGTAGAGAAGGAGGCTCTTTTCCTTCCTTCCCTTGGATGGAAGGACCGCTACCTTTGGAAAAAGTTTTAGTTGAATCCTTATTACAAGAAGCATTCAAGGGACCAATGCATATCTCTTTAGAGACATGAGTACCACTAGCAAAAGGGGTAGGGATGTCGTTTCCTCCACCTAAGTCATCATGACGGTCTTTGTCTTTGGAGCTAAGATCATCACCATCATCTCCTCCTCATCATCAATATTAACAATATCGTCCTCTTACTCATTTAAATCAAAATCATCTGGAAGGTCCTTAATATACAAAAAATCTTTGGTTTTCACTTTACTTTCCTTAGGTACCCCAATCCCTTGTTTGAGTTGCTCAATTTTATGCGTAACCCTGCCCTCAATAGGAGGATTAATCGAAGGAAATTCAAAATTTGGATACTTTTGAAAGTTATCAGAGTATGCCAACAAGCGAGCATCTTCATAGGATTTTAGCATAGCCTTCAGAAAATAAGTTTTCAAAAACAAAGAGATTCTATTTTTGCCTCATAAACTATGCATTTGGCATTAGAAAGTGCATTATGGACCTTAGAAAGCTGGTCGTCTTTCTCTTTTAACCTTCCAGCATGATTAATTACCATTATGGCCTTCTCGTTTTCGAGTTCTTGTTTAGATAAGTAAAGAGTCAAAACTTGACCACTCAAAAGGTTTTTAGCCTTCCTCTCGTTCACCAGCCCTAATTTAGCCTTCTCAAGAGATGTCTTTAATTCTTCACACTCCTTCTTATGTTCCTCCTTCATAACATTAACTTTGGATTCCAAGGCAGCCTTCTCTTCTTTAAGCTTTGCAACCTCAGAAGAAGAAGAAGCGGTAGACATCTCCTGAAGGGAGTACCATTTCTTAATTATCTGAAAAGAAGAAGAAAATTAGAATTTAAGTAAGAATAGAAGAAGAAAAGTCTAAAAGAAACAAGGTTGTACCAAAAGCTGTTGCTTGATAAGAGATTGCCACAAATTCATCGGATCTGAAGACGAGGAAGGGAGCATGGTATTATTGATTATATCCTTGAAAGAAAGAGAAAGTTTTACAATCTCTTCAAAACTTGGAATATGTGAAGAAGACCCAGAGGTGTTGGTATGATGGGGAGAAGAGTGCATGCTTAACTCTTTTTCCACCAAATCCAAGGATCTTAAAGAATCAGGCACCAGAATGCAGTTAACGAATTCACCCTTGATCGTCGTTTAAGAGGAATTGGCAACAAGAGTAACACTAGGGGAAAGAGCAATAGGATCAAGAATCTGCAGCTCATCGGACTCAGTTTTAATTTCCTTGCCAAGAAAAGAAGAGGCGGAAGCACCATCTTTTTGCTTTTTCCAAGTTGGTTCATCGTCAGTCATAATAAGTTTTCTCTTAGCTACTGTCTTAAGTCGAGCCAGAGCATCCAAAGTGTATTTCCCAGTAAAAGCCTCAGTAACTAATCAAAACGATGACATCAGAAAGGTAAAAACAGATAATTTGGATGCAAAATCAAACCTTGAGATCACTATTGAAAGGAAACCTTACTTGAAGTGCTTGGAAATAATGGGGTTAGCGGATTAAGCAGGTCTGAACCTGAGGTTAGATATTTAGCATCAGGAAAATGAAGGGGTGGTTGCCCTAAAATATTTTTTCTTAGAGGGAGAAAGGCGTACTTTTGGAGATTTCCCTTAGTCAGCAAAACAGATCTCTTCCCTAAATTATTGAAAGCTTTATAAATTGCATCAACAATCTTAGCCTCCTCCTCATTCAAACTTGTCCTCTTGGGAATAGAAGCAGAACAAAACCACATTAGATGGAGCATGAGAATAACATAGAAAATCTAGAAAGATAGGAAACTCGCCAGGAGTGGAAAAAGTGCCTGTGATACCCTAAGGACAGCTGGTATAGAAAAATTGTGTCTCCCAGTCTTGGAATTTGCTGATACTGTCACCGATCAGTTTCTTTGAAAGATTCGCGTGAAGGATAGGTGAATTCATTTCCTTGACTACGGATAGTCATAGAAAATAAAGAAGAAGGCGGGCACTGAGGGAAGACTGTACTAATTCAAGTGCTAAGAGCTCAAGGTATAGAAGGCATGTATATGTATTCAGAGTCAGTAAAATAGAATATAGCCTTAAATGTTGTGAGAACCTTGAAATGAAGTCTAGAAATGGAAAGAAACCGCCATGCTAGATATGGATGGCCGGATATGCAAAGAATCATTCTAATGGATTTTGAATGGTATCTTTTTTGGAAGCAGGAATGGTATCAAATCCAGTCATACCAAAGCTTTCAAGAATGACTTTTAGTTTATCCTAAGTTCAAATGAGAGAATGTTGTAAGATGGTTCCCTTCTTTGGCCTTAGGATAGAAGAACTAATTGAGTTCGATTCACCAACGCTTCGCTTCTCAGACATAATACTCCCAAGTGACATTATTCCATAAAAACACATTAGCACAGTAATTTAATAGCAAACAATTTTCTTAGGCTTAACATGGACCTTTTATAAATTTTTGATTATCTAATTCATTGACATTAGTCATACAATGTCTTCGTAGGTAAGTAAACATATCATAAGTTATTAAAGGAAATTCATATAAAGTCATGCATTGGACGGATGCCCAAAAATGATTAAGTTATTAGTGTCATTTGCATCAATTGTAATAACACCAAAATCGAGGATAATGCAGATCTTCAATATCAACAAAGTCGAAATCGGAGTAGCCTAAATTCTTGGTATCGGCGAGGCCAAAGACAAACAACATGATATTAATACAAAAAGATTTGGTCAACATCAAAGGGGAGTAGGACTTGATACTGATGTATTCAAAATCAAGAATAACTTAGAATTATCAATAATCAGACCCACACGAAAGTAAGGGGCTTAACCGATACCGAAATGAAAGAAAGTATGGCTTTTGATGTCGGTTATGCACTGTTTCGATACCAATTATGTCGGGACCAAAAGCCAACATTAATCTTGGCATTAGTAAAATCAAGACTAAAAGGAACCGATAACAGATGACCTTGAATTCATCAGTACCCGAAAGAACAGACTCCATTTTCATGATATAAATTAAAATCTTTCATACGAGAATCTTGCACTTTGAATCCCAAAAAGTATATCAGGAGTGATAGATGATAAACCCTAATAATCCGCCAGTAATGTTTATTTAAGTTAACTTAGGCTTGCTCGAATTCATCCTAATAAGAAGTCAAAGTTCATTTAATTTCGGATTGAATCTTAAATCAAGCTCGGTGGAAAACAATTCTTAGATATAAATCTAGATTGATTTCTATGATAACTAAATACTCACAGAAAGGATCGAATGTGCAGTGCTATAAAATTCATAAAATTTCAAAGAATAGTTATCTTGTTTGAATATGGTTTCTTGCAGGAGAAGAAAGAAAAGGGGGAGGAAGAAAAAATTTATTATACCAAAAGCGAAGCTTATCCCAACCATACAAAAAAATTATGGATCAATGAACTAGATTAACTCTGGAAGACCAAAAGGAGGAAAAATACCATATGTTCAAGATAGTATAGTATGAAGGTCAAAGTTTTGATTTGGAAAGTTGAAAAAAACCCTTCACTAAGGAGGGAAAATGTTACTACTAGATTTCGATACCAGCACCAAGTTGATGTGAAGGGGTATCGATAAGATGCCAACATCTCAACAAAAAGTACATGCAAGGGATATGCATGGTTGATAATCAATGTAAAAGCAAACAAAGTGCCATCGGTACTAATTTGCTTAGTATTTATACTATGGATAAAACCGATACTGGAAGCAAGAAAAGAAAAGATTTGGTCCACATGCTATCGGTACCAATGTAGGAGGCAGAAGCTTGGTATCGATACCATGAAGATAACAGTAGGGCACGACACCAGAATCAACATGCAATGAGCAACGCATAGTTGTATCGATATTGACACCAAAAGCAATCAACTTGATCTCAAAGCCGGAAGCATATAGTCTAGTACCGAAACGAGGATCCTTAAAAGGGAATGCACATGACCAACATGAAGGAAAGTAAAGTGCTACGATACCAATTGGCTTGGTATCAATATCAATACTAAAGACAACATCAGATATGCAAAGAAGAAGCATGAAAGCAGAGCCGATAACAACGTGGTGAAGAGGAAAGCTATCCATACTAATATGCTTAGTATCGATACTAATATGCGGAACCATCACATGTGCTTCAAAATGCAAAGCGGCTGGACACCCAAAAGTACAAGGGGTAAGGAACCAGAAGTCATTACTAAAGTCGAGAGTCACTAAAAGAAGATCAAAACCAAGAAACTGATACCAAAGACCATAGATACGGGTCAACACCAGAAGCATGATCCGGAAGCAGGATTTCTACCAATCGCAATCAAAATGGGCCCAATTTGTATATAAATAAGACCCCAAGGGTCTCATTTTTTGGGACTTTTCTCATTTCCAAAATCTTGTATCCTTTTTGAGAGCTCAAACCCTGATTTGTAACTCAATTTGGGGGTTTTACTTGTAACCTTTAATGTACTCAATCAAGTGATCAAATGAAGAGAGATTCAATACTTTCCATCTATCTTGCAAATTACCATGTTATTATTTCATGACAAAAGCCTTCTATAAAAGCATAATTACCAAAATAACTTTTCATAAGTCATTTAGCTTTCTTATTTGTGTCGATTTTATGAAACCCTTATTCCAAGGTAATTGTTGGTCCTTGAGTCTTGTAAGTGTGATACTCACCTGTTTGAAGGAAGAGTAACTAATCTTCGGGATTAAGACCTTGATATATAGGAAATGGTGAATTAACTCAAGCTTGTAGGAACTAAATAATCCCTAAGTACCCCTAGGTACATACCTTTATTCCCTTATTCCGGTGTTGACGAAAAATAGGTTTATAGATTATCATCAATGATGACTTTTTTTGTTTCTTTAGCTTTGAAGTATAACATTGCCTTTATATTTCTATAAATAGTTCATGATGAACTAAAAAAGTGTCTATATCAACTAAAATTAGTCAAAATGTCGATATAAATAATAATATTATAATCTACCAAATTTTTTCATGATTATCGATAAACTAATGATCATATTACTAAAAAGTGTAAAGTATCTTAATTAAATTTTATTTCACCATTAACATAACAATCCAATATTGGCATGGGTTCTTAATGAGATCAAACCTGATAAACAACTCCATCTAAGCTGAGAGTCAGGCTGGTTATAGGCCAAATGTTAGTAGTTCATATTCACTATAGTTTGGAACCTGATATTTGTAGTACACGTCGCACTTTTGGCCATACTTTGGATAATGTATTGTCTCTCATCCTTCCATTGAAACTCAAATCCTTGTTCCTTATAAAATTCCACTTCCTTATCTTACTTCTAGGAAATGAATTCCTGAAGCTATAATGTTAGCTATAGTCCTTCTCCTTCGTTAATGATGTAACCTCATATACTTAATGTATACTCACAATTTATAAAGTCTCTTTCTGATATATTAATCATTTCCCTAGTGTTGAATTTGTCATTGGAAATTTCAAGTGACATTTTTTGGAATGAGCATAAGGAAACATAGCTACATTCTACTACTAAGATGAGATACAATCACATTTACGGACTCTACCATAGATTCATCTTACAAACTAATAGCGAGGATATATATACTTATCATATTATGTTGTCTTTGATGCACTTACCATTTAATTTAATGGTGACCAAGGTCACTAGAGTCATGCTATTCTAAATGATGGCACTTGAGATTGGGGATTCATTTATTGTTCTTCCTACTTGGATTATATTCCTGATCATGTTAGGCGTTTCACTGGCTATTAACATATTTTGGGTTTTATTTCTAGTAGTTAGGGTAGTAACCCTGCCTTTGATGAAGAGGGTTAGTCCTCTTCTCTTATAAAAAATTAAAATGTTTTTTCCATTCCTATATTATAATTAAATCTTCCTAATTGTTGAGGCATTTATGCCTCCCACCTATTTATGTATATAAGGTGGAGGGTATACAATAAAACTAACTTACTTAGGAAAAAACATTTTAAACAAACTATTTTTTTATTATATTTTTCCTAGTTTTTTATTAATATTTTATTTTGATTAGAGAAGATGCACTTAATTAACAACAAACATAATTTTTAATTTCCTATAAACTTAACCTTAAATAATATATTTCAATTTAATTTTACATTAAGCACTGAACCATGTTAGTCACGTGTTTAAAATATGCTAATCACATGCTATAATTGCTCATACACCCCAATTCTTTATTTCCTTCATATAAAAGGTGTAAATATGTCTGCATCCGTAAACATCTGCATTCCTTATCCGATGTAAGACAAGATGATAGGACCTAAGACTAGTGTTGAAGAATGGAGTTTTGATGACAATAACTTATTTCAATATTAATTGATTATAAAATATATACTAACACCTTTATCTAGAATATATATATATATATACGTATGCAGGATTTATATACAGGAATTATTACTAAAGACTGTACAGTTTAAAGATTCAGAATTCAGAAAAGATTCAAGACTCATAAGTAATCAAGATTTCTAGAGTTCAAGAGTTCAAGATAAATACAATAATAGAGTCTAGCTATGTAAGACTCTGAATAGCATTCCAGGTTCAAGTTCAAATTCAAATTCAAATTTCAAATTCTATTCTATCTTCAATCTTTATTTTCTCTATTTTATTTTCTATATTTTACTCTCCCTATTTTACTTTGATTTTAAACTCAAGCTTTATAAGTTTATATATTATATACTTAATATACTTTATATTTATATAGTTTTAAACTCTATAATTTTATAAATATGTTTATATAGGTTATATTTATGTTTTCATACGATTTTATACTTTATAATATTCATTAACAACACTATTTTTAATTTAAGAATTTCCAGAATTCTATATACATACAAAACACTTCAAAAATGCTCAAAATCCAATTTTATAAAGGCATATCTTGACATACATTTATGCCTATGACGACATATAACTGTCACATTTTTGGTTTTCAAAGGAAGTGTCTTTTCACTATTTGTAACGTTCCAGAAGCGTTGCAACCTTTCAAATCTTATAAATAGGGGTTGATTTCAAATTTTTTCTTCATTCTTCTTCTCCATTTTCATCTCCGTTCTTTACACTATTGTATTTTCTTATATTTATGATTTCTACACTTATACTCTGTTGAATTCAATTCTATTTATGTAAAATTTCTTCTCTTCGCACTTTCTACTCATTACTCTCTGAATCTAAGTGCTATTGGAGAGTTACAGGGCTATTGTAATTGTTTGGGAAGTATTTGGGTAAACGACGTTTCCTTATAGCCGTGAAATCAAGGAAATGGAGCGGTGTAAACCTTGTAGCCGTGAAATCAAGGGGAATATACTTGATCAAGTATGTGGAATCGGTGTTAACCTTGTAGCCTTGAAATCATGAGGGTTGTACTTGGATATTGATATAGTAATAATACTTTTCGCAATCCAGCATTGTGTGGGACTGGACGTAGGAACAATTCCGAATCAGTATAAAATCCGATGTGTTCGTTCCTTTTCTGCATTTTATTTTTGTTTTTCTTTGTGTATGTGTTTGATTATGTGTCTGTGATTGTTTATGTGGTGTGAGATTCTTATAGTAGATCATATAAGTTTTATATTTTGTTTAATTTCTCAAAAACACTATTCACCCCCCTAGTGTTAGTTTTTCCTTAACGATCCATTCTGCAATCCCTAAAAATTGGTATTAGAGCAAGGTGTTTCAAAAAGTTCATAATCTTATTTTTGAAAAATAGTAATAATGGCAACCAACACTGGTAGCAATAATAGTTCTTTTGTAGAGGGTCAGTCCACCGTTAGACCACCACTATTTAATGGTAGTAATTATTCATATTGGGCATGTAGAATGAAAATATATTTACAATCAGTAGGATTAGACACATGGAATAGCACACAAAATGAGTTTGTTGAACCCATAACTGCTTTTGCACAATGGACAAATGAACAAAAGGCTGCGGCACAAAGCAATTCTAAAGCCATGAATATGTTATTTTGTTCATTAGATAGGAATGAGTTTAATAGAGTGTCAGTACGTAAAAATGCTTCTGAAATTTGGAGAACCTTACAAGTTACTCATAAAGGAACTAGTAAAGTTAAACAAACTAAAATATGAATGTTAGTTAATCAGTTTGTGTTATTCAAAATGAACGAGAATGAGTCTATCTCCGATATGTATTGCAGATTTCAAGAGATAGTGCATTCGTTAACAGCACTTGGAAAACCTTATTCTGAAGAAGATCAAGTCGGAAAAATATTGAGTTCATTGACTCCAAAATTGGATCAGAAAACTTTGGCAATTGAAGAAGCCAATAATGTTAGTGAAATGAGGATTGAAGAGTTAATCTGAAATCAGATGTCTTTTGAAGTCCAGTTATAGAAAAGAAAGGAAAACAAGCCAACTGAGAAGAAATCCATCGCATTTAAAGCAACAACAAATGATTCCAACTCAAGTTGTGAAGATAATGAAGAAGCTGCCTTTATGACAAGACATTTTAGAAAATTTCTGAAATACAGAAGGAAAAATTATTCTCAAAATAATAATTAAGGAAGTTCAAGAAGAAAGGATGATAGGTGTTATAACTGCAACAAACCAGGCCATATAAGGAGAATGTGTCCAGATCCAAATAAGTCGACTCAACAAACAAACAACAACAATTCATCAAGAAATAGAAAGAAAGCATATGCAGTAACATTAAATGATTCAGATTCATCATCAAGTGATGAAGAGTTAGAAATCGGAAATTCAAATCTAAAAACCGTTTAAGCTTTAATTAATTTTTAAACTTTCTTTGGTTGAATGGTTACTTTGTTTGTTTTTAATTTAAAAATTAAAATTTAAAATTCAAACTTGAAATTTAAAATTTAAAATTAAAATTTGAAATTCAAAATAATAATATAATAATAAATAATAAATAAAATATATTTTTTATGTTTGTTAGGATTAAAATTATTTCAGGAAAATTTACATCACATTTCACAAAAATCAAATTTTCTTTGAAAATAAGTACATATGTCTATATGTCGACGTGTCTGACCAATAATTTAAAATTTAAAATTTGAATTTCAAAGGTTTAAACTTTCAAACTTCCCTCCGACTTTTCACCAACTCCCAAGGTCTGAAAAGGTATCATTGACTTCTGAAAAGTTGTGCCTATTTAATTCATATCCATTTAATTTCTATGTATGCACCTATTCTCACTACCTTCCTTCACAATTCAAAACAATATTCTTCATATCTATTCTCTTCAAAACTATCAATTCAATGGCTTCCTCAAGTTCATCTCAGAAATTGAAGTTAACCAAAATTATCAAAGACTATCTCCATAATGACAAAGAAGCTATCAAAAACCTATGTTAACTATGTAGCAAACGCTAAAGTTAATACAGGTTCTTTCGCCGTCTTTGGAAACTTTCCTTCTTATGATCTTATTTATCTCTTTCAACACAATGAAGTCGTGAGTCTAATTGACTCACAGGATAATGATGAAGTGTGTTATCCTAAGCTTGTCAAGATGTTCTATGTGAATCTTAATAGCGGATTTTATGAAGGCAATGAAGACCAAATTTGGAGTAGCATCAAAGGCACGCAAATTGTTCTCAATGCCTAAGTCTTGGGCTATATTGTAAATTGTAGAAGAGGCTCGGATTTTTTGGATTTCATTATCGATGAAACCGATTTAGAGACTTGTCACGACATATTCAAAAGCGATGCTCAAATGGATTTCAAAAATCGCTTTTTCCGTCCAAATACAAGAATTGTCAACCTTCTCCTCCAACATACCATCACTCCTCGTTTCAGAAACTTCAATAATCCAATTCTCAAATTCCAAAAAGATCTCTTTTCTTTGATTGGTGGCTATTATATCAATTGGGCCGATATGATCTTAAAAGAGATCAAGCCCATAGAAATGTCATCAAGAGAAAACACTCTCTACTATGAAGTTTATCTCACCCGCATTTTAAAATATTTTGGAGTTGATCTTCATGGAGAAGAATTTATGCCAAGGAAACTGTGACGACCCGCAACTTCCCCGTAAAGGAAAGCGTCGGATAGTTCGAGAACAAACCACAACAGAACGCATACAGAAGAACATTTCATTGTATATTACAACAATGCATCAGATTACAAGAATATACAGAGTATAAATGAATATTACACAGAAATATCAGAGATTTAAATTACATTTAAATACATAGCAGCGGAAAATAATACAATACACAACTAGAAGAAGATATACGGATACAAAGCTTTCCGGATATCGTTCCAGCTGTAAACCAGGATCCTGTGAATATAAATCTGCAAAACCAAAACTACTAGCTGCCCGTGTCAAAATAGGGGCACCCAGAGTTTAGGTTAAAACAATAAACTCCAGGTCAGTCATGTGACTGGTGTGAGAACTAAAACAGTTATTAATCTTTATTTTCAAAGTTAGGTAAATCAAGGGACCACGCCGTATAACACGGAACGGGTTTCCTCCCAAGAATACCAGTGCATAAAACAAACAGCGCAATGCTAAATAAAGAAAGATGAAGCTGTTATAAGACCCAGGTCCTATCACACAATGCAACGCAAGCCGGGGGATAGGGTTTTCCCTTATAACAGCCAAAGAATGCTTGATACGTTTAAAACAAATCATTTGATACTATAATAAGTGCATAGTGCATAAAACAACTTCAAATCATAAGTATCAATCATAGGCGGCATGGGTACCATATATCATGTCGCCATATATAGGTTTACAAATAAAACCGCAAAGTCACGTATTTGGAAATTGGGTTTCCATCTATGAACCGAGGCTAGGGTCAAGATCCTCAACCGATTCGAGACTGCCTAACCCGAGTCTCAGGCAAGCGCGCAGGCAAGCCTTGGATCGTCAGGGCCGGTCCACACGGAGTGGATTAAAATGCCTGAGCACTACGTTTCGCCGCCCTTTGGGGCGTAAGCGAGCCAACTAAATGACTCCATCGGTTCGAGAACGACCGATCAATCCGAGGCGCCTCGCAACAGCAACAACCACATAAGTCAAACTCGTCAGGGCGTGTAAAACCACTGACGCCACTTTTTAGCTAGGAGGAAACGTATGCCCTCCCTGAGGTCCGTCTCCCGTTTTTGGTCCATACCTGGTGTGAAACACGCGAGGTAAACGTTACACAAAGCTACGCCACAAAGGCCGTGCTTTGATCATCACCACGAGACTTTGCTTTTCAACAGAAGCCTCGATCATTTGCATCTTAGCATGCCACACAGGCAAACCACTCTATGCAACCGATATCAGTCACACAGAATGAAATCCAATGTCAGACACACAGTCCATTTACAAGTCCGTTCTGGGTCTGAACGAAACCGGAGGCACCTCGTACCCCGCATATCCATCGATCTCCAAGTACGTCTGGACGATCACTAACTGTTTCCATCTTCTTGGGTGTACAGCCCAATCAAGATCATCAGTAATTACCCAAACGACGTGAAAACCTCCGGTCTTCGACCATCGTCTTCATCTTCGACTTATCGTCGTATCAGTTATTCAGAATGGGATGAACCCGGTCTTTCCGAATAACTCGCGTATATTATAAATAAGTGTTACACAAACACAACATACGCCTCATTCCAATTCATTAGTCACTAACCGTAAATTAATCAAGAGAATAATTCCCCAAATATTAACCCCGAAGGCCGAAACCAACATCAGATCAATATCCAGAAAACCATTCTACTTAGCTAACCGACAGTTAGTTTCTAAATTTCACGTTCAAATCTAATTAAAGATTTAACTATCGCCTGGAGCAAAACTGGTGATACTCCACTCTCGATCTTTTCAATCTAATTAAAGATTCATTAAAACTCCACTTAGTTTTAATCTGTGACTGGGTTAAAGAATCAGTGTCATTTAAAACACGGTTCACGATAAACCCAAAGTCACATCCCATTAATTATCGGGTTAAAGAACAAGTGTTATTTAAAACACTGTTCACGATAAACCCAAAAATCAATATCCATTCAATTCCAATTAAATATTATTTAATTGGTACACTTCATTAAATCTAAATAAAAAGATTTAATCTTTTCTCAACTGGGTTCAAGAACAGTGTTAGTGAAGACACCATTCACGACAAACCCAAATCACATTCGATTAATTATCGGGTTAAAGAACAAGTGTTATTTAAAACACTGTTCACGATAAACCCAAAAATCAATACCAATTCAATTCCAATTAAATATCATTTAATTGGTACACTTCATTAAATCTAAATAAAAAGATTTAATCTTTTCTCAACTGGGTTCAAGAACAGTGTTAGTGAAGACACCATTCACGACAAACCCAAATCACATTCGATTAATTATCGGGTTAAAGAACAAGTGTTATTTAAAACACTGTTCACGATAAACCCAAAAATCAATACCAATTCAATTCCAATTAAATATCATTTAATTGGTACACTTCATTAAATCTAAATAAAAAGATTTAATCTTTTCTCAACTGGGTTCAAGAACAGTGTTAGTGAAGACACCATTCACGACAAACCCAAATCACATTCGATATTCAATACAAGGCTCTGAATAGAAAATATATCGGCTTATATTCAATATCGAATTCTACGACTAACAAATGTCGTATTGGAAATAACGATATGAATATATATCTTTCAAATTTCCATAACAACACCTGTATAATCACGAATTCCAACATCGAAATATTCCGAAGACAATTTCGATTCAAATCCACTCCAATGCAATCATTGGAAATTTTGGTTATTTTCAAAACCATTTCAAATTCAATTTATTTATTTAAAAATAAATAGAATTATAATTCTAGTTCAAAACTAGTTCATTTCGATAAAAATCTATTTTTATCTTTTCAAATATGGAGTTTTTCATCCCAAACTTTCACAAATCATTTCTTATGATTTTACACAAATTATTACTATTTTTAATAATTTTATCAAGGCCCGTACAGTCGATTTCCAACAACGGCCATCGAACTGCACTTACAGCGACCTTTTTCGAATTTGATTTGGACGTATCTCCAAATCCAACCGTTAGATTTCAAATTTCTAACATTCATTAGAAAGCTCTTTTCGATACGAACCCAACGGTTCCGGTTTTAGGAGAATCCGACGGTCGGATCTCCCGTAATGTCCGTTTGAAATAAATGGTCGAAATTCACGAACTGCCGCGGCGCGGCGCGTTCTATTCAGGCCATTATATTATATATATAATATATATATAATATATATTTCATCGATTTCTATTTAAAACGAATTATATAAATAGTTTCGAATTCGTTTCAAAAACAATTTCAACTTCCTTTTCAATTCAAATCAAAATTGAATTCTTCTTTATAAATTCGTTTTAAAATTCATTTCTATTCAATTCAAATTTCAATTCAATTTGAATTCATTTCAATTTGTTTTCAATTCAATTCGAAATCGTTTTCAATTCAATTCATTTCGAAATCGTTTTCAATTCAATTCATTTCGAAATCGTTTTCAATTCAATTCGAATTCGTTTTCAATTCAATTCATTTCGAAATCGTTTTCAATTCAATTCGAATTCGTTTTCAATTCAATTCATTTCGAAATCGTTTTCAATTCAATTCATTTCGAAATCGTTTTCAATTGATATAAATATCGTTCACGTCAAAATGGCGTCAATCTAATCAACACGGCTTCATATATTCCTTTATTTTCAAATATTCTATTTCAAATATTTCTTTTTCAAATATTTCTTTTTCAAAACTGGAATGAGGCCCAATCAATTACCATATAAAATTAATTATATGGATTTTCATACAACACATGTATATAATAGCATTGAAAATAATCAACCATCAACCAAAGTGCACTACACTGTATAAGCATCAAATATAGATATTCAACGCTTATAACAGCCTGTCAATCAATCGATCGACATATTTAATCAATCAGGATGAGTGAACTTCAAATTTCATCCCAACACCCGTGTGGGGTTTCAAACAATCAAACACAGATTTTATTCGTGCAGTTGGGCGATGTGTAAAATTTATCGTCCCAATCCATATCAGTCAAATCAGTGTACATAAACAAACCGTCTGGTTTGTAAATGAATATTTTATTTTATTCACATTCACGTTAAAAACTATATTTTTAACGATAAAATATTTATTCCAACACATGAATTTTCTTTTCAGTTCATTTATTCAATAAATGACATTTTTATTTTTCTAACATATTTTAGAAAATTTCGGCGGCATAACGGCACGATACTAGAAACGGGACAAGGCCTAGCCTTATCCCCGGTCTAGTGAAGGCCCACGCCATTCACACATCAATCAAATCAATTTCATCTCACCAAACAATTCAATTCAAACAAATAATTCAACTAACCTATGCAACCAAACAAACAAGTCCATGGTCTGTGGACGGGTGTCGGGTGCTACTAAGCACCGTCTGCATCCTAGTATATATATATAATTAGAAAAGAAAACGAAAGGTGAGAAATTCTCACATATAGCTATCCTAGCTCCACGGCTCTTCATTGATAGAAAACTTCATCGCTATCGCATCTTCGTCATCTTCGTTGCCCAAGGCCACTATATATATAAAAATCGAATTTTTATTTCGCTATTCAATATATAAAAATCGAATTTTTTATTTCAAAGTTCAATATATAAAAATCGAGTTTTTATTCCACTATTTCTATTTACAAAACAAAGTATGTTTTTTTTCTATCTTCAAACAAAGTATGTTTTTTTTTTCTCTATTTTCAAAACCATATCTTTTTATTTCTATTTTCTGAAAAATAAGTTACTGCTTATTTATTTAAAATCAGTTTTTCTTTTATTAAAAATGCAGTTTTTTTTTTCCTTTTAGAAAAATGCAGTTTTTATTTTATTCTTTTTTTTTAATATGCAGTTTTTCCTTTTACAAAATGCAGTTTTTATTTTCTTTTTCAAAATGCAGTTTTGCCTTTTTCAAAACAGTTTTTAAATTATTTTTCAAAACAGTTTTTAATTTCTTTTTCAAAACAGTTTTTAATATTTATTTTATAAAATCAAATCAGTTTTAAATATAAAATCAAAACAGTTTTAAATATAAAATCAAAACAGTTTTAAATATAAAATCAAAACAGTTTTAAATATAAAATCAAAACAGTTTTTACTGAATAAATAAAATAATAAAAAAAAGAAATGCTCACCGATCTGCGAAGAAGGGGAGGGGAAAGAAGAGGTCGTCGGCGGCTTCCAGGGGCTCGCGGTGGCGTTCGAACCGTCGTGGCAGGAGGCGCTGGCTTCCTCGTCGGCGTCGAGGGCTTCAAGGGGGGGGGGGGCGCGGCTTCTTCGTCGATGCGATCTCGAGGGGGGCGACAGCTCTGATTGAAGGAGGAGGAGGGCGGCTTCGTGGGTGCGATCGATGGAGGCGGTGATGATTGGAGGGAGGGGCGGCGATCCGATTTAGGTTTTTAGGGTTTTTGTTTTTTTTTTTCTTCTGAAAATAAAAGGGAACGGGGGGGGGGGGCCAGTGAAGATAAGAGGGAGGGAGGGAAATTAAAATAATATATATATATATATTTTTTTTTTTTTTTTTTTTAAATTTGTAAAAAAGGTTGACTTTTACATACGACCTCGAAACGAGGTCCACCGCCTGTCGTCCATAGCGTTTTACCCCCATTCCGAACACAATGGGATATGTATCGCAAGCTGGTTTGATCATTACAATCGGTTTCCTTTTGAATTTACATTTAAATCACTATATTGAATTTTAAACGCACATTTCAAATTACCGGGGTCACATACTAACTAGAAAAATTCCAGAAAAATATTTTCTAGCTTCGTATTGACGATACGGTCCTAACAAAACTAGTTTCGTCGAATTCTGAGACCGTTTGCAAAATGGCCAATTTCCTGTCGATTAAATTCAACAGAAACTGGTCAAACGCGTTTTCTTTTGCCACGCTCACATATTGATTCGAAAAATTATGAAATTTGAAACCTAGCAATAATTTGACACTGCGGACCCAACAAAACTGGTTTCGTCGAAATCCGAGGTCGTTTGCAAAATGTCCATTTTTAAGGGCCTTATATATATAAAAATATATATAAATCCCACAGCGACTATTTCTAATTTTAAACTGGACATATCTTATCATTCCTAAGATGAAATCTCAGTTTGTTAACTTCGTTACAAAGATATAGTTATACAGATTCAAATATTTCTTGTTTCGTTCAATTCTGACCTATATTGAATTCTGTATATTCATTTGAAATTAGAAATCGAATTTTCGAACTACCGCGCCATTTTCAATTCCTTTTATAATTATATATAATTATTTTATATTCTAACGACGACGCGTATAATATATACGTTCGAATTCTATTCAAAATAAATTTCTCGTCGATTATATTTAAAATAATCTATTTTAAATATTCAAAATTCGCTATAATGGCCAAAATAAAAATTTTAAACTGGCCCAGATTTTCGGGTTGTTACAATCTCCCCCACTTAAAACTTTTCGTCCCCGAAAAGGAACAAAGTCGAAAGTGGTTTGATTATTCAACACTACGCTCGATCTGGCTTCCATTCTCCAACTCTTTAGTTTCTGAGAATTTTCAAAATTTCAAAAATTTGGCTAACACCCTAAATTTTTGAAAAATTTCGCCATAACCTCCCCTGCACCGGGAGCATCGGGGAATTTCAAATAGCTTCCCCGGTCCTTCAGATCTCAAAAAGAAAAAGAAAAAGCCAAGCGGCTAGCCAATAGGCTCACAAAATCATCATCACCCAAACAAAACAGGAAATTATGTAGTAAACATGTACCTATTTGTCGGGCAAACAAATTTTATTCTCTGGCTCTAGCCTCCTTGCTATGACCTGTTCAATGTAAGTATATGTATATGCAAGCAAATGCGACCAAATTTCAATACAATTCAATATTTGATTCAGTTAGGCTAAATGGTTCAAAATTAGCAAACAAATAAACAAACAACACAAACATCAATCAATTAGTGAATTAGAGTTTCAAATTCATAATTTTGATACATAGTCAAAAATCAGATTTTTGATGCCAAATCACAACAATAGGCCCTATCTAATTTTGGTTCTCACACCAGTCAATAGGAAATATATAGAAATCTCACTTTCGTTGCTCGAAAATAAATACTGGCGACAGTGCCCCATCACCAGAATTACTCCCGGGCACTAGAGGGATTCTATATCTACCCAATATATTAAAACTTCGAACACACGTTTGCAAGACATATATGCAAAATCTTTATATATCGGATTGTCCTAATCAATATAAAATAAATAATCAAATACGAATAATTGATTTAAATTTTCAAAACGAAATTTGTTTTCATTTGAAAGAAATATACTCTTCACACTCGTTCTAGGATACTACTGATCCTATCTCTAACGAGTCATTCCCATTGGATATTACTAATCCAATATCTGATGAATTCTTTCGTATAGTTCTAATGTGCCTTGTTCTCTGAGCTTTGTAAACCAAAGCTCTGATACCAACTGTGTCGGCAAGGAATTTCGCTCGGTCCGAACCAGTCGCTAAACCGATCCAGGCCGTTCGAAACACCCTATCGTTTTGAGAACAGGACAAAACAGAACGCATACAGAAGAACATTTCATTGTATATTACAACAATGCATCAGATTACAAGAATATACAGAGTATAAATGAATATTACACAGAAATATCAGAGATTTAAATTACATTTAAATACATAGCAGCGGAAAATAATACAATACACAACTAGAAGAAGATATACGGATACAAAGCTTTCCGGATATCGTTCCAGCTGTAAACCAGGATCCTGTGAATATAAATCTGCAAAACCAAAACTACTAGCTGCCCGTGTCAAAATAGGGGCACCCAGAGTTTAGGTTAAAACAATAAACTCCAGGTCAGTCATGTGACTGGTGTGAGAACTAAAACAGTTATTAATCTTTATTTTCAAAGTTAGGTAAATCAAGGGACCACGCCGTATAACACGGAACGGGTTTCCTCCCAAGAATACCAGTGCATAAAACAAACAGCGCAATGCTAAATAAAGAAAGATGAAGCTGTTATAAGACCCAGGTCCTATCACACAATGCAACGCAAGCCGGGGGATAGGGTTTTCCCTTATAACAGCCAAAGAATGCTTGATACGTTTAAAACAAATCATTTGATACTATAATAAGTGCATAGTGCATAAAACAACTTCAAATCATAAGTATCAATCATAGGCGGCATGGGTACCATATATCATGTCGCCATATATAGGTTTACAAATAAAACCGCAAAGTCACGTATTTGGAAATTGGGTTTCCATCTATGAACCGAGGCTAGGGTCAAGATCCTCAACCGATTCGAGACTGCCTAACCCGAGTCTCAGGCAAGCGCGCAGGCAAGCCTTGGATCGTCAGGGCCGGTCCACACGGAGTGGATTAAAATGCCTGAGCACTACGTTTCGCCGCCCTTTGGGGCGTAAGCGAGCCAACTAAATGACTCCATCGGTTCGAGAACGACCGATCAATCCGAGGCGCCTCGCAACAGCAACAACCACATAAGTCAAACTCGTCAGGGCGTGTAAAACCACTGACGCCACTTTTTAGCTAGGAGGAAACGTATGCCCTCCCTGAGGTCCGTCTCCCGTTTTTGGTCCATACCTGGTGTGAAACACGCGAGGTAAACGTTACACAAAGCTACGCCACAAAGGCCGTGCTTTGATCATCACCACGAGACTTTGCTTTTCAACAGAAGCCTCGATCATTTGCATCTTAGCATGCCACACAGGCAAACCACTCTATGCAACCGATATCAGTCACACAGAATGAAATCCAATGTCAGACACACAGTCCATTTACAAGTCCGTTCTGGGTCTGAACGAAACCGGAGGCACCTCGTACCCCGCATATCCATCGATCTCCAAGTACGTCTGGACGATCACTAACTGTTTCCATCTTCTTGGGTGTACAGCCCAATCAAGATCATCAGTAATTACCCAAACGACGTGAAAACCTCCGGTCTTCGACCATCGTCTTCATCTTCGACTTATCGTCGTATCAGTTATTCAGAATGGGATGAACCCGGTCTTTCCGAATAACTCGCGTATATTATAAATAAGTGTTACACAAACACAACATACGCCTCATTCCAATTCATTAGTCACTAACCGTAAATTAATCAAGAGAATAATTCCCCAAATATTAACCCCGAAGGCCGAAACCAACATCAGATCAATATCCAGAAAACCATTCTACTTAGCTAACCGACAGTTAGTTTCTAAATTTCACGTTCAAATCTAATTAAAGATTTAACTATCGCCTGGAGCAAAACTGGTGATACTCCACTCTCGATCTTTTCAATCTAATTAAAGATTCATTAAAACTCCACTTAGTTTTAATCTGTGACTGGGTTAAAGAATCAGTGTCATTTAAAACACGGTTCACGATAAACCCAAAGTCACATCCCATTAATTATCGGGTTAAAGAACAAGTGTTATTTAAAACACTGTTCACGATAAACCCAAAAATCAATATCCATTCAATTCCAATTAAATATTATTTAATTGGTACACTTCATTAAATCTAAATAAAAAGATTTAATCTTTTCTCAACTGGGTTCAAGAACAGTGTTAGTGAAGACACCATTCACGACAAACCCAAATCACATTCGATTAATTATCGGGTTAAAGAACAAGTGTTATTTAAAACACTGTTCACGATAAACCCAAAAATCAATACCAATTCAATTCCAATTAAATATCATTTAATTGGTACACTTCATTAAATCTAAATAAAAAGATTTAATCTTTTCTCAACTGGGTTCAAGAACAGTGTTAGTGAAGACACCATTCACGACAAACCCAAATCACATTCGATTAATTATCGGGTTAAAGAACAAGTGTTATTTAAAACACTGTTCACGATAAACCCAAAAATCAATACCAATTCAATTCCAATTAAATATCATTTAATTGGTACACTTCATTAAATCTAAATAAAAAGATTTAATCTTTTCTCAACTGGGTTCAAGAACAGTGTTAGTGAAGACACCATTCACGACAAACCCAAATCACATTCGATATTCAATACAAGGCTCTGAATAGAAAATATATCGGCTTATATTCAATATCGAATTCTACGACTAACAAATGTCGTATTGGAAATAACGATATGAATATATATCTTTCAAATTTCCATAACAACACCTGTATAATCACGAATTCCAACATCGAAATATTCCGAAGACAATTTCGATTCAAATCCACTCCAATGCAATCATTGGAAATTTTGGTTATTTTCAAAACCATTTCAAATTCAATTTATTTATTTAAAAATAAATAGAATTATAATTCTAGTTCAAAACTAGTTCATTTCGATAAAAATCTATTTTTATCTTTTCAAATATGGAGTTTTTCATCCCAAACTTTCACAAATCATTTCTTATGATTTTACACAAATTATTACTATTTTTAATAATTTTATCAAGGCCCGTACAGTCGATTTCCAACAACGGCCATCGAACTGCACTTACAGCGACCTTTTTCGAATTTGATTTGGACGTATCTCCAAATCCAACCGTTAGATTTCAAATTTCTAACATTCATTAGAAAGCTCTTTTCGATACGAACCCAACGGTTCCGATTTTAGGAGAATCCGACGGTCGGATCTCCCGTAATGTCCGTTTGAAATAAATGGTCGAAATTCACGAACTGCCGCGGCGCGGCGCGTTCTATTCAGGCCATTATATTATATATATAATATATATATAATATATATTTCATCGATTTCTATTTAAAACGAATTATATAAATAGTTTCGAATTCGTTTCAAAAACAATTTCAACTTCCTTTTCAATTCAAATCAAAATTGAATTCTTCTTTATAAATTCGTTTTAAAATTCATTTCTATTCAATTCAAATTTCAATTCAATTTGAATTCATTTCAATTTGTTTTCAATTCAATTCGAAATCGTTTTCAATTCAATTCATTTCGAAATCGTTTTCAATTCAATTCATTTCGAAATCGTTTTCAATTCAATTCGAATTCGTTTTCAATTCAATTCATTTCGAAATCGTTTTCAATTCAATTCGAATTCGTTTTCAATTCAATTCATTTCGAAATCGTTTTCAATTCAATTCATTTCGAAATCGTTTTCAATTGATATAAATATCGTTCACGTCAAAATGGCGTCAATCTAATCAACACGGCTTCATATATTCCTTTATTTTCAAATATTCTATTTCAAATATTTCTTTTTCAAATATTTCTTTTTCAAAACTGGAATGAGGCCCAATCAATTACCATATAAAATTAATTATATGGATTTTCATACAACACATGTATATAATAGCATTGAAAATAATCAACCATCAACCAAAGTGCACTACACTGTATAAGCATCAAATATAGATATTCAACGCTTATAACAGCCTGTCAATCAATCGATCGACATATTTAATCAATCAGGATGAGTGAACTTCAAATTTCATCCCAACACCCGTGTGGGGTTTCAAACAATCAAACACAGATTTTATTCGTGCAGTTGGGCGATGTGTAAAATTTATCGTCCCAATCCATATCAGTCAAATCAGTGTACATAAACAAACCGTCTGGTTTGTAAATGAATATTTTATTTTATTCACATTCACGTTAAAAACTATATTTTTAACGATAAAATATTTATTCCAACACATGAATTTTCTTTTCAGTTCATTTATTCAATAAATGACATTTTTATTTTTCTAACATATTTTAGAAAATTTCGGCGGCATAACGGCACGATACTAGAAACGGGACAAGGCCTAGCCTTATCCCCGGTCTAGTGAAGGCCCACGCCATTCACACATCAATCAAATCAATTTCATCTCACCAAACAATTCAATTCAAACAAATAATTCAACTAACCTATGCAACCAAACAAACAAGTCCATGGTCTGTGGACGGGTGTCGGGTGCTACTAAGCACCGTCTGCATCCTAGTATATATATATAATTAGAAAAGAAAACGAAAGGTGAGAAATTCTCACATATAGCTATCCTAGCTCCACGGCTCTTCATTGATAGAAAACTTCATCGCTATCGCATCTTCGTCATCTTCGTTGCCCAAGGCCACTATATATATAAAAATCGAATTTTTATTTCGCTATTCAATATATAAAAATCGAATTTTTTATTTCAAAGTTCAATATATAAAAATCGAGTTTTTATTCCACTATTTCTATTTACAAAACAAAGTATGTTTTTTTTCTATCTTCAAACAAAGTATGTTTTTTTTTTCTCTATTTTCAAAACCATATCTTTTTATTTCTATTTTCTGAAAAATAAGTTACTGCTTATTTATTTAAAATCAGTTTTTCTTTTATTAAAAATGCAGTTTTTTTTTTCCTTTTAGAAAAATGCAGTTTTTATTTTATTCTTTTTTTTTTAATATGCAGTTTTTCCTTTTACAAAATGCAGTTTTTATTTTCTTTTTCAAAATGCAGTTTTGCCTTTTTCAAAACAGTTTTTAAATTATTTTTCAAAACAGTTTTTAATTTCTTTTTCAAAACAGTTTTTAATATTTATTTTATAAAATCAAATCAGTTTTAAATATAAAATCAAAACAGTTTTAAATATAAAATCAAAACAGTTTTAAATATAAAATCAAAACAGTTTTAAATATAAAATCAAAACAGTTTTTACTGAATAAATAAAATAATAAAAAAAAGAAATGCTCACCGATCTGCGAAGAAGGGGAGGGGAAAGAAGAGGTCGTCGGCGGCTTCCAGGGGCTCGCGGTGGCGTTCGAACCGTCGTGGCAGGAGGCGCTGGCTTCCTCGTCGGCGTCGAGGGCTTCAAGGGGGGGGGGGCGCGGCTTCTTCGTCGATGCGATCTCGAGGGGGGCGACAGCTCTGATTGAAGGAGGAGGAGGGCGGCTTCGTGGGTGCGATCGATGGAGGCGGTGATGATTGGAGGGAGGGGCGGCGATCCGATTTAGGTTTTTAGGGTTTTTGTTTTTTTTTTCTTCTGAAAATAAAAGGGAACGGGGGGGGGGCCAGTGAAGATAAGAGGGAGGGAGGGAAATTAAAATAATATATATATATATATATATATTTTTTTTTTTTTTTAAATTTGTAAAAAGGTTGACTTTTACATACGACCTCGAAACGAGGTCCACCGCCTGTCGTCCATAGCGTTTTACCCCCATTCCGAACACAATGGGATATGTATCGCAAGCTGGTTTGATCATTACAATCGGTTTCCTTTTGAATTTACATTTAAATCACTATATTGAATTTTAAACGCACATTTCAAATTACCGGGGTCACATACTAACTAGAAAAATTCCAGAAAAATATTTTCTAGCTTCGTATTGACGATACGGTCCTAACAAAACTAGTTTCGTCGAATTCTGAGACCGTTTGCAAAATGGCCAATTTCCTGTCGATTAAATTCAACAGAAACTGGTCAAACGCGTTTTCTTTTGCCACGCTCACATATTGATTCGAAAAATTATGAAATTTGAAACCTAGCAATAATTTGACACTGCGGACCCAACAAAACTGGTTTCGTCGAAATCCGAGGTCATTTGCAAAATGTCCATTTTTAAGGGCCTTATATATATAAAAATATATATAAATCCCACAGCGACTATTTCTAATTTTAAACTGGACATATCTTATCATTCCTAAGATGAAATCTCAGTTTGTTAACTTCGTTACAAAGATATAGTTATACAGATTCAAATATTTCTTGTTTCGTTCAATTCTGACCTATATTGAATTCTGTATATTCATTTGAAATTAGAAATCGAATTTTCGAACTACCGCGCCATTTTCAATTCCTTTTATAATTATATATAATTATTTTATATTCTAACGACGACGCGTATAATATATACGTTCGAATTCTATTCAAAATAAATTTCTCGTCGATTATATTTAAAATAATCTATTTTAAATATTCAAAATTCGCTATAATGGCCAAAATAAAAATTTTAAACTGGCCCAGATTTTCGGGTTGTTACAGAAAGTGTTTGGCTCTTCAAGCATACATCTCATGCAAATTCATTTCACTTTCCAACCATATGAGTCATTCAAAGCCAAACAAACTCGAATTCAACAAGAACAAGCGCAATGGAAGTCGAAGAAGAAGAAGAAACTTCTTTAGAAAGTGTTGAGTGTCCCATCAACACTAGACACATTTCCAAAGATATGATTGTTAAAAATCAAGTGAAGATTGTCAATAATCAAAAGAAGCTTAAAAAGAATTTTTCAAAAATGACTAAGTTCATGGTCAAGATTGGACGAAAACTTTGAATCTCATCTTTCTCCTCATCATCCGCTAAAAACTAGTCCATCTAGTTTAATGTATCGTTACATATTCACTTGTATTTGCTTTCGAATCTCGTATTTAGTGTGTCTTAACTAGTTAGATGTATTTGCTTTTATGAAGTAATGAATGAAGTTTTATTTATGCTAAAGTCATCTTCAAATTATTGTAAAAACTTAAGAATTAATTATAATATAATACAAGGTCAAAAAATTCAAAATTTGAAAATTTCCAAAAATTTTAATAGGATATTCGACATACATAATTATATATGTCGACATATAACTGCTAAATTTTCAAAACTTTTCAAAATTTAAAATTAAATAACTATCTCATATTCATTCAAAATCCAACGAATTCCAGACCTTATTTAAGCCTATTTCTTCTAGAAAACTTCATTATTTTTTGTCTACTTCTTCGCTATCCATTTCTTCTCAAATCCATGGAAAATCCAATCCATAACTTAAGCGAAAATCTTGAAGAAACGTTGAATTCCTTCAAGAACATTCTCTCTATAATACTACAAAACCAACGTCATCCTGAATTAAGCCAAATAAAGATGTTTGAACAACAAGAGAAGCATTTTAATGCAATACGGTGGCTAATCTCCTCTCTTTTCAGATATGAAGATAATAATCTCGCTAAAGCACCACCAACCAAAGAGGATGAAGATTCGGAAGTCATCAAGAAGGATCCAATCATTGGAGAAGACGGTTCGGTAGAAGTACCAACAAACATTTAATTGTTTGGTATGATTGATTTTCTTATATTTGTTTGATTTGGATTCTATGACTTAAAACTTGTATATATTAGACATATGGTGTGGTGTGCTTGATTTGGTTTGTAAATATAACTTATAACATATGGAATTATGATTGGTTTGTTTATATAATTAGTATTGATTATTGTATAATCATAAATTTAAGGGGAGTATATCTCTTTAGTATAAGGGGGAGTACTTTACTCTAGTATAGAATATATATATATATATATATATATATATATATATATATATAGGACTCAAGAGGAGTAATTTACTTTGGTATAGGAATTATTTAGATAGTTATGGGATTTAGGGGGAGTATTCTTAGAATTTCTTTTTGATAATGCCAAAGGGGGAGAAATTATAAAATATAGAATTAGTTTATAGGATTCATATAGACAGGGGAGTATTAGAAAGATCATCATCAACAGGTATGTACAGGTATGATATTTTATAAACTAAGGTTGTCATCATCAAAAAGGGGGAGTTTGTTGGAGAATGGATTTTTGATGACAACAACCTTATTTCAATATTAATTGATTATAAAATATATGCTAACACCTTTATCTAGAATATATATATATATATATATATGCATATGCAAGATTTATATACATGAATTATTATCGAAGACTGTACAGTTTAAAGATTCAGAATTCAGAAATGATTCAAGACTCATGAGTAATCAAGATTTCAAGAGTTCAAGGGTTCAAAATAAATATAGTAATAAAGTCTAGTTATGTAACCTCTGAATAGCACTCTAGGTTCAAATTCAAATTCTGATTTTCAATTTTTGATTTCAAATTCTATTCTATCTTCAATCTTTATTTTCTCTATTTTATTTTCTACATTTTACTCTCTGTATTTTACTTTGATTTTAAACTCAAGTTTTATAAGTTTATACATTATATACTTTATATTTATATAGTTTTAAACTCTATAATTTTATAAATATGTTTGTATAGTTTATATTTATGTTTTCATAGGATTTTCTACTTTATAATATTCATTTACAACACTATATTTTAATTCAAGATGTTAGTCTTCTTTGCGACCAGTCTACCCAAAGTCTAAGTACTCACGGTTGGATGGAAAAAGGCTTCATACACTCACAAGCTCATAATAAGGACCCTGGCTCGTGGACCCCGACTTGTGGACCCTGGCTCGTGGTCCCCGATTCGTGGACCTTGGCTGGTGAACATCGAGAACAAAAGCAAGACTTGGTCAAGACCCATGATCACCACTCTCTGAAAAGCATGGATCTTCTGCCACGTGTAACGAACCGCCTCGGTAACTGCCTCTCCACTTACTCACGAACCGCTCCGAGGTTTCCGGGATGAGCGCCACGTCCCACCTACAAAATTTTCCTATAGATAACCCAAGAGCTGACGGCTCTCCTTCGGCTCAGAGCACGGCTCGCCATACATTTTGGCCTACAACAATCATCAAGACTTATCGATTGATATTCGGCAGTTAGTCTAAGGATATCAATAGCAAAGTGGCAAGGACTGAGATTCTTCCAAGATCCATAACACCTATTTATTGATGTTATTCAATATGAGGAGCTATTGAAGAGATTCAACATGATGGCTACAACAATATACGAGACAATGATTGTTTCCTAGTAATGTTCACTGCCATAGCTCCGATGGTGTATAGATTTCACCAATGCAACAGATAATGTTCCTAAACTAATAGTAACCATCTGGTTTACATGATTTAAACCTGTCCAACTAGCAGAATTCCAGATGGCATTGATATGAAGCAGTGCAGTCACTATTCCCGAAGATGACTCGGATGATCTTAGCGACGATGGTTCTCAATTATGGGATACTAGCACTAGAAAGTGACTAAGGATCCTAGCATTACAAAGCTACATTTCACTTGTATGACATGGTGGAAAGTCATGCCATCATTCATTATGCCTCAAGATATGGCATGCACAGTGACATCGTTTATTTCCCTTGGAAGGTTGTCCTGAGATAGACATCAACAAGCTCCATTGCTGATTCACCGCCTTGAATGATTCAACAAAATCACTAATCGACTTCCCGCTTAGTGGGAGATATATGCAAATGAAACATCTATTGAACGATGTTTCGGAGTTAGAAAGTGAAGATTCACACTCCCACTCACTTCATCGATAATATGTCAAGTAACTAATGCCCCAGACGCTAGGGGTAATTGGATATTTGAGCATGGATTGCTCGTGATTACATCGTCCGATTCAAAGCTAATACATCATAATTTCACATGACAGACTTCCTTAGTCTTGCCCGAAGATTAGCGAGTTAAAGGTTTGGGACACTCAAGCCTGGATGCTAATTGATTTTATGTGCACCAACCCTTGTCCCTGACCTGGGATCGAAGGCATATCAGCGGATTTATGAGATATAACTATCTCTCCAGCAGCCATGTCCTATTTCCAGGCATTGAAAGCGCAAAATTTTCTATAAGCATGGATCCATTGTTCTTTTGCCAATTGTCAACCTAGCATCCATGTGATGATGTGCTACAATTAATGGTACGGACATGACTCTCTGACACTTGATCCTAGCCCTTGACATGGGAGCAAGAAGGCGATTCAAAGGAGACACGACCTCGTCATTCGCTTATAGTGTCTGCTTAAATGCTCATGTCACTTCAAGACCCCGATCAAGGTTTATTTATTCTTGGGACCGCCGTCCTATGATGGTTTGAAAAAAAATTGTCATCAGCGAAAGATTTTGGTAGCCATCCCCTGGCAGAGACAGGATAAGGCAGAATGAACCGAAAAAGAGCATGCAATGCCATTTACTCTCAGAACGACACACATTCCTTTAACATGACTATTCTTTAACCATGACTCTTATATTTGCAAGCTTTATGAGTTATTGATATAAGTAACTCAGATGAATTAATACGTGGATGGTGTAGGTACCCAGGATTTGATACCGGTTAGATTTCTAACACCCGCACATAGAGTTATAGAGTAATGCTATAATGAGCCCGATTGAACTACTCGTATACAAAGCCACGCCCTCCGCTTGAGGAAAGTTGTATAGCTCAAGGTGGATCCAAGATGACCATCCTCTCCTTGGTCACACATGGCAGACCTCAAGAAAATTGTGCATTAATTGACTTTTGCATTTCAAAATCAGAATCCGATTCCAGATGGATGCAGTTATACCATCTACATGGCTCGATCTTTTGCTCGATGCAACTAGATTATACATATCCAAATGAAGGAGGCAACGTTACCCCTTGATATGTTTACTTTTTAGTCATGCAATCTACTTTTACATGCTTCCTGAGTTATTGACATGACTAACTCTACGATATGAATGATCCAAGTACCCGAAATTCGGTGCCAATCACTACTTCCATAGATCGATTGGAGGATCGCAAAGCCTTGACAGATGTTTTCCGACTGTTTTCCCGAATAAATCTTATCCTCAGAGCATGGATAGAAGTATAAACCAGGGACGAGTGTGATGGGTGTGCCATGATTAAAGACCACTCGATCCGTGACTCTAACTCTCATGATTGGAGAGAGCGTTTAAAGGACGATACTGCAATGTCCGACCAAACTCCATCCCCCGAGTCGACAGGACAAGAGAGACTTGATTATTGCAAACGACCACCTTTACCTATGAATCGTGGATTATGAGGTAGTGCCTCGGTGAGTGTGATCCGACCACTTTCCAGAAAAGCTCCATCCGCCAGATTGAAGCATGGAGTAAGGACTAAAACTGAGTTTGAGAACGACACTCGAGACGGTAGACCTCCGCTCTTGAAATTAAAGTGTAGAAGGAGCCCAGGGGTGAATGACACGATCGTTCGCCTGAATAACTCTAACCCCATGACTTTTGGATGAGTATAAAGGACAAGAAGATAATGTCCGCCACTCTAACTCTCAAGATCCGAGAGAGAGAGAGAGAAAGTATAAAGGACGAGAAGATAAGAGTCCGCAAGGCGTGAAGGTGCACCTAAAGGCCGCCTTAACGCACTCTACCCTTGGCATACGATGGGAGAGTATAAAGATGCCGAGAGTGAGCATCACGAATGGACTCCTGCCCTACTGAAAGATTAGGGACAAGACTGAAAGCTGAGTTTGAACTCTATTCTGGTCGTACGACAGAAGAGTATAAAGGAATTGTGATTAAGTGCCACGAAATGGTTCTTACTCTATTAAAAGATTGGGGGAAGAATGAAAGCTGAGCCCGCACTCCCCATATCAGGGCTGGGGAGCATTACATTGTTAATCCTAATCAATCCCAAACAAGCCCTGGCCAGGAACTTTATTCACGATTGATTGAGAGATACACACACATCCCACCCCTATGATAGCTGCAATATGACATGCTATCTATTTGCAGGAATTTTGCATTTGCAGGGACGCTGGATTGAAACCCCTGTCTGATTTGCGATATGATTTGTTGTTTATTACTTAGCATAGTAATGTTTTGAATACAAACTTGCAAATGTTTGATATTGCAGGAGACTACTTTGTTTATCGAATGCAGATTTACAAAGGATAACTGGTCAAGAATCCGAGGCCCGAACTCGCAACAACAATAGCAGACCAGTAGAAAATAATAAATAGCCACGTCCAAAAGACTGACACTGATGCCCAATGCTAAGCTTCCATCGTGACTCAAGGCGGCGACCGAAAAAAGTCCTTGAGAGTGAATTATTCAATGTCATGCCACGTGACTTAATACTCGCAGCGGGAAGGACCCGGCAAAGTCCTGGAATTCTTGGATTTCTATATGGCCTTAATATGATCTTGAGCGATCGCTGGTTTTCTGGCCTTAATACGATCTGACGGGATCGTGACATTCATGATTTCAATGGATGGAATATTGCTTGGACTATCCAGGACACGTGTTCCATTGTCTATATTAAAAAAGGATGTGATCCGTGTGATCTTAACAGGCCCCTTGAGGACCATGAAATAGATGCAAAGAGAACGTCCATTAGTTGGTCACAACCTATTTCCAGACTGGAAAGCTCAGATGAGGGGGGCAAGTGGGAACATTTGACATGATCACGGTCAGACCTTTCGCCATCTGATGAAAATCCTCGCAGCTTGGACAGAAGACAAGAGATTAGTATGGGATGAGTACCAACAATTCGACTCGCACCCAACTCCGACTCATGGTGCGAGGGGGAGTATGAATCTAGAGAAGAAATGGATTTGAAGTCTACTACTCAACAAAATCCTCATGAGGGGCACGAGATACGAGCCTCAAGCAGCATAGTTCAACTACTCGATGTCTCTACTCAGAGTTGAATGACAGAAGCCTAATTGATGGCTACTGCACATGCGGAACCAAGAATCCCGAGGCTGACCTTCACCTGAATTGAAAGGACGAACAACAATCATCAACTCGCTGGAAATGATAAAATGGAAGTTAAAGCAGTGACGAACTTGGCTCGGTCAAATAGCAACCACCAACTTGGGTTGAGCACGAACCGATTAGCAAGCATGCAGCATGTGACTTCAGTTCAAAATGTTGTGGGTGGAAACATGGGCAATGGAACAACTACCTGCAACATCCTAGATGAGAATGAAAGAATCGCAACAAACTCAGGTAAAGCACGACTAACTTCAGCTCCAACTCGAATGGACACTCAGCACTAGAGCACACTCAACTCCAAGATGGAACAAAACAATTCGAAGAATAAGAACCTGATCAGGTCAAATAACTCGAACCATGATCCGAGGATAGTTTCAACCCGGTGACAAAAAATCAGCAAAGACACCATTGTGATCTTGGATTTGATACTGGGGCACCAGTCCTAACCTTGGCAATACGCGACAACTTCTTGGAGGCAGTTCTCAAGATGATATGGATAATGACAATTACAACCCTTTCACATAGGATATCAGGATCTCCTGTTATTCCCCTGGACTTCAAATTTTCTCTGTAAACAAGAATTGCTCGGAGGCTTTGGTGAACTCTACTACAAGGTAGACAAAATCCCGCAGCAAGAAGGCACTAATGTCGAGACGGATGATTTTGATGCTTTTATGACAAAGAATGGAGTACCATCTGATTCTTGAAATGATAAGGACAAAGGAAAAGCCCTGGAAAAGATCATAAGAATGTACGGTTCCGGAAAGAATCTATTTCACCGATCGAGCCCACAATCTTGTTTCTCAAACTCAATGGAATTGAGCATGAGAAAGAGACTCAACAAGACCATATTTCGAACTATCTGAAGCATGAATGGAAGAGCTTGACTAACTTCATAACGACATTTATTTGCTTGCATTTTGACGAGCCTACTCAACTCCGTGACTGATCCGATGAGAGTAAATAAGTTCATTGGCGCCCGATGAGGCAATCCTCACTATTTGACTAAAGAGAAGGAACAACATCAAAGTGAATGTGATTCGACCACTCACGCACACAAATCATACCCTTACTGACTCGAGAAAGAATGCAGATTAGCTTGGATCAACTTAGAATATTAAATCTGCAACTTTAGCCAGAATCAACGATGGAAAATATAAAGGCTTAAGGATTGGATGTCCCACTGACTTAGCTCAACCCCCACCGATGCTGGAGGTATAAGCACTAACTTCATTTGTCCTCCAATGGCCCTCAGAGCATGAATGTCGATTCGCAAATTGACTTTGAACATGACCATAGCCTGGCACATGACGCAGAGCATATACATTATATCTTTAGAATGTTATAGGATGCATCTTTCCCATTCAAACGAGCCAGCTTATGGATCAAATGTGACTTCAAAGATTCAAATCCCTACTACACTAGATGGATGGTGTGATAAACTTCTCTACTGCCCTACGATTGTGATGATCATATAGGCACTAGTTCACATAAACTTAACAACATCCCTTACTGACTTGTATGTGATCTTTGGATTATGAAATAATCCAGAGCAATTGTGGGTTCCTATAATTATGATTTAATGCAACCACGGATTTATGGTTCTCTATTAATATGGTCTGAAGCGATCGTAGTTTTTCTAGCTTCTTGCATTATGATTCGATTCGATCATGGAATCTTAGATTAATATCCTTATGTCGGGATAGTCCAAGGTCGAGTACAAATGACAGATCCATATGTTAATTCTGATGTGCTTTATCCTAACGGTCCAGATACCAGCTCAGAGCCCAATGATTCTTGAACTACCCTATGATTTGGATGGCTACTTCATACATTGACTCATACGTAAAAGAAAGTATAACTCGATAATGCGCTTGACTTGCGTAAAATGACGACGATGTTTGGCAATGACCTATATGTGTAGAATCACGATAGGGAGCCAATGATCTAGCATGACTTTTAATGAAAGATTTAGACCTTTAGATCCGACAAGGTTTAACAATTACTTGATCATTCCAACTACCACTTCCATCGAATTTGGTCTGACTAGCACCTATAGAAGCAATGCAACAATTTGATAAAGCTTTCTCAAGGACGGTTGACGTTCCAGAAAGATTCGGCTTGACATATTCAAAGCACATCTTATCTACAATAAGATGTATTTTGAGGGGCGAAATGTTAGCCTGCTTTGTGACCAGTCTACCCAAAGTCTAAGTACTCACGGTTGGATGGAAAAAGGCTTCATACACTCATGAGCACATAATAAGGACCCCGGCTCATGGACCTCGGCTCATGAACCGTGGCTCGTGGAACCCGGCTCGAGTCGTGGACCCCTCCACCACTACACGAGAACAAAAGCAAGACTTGGTCAAGACCCACGATCACCACTCTCCAGAAAGCACGGATCTTCTGCCATGTGTCACGAACTTCCTCAGTAACTGCCTTTCTACTTACTCACGAACGCTTCGAGATTTCCGGGATGAGCGCCACATCATCTACGACCCACTTGTATAATTTGCCTATAAATAGCCCAAAACTTGTCATTTCTCGGGGACTTTTGGGCACTTCATGGACCCATGGTTGCCATGGCTAGCACTTCTTTATAGAAAACCACCTTCTTCTTCAGTGAAAATCAATGAATTCAGAGAGATCTATTCATTATATTTAAGTGATCGAGAGGTTTTACTTATTGTAATTGTAGTTCATGAATGAACTAAGGGGCCGTGAAGTGGATGTAGGCTCGTTAACGCCGAACCACTATAAAAATACCATTGTCTTGCTTTTTCTTTATTTTTTTCTATAATTCATCGCTATTCTCTGCAAAACATAATCAATTGGGTGTTAAGACCATTTTTTGGTCTAACATAAGAATTTCCAGAATTATACATATATCAAGACACATCAAAAATGCTCAAAATCCAATTTTACAAAGGCATATGTCGACATATATTTATGCCTTTGTCAACATATAACTGTCACATTTCTGATTTTCAAAGGAAGTGTCTTTTCGCTATTTGTAACATTCCAGAAGCATTGCAATCTTTCAAATCTTATAAATTGGGGCTGATTTCGAATTTTTTTCATCATTCTTCTTCTCCATCTTCATCCCCTTTGTTTACACCATTATATTTTCTTATTTTTATGATTTCTACACTTATACTCTACTGAATTCAATTCTATTTATATAAAAAACTTCTTCTCTTCTCACTCTCTACTCATTACTCTCTGAATCAAAGTGCTATTGAAGAGTTATAGGGCTATTGTAATTGTTTGGGAAGTATTTGGGTAAATGGTGTTTCCTTGTAGTTGTGAAATCAAGGAATGGGATTAACCTTGTATCCATGAAATCAAGGGGAATATACTTGATCGAGTGTGTCGAATCGGTGTTAACTTTGTAGTCGTGAAATCAGGGGGGTTGTAATTGGATATTGATATAGTAATAAAACTCTGTGCAATCTGGCGTTCCGTGGCACTAGGCGTAGGAGTAATTCTGAACCAGTATAAAATCCGGTATGTTCTTTCTTTTTCTACATTTTATTTTTATTTATCTTTGTATTTAAGTTTGATTCTGTGCATGTGGTTGTGTCTGTGATGTATGATTCTTATAGTAGATCATATAAGTTTTAGATTTTGATTAATTTCTTAGAAACACTATTCACTCCCCTCTAGTGTTAGTTTTGCCTTAACGATCCATTCTGCAATCCCTAACAACTCGTTCCTACAATGGTCAACTACAAAAAAAAAATGACTACATTTAAAATGGATGGTTTATTTTAAACTTAAATCTACTTAATTTAAAAAAACACTCCGATTTCTGTTTTACCAGTTATAAATTTATTATAAGGCTATTATGTATTATAACTATATATTTAAATATAAGATATTACTTAAATAATATTATATGTTATTTATATATTATTAGCCATAAATAATAATGATTATCTACTGTAAAATTAATTTTGAAATTTAATTTGTTAATCATGAATTATTTTATATAAGAGTGATACTTTATTAATCAAAGCACTCATTTGAGATATCTCACCAGTTTAAACACATAATCTACAATACATCAACCTATAGTGCCATAAAACTGCCACTTAAGTCAATGATCCTTAACATTACTCATTATGTTTAAGTTATTAATTACTAAATTTAAACTAACTAGTAATTAATTTTAAACTATTAGTAATTAATTTTAAACCATTAGTTCTAATTACTATATATATTATTATTAAGGAAGTGTAAAATTATTTTTATTTATTATTCAAGTCATAAATATTTGTCATTGATGATTTGGCTTATAAATTTCATTAAGAATATCTATTGAATCAATAAAATATATGACATAACCTTATGTCTAAATCACTCTTATCCTTCAAAGTGTTTGATGGCATAAGTTATACAAATCACGTTTAACGACACATAGATTTACATATGTAAAATATGCTACATGTACCAATAAAAATTTGGGTTAATTTTTTTAAAGATAGCTTAATTTAACCTTTTTGAACTTTAGAGCAAAATGAATATTTTTTGGGACCGAAATGTTGCGAAGGTATAACTTATGATAAAAGTCAAACTAAGGAATAATTCGTTTTTCAAATAAAAGGACAAGTTTTTTGTTATTTCAAAGGGTGGTCAAATAGCAATTTAATCTGCCATTTGAGAGTTATAACAATTCTAAGTTTCCGTTATGAATAGACAAATTTTGTGCTTTGGACTAAAAAACAAATAACTTTAACCTATTTGTTAATTTTGAGTTTTTAGGGAAAATGAGAATTAGAGCTGTCATAATATCACTAATTCTTTACTTTAATAAATTCTTAAACCTATATTAATATTTATTCCCTCAAAATTAGATAACAACGTTATCATTTAAAGTGATGAAGGTATGTTAAGAGATTGAAGCTTAGTGTAACACCCTATAAAAATAATAAATAACTACTTAAAAAATAATTTTGAGAATAAGGAGATTATGAAACTAAAAAGTAGTATGTTGTGCAAGTATTTGGGCGTACATCTACTGATTAAGTAATTACTTAATGAAACCAACTTAATGAATCAAATATGGATAAGAAAAGATGCTTATCGGCCCATACAAATCGTTAGTACATGCATTTTGACTGGTTACGTCCTTCTCTTTTTATTTCATTCTATAGTCAAAATCTTTGAAACGTTTGATGGTGGAGTAGAACAAGGAAGAAAAGAGGAAGAATGGTTAAGGAGTTAGCAACATCATTCAACTAAGAGATATAAGTGAGTAACACATTTTTCATTTAGTTAAGATATATAAGTGAGTAGCATACTTTAATAATCCTATTATTCTTTATAATTAATCACTACTGAACTTAATCATGACTATTTTCCATGCTTCTTGTAATTTAAATGATCCAATTTTAACATGATGTTATGAGGTGAATTTTGATATGTTTAATTTTCACATAAACAAAAATTTGATATCGGTTATCTAAGTACCATCTATTGTAGAAAACAGCTAGAAATAAGGAGTTGAGAAATTTTATAAATATATATATATATACACATATTTTCTAATATTTACTGGAATTATTATTAATGACCTCTGAATGAAAACCCACTTAGTCAAAGAGATATTTGTGGGTGTCGAAAGATAAATATGCAAGGATACAAGGTAATTTAAATGAGTAAAGTATTCAGTAAACATTGAAAAGATCATATCCACATTGAATAAGTTAGATAAGAAAAACTTTCTTGTCTGAAATTCTTTCTCCATGGACTCTCTTGGAGGTGGCTTTTTATACCGCATCGTACTGCACGTATCAAGGTAAATATTTTACATCGTATAATTCAATGTTGTGTAGTTGTCAAATGTCTGAAGTCGGGGTCACTTCTTAGCATCTTCCTTTTGATTATGACCTCCTCTATTGTTGTTCTTATGTTGGCTTCCATTCTGCTTATTATGATTCCCGACGTTCGCTTCAACTTTCTCGGAATTATCTTTGAATTGTTTACAGCCACATTGCTCTGCACTTCTTCATTCATGGTTTCATCCACTCTCCTCTTTCTATTCTTCCTGGCCTCCTCGATTCTCAAGTGCACATTAGCCTTCTCATAAAACACGTCCAGGGTTGAGGGAGGGTTCCCATTCAAATATTTTCGAAACTCGGTCTTGGGGTCAACACCATCAACCAATGCCATCAATACTGACTGTGGTTTGGAATTGGTAACTTCAGTGATGGACGTATTTAAATGGTCAAGGTAATCCTTGAGTGACTCACCACGAGTTTGAGTTAATCAGGAGAGGGACATTATATGCTTAGACTTGGCTGTATAAAGGAAAAACTAATTCAAAAACTTTCTGTCTAAGTCCTCAAAATTGAGTACCAATATTGGAGATAGCCGAGTAAACCACATAGCGCGACCCCATCGAGATAAATAGGGAAGGCCTTACATTTAATGGCATTCGGGGTAGCCGCCGCATTCATGAAACAAGAATATCCCACCAAATGCTGGCTTGGATTAGTCCTGCCTGAGTAATGGCTCATTTGAGGCAAATTGAATCACCTATGGAATTCAACTTCCAAGATGTCATCGGCGAATGGAGTGTGCCTATGATCCAATCTCCGTTGGTATACCCCTTGTTATCGTTCATGATTTGTCTTACCATCGCTGTCACCTCGACATTAGTAAGCATATGCCCAGGCTCTGAACTCTCGGCCCGTTGAACACTCCTTGCTTCCGCATTAGGAAATGTCGCATGGGCCACCATCCGTTCGGTACTTCCTTGGCTTCTATTATATGTCAATCACAGGACACAAGGGAGGAAGTGCGGGAGCACAAGTTGCTCTAGAAGAGTCACGGTTTCTTAGAGGAGGAGGATTATGGGTTGGTGAGGAGTTGGGCTCGATATGCCCCAGATCAACATTTCTCGGTTCGATATTGTCGATCCTAGCGGGCACCTCTGTTCGAGCCGGCATCCTACCAAACCGGAGCTCCTAGAGATTTTGTGCCTTCTCATATGGGCATCATTGCTGCTGCTCTTCTCCACTCCTTCCAGATGAGGACGAGCCCTTTGCTACTTGATGATTCGATGGGGGAAGGAGTTCTCTATCTCCTAAACTCTTCCCATTGCCTTTCCATTCTATCCATGTCTTTCCTTATCATGGCGTTCTCGCACCTCTAAGTGTTCAGAGTTGTGGTTGCTTCATTCAATTTATCCATTTGCAGCATGAAGTCGTCACGAGTTGCAGAAAGCTATGGTAGGATCTTGATCGGTTGGAGAAGTTACAACAACAAAAATTGAAGGTCGATTTGATGTCGAGCCGGGAGCAGGTGGTAGTGTTGGTGCATATGTTGATGCTTGTACAACTATGAATGCACCTTTTTGTGGTTGTTTTCCATAAGTCCTAGAGGAGATCTCATTTCTTATTAATACCATTGTTGAAAAGTTAATGAAGATGAAGAAAAACTCGCAGGGTTTCTTCTTTGGACTTAGTGATCCAGAAAATAGATTAGAAAATCCTTAAAAGCCAAGAATTCTGATTCTCAATGAAATAACCAAAGTTAATGCCAAAATATGGCGCAAACACCCAAAAAATATATGAAGAGAAATAAATGAATAAAGAATAAATGAGACAAGGAAAAAATAAGCATACACGAATTTATACTAGTTCGGCGTTAACGAGCCTACGTCCACTTTATAATTTCCTTAATAACTTAAGCAATGAAGTTACAATGGTGGAACACTCAAGAACTCGAGTATAATGCCATTAAAGAGAATACAAGAATGTTAGAGTGCCAAAATTCCTAATTTCGTAACCTTGGAGGGCTATTTATAGGCAGATTACATGGTCGTTTCGATATATCCATGTGACAAGCGATCCAGCTATGTAGGAGGGCGGTGGAACAAGTCTTCAGCTCTTGCAACTTCTTAGTCCGATTTGACATTGGAAAGGAGACATTCGATCCGATGTCTCACGGGATGATGGAAGCGTTATTTTCGTAACTTGAGTGGTTCTTCAAGAGGAATATTGGGTCGGCTCGACATATCCTCGGGTCGATATGTCAAACCGAAAGTAGGCCGACCCAAGGCCTTTGCATTCATCGATTTGAAGCTTTGTGGTAGTTTCTTCATCGATCCGAAGCAACATTGATCTGATCATGGCTTCGTGGTACACTTAGTTGAGTTGAGCTTGCATCGAACCAAGGTAATGCCATATTGTTCTTCTTGTTTGATCTATTTAATAATGAGTTCTCGGTGTTTTAAACGTGGATTGTCGATTATCTTAACGGCCTTCCTAAAATATAGGTCAATATATATAATGTTTAATAATAAATTGTGAAAATAGTATAATCACATAATCAAGAATTTACATTCTCTAAAATGAATGATTCAGAAATCCGCAGACTTGTGCATAAAATGAAAATAAAAAATAAAAACAAGATGTCTCAGTTTCAAATTATTTCCCTCACAAGGAAATTAACTCCATAGTATTTTTTTTTACCAAACATATCAGAACAAACATGTAGATCCTTAAATCAACGTATTGTATTAAGATTCAATTATTGTATAAATTTATGAAATTAAGATTCTTTCTCAAAAATAAAAATAATTTATAGTTTTAATTCATTATCTAACCCATATAAAGATCATTCAGATCTTTCTTTTCACATTAAAGAAAACTTTTATCATTATTAAATTGTAGGTTCTTATTTCCTCCTTTTTATTTATTTATTTATTTATTTAAATTCTAAATATAAAGCATATCATTTAAGCTTTCACTATTGTTTCCATTAAATCAAGATAAATGTTGGATCTAAACTTAATACAATATTCTAGATACATGTTTTCTTTATAAATGTTTCTCCAAAAAACAGTAAAGTATTTCTCCTGAAAATATAACTTAAATTACAAAATTATTACCGAAATACTCTCCTAAATCACAATCTAAAATGAATGGTTTTCAAAATCAGAAGTATATTTGTAGAACATGTGTATATCTAAAAAATAAAACCATATAATAAGATCTAAAAAATAAATCTATTAAAACATAAATCATAACCTAGAGTGTTAAGAATATATCTAGAATTTTGAATTAATGGTACATAAATCTAGATCTAAATTAATTGCAAAAAAAACTAAAAAAGTAAAATTAGAAAATTTCAAATCTTTGTTCATTAAATAGGTTAAAAAAAAAGAGGATATCCTGATTTTAGTAATTTGTTAAGAAAAAGCGAATATATCCACAATTAATCTTTAGTTAGCGGTCATGCTGATAACTTGTTATAAAATATAATAAGAGTAGATGACATCAAAGTGAAAAGACTCTTTCTTTTCTATTGATTTAGGTCTAATATAAAATGTATTGGCTCTCTAATTAAAGACGCTACATGCCTTGGAAATTATAATAACGTCCCTTTACATTTAGCATATTTAACCTTATTACTTGCACATATTACAGCAATAATAACATTATAGAAATAAACATTGTTTTTTAGCACATGCGATGCATGTGCATATTAAGTCTTTTATTAAATTTATAATTTTCATGTAGTTCAATAAAAATAACTGAAAACATAAAGAAAATGTTTAATGATATAATGTTTGAACTTGTAATCTTGATTATGTTTGAAAAATTCTATTTCAAGACATATTTTAATTTTTTTCGTTGTGAGATTCGAATTCCTAACCCACCATTGCATGTACATATAAAAATCAGTTATAGAATTATTATATTTAAAATCCGGTGTTGTCTGATTTAAATGAAAATTAATGAAAAAAATGTATTTTGTTATTGGGATATGACTGTGAACTTGTAACGATGTTCATGTTCCAAAATTACCATTTGAAATTAGTTGATAAATTTCAGTCATAATGGAATTTGAACTTGTGGCCTATTATTTGCTGGTAAGGCATTTCAGACAGTTTATGGTCGGAACCAAAGTTTGCGCTTCCAAGTCAACTATTAATAAAGATAGAATAAATAATTATTTTTTACCATCATAAAAAACAAAATTTTTTGTGATAGGCATGTAAGATAACTTTTGAACATACAAGGTGTTCTTTGGCACATGAAAAGGGCAGGTAAAAGTTACACGAAAGGAGATTGGTTCATAAAGAGATTGTGTACATGTGATATGAAAGAGGCATCTGAACTGGTTGTCTCGATTGTTATTTATTAGTAATTATTCTATTGTTGTTTTAATTATTTTATAACTAAGAAATTAAGCAATATAATTAAAAAATTAAACTTTCATTGCTCACTAGAAATTGAAATTAATATATAAATAAAACTAGAAGTACAATGGAGTACAACTAGAAATCGAGCGGTAGATAAGCAGGTGGACGTACTATCGTATATCGTTGGTATCCAATTATAAGCTGTGAACATTTTATCTACAACAATAACCAATTCCTTCCGAAAAGTAAAAGGTTTCCATGTTCCGATAAATCTTACGTAGCAATACCATTACAGAAAATTGAAAATTTTCAAGCTTCTTCGCAATTTCAACGACAACCTTAAAGGCTATAGATGGACGAGAAGATGAGACACTTGGACTAGGATTTGGGGAGCAAGTAATGTATGAGGAGGGATTACAAAAACGGGAAAGGTTATGATTACAGGAGGGCTAATTTTTCAAAATGATATTTCTTCAACCTTTTTTGAAATACTATATTAGTAATCTAGTTTATCTTCTTTCTATTCTCCACTTGCCTTCTTACAAATTCAGAAGAGAACCTACAAGCCATTTTGGTATAGGTTCTTATAATTGTTAAATGTTGGGGACTTTGTGTTGAATATAAAACCCATCAATTATTCATGTTGCATTGACCGACGTGATAGTCATTTATACCTATTATGGTTACTCCATATGGGTTATAATTGATCTAAATTTTAGAGTTATGGCGCAAAAATGTTGGAAGGTGAGAGAAAAAAGGAGCAAAACTTTGTAGTATCTTATATACAAAAGAATAAAGGTATAAAACAAAAGTGGAAAAAAAATCTTCATGCAATCGACCGACGATTGCTCGCTTTCTTTGACCGTTCTCTTCGCTTGATCTTTCATAAACCAGTTTTTATACATCAATTTGTCGTAATTTCAATTGTTTCTTTAGTACATCCTATTTGAAGTGAACTTTTTTGTCTATTACTAATTTTTCATTTGGAATAAGCCACCAAAATCTTGTAAAATGCCTCTGCAATTTTCTTATTTATTTCTTTTTTGTTACTTTCAATTACTTGGTGTGCATTAACAATGCAATGCAAAAATTTCAATATAGATTTTTTGGCTAATTGTTTGGACTTCGATGTGAATATTTTAGAACAAATTCAATCATTTTCCCACCAAAAAATTTAAAACCAAATAAAAAGTAAATGATGAAATTAGATAAAAGTAAGACTAAGGTGAGTGTATCAAAGATTACGTCCAAACTTGTTTGGCTTTTTTTAGGATTTTGCATTAAATTTTGGGTTGATGTTGGTGATAAGGAAGAAGAGAGAATAGGTAGCAAATATATGGATTAATTTTTTGAATGTTGTGGTTGATCACTTGGATTTATCAATTGGCGTAATACACACTAGCTGCTCAATTTTAACAGCAAATTCAAAAAGAACCAAAAGCATAGATCCCCTAAAAGATGCATCTAACACATTAGATAAGTGGGTAAAAAAGTGCTGGAAACAATACGTAGACAACATATTATGTTCGTAAATAGGACAGGTAATGAATCAGGTTCAATCTGGGTATCTACAAACCTCAATCTAAACCGATTAATATAACAAAAAACTCAATCTTGGAATTTAAGGAATCTTAAGCCAACTGGATATTAAAGATATACCGAACTTATAATAATTTTTGTTATAAGCTTACTTTAAACGTACATTTTTTGTTAGATTTGTACACAAACAACATTAACATATAAATTGAATATTGATGTATCCAAATTCACAATATAGGTAATTTCTAACCTACTTTTTGACTAGAGTCAATAACAACCTGACTCGAGATGTTGAAACGAAGGCGAAATGATTAACAGGCTTAAAGGCACCTTAGGATGGACTTGAGAATTAAGATTAGGAAGTTTGAATGGTGAACTAGTTAAGTAGATGATTAGGCATTGAGTCATTACACTTCATTTAAATGAATTGGAAATTAGTGAGCATCTTTAGAAGAGGCCTGGAGAAAATTGGATAATTCGTTTAGATTCTTTCTAGAGTAATGGCTATGAGTTGGTTTTTCATCCAGTTAAGGCCTAAGTTGGGCATGAGTCATCATACTTCATCTGATTGGCTTAAAAATTAGTGGAGGCACCCAAGAGATGATAGGAATAGTTTGGAGTGATTTGGATGGGCCCTATAGACTCTGCCACAAGTTATAGTTATGATTTGAGTCGACGACTAGTTATGGCTATTAGTTGGGCCATCTGAAGATTATGGTTATACGTTGGAGCAGAGTCATCACATTTCATTGGACTAACTTGAAACTTGAAAGCTAGACTTAGATGAACCTAATAATAAGCTTAGTAAAATTTAGGATGATAATATGCTAAGGGAATGACTAGGTATCGGGTCATCTGTAGCATCCCTCATTTTTGTAAAAAATTATTCATGATATTTAATTGAATGAATTAAGTAAGAATAATATGCTTAGATTGTTGAGCTAAGATTTGTACATATGAATAAATAATAGTGTGGTTCGACCATGAGATTGAGTTAAATATGAAAAGGGCACAATGTATAACATTTGGCCTCTTATATAAGACCTTTTCCAACCTCTTCTCTCTCATTTTTTCTTATTCTCTCAAAAACCTAAAATATACCTAGGGAAAGTCAGCTATTAAAAGAAAGATGAAGAAAAAACCCAGAAAACAAAGTTATAGATAAAATTTTACTAAATCAACATATACAAATCACAAGCTCTCAATTCAAATAAGGTGAATAACAATCTCTACCCATGTCTCGATTCAACTATTTGCTTATACCCAAATAGCTTGAGTTTATTCATAACTGCTTTCATGTTTAATGGCTGCTACTTGATTGTTTATCAATGCCCATGTTTTCATTTTAGATTATGTGCTTAATTTTCATGAAAAAGAATTGATTTTAGGGTAAAACCTATAGCTTAAATCTCCAAAGGTTACGAAATTTGGTTGTTTGTTATATGATTCCGGAGATGGGTTTCCTATTTCATAATTTATTATATAGTTAGGAATATTTAGAGAATTTCCTAAGGAAGGTTATTTGTTAATTTTTGGAGTAATTTATTAAACGGGTTAACTAATTATTTTTTAACCTGAAACTATTATGAATAATACAGAAGGATATATTCCTCATTTTATCAAATTTTGGGATTTTTCCTATATCTTCTCTAATTGGTATGAATTTCCTAAGGATGCTTTCTCTTAGGAAAGCTTATGTATTAAATAGGGTGTTAACGCATAAGTACAAAAATTCTATACTTTGAACTGAGCAAAGTATATAAAGTAATGTGGTTTAGCCATAATGTTTCTCTTTTGGACCAACGACAATTCGACAAATGTAAAGGAGTTGGCCATTTTTCCTTTTTATTTATGGTCAATGTCATTGTGCTGAAGGTAGAAGGCATCTTTCTTGCCTTTTGGGAATGACTGAAAGTACCTTCCGCTTCCTTCTGAAAAGTGTCGAATGCTTGTAATGTCACAAGTTAGCATATGAAGCAAACAGACTTCCGCTTCCTTGTACGAGGCTGCGACCTTCGACTTCTACCTTAGGAAAGGACAATGTCTCCAAACCTTTCGTTGGAGAAGAAGGGATTGGTTGTTTAAAAGGTATTTGAATACATAAATAATTTCCTTAAAAGTACATAATGGCGTTCCCTCCGCACCTTTGGTGGGTAACAGAAGTGATATTTTCTAAAGTTCCATTATATAAAACTCAAGGGAATAACGCCGAACTCCTACGATGAAGTTAAAGAATCACCATGAAAATTGTGTTCATGAAAATTTATGCTTTATAAAAGATAAGATAGGTTGTTGTTTCAGTATCTCTCGCTAGGGTTGAAGAGATATATTTTTGGTAACTATGCTTGGAAGAATCCAAAGCATATAGCTTTCATGTCATCCAATGGAGTTGGAATGATTCCTTCATTTTGATGATGGGTTGTCTAATTTTGACACTGGTGTGAGGCTGCCGCCTTGATACCCTTTAGTGGAATCGCAAGGACTTATCATAATGAAGACTTTGGTTTTATAACGTAGAACAGGTTGTCACCTCACTGTCTTCTAAGTGAATGAAAAGTGGGTTTTGTTTTGGAACCTTAAAACTTAGAACAAAGGTTGTTCTCAACACCCTTTGGTGAATCCAAAAAAGTTGGTTTTCTGATATAGATTTGATTATAAATTGTTGTTTATTTACGTGCTTATTGCCTATGACACTTGCCAACACTGTTGATGTTTCGAAAGGATTATTATAACCTATTGCCTTAGAGTCATGCTGACACAAGTGATGTCGGTAGTGTTTAATTGAAAGAGAATTTGGTTTGTAGCCACAATTTCCTTCGACACTGTTGTTGCCAAAAGGATTGATATGCCAAAGTTGTTTTACAAGCCAAGGCTTTTACCTATATCCTGATTGAAACCGTCAGTCGTAAAAAAGGTTGGTTTATATTTGTTTTCAAAAACCCTTGAAGTAAATTGTAAAGACCCGTAACTTCCCCGGTAAGGAAAGAGCGGATACTTTGAGAACAACACACAAAAGAACGCAGACAGAAGAACATTTCATTGTATATTACAACAATCCCATCAGATTACAAGAATATACAGAGTATAAATCAATATTACACATTCGATAAATATCAGAGATTACAATACATTACATAGCAACGGAAAATAATACAATATACAACTAGAAGTAATACACGGATACTGAGCTTTCCGAGTATCGTTCCAGCTGTAAATCAGGATCCTGTGAATATAAATCTGCAAAACCAAAACTACTAGCTGCCCGTGTCGAAATAAGGGCACCTAGAGTTTAGGTTAAAACAATAAACTCCAGGTCAGTCATGGGACTGGTGTGAGAACTAAAACAATTATTAATCTTTATTTCAAAGTTAGGTAGATCAAGGGACCACGCCGTATAACACGGAACGGGTTTCCTCCTAAGAATACCAGTGCATAAAACAAACAGCGCAATGCTAAATAAAGAAAAATGAAGCTATTATAAGACCCAGGTCCCATCACACAATGCAACGCAAGCCGGAGGATAGGGTTTTTACCTTATAATAGCCAAAGAATGCTTGTTACGTTTAAAACAGATTATTTTGATAGTACTATAACTGTATAGTGTCAAAAAAAAATTCAATCATAAGTATCAATCATAGGCAGCATGAATATCACATACCATTATGTCACCATATATAGGTTTACAACTAAAACCACACATGTCACGTATTGGAAGCTGGATTTCCATCTGTGAACCGAGGCAAAAGATAGTTCTCTACCGATTCGAGACGCTCTAGCCCGTGTCTCAGGAACAGCCGCAACTGCCCCTTGGATCGTCAGGGCCGGTCCACCGATGTGGATTATAATGCCTGAACACTGCGTTTCCCCACCCTTTGGGGGTGTCAATGAGCCAACAAATGACTCCATCGGCTTCACATAGTCACCGATATATCCGAGGCGCCTCGCAACAGCAACAACCACATAAGTCAAACTCGTCAGGGCGTGTAAAACCACTGACGCCACTTTTAGCTAAAAAGAAATGCATGTCCCCCCTGAGGTCCTTCTCCCATTTCTGGTTCACAACCGGGGTGTGAGGCTCGCGAATCCACGCTACACAAAGCTATGCCACACAGGCTGTGCTTTGATCATCAACCACAAGACTCTGCTTTTCAACAGAAGCCTTGATCATTTGCATCTTAGCATGCCACACAGGCAAACCACTCCATGCAACCGATATCCATCAATCACACAGAATGATATCCAATGTTAGACACATAGTCCATTTACAAGTGCGTTCTGGGTCTGAACGAAACCGGAGCCACCTAGTACCCCGTATATCCATCGATCTCCAAGCACGTCTGGACGACCACTAAATGATTCCCTCCTCTTGGGTGTACGGACCAATCAAGATCATCAGTAATCACCCAAACGACGTGAAGACTTCTGGTCTTCGACCACCGTCTTCTTCCTCGACTTATCGTCGTATCAGTTATTCAAAATGGGATAAACCTGGTCTTTCCGAAACTCGCGTATATAATAAACAAGTGTTACACAAACACAACATACGCCTCATTCCAATTCATCAGTCACTAACCGTAAATTAGTAAGGGAACAATTCCCCAAATATTAACCCCGAAGGCCGAAACCAACATCAGATCAATACCCAGAAAACCATTCTTCTTAACTAATCTACAGTTAGTTGCTAAATTTCACATTCTTAATGATAGGTTCCCATTAATTTTATCAAAGATAAATTCCTCAAATTTATTCTTTAATCTTCTTTTGAATATCAATTCAAACTAGTCGGGATTAACGAACCTTACCGAAGTAATCATTTGTTTTAATTTCCCAATCTCAACCTATTCATCCCATGAAGTAAAACTGGTCATACTTCATATCTAACACCATGGTGCTATCGGTAAATTCAATTACCATTTCACATTTAAATCTAATTAAAGATTTAACTATCGCCTGGAGCAAAACTGGGGATACTCCATCCTCGATAGTTTCAATCTAATTAAAGATTCATTAAAACTCCACTTAGTTTTAATCTTTAACTGGGTTAAAGAATCAATGTCATTTAAAACACGATTCGCGATAAACCCAAAATCACATTCCATTCTATCAGCCTTTAACCGTAAAATAGCAAGTGAGCAGTTCCCTAAGTATTAACCCCGAAGGCCGAAACTAACATCCGATCAATACCCAAGAAACCATTCAACTTAACTAATCTCCCGTTAGTTTCTGATTTTCTTAACTCAGTTGGGTCTAAGAACAGTATTATTGAAGATACCGTTCACGACGACCCAAAATCACATTCCATTAATTATCGGGTTAAAGAACAAGTGTCAATAAAAACACCGTTCACGATAAACCCAAAAATCAATTCAAATTCAATTCCAATTAAATACCATTTAATTGGCACACTTCATTAAATATAAATAAAAAGATTTAATCTTTTTCTCAACTGGGTTTAAGAACAGTGTTAATGAAGACGCCATTCACGACAAACCCAAATCACAATTGATATTAAATACAAGGCTCTGAATAGAAAATATAACGGCTTATATTCAATATCAAATTCTGAAATCAACAAATATTGTATTGGAATAACGATATATATATATATATATTTCAAATTTCCACAACAATATCTGTATCATCATGAAATCCAACATCGAAATATTCCAAAGACAATTTCGATCCAAATCCATTCCAATTCAGTTATTGGAAATTTTGGTTATTTTCAAAACCACTTCAAATTCAATTTATTTATTTCAAAAATAAATTGATTTTAATTCTAGTTCAAAACTATTTCATTTCGATAAAAATATATTTTTATCTTTTCAAATATGGAGTTTTTCATTCCAGTTTTTCCCAAATCATTTCTTATGATTTTACACAAATTATTACAATTTTTAATAATTTTATCAAGGCCCGTACAGTCGATTTCCATCAACGGCCATCGAACTGCACTTACAGCGACCTTTTCCAAATTTATTTGGACATAATTCCAAATCCAACTGTTAGATTTCAGATTTCTAATATTCATTAGAAAGCTATTTTTGATACGAACCCAACGGTCCCCGTTTCAGGAGAATCCGACGGTCGGATCTCCCGCGATATCCATTCGAAGTCAGTGGTCGAAATTCACGAACTACCGCGGCGCGGCGCGTTCTATTCAGGCCATTATATATATATATATATATATATAATATATATTGTATATATTTCATCTATTTCCTTTTAAAACGTATTTTATATATCGTTTTTAAATTTGTTTTCGAAACGATTTCAACTTCATTTCAAATTCAAATCAAAATTGAATTTTCCTTATAAATTCATTTTAAATTCATTTCAAATTGATTTCAATTTAAATCGATTTTTAATTCAATTTCAGTTCGTTTTCAATTCAATTTGAATTTTAAATTTATTCAATTTCAATTCGAATTCATTTCTACTCAATTTCAATTCGAATTCATTTCTATTCAATTTCAATTCGAATCCAATTCTATTCAATTTCAATTCGAATTCATTTCTATTCAATTTCAATTCGAATTCATTTCTATTCAATTTCAATTTGAGTTCATTTCTATTCAATTTCAATTCGAATTCATTTCTATTCAATTTCAATTCGAATTCACTTTTATTCAATTTCAATTCGAATTCACTTCTATTAAATTTCAATTCGAATTCACTTCTATTCAATTTCAATTCGAATTCATTTTCAATTCGAATTCAATTCAATTCAATTTCAATTTCAAATTCATTTCTATTCAATTTCAATTCGAATTCATTTCTATTCAATTTCAATTCAAATTCATTTCTATTCAATTCGAATTCACTTCTATTCAATTTCAATTCGAATTCATTTCTATTCAATTTCAATTCGAATTCACTTCTATTCAATTTCAATTCGAATTCATTTCTAAATCTTCGATTTTGAAATCACTTTCAATATTCATTATAAAATCGACAAAATTCCCGTTCATGTTAAAATGGCGTGTAACTACTTAACACGACTTCACATTTCAATATTCAAAGAATATTATTTTTAAATTATTCGATAATTCTGAAATGGAATCAGTCACAGTCAATTACCATATAATTTCGGTTATATGGATTTCATCAAATTCATATATACAATAATGACGATGAACACCCAACCATCATCCAGAGTTCGTTCTACACTGTATAAGCATCAAATATAAATATTCAACATTTATAACAGCCTGTCAATCAATCAATCGACATACAGCTAATTATTGGGATTAGTGTATGTCATATCTCATCCCAATACCCGTATGGGGTTTCAAACAATCAAATACATATTTTATTTGTGCAGTTGGGCAGTAATGACCCGCATTGGCAGAGGTATTATAATTAATTTATTTAATTATTTAAATGGTGATTAAAAGGATTTAATGGTCATGGAATTAAATAATGGTGAATATTTAATTAAAATAATAAATTAAATAATATATTTAATTCTGAAATAATCAGAATTGGCTGAAATGGCGATATGGTGTGAACTGGATCATCTGTGATATTTAATTCAGCTTGGAATTTGATTTGAATAACGAATATGTTATAAAAACGACAGTTTGAACGTAGAGTTATAATATAATTAAAATCGAGCTCGAAATGGCGTTGTAGTTCGTAAATTGGTGATTCGAACTTCAACAGAACGTACAGGATTCCTTTTAAGCCGGATTTCTATGAAACAAGAAACGTGTGGAGCTTGTGGAGTATATCTTTCTAGTGGAAGAGAAAAATAGGGCTTTTTTCATATATATTTTGAGATATGTCCAAATAAATTTTTGAAATAGTCGCTATAGAATCGTTTATCGACCGTAACAGTTTATTCGATATAACTAGAGATCGGGTTTGAATTTAGACAAGGTTCTTTTGGGAAATAGTGATAATTTAATTTTTAGAATTTTACTGTAATTTTTAATTAATTAAATAAGCAACTTTTTATTTGGAGTACTTTGCACCCTGTAATCAACATTTTGAGGTTTCAAAATATGAGCAAAATCTACCGATATTATCATATTTCTGGGATCGTGGGCTATTGCCCGTCACAATGGTATTTTTATCTCTGTCAATAGGGGTCCGTAAATGAACGGAATTTTATATAATGGAGGACGCTAAACTTTGTAACTCAACAGTTAAGATCTCGATATGTTCACTACTCCCCTTTAACATGTCCATTGCTTTTAATTATATGGTTTAGATACCACTGTCTATAATTCTAAGCGAGTACGGTGTAAGTTGGAGATACTTGAAATATGGTTGTTTTGTCGGTATTAAATGGATCATGTTGTTGTAAGTTGAAATACATACGTTTGCAACAAATAAAGTCCTCCTACCTACCAAACCGATCCCATCCAAATACCCTAGCTACCAAAAGATCTGCAAATATAGGAAGCTACTACGTGGCCTTCAACTATCCTCACAATTCAAAGAAGAAACCGTACATAATAAACTTAAATTTCTAAACCTAATTCTGAGTTCAGAATCCGCCGCTACCTTTTTCTTTTCTTTCTTTTTCATCTTTCAGCGAACGAGACTTTAGAAAATCCTAATCAACTCACATAAAAATCCTATAAATTCGGAGATGAAGATCTGTGAAATCCTGGTGGAGAGAGCTTCAAGTGGGTTGTCTCGATCCATTTCTGGAGGCGTGGAAAATACTGGAATCCGCGAGGCAGTGGTGAAACTCGAGTTGGGTGTTGTGCGTATAGGTAGAAGGGCGAGATGTGGAGGGATCGAAGAAAGTGGCACTGTGAAAATGGGTTTTGAAGTTCTACTGGAAACGTTTTTATTGTATTTTCGAAAGTGGAAGGAGGCCTTTACAGTAAATGGCTGGATTCATGAGTATGGTTGTGAAGTAAATGGTGGAAATGAACTGTTGAAACTCTTGGAGCTGTCGTGTCTCTGGTATGGGTTAAAGATCTAGAACATGGGTTTGTAAAAGAGAATGGGTGGTATTGGCGATGGGAGCTACACTTGCGTGGATAGTGGGGAGGAGAAGAGGGAGTATATTGTTAAACGGGGTGATTAAGGGAATTTTCTTGAACCGGGATGATGTAGGTTGGTTAGGGACTGACCCTAAAGTGTGATTTGTTTGTAAGATTTTGGATTGTTGAAGTATAAACGGGGATGTTAGGGGAAGATGAGAAATGGAAGATGGAAGTTCGGCCCTGGGGAATGAGGCAGATTAGTGTTTCTAGTTGGTTGTTGGGCCCGTTAAAGGTAAAGGCCCATATTAGAAATAGATATATATGTAGTTTAATTTTAATTCAAATAACATATACAAGCTTTTAATTTCTATACTGTGTACAAACATTATCAGAATTAAGCAAACCCGGACCCGACAGGATCATATGGGCTTTGGCTACGCCATGGAACTGACTGGGAGTGGAGTGGAGCTCGTTTGAATTTATGGCAAAATAATCTGTTTGATTCAAATCAAACAACATTTTATCGTTTTTTAACGATGAACTGCAAAAGTGAGTAAATCTCACCAACTCTAAACAGTTTATAATTTCATGTTGTATTTTTAGAACTGTTAGAAATTGTATGATTTACTGTGTGTTGATTGTTTGATTGAACTGCTAGTCAGTTAGTTGAATTTCTATATTGATTCTGTTTAATAGAATATATCATATGGAACTGAAAGTGATGTTATCAATAGTGTTTAACATCTGTGATGCAGGAAAACAGGTTGGAGGAATCCAACTGGATTCCTCAACATTTATTTTATTGTGATTCATATATTGTGATATATGATGTGATATATAATCTGTTGTTGATTATGTGTGTTTGGACGATATTATCGTTGTTATATGGTGTGTTAAGTACCATAGAAATACTGGATGTGGAAAAGGGATTTTCAAAGTATATTTTGAAAATAATTTATTTATATAAAATCAATGGATTTTATATTATAAAAGAAAAAGGATTTTGAATAAAGGAATTTGTTTGTAAATCAAATATAAGGGAATTATATTTCTAAATCAAATATAAGGGAAAGAATTTGTTAAACAGATATAGAGGGAATATTTATAAAACAAATATAAAGGGAAATATTTGTCAAACAAATAAGAAGAGAAATATTTGTAAACCATTTACAAATAAAATAGAATTATAAAGGAAATATTTGTAGAACATTTACAAATAGATTAAAAGGGATTATTTATTTATTTAAGGAATAAATAGAATTAGAATAAAGGAATATTTATTTGAGAAAATAAATAGAATAAAGGAAATATTTATTTAGAAAAATAAATACGATATTTTAAAAGGAGTTAGAATTAATCAGTTAGAGTAAAAGGAGTTAGAATTAATCAATTAGAGTTAAATGAGTTAATCGAATATAATTTATTCGAATAGAGTGAAAGGAGTAAACCGAATATAGTATTTGAAAGGAGTAAATCAGTTAGAGGTAATCAAATAGACTTAATCGATTAGAGTTAAAAACGAACTAGAGTTAATCGTATAGAGTTAAGAAATAGAGTTAAACAAGATTAGAAACTGACTAGAGATTAGTTAAGTTGAATAGTTTTCTGAATATCGATCTGATGTTGGTTTTGGCCTTCGGGGTTTATACTTGGGAAGTTGTTCTCTTATTAGTTTACAGTTAGAGTCTGATAGTTGTGGAATGATAGGGATTGATGATTGATTGATAGAATTTCCATTTGGAAATAATATCGTTGTGTTGCACACGTGTTTTTCTTTGATAGTTAAATCACAGACTATCGAAGTTTTGACCATTTTAACGTTGTTAATATGGAGAGACCGGTTGGATTATTATCCAAAGAACCACCTTGTATTGGCATACGCGTTGCAAATCATATATGCCAAAGATAATTGAAGACGGAGTAAAGTGCAAGGGCTATTGTATAAATCTTAGATAACAGTGTCTAAGATGGATATACTGAATAGTACCTTCGGTTCATCCTGTTCCTGGATAACTTGTATGGACGGATGTCTGACAGAGTATTTCCAGACGATCACGTATATTGATTTCTTCAACAGTACCAACAGTGGAAGCGGAGAAGGAAACTTCTTTAAGCTGACACGTAATGTACTGTTGTAGACGTCAATCGGTGATTTGATGGATTTGACGATGTGACATTCGAAGAGAATCTGGTGTGATGATAAAGCGTAGCTTCAAGCCTCATCAACCGCTAAATGACAGAAATCGGGCAGGCAACATGGCTATGTAGGTCGCACCTATTAGGGTGTATATTCACCTGATCTAGAGTTTCATTTATTTCTAAAAATCTATTGTCGATACTGTCCCATTTGGGAAACGGTTGCTGATCCCAACCGTTGGTGATATACATTCAATACACTCAAGCAAAATGAGTGGTCGGTCATGTGTGGCCGGGTTGCAAGATGTTCTTGTTGAACCCAGTGTATTCCTTTCTAGAGGTACACTAGCGAAAGGTGGTTCCATACCTTGTCATAGTTGGAAATCCATTACCTAATACGTGCTTGCGGTTTTGATTGTATACTATATATGAAGAACGTGAGATGAAAGTGTTTCTGCTAGATGATTATTATAGTTGTGGTTGATAGACATTATTATAATATCAAAAGGTTTTTGATATAAAGATAATTTGGATTCTCATAAGGGAAAAACCCGTTTCGTTATACGGTGTGGTCTTATGAGATATCATTTACTTGTTCAAACTGTTTAAACTGTTTTACTCATACAAGTCCCATGACTGACCCGAAGTTTATTTTGTTTGTTTTCCCTAAACTCTTGGGTGCCCAATTGTGTATGGGCAGTCAAGTAGTCGGGATTTATAAATATACTGGAAGAGCTTGGAGCAGGAGGCTTCAGGATCATATAGCTATAGTTTATTTCCGCTGTGTTGTAAGTGTTGTACTTTGATAATTATGTATATTCAAGTACAAATTTGTATTTCAAAGTTATGTTATGAAATATATGTTATTCGTCCCGCTGTGAGGTTCGTGTTACTTCTGATGTTGTATTCTTCTTCTTCTTTTATTCTAAGTTTCTATCTTATCTTTCCTCACCCTCTAATTTCTTTCATAAATGACCGGTATTTTTCGACATTTGGTTAGTCATCATTGAGTTTATGGCGATAACCAAAGTCGACAAAAACCCGGGTCATTACAGTTGGTATCAGAGCTTAAGTTAAATGAATTACCTTGGCTCTGTGGCGTGACTCAGTAGAGATGGGGTTAGTAGTACCCTAGATTGAGTTGAGTGTATATATACGAGAGAGCGTATTTGTATTTGATATAAAAATGGTTTTATATTGTGGAGATTCACTGGATGAGTTGTTTATGAGTTCTGGTCGATCAGTTTGATCCACTGTATCGGTAGGAGTAAATAAACACTTGAATACGATGGACCGACACAGTATGGATATGTGATATATTATCATATATAGGATGTGTTGGTAGTAATTATAATCAGATAAGATTATAAAATGTGAAATGGTTATATATAACCAATCAAAATTTATACAAGTGAATTATATGAAATTGAAATGAATTAAATCTGAATTTAGATCAGAATTGGAATTTGAAATCCTAGAAATGGGAAAGGTGTTTGTAAATGAATCTGGATTTAATATATGTGAATTTTAAGATCCTGGGAGATTTTAAATTTGTTTATAACATTGTAAAAGGATATTTGGAATTGATTTCAAGGTGGAAATGTTTAAAAATGGGTTTTGAAGGTGCTATAATATTGAACTCACTTCGGTAGCTGGAAAATAGATTCCGATGTTGATCATGACATCATCAGTGTTCATTTTCGAGTATGTAAGTGATGGATTACTACCAAGGATTTTGTTTTGAATTTGTTTTGGGAAAACAAGTTGTGTTGAATTTCAAAAAGGAAAATTTGATTTTTGAAAGAGGTAAACTGTTTAAAAACTTCCAGGAAGAAAAGGTTTTTTGAATTTAAACAAATTAAAGTAAAATTTGTAAAATCCAATAGAATTGAGATTGAATTAAAAGCCAGTAAGTGAAAATCATTTGAAATAGATTAGTGTCAAGTAGAATTAGACTTGATTAGAGATAATTTGGAATTATATTGGACTGGTTAGTTATGGATTTGAAATCAAGAATAGTGCTTGAGTTTGAAATAAAATTCGACTGAGGTATAAGCAAATGGTTGAATTTGTGGATAAAAACTGATTGGAAATTGGTTGAGATGACATTGGTATATGTTGAATTGGTAACAGGTGTAAGGGATATAATGATATACCCGAAAAAAGGTACAATTTTATATTTGATATAAGCATGAGATTTATGAGCCGAATTGGCAAGCTGCTTGGCTGTTTGATTTTCTTTTGGGTTGGAGAAGGCCCAGAGAGGCGAGTTGTGGTTTTACCGATAGGGCTGTACAAATGAGGTTATGGCGAAATTTTCCGAAAATTTAAAGTGTTAGAAAATTTTCAGAATTTTTGAAAATTTTAGTAAGTCAGAAAGAACTAAAATTTTAGTCGATATTAATTGGTTTAGTGGAAATCAGAAATAAGGGGTAAACAGATAAACTTTAACCCAATAGATAGGGTCATCCTCTACCTTTTAGCAATTTCGAGGACGAAATTATTTTAAGTGGGAAAGATTGTAATGACCCGCATTGGCAGAGGAATTATAATTAATTTATTTAGTTATTTAAATGGTGATTGAAAGGATTTAATGGTTGTAGAACTAAATAATGGTGAATATTTAATTAAAATAATAAATTAAATAATATATTTAATTCTGAAATAATCAGAATTGGCTGAAATGGCGATATGGTGTGAACTGGATCATCTGTGATATTTAATTCAGCTTGGAATTTGATTTGAATAACAAATATATTATATAAACGACAGTTTGAATGTAGAGTAATAATATAATTAAAATCGAGCTCGAAATGGCGCCGTAGTTCGTAAATTGGCGATTCGAACTTCAACAGAATGTACAGGATTCGGTTTAAACCGGATTTCTATGAAACAAGAAACGTGTGGAGCTGGTGGAGTATATCTTTCTAGTGGAAGAGAAAAATAGGGATTTCGTCGTATAGAATTTGAGATATGTCCAAATAAAATTTTAAAATAGTCGCTAAAGAATCGTTTATCGACCGTAACAGTTTATTCGATATAACTAGAGATCGGGTTTGAATTTAGACAAGGTTCTTTTGGGAAATAGTGATAATTTAATTTTTAGAATTTTAATGTAATTTTTAATTAATTAAATAAGCAACTTTTTATTTGGAGTACTTTGCACCCTGTAATCAACATTTTGAGGTTTCAAAACATGAGTAAATCTACCGATATTATCATATTTCTGGGATCGTGGGCTATTGCCCGTCACAATGGTATTTTTATCTCTGTCAATAGGGGTCCGTAAATGAACGAAATTTTATATAATGGAGGACGCTAAGCTTTGTAACTCAACAGTTAAGATCTCGATATGTTCACTACTCCCCTTTAACATGTCCATTGCTTTTAATTATATGGTTTCGATACCACTGTCTATAATTCTAAGCGAGTACGGTGTAAGTTGGAGATACTTGAAATATGGTTGTTTTGTCGGTATTAAATGGATCATGCTGTTGTAAGTTGAAATACATACGTTTGCAACAAATAAAGTCCTCCTACCTACCAAACCGATCCCATCCAAATACCCTGCCTACCAAAAGATCTGCAAATATAGGAAGCTACTACGTGGCCTTCAACTATCCTCACAATTCAAAGAAGAAACCGTATATAATAAACTTAAGTTTCTAAACCTAATTCTGAGTTCAGAATCCGCCGCTACCTTTTTCTTTTCTTTCTTTTTCATCTTTCAGCGAATGAGACTTTGGAAAATCCTAATCAACTCACATAAAAATCCTATAAATTCGGAGATGAAGATCTGTGAAATCCTGGTGGAGAGAGCTTCAAGTGGGTTGTCTCGATCCATTTCTGGAGGTGTGGAAAATACTGGAATCCGCGAGGCAGTGGTGAAGCTCGAGCCGGGTGTTGTGCGTTTAGGTAGAAGGGCGAGATGTGGAGGGATCGAAGAAAGTGGCACTGTGAAAATGGGTTTCGAAGTTCTACTGGAAACGTTTTTTTGTATTTTCGAAAGTGGAAGGAGGCCTTTACAGTAAATGGCTGGATTCATGAGTATGGTTGTGAAGTAAATGGTGGAAATGAACTGTTGAAATGCTTGGAGCTGTCGTGTCTCTGGTATGGGTTAAAGATCTGGAACATGGGTTTGTAAAAGAGAATGGGTGGTATTGGAGACGGGAGCTACACTTGCGTGGATAGTGGGGAGGAGAAGAGGGAGTATACTGTTAAACGGGGTGATTAAGGGAATTTTTTTGAACCGGGATGATGTAGGTTGGTTAGGGGCTGACCCTAAAGTGTGATTTGTTTGTAAGATTTTGGATTGTAGAAGTACAAACGGTGATGTTAGGGGAAGATGAGAAATGGAAGATGGAAGTTCGGCCCTGGGGAGTGAGGCAGATTAGTGTTTCTAGTTGGTTGTTGGGCCCGTTAAAGGTAAAGGCCCATATTAGAAATAAATATATATGTAGTTTAATTTTAATTCAAACAACATATACAAGCTTTTAATTTCTATACTGTGTACAAACGTTATCAGAATTAAGCAAACCCGGACCCGACAGGATCGTATGGACGGTGGCTACGTCATGGAACTGACTGGGAGTGGAGTGGATCTCGTTTGAATTTATGGCAAAATAATCTGTTTGATTCAAATCAAACAACAGTTTATCGTTCTTTAACAATGAACTGCAAAAGTGAGTAAATCTCACCAACTCTAAACAGTTTATAATTTCATGTTGTATTTTTAGAACTGTTAGAAATTGTCTGATTTACTGTGTGTTGATTGTTTGATTGAACTGCTAGTCAGTTAGTTGAATTTCTATATTGATTCTGTTTAACAGAATATATCATATGGAACTGAAAGTGATGTTATCTATAGTGTTTAACATCTGTGATGCAGGGAAATAGGTTGGAGGAATCCAACTGGATTCCTCAACATTTATTTTACTGTGATTCATATATTGTGATATATGATGTGATATATAATCTGTTGTTGATTATGTGTGTTTGGACGATATTATCGTTGTTATATGGTGTGTTAAGTACCATAGAAATACTGGATGTGGAAAAGGGATTTTCAAAGTATATTTTGAAAATAATTTATTTATATAAAATCAATGGATTTTATATTATAAAAGAAAAAGGATTTTGAATAAAGGAATTTGTTTGTAAATCAAATATAAGGGAATTATATTTGTAAATCAAATATAAGGGAAAGAATTTGTTAAACAGATATAGAGGGAATATTTGTAAAACAAATATAAAGGGAAATATTTGTCAAACAAATAAGAAGAGAAATATTTGTAAACCATTTACAAATAAAATAGAATTATAAAGGAAATATTTGTAGAACATTTACAAATAGATTAAAAGGGATTATTTATTTATTTAAGGAATAAACAGAATTAGAATAAAGGAATATTTATTTGAGAAAATAAATAGAATAAAGGAAATATCTATTTAGAAAATAAATACGATATTTTAAAAGGAGTTAGAATCAATCAGTTAGAGTAAAATGAGTTAGAATTAATCAATTAGAGTTAAAGGAGTTAATCGAATATAATTTATTCGAATAGAGTGAAAGGAGTAAACCAAATATAGTATTTGAAAGGAGTAAATCAGTTAGAGGTAATCAAATAGAGTTAATCGTATAGAGTTAAGAAATAGAGTTAAAGAAGATTAGAAACTGACTAGAGATTAGTTAAGTTGAATAGTTTTCTGAGTATCGATCTGATGTTGGTTTCAGCCTTTGGGGTTTATACTTGGGAAGTTGTTCTCTTATTAGTTTACAGTTAGAGTCTGATAGTTGTGGAATGATAGGGATTGATGATTGTTTGATAGAATTTCCATTTGGAAATAATATCGTTGTTTGCACACGTGTTTTTCTTTGATAATTATATCACAGACTATCGAAGTTTTGACCATTTTAACGTTGTTAATATGGAGAGATCGGTTGGATTATTATCCAAAGAACCACTTTGTATTGGCATACGCGTTGCGAATCATATATGCCAAAGATAATTGAAGACGGAGTGAAGTGCAAGGGCTATTGTATAAATCTTAGATAACAGTGTCTAAGATGGATATACTGAATAGTACCTTCGGTTCATCCTGTTCCTGGATGACTTGTATGGACGAATGTCTGACAGAGTAATTCCAGACGATCACGTATATTGATTTCTTCAACCGTACCAAGAGTGGAAGCAGAGAAGGAAACTTCTTTTAGCTGACACGTAATGTACTGTTTTAGACGTCAATCGGTGATTTGGTGGATTTGACGATGTGACATTCGAAGAGAATCTAGTGTGATGATAAAGGTTGCTTCAAGCCTCATCAATCGGTAAATGACAGAAATCGGCAGGCAGCATGGCTATGTAGGTCGCACCTATTAGGGTGTATATTCACCTGATCTAGAGTTTCATTTATTTCTAAAAATATATTGTCGATACTGTCCCATTTGGGAAACGGTATCCCAACCGTTGGTGATATACATTCGATACACTCAAGCAAAATGAGTGGTCAGTCATGTGTGGCCGGGTTGCAAGAAGTTCTTGTTGAACCCAGTGTATTCCTTTCTAGAGGTACACTAGCGAAAGGTGGTTCCATACCTTGTCATAGTTGGAAATCCATTACCCAATACGTGCTTGCGGTTTTGATTGTATACTATATATGTAGAACGTGAGATGACAGCGTTTCTGCTAGATGATTATTATAGTTGTGGTTGATAGACATTATTATAATATCAAAAGGTTTTTGATATAAAGATAATTTGGATTCTCATAAGGGAAAAACCCATTCCGTTATACGGCGTGGTCTTATGAGATATCATTTAATTGTTCAAACTGTTTTAAACTGTTTTACTCATACCAGTCCCATGACTGACCCGGAGTTTATTTTGTTTGTTTTCCCTAAATTCTTGGGTGCCCAATTTTGTATGGGCAGTTAAGTAGTCAGGATTTACAGATATACTGGAAGAGCTTGGAGCAGGAGGCTTCAGGATCATATAGCTATAGTTTATTTCCGCTGTATTGTAAGTGTTGTACTTTGATAATGATGTATATTCAAGTACAGATTTGTATTTCAAAGTTATGTTATGAAATATATGTTATTCGTCCCGCTGTGAGGTTCGTGTTACTGTGATGTTGTATTCTTCTTCTTCTATTCTAAGTTTCTATCTTATCTTTCCTCACCCTCTAATTTCTTTCATAAATGACCGGTATTTTTCGACGTTTGGTTAGTCATCATTGAGTTTATGGTGATAACCAAAGTCGACAAAAACCCGGATCATTACATGGGCGATGTGTAAAATTTATCGTCCCAATCAATATCAGTCAAATGGGTGTATATAAACAAATCGTCCGATTTGTTTATATTTACTTCATTTTAAATACACGTTAAAAATTCTATTTTCAACTATAAAATATTTTTAACTATATAAATATTTTATTTCATTTCACATCACATCATACAATCAACTACACATCAAAATCAAACTAACAACCATACAAGTCGTCCATGGTCTGTGGACGACGGGTGTCAGGTGCTACTAAACACCATCTGCATCCTAGTATAAATTTTAACTAGAAATTTAAATTAAAGATGAGGAGTTCTCACCGAGGGTTCCACTCCTCCATTCTCTATTTCTGAAATTCAGAATAGTCTGGATCTGCCCGTACTTCCAACGATGTCTTCTCCACGCTGTTCATATTAAAATCACATTTTTAATATGATGTTCTGTACATTAAAAATCATATTTTTAATACTCTACCAATATAAAAATCATATTTTCTTCTTTCTATATAAATATTATATTTTTATATCTCTTCGTTCTTACTTTAAAAACATTGCTACTTTTATTTGAAAAGCCTATGCAAATTTTATTTAGAAGACAATGCAAATTTTGTTTTATAAACCATGCTCTTTTCATATTTGAAATCATATTTTTAAACTATGTTATTTATATTTTTAAAACTGATTTTCCTTTTCAAATTTTTTCATTTCAAAGATCATGTTTTAAACTAATGGTATTTACTTGATAAAAATTATATTTTTTTACATGACAAAATATTATATTTTTATCTTGCTTCCTCTATTAACAAAATCTAATCTTTTTATTTTCAAAAATCTAATATTTTCTATGATAAAAATCTCGCCTTTTCTATGTTAAAAATCTCGTCTTTTCTATGTTAAAATCTCGCCTTTGCTATGTTAAAAATCATCAAATCTTTTTTCCTATGCTATGTATATATATAAATATATTTTTCTACGCTATATATATGTAAAGAAATTATATTTTTCTATGCTATTTTTATTTTTCTTTCTTTTAAAACTATAATATATAAAATTTTCAGATTTTAAAAGAAATGCTCTTTTAAATAAATAAAAAATAAAAAAAATAAAAAACCTTTCTTCTTCATTGTCAATTACAGGAGCCCAACATCGAAACCTTCATCGCAGGGAGAAACCGCTGCCACCGCCGCCTATAGCCACCGTGACTCCAATCTGAACATGGCTTGACGTCGGCCCATAGGAGAGCCTCCACCGCCAAGGGTATGGCTGAGCTCGGCGGCGCCCTGCTACCCCGATTCTCGAACAAACGGGCGGCCTTTGAGGCGAAAACTGACCTCGATTCTCCATGAAAATTGATGGAACCAGTCTTGATTGAAAGAGGGAAGAACACTCTTGGATTTTCGTTCAAGAACTGGGTTTTAATTCTGATCGTATTGGATGAATTTGGGGCTTGAATTTTCAAGCAGAATCCGCCGTAGAAAAGGGGTTGGAGGCGGCTTATGGGTTTGACCGTAGAAGCGAGTTGGACCAATAAAATTTTAGGGTTTGCTTATATATATATTTGTTTATTTAATTCTTTAAATTTGAAAAATATTTGTTTGTTGCTATCAACTCCAAACCAAACCCTACGACTGTCCCCCCTAACTATCTACCCTCATTCCGAACACACTAGGATAGGTTTCGTAAGCCAATTCGGCTACTTCGATAAGTTTTCATTAAAATTAAAATATAAATAATTATATATTTAATTTGGACGAACATTTCAAATTGTCGAGGCCACATACTAACTCTAAAAATTCTAGAAAAATTATTTCTAGCTTCGTATTGACGATACGGTCCTAACAAAACTAATTTTGTCGAATTCTGAGACCGTTTGAAACGTGGCCATTTTCAGGACGATCGAAATTAATTGAAACTGTCAAAACACGTTTTCCTTTGCCACGCTCACAAATTGATTCGAAAAATTACGAAGTTTGAAACCTAGCAATAACTTGACATCACAGATCCAACAAAAGTGGTTTCGTCGAAAACCGAGGTCGTTTGCAAAATGGCTATTTTTAAGGGCCAGAATTCCATAGCGACTATTCTGAATTTTCAACTGGACATAACTTTTTATCCCTGCTATGAAATTTCAATTTCCCGGATTCGTTGTAAAGATATTCACAAATAGATTCTAATATTTTTGGTTTCACTAAAATCCGGTTTACTTTGAATCCTGTACATTCATTTGAAATTTGAAATTTGAAATCAAATTTTCGATCTCCCGTGCCATTTCAATTCCTTTTATAATTAAAATAAAATATTTATATTCTAACGACGATTCAAATAAATATATACGTTCGAATTCTATTCAAAATAAATTTCTCGTCATATTATTTAAAATATATCATTTTAAATAATCAAAATTTGCTAAAATTGCCAAAATAAAAATTTTAAATTGGCTCGGATTTTCAGGTTATTACAATCTCCCCCACTTAAAACTTTTCGTCCCCGAAAAGGAGCGAAGCCGAAAGTTGTTTAACTAATCAACTCAACTTTCACTATTTCCATTACGACTTAAGTTCTTCAACTTTTCAGTTTCTAAGAACTTTTCAAATTCTTCAAAAATTTGGCTAACACCCTAAATTTTCGAAAAATTTCGCCATAACCTCCCCTGCACCGGGGACTTCGGGATATTTCATATGGCCTTCTTCAATCCAAAAGAAAAAGAAAACGCCAAGCGGCTAGACAATCGGCTCACAAAATCATCCAAAACCCAATAAATACTATAAACATGTACCTATTTGTCGGGCAAACAATTTTATTTCTCTTCTCTAGCCTCCTTGCAATGACCTGTTCAATGTAAGTACATGTATATGCAAGCAAATGCGACAAATTTTCAATACAACTCACTATTTGATTCAATTTGGCTAAAGGTTCAACATTTAATTAATCAAACAATAATCAAACAACACAACCATCAATCAATTAGTTGATTAGCTTTTCAATCACATAACTTTAATACATAGTCCAAAATCAGATTTTTGATGCCAATTCACAACAATAGGTCCTATCTAGTTTTGGTTCTCACACCAGTCAATTGGAATCATATAGAAATCCCACCTTCGAAACACGAAAATAAATTCTGATGATGATGCGTCAATCATCAGAATCATGTCCGAGCGACTAGAGTGTGATTCTATATCTATCCAGTATATTAAAACTTCGTACACACTCTAGCTAGGTGCATATGCAAAATCTTTATATATCGGATGGTCCAAATCAATTTAAAATAAATTATTCAAATACGTATAATACGATTTAAATTTCAGAACAAAATTTGGTTTTCTTTTTAGTTTTCAAAAATATACTCTTCACACTCGTTCTAGGATACTGCTGATCCTATCACTAATGAGTCACTCTTATTGGATATTACTAATCCAATCTATGATGAATTCTTTCGTATGGTTCTAATGTGTCTTGTTCTCTGAGCTTTGTAAACCAAAGCTCTGATACCAAGTGTAAAGACCCGTAACTTCCCCGGTAAGGAAAGAGCGGATACTTTGAGAACAACACACAAAAGAACGCAGAAAGAAGAACATTTCATTGTATATTACAACAATTCCATCAGATTACAAGAATATACAGAGTATAAATCAATATTACACATTCGATAAATATCAGAGATTAAAATACATTACATAGCAGCGGAAAATAATACAATATACAACTAGAAGTAATACACGGATACAGAGCTTTCCGAGTATCGTTCCAGCTGTAAATCGGGATCCTATGAATATAAATCTGCAAAACCAAAACTACTAACTACCTGTGTCGAAATAAGGGCACCCAGAGTTTAGGTTAAAACAATAAACTCCAGGTCAGTCGTGGGACTGGTGTGAGAACTAAAACAGTTATTAATCTTTATTTCAAAGTTAGGTAGATCAAGGGACCACGCCGCATAACACGAAACGGGTTTCCTCCCAAGAATACCAGTGCATAAAACAAACAGCGCAATGCTAAATAAAGAAAAATGAAGCTATTATAAGACCCAGGTCCCATCACACAATGCAACGCATGCCGGAGGATAGGGTTTTTACCTTATAATAGCCAAAGAATACTTGATACGTTTAAAACAGATTATTTTGATAGTACTATAACTGTATAGTGTCAAAAACAATTTCAATCATAAGTATCAATCATAGGCGGCATGAATGTCCCATACCACTATGTGTCCATATATAGGTTTACAACTAAAACTGCACATGTCACGTATTGGAAGCTGGATTTCCATCTGTGAACCAATATAAAATATAGTCCTCTGCCGATTCGAGACTCTCTAGCCCGTGTCTCAGGAACAGCCGCAACTGCCCTTTGGATCGTCAGGGCCGGTCCACCAATATGGATTATAATGCCTGAACACTGCGTTTCCCCACCCTTTGGGGTGTCAATTAGCCAACAAATGACTCCATCGGCTTCACATAGTCACCGATATATCTGAGGCGCCTCGCAACAGCAACAACCACATAAGTCAAACTCGTCAGGGCGTATAAAACCACTGACACCACTTTTAGCTAGAAAGAAACGCATGTCCCCCCTAAGGTCCTTCTCCCGTTTCTGGTTCACAACCGGGGTGTGAGGCTCGCGAATCCACGCTACACAAAGCTATGCCACAGGCTGCGCTTTGATCATCAACCACAAGACTCTGCTTTTCAACAGAAGCCTTGATCATTTGCATCTTAGCATGCCACATAGGCAAACCACTCCATGCAACCGATATCCATCAATCACACAGAATGATATCCAATGTCAGACACACAGTCCATTTACAAGTCCGTTCTGGGTCTGAACGAAACCGGAGGCACCTAGTACCCCGCATATCCATCGATCTCCAAGCACGTCTGGACGACCACTAACTGATTCCCTCCTCTTGGGTGTACGGACCAATCAAGATCATCAGTAATCACCCAAACGACGTGAAGACTTCTAGTCTTCGACCACCGTCTTCTTCCTCGACTTATCGTCGTATCAGTTATTCAGAATGGGATAAACCCGGTCTTTCCGAATAACTCGCGTATATAATAAACAAGTGTTACACAAACATAACATACGCCTCATTCCAATTCATCAGTCACTAACCGTAAATAAGTAAGGGAACAATTCCCCAAATATTAACCCCGAAGGCCGAAACCAACATCAGATCAATACCTAGGAAACCATTCATCTTAACAAATCTACAGTTAGTTGCTAAATTTCACATTCTTAGGGATAGGTTCCCATTAATTTTATCAAAGATAAATTCCTCAAATTTACTCTTTAATCTTTTTTTGAATATCAGTTCAAACTAGTCGGGATTAACGAACCTTACCGAAGTATTCATTTGTTTTAATTTCCCAATCTCAACCTATTCATCCCATGAAGTAAAACTGGTCATACTTTATATCTAACACCACGGTGCTATCGGTAAATTCAATTACCATTTCACGTTTAAATCTAATTAAAGATTTAACTATCGCCTGGAGCAAAACTGGTGATACTCCATCCTCGACCATTTCAATCTAATTAAAGATTCATTAAAACTCCACTTAGTTTTAATCTTTAACTGGGTTAAAGAATCAATGTCATTTAAAACACGATTCGCGATATACCCAAAATCACATTCCATTCTATCAGCCTTTAACCGTAAAACAGCAAGTGAGCAGTTCCCTAAGTATTAACCCCGAAGACCGAAACCAACATCAGACCAATACCCAAGAAACCATTCAACTTAACTAATCTATAGTTAGTTTCTGATTTTCTTAACTCAGTTGGGTCTAAGAATAGTATTATTGAAGATACCATTCACGACGACCCAAAATCACATTCCATTAATTATCGGGTTAAAGAACAAGCGTTGTTCAAAACACCGTTCACGATAAACCCAAAAATCAATTCAAATTCAATTCCAATTAAATACCATTTAATTGGCACACTTCATTAAATCTAAATAAAAAGATTTAATTTTTTTCTCAACTGGGTTTAAGAACAGTGTTAATGAAGACGCAATTCACGACAAACCCAAATCACATTTGATATTAAATACAAGGCTCTGAATAGAAAATATATCGGCTTATATTCAATATCAAATTCTGAAATCAACAAATATCGTATTGGAATAATGATATATATATATATCCTTCAAATTTCCACAACAATATCTGTATCATCACGAAATCCAACATCGAAATATTCCAAAGACAATTTCGATCTAAATCCATTCTAATTCAGTTATTGGAAATTTTGGTTATTTTCAAAACCACTTCAAATTCAATCTATTTATTTCAAAAATAAATTGATTTTAATTCTAGTTCATTTCGATAAAAATCTATTTTTATCTTTTCAAATATGGAGTTTGTGAGAACCCGTAACTTCCCCGTTAAGGAAAGAGCGGATACTTTGAGAACAATACACAAATGAACGCAGACGGAAGAACATTTCATTGTTATTACAACAGTTCCATCAGATACAAGAATATACAGAGTATAAATGAATAAATTACATTCGATATAAATATCAGAGATTACAATAAATTACATAGCAACGGAAATAATACAAAGCACAACTGAAGGTGATATACGGATACAGAGCTTTCCGGATATCATTCCGGCTATAAACCAGGATCCTATGAATATAAATCTGCAAAACCAAAACTACTAGCTGCCCGTGCGGAAAATAGGGGCACCCAGAGTTTAGGTTAAAACAATAAACTCCAAGTTAGTCATGTGACTGGTGTAAGAACTAAAACAGTTATTTAAAACTTTACTTTAAAAGAGAGTAATTCAAGGGACCACGCCGTATAACAAGGAACGGGTTTCCTCCCAAGAATACCAGTGCATATAGATAAACAACGCAATGCTTTTTCGAAAAATGAAGCTATTATAAGACCCAGGTCCCATCACACAATGCAACGCAAGCCGGAGGATAGGGTTTTCCCTTATAATAGCCAAACATGCTTGGTACGTTTAAAACAAATCATTTGATACTATAATAAGTGTATAGTGTCATAACAATTTCAATCATAAATATAAATCATAGACGGCATGGGTACCATATATCATGTCGCCATACTAGTTCTACAATTAAAACCGCAATACACGTATTGGAAATTGGATTTCCGTCATGAGTCGAGGCAAGGGGCAAGATCCTCTCCGCTTCGAGACACTCTAGCAAATGCCTCGGGACTACACACTCTGGGCAACCCCGGATGCGGCTGGGCCGGTCCTCACTTACGTTAGAGGATTAATTATGCCTGAACACACGTTTCACGGTCCTTACAGACCTATAATCGAGGCGCCTCATTCCAACAACCACAAAGGTGAAAAGTATATAAATGTCAGGGCTGGTAAGTCACTGACACCACCAAAGCTAGAAAGAAACGTCGTGCTCTCCCAGCGGTCCGTATCCCGTTTTTAACTCATACCGAGGTGTGAGGCTCGCGAATTCACGTTATACACAAAGCTGCCACGTAGGCGTGCTTTGATCATCAACCACAAGAATTTGCTTTTCAACAGAAGCCTTGATCATTGCAACTCAGCGTGCCACACAGGCAATTCATGCCATGCGATTGATATCTATCGATATATAACCTCTAAGCTCGTACGTCTCAGAGAAGGGCGTTAAGCAAGAGAATAAATTCTCCGCCGCCAAACAGATATATATATTTAACAGAAATCAATCAACACAGAATAAAATCCAATGTCAGACATACAATCCATTTACAAGTCCGTTCTGGGTCTGAACGAAACCGGAGGCACTTTCCTCGCATATCCATCCATCTCCAAGTACGTCTGGACAACCACCAACTATTTCCATCCTCTTGGGTGTACAGCCCAATCAGGATCGTCAGTAATTACCCAAACGATGTGAAGACTTCCGGTCTTCGACCACCGTCTTCATCTTCGACTTATCGTCGAATCGGTTATTCAGAATGGGTATAAACCCGGACTTTCCGAACAACGGCGTATATTGAAAACAAATGTTACACAAACACAACATACGCCTCATTCCAATTCCGAATATTCTTTTATTCACCAAATCACATTCTTAGGGAAAGGTTCCCATTAATTTTATCCAAGATAAATTCTTTAAAATTTATCCTTTAATCTTCCTTTGGATGACATTTCAAACCAAATTATGGTTTTCTAAACTAGTCGAGATTAGCGAACCACAACGAAGTAATTATTTATTTTATCTCCCAATCCGAACCTAATCATCCCATAAAGCAAAACTGGTAATACTCCATATCTAATACTATGGTGTTATCGGTAAAGTTAATTACCATTACACATTCAAATCTAATTAAAGATTTAACTATCGCTTTGGAGCAAAACTGGCGATACTCCATTCTCGCACATTTCTAAATTTGATAATTTAGATTATAGATTTACATTTCAATCTAATTGCAGATTCATTAAAACTCCTTTTACTGGGTTAAAGAACTAGGTGTTATTTAAAACACAGTTCACGACAAACCCAAATCACATTCTATTTATTATCGGGTTAACGAACTAGTGTTATTTAAAACACCGTTCACGATAAACCCATTTCAAATCCAACCAAATATATTAGGAATTCCGATTATTTAAAACCCCTTTTTAAATCTAATTTATTTATTTAAAAATAATTGGGTTTTAAATTTAGTTCAAAACTAGTTCATTTCGATAAAAATAAATTTTTATCTTTTCAAATATGGAGCTTTTCACCCCAATTTTTCTCAAATCACTTCTTATGATTTTACACAAATTATTTATATTTTTAATAATTTTATCAAGGCCCGTACAGTCGATTTCCATCAACGGCCATCGAACTGCAGTTACAGCGACCTTTTCCAAATTTGATTTGGACGTATCTCCAAATCCAACCATTAGATTTTGAATTTCAAATATTCGTTAGAAAGCTCTTTCCGATACGAACCCAACGGTTCCGGTTTTAGGAGGATCCGACGGTCGGATCTCCCGTAATGTCCGTTTGAGATAAATGGTCGAAATTCACGAACTGCCGCGGCGCGGCGCGTTCTATTCAGGCCATTATATAATATATATAATATATATTTCGTCGATTACTATTCAAAACGAATTTTATAAATAGTTTTGAATTCGTTTCAAAAACAATTTCAACCTTTATTTCAAATTCAAATCAAAAATTGAATTTTCTATTATAAATTCGTTTTAAAATTCATTTCTATTCAATTCAAATTTCAATTCAATTTGAATTCATTTCAATTCGTTTCCAATTCAATTCGAATTCGTTTTCAATTCAATTCAAATTCGTTATCTATTCAATTCAATTCGAATTCGTTTTCAATTCAAATCAATTCGAATTCGTTTTCAATTCAAATTCAATTGATTTTTATAATCGATTCAAATCAAATTTGTTTTCTAATCGATTCAAATCGAATTGGTTTTCTATTCAATTTAATTCAAACTTCATTTCAAAATATTAGATTTCGAAATCACTTTTCAATATTCATTTTAAAATGAATAAAATCGATATAAATATCGTTCACGTCAAAATGACGTAAATCTAATCAACACGGCTTCATATATTTTTATTTTCAAATATTCTATTTCAAATATTTCTTTTTCAAATATTTCTATTTCAAATATTTCGTTTCAAATATTTCTATTTCAAATATTTCGTTTCAAATATTTCTATTTCAAATATTTCGTTCAACACATGACTAATCTCAATGGATGAGTACTGTCAACACATGAACCTTTACTTTATAATATTCTTTATCTTCTAAATTGGAATGAGGCCCAATCAATCACCATATAAAATTAATTATATGGATTTTCATACAACACATGTATATAATAGCATTGAAAAATAATCAACCATCAACCAAAGTGCACTACACTGTATAAGCATCAAATATAGATATTCAACGCTTATAACAGCCTGTCAATCAATCGATCGACATATTTAATCAATTAGGATGAGTGAACTTCAAATTTCATCCCAACACCCGTGTGGGGTTTCAAACAATCAAACACATATTTTATTTGTGCAGTTGGGTGATGTGTAAAATTTATCGTCCCAATCAATGTCCTTCAAATAGGTGTACATAAACAAACCGTCCGGTTTGTAAATGAATATTTTATTTTATTCACTTCACTATATTCATATTCACGTTAAAAATTATATTTTTAACGATAAAATATTTTATTTCAACACATGAATTTTTATTCAGTTCATTTACACAATAAAAATGACATTTTTATTTTTCTAACATATTTTAGAAAATTTCGGCAGCATAACGGCGCGATACTAGAAACGGGACAAGGCCTAGCCTTATCCCCGGTCTAGTGAAGGCCCACGCCATTCACACATCAATCAAACTCACCAAACAACCAAATTCAAATCAAATCATCTAACTAATCCATGCAACCAAACAAACAAGTCCATGGTCCGTGGACGATTGTGTCGGGTGCTACTAAGCACCGTCTGCATCCTAGTATATATATAACTATAAAAGAAATTGAAGAGTGAGAAATTCTCACCAATAGCTATTCCAACTTCACGCCAGTTCAAATGTAGAAGTCTTCGTCGTTTTCGCCTTTTAGTCATCTTCGTTGCCCGTAGCCACTACATATGTAAAAATCGAATTTTTACTTCGTTATTCAATATATAAAAATCGAATTTTTACTTTGCTTTTCAATATATAAAAATCGAATTTTTACTTTGCTATTCAATATATAAAAATCGAATTTTTACTTTGCTATTCAACATATAAAAATCGAATTTTTACTTTGCTATGTATATAAAAATCCTATTTTTATAATCACGCTATATGGATAAAATTTCTATTTTTACATTGCTACTATATAGATAAAAATTATATTTTTACCTCGTTATTCTCTATATAAAGATTTCGCCTTTTCAAATATAAAGATTTCGCCTTTACAAATATATCATTATAAAAATCACATTTTTATTTTTCTATACATATAAAGATGATATTTCTAATCTTTTTCCTTTTAAAAATCTAATCTTTTGCCTTTTAAAAATCTAATCTTTTGCCTTTTAAAAATCTAATCTTTTGCCTTTTAAAAATCTAATCTTTTTCCTTTTAAAAATCTAATCTTTTGCCTTTTAAAAATCTAATCTTTTTCGGCTATTCATATAAATCAAAATCATATTTTTAATTTCAAAACTATATGTAAAAAAACCGTATTTTAAGTTTCAAAACTATATATAAAACTCATCTTTCTTAATGGTTTCATATATAGTAAAAACTGATTTTTAAACACGGATATTACATAGTAAAACTGAAAATTAAAAATTAAAAACAATGTAAACTATAAACTTACAAATTTTCGGATATGAGGAGGGTTGAGGGGGCGTTGGTCTTCAAGTGGGAGGCGGGGAGGGGAAGATGCGGCGGCGGGGGCTTCAGGCGTCGATCGAAGAGGGGGGGTGGGGTTTAGGGCGGTGCGTCGATCAGAGAAAAAAAGGGGGGGGTTTCGACGGAGGAGATGGAAGCGGAGGGAAGGAAGAAGGAAGGAGGAAGAAGAGGAGGGGGTGCGCCAGCCTCCGGCGCGGCGGTGGCCTCCTGGAGGCGCCACGTCGGCTAGGGCGTGATGCCTTTTTTTTTTTTCTGTTTTGCAAATGATTTCAACAGGGGGGGACCTGGTTAAGGAGGAAGGGAGATTTTTTTTATTTTATTTAAATTTCAAAAAGTTGACTTTTACATACGACCTCTAAACGAGGCCCACCGCCTGTCGTCCATAGCGTATTACCCCCATTCCGAACACAATGGGATATGTATCGTAGGTTGATTCAACTGTTTCGATCAGTTTTCGTTGAAATCAACATATAACTCTATATATTGAATTTGAACGCGCATTTCAATTTACCGGGGTCACATACGAACTCTAAAAATTGCAGAAAAATATTTCTAGCTTCGTATTGACGATACGGTCCTAACAAAACTAGTTTCGTCGAATTCTGAGACCATTTGAAAAATGGCCAATTTCCAATCGATTAAAATCAACTAAAACTGGTCAAACGCGTTTTCCTTCGCCACGCTCACATATTGATTCAAAAAATTATGAAATTTGGAATCTAGCAATAATTTGACATCACGGATCCAACAAAAGTGGTTTCGTCGAAATCCGAGGTCGTTTGCAAAATTCCCATTTTTAAGGGCCTGAATTCCATAGCGACTATTCAGAATTTTCAACTGGACATATCTTTTGATTCCCGCTATGAAATTTTGATTTTTTGGATTCTTGGAAAGATATTCTCAATTAGATCCTAATGTTTTTAGTTTCACTAAAATCCGGATTGTTTTGCACCCGGTACATTCAATTGAAGTTTGAAATCGAATTATCGAACTACCGCGCCATTTTCAATTCTATTTATAATTATATATAATTATTTATATTCTAACGACGACGTATATAATATATACGTTCTAAATATATTCAAAATAAATTTTCTCGTCGATATTATTTAAAATAATCTATTTTAAATATTCAAAATTCGCTAAAACTGCCAAAATAAAAATTTTAAACTGGCTCAGATTTCCGGGTTATTACAATGTTTTTCATTCTAGTTTTTCCCAAATCATTTTTTATGATTTTACACAAATTATTACTATTTTTAATAATTTTATCAAGGCCCGAACAGTCGATTTCCATCAACGGCCATCGAACTGCACTTACAGCGACCTTTTCCAAATTTTATTTGGACATAATTCCAAATCCAACCGTTAGATTTCAGATTTCTAATATTTATTAGAAAGCTCTTTTTGATACGAACCCAAGGTCCCGGTTTCAGGAGAATCCGACGGTCGGATCTCCTGCGATATCCATTCGAAGTCAATGGTCGAAATTCACGAACTGCCGCGGCGCGGCGCGTTCTATTCAGGCCATTATATATAATATATATATATATATATAATATATATATATTATATATATTTCATCGATTTCCTTTTAAAACGTATTTTACAAATCATTTTTAAATTCGTTTTCGAAACGATTTCAACTTCATTTCAAATTCAAATCAAAATTGAAATTTCCTTATAAATTCGTTTTAAATTCATTTCAAATTGATTTCAATTTAAATCGATTTTTAGTTCAATTTCAGTTCGTTTTCAATTCAATTTGAATTTTAAATTTATTCAATTTCAATTCGAATTCATTTCTATTCAATTCGAATTCATTTCTATTCAATTTCAATTCGAATCCAATTCTATTGAATTTCAATTCGAATTCATTTCTATTCAATTTCAATTCGAATTCATTTCTATTCAATTTCAATTCAAATTCATTTCTATTCAGTTTCAATTCGAATTCACTTCTATTCAATTTCAATTCGAATTCACTTCTATTCAATTTCTATTCGAATTCATTCTCATTCAAGTTCAATTCGAATTCACTTCTATTCAATTTCATTTCGAATTCATTTTCAATTCGAATTCAATTCTATTTAATTTCAATTTCGAATTCACTTCTATTCAATTTCAATTCGAATTCATTTCTATTCAATCTCAATTCGAATTCACTTCTATTCAATTTCAATTCGAATTCATTTCTATTCAATTTCAATTCGAATTCACTTCTATTCAATTTCAATTCGAATTCACTTCTATTCAATTTCAATTCGAATTCATTTCTAAATATTCGATTTTGAAATCACTTTCAATATTCATTATAAAATGGACAAAATTCCCGTTCGTGTTAAAATGGCGTGTAACTACTTAACACGGCTTCACATTTCAATATTCAAAGAATATTATTTTTAAATTATTCGATAATTCTGAACTGGAATCAGACACAGTCAATTACCAAATAATTTCGATTATATGGATTTCATCAAATTCATATATACAATAATGACGATAAACACCCAACCATCATCTAGAGTGCGTTCTACACTGTATAAGCATCAAATATAAATATTCAAGGCTTATAACAGCCTGTCAATCAGTCGATCGACATACAGCTAATTATTGGGATTAGTGTATGTCATATCTCATCCCAATACCCGTATGGGGTTTCAAACAATCAAACACATATTTTATTTGTGCAGTTGGGCGATGTGTAAAATTTATCGTCCCAATCAATATCAGTCAAATGGGTGTATATAAACAAATCGTCCGATTTGTTTATATTTATTTCATTTTAAATACACGTTAAAAATTCTATTTTCAACTATAAAATATTTTTAACTATATAAATATTTTATTTCATTTCACATCACATCATATAATCAACTACACATCAAAATCAAACAAACAAGCATACAAGCCGTCCATGGTCTGTGGACGACGGGTGTCGGGTGCTACTAAACACCGTCTGCATCCTAGTATAAATTTTAACTAGAAATTTAAATTAAAGGCGAGGAGTTCTCACCGAGGGTTCCACTCCTCCATTCTCTATTTCTGAAATTCAGAACAGTCTGGATTTGCCCGTACTTCCAACGACGTCTTCTCCACGCTGTTCATATTAAAATCACATTTTTAATATGATGTTCTGTACATTAAAAATCATATTTTTAATACTCTACCAATATAAAAATCATATTTTCTTCTTTCTATATAAATATTATAATTTTATATCTCTTCATTCTTACTTTAAAAACATTGCTACTTTTATTTGAAAAGCGTATGCAAATTTTATTTAGAAGACAATGCAAATTTTGTTTTATAAACCTTGCTCTTTTCATATTTGAAATCATATTTTTAAACTATGTTATTTATATTTTTAAAACTGATTTTCCTTTTCAAATATTTTCATTTCAAAAATCACGTTTTAAACTAATGCTATTTACTTGATAAAAATTATATTTTTTTTACATGACAAAATATTATATTTTTATCTTGCTTCCTCTATTAACAAAATCTAATCTTTTTATTTTCAAAAATCTAATATTTTCTATGATAAAAATCTCGCCTTAGCAGTGTTAAAAATCTCGTCTTTTCTATGTTAAAATCTCGCCTTTGGTATGTTAAAAATCATCAAATCTTTTTTCCTATGCTATGTATATATATATAAATATATTTTTCTACGCTATATATGTGTAAAGAAAATATATTTTCTATGCTATTTTTATTTTTCTTTCTTTTAAAACTATAATATATAAAATTTTCAGATTTTAAAAGAAATGCTCGTTTAAATAAATTAAAATAACTTTCTTCTTCACTGTCAATTACAGGAGCCCAACGTCGAAACCTTCATCGCAGGGAGAAACCGCTGTCGCCACCGCCTATAGCCACCGTGACTCCGATCTGAACATGGCCTGACGTCGGCCCACAGGAGAGTCTCCACCGCCAAGGGTATGGCCGAGCTCGGCGGCGCCCTGCTACCCTGATTCTCGAACAAACGGGTGGCCTTTGAGGCAAGAAACTGACCTCGATTCTCCATGAAAATTGATGGAACCAGCCTTGATTGAAAGAGGGAAGAATACTCTTGGATTTTCGTTCAAGAACTGGGTTTTAATTCTGATTGTATTGGATGAATTTGGGGCTTGAATTTTCAAGCAGAATCCGCCGTAGAAAAGGGGTTGGAGGCGGCTTACGGGTTTGACCGTAGAAGCGAGTTGGACCAATAAAATTTTAGGGTTTGCTTATATATATATTTGTTTATTTAATTCTTTAAATTTGAAAAATATTTGTTTGTTGCTATCAACTCCAAACCAAAACCTACGACTGTCCCCCTAGCTATCTACCCCCATTCCGAACACACTGGGATAGGTTTCGTAAGCCAATTCGGCTGCTTCGATAAGTTTTCATTAAAATTAAAATATAAATCATTATATATTTAATTTGGACGGACATTTCAAATTATCGGGGCCACATACTAACTCTAAAAATTCTAGAAAAATTATTTCTAGCTTCGTATTGACGATACGGTCCTAACAAAACTAATTTCGTCGAATTCTGAGACCATTTGAAAAGTGGCCATTTTTAGGTCAATCGAAATTAATTGAAACTGTCAAAACACGTTTTCCTTTGCCACGCTCACATACTGATTCGAAAAATTATGAAGTTTGAAACCTAGCAATAACTTGACATCACGGATCAAACAAAAGTGGTTTCATCAAAAACCGAGGTCGTTTGCAAAATGGCTATTTTCAAGGGCCAGAATTCCATAGCAACTATTTTGAATTTTCAACTGGACATAACTTTTTATCCCCGCCATGAAATTTCAATTTCCCGGATTCATTGGAAAGATATTCACAAATAGATTCTAATATTTTTGGTTTCACTAAAATCTGGTTTACTTTGAATCCTGTACATTCATTTGAAATTTGAAATCGAATTTTCGAACTACCGCGCCATTTTCAATTCCTTTTATAATTAAAATAAAATATTTATATTCTAACGATGATTCAAATAAATATATACGTTCGAATTCTATTCAAAATAAATTTATCGTCATATTATTTAAAATATATCATTTTAAATAATCAAAATTTGCTAAAATTACCAAAATAAAAAATTTTAATTGGCTCGAATTTTCGGGTTATTACATAAATTGTCTATGACAACAAGTCCTTGAGGCTTTGTTTCCATGACCTGGTTGTGTCGGCAATATTGACAAGGTGTATGCTTTTTTTAGTGTTTTAAATCTAGCCGGAGGCTATTTCCTCTAAAACTGGTTGCCATAGTTTATGTCAGCAAGTTATGATCACATTCTTATTTGTGTGATGTCTATAGTGCTTTACTTATCATTTGAGATATTGTGACTTTGACTCTTGAGGAAAGAATTAGAAAGGGTTTACTTTTAAAACCCAAGGTGTACGAGGTTGTCGCTTAAACACACTTCGAAGGGATCAAAGGGAATAGGTCCAAACCTAAGCCTTAACCCGTTGATTAACTTGATTATTGTGTGTTTTCTTAGGCTTGTTTGATAACAGTGGTTGTTGCCTTTTTTATTTCATCATGGGGTTACTATGTGACTTCGACACATAAGAAAGGATTTGAAAGGGGTCAGTAAGGGTTTTCCCAGCCTTCCAAGCCTATTAATTATTGGATGCTTTTGGCAGCTAGTTGAAAATATTGGTATCATTGTTATGTCCAGCCTTCGAAAGGATGGGATTTTGTTTGAATAATGGTACGAAACCATACAAATCATTGCATTTAACTGAATATATTGGGGGTACCAATAGAAGGGATAAATTAGGGGTTTACCAATTTAACATGAATACTTGTTGAGGAGACAAGTATAAAATAAACTAATAAGTTCTTATTATACCTAGGTTAAAACTATGAGAAGTCAATAAGGGTTCCACATAAGGTATAAAAGGTTTATAGTGATCTTATAGATAAAAGTACACTATTTTTGAATAAGGATTTATAGCTGTCGCGATATAAAACTATCTGATTCTTAGTTATCCCATGGGTAAAACTATGAAATGCCTAATAGATAATCCACATCAGGTTTCAAGGGTTTATAGTTATCCCACGGTACAAAACTACTTGGTTCTCAGTCAAACAACGGATAAAAGTAAGAGGGTGCCAGACAGTTAGCTGATACCTAGTGAAATGTTTCTAGTTATCCCAAGGTATAAAACTACCCAGTTCTCAGTAAACAAACGGATAAAACTAAGAGGGTTCTTGGAAGTTAGCGACATCCATTGAAGAGGTTACTTCATAAATTTATTGGGTTTAGTTAATCCAGAAATTAAGAGAGTGTATCCTAAAGTTGAATAAGAAGAATACTTCTTATGAATAAGTTAGGAAACTAGAATGATACCTACAGAATTGATAGGTCGAAAGGCACATAAAAGTACAGTTAATACAGTTAATCAGTATAGCAGTAGGGATGGGAAATCCACAATGCAATTGCATATTGTGTATTAAATTACTTTCATTGTTGTTTTGTATAGTGGTAACCATTGAAGAGCAGGTGCATGGGATTGGTTGGCATGTTTGGTATTATCAAGGGTAAACCCATTCTGCTAAGTCGCATAGTCTCGCTACTTACCATTCGATTTTGGGTAAAAATGATACTCTTTTACACTAGTCTATTTGACTGAACCATAGCATCTGTTTTTCCCTTTAACTCTTGATTTTGAGTCGGCTAAGAGTTAAGGTTTTCAGTTACCTTCTTTGAATGAAGCTTCCAGAGATGAGCCGGAGGATATAGATAATAAACAACTTTCCGCTATACGTTTATTTATCTTTTATGACAAAGGTAGAGCCAAAGGTGTTTATTGCCTTTACCTAGACTTTGATCATTCAAGAGGGCATCTACATATATTGCTCTTTTGTTTTGTAATATTTACTTTTTCTCTATATGTTATGCTTAAGGGAATATGTAATGAATGTTACTGAATAAATATTGTTTCAATCTTTTTCATATTCATTTGCTCTCGAATGTTTTTGATTTATTAACTCACTTTTTTCTATCATCGGAAATTAGCACTATGGATGACTGGAGCATTTGTAGCGCTTAGCTTTGGGACTTAGAAAATAGGGTGTTACAATTTTGTACAAGAGCAGGGTTTGTGAAAATTTAACAACGTTTTTTTACAAAAGCTTTACTAAAAAGTCAAAAACCAGGGAAATATTCTAGTGTATGGGATAACGATTTTATGATGTATTTGTATTTGAATTATATAAGTATATATATTTCCTCACTCTTAGTCCATCCTTTGGTATCTTTAAAAAATTTGTGTGTCAGATAAGGAAGGTTAGATATGGAAAGAAGGGATAGGAATGGGTATCTTGGTGGTAGGGGCACTACTACTTACGATAGTGCTCAATCTAGAGTTCAGTGAGATTGGGATCGAAAGGGCGACAAGGATAGAAATGCTATAACACTGCATGTGGATGAAAGATGTATATTCCACGCAGGACGCACGTTGGAACCATTGATGGTAGGGGCACTACTACTTACGAAAGTGCTCAATCTAGAGTTCAGTGAGATTGGGATCGAAAGGGCGACAAGGATAGAAATGCTATAACACTGCATGTGGATGAAAGATGTATATTCCACGCAGGATGCAAGTTGGAACCATTGATGGTTTTATTGGGGAGAGTGTTGCTATGAATAGAGGAGCCTATCCCATGGTGAAGCTAGTGAAGGTCATGTCGAGATTAGCTAAAGTTTCACTAGGGAGAAAGGAAAAGAGGAGGTACGTGCCTCGAGAAGGCGACCGGTTAATATTTAGATCTTTTAAGATATAAAAGGAAGTTCTTTCTAGAATAAGAGGCTTGAAAGAATGAGAAAATCAAGCAAAGCAGAGATGAGATCGCTTGCCTCAGATATGATGGAAAGGGTCCGTATGTTATGGAATTTCGTCCAAGTGAAAAAGGATCTGCTACCGTGAGGCAGTAAGTACAATGCTCCAATTATCATTCCCTGAGGCACCGCAAGGACAAGTGTCCAGAGGAGGCAAAGGGTAAAGCAGTTGTTCAAAGTCCTCATCTATCAGACCAACTTTTGTGGATAAAGGTGGAATAAAGGAATGCAAAATTTTCAATGTTAAGATATTTTGCTATAATATGGAAGTGCCCTTTGTCCTCATCAAATGGAGGCAAATGGCCGTCGACTCAAGCTAGGTGGAAAAAGCTACAAAGAAATTCGAGATGATTCAAGAACGATGGCAAGAAGCCATAATTGGATGAGCATCTACGGAAGAATGGGGTGTAAAGATGTTGAGTCTCAGTAGAGATGGCGCTTTGCTCAAAGTGTCACCAGCATAAGGTGTGTTTTAAATCGTTTTATAGAACTAACGACTAGTGGGTGACACTAGTACAGGTAGCATTGTATGTTGCTTTCAATGTTTGTGTTGGTTCTTGATTGAATTTCGAGGACGAAATTTCTTTAAGGAGGGAAAGATGCAACGTCCCTTAATTTTTAAAGCATTATTCAAGATATTTAATTATACGAAATAATTAAGAATAATGTAGTTATATTATTGAGTTTAAATTTGTACATATGAAAAATAATAGTATTGTTCAATTGTGAGAATGAATTAAATATGAAAAGGGCACAATAGGCAAAATTTGGCCTCTTATATAAGATTTTTCCTACCTCTTCTCTCTCGTTTATCTCAAAACCTTAAATATACCAAAGGGTGGCCAGACATTAAAAGAAAGAGGTAGAAGAATAAAACCTAAAACCAAGGTAGAGATTAAAGCTTAGGAAGTCAATGTCTACAAATCTCAAGCCGTCAATCCAAACAAAGTGTCGATGTCTTGATTCGGCTATTTGCTTATATCTGAATGGTGTGTGATTATTCATGATTGATATCATGTTTAGCAATTGTTACTTGGTTGTTTACCAATCCCCACTTTTTGTCTAGGATTACCTGCATGAAAACGAGTAGGTTGTAGGGAAAACCAATAGTTAGAAATCTCTAGATGTTACGAAATTTGGGTATATTGTTTGTTACATGATTCTGGAGATGGGTTCCCCACTTCATAATTTTATGAGTATTTAGAAATATTATGGTAATGTCCAAAGTAAGGTTGTTTGTTAATTTTGGGAGTAATTAAATAAACGGGTTAATTGATTATTTTGAATCCAAAACTTTTATGAATGATAGATGAGGATATACTACTCACTTTGTCAAATTTTGATTTTTTTTCCATTTTTTCTCTAATTTATATGAATTTCCTAATATAGTTTTTGCTTAGGAAAGCTTGTGCATTGAAAAGAGAGTTAACGTATAAGTACATATATTCTATATTTGAATTGGGCTAAGTACATAAAGTACTATACTATGGTCAGAATGTTTCTCTTTTGGACCGATGATAATTTGAAAAAGGTAAAGGAATTGACCAATTTTCTTTTTATTTACGGTAAGTTCCATTGTCCTATAGAAAGAAAGCAACTTTCTTGTCTTTCAGAACAATCTGAAGCAAAACTTTCCCCTCCTTCTGAAAAGTACCAGATGCTTGTAATGTCACAAGTTGGCATATGAGGCATTCGGACTTCCACTTCCTTGTATGAGACTTTGGCCTTAGGCTTTTGTTTTGGAATATTAGCCATTGGCTTTAGGTTTTAAAGCGTTAACTCTAGTAAAGTGTATCACCTTTGCACATGGGCCTTGGTCACTGTGTCAAGTCAATGGGACTATTTTCATAAAGAAGAATGTTTTACGAATGAACCTATTGTGTGAAACCTTAGTACCCTTTGTTTATGGTCAAAGGGCTATTTTACATAAAGATATGGTTTTGTAAATATTAGAGGCATGTAGCCTTCGCACCCTTCAAGTAATGAAAGGAGTTTATCTCTAAACTTAATCAGATAAGAAAATCGGAGTCTAAAATCCAATGCCTTTTGGTGCAATCGAAAGAAGTTACTTCCCTTACTATTGTTTTATAAGGATAAAGAGTTATTCTTCAGAACCATTCAATGGTGTTGAATTATTATTAATTCCAGAGAACAAAGATATAATAGGATAAGAGCATGATGCCTGAGAAGGATAATGCCACCAAAACCTTTGGTGGAGACGAAGGGATAGGTTGTTCAAAAGGTTTTTTTTGAATATATAAAGGAGTTCCTTAAAAGTATATAAGGTTATTTCTTCCATACCTTTCGTGGGTAATGGAAGGAGTGGGATTTTCTAAATTTCCTAAATATAAAAGTTAAGCGCATAACGCTTAAGTTCATATGACAAAGTCGAAAGGATCCCCTTGTAAAAGGTGGTTATAAATTTCTGCTTTATAAAAGATAAGACTGGCTATTATCCTAGTATTTCTCGATAGGATCGAAGAGATATATTTTTGATCACTATGTTTGGAAGGATCCAAAGCATATAGCTTTTATGCCATCTAATGGTGCTAGAAGGGTTCTTTTATTTTGATGTTGGGTTATCTAACTATGACATTGGTGTGAGCCTGCCTCCTGGATACCCTTCGGAGGAACCATAGAGACTTTTCATAATAAAGAATTTGCTTTTATAAAGTAGAAGAGGTTATCACTTTCCTATCTTCTAGGGAACCAAAAGGGGGTTCTACTTTGTAACCTTAAAACATAAAATAGAGGTTATGCCTCAACATCCTTTGATGGATTGGAAAGGGTTGGTTTTTTCGATATAATTTTTTATTGTTGGTTTACAAGCTTATTGCCTATGAAAATTGCCAACATAGTTGATGTATGGCCAAGATTGTTATGACATATTGCCTTACAATTATGCTAAGACAAATGTTGTCAAAAAGATTTAATTGAAAGAGCATATTGGCTTGTTGCCACAAGTTTCCTTCGACAGAGTTGTTTCCAAAAGGATTGATATGCCAAGTTTGTTTTATAAACCTGCTCTTTTTCCTATGTCTTGGTCAACACCGTTAGTGTTAAAAAGGGTTGGTTTATACCTTTTTCCCAAACCCTTGAAATCATTTGGTTGCCTATGATGATAGGTCTTTGTCATGAGTCTTTCCCTCCGTGACCTATTGGCATTGACATTATTGTCAAGATGTATCCTTTTTTAGTGTTTTGAAATAGATGGAGGTTATCGCCATTATACATGGTCACGTAATTTATGTGGCTAGAGATGATCTCTTGCTTTTTTGCATGATACCAATAGGGCTTTGCGACTTCGACTACTGAGGAAAGAATCTTAAGGTGTTTACTTTCAAAATCCTAGATGTAAGAGGCTTTAGCTTCAGTACCCTTCAGAGGGACTGAAGGGAATAGATTCAAACATAAGCCTTAGCCTATTGAACAACTTGATTGTTGTATCAGGCTTGTTTGATAGAAATGGTTGTTGCCTTTATTTTGTTTTCTCATAGGTCTTAACAAGTGATTTCGACACCCGAGGAAGGAGTTGAAAGGGGTTTTCTAAAACTATTGATTATTGGATGCTTTCAGCGGCTGGTTAAAAACATCAGTATCATTGTTATGTCTAGCCTTTGAAAGGATGGAATTTTATTTGAATAATGGTAGGAAACCATACATGTCATTGCATTTGACTGAACACAATGTGGGTACCAATAGGAGGGATAAATTGGAGGTTTACCAATTTGACATGAACACTTGTTAGGGAGACAAGTATAAAATAAACTAATAGGTTGTAAGCAAACCTAGTGTAAAACGATTAGATGTCGACAAGGGTTTTATATTAGGTATAAAACATTTATAGTGACCTTATGAATAAAACTACACTATTTTCGAATAAGGGTCCATAGTCATCCCATGGTATATAATTACCAGATTCTTAGTTATCTTTTGGGAAAAATTATTAGATGTGTGATAGATAATCCACATCAAGTTTTAAAGGTCTCTAGTTATCCCATGGTATAAAACTACTTAGTTCTTAGTCAACCAACATGTAAAACTAAGCGGATGCCAAGCAATTGCCAACACCCAGTGCAAGGGTTTCTAGTTATCCCACAGTATAAAACTATCACCAACAAATAAAATTAGAGGTGCCTGGCAGTTAGCAAATATCCATTATTGGGGTGAATTCATAAATATATTTTGGATAACTAAACCAAAAACTAAAGGAGGGTGTCCTTAAGTTGAATAAGAAGAATATTTCTTGTGAATAAGTTTGGGAACTAGAATGGTACCTAAGGAATTGGTATGCCAAAAGGCACGTAGAGGTACTATTAAAACATTTGGTTAGTATAGTAGAAGGGATGGGAAATCCTCAATGTGATTGCATATAGCATGCTGCATATCACATTGCTTTCGTTGTGTTTTGTATTGTTCTAACCATTGAAGTGCAAGAGCACATGGTTGGTTGTTATGTTTGGTTTTAGCGGGGGAAAACCCGTTCCGATATATGACATAGTCTCTCTAGTTAGCCTTCGGTTTCGGCTAGAAATGATATTATTCTCATTAGTCTATTTGACTGACCCATAGTTTTTGTTTCCCCTTTAGCTCTCGGGTACTCATTTTGAGTAGGTTGAGAGTTAATGTTTTCAGGTTACCTTCTTCAAATGAAGCTTCCAGAGACGAGCATGAAGTAATATATAATATGGAGTTTTTCGATATACGTTTATTTTTCTTTTATGAGAAAGGTAGAGCCAAAGGTGTTTAATGCCTTTACCTAAACCCTGATCATTCAAAAGGGCATGTTCATATGTCGCTCTTGCGTTTTGTAATATTAATATTTTCTTGGTACAGTTTACGTAAAAGGGAATATGTAATGAATGTTATTGAATAAATGTTATTTCAATTTTCCCATATTCACATGCTCTTGAATGTTTTGATTTATAAACTCATAGTATTCTATCATCGAAAGTTAACACTATAGATTACTGTAGCATCGGCAACACTTAGCTTTGGGCCTTATAAAATAGGGTGTTACAACATCTCCTATGACTAAGTACCAATTCATCCCACATGTGTAGTATCGAGTCATTATGCTATTTGTTGGGTCCTCCATCTTTTACACGGATGATCCCTTCGACCCCTATGCAATTTCAAGAAGTTTCACAGCATTCCAGATAATCTGGCCTTAAAAGCGATGAATTATCAGGTTAAATTACAAAACAAGGCAAGTCATAAATATATTTGGAAGATTTTCCCCTTAAGCGGATGACTATTCCTTAGTTTATAGGTTGAGTCAACCCAACGTTATCATGATTCGTTCGATGGCTTCTCTTATTCATGCGGTGTCCACTCTATCCAATACTTCGTACCTAAGAGATAGTGCATGGATTGGATAAGGATTTTATGATCTACTCTGTGAATTGTTAAACCATAAGAGTTACGGAGATGGTTAATCAATTCATCCCTAAATGACTGGAAACTGGATCAAGTGACTCGACCTAGGAGTAGGAAGAAAATCCAAATGAAGACATCTAAATAGGCTATGTATATAAGTTGGACCTGAATCATGGTATGATGACCTAGCTTATGGTATGCGACTCACTCATGGATTTGATGACCCGACTCATGCCTATGACCCGAGCCGACTTGCAATTCGTTGTGGAGACCGAATTCTTCTTCTAGACTTGGTTACTACTCGGCTTTTGGCCTAATACCTACCCAATTCTCCTATAAAATATGTGATTTCCTATAATAGGGTAGAACATTCTGACTAAATGCCATTATGTTACTGAAATTCTTCTTCAATTCCTATATACTCGTAATAGTCAAATGGATCATTATGATGACTCTAGTACTTATAACTACTTCTTTTTCAATCAACTTGTAACTAAAATTAATCTTATAAATGCAGTCATTCAATAAAAAGGACATATAAAGTGGATACAAGCTTCGCTAATACTCAGAACTTCATAAAAAAAATCTCTTATCATCTATCTCTTTTCGTTTTCTACTTGTTTTTCATGTTTATAGCTAGATCCATATTCTGAAATATATTTTTGATGTTGGTCCATTTTGGAGATAACATTTAGTGCTTTTATTGAGAAAATCAAACAAAGGCGCATATTTAGCTATCCGGTTTGGATTATGTTGATCTAGAAATTAGATTATAAAACCTAGATTTTGAAGTTTCTTGCTACTTTGAGATTGGAGGAGAATCTGATTGATTAAAGATAATGACTCTAAAGAGACATTCAATAAAACCTTATGGAAGATCTATTGCAACTATAAGCGGATTATATGTTCAACATCTTCCTCTTATTGAAGTCAATACTTCGCTTGGAAACTCTTCTTAGTAGGATACTATTACTCGAGGATAGATTGGCAGAATAGTTGCTCGCATGAATTAGAAGATGGAGTTGGCTCAAAAGACTTTATTGGATAAGATGGATATTCTACTTAACTTGCATCCTAGGAATGTTGTTGTAGATGGAATAGAGAATTTAATTCCTCAAGAACATAAAAACTCCTTAGTCTCTACTAAAAGTATAGGAACTTAACCCCAAAATAAAGGACTAAAGTAATAAGTCTTGCTAAAGGCCTAGCTAAAGATAATAGACCATTCCACCTAATAAAATTTTAGGATGTAACCAAATCTAGATACAACAAAAACCAAGAGTTTGGTAGAGTTTCCTTATCAAATGACCATCTAAATATTATTCTAAAAAATCTTAGTGTTAGAGCCGACGTTCGAGCAATTGTCGAGACTGCATTTCATACTATAACTACACAACCTGTTGTACAACCTATCATGTTACATCGAATTCGGTAGGAGTTTTTCTCCAACAGAGTAAAAGACAGAGGATTTAACTAGTAAACTGAGAGAATTTGCAAAACAAAATACTCCGGTTTACTCCTGATAGTTTTCTTGTAGAATATCATGCAATAAAGAGTATATTTATGACATAATCAAGAAACCTATAGAAGAAAGCATGGGATTAAAGGAAAAAGGATGGGGTCTTGCACTAAGCCAAACTCTATTCACTTAAAAAAAATCTTAATCATTGAATATTCTTAGAAGTTATATGTACGCCTATAATATCTTCGTATGATGGAACGACCAATCCAAAACTACATTGTTATAAGTACAAATGATTATGGATGGCATCAGGGCTACGGAGGAGTATGCGCTAGGTGTTTTCCTAAATACTTTTGAAAGGAATATCTTGTGTGTGGTTTTCTTAGATTCTGCCTAATCCCATTTCGAGGTTTGAAGAACTAGCGAAGAAGTTCATAAAGAAATTCTAACTCCATAATTCTCAACAAAAGGATATTATATCACAATTAAGATTACTATAAAGCCCTCAAGAATCATAAAGAATATTCCAGAACTGGCTCAATGTTGTTACTGTAGAAGTAAACAATCCAAATGATGTTATAATTATCAAGTCATTAGTATAAGTTACTTGTCCAAAGACAGATTTTGGTAGAGGGTTCTAGAAGAAAAATGACCAAAACTCTACAAAGATTTTATAGAAATGAGAATTATTACGTTGGCTAGAAGATATGAGTATTGCTGAAGGAATGTGAGAACTAGGAAGCCGAGATTAATATTTATAGAAAATTGGTGATGAAACAAGCTGAAAACAATTTTGGAATTATTGACAAATCTAGAGGTGAGAAATGAGAGTATTAGAATATTGGAAAGTGTAAATAGGTCAAGAAGCGTCATGGAAACATGAACCAAAGGATTATATGCCCTTAATCGAGAGTCTAGAAATTTTTTATCTCGCTACCTAAGGAATGTAATGCTACCAAAAACCATAAAGGAAAAAAAAGCAATCGGAAACAAAAGTGTTCAGTGAAATACTACCGCTTCCAGGAGACTCATGGGCACATCACCAATTATTGCAAGAATATGAAGGGTTTAATCGAGAAGTTCTTCAGGAATGGCTGACTCTAACAATATATGAAGATGTTTCAAAGTTTAGATCAACCAATTACTCCTCAATAGCCGGATACCCAAGTAAGGCTGCCAGAGCCAACACTCAGGGGCTTAACAGGTCGACAAAAGAATAGTCATCAACCAACAAGTTAACTGACCATCCATTAAAGAATGAAGTAGCAACTTAAAGTAGTATTGCTTTTCCTACCATTTTTTTTCCTTCTGGCAAATAAGCTACCCATGGACACTTGTCATTGGACATTGGCAAAAATTTCCCTTTCTCTTAATTAATCAATAAAACCTTCTTCTTGGATTAATATAACTCCATTCTTGTGAGCATAACCCAGAACCTACAGAGAATTTAGTCCAACCCATCATCTCTAGGATTCAATAAAATTGCATTCCTACGAGTCAACCAAAACCTCTGTGGTTTGTAAGATCCCCATTATATATTCCACACTTTTGTTCATCAATAACCAAATCTCCATCGAGAGAGCATATAACCGTAATATAATTAGGAGTCGTTTTATATTACTAATAGAATAAGCACTATTCAAGATTCTAAATGGAAGAAAATTAGGTTTTACATAAACATAACTTTGTCAATCCAAATTAAGCCGAAACTGCTATTCTATAATTAAATCGGCAAAAATCAAACGTTTTCAATGAATGATGGATTGGGAAAAAATAGAATTTGGAATTGGGTTTGATTTTTGAAAGGAAGTGAAACTGAGAGGAAGAAAGGAGATGGTTGGAATGGAAACTAACTCTTAAGTCGTTGGGTCGATAGTTTATCGATCCAAGCCTCTTCGGGGTTAATGGAACAAGGCTTCGAATCAATCGAGTTAACATTTAATCGATTCAAACCTCTTTGAAGTCAATAGAATCGCATTACGAAGTCGTTGTGTTGATAGTCAATTGATCAAAGTCTCTACGACCCCATGGAACCATGCTCGAAAGTCGTCTGGTATGGTCAATCGATCAAGACTTTTTCGAAGACAATAGAGCTATGCTTTAAAGCCACCTGGTCAGCGATCAATCAATTCAAAACTCTTCGGAGCTAATGGAACCACGCTCTAAAGAAGTTGGTGTTAGGGATTACGAAATAGATCGTTAAGGCAAAACAAACACTAGAGGGGGGCTGAATAGTGTTTTTGAGAATTTAAACAAAATCTAAAACTTGTGTGATATGCTATATGAATTAATGACTATAAAAACAATCACAGGCATGGAATCAAACACAAAGATAAATAAAAATAAAGTGCAGGAAAGGAAAGAACACACCGGATTTTATACTAGTTCAGATTGCTTTTACGTCCAGTCCCACATAACGCTGGATTGCGCAGAGTACAACCTCCTTGATTTCACGACTATAAGGGATACCACCGATTACCCGTACTTGATTTCACAGCTACAAGAGATATCACTGATTACCTGTCCTTGATTTTACGGCTACAAGGTATACCACCGATTACCCGTCCTTGATTTTACGGCTACAAGGGATACCACCGATTACTTACACAACCCAAACAATTACAAATAGCATTATAACTCTTCAATAGCACTTGATTCAAAGAGCAATTATTAGAGATTGAGAAGAGAAGAAGTTTAATGAAAATAGAATTCAATTCGGTAGAGTATAGGTGTAGAAATCGTAAGAATGATAAAAAAATTCGAAATCAGCCCCTATTTATAAGATTTGAAAGGTTGCAATGTTTCCGAGCTATCAGAAATAGTGAAAAGACACTTTCTTTCAATTTTAAAGAAATAACTGTTATATGTCGACATGGGCATAAATGTTTGTCGACGTATACATGTGCAAAACCGAATTTTGAGCATTTTCAAGTGCTTTGATGTATATATAATTCTGGAAATTCTTGAATTAAAACTTAATGTTATAAATGAATATTATAAAGTAGAAAATCATACGAAAACATAATATAAATTATATAAACATATTTATAAAATTATAGAGTTAAAACTATATAAATATAAGGTATATAAAAGTATATAATATATACAAAACTTTTAAACTATAAAACTTTAGTTTAAAATCAAAAGTAAAGCAAAGTAAATAAACTATAGAAGACAAAAATTAAAAATAGAATTTGAAAACAAAATTTGAAATTAGAATTTGAAAATAAGAATTTGAATTTGAACCTGGAGTGTTATTCAGAGTCTTACATAAACTAGACTCTATTACTATATTTATCTTGAACTCTTGAAATCTTGAATACTCATGAATCTTGAATCATCTCTGAATTCTAAATCTCTAATATCTTTAAATTGTACAGTCTTCAATAATAATTCATGTATATAAATCCTGCGTATGTATATATATATATATATATATATATATATATTCTAGAAAAAAGTGTTAGTATATATTTTATAATCAATTAATATTGAAATAAGGTTGTTGTCATCAAAACTCCATTCTCCAATAGTTGGGTGTATGGTCAATCGATCTAAATTACTTTGGAATCAATGGAACCATGCTCCAAAGCTACGACCAATCAATTCGAAACTATTTGAAGCTGATGGAACTATGTTATGGAGCCATCAGGTCGACAGTCAATCAATTAAGACCTCTTTGAAGCCGACAGAGCTATGCTGCAAAACCATCACGTTAACTACTAATTGATTCAAACCTCTTTGAGGTGGATGAAATTACATTGTGTAGCCATTGGGACAATGACTAATCGATCCAAACCTCTTCGAAGCTGGATGAAATATGCTTTGAATCTGCCATTTCAACCATCAATCAATCCAGATTTCTTCAGAGTGAATGGAACTATGCTCTGATTCCAGGTCAATAGCCAGTCGATCCAAACCTTCCAGAACCAATGGAACCCATTTCGAGCGAATTTTGTCTTCTAAGAACCAATGTTGATCCAATAGTTTGGGAAGGTCCAAATTCATCATGCCTTTTAAGAACTAGGATTGCTCGGAAAACGTCGGAAAGGCCTACACTCATCTGCCTTTTAAGAATCAAATTTTCCCCAGCAACGTCCAAATAGTATAAGCACATCATGTCTTCTAGGAATAGGCATTGATCCGACAATGTCGTAAAAGCCCAAACTCAATCTGATTTCAAAGAATCAGTATCTCTTTGGAAATGTCAAGAAGGCCCAAACTCATCCTGCTTTTTGAGAACCAACATTGCAGTGCCAAACTCATTATACCTTCTGAGAATCGATGTTTCCCCACTAACATCGAGAAAGCCTACACTCATTCAGAACTGATAGAACTATATCCCATGAATCTCCTTTTCACTTTCAAGTATCGAACAAATGATCTTTCCTACAAGCCAGTAACTTAAATCACTCGAAGCTAATAGAATCACGCCTAAAGACTGCCAAGATGTTTAAGCTTTGCTCAGAACCAATAGAGTCAAGTTTTGATCCTTTGAAGTTAAAACAGATTCAAATCCAGAGTATTACCCAGAGAAAAGTGATTACAAGGAAAATCCATGGAGAGAACCATTCATTCATGATATTTTGGAGATTAAAGTTGAGACTCTACTAATATTCAGGCAACATTCCAGAAAAGGATACAACACCTGAAGACAAGTTCACCAATAAGGATTTCTTTAAAACTCGAATCATCACATGGACTAGACTAAGGGAAATCAAACAAGTTACGGCAAATACTAAAGCAAAATTCAAGCACCTAACTTACCCTAAGGAATGTGAGGCATCACATATACTAAAAGTAGCCTAAGAGAATCAAGTCACCGATAGTTCTGTTATGCTAAACGCATTTCCCAATAATTACGAAAGAGCTAAACAAAAATAGCAGGAGTTGATACATGTAACACCCCTTGGTTTGGATAAAATAAGAAGTTCCACATCGTGAATAAGCCTAAGAAGAGGTGCTTATATAATAAAAGCCCAACCATTTAATAGTGATGAGGCCTTTCGAGGAACAAAACCCCACTCCTTAAAGGGGGTTTAAGTTAAGGGTAGTATCTTCTTGAATGAAGGTATGGTCTAGGTCCTGGCTATTACATATGGCATCAAAGTGATACACCCATCCACAATTGTGGAATATGCATCGACCATAATGCTTAGGCATCGTGTTTGTGAGCCAATAAGGATTTTGGGCTCTTAAGGAGGGGGATACTGCAACAACCTTTAGTTTGAAATAGAAATGGAAGTGCCATATCATGAAATAAGGCTATAAAAAGGGGGATTATATATTTAAAGCCTAACATCCTAATAACGTTGAGGTCATTTGAGGTAGAAAACCCCACTCCTTAAAGGAGAGTAAGTTAGGGAAATATTTGTGTAAATGAAGTAGTGGGTCAGGTCTCGGTTATTATAATACTCTACAATCATGATTTGTTTTTATTTAGAAAGCAAAAAATATAGAATTATTGATCCGATTAATGGAATAAGAAAGGTAGAAGCAGAACACTTGCTTACTTCTTCCTAACTCCTCCTTTTCTATCCTTAGTGATAGGTCTCATATTCTTTAGGTCTTGACCCTGTTAAAGCACAGTTCAAAGCATCGAGTCAGTCCGTTTTAAAGCACCGGGTCGGTCGCAAATATGGATCAGCCTCAACAATGCGGATCGATCAAACAACAGCGGGTCGGCCTATTCTACAAAGTATGAGGTCGGTCCATTTCCTTCAGAGCGGGTCGGTCCATTCAGAACGAACCGGGTCGGTCAGTTTCAAAGCACCGGATCGGTCACCACATCGGGTCGGTCAAGCACCTTGGGTCGGTATCTACGAGTTGAACACTGGACAGTCAAGCCCCACTGGTCACCATGCCCTGTTAATGTAACATATTAAAGAATGAACTGTGCTTCACGATTTGCATTGAACGTGCATGGAAAAGATTGCCAACAAGTCTCCAACTTTATTATCCAAGGCGTACAAGCACGATCATGCATGGATAGGCCGGTCGCAACTGTCATAAAGCTATTACATAGCTCAACATGCTTTATGTATTGCGGGTCGATCAATACTTGTATCAGTTACTTTCATCATGGATAAGAGAGTAATGTATATGCCTCTATTATATTATGCACCTTAGAAACAAAATGGAATGGTCTGATCATTCGTGTTATAATACATGCAATGATGTACATGCACTAGCTCAAGGATGGGTCGGCTGTAAGTTATAAATAGAAAAAGACAAGCTTACATGGAAATAATTCAGACGCACATCAGCTAAGCAAAGGATACATTGGTCGGCCTCAAGTGATATTCAACTTTGGATGGTTCAAATGCATGGCATTTGTTCCATCATGTTAATACCTGGAAGCATCCACGTGAAAGGATAACATGCGGTGGAAGTATACAAAGCTTCTGGATTCGTCTCCTATTGCTACAAACGGGTTGGCACTAAGATCTCTTGCCACGTGGTCAGTATTAGTATGGAAGAGGCGGTGGCATAACATGGTAAATTGTTGGGTCGGTCTATATATTATAATATGTGAAGATGGGTCGACACAGTAGAGCACCATGTGGATCAGTCATAGAATGAAAAAAGCGGTTCCAGCAAAGTGTAAATAAATGAGAGAGTGAATTATAGTATATATTTAAATAGACGTGGCAACATTATTGGGTCGGTACTATAATGAAATGCATGTAGATCAGCTGCTACAAATGTTTTATGGAATCTGGGTCAGATGTAATCATGGAGCAGTGGCACAATGGTAATAAAGTGGGTGGGTCTTATTTTCTTGCAGCTAGATCAGTACATTAAAATGAAATGGATCGGTACAGTATTCATAAAAGTGGATCAATCCTAGGAAAAACAAGTGGATCGGTACATTCATTAGAGCAAAGCTGGGTCAGTATTTTGATGAAAAGAGGTGGCAGAACCATAAATACGGGACATGACAATTGTACACAGCTGTAAAGTGGACCAGTGGCATTTCTGTAAATAGTTTTGAGGTCGATCCAAATTTATGGCCGATCAAAACTCTGCACACCATAATTACGAGACTGCCACTATCTTCGAACTACACCTATAAATAGCCCCTTTCTCCACACTTCAAGGGGGGATTCCACTACCCCGAAGGGCTGCCTAAATCATCCTCGACCGTTCTAAAGCTTCTAAAAACTCCGTTAATGGCCGCCAAGGCTCTCTCCTTCTTCCTCCAACATCAAGTTGATCGCATCTTCTCCAAAGCCCATTAACTCACACTCCGATCCACTCCAAGTGATCTCCAATCGCCATTACTCCTCTTCAAAGCACGGATCTAACGCCATTTTCGTGATGGAACCGAGGAAAAGAGCATAATTACATGATCCAATCCGTTCCTTCTCGAATTCAAGTGAGATCTAAAGAGAAAAGAGCAAAAAGTGGAGAATTATCACAAAAGTGACCAAGTGTAATAAACGATATGTATGAGATGATAAAATATATAATTCTCTCCATAATGATGATAAATACTTTAAAAGTGGTGTAGATCTTTGCTAAGATCGAACCACTATAAAAATCCCGAGTCCTTTACTTGTTTCTCTCCATTTATTTTGTGGTTGTGGCTCTTTTAATTTCTAATCGTAATTGGTAAAGTGCACATTTGCACCTTTGGTGTTGAAATCGATTTTTCGGTTTTAACATTTGGCGCCCACCGTGGGGCCGCATTCGCATCTCCTTCCTTTGCGCCTCTCTCAATCTTAAGGATCCTTGCTTCAAAGTTCAGAACCATGCCCGAAATGGTTGCCAGATCAAGTCGTTCTGAACCATATCATCAAGCCATCCAAGTTGTGAAAATCATTCATGGCATCGGACCATTCGTGCCGCACACAGTTCCACAATCAAATCATCTCTCCATTCACGCTGTCACATTTACGCCATTATCCATACGTCGCAAATACCTTTATGTCATACTCAATTATTACATACACTGAAAGTCAGATGATCATAATCCATGTCATCAGAAAGTGATATAAATCAAGTCATCTCTCATGACATGCATTATGTCGTTATTCAAAATACGACATGGAGTGGTTGCACTCGCAACATGGCTCGAAGTTGTTAAGACGACATGGATCAGATTTGGCTACAAAATGATCAAGGGCCATGGCTTAAATATTGAAGTAAAACTGGAACTTTGCGAGGGCGACATGATATAACTCAAGAATGGGTACAAACGTTGTGTGCGGATTGAACATGCCGCGTTGGCTCTTGCCCCAAACATTATTCAGATCACAGAGCACGTTTAGGTTGTGAAGAGCCAAGATGTGAGGACTAACAAACCATTCATATCGTCAAGCTTAACTAGGAACTAAGTCCTCGTAGCATGATATCATGGTTCAAGTATGATTCAACGTTGAAAGGGATTCACCTTAACTTATCATTCTCTCCATCCGACATTGTCATTGCTGGCAATATTCAACTGTGCAAGTTGATGCGACGTTATCGCCATACACTTAGCATCTCAGTGTCATCCAAATCGATCTTATTTCAAATGAAAACTTCAAATAAAGTTCTAATGGATGCTATTCAGGCTCTCATGGACAAAATGAATGTTCTTCTAAACGCTCAAGCCAATCCCCCTCGTCCTCCAAAGATCCATGTCAACTTTGAAGGAACACAGATTTGGTAGCTTCTGATCAAATCACTGCAATGATACGGAAGGTATTAGAGGTTGGACGAACAACAAAGACGAAGCCAACATCAAAGGCACCAATCCACATGATAGAACTCATTTTGATCGAAATACTCGAAATGTTGCTAGTCCCTCACAAGGGGCACTTCCTCGATTCTTGAGCCGCGATATATTGCCAAGGCAACGATCCAGTAATGAAATCAAGATTGGCATTGCGGAACAACACAACACTGAAAAGAATATCACGGACGTGATAAAACATATCATGAAGAAGAATCAAGCTCGCGATAACAATGGAAATGAATGGGACTTCTCTCCTAGTGAAACTCCATTCATCGAAGGGGTCCCTCAAAGCATAATGTCCACGGGAGCTCATTCCTCTTACCCTACCTACATACAACAGCCTTATTGATCCAAACTACTTCCTGTTCAGTTATGAGTAGCAAATGAATACAGCTAAGGCAATGGATGAGGTGGGATGCACATACCTTCCTCTCTACTTAAAAGGCGCTGCGTCATTATGGTTCATGAAGCTGCCACATAAGTCCATAGACCGGTTCTCTGATCCAACCAAATAGTTCAAAGAGCAGTTCTACCTATAGGCTACCAAAGAAAAGGATGCTAAAGCGCTCTCGTTAACCGACTGGATCAAGGAAGCAAGACTCGACCATGGAATGTAGTGACACCAAAGCTCGCTACCATGGAAAACAGTTCCTGCTTAGCTAAGCGAAACTGAAAGAGAGTGAAAGGTCGCTCAGATACTGTGGAAAATAGGCCTACGGATTCAACAATTCCTACAGAGATAAAAGCAACTTTAAAGACCTACACTTTAAAGACTGTTTATGGAGTTTAGATCCCAAAAGTCTGCCTGGTGACCAATTGCGACACTTCTATGCATAATGCACTCTTCGCATCCCAAGGGAAAACATATATATTCCCATATAATTGTAAACCTCCTATGGTAAAGGGAGGGGTTGTAACAGGATATTAACTTTGTTACTGATGCGCTCTTATTTTGATTTTATATTTATGAAATTTTAATTAAAACAAATTGAAAAAGAATCACTAATGATCGAATAAATGTTGCAGATATATTACTCAAATAAACCTTGTCCCACCATGAACTAGTAAAATCATGCGACTCTTGACATGCATTCAAACCATGATAATTCAGACGCCATCTATTGCATTATCCATCAAAGGAAGTACCTTATGAGAGGCAGGGTCCAAGCCACTGGTTTTATAACCAAGATCGCTCGTTAAAACGAGCATCTTATTAAAAACCAGTGTCTGCCTCATGGAATAATGCAGCAGCATGCAGCATCACATGGAGAAACTTGCTAAAAGGCGACATCCAGCTGTGAAGGTGGGGGCAAATATCCAACTCGAACTCTGGAGAATCTGAAACTAACCGGTTCCTAGGGCACAACAAACCATACCAAGGTTGAAGGAACTTGGTCAAATCATGGACACCATCATAAACCCAGGACCATAGATGATCCCAATCAACTCCTATCTCGTCAATGGGAAACCCAGTAGAGCCTGGAAATCATTGAAGCACATCCCGAGTGGGATAGCTCATGCACCCATTGCCCAATACTCGAAAAATCATTCGCAACAAATACGAAGGTGTGGAGCACAACCTGGCAAATAAGGGAAACAAGGAGTTGAACAGTTAAATGATGTAGCGTTCAGATTACAAACAAAGTTGTAAGTTTCACCAAAGGGGCACCTTCTTAATTGCAAGGTCCCTGGCCCTAGTTCTAACAAATCGTGGTAAAGCCCGATAAACGAACTAGCGTCTGCCCCGTGAAACAATGCAACCTTAAACCAAAGTCCTCCCCGAGGGGCACGCAGTCAATCGCCGACTCCATTGATACATGGTCGGATTGCGACAAAACTGGGCTTTAAAACCAAAGACCCCCCCGAGGGGCACCCAGTTTATCGCCGACGCCGTTAATACATGGCCGGATAACGACACAAACACCGGTCTTTTAAACCCAAGACCTCCCCGAGGGGCACTCGGTTGATCGTCGACGCCATTAATACATGGCCGGATAGCGACACAAACCCCATGCTTTTAAACCCAAGACCTCCCCGAGAGGCACTCGGTCAATCGTCGACGCCATTAATACATGGCCGGATAGCGATATAAACGCTGGGTTCTAAAAGACCCCTTCGGGGGCATTCGATCAGATGATGGGTCTTCCAAATCCAGCTATTGGTTCTGGGTCTTCCAAATCCAGTTACCGACGGACTTCAAAAGACCCCTGCTAGGGCATCCGATCATGAGTCGGGTCTTCCAAATTCGGTTAGTGACGGACCCAAAGACCTTTTCGAAGGAACCCTACAAATTCTACAAGTGGCTGAGTCATTCGGTCACAACGAATAAAGGGTTTACAAATACCTCTTTAGACGAACGAAAAATAAGACCTCTCCGGGGGAATATGTTCAAATCTAATCTTCGAAGGGCCCGGATCACCAGGCTGGCGAGAAATATGATTGAACATATAAAATATAAGACCTCTCAAGCAGGGGCACAAAAACAGAAGTTCATCTCCATAAAAAAGCATTAACAGGATCATCTAGATTGGAAACCCTCAAATCATGATCATGCCAAGAAATTCAACAATGGAAAAAACACATGATCAGAAGATTCCAAATAAAGTGAGTCACATAATGTCGCGCCTAACCTTTAAAGCATGTGACAAATTTTGGTATGGGGGAATTACCGCCGCGTTAAAGAGATTCGACAATGCTCAATTCTTAAAACATACCACAAACTCGTCACAACTTTAAAATTAAAGGTTCAGCATCTGCAAGGACTAATTTGACCAACAAAGCGGAACTTTGAAACGGCAAAGGCAAAATTGAAAATTTTGATACTATGAAGAGCACAAAGATGGTTATTCATTAAAACCTCGAAAATTGCCCTAGCCAAAATCAAAGAAATCCAGCAAAATTGGTTAAGTAAATCCACTTTTTAAATACAAACTCTTTGGTGGAATTTTCCAATGTAGCATTTCCATCAGAGGCCTGGGGCATCCAATGCTTTGGGCATACAACGAAAAGCAGAAAAAATTCCTCGAGAGAGAAAGGATTGAGTTGGTGCAAGTAGTCCGAGTTCACGAAGAAACCCTTCTATGATAGGGAACTTCTTAGTCTTATTTTGCTTACTGATAGCCTTCAAAGATTAGAGCACAAAGTCGGCTACTAAATCCGGGTTTCCTTGATACATTGGCATTGTATATAACTCAAAGAACCTGATGGTACTCTGCTTCAAACCCGAAAATAAACGATATTAAAAGGCAACTACGCTAATATGGCATAATACCATAAAGGGATAGCATTTCTCTCGGAATTGAAGCAAGTATCCATCAACGGTATCAACATGAGTTATAAGAAAGGTTGAGCAATAACCATGTGCTAGGAAAACGGTTGTGAAACGAAAATTCAAAGTTTTGTCTAGCTAGGGATGATCTATGATATCAAATACGGTTGGAAGAGAAAACAGTACCGCGAAGTTGAAGTATACTCGGACTGCAGAAAAAGCAAATGTAGAAATAATGCAAAAAGCGATTCATTAATAAACAATATTCAAATTCCAAAAACCTAATTCCAAGGCTCGAGGTCCTCAGGATGGATACTGCAAAATCATTGCATAAAATGCTGGCTTGGCACAACTTATTAAGTGATGAACATAAGCTACTTAGTTTACCAAAAAACCTACAATCATGACCATCTAAGTGGATTGGCTAAGAACACGAATCAAGCTGACTGAGGCATCGCTAATAATTGAACAAGGCATGCCAAATTCGGAATTCCATCAAGTTGTCAGGTGCACGCATTTCATAAGTATTGAATTTAATACAATGATAATTTGAAAGATAATACTTAGAATTTGCAGTCCAAAATCGAGACTGACGAATCTCGAGTGTTATCGATGTACAAATTAAGTGTATTATCAGTGTGAACTGTATCTACTAAGTCATAAACTCCTTAATAAAAAGCAGCTTCACATTGATAACACATTCAAATCTATGAATGTTTCTCATGATTTATCTCCTTTTGCTGGACTAATCCTTTATTATCTTGAGCAATCGACAATGAATTTGCCACTGAATGTGCGCAAAAGCTCTTCATTACAAGTTCTCTAGAAAGTCACTTATGCTAAGGGAAACCCTCTAATAAAACTGAGTCAGTGTTGCACCACCGTTCATCGAAGTAAGACAAAAGACACGAACGAAGCCAACATGTATTATTGACTTGTTCAGGAGTTACGTGCAAATTCAAATTGAGATTTCTGAGTCCACCCAAGCTACTGCAACAGGGCCAAAGGACGAACAATCAAATGACACCCCTCCGGCGAATTGTCAAGAGGATACGGGATAATGAAAATTTTATTTACTCGTAATCCAGAAGCTGTAACTATTCTAACCTCGGAAACTCATATAAAAGATTCAATCTAAGTAGAAGTGATTTATCTTCCAGAATGACAACTAGTCTTCTGTCTAATGGCACAAAGCATATCAGCTCAACCGTCAAGTGAAAATCCAGAGTAGCTTGGAATTGACGAGTCCAGTCTCTAAAGCAACCTAGAATTTTGGCTCTTTCACCAACCTAAAGCCTTGAAGTGTCCACTAAGTTAAAGCTCAGGCAGCATGTTGACATGGGGGAGTTCGGAGCACATAAAAAGCTATGACTGAATCTCGAAGAAACAAACATATGTTTACCAGATTTAAAGCAACTCAATATCAAAGTAGACTGCAGATTCTGAAGTACATATTGGTATGCAAGGCTATTTTGTGAATCCATCTACAGCATTGAATGTCCAAAGCCAATTCCAAGCTTACTCTAGCAAACTAGTAATTCAATAAGTCTTGAGGGAATACAAGCTCGATCATGATCTCCAATTTGGATTCTGCCAGTTATCAAAATATCACCCAACTACTTCATATTGGAAGCCTTAAGCTTTGAAATACAGATTACAGGTCTGGTTACGATTCGGTCAGACCTAGTTTTGAACTATTACACAATGTTCAAGCTACGAAAAATCAAACTTACCCAATTACTGCAAGTTAATACTTTTTGGCATTCCAAGCCTCAAGCAATATCCATGGAATCGAGTCAAACAAAGTTTAGCGATACAAAAAAATTCAACGGCATGCAAAGGCCATAACACAGGAAAATCTTCAAATAATATGCATGCTCATACCAATACATGTTCGAACATACTCGAACCCAAATCGGGTCGAACATGCTTGGCCCAACATGTTGGTTGAGCATGACTAAACGATATGGTCAAGCATGAGCGATTGTAACAGTTCGAGAAGATAAGCGAGGGAATTGCCAGACCATATTAGCAGGCTTATAGATAGTCAAGTTTACGTAATCATGTAAATATTGTTGAGTTTAAACTCAAAGTTTGCGCATGATAAAAGGCAAACTTGGGAATCCAATGGAGTAACCGATGTCAGAACTGACCTACAAAGCAAGAAAACACTGGGCTATAAAACTCTATCCTATAATGAAGGATAAATACCTCCTAGATAAAGGCACGAATATCTGGATCTTAGACAAGAAGAAACAGAAAATGAATCACAAATAAGTATTTCCCAAATGTGAAATACCATATGCGATCATATAAGTCATTAAAAGAATAACATTTGAAATCTGAAATTGGCCTCGGTCGATTAGTTGATTTTAAGCGTTAATATGAATTTGAATTGAATATCGTGTTTGTGCGAATAATATTCAATGAGTTTTAAACTGTTGAGAGAAACAATCCTGTACAAACACATTATTCAATTCAAAGTATAATTCGTTGTGATTCATTTCTTTTAATGATTTAACTAATCTGTTATTGATGTGGACGATCAATAACGAAGTATAAGTCCAAAAGCGTGCAATCGCTTGTTTTAATGATAGAACAGGTGACGTGGAGCATATGAATTCAAAGTGTGATTCGCCATGGCAAACAAAAAGCTATAACTGGATCTCAGTGCAAAGTACAATAACATTCATTTCGAAGCCCGCATTTCTCGTAAGCAAAAAATACAAGCTTTGAGGGGCAAATGTTAACCCTGTTAAAGCACAGTTCAAAGCACTAGGTCGGTCGGTTTTAAAGCACCGGGTCGGTCGCAAATATGGATCGGCCTCAGCAATGCGGATCGATCATACAACAACGGGTCGGCCTATTATGCAAAGCACCAAGTCGGTCCATTTCCTTCAGAGCAGGTCAGTCCATTCAAAACGGACCGGGTCAGTTAGTTTTAAAGCACCGGATCGGTCAACACACCAGGTTGGTTAAGCACCCTGGGTCGGTCTCTACGGGCAAACACTGGACAACCAAACACCGCGGGTCACCATACCCTGTTAATGTAACATATTAAAGAATGAACTGTGCTTCATGATTTGCATTGAATGTGCATGGAAAAGATTTCCAACAAGTCTCCAGCTTTATTATCCAAGGCGTACAATAATGATCATGCATGGATCGGTTGGTCGCAACTGTCATAAAGCTATTACATGGCTCAGCATGCTTTATGTATTGCGGATCGGTCAATACTTGTATCAGTTGCTTCCAACATGGATAAGAGAGTAGTGTATATGCCTTTGTTATATTATGCACCTTAGCAACAAAATGGAATGGTCTGATCATTTATGTTATAATACATGCAATGATGTACATGCGCCAGCTCAAGGATGGGTCGGCCGTAAGTTATAAATAGAAAAAGACAAGCTTGCAGGAAAAATACTTCACAAGCACATCAGTTAAGCAAAGGATACATTGGTCGGCCTCAAGTGATATTCAACGTTGGATGGTTCAAATGCATGGAATTTGTTCTATCATGTTAATACCTGGAAGCATCCACGTGAAAGGATAACATGCGGTGGAAGTATACAAAGCTTCTGTGTAATAATCCACACCTCCGTTCACGCAAGATATTGTCGCCAACTTAGCCACCATATAGGTATGGGGTTTTGTTCCTCAAAAGGCCTCGGCGTTAGTAAGAGATGGGCTCTACTATATAAGTACCCACTTCACACAGGTTTCCACGATGTGGGACATAGGGGTGTTACATTATCCCCTTCTACAGAGCTCAACGTGCCCGTTGGCACACAAACACCTCACCCAGGCATTGTAGTTCACGCAGGAGCCACAATTCTGATTGGGTATTGGCTCTGATACCACTGTAATAATCCACACCTCCGTTCATGCAAGATATTGTCCCCAACTTAGCCACCGTATAGGTGTGGGGTTTTGTTCCTCAAAAGGCCTCGGCATTAGTAAGAGATGGGCTCTACTATATAAGTACCCACTTCACATAGGCTTCCACGATGTGGGACTTAGGGGTGTTACATTCTGGGTTCGTATCCAGTTGCTACAAACGGGTCGGCACTAAGATCTCTTGCCACATGGTCAGTATTAGTATGGAAGAGGCGGTGGCATAACATGGTAAATTATTGGGTCGGTCTATATATTATAATATGTGAAGATGGGTTGACACAGTAGAGCACTACGTGGATCGGTCATAGAATGAAAAAGGCGGTTCCATCAAAGTGTAAATAAACGAGAGAATGAATTATAATATATATTTAAATAAATATGGCAACATTATTGGGTCGGTAATGTAATAAAATGCATGTAAATCAGCTGCTACAAATGTTCCGTGGAATCTGGTCCGCTGTAATCATGGAGCGGTGGCACAATGGTAATAAAGTGGGTCGGTCCCATTTGCTTGCAGCTGGATTAGTACATTAAATGAAATGGATCGGTACAGTATTCATAAATGGATAGGTCCTAGGAAAAACAAGTGGATCGGTACATTCATGAGAGAAAAATTGGGTCGGTGTATTGATGAAAAGAGGTGGCAGAACCGTAAATATGGGACATGACAACTATAGACAGTTGTAAAGTGGACCAGTGGCATTTTGTAAATAGTTTTGAGGCCGATCCAAAGTCTACACACCATAATTACGAGACCGCCACTACTTTCGAACTACACCTATAAATAGCTCCATTCTCCACACTTCAAGGGGGATTCCACTACCCTGAAGGGCTGCCTAACTCATTCCTCGACCGTTCTAAAGATTCTAAAGACTTCGTTAATTACCGCCAAGGTTCTCTCCTTCTTCCTTTAACATCAAGTTGATCTCATCTTCTCCGAAGACCATTAATTCACACTCCGATCCACTCCAAGTGATCTCCAATCGCCATTGCTCCTCTTCAAAGAAAGGATCTAACGCCATTTTCGTGATGGAACAAGGAAAAGAACATAATTACATGATCCAATCCGTTCCTTCTCGAATTCAAGTGAGATCTAAAGAGAAAAGAGAGTAAAAAGTGGAGAATTATCACAAAAGTGATCAAGTGTAATAAACGAGATGTATGAGATGATAAACTATGTAATTTTCTCCATAATGATGATAAATTTTTTAAAAGTGGACGTAGATCTTTGCTAAGATCGATCCACTATAAAAATCCCATGTCCTTTACTTGTTTCTCTCCATTTATTTTGCGATCGTGGATCTTTTAATTTCTCACTATAATTGGTGAAGTGCACATTTGCACCTTTGGTGTTGAAATCGATTTTTCGCGGTTTTAACATTAGGTAAACATGCAAATTGAAGACCAATTCTCTAAAGGGAGCTTAAACAAAAATACAGCAGCCTTTCCCTGGACTTCCTCGGGTTGTATCCATCTCACCATGGTTAGTTGTGTCTCCTACTTTATTGCAAGATCCGCCAGGCAGTTTAATATGCTATTATCACATCGATCCGAGACATGGAAGGATTATATGAGCCACGATTACCTGATCCAAAAATCATTTTTACCTCGGAATAGATAGAACTACGTTTAGATAAACTTATACCAAAAGTTCGATTAGAAAATCGATCTAAAACCAAAAAGTACCAGTATCTACTTCGATAAAATTAGGAAGTCTATCAAGTACTAGATAGCCCCAGTAATATTTGAAAGCTCATAACAAATAAGTAAACGAGAAGAAACAAATTAAGCCACGATGGACGTCAACTACGACCTATTTTAGACTACTATTGCTTGGATGTAGGAAACATCAAGGACAAACTTTCATAATTGAATCGAGCATATAATAGTTTCTTTATAGTTTGAAATCGAAATACAACTAGATGCGTAGCTCTAAACTTTGGAAGAATTCTGAAGTAGTCCACTGGAAGGAAGGATCAGAAAAATGCTGATTGGAATAAAGTAGTTGGATAGCCAACTTTCATGGATAGGAACGACCTACAAAAAGAGCTTCCATGATAATATCAATAGCTAGATGAAACAACGTGCGGCTAAGTATAAGAAATAAGGGAAAATTGATAGATAAGTTACCATCCTTTTATAATCTCAGAGTAATAGTGAAAGTCGAACCAGGAGCAGTCAAGACATTGCCCTTACGGTATCGCTTTACTTACAAGTGCTTGGAAATAAGCGACGTTTTGATAAATACCCTAAATTCGAGCCATTCATACTTGAATTTTCAGATAGGAATTGGAGAATCACCGGTATTACAACATTGAACTTGGAAACTTTTGATTGGAGTAAAGAATAAGAGGCAAAGAAAACAAGTAACTTGGAATGAAGCAATAAGAACACTAGTTGCCAAAGATAGGAACCCTCGTGCAAATAAAATTGGAGGAAATCTAATGAATTGCTCAGAATACCTGGTCACTCAATAAATGCAATGACATTGCGTTCAAGCCAACTAGTCCTACAAACTAAGACATATAAACTAGCACTCAATCGAGCTAGAATGGTAATGGCCATTGAGATGGCTAAACCACGAGACCTTGTCATTCTAATACGCTAAATAACTATTTTGAAAACTAAGATAAAACTAAGACAAACTGCAGGGGATGCATCTATTGAGTATAACAATATGATTTTTGTTTGATGATAACAAACATATATGGCATTATATAAATGTGTTTGTAACTGTACTATTTTACATTACATCTCATACAAAAATAAATATTTGTATAGAATAAAATGCTACTGCACAGAGTTTGATACTCAAACAGATATTTTATTCAATTAAATATTTTATTTCAATATTTGAAATAGTACAACTTTCTGAATCCACTATTGTATAACTCAATGTTATATGACACAGTAAATCACATATATGTACATTCCTCGCTACAGACTGATCACTCAGTATACTCAGTTACCTATACACTTTCATATAAATATACATACAAATTGACACACATTGAGTTTTCATATGATCCAGCATCCAATCAAGTAACCTGTATACCTATCACAAAATTTTACACGGTAAACTTAAACAAAATAGATTTAACTGTATGAAAATACAAATTTATTTTTAATTTTTTTATTTGCCTCAATTTTGGGTTTTTCTCATCATTTTCAGGCAGGGTCAGGTATGTATGTATGTATGTATGTATGTATGTATGTGTGTGTGTGTGTGTATAACTATATATATATATATATATATATATATATATATATGAGTCTGGACTACTTGTGCAAGTGCTTGCAAACCAGCCTCAGCACAACTATAGTGGTATGTTTATCAAGATCAGCCTCGACACACATATGTGGTCTGCTGACCTTGACCAACCTCAACACAACTAGTAGCTGGTTTTCTGTATAAAAAAATAGAAATATAAATTCTTGCACATATACGTAGGTTTCAAGTGATGATATCAATGCCAAAAGCTGAGTGTTCAAGCAAAAGACAATGGTTGTATTGAAACAAAATGACAAGTACCATGATTCAAGCCAATTGCAAATATATATATACAAGTCCAGCAGGGTCAAAATTGGCCAAACTAACATGACCAAGACAAGTGCACAAGAGACCACAATGCAACAACAGCCACGAACAAGTGCACAAGTACATGCAAGAGATTTACAAAGGCAATTCAGTACAATATAGTGAAAGTGGCATTGAAGCGGTACAAATGCATGTGACAAATACACCACAACAATTCAAGTTTAGTTTCAGGTCACAGCATGAAAACAACATTTTAGGTCAGTGTAAAAGGAGCAAGGCAGAAAACCAGTTAAGATAAGGGGAAACACAAAGGGTAGCCATCAACATAGGCACATCTACACAGGGACAAGTGAGCAAGTCATAAAGTACATAGACAACAACATAGGTGAAAAATGATCATGCGTAGAACATACATGATTAAGTCAAGACATAACATAAGCCTGACATGCAACAAACAAAAGGACATGGCCATGACAAGCAAGTGCGGCAAAGCATTAGATGCAGCATGGCAAAATATGCATAAAGCAATATAAAGTCAGCAAGATAAAAGGTCCATCAAAGTAATGCATGTGGATTCATCAAAAGCAAGTACATGGTGCAACTTTAAAATTAAATTCAAGATCATAAAGCATGTTTACAAAGTGCACACATAAAATATGGCACCAGTATCAAGAATGCAACTCAATAATGTAGCAGTGAACAAGTGCAAAGAGAAAGTGTAGCATCTGTTGGAATTGATCTTGCAAAATCAAGTGATAATATCAGTTCATCTCGGTTATGATTCAAAAGAACATCAACATGCATATACAAGAAGAAAGGATAAAATTAAAAGATAAATTTCATTTGTTCGAACTATCAAGTGCAAGAATTTGTTTATATCGGTATTAAAAAAAAGGCAGGAAGTTTTTTTTCTTCAATTTGAACAAATACAGGAAGCAAGAAATAAATGGTAATTATCAATTTCAAAATATGTATTAAAACAGTCAATAACTTCAAGCCGAAGAGTATTATCTATAAATCCTAAATCAAAGATATGCTATCTTTTATTTTCTGTAAGAAGACTAATTCAAAATAGGAGAAATTCCATAAACCAGAAATATCTATATAAGCGTTGGTTTTTGGCAAATTGAACAATTTAAAGCTTTCCATAAATCACAGGTGTTATTTTCGGTAAGGAGGAGAAATTCAAATCAATAGAACTATTCAAAATAAGAGAATTAAGTGTTTCAAAACCCTATATAAAACCAAACATCATCACAGGAATTGGTGCAAAAATTCGAAGCTAATAATCAAACAATAATAAAGTAAAAGGGCAAAATCACATACTTTTTTCAGAGCTAAATTTCATCTCATATCACCTCATCAAAATTTAAGATCATCAGAGCAATCAGAGGACAATGGAAGTTCAATCGATTGAACGGTGGAAAATTCAATTCTGGAGGAACCCTAGTTTCTCAACCAAAGGGCAGACTTCAAAGAAGAAAAGGAGAGGCTGGCTAAATGTAACAAAATGATTAAGCTTAAGTGAATAAAAGGGTCGTCTATAAAATTTTAAGTGTCTTGTTAATTTGTTTAAATTAGAGTTTGAGATTTGGGTATAGTTTATTTTTGTATTGTTGTTTTTTTGTCGAACTCTATTTTTTGACTAGGCAGCAAACTATGGGTTTGTAGTTTGGGAATTCACAACTCAGGGGATTAAGTTATGGTTTGATTTTAGGATTAGGACAATTGGGAGTGAATGTCATGAGTTTACAGTAATTGTACTCGTATAGATTGTCAGATTCCTAGTAGAAACCTTAGGAGCAGCAGTAAATAAGGTTTGCCGAAGCTGGGTATATCTTTGTGTCATTTTCTTTCTGCTTTTACTCAGTTTTTGTCTGTGCAATTTATTATTATCTATTACTTTGTGAAAAATTATTTACCCACTCTATGGTTAATCTACATCCTACAAGTGGTATCAGAGCAGGTAATTTTTATTTCAAATAACTCTAGAGCCATGAATTTATCAAATAATGATTTTCTAGTTACCTTTTAGCGAGAATTTTTCCAGTATAACTCCAACTATTTTTAATGGAACATATTTTTTGAATTGGAAATTAAAAATGGAAATGTATTTAAACTCTGCTAATTCTAAATGTTAGAAAATTATTGAAAACATGGGTGAGATTTTACATAAGAAAAACAGTATTATCAATGCTCGCGCTATGCATATTATATATTATTATCTTAGTATTGATCAATTTAAACGTATCTCTCATTGTTCAACTGCATAGGAAACCTAGAACGCTCTCGATCCGATGTATGTAAGAAAAGACAACAGGAGCGCGAATTCTCCAAAAGCCAACTCAAATTCAGAATTATGCTTGATAGGATTCACAGAAGTTGAAGAAGATGACTTGGGTGATGATAGTGTTAGAGACTCAACAGATGACGAGTTAGGTTAATTTTCAATTAAAGATTTAGTTCTCTTTTTTGATAAATTAACTGAAACGGTTGATAGTCTCAAATTGAAGAATAAAAAACTGAAATTTGAAAATCTTGAGTTGAGCCATAAAAATCATGATTTAGAATTGTAACTTAAAAACAAAAAATTAGAAAATTCCAATTGGAAAAATTGTTTGATTTTGGAAAATGATTTTGTTTATCTCAATGAAAATTTTCAAAATCTTGAAAAATAAATTATGATTTTAACGAAAAACGAAAATGAGCTAATTTATAAAAATAATGTTATGCAAAAGGAGTGGGAAAATTTCAAGATTATTGAAAATTCTAAACAGAAAATTGTTGAGAAATAAAATATTTTGAAAACTGAATTGATTTTGAATGAGCCATAAATTGAAATCGAGAAAATCAAAAATCTCAAATGCGATAATTGTACGACTTTCAAAAGGAATTATTTGAAATGAAAGAGAATTCAAAAATCCTTGAAAATGAGAACGTGATTTAAAAAAATAGAAAGCATGGAATTACTCGAATAAATCACGATTTGGAAAAAGAAATAGAATAACTTAAGAATCTTGGAAAACTTGATTTTGAAAAGCATTAACGTTTTGAATTTAAGATGAATGAGATTAAGGACAAAATAAAAGCGCTTGAAAATGAAAATATGGTCTTAAAAAAGAATGATTATGAAAAGAGAGAAATTACCACCAACCATTGTTCTAGGCTAATAAACAAGAATAATCTTTTGAAATCTAAAATCAATGGTCTTGAGTTGAGTTTGAAAAGATTTTCAAGTGGAGAAAAATCATTAAACATGTTGTTGAAAAACCAAGTATTTGTTGACGACAAAAGAGGACTCGATTTTGATAAAATTAATCAAGTTGAAAAGCGAAATTCTGATGATTTAAATGATCCTTCAAATAGCTTTGGAAAAAAATCAAAATGAGAATATGAACTCTAATATTGACATAGGGATTTTTGAACATAAACATGATGCGTACTTGTTTACAAACAAACTGATTAAACGAGTTTTATTCCAAAAGGAAGTAAAAACAAGTTTGATTAATTTTAAACGAAATTCGTTTCATAAAGATACATTGGTAAATAAATATAGATTAGTATATAAACTGTTTTAGGTACCAAAGCATTTAAAAAAAGTCAAGAGAGGTAAAACGTCTTTTGTGGGACCACTCGATCCTATAAACAGTTAAGTACCAAAGGAGGCTAAGGAACAACTTTGTGATAAATAGAAATATAAGTTGTTCCATATTATTGTTGAATTGAATATTCAGAGTTCCTTAGCCAAGAATGTCGAGTTAGAGAATCCACAACGTTAATGGTAAGTCAGGTATGATCTCTAAACTTGTGTTTTATTTTTATTTTCTGTCTGTTGATGCTGATTCATTTTGACACTGATGTAGTATTTCTATCATATCTTAAGCTTTCTAAATTAAAATTTCAAAATTCACAATAATTTGAAAAATATATTCAATTTTCTTCAACTTTTATGTTTTGAGTGTTTTCAAATTATGAATTTAACTTGATGAAAAACTGCAATACATTTGAAGTATAGATTATAGGTAGTTCCTAGAATTTCTAACAGTCCTATAGTATTTTGATCATATATTGAACTATGTTATTCGAAATTCTGAAAATTCTGAAGTTATGAAAATCTTATGAAATTTCTCATAACTTTATTGTTTCGAGTTTCGTCTAATTCATTGTGGAAACCTTTGAAAACCTGTACTCAGTACAATGCACTACTTGAAAACCATTATAGAAAAGCTATGATAATTTTGTTGCTTTTGGCTTGGCTTAGATATTTTTATTTGAAAACCAGTCAACATGGGTTGATATATTGAATCTCGACACAATTATGCCTTTTGACTTATATTTGATCTCCAAAATTAAAAAATTCATCAAGTGATTTCGAATGAATTATTTTAGATTTGAATCATGGATTGTCCATCATGCTTGATAAAATGCTTTGTAGAAAATTTCTCTTGTGGATTTTGTTCTAATATTTTGTTAGTTTGATAAGAAGAATTAAATTTGTGGAGATATTTGAGTGACATTGATGATTACACGATGAGTTGAAAAATCAGTGACAAGGTTTCTGTTAACGGATAAAATTGTCGCCACACTCAAAGATTTTCTAAACTCGATAATTAGCATTTTGCATACGAAAAATTAAACTGTGGAAAGAAGAAATAACACGGAGATTCATAGTAGTTCGTTCTACATGCAACCTACGTCCACTTTAAAGGTGTTTGAGGAATTTATTGATTATTGAGGGGTATAAGTACACGTCATCATTATAGGAATGTTGGCTAAGTATTTGGGAGTCATATTTTCACTATGCTATGTTTTGGGAGAAAAATGAAGTTCTTCTTCTTCCTTGAGTTCTAGGCAACCATACCGAGTTGCTATGAACTTGTAGAGCTATCAAATCAGCCAAAACCTAACCCTTGTGAAGAATGAGCAAGGGTGCATTTATTGATAGTGGGTTAGGTGGGGGTAGGTGAGATTTGGGGACCACATAGAAGAAAATCGCTGTAAAAACCCGTAACTTCCCTGTAAAGGAAAGCGGCGGATAGTTCGAGAACAAGCCACAACAGAACGCAAACAGAAGAACATTTCATTGTATATTATTACAACAATGCATCAGATTACAAGAATATACAGAGTATAAATGAATATTACACAGAAATATCAGAGATTTAAATTACATTTAAATACATAGCAGCGGAAAATAATACAATACACAACTAGAAGTAGATATACGGATACAAAGCTTTCCGGATATCGTTCCAGCTGTAAACCAGGATCCTGTGAATATAGATCTGCAAAACCAAAACTACTAGCTGCCCGTGTCAAAATAGGGGCACCCAGAGTTTAGGTTAAAACAATAAACTCCAGGTCAGTCATGTGACTGGTGTGAGAACTTAAACAGTTAATCTTTATTTTTAAAGTTAGGTAAATCAAGGGACCACGCCGTAAAACACGGAACGGGTTTCCTCCCAAGAATACCAGTGCATAAAACAAACAGCGCAATGCTAAATAAAGAAAAATGAAGCTGTTATAAGACCCAGGTCCTATCACACAATGCAACGCAAGCCGGGGGATAGGGTTTTCCCTTATAACAGCCAAAGAATGCTTGATACGTTTAAAACAACTCATTTGATACTATTATAAGTGTATAGTGTATAAAACAACTTCAAATCATATGTATCAATCATAGGCGGCATGGGTACCATATATCATGTCGCCATACTAGGCTCTACAAATAAAACCGCAAATGTCACGTATTTGGAAATTGGGTTTCCGTCTATGAACCGAGGCAAAAGATAGTCCTCAACCGATTCGTGACTCTCTAGCCCGAGCCACAGGACCCAGACTCAGGTGGGCCCTTGGATCGTCAGGGCCAGTCCACCGATGTGGATTAAACTTAAACCCTGAACATGCGTTTCCCCGCCCTTTGGGGCGTAGGTGAGCCAACTAAATGACTCCATCGGACCCGGATCGTCCGATCAAACCGAGGCGCCTCGCAACAGCAACAACCACATAAGTCAAACTCGTCAGGGCGTGTAAAACCACTGACGCCACTTTTTAGCTAGAAGGAAACACATGCCCTCCCTGAGGTCCGTCTCCCGTTTTTGGTTCATACCGGGTGTGAAACTCGCGAAGTAAACGTTACACAAAGCTACGCCACAAAGGCCGTGCTTTGATCATCACCACAAGACTTTGCTTTTCAACAGAAGCCTCGATCAATTTCCACTTAGGCATGCCACACAGGCAATTCACTCCATGCGTTTGATATCCCTCAATATATAACCCCTGAGCTCGTATGTCTCAGAGAAGGGCGTTAAGCAAGAGAATAAATTCTCCGCCGCCAAACAGATATATATTTAATAGAAATCAATCACACAGACTAAATTCCAATGTCAGACACACAGTCCATTTACAAGTCCGTTCTGGGTCTGAACGGAACCGGAGGCACCTAGTACCCCGCATATCCATCGATCTCCAAGTACGTCTGGACGATCACCAACTGTTTCCATCTTCTTGGGTGTACAGCCCAATCAAGATCATCAGTAATTACCCAAACGACGTGAAGACCTCCGGTCTTCGACCATCGTCTTCATCTACGACTTATCGTCGTATCAGTTATTCAGAATGGGATAAACCCGGTCTTTCCGAATAACTCACGTATATATTATAAAAGTGTTACACAAACACAACATACGCCTCATTCCAATTCATCAGTCACTAACCGTAAATTAATCAAGAGAATAATTCCCCAAATATTAACCCCGAAGGCCGAAACCAACATCAGATCAATATCCAGAAAACCATTCTGCTTAGCTAACCGACAGTTAGTTTTTAAATTTCACATTCATAGGGAAAGGTTCCCATTAATTTTATCCAAGATAAATTCCTTGAATTTATTCTTTAATCTATTTTTGAATATCAATTAAAACTAGTCGGGATTAACGAACTTTACCGAAGTAATCATTTGTTTTAATTTCCCCATCCCAACCTATTCATCCCATAAAGTAAAACTGGTAGTACTTCATATCTAACACCACGGTGTTATCGGTAAATTCAATTACCATTTCACGTTCAAATCTAATTAAAGATTTAACTATCGCCTGGAGCAAAACTGGTGGTACTCCATTTTCGATCTTTTCAATCTAATTAAAGATTCCTTAAAACTCCACTTAGTTTTAATCTTTAACTGGGTTAAAGAATCAGTGTCATTTAAAACACAGTTCACGATAAACCCCAAAATCACATTCCATTAATTATTGGGTTAAAGAACGAGTGTTATTTAAAACACTGTTCACGATAAACCCAAAAATCAATATCACTTCAATTCCAATTAAATATTATTCAATTGGTACACTTCATTAAATCTAAATAAAAAGATTTAATCTTTTCACAACTGGGTTCAAGAACAGTGTTAGTGAAGACACCATTCACAACAAACCCAAATCACATTTGATATTCAATACAAGGCTCTGAATAGAAAATATATCGGCTTATATTCAATATCCAATTCAACGATTAACAAATGTCGTATTGAAATAACGATATAAATGTATATCTTTCAAATTCCCATAACAACATCTGTATAATCACGAATTCCAACATCGAAATATTCCGAAGACAATTTCGATTCAAATCCACTCCAATGCAATCATTGGAAATTTTGGTTATTTTTAAAACCCCTTTCAAATTCAATTTATTTATTTAAAAATAAATAGAATTATATTTCTAGTTCAAAACTAGTTCATTTCGATAAAAATCTATTTTTATCTTTTCAAATATGGAGTTTTTCATCCCAATTTTTCCCAAATCATTTCTTATGATTTTACACAAATTATTACTATTTTTAATAATTTTATCAAGGCCCGTACAGTCGATTTCCATCAACGGCCATCGAACTGCACTTACAGCGACCTTTTTCAAATTTGATTTGGACATAATTCCAAATCCAACCGTTAGATTTCAAATTTCTAATATTCGTTAGAAAGCTCTTTTCGATACGAACCCAACGGTTCCGGTTTTAGGAGAATCCGACGGTCGGATCTCCCGTAATGTCCATTTGAAATAAATGGTCGAAATTCACGAACTGCCGCGGCGCGTTCTATTCAGGCAATTATATTATATATATAATATATATAATATATACTTCGTCGATTTCTGTTTAAAACGAATTATATAAATAGTTTTAAATTCGTTTCAAAAGCAATTTCAACTTCCATTTCAATTCAAATCAAAATTGAATTCCTCTTTATAAATTCATTTTAAAATTCATTTCTATTCAATTCAAATTTCAATTCAATTTGAATTCATTTCAATTCGCTTTCAATTCAATTTGAATTCGTTTTCAATTCAATTCATTTCGAAATCGTTATATATTCAATTCATTTCGAAATCGTTATATATTCAATTCATTTCGAAATCGTTATATATACAATTCATTTCGAAATCGTTATATATTCAATTCATTTCGAAATCGTTATATATTCAATTCATTTCGAAATCGTTATATATTCAATTCATTTCGAAATCGTTATATATTCAATTCATTTCGAAATCGTTTTATATTCAATTCATTTCAAAATGAATAGAATCGATATAAATATCGTTTACGTCAAAATGGCGTCAATCTAATCAACACGACTTCATAAATTTCTATTTCAAATGTTTTATTTCAAATATTTCTTTTTCAAAATAGTTGTTATTATCAAAATACTTCGTTCAACACATGACCAATCTCAAAGGATGAGTACTGTCAACACATGAACCGTTATTTTATATTGATAAAGATGTAAATTTTATTATCAAAATATTTCGTTCAACACATGACCAATCTCAATGGATGAGTACTGTCAACACATGAACCATTATTTTATATTGATAAAGATGTAAAATTTATTATCAAAATATTTCGTTCAACACATGACCAATCTCAATGGATGAGTACTGTCAACACATTAACCGTTATTTTATATTGATAAAGATGTAAATTTTATTATCAAAATATTTCGTTCAACACATGACCAATCTCAATGGATGAGTACTGTCAACACATGAACTTTTATTTTATAACATTCTTTATTTTCTAAATTGGAATGAGGCCCAATCAATCACCATATAATGTTAATTATATGGATTTTCATACAACACATGTATATAATAGCATTGAAAAATAATCAACCATCAACCAAAGTGCACTACACTGTATAAGCATCAAATATAGACATTTAACGCTTATAGCAGCTTGTCAATCAATCGATCGACATATTTAATCAATCAGGATGAGTGAACTTCAAGTTTCATCCCAACACCCGTGTGGGGTTTCAAACAATCAAACAAATATTTTATTCGTGCAGTTGGGTGATGTGTAAAATTTATCGTCCCAATCAATGTCCTTCAAAAAGGTGTACATAAACAAACCGTCTGGTTTGTAAATGAATATTTATTTATTCACATTCACGTTAAAAATTATATTTTTAACGATAAAACATTTTATTCCAACATATGAATTTCTATTAAGTTCATTCTTTAAATAAAATGATATTTTTATTCTTCTAACACATTTTAGAAAATTTCGGCGGCATAACGGCACGATACTAGAAACGGGACGAGGCCTAGCCTTATCCCCGGTCTAGTGAAGGCCCACGCCATTCACACATCAATCATATCAATTTCATTTCACCAAACAATTCAAATCAACTCAAACAATCTAACTAACAACACAGCCAAACAAACAAGTCCATGGTCTGTGGACGATTGTGTCGGGTGCTACTAAGCACCGTCTGCATCCTAGTATATATATATATATAACTAGAAAAATAAATTGAAAGGTGAGAAATTCTCACCTATAGCTATCCTAGCTCCACGGCACTTCATTGATAGAAATCTTCATCGCTATCGCATCTTCGTTGCCCGTAGCCACTACATATATAGAAATCACACATTTTTATATTTAGATGTCTTTGAAATAAAAATCACATTTTTATTCGTTCACTTTCAATTTAAAAAATCATACTTTTGAAACAATACTAAATATATTTATAAACCTGTTATTTATATTTTTAAAACAAAGTATGTTTTTATTTTTAGAACAAAGCGAATTTACTTCGCAAAAACAATTCGAATTTACTTTGCAAAAATAATGTGAATTTGCTTTGCAAAACAATGCAAATTCACTTTGAAAACAATGTGAGTTTACATATTAAACACTTAAAAATTAATTAAACAATTAATTAATTTCCTTAATTACCTGAGTTAGGGTAATACCCTCCTGTCAATCACCTCCCACCCGTTTCTTCTTTGTTCAAAACAGCCTGGAACCCGTCGTGAAAACCCAACCCCCCCTCCATTTTTTTTCGCCTGCGCCTCTTTCTTCGATGATCGGAGGTCCATCCCCAGGTGGCTGTCGACGCGCCCTGACCCCCCCTAACACCACCTCGAGCCTCGAGCCATTCCAAGTCCTCGCGTGCCCTAGATTTGCGTTCGAACGGAGGCGGTTTACAGTGGAGGGGGAGAATCGGATGCTGACGAGGAAGGGGACATGTTGGAGTAGCTTCGGCGTGGAGCGGCGCGACGGCGCCAGAGGACGCGCGATGGTGGTTTCGTCGAGATGGAGGGCTTCAGGGTTTTTTCAGAAAGGGGGAAAAATTCGATTGTGAAAAATGAATTAGGGGGGGGGGGGTGTTAGTGAAAAAGGTTTTATAAATATTATTATTATTATTTTCCTCTTCATTTGATTTTAAAAAAGGTAAGTTTTTATTTCAAATCCAATTCGAACCCAACGACTGTCGTCCCTAGCTAATTACCCACATTCCGAACACAATGTGATATGTTCGTAACCCAATTTGACTGTTTTGAACAGTTTCTGCGAAATTTACAATATAAATATATATATATATTCAATTCAAACGTGCATTTCAGATTACCTGGGCCACATACTAACTCTAAAAATTCCAGAAAAATATTTTCTAGCTTCGTATTGACGATACGGTCCTAACAAAACTAGTTTCGTCGAATTCTGAGACCGTTTGAAAAATGGCCATTTTCCAGTCGATTAAAATCAATTGAAACTGACAAACGCATTTTCCTTTGCCACGCTCACATATTGATTCGAAAAATTATGAAATTTGAAACCTAGCAATAACTTTACATCCCGGACCCAACAAAACTGGTTTCGTCGAAATCCGAGGTCGTTTGCAAAATGTCCATTTTTAAGGGCCTGAATTCCATAGCGACTATTCAGAATTTTCCACTGGACATATCTTTTGATTCCCACTATGAAATCTCGATTTTTCGGATTCGTTGGAAAGATACTATCAATTAGATCCTAATGTTTTTGGTTTCACTAAAATCTGGATTGTTTTGCACCCGGTACATTCATTTGAAGTTTGAAATCGAATTATCGAACTACCGCGCCATTTTCAATTCTATTTATTATTATATATAAATATTTATATTCTAACGACGACGTATATAATATATACGTCGAATTTCAATTCAAAATAAATTTCTCGTCAATATTATTTAAAATAATCTATTTTAAATATTCAAAATTCGCTATAATCGCCAAAATAAAAATTTCAAACTGGCTCGCATTTTACGGGTTGTTACAATCTCCCCCACTTAAAACTTTTCGTCCCCGAAAAGGAACAAAGTCGAAAGTGGTTTGATTAATCAACTCTACGTTCGATCCGGCTTCCATTCTCCAACCTATTAGTTTCTGAGAATTTTCTAATTCTTCAAAAATTTGGCTAACACCCTAAATTTTTGAAAAATTTCGCCATAACCTCCCCTGCACCGGGAGCATCGGGGAATTTCAAATAGCTTCCCCGGTCCTTCAGATCTCAAAAAGAAAAAGAAAAAGCCAAGCAGCTAGCCAATAGGCTCATAAAATCATCATCACCCAAACAAAACAGTAAATTATGTAGTAAACATGTACCTATTTGTCGGGCAACCAAATTTTATTCTCTGGCTCTAGCCTCCTTGCTATGACCTGTTCAATGATATATATGCATATGCAAGCAAATGCGACCAATTTTCAATATAACTCAATATTTGATGCTATTAGGCATAATGGTTCAAAATTATCAAACAAATAAACAAACAACACAAACATCAATCATTTAGTGGATTAGAGTTTCAAATTGATAACTTTGATACATAGTCAAAAATCAGATTTTTGATGCCAAATCACAACAATAAGCCCTATCTAATTTTGGTTCTCACACCAGTCAATAGGAAACATATAGAAAGCCCACTTTCGTCACTCGAACATAAATTCTAATGATGGAGCTCCATCATCAAAATCATCTTCGGGCGATTAGAGTGTAATTCTATATCTATCCAATATATTAAAATTTCAAATACACGTTTGCAAGGCGTATATGCAAAATCTTTATATACTGGACTGTCCAAATCAATATAAATAAATAATCAAATACGAATAGTTGATTTAGATTTTCAAAACAAAAATTGTTTTCATTTTTTAAAAATATACTCTTCACACTCGTCCTAGGATACTACTGATCCCATCTCTAACGAGTCATTCTCATTGGATATAGCTAATCCAATATCTGATGAATTCTTTCGTATGGTTCTAATGTGCCTTGTTCTCTGAGCTTTGTAAACCAAAGCTCTGATACCAACTGTAAAAACCCGTAACTTCCCTGTAAAGGAAAGCGGCGGATAGTTCGAGAACAAGCCACAACAGAACGCAAACAGAAGAACATTTCATTGTATATTATTACAACAATGCATCAGATTACAAGAATATACAGAGTATAAATGAATATTACACAGAAATATCAGAGATTTAAATTACATTTAAATACATAGCAGCGGAAAATAATACAATACACAACTAGAAGTAGATATACGGATACAAAGCTTTCCGGATATCGTTCCAGCTGTAAACCAGGATCCTGTGAATATAGATCTGCAAAACCAAAACTACTAGCTGCCCGTGTCAAAATAGGGGCACCCAGAGTTTAGGTTAAAACAATAAACTCCAGGTCAGTCATGTGAATGGTGTGAGAACTAAAACAGTTAATCTTTATTTTTAAAGTTAGGTAAATCAAGGGACCACGCCGTAAAACACGGAACGGGTTTCCTCCCAAGAATACCAGTGCATAAAACAAACAGCGCAATGCTAAATAAAGAAAAATGAAGCTGTTATAAGACCCAAGTCCTATCACACAATGCAACGCAAGCCGGGGGATAGGGTTTTCCCTTATAACAGCCAAAGAATGCTTGATACGTTTAAAACAACTCATTTGATACTATTATAAGTGTATAGTGTATAAAACAACTTCAAATCATAAGTATCAATCATAGGCGGCATGGGTACCATATATCATGTCGCCATACTAGGATCTACAAATAAAACCGCAAATGTCACGTATTTGGAAATTGGGTTTCCGTCTATGAACCGAGGCAAAAGATAGTCCTCAACCGATTCGTGACTCTCTAGCCCGAGCCACAGGACCCAGACTCAGGTGGGCCCTTGGATCGTCAGGGCCAGTCCACCGATGTGGATTAAACTTAAACCCTGAACATGCGTTTCCCTGCCCTTTGGGGCGTAGGTGAGCCAACTAAATGACTCCATCGGACCCGGATCGTCCGATCAAACCGAGGCGCCTCGCAACAGCAACAACCACATAAGTCAAACTCGTCAGGGCGTGTAAAACCACTGACGCCACTTTTTAGCTAGAAGGAAACACATGCCCTCCCTGAGGTCCGTCTCCCGTTTTTGGTTCATACCGGGTGTGAAACTCGCGAAGTAAACGTTACACAAAGCTACACCACAAAGGCCGTGCTTTGATCATCACCACAAGACTTTGCTTTTCAACAGAAGCCTCGATCAATTTCCACTTAGGCATGCCACACAGGCAATTCACTCCATGCGTTTGATATCCATCAATAAATAACCCCTGAGCTCGTATGTCTCAGAGAAGGGCGTTAAGCAAGAGAATAAATTCTCCACCGCCAAACAGATATATATTTAATAGAAATCAATCACACAGACTAAAATCCAATGTCAGACACACAGTCCATTTACAAGTCCATTCTGGGTCTGAACGGAACCGGAGGCACCTAGTACCCCGCATATCCATCGATCTCCAAGTACGTCTGGACGATCACCAACTGTTTCCATCTTCTTGGGTGTACAACCCAATCAAGATCATCAGTAATTACCCAAACGACGTGAAGACTTCCGGTCTTCGACCATCGTCTTCATCTTCGACTTATCGTCGTATCAGTTATTCAGAATGGGATAAACCCGGTCTTTCCGAATAACTCACGTATATATTATAAAAGTGTTACACAAACACAACATACGCCTCATTCCAATTCATCAGTCACTAACCGTAAATTAATCAAGAGAATAATTCCCCAAATATTAACCCCGAAGGCCGAAACCAACATCAGATCAATATCCAGAAAACCATTCTGCTTAGCTAACCGACAGTTAGTTTCTAAATTTCACATTCATAGGGAAAGGTTCCCATTAATTTTATCCAAGATAAATTCCTTGAATTTATTCTTTAATATACTTTTGAATATCAATTAAAACTAGTCGGGATTAACGAACTTTACCGAAGTAATCATTTGTTTTAATTTCCCCATCCCAACCTATTCATCCCATAAAGTAAAACTGGTAGTACTTCATATCTAACACCACGGTATTATCGGTAAATTCAATTACCATTTCACGTTCAAATCTAATTAAAGATTTAACTATCGCCTGGAGCAAAACTGGTGGTACTCCATTTTCGATCTTTTCAATCTAATTAAAGATTCCTTAAAACTCCACTTAGTTTTAATCTTTAACTGGGTTAAAGAATCAGTGTCATTTAAAACACAGTTCACGATAAACCCCAAAATCACATTCCATTAATTATTGGGTTAAAGAACGAGTGTTATTTAAAACACTGTTCACGATAAACCCAAAAATCAATATCACTTCAATTCCAATTAAATATTATTCAATTGGTACACTTCATTAAATCTAAATAAAAAGATTTAATCTTTTCACAACTGGGTTCAAGAACAGTGTTAGTGAAGACACCATTCACAACAAACCCAAATCACATTTGATATTCAATACAAGGCTCTGAATAGAAAATATATCGGCTTATATTCAATATCCAATTCAACGATTAACAAATGTCGTATTGAAATAACGATATAAATGTATATCTTTCAAATTCCCATAACAACATCTGTATAATCACGAATTCCAACATCGAAATATTCCGAAGACAATTTCGATTCAAATCCACTCCAATGCAATCATTGGAAATTTTGGTTATTTTTAAAACCCCTTTCAAATTCAATTTATTTATTTAAAAATAAATAGAATTATATTTCTAGTTCAAAACTAGTTCATTTCGATAAAAATCTATTTTTATCTTTTCAAATATGGAGTTTTTCATCCCAATTTTTCCCAAATCATTTCTTATGATTTTACACAAATTATTACTATTTTTAATAATTTTATCAAGGCCCGTACAGTCGATTTCCATCAACGGCCATCGAACTGCACTTACAACGACCTTTTTCAAATTTGATTTGGACATAATTCCTAATCCAACCGTTAGATTTCGAATTTCTAATATTCGTTAGAAAGCTCTTTTCGATACGAACCCAACGGTTCCGGTTTTAGGAGAATCCGACGGTCGGATCTCCCGTAATGTCCGTTTGAAATAAATGGTCGAAATTCACGAACTGCCGTGGCGCGGCGCGTTCTATTCAGGCCATTATATTATATATATAATATATACTTCGTCGATTTCTGTTTAAAACGAATTATATAAATAGTTTTAAATTCGTTTCAAAAGCAATTTCAACTTCCATTTCAATTCAAATCAAAATTGAATTCCTCTTTATAAATTCATTTTAAAATTCATTTCTATTCAATTCAAATTTCAATTCAATTTGAATTCATTTCAATTCAATTTGAATTCATTTCAATTCGCTTTCAATTCAACTTGAATTCGTTTTCAATTCAATTCATTTCGAAATCGTTATATATTCAATTCATTTCGAAATCGTTATATATTCAATTCATTTCGAAATCGTTATATATTCAATTCATTTCGAAATCGTTATATATTCAATTCATTTCGAAATCGTTATATATTCAATTCATTTCAAAATCGTTATATATTCAATTCATTTCGAAATCGTTTTATATTCAATTCATTTCAAAATGAATAGAATCGATATAAATATCGTTTACGTCAAAATGGCGTCAATCTAATCAACACGGCTTCATAAATTTCTATTTCAAATGTTTTATTTCAAATATTTCTTTTTCAAAATAGTTGTTATTATCAAAATACTTCGTTCAACACATGACCAATCTCAAAGGATGAGTACTGTCAACACATGAACCGTTATTTTATATTGATAAAGATGTAAATTTTATTATCAAAATATTTCGTTCAACACATGACCAATCTCAATGGATGAGTACTGTCAACACATGAACCATTATTTTATATTGATAAAGATGTAAATTTTATTATCAAAATATTTCGTTCAACACATGACCAATCTCAATGGATGAGTACTGTCAACACATGAACCGTTATTTTATATTGATAAAGATGTAAATTTTATTATCAAAATATTTCGTTCAACACATGACCAATCTCAATGGATGAGTACTGTCAACATGAACTTTTATTTTATAACATTCTTTATTTTCTAAATTGGAATGAGGCCCAATCAATCACCATATAATGTTAATTATATGGATTTTCATACAACACATGTATATAATAGCATTGAAAAATAATCAACCATCAACCAAAGTGCACTACACTGTATAAGCATCAAATATAGACATTTAACGCTTATAGCAGCTTGTCAATCAATCGATCGACATATTTAATCAATCAGGATGAGTGAACTTCAAGTTTCATCCCAACACCCGTGTGGGGTTTCAAACAATCAAACAAATATTTTATTCGTGCAGTTGGGTGATGTGTAAAATTTATCGTCCCAATCAATGTCCTTCAAAAAGGTGTACATAAACAAACTGTCTGGTTTGTAAATGAATATTTATTTATTCACATTCACGTTAAAAATTATATTTTTAACGATAAAACATTTTATTCCAACATATGAATTTCTATTAAGTTCATTCTTTAAATAAAATGATATTTTTATTTTTCTAACACATTTTAGAAAATTTCGGCGGCATAACGGCACGATACTAGAAACGGGACGAGGCCTAGCCTTATCCCCGGTCTAGTGAAGGCCCACGCCATTCACACATCAATCATATCAATTTCATTTCACCAAACAATTCAAATCAACTCAAACAATCTAACTAACAACACAGCCAAACAAACAAGTCCATGGTCTGTGGACGATTGTGTCGGGTGCTACTAAGCACCGTCTGCATCCTAGTGTATATATATATATATAACTAGAAAAATAAATTGAAAGGTGAGAAATTCTCACCTATAGCTATCCTAGCTCCACGGCACTTCATTGATAGAAATCTTCATCGCTATCGCATCTTCGTTGCCCGTAGCTACTACATATATAGAAATCACACATTTTTATATTTAGATGTCTTTGAAATAAAAATCACATTTTTATTCGTTCACTTTCAATTTAAAAAATCATACTTTTGAAACAATACTAAATATATTTATAAACCTGTTATTTATATTTTTAAAACAAAGTATGTTTTTATTTTTAGAACAAAGCGAATTTACTTCGCAAAAACAATTCGAATTTACTTTGAGAAAATAATGTGAATTTGCTTTGCAAAACAATGCAAATTCACTTTGAAAACAATGTGAGTTTACATATTAAACACTTAAAAATTAATTAAACAATTAATTAATTTCCTTAATTACCTGAGTTAGGGTAATACCCTCCTGTCAATCACCTCCCACCCGTTTCTTCTTTGTTCAAAACAGCCTGGAACCCGTCGTGAAAACCCAACCCCCCCTCCATTTTTTTTCGCCTGCGCCTCTTTCTTCGATGATCGGAGGTCCATCCCCAGGTGGCTGTCGACGCGCCCTGATCCCCCCTAACACCACCTCGAGCCTCGAGCCATTCCAAGTCCTCACGTGCCCTAGATTTGCGCTCGAACGGAGGCGGTTTACAGTGGAGGGGGAGAATCGGATGCTGACGAGGAAGGGGACATGTTGGAGTAGCTTCGGCGTGGAGCGGCGCGACGGCGCCAGAGGACGCACGATGGTGGTTTCGTCGAGATGGAGGGCTTCAGGGTTTTTTCAGAAAGGGGGAAAAATTCGATTGTGAAAAATGAATTAGGGGGGGGGGGGTGTTAGTGAAAAAGGTTTTATAAATATTATTATTATTATTATTTTCCTCTTCATTTGATTTTAAAAAAGGTAAGTTTTTATTTCAAATCCAATTCGAGCCCAACGACTGTCATCCCTAGCTAATTACCCACATTTCGAACACAATGTGATATGTTTCGTAACCCAATTCGACTGTTTCGAACAGTTTCTGCGAAATTTACAATATAAATATATATATATTCAATTCAAACGTGCATTTCAGATTACCTAGGCCACATACTATAAAAATTCCAGAAAAATATTTTCTAGCTTCGTATTGACGATACGGTCCTAACAAAACTAGTTTCGTCGAATTCTGAGACCGTTTGAAAAATGGCCATTTTCCAGTCAATTAAAATCAACTGAAACTGGACAAACGCATTTTCCTTTGCCACGCTCACATATTGATTCAAAAAATTATGAAATTTGAAACCTAGCAATAACTTTACATCCCGGACCCAACAAAACTGGTTTCGTCGAAATCCGAGGTCGTTTGCAAAATGTCCATTTTTAAGGGCCTGAATTCCATAGCGACTATTCAGAATTTTCCACTGGACATATCTTTTGATTCCCACTATGAAATCTCGATTTTTCAGATTCGTTGGAAAGATACTATCAATTAGATCCTAATGTTTTTGGTTTCACTAAAATTCGGATTGTTTTGCACCCGGTACATTCATTTGAAGTTTGAAATCGAATTATCGAACTACCGCGCCATTTTCAATTCTATTTATAATTATATATAAATATTTATATTCTAACGACGACGTATATAATATATACGTCGAATTTCAATTCAAAATAAATTTCTCGTCAATATTATTTAAAATAATCTATTTTAAATATTCAAAATTCGCTATAATCACCAAAATAAAAATTTCAAACTGGCTCGCATTTTACGGGTTGTTACAATCGCATCCCTGGATGGATACCTCCTGAATTCTGCATCCCTCTCGATTGTATAAGGGAATTTTGTATCTCCCTTAGGGGATATGAAGTTCGTACCCCGAGGAATATAGCGTTTCCTATCCTTTTAAGGATATAGCAATTTCGTATCCCTTTAGGGATACAAATTCATACCACGGGGGTTACAGTTAGGGGTAAGCATTATTTGATTAAACCAAATAAACCAACCAAACAAATTTATTTTGGTCGGTTTGGTTTGGTTTTGAAATTAGATCAGTTTGTAATCGATCTGGAAAAATATTTAGTTTGGTTATCAGTTTAACCAAATTAATCGAACTTTTATAATATTTTCCAAATTATCAATATTGTAATAAATATTTTTATGATAGATTATTTGTCCAAGTAAATTTTAATCATCACGTATGTGTCAAAATTACTTTTAGAAAGCATGAGAATAGATAAATGATAATACTCTGACCATATATTTATGATTTATTTCAAATTATAGTGAATATTGCAAACATAAGGTCTTAAATATCTTTAGTTCGGTTAAACCGAATAACCACCGAACCAACCAAACTTAGTTTGGTTGGTTTGGTTTTCATTTTTACCAGTTTTAGTTTGGTTTGACAATTTTCGTCATCGGATAAACCAAACCAACCAAACGATCACCCCTAGTTACAGTAAGGGGGTTGAATATGAGGGATGTGAAGCAAGGAGGGTTATGATTGGAGGGATTCGAAGTGTGGTGCCATGGGCCCTTGGATGTGAGGGGTAAGGGACTCAAAACCCCAGTGTCGAAGTAAGGGGCTCGACATCCCAGTGCCGACATGGGGAATTCGAAATCCCAGTGTTGACGTAGCGGATTTGAAATCTCAGTGTCGTAGGGGATTCGAAACTAGCGAGATGAAGACGGAGGGGATTTGAATTCTTGATGCTTTGATGACACTTCGGGCTTTGGTGCCATGCGATGGGTTGAGTCGAGCGGGCCTAGTATACTTTTGGGGACGGGACCAAAAGGACGGTTAAAACTTGCCTCCCAAAGTATGTCTTGTCTCGACGTGATGTGCTTTGAGTTGAAATCACCGTTCCTGGTAGCTGAAAAGATCTCCAAGCTTGACATACGTGTTGTCGGTTCATAGCTACGCGAGTGGATTCTGAAAACGATATCATATCGTGGATTTGATCTCTTGTTTTATGTGCTCGAGTCGTTTAGACTTATGAGCATACGATTGAATATCTAATGGAATTGGTGTCGATCGTCATAATGTCAAAAATACATGCATGCGGTCGTAGTAAAACATTTCTCGAAGTTTTAAAATTTCATTCTCTTTCATTCACCATCATCATCATTCATCATTATTATTATTTAGATGAAGCTTCGCATCTTATATGGGGATACGAAATTTCGTATCCCAAAGGGATATGAGACTCTGTATCCTTGATGGGATGCAAAATTTTGCACCCCCCTATGGGATATGAAACGTTTTATTGGCTTTGGCCCGATATACCCTCACTTATATAAATGGTGATTCGAAGTCCTCCCTTCCCATCTTTTACTTTTTTTTTACCATCGCATCCTAGGAACTCTCACCTTTTACTGAAACTTGAAATCGAACTCAAACTTAGGTGAGACTGGAAATCTTTCCCTGATCATATGAATTGAACTCGAAACGATGTTTGAGGACGTCGAAATTGTACCCTAGATTGAAATCGAAACAAGATCTCGAACCAGGCATAAACGTGAACTTCGAATCAAGCTTGAGGTTGATTGGATAGAACTCGAAATCGAGTTCGAGAGGGTTGGATTTCGAGCTGTTTCGGTGGGGCATGGGGTTAGATTTCTAGAAGAAGTTTGGTAGGGATGGAATGGAGGCCGAGGAAGTCGGTGGAGGAAGGAGCGGAAGCTCTAGAAAAAATTACACCCCCTAGATGCGAAAATTGCACCATAGAGATGAATTTTTTTACATCAATGGGATGCGAAATTTCGCATCATGAGAGATGCTAAATCTTGCATCTGAGGGTTGTGAAACCTTGCCTTTCAGAGGGATTCAAAAAGTGATAGGAGTTGGAAGTCAAAATTTGTGTAGCACGAGGGGATGCGAATTCTAAAAGGGGATTCAAATTCCAATTATGGCCTAGGGATACGAATTCGTATCCCCGGGGGGGGGATGCGAAATTTTCCGTTCGTCCTATGACTTAAGCGAATTTGAGCTCCATTCTCAATGCATCACATGTTCCTTGTTGAGGACTCGAGTTGCCGATGACCCGTCTCTAGATTCACTTGTCTTTGTGATGCTACATGATTGAATCGAGCCTAACGTTGAACATAATCGAGTCGACAATTCAGCCTTGCTCATAAGATTACAAAATAAACTTGGACTGTGGATACCCGACTGAACTACCAAACTTTAGATGCATTTTCCTGATTCTAATCGTGGCGTAGTTGCAACTCGATGTGAATCTGACTATATTGGTTGACGACGATGATGGTTACATTCTTGAGGATTCGTGATCGTTGTTGTGTCCTAATTTTATACATTATAATTGTATCAGCACCCCATTGCACTGCATGTACATGTTAGTTTACACCAACATGAGGGGTACATGTTATTCAGTGCAATATCTAATGCAACTATATTGGAAGTATAACTAGCAATGGAAACAAGATCGTCCAAGAAACAACAAGTTTTGGAAGCTGAAGCTTCTCAGTACTCATCGTCCTAGTCTGGGTCGTCAAGCAGTACCGAATTGGAGGACAGCAAAGTTGAGACCTCTGGAGAGTCCACTCTTTCCCAACCCATGAATTCGCAAAAGGCACTCGACCAAGGGTGCAGTCGGAAGGACCCCAGCAGACGGTTGAGCACTCAACCGAGCTAGCAACGCATGGAAGGTCTAGAGAAACAAAGGAGAACCACAAAGGAAAAGAGCACGTATATATCATGGATTTAGACATTCTTGAGGCACCAAATATGATGGTAGATGCTGTCATATTTGAAAATCTGTCGGATTCGATGTCCTTGCATATGGATGAAACATCGGTAAGGTGCATGTGTAAGCATTTTAGCATACCTTGAGATGATGGTTCGCGTACCTCAAAAAGGTGACAAGTCTCATGTTCCTCCAGAAGGATACACTGCTTGGAATAGGCACATGTGTACTTCTGGATTTGTGCCCCTATCTTGCGAATTCATCCGGGAAATCCTGCGCCACTTTCGCTTGGCACAAGCGTAGCTTCATCTAAATGTGTATTCCTTCCTCTTTGGTACCTGCATTCTCTTCAGGGAGTACCTATGTATTGAACCTATCGAAGAGGACATCCGGTATCTTTTTTAGTTGAAGAGGAGGACCACTAGTGCGCCTTCTCTGTTCTACTTGGAGGCACTACTCAACACTCAATTCATCCTGGGGAAATGTAGCAGACAAAAAGTATTTAAGTATGATTGGATTTTGATCCGCTGTCCACTAGGATTTGTGAGGTGATGGTTGGCCGGAAGCAAGCGCCTTTACTGCTTTGTACTTTTTGTTAGTTCAATCATCATCTTGGAGCTAATTTTGCACTTGTGCAATAGGGATTCCTCCAGTGCCTACGGGCAATGTGTATCAGTAGCGTCTCAAGGCATTGAGGGTCATTCCTGAAAAAGCCTGTTGTATTGGAAATGTTTTAGATGAGCAATGGCTTTGTCGCATGGGATTACTTCCTGTTGGTCGATCGAATATCAAGCCAGCCACTGTCGATGTTAAAAGGAAATAGGAAGCTAATGGAGGCGAAGGTTCTCCGATCCGCAAAAGGAGGTTGCCCCATATCGTATCCCAGCGACACAATGCTGTGAAGTCTCAGGAAGAAACTAGTAGGGACGGATCTGGCGACGAGGAGGCAACCGCTAGAGATGAGGGTCTGACGGCTACTCCCGTCCCGCCCATGACAGACGAGGCGAGGACGGGATGTCCCCCAGGCCGGCTTCTCCAGCAACAGCCTCTGAGACCACTGTTTCACTACAAAAGGAGGGTCATTATGATGACCTGAATAAGCTTCCGTGTAACACCCCACCTCCGCCAGGGTGGCTCTTGCAAGCACTCTGACTTTGGAGGGGCGTTTGTACCGGGTAAACAAGCATAATGATATATCAAGGCAGAACAAGAACATATGTATATATGTAAACAGAGTAAATAAGATAAGTAAAACAGCGCAAGATTTCAAACTATTTCAAAACAAGTCTGGTACAACATAATGTCAACTTTCCAAATACACAAGTCTAGATAAAAACATCTCTGAAAAAAACTGAAATACATAAGTACTATCCCCAAAATAAGTGATAACCATAGCTAGCTTCATGTCAAGACCGTACATGAGCTAAAATCCCACAAGCAAGCGATCAGAAATCCAAGCTAAGCTCCAATATTCCCACCATGAGAACCTTGGGGGGGGGGGAACGGAAGAAAAGAAGCGAAGGAAAATAGGTCAGTCAAAAAGACTGAGTAAGCCCTACTACCATCAGTCTATAAACTAATAAAGTTAACTGCCATGATGAAAGCTGAGATGAACATAAGGATAACTACATACTGGCATGATAGATAAAGGTGTCATCGCATAATCAGGTTTAAGGTTTTGCACCACAGGTGTACTAGCAAACTAACATGACTTGAATAAACACGTATTGATCCCTTGGCCCAAGCTTTGGCCCAATAACATGAAGTGACCCTAATACGAGGTCCAACCAAATGGTCTAATCGATCGGCTCCCTAAGCCTAACCCGTCAAGTGTTGGTGTCAATTCGGCCCAAACATAATTGTAGTCGGACTGTGCTGGGTCCACCTTCGGGTGTATCAAGCCCTAGGGTGTAAACCCCTGGAAACCATAAACATAAGTGCACAGTCTCGATCTACTGGTACCCGTGCATGTTTTCTCCGGCTACGGACTATGTGCACGACCATAGTCCATCCGGAACTACACCGGCGTACCACTCGGCCATCGTTTTGGTCACTTACATCAAGTCCAGTAATCGTGCCCCACCCTAGCCTAGTCCCTAGGGTCTTAATGATACAAACTTGGGATTACTGCTGGAATGGACCCCCATTGCTAGGATTTTATAGTGGGTTAAGTACGGTTTAACCCTTTTACTAATCATGGATTAACTTGGTTAAGTGTAACGATGGGTTGACGACTTAACCCCGATTAATCCATCAAGCCCAAATTGATTAAGTATTAAGTGGACCATGACTTAAACCCTAATCATGAGGCATTAATTAATTAATGTGCCTTAACCTCTCACATTAGACTTTGTTGCGGTTACTAGTTAAGCCGGTCGGTTCCGGGTAGCTTTACACCACAACTTGGTCTAACCTCGGGTTCAAGGTACAACATGACCAACTTCTCACATTGGGTCCTATTGTTTGTAGCAACTAGTTAGGCCGGTCGGTTCCGGGTAGTTTTATGCTACAAACTCAACCCAACCTCGAGTTGGTCACACTTATATTTTCTAAGTGTCATGTCCATTATGTTTCCAAAACATAATTACAAGTTAACAAGAATTTGGGTAGACCTAACTTAATAGGTAAATTCCCAATGGGTAGACCTAAATTAATAGGTAAATTCCCAATCTTATGTTTTCATGTCTTTTAAGTTTACCCAACCCCAAACGCAATCCCATCGCTTACATAATCGCAATAGCGCATAAAGGATAGAAAGAGGGAACTTGGCATAAAGATGACAAAAGGTGTTGAAGCCACAAGTTTAACATGGTGGCATATGAAATGTACATATGTTCATATACTTGCATATTACATTTTTAGGCCTCAAAAGTATGCATAAAACCAAACTTAGCATATTGGTGATACATGGTGCTACATGACATGTAGAAATGGCCATAAGTTCGCATTTAGCCTCACATGCAAGTTATCATAAGGGATATGATAACTTACATGTTGCCAAAATGCGACCTTTAGCATAAAGCTTGAAGCTTTAAGCTCATAAACCCAAGGTAAGCTTGCATAACATGATAACATGAGTAAAATGATCAACCCAAACTTGCATAACATACATGGCAAACTTGCATATCATAACATAGCAAACTTGCATAACATAACATGGCAAACTTGCATATAAACTTGCATATCATAACATGATAAACTTGCATATCATAACATGGCAAACTTGCATAACTTAACATGATTAACTTGCATATCATAACATGATAAACTTGCATATCATAACATGGCAAACTTGCATAGCATAACATGATTAACTTGCATATCATAATGATCAAATACAACTTGCATCATTCATTAACTTTAGAGTTTAAAAAGAAGGTAAAAGGGCTTACAAATTCTTATGAAGACACAAATATATTAATAGATTGAGACAAGCCCTTATGAAATCAAATAAACCCAATATGAAAGCTCCAAATCAATAAAACCCTTGCTTTATGATGTAAATATGGAAACTTGACTTGAATGCAAGCTAATGATGCTCATACAAGCTTGAAAACACTTGTATGCATGGAAAATCTCTCATAGAAATTTATTTAGGAATTTTATGAAGAGAGTGGAGGCCATGAGAGGAATGATTTTGCCATAGTTTAGTTGTATGAATGAATAATGATGATTTAGGGTTAGGTTAGGGTCTTATTTATAGAGATTAGGATTAGTTTTAGCCTTAGGATTAAACCCTAGTTCCAATCTCAGCCCTCAAAACCGAATCTGGCCCCAAAACCTAACCAAGACCCCAAAATGGTGCACCAGGCAAAACTGCCCGGCTGAACCAAGTCGACAGCCAAGTCGACAGGGCTGTCGACTTGGGTCCAACCAAGTCGACTCCCAAGTCGACAGGGCTGTCGACTTGGGTGCTCTGGCGGAAATTTTCCCGCCTAGCCCAATCTGACCGTTTTTCGAATTTTGAACCCGAAATTCGAAATCTGTTTTGAACTTGAAATTTTCTGAAAACTTCATTGGGCCTTAATCGGGTCATACGGACTCCGATTTTCGAAAACTCGGACTCTAATTCGCGTATTTTTCCGAGACGAACGCAATGGCACAGCCCGTTTCCCTTGTTTCAGATTTTAGAATTAAATTCTGCCTCGATTATGTTATAACAGGTTATTAAAAATACGGGTTGTTACATTCTCCCTTCCTTAAAGGATTTCGTCCCCGAAATCTTCAAGTTAGGAAGAACGTATCATACCATCCAACATCCATCTACTCAAAATATCATGCACGAGCAATCATTGTCCTTACAAGATTCTAAATGTTGTATGAACATATGCAAAGGTGTGTGTATATGTACTTATCTAATGCAAATATCATCAATGCAAATTATGTTAGTGAAATGAATCCATATGTATGCAATTCCTAACATAATGTATAACATCTATATGTGTGCACATAACATACATCCATATGCAAAGTCCATGTGATAGCACAACATATTCATCCATGAATAAGCATAAACACTCATGTGTATGCAATATGAGGAGTGTGTGAGCCGATCTAGTGCCTAATGTGTATAATGCATCCACGAGTAACCACTTGCAAACACTTGCAACCACTTGCAAACATCAAGCATAACATGTTTCAAACACATGTTTCATCCAAAGGGTTTCTACCTAAGGTTCTCATGACAAGATTAACGGAATAACAAGATAAACAAGACAAACATGGATAGCAAAAGAAAGATATGCTACAAAGAGATCGGGAAGATAAGCAAGATATACTCTTTTCGGATTACAAGAAATCCCTTCCTAACCCAACCCATATCCTATAAAAGCCCAAAAGGTTTAGTCAACCTAACGGACCCCTTCAAACCCTGACATGCATTACTAACCGATGAGTCATACCCCCCTTATGGAGTTTACAACAGAAATGGGATCGAGTATGGGACCGAGAGGATATACGTAAAAGATAACATGCGAGTAAGCTCCACAGGAAAACAAGGATCAAGGATATACTCATAATGTAACACCCCGAATTTTAGTTAATACTAAAATTCACTAAATACAGGATAAATAATCTCAGACGTGGGAATTGGGGGTAAAGGGCTGCGTTTTTCCGTTCGTCTCGGAAAAATACGCGAAATAGAGTCCGAGTTTTCGAGAATCAGAGTCCGTATGGCCCAGTTATGGCCCAAAGAAGTTTGCAGAAAATTTAAAGCTAAAAACAGATTTAGGAATTTAAATTTAGATTTTAAATTAGAACCAGCGGGGCCAGGCGGGAAGACTCCCGCCCTAAGCATGTCGACAGGGCTGTCGACAGGCCTGTCGACAGGGGAGTCGACTTGCCTGTCGACTTGCCTGTCGACACGGCGTGTCGAACCAGGGTGCTTGGGTGCACCAGATCTGGTTTTCTGGCTAGGGCTGGGCTGGGTTCTAGAGATTTCTGAGATCAAAGGGTCCTAATCTAATCTAGGGTTAATCTAAGGGCCTAAAACACTCTCCTAATCTATAAATACACCCTAAACCTACCTTAATCCATACTAAAAATAGAAATGAAGGCCTCATGCCGCCAAATTAAATCCTAGAAAGAGTCTCCACTAATCTAAGAAGGAAGTTGCAAGCTAATCCCTCTCAAATCATTCTCTAATCATCACCATCTTCATAATTAGCAACTAATTCCACTTCATAAGTGGGTTAATTTTGGGTTTGGTGAGTTTTTATCACTTTAACATCAATTGTTAAAGTAAGTAGATTGGGTGTAATGAGACTTATGGTCTTAAATGCGGATTAGTGAGTTTGAATCATTTATAATGATATGTTACTCTATGTTGTTCTATGTTTATGCATAATTAATAAGTGAGTTTATGCATGTTTGATAAGTTGGTTTATGCATGCTTAATAAGTTGGTTTATGCATGTTTAACAAGTGGGTTTATGCATATTTAATAAGTGGATTTATGCATGTTTAACAAAGTGAGATATGCAAGTTATGCATGCTTATGCAAGTATATGGATGCTTATGCATATGTTTAAATGCAAGTTTAATGTGATATGCAAGTTATGCATGCTTATGCAAGTATATGGATGCTTATGCAAGTTATGTATATGTTTAAATGCAAGTTGAATGTGATATGCAAGTTATGCATGCTTATGCGAGTATATGAATGCTTATGCAAGATATGTATATGCTTAAATGACATGATATGCAAGTTATGCATGTTCATCCAAGTATGTGAATGCTTATGCAAGTATGTGGATGCTTATGCAAGTATGTGAATGCTTATGCAAGTTATGTGTATGCTTAAATGCATGTTTAACATGTTATGCAAGTTATGAGAATGCCTATATGCAAGTTCAACATGTTATGCAAGATATGTGTATGATAATATGCAAGCTCATATGCAACATGTTATGCAAATCATGTGTATGATAATATGCAAGTTTGGGTAAAATGTAGTTGGGTTAATATGTGCTCATATATGCAAGATGACATCCTCTTAACCCATGACAAAGTTATATGCTAAACCCATGATATTTGTGAGGGATCTTCCCCTTTATTATGTCATGAAATGAGAACGATTTACGTGGGGAACGATGGGGTTGGTAAATATGTTAATAAATGAATGATTGGGTATGATTAAGCATACCATAAAAATAAATTACCATAAGTGGGAATTTACCTATTGAGTTAGGTCTACCCCATGGGAATTTACCTATTGAGTTAGGTATACCCATGTTATGGAAAACTTGATATTAATTAGGGATAATTAATATGGGGGTGATTGATTAGGTGTAATTAATCGACTAAGACACGAGGTTGGACTCATTTGTAGTGTAAAACTGCCCGGACCCGACCGGCTTAACCAGTTGCTACAAATGTCAGCCCAATGTGAGAGGTCTTAGCCATAAATTAAATACGTGATTAAAGTAAAGACACGAGGTTAGGCTCTGTTATGACGTAAGACTGCCCGGACTCTACCGGCTTAACCAGGCGGTCATAACAGCCAGTCTAATGTGGGAGGTCTTCATGGGAGATCACGGTCTTAATTAATTAAGAAACACTTAACCATATTAGCATGTAGTGGGACATGAGGGGTTAAGTGGGTGCCTTGGGTGGCATGTGGAAATTTTGTGGTTACCTTGGGTGGCATGTGGAATCTAGTGGGTTGCCTTGGGTGGCAATAGAAAATACGATTAGAATACTTAACCAAGTGGAAACATGTAATTAAACATGATTAAAGGGTTAAGTGGGATACACTAGATATATGACAAGCTTAGGTGGGTAGCTTGTGGGGGCCCATTTCAACCAATATCCCAAACGTATCTTTGTGGGCTCGACCCATGTCGAGTGACGGGACACGCATATTGGGCTTGATTATAAGAGGCCAAAACGGGTTAGCGGTGGCAACGCAAGTCCAACGGGTTTCATATGCGTGTATGGGCCCGGGCTGGTAGATAAGCCGTTGTTGCATCGTGTAGATATAAAGCCGTGCACCGTTGATTGTATTGGGTAGCCACTTTAGGGGAGTGATACACCCCACTGTGGGACCAGCACGGGTATCTACGGTAGGGAGCCGATCGATGGGGAGTAGTGGGTACACCTAATAAAGATAGGGGCAGACGGCACCTATGTAGGGGTACACGAAATTACTGGGTAAGAATTACTGAGTACACCTAGTGGAGATAGGGGCAGACGGCACCTATGTAGTGGGCTAGGAGTACACGAAACTACTGGGGAAATTTTCTAAGTCCTTGGAGGGATCAACCTTTAAGTAGGAATGACTGGTGTGGTGCAGTTAGTAATTATCCTTGGGTGGGTAGATGCGTCCTTACGGTTATCTTAGTTTATCCTAAGTTTACCAAGCTGCTTAGTGTAGCCATTCATCCCCAGATATTACCGTAGGTCAAGTTTATGTCTTCTCTGGTTACTTTAATGATTGTATTGTTAAAGTTATAGGACTCACTCAGACTTATGTCTGACCCCGTTGTTTTTATCTTTTTCCCAACCCTCAGGTCCTACGGTGGATCCTAGCGGTAGTAGAGCTTGATCGGATTGCTGTTCCAGTCTTTAGGAGCTTGGGTAGATGTAAAGCTCCAGTTATCCAGTTATCTTTTCTTTTGTTCTGGCTATTGTATGAGAGAGTGGGATTATGTACTTCTTTATTTTGATGGATATTGTACTTGACTTTTATCGTGGTTTTATGATGTAACCAGACATGTTTATTTCCGCTGTTGTGAGATGATATTTTTAAATTTCAAGTACTAATTATATCTGTCTTGTTGTAATTTTTCTGTTCTATATTCACTAAATACTCCACCGATGCTATGGCATTCCCTTAGTGAGTGACCATAGCGGGCGTGGGGTGTTACACATAATAAAAAAGATATGATGCGCGTATCCAGCCTTCAATCTTCTAAGTCACGTTTCCTTGAGTTTAACTCCACTGTGCTTTGACCGTCTTTTACTTCATGATTCCTTGGCTTCTTAACTCTTATTTCCAAATATGAGTTGGAACCCATTTCATTGTCGCCTCTCGTCTTCCTTTTTCACTTACTCTTCTATCATTCTTGGCTTAAACATAACTATGACCTCATGGTTTCATGCCTGCTCTCCAAAATTCACTAGTGAATCCTGGATCTCGTTTACTTACTATAAAGTATTCCACGCAGCAGAACTTTTCTTGAAAATACCAACCCTCGTTGCCAATTGCTCTTACTAACGTGATTTTCTATAACTCATGCTTGAACGAAATGAACCATCCGCCTGCGAATGATAGGCCGTACTTAGATTCAGTGCTTGCCCATGACTTCCCGTAGACTATCCCAAAACTGGCTAGTGAAGATTGAGTCGCGGTTACTAACTATACTTGAGGGAACCCCGTGCAACCTCCTTATTTCTTGAAAGTAATCCGTTGCTAGCTATGATGCAGTCCTTTCGCTCTTTACCGGAGTGAAATGAGCGCTCTTCGTGAGTCTACCTACCATGACCCACATGCTCGTATTCCCTTTCCTTGATCTAGGCAGTCCATCCACGAAATCCTTCGTGACGCTTTCCCACTTCCATTGCGGGGACCTCCAATGGATGTAATAGCCCACCGGGCTTTTTATGACTCGGCCTTAACCTGTTGGCACAACATGCACCTTGGGACAAACTCGGCCACCTCCTCGGATGATGTGCATCTTCAAGAACCTTCTTTCTCTCATCGCGTCTTAGCCATCCCTTGTTATCTATGGCGAGGTGACTTAACATCCTGCCTCTAATCAACTTGTCCATGATCTCGACTAACTGCGGGTCTTCTTTCTGCGAAGTCCCTACTTGATCCATAAGGGTAGGTCTAAGCTCAAGGGACGCTAACTAACTAATTAAACTGAAAAAGCTTCTTACTTCAATTGTCCTCGTCGGGGCTTTCTGGTCTTGAACCGCGACCACTTTAGCGGGATCCACCGCTAAGCCTTGTTTAGAAACTATGTGCCCAAGAAATCTAACTTCTTTTCTCCAAAATGACATTTGGAGGACTTGGCTTTCAACTGATGGGCTCTAAGCGCATCCATCACCTCCTTGAGATGTCTAGCATGTTCTTCCTCGTTCTTTAAGAAAGTCAGGATATCGTCTACAAAGACTACCACAAACTTGTTCAGGAACTCCCTAGGCACCCTACTCATCAAGTCCACGAAGTAGGCGGGTGCATTAGTCGAACCGAATGGCATGACTAGCCATTCTAAGAATCCATCTGGAGTTCTGAACGCAGTTTTGTCTATACTATCCTCAGCTACTCTGAGCTGATGGAATCCAGTAGCAAGATCAAGAGAAAACAGATGTTCCTACAAGCTGATCAAACAAATCATCGATCCTTGGTAATGGTTGTCTATTCTTCTTGTTCTACTCACGATAATTAACATACGGGCGAAGCGAACTGTCCACATTACTAGCGAATACTACTAGAGCACCCTTCTCGGAAATGCTTCATTGTAGGAAGTTCTTCTCAAGCAACTCCTTGACTTGCTTTCTTAACTCTCATCTTGCGGGACCATGTGCCTAACCGGCCACGTAACTGGCTTGGCATTATCAACCAGATAAATACGAAAATCTATCTCGCGTTTAGGGGTAACCCCTTCACTTCACCCAAGATATCAGGATATTCTCGGACCACCCTCATAGATTGCAAACTATCGATAGACGAGTTGAGGGATTCAAGATAACACAACGTGACGGGACCCATAGGGTTACAAGAAATTTTTAGGGTATTACCGAGGCGAGTCATGAGCCTCACAACCCTATGCTCAAAAATCAAGGATGGCTCCAAAACTGGACAATCAATCCATGCCCAAAATCAACCCATACCCCATGAAACCGAGAATATAAGCATCACACGAGAACTCTACACTAAAGATAGAGATTTTCAAATCCACGTAGATAATAGACAAATGGGCGGAAACCCCAATTGGATTTGAAACACACACGGGATCATTAACTAGACTAGTACTTAGGTGCAAACTTTCAACTAGATCAGATGAAATAAACTATGCGATGTGCCAGAATCAAACAAAGTACAAACAGGAAAATCAGAAATGTAAATAAGACTTTCAACAGAAACACTACCTCGATCATGAGCTGAAAGAACGATGTTGAGGGGATGAACTTGCCCTCCAGATGGTCTTGCACACTGAGTCTGACCTTGCCCTTGCTTCTTCGGGCAATCTTTGCTGAAATGTCCAAACTCACCACAATGAAAGCATTCACCACTCTTCCTTTTTCTCTTCCTACAATCCTTAATAAGATGCCCAACTGAACCGCAATAATGGCACTTCCTCTTGTCGTTATTGCCCTTGCTATTGTTCCCCTTGTTGCCTTGACTCTTGTTCTTGCGGTTTTCGGAGTTCTTGCCTTGCTTCCCGGAATTCACCGTTCCTTCCGACGTAGGCCCTCCCTTCTTCGGGCAGTCCCTAGTGAAGTGTCCCATTTCTCCACAGTCAAAGCAAGTTCCCTTCCTCTTTCTGCAATCCTTGTTTAGATGAGTCAAGCTTCCACAAGTAAAGCACTTCTTTTCCTTTTTATCTTCAGACTTCTCCTCCTTCTTTTTCATTTCCTTTTTGGGCTCCGTTTCCTTGTTTTGAGACTCATTCATCTTGACCTCCTTCTTGTCACTCCTATTCTCTTCATTGAGTAGGGCCATATTCACCAAACTCTCGAAAGTTGCCCCCAAGGGTATATGAGACATGGCTAAACCATGTAATGGCTTGTTTAATCCTAGAGCAAAGTATAGGGCCTTCTTTTGAGCTGTGTTAACTAAGTCTAAACCGACCCAAGCCAGTTGATTAAACTTATCTATGTATTCCCTAGTAGTCATGTCCCCTTGCTTCAATGATAGGAACCTTAGTCCAAACTTTCCCCTAAAGTCATCCCAAGTCTCAATTGGCCTAGTAGCGGTGGTGACCACCCACCAACGTGCAGCTTCTTCCTTTAGCAACCACACTGCCAATAAAACCTTCCTACGGTCATCTATGTCAAAGATGGCGAAAAGATCTTCGGTTTCTTTCAACCAATTCCTTGCCTCTACAAAAGTCTCCGTTCCAATGAAATTCTTGCCACCCATCGTCTTAAAGTCCTTACAAGTTTCCGAAAAATCCGCTTGTGGAGGTTGAGGGGGAGGAGGAACATCAGCTATGGGAGGAGGAGGAGAAACATTAGCCACCGGAGGAGGAGTAACATTTGCGGGGCCGGCTTCGGTCGCCCTAGCCTCCAAAAGTCTCCTATACCAACCAGGTACGTGTACTCCCTCCGGAATAGCAAAGTTATCGGCCATACTGAAAACGAAGAAAAAAGATAGATTCAGAATGGAGAAAAACGAAGGAATTTTTTGCTAATGGCTTTTTGGGGAATAACCTTTAAAATAAACTAGACTTTTCTTTGGAAAATACTTTATACTTGGTTTTGAAAATAGTTTTCCAAAAGTTTCAAAAACCTTTTTGTTCCTTCTCGTAAACCAAATGCTCTGATACCAAATGTAACACCCCACCTCCGCCAGGGTGGCTCTTGCAAGCACTCTGACTTTGGAGGGGCGTTTGTACCGGGTAAACATGCATAATGATATATCAAGGCAGAACAAGAACATATGTATATATGTAAATAGAGTAAATAAGATAAGTAAAACAGCGGAAGATTTCAAACTATTTCAAAACAAGTCTGGTACAACATAATGTCAACTTTCCAAATACACAAGTCTAGATAAAAACAACATCTCTGAAAAAAAACTGAAATACATAAGTACTATCTCCAAAATAAGTGATAACCATAGCTAGCTTCATGTCACGACCGTACATGAGCTAAAATCCCACAAGCAAGCGATCAGAAATCCAAGCTAAGCTCCAATATTCCCACCCTGAGAACCTGGGGGGGGGGGGGGGGGACCGGAAGAAAAGAAGCGAAGGAAAACAGGTCAGTCAAAAAGACTGAGTAAGCCCTACTACCATCAGTCTATAAACTAATAAAGTTAACTGTCATGATGAAAGCTGAGATGAACATAAGGATAACTACATACTGGCATGATAGATAAAGGTGTCATCGCATAATCAGGTTTAAGGTTTTGCACCACAGGTGTACTAGCAAACTAACGTGACTTGAATTAACACGTATTGATCCCTTGGCCCAAGCTTTGGCCCAATAACATGAAGTGACCCTAATACGAGGTCCAACCAAACGGTCTAATCGATCGGCTCCCTAAGCCTAACTCGTCAAGTGTTGGTGTCAATTCGGCCCAAACATAATTGTAGTCGGACTGTGCTGGGTCCACCTTCGGGTGTATCAAGCCCTAGGGTGTAAACCCCTGGACACCATAAACATAAGTGCACAGTCTCGATCTACTGGTACCCGTGCATGTTTTCTCCGGCTACGGACTATGTGCATGACCATAGTCCGTCCGGAACTACACCGGTGTACCACTCGGCCGTCGTTTTGGTCACTTACATCAAGTCCAGTAATCGTGCCCCACCCTAGCCTAGTCCCTAGGGTCTTAATGATACAAACTTGGAATTACTGCTGGAATGGACCCCCATTGCTAGGATTTTCTAGTGGGTTAAGTACGGTTTAACCCTTTTACTAATCATGGATTAACTTGGTTAAGTGTAACGATGGGTTCACGACTTAACCCCGATTAATCCATCAAGCCCAAATTGATTAAGTATTAAGTGGACCATGACTTAAACCCTAATCATGAGGCATTAATTAATTAATGTGCCTTAACCTCTCACATTTGACTTTGTTGCGGTTACTAGTTAAGCCGGTCGGTTCCGTGTAGCTTTACACCACAACTTGGTCTAACCTCGGGTTCAAGGTACAACATGACCAACTTCTCACATTGGGTCCTATTGTTTGTAGCAACTAGTTAGGCCGGTCGGTTCCGGGTAGTTTTATGCTAAAAACTCAACCCAACCTCGAGTTGGTCACACTTATATTTTCTAAGTGTCATGTCCATTATGTTTCCAAAACATAATTACAAGTTAACAAGAATTTGGGTAGACCTAACTTAATAGGTAAATTCCCAATGGGTAGACCTAACTTAATAGGTAAATTCCCAATCTTATGTTTTCATGCCTTTTAAGTTTACCCAACCCTAAACGCAATCCCATCGCTTACATAATCGCAATAGCGCATAAAGGATAGAAAGAGGGAACTTGGCATAAAGATGACAAAAGGTGTTGAAGCCACAAGTTTAACATGGTGGCATATGAAATGTACATATGTTCATATACTTGCATATTACATTTTTAGGCCTCAAAAGTATGCATAAAACCAAACTTAGCATATTGGTGATACATGGTGCTACATGACATGTAGAAATGGCCATAAGTTCGCATTTAGCCTCACATGCAAGTTATCATAAGGGATATGATAACTTACATGTTGCCAAAATGCGACCTTTAGCATAAAGCTTGAAGCTTTAAGCTCATAAACCCAAGGTAAGCTTGCATAACATGATAACATGAGTAAAATGATCAACCCAAACTTGCATAACATACATGGAAAACTTGCATATCATAACATAGCAAACTTGCATAACATAACATGGAAAACTTGCATATAAACTTGCATATCATAACATGATAAACTTGCATATCATAACATGGCAAACTTGCATAACTTAACATGATTAACTTGCATATCATAACATGATAAACTTGCATATCATAACATGGCAAACTTGCATAGCATAACATGATTAACTTGCATATCATAATGATCAAATACAACTTGCATCATTCATTAACTTTAGAGTTTAAAAAGAAGGTAAAAGGGCTTACAAATTCTTATGAAGACACAAATATATTAATAGATTGAGACAAGCCCTTATGAAATCAAATAAACCCAATATGAAAGCTCCAAATCAATAAAAACCCTTGCTTTATGATGTAAATATGGAAACTTGACTTGAATGCAAGCTAATGATGCTCATACAAGCTTGAAAACACTTGTATGCATGGAAAATCTCTCATAGAAATTTATTTAGGAATTTTATGAAGAGAGTGGAGGCCATGAGAGGAATGATTTTGCCATAGTTTAGTTGTATGAATGAATAATGATGATTTAGGGTTAGGTTAGGGTCTTATTTATAGAGATTAGGATTAGTTTTAGCCTTAGAATTAAACCCTAGTTCCAATCTTAGCCCTCAAAACCGAATCTGGCCCCAAAACCTAACCAAGACCCCAAAATGGTGCACCAGGCAAAACTGCCCGGCTGAACCAAGTCGACAGGGCTGTCGACTTGGGTCCAACCAAGTCGACTCCCAAGTCGACAGGGATGTCGACTTGGGTGCTCTAGCGGGAATTTTCCCGCCTAGCCCAATCTGACCGTTTTTCGAATTTTGAACCCGAAATTCGAAATCTGTTTTGAACTTGAAATTTTCTGAAAACTTCATTGGGCCTTAATCGGGTCATACGGACTCCGATTTTTGAAAACTCGGACTCTATTTCGCGTATTTTTCCGAGACGAACGCAATGGCATAGCCCGTTTCCCTTGTTTCAGATTTTAGAATTAAATTCTGCCTCGATTATGTTATAACAAGTTATTAAAAATACGGGTTGTTACATTCCGCTTGACTTTTCATCGTCTTGGCCTAACAGTGCAAGTGTAGAAATAGGGGTGGAAAGTAGACCCGACCTCGACGGGTCTCGGTTCTAGGCGGGTCGGGTTTTGTTGGGTCTAAACTATACATTTTCAAAATTTGGACCCGACCCCAGGTTCGGGCTTGGGTGGGATGTTGGGTCTAAACTATACATTTTCAAAATTTGGACCCGACCCCAGGTTCGGGTTTGGGTGGGAAATATCACTAAAATTAGATATATTTCAATGCTTTTCTATCGGGTCTTTCGGGTTGGATTAGTTCAGGTCAGGTTTTATCGGGTCTTTATTGTATTTTTCATCACATAGACCTGACCTGAGACCAACGGGTTTGGTTCGGGTTCAGGTCTTTTCGGGTCGGTTTGGTTCGGGATTTTTGATCTTGGTTCTAATTGCCATCCATTTATAGAAAGCTTAACGCTTAACGTTGTGGAGACAACTCCTTCGAGTTGTCCGATATCTGGTATGTTGAAAGAACACTTAGGACACACACTCATAAATACTGCATAACACATCAATTATTTGTGTGCATAGAGCGTTCGAGTCTAACCTTAAATTTGTTCCGTGCATGTGAAATGGTTCGAGAAGGCAAAAGGAATCGAGGCCGAGGATCCAGGGGCTACAAGCCTAAGAGAGCGGGCTCGTGAGGAGTTTTAGGAGAGACACTGCCTTTTTTAATGAGCCCCCGTCCTCTCACAACCATGGTAGCGAGCATCGTCACAGAGGTCAATCTCGATGTTCTGGATCCCCTTCACCATCATTCGGTCATCTAAGAAAGATTCAAGATTGGACATAGCGAGCACTAGGCAATCATCATAAATAATCCCCCTTTTTTTCCATCCTCAGTGCCCATGACCACTTCTAAATGAAAGGAGTTAATGCTTATAGATAAGAGAAAAACGGGAGTGTCAAAGAAAGGGACTCAGTTGCGAGACATGCCCTTGGCTTTGGAGCTTACCCCTGAACAGAAAAAGGCCAAGGTGACTTGAGAGAAGATGTACCGAGGCTGTGTTATCCCTTGCCACTGATGTCACTCCTAAACCACTGCAAGTCATCCAACCCTTAGCTGGGAACATTACAGAGATCATGAGTGGTGAGGATGACGATGGGAAGTCCAAGTTGGTATCTCACGAGTCCATCTCTCTGGTCAAGGGTAAGGGAGGAAGAGGTGGAGGCAGCTCTAGGAGGAAGAGGACGAAGACTAGTGACAATCCACCCAGTGTTGAGTCTGCTAAGAAGAAGAGGAAGAGGGGAAAGGATGGGTCACTCAAGTGATTGTTATAGGTTTTTTGGTTATGTAGGTCAATAGTATATGTGAGTACGACCCTCGCTTTTGGTGACATGGTGTGGTTTTCATGTACACCATGTCATTAAAAAGAAAGATAGACAGTTGTAGCTTGCTTTAGATGTGAATGAAAGCTTTCGGCGGACGTGCTTATATCACATGTTATGTTAAGTGTTTAAACTTTTGTCTATGCTTTCCAGTATTTGTACTTGCACAAATATACTCGTATTCACACTTGATCAAGCGCTATCTATAGCTTTGCTCTTGGAATTCCCAAGTCGTGCGAAGATTGTATGTGTTGATTCTGCTCTCGAGACTTCCCTTCGTCGAAAGCTGCGAGTCGTGCAGAGTTCAGGTTTTGTGACCTCTCTCACCGGGGGCCCCCTGAGGTCGTTGGTCTCAAGTCATGAGAAGGCATGGATGTTGTTGATTCATCCTTTGGACTCTATCGTCGCTTTCGCTCAGGTTGAAGTTCGAGGGCGTCGTTGATACATCGATTTGGTACCCGAATCCTGGGCCTTTGGGTCGGATGGAGCCAAGCAAGCGGTCCTAATAACACTCACCTGGCCGATGGGTTGCCCCCAAGTCCTGATGCTTAGGGGTGAGGATTGATACTCAAATTAATGAGTGTCTCGAGTTATTTATACTCGACATCGTCGTTGATTCATGACTCGAGTTGATTTATTTATACTAGGCCTCGTCGTTGATTCAAGACTCGTGTAGGGAGGATCAATTTCATTCTCGAGGGTGTCGATTCAGTGTTGTGCGCTTATGTATGCAAGTTAGTTGTAATAGTAGCTCAAGCATACTATGTAGAAAATAACACACCAAGTGCATGAACATCTGAAACTTTCTTTAGTGGTAACTTTGGCAATAATGGCCTTTACTTTACAATCTTTAATTTTGAAGAAAATAAAACATTATTGGAAAGTGGTAAATCTGTACACTAAGCTAGGTGAAGTAGCGGCATAATTGTTCACTGTTCCATACACTTGGGAGTTTGGCGCCATCAATGGTCGTTAGCTTGAAGGTTCCATCTCCAAGCCTCTATTGTATGAAGTACGGACCTTCCCTGATGGGACTGAAACCATTCGGTGTTGGAAAGATCCGCTTCAGGATGAGGTCATCAATGTCAACGTGTTTCAGACAGACTTTGCAGTTAAAGTATCGGGCGACTCGTTGGCACTGAGCAGCGGCTCTGAGTTAAGCTTCAACAATTGTTCTTGATCGCTTATTGAAGACACTGTAAGCTTTGCTCCTCGAAGAGTAACCCATGAAAATTCCTTCATTAGCTTTTGATTCAAATTTTCCAAGTTGATCTCATGTCTTAAGAATATAACAAGGACATCCAAATACTCTAAAATATGAGATGTTAGGCTTTTTATCACACCAAAATTCATATGACATTTTATTAAGTATTGGTCTAACCATCACTTTATTCATTACATAACAAGAAGTATTAATAGCCTCTGCCCAGAAGATTAGAGGCAATTTATACACACTAAACATGGATCTAGCAAATCTTGTAATGTACGATTTTTCCTTTCGACTACCCCATTTTGTTAGGGTGTTCGAGGAGCGGAAAATTCGTGTTTAAAACCATTTTATTCACAAAACCTTTCAAAGTCTAAATTTTCAAATTCACCTCCATGATCACTTCTCAAAGTTTTGATTGAAACACCTTTTTCATTTTGCACAAGTTTTGAAAACCTTGAAAAATAATAAAAAGTTTTAGACTTCTTGGCTAGAAAATAAACCCATGTGAATCTATAATAATCATCAACCAATACATAACATTTTCCATTAATGCTTGCAATATGGTTTGGTCCAAACAAGTCCATATGGATTAACTCAAGAATCCAAGAAGTGCAAACAATATTTTTAGGATGAAATTATGAACGACTAAATTTGCCCATGAAACATGCTTTACACATTTTATCTTTTTAAAATTTTTGATGCGGTAAACCTCTAACAAGTTCTTTTGTTTCCAGTTTTTCCAAGAGAGCCATACTAGCATACACTACTCTCATATGCCACAAAACTACCTCTTTTTCTGTGACTACCAAACATATGGAAAGAGTTAGATCTTCAAATGAAAGTGTATAGACATTTCCTTTTCTTTTTCCTATGAAAACAATGTTACCAGTGGATGTTCCATTGATTTGCAAATCTCAGTATCAACGACCACATTCATACCATTATCACATAGTTGGCTTATAGAGACAAGATTGTGATGTAAATTGTCAATGTATAAAACATCAGTTAAAGTAAAAGTATTGTTACCTACTTTACCTTTACCAATAATCTTACACTTCCTATTGTCGCCCAACGTCACACACCCACCTTTATATTTTCCTTGGCTAAGGAACAGTGACTTCTCACCTTTCATATGTTTAGAGAAACCCGAGTCCAAATACCATTTACGTTGCTCCTTAGCCCACCAACATACCTGCACAAGAAAATAAGAGAATAACGTGAGAATCTCTTAGGTCCAAGAGTATCCATGACTGAAGCATTATGGATAAAAGAACTTTTTGGAACCCAGACTTGTTTTGCATTTTTACTTGTGTTCCAATAGTTATGATAATTGCATGCTAAATTCTTAGGAACCCAAACTTGTATAAATTTTCTATTCTTGTTTCTATGCTTACAATTTTCAAAACTACGTCCAATTTTTCACATTTCACACACTTAGGATAGGCACTCCTATCTTTAGCATTATTGTTCACATCATTCCGTGTCTTTCCAAAACCTAGTCCTTTTCTATTGTTAGAGAATAAATGATTTCCTAACAACATTTTAAAAGATGTTTCACCTATTGAAAACTTATTCAAAGTAATCTCAAGGTATTGGACTTTCTTTGTTGTATTCTCAGTTACAAATGAGGTGCATCTACTTATGAAATTCTTCCTTTTAATGTCATCATTCTCTTTCAAACTCAAATGACCTATTCAAGATCTTCTATGTTTGATTTTAGTTTTGATAGCTCTAGATTCAAAAGCTTACACTTTTCACAGTCTAGGTTTTGAATATCCGAAACTTTTTTAAGTTCAGATTCTAGCCTATCATTATTGTGAACCAGCTTTAATCTATCATATTTTAATTTTGTAACGTCCCGTATTTTTATTACTTCATCTCTGAATATTTAAATTAGTTTAAATATTGAATCCGTAAAATAAATGGATTTTTATATAAACTAAAACGAAGTTTGAAACGTACAAAAATATATATTAAATATAAATAAGCTCAAAATGGCGTGGTAGTTCGTAATATTCAGTTTTGAACTTCAGTTGAGTATACATGATCCATTATAAATCGGAATTCTGTGTAAAAAGAAATATTTGAATCTGTTGAACTACAAATTTTGTAATAAAAGAGAAAAATCAGAATTTCATAATTTATATTGAGAGTTATAGCCAAATCAAATTTTCAGAAAGTCGTTGTGGAATTGATTATAAACGATAGCGATTTATTTAATTAAAATAAATCGATTATAAATAAATTGAATATTAGTTTAACTTATGTCGGGTTTAAAAATTAAGTCAGTGCATTTTGGAAATTTTATGAATTCAATTTATGTGTATTTATATAATGATAATTAATTTGTTATTTTTGAATTGATTTATATTAAATCATATTTAATATTAAATTATCAATTTAATTTAATATTTTATGTATATGGTCGAATTAGACCGTGGAAACTATTCCAATGTGTTCAGAAGGGTGGTATAACCCTAGAAATGACATTTGTTGCGCTGAGATAAGGGTTCGATAGGGTAGTATATTTTAATTTAAGGTACATCGATTAAAATAAATAAATCAATAATAAAAATTAAAAATATATATAGGGGTCAACTTAATTTTTTTTAGCACAGACTATTCTTAGTAGCAACAGCGTCTTCTGTTTTCAATCTCAATACGAATCCTTTTTCTTCTACTCGAAGCTTCAAATAAGGACTGAGCAGACCTACTACTTTCAGCTTTCTTTTCTTTCATTTTCATGTAGACTTTTATTCTTCTTCCAGCAGGCTTGATAATACATCGCAACCGAATGTCAACGCCTAAACCTACCTCTATAGTTAGAAATGACGTTCTTCCTATCCTCCTCTTCTACACCTATATAATAAGCTCAAATCGGACCAACGAAGGCATCCCCAATCTCATTTCTTTCTTCGTCTCCTTTATTTGCTATCATTCGAAAATCATTCCATTGAAAAAAAGGAAATCAAAAATGAAAATCGCGATTAAATACATCACAGCATGGATGGAGCTAGTCAACGAAGGGACACTTCGATTGGAAATCGCACTTCGATCCATCACGATTTAAAATCACTGGAAGCTCGACATTAAAGGGGTGCTCGAGATTTGGGTTAGGATGCGGTAGCATGATTCAATGAGTTCTGGAGGGGGCGCGTTGTGTTGAAATTAAATTGGGATGGAAGGGGCAACAGGAGTTGGACTGACAGGTGGTGATTTGGATGCGACTGTGTGGAGTTCGGAAGTTGTTTGGGGAAGGACACGATGGTGGGATGGACACTGCAAATCGATTTGGGTTAAAACTGGAAACTGAATTGGTATGGTGCAAAGAAGATGATGATTTAACGGTGTTGAGGAGCGCGATGGAAGGAAGGGATGTGCGACTTCAGGAATTCACGTTGACATGGTTAAACTGGTAATTCGATACTTTGATGAGGAACTAGGAATGATGTTGAAGTTCCAATTTAGTGTTTTCGAACTGGTTTGAGGATTCAACAGTAAAAAATTTTTTTTTGAGGAATTACAATAAACTTTGTATGGTGACCGAATGGAAGAAGGTTGGTCCAATGGTGATGCCGGAAGTCAAACTGGCCTAGACAGAGGTTGTCGGCATGGTTGAGATCAATATGGATGGTGCAAAAATAGTTCGGAAAAAGGTTATGAAGGTTGAAAAGAAGAAGGGTGGTTGTCAGCAAGGTAAACATTTTTAACGAAATTTAAATTACATATAAAATCTATTTATTTATTTAAAGTAGTTCATTTAAAATAAATAAACATTTAATCGATGAATACACATAGGATAATTTATTTTAATAGTTAGTTTAGACTAATAATTATTTAACCGATTATTAAAATTTATCATAGGAGAAAAAAAATTGTATCCGAAACAATTCAAGTAAATGCGTAGCCAAGACAAGACAGAATTAAACCAGATATTCGACGAGAAAACCAAGGTGAGTTAAACTCACTCAGTTAAATTATTGAGAATTATTTTCAATAGTTTAAATTTATTTTATTGCTTGATGGTTGATAAATTTATTGATATGAAGTGATAATAATATATAATAATATTATATAATAATAATAATAATAATAATAATAATAATAATAATAATAATAATATTGGTGATTGGTGTTGGATAATGCCCGCAGTACCATTAGTTGATGCCCGCAGTACCATTACCGGATGATTTCCCTATACGCCCCACAATATATATAGTTGATGACCTTTTATACCGCGATATCCGACCTCGAAGCAAGATGGGTATTATTATTGTTGACTAACATCTGTGGATGCAGGAAAAACAGGTTGGAGGAATCCAACTGGATTCCTCAACATTTATATTTGTTCTCACATATATGTTGATATATGATGTGTTTATAACCCATGATAGTTTTTAATATACGTGGATGTGTTAGTGACACTGTTTATTGATTTTGGATATTTTGAATATACTAAATAGTAATATATGGATTTAAAAATAGAAATTGAAATATAATAAGAATTTTAAAAGGGAATATTTATTTCCAAACAGAAATGGTTATTTAGATCCAAATTAAATAGAATTTAAAAGTAAATACTTGTGTAAACCAATATTTTGAAGAAGTGATTTTATAAACGACAATATAAGAAGTGGAATTATTATTTGGGGAATTTAAAAAAAATGTGAAGTATGCATGAATTTTGGAAAGAAAGAGGAATCGAAAAATAAACTGTTATTTTAAAATAGATTGAAAGTTTCCCATTTGCAGGGGAAATTATTTATTTGTAAATTGAAATGTTCATTTGAAAATCCGAATTATAAGTATAATTTAAAAGGGAAGATTTGATCGAACAATAGGGTTAATGAGGCGATTTTATAAACAACGTTCATAAAGAAATGAAACGATTACCATTTGAGAATTTGAGAAAATATGGATTTCAAAACATAAAGAGAGCTGAAAAGAAGATAATTATTTTCAAATAGAAATGTTTATTTGGGAGCAGAATTAAATATAATTTAAAAATAAAATATTTGTTTTGAAACAAACGAGATAAAAAGGCAATTATTATCGAAGAATTTGAGGAAATGTAAAGTATGTGTGAATTTGGGAAGAGATGTGGAAATCGAAGAATAAGTCGATATTTTAAATAGATTTAAAATCCTCCAATTCCAAGTGAAATTATAAAAAGAGATTATATGAGATAAATTTAAAATTATAAATTATAAACAGACTTTAAACTTGAAGTGCAAGTAAGAAATCAAATGGACTAAAGAAGTCGAGTAATGAAGTGTATTAAGGACTATTATTCACGGGTAAGGTGAATAAGGATTAAAGCAAAATAGGAACTTTGTTAGGAGGAGTTTTTTAATTTTATAAATGCTAATGTAATTTTAGCCAAACTAAATTCGAATAATATAATATAGATTATATTAAAGAAATTTATATAAGGTTTATAGATAATAATTTTGAATAGTAAGAATTTACAAATGATATATACATACGGATATGTTAGAAATGAAATGAAGTTTATTGGAATAAACCTATAAGATGTTTATGAAATTTATTTATGTAATCAAATTCATATAAGTTATAATGTTGAATTTAGTCAACATTATAATCAAACTTCATACAATTATATATAAGTTTATAACATGGTTTGAATTTAATTAAAACTTTATATAAGTTCATGACATTATAATGGTCTAGATTTAATTAAAGTTCATATAAGTGTATAAGTTGAATGAAATCATTTGGATGTAATCAAACTTCATATAAGTTGAGATGAATATCTCATTTGAAATAAAAATGGATATTGGAATTTTTATTCGATTGAAGTTAAGAAATGGAATTAAAGAAATTAGAAACTGACCGGGGATTGGTGAGTTGAATAATATTCTGAGTGTCGATCTGATGTTGGTTTCGGCCTTCGGGGTTGATACTTAGGGAATTATTCTCTCTTACCAATTTACAGTTAGAAAATAATGACCAAGATGAGAAATACGTGCTTAAAGGGAATTTAAAATGAAAGGAGCTTCTGAATATTCTTATATATATAAATATAAGAAGAGAACGACAGTTCCATTTATTGGAAAAATGGAGAAGTTTTGAATTAACAAATGGTTGATTGAAAAGAAGCTAAAATGGGAATGGATATTAAAACAGTAAATTCAGTTTTCTCTAATGGATGAATGTTTGTTTTATTTGATAGTTAAATAACCGACTATCAAATCAAGCCTAATACGATTGTTGGTACGGAAAGACCGGGATCGAATTTATTCGAAAACCATTTTGAATAAAAGAACACATAACGTGAAAATGTCGATTGTAGAAGGAGCAATGAAGACCGTGGATCTTCATAGGCAAAAGGACTACGTCGAATTCTCTGGAGTCGTGCCCGGAGATATTCTAATAGTGATCATGTCGTGGTTGAAATCGACGGAGTGCAAGGACTACTCGCTACCGATCTATAGGGTGATTCCTAGGATGCGTTAAGAGAGTGCCTTCGGTTTGTCCAGTCCCAGGACAACTTCTATCTTTCTAATCTATAGGGTGATCTAATATTTCTTTCTTATCTCATCCTCTAACTTCTTTCTTTAACATTCTGGATTTTTGGTACTCGGGTTTTGGATATGGGATGTATTTATGTCGAAAATTCGAGCATCGAATTTTATGGTTCATTACAAATTTTTTTACTTTTAATTCTATAGCATTAATAGTTTTTGTTAGATCATGACACATCAAAAGTAAATCTTTGTAAGTGCATACCTCACTAGAGTCCTCTTCACTGTTTTCTGAATTTGACTGTGCTATAAAACATAGATTAGCCTATTCTTCGCTGATGTCAGAAACTTTTTCTCCTTCCTCATCATCCCATGCCATTACAAAGGCTTTCTCCTTATTTTATTTCCCTTTCCATTTTGAAGCAATGGACAGTTTGGTTTGATATGTCCAGGTTTCTTGCATTTGAAGCAAATTAATTCCTCGTTTGAGTTGTCAGAATATCTTGATTTGTTTGCTTTTTGTTTGTTCTTATGTGGTTTGAATATGGTCCATTTCTTGAGATGTCTGACAACCAAAGAAAGCTTCTCGATAGGATCTTCTGTATCGTCGTCGCTGTCAAGGCCATTGACTTCTTCTTTGAATCTGAGTTTTTGCGTTCTTCTCTTTCCTTCAACCATATTTCATATGCCATCATATTTCCAACCAGCTCTTCCATGCTCAATTTGTTCAAATCCTTTGGTTCTTGAATCGCCGTGACTTTAGCCTCAAAATTCACTAGTAGAACCCATAAGATTTTCCTTACTAGTTCCACTTTAGTGTACGCTTTTACAAGAGCTTTTGCATTATAAACCAACACTGAAAATCGACCATACATGTCTTTTATTCTCTCGTCCTTTTGCATCGAAAAGTTTTTGTATTTATTGTTGAATAAGGCAAGTCGAGATTCTTTCACTTTAGATGTTCCTTCATGTGTAACCTCCAAAGTATGCCAAATTTCGTACTCAGTATTACAATGATGACTTTTTTAAAATCTATTCTCAAGTAATTCACACACAAAAACAATGACGACTTTTTTAAAATCAGATTTTTGAGTTAAAACAGACCAGTAGTGTAAAATAACACATGTAAGTCAACTGAATCTTCCTAGTCAGTTGACTGAACATGTGCATATACACAAATTTATTTACACTACAGGTCAATCGACTGAATTTTCAATAGGATTTTACTAAAGTTAACATTTAGTCAACTAAATTATATATTCAGTCAATTGAACTAGTCCATTTTTGAACTGTTTCTTATCTGTTTCAATTCAATCGGCTAAATCTTATTATTCATTCGACCTAACATGTTATAACTGTCATATTTTTCAAATTCTTGAACAGATACTTCTCTACAAAAAGGAATCTCTTCAATGAATGGTTATAACAACTTATGTTCATTAAAAATTTTAAACCAATGTTGCAATTCTTAAATTCTCTATATATACATACTCAATTCAAGCACAAATCATCCATTCTTTCTATTCTATGTTCTGTTGAATCTCAGAGTTCTTTGCTTTATTGTTTAATTTCTTGAGTAATAACGCATTCTATTCTTGATCTCTAAAGAAATTTATTACTTCCTTGTCTTCACGCACATTCAAATACACATATTCTACTTGAGGAGAGGATTATAGGAAGGATGTATTTAAAGTTACAAATCAATGTTATAAAGAACACACAAATTCAATCTACTTACTTTGTATTAGAAGTTTCGATGAGCCTATAGCTCATTCAAATCGGGTGGGTAAGCTTGTAGCCCATTCAAATTAAGTGGGTTTGCTTGGAACACGTTCAAATCAAGTGGTGTCTATAAATCTATTCCTCTAGGTGAAGAGAGGGTGTTGATAGTAAAATCCAAAATGAAGTCTAGGATTGGAAGTAGGCCGGTGTCTGAACTAGTATAAAATTATCTAGTGTGGTCTTTTTATTATTTACATTTACCTTATATATACATACACACACATATATATACACACACACATATATGTATACATATATATATATATATACATATATATATATATATAGGGAGCGACTGTTAGGACAAAAAAATGATACAAATCGAAAGACACAAATCTGAGCCATTGGATCATTTTTTTTCTTTATGCAACGGGTGGAAATTAAGGGTAATCTAATGGTGGAGATTCATTGTGTCACCATTTATGTCTATTTTTTGTGTTCATATATACTTTCTCATGTATATATATATGTACATATATATATATATATACATATATATATATATATATATACACACACACACATTTCATGATTTATAGGCACTTTTAATTGGTATTAGCTCTCGATCATCTCATAGTCGTAGCACCGTTATCATATAATACTTAGTAATATAGATAATTCTAAACTCAGTTTTGTTGAAGGACACAGTTAACCACATGACCACCTTTTTTAATGTTTCAAACTATAATTATTAGTATACTAGAATGAGGATTTATATGCAAAACATGTTAGGGATTGCGGAATGGATCGTTAAGGAAAAACAAACACTAGAGGGGGGTGAATAGTGTTTTTGAGAATTTGACAAAATTCAAAACTTATGTGAACTACTATACGAATCAAACACCAAGGAAACAATCACAGACACAGAGTTAAACATAAACACAAAGATAAACAAAAATAAAGTGCAGAAAAGGAAAGAACATGCCGGATTTTATACTGGTTCGGGACTGCTCCTACGCCCAGTTCCACGCAACGCTGGATTGGACAGAGTTTTATTACTATATCAATAGTCAATCACAACCTCCTTGATTTCACAGCTACAAGGGATACCACTGATTCCAACCTCCTTGATTTCATAGCTACAAGGGATACCACCGATTACCTGTCCTTGATTTCACGGCTACAAAGGATATCACTGATTACTTGCACAACCCAAATAATTACAAACAGCCCTATGACTCTTCAGTAGCCCTTGATTCAGAGAGTAATGAGTAGAGAGTGTAGAGAGAAGAAGATTCGTCAAAACAGAATTGAATTCGGCAGAGTATAAGTGTAGAAATCATTATAATGATAAAGAATAATGGTGTATGATAAAAGATGAGGACGAAGAAGAAGAATGATGAAATTTTTTGAAATCAACCCCTATTATAACATTTGAAGGTTGCAATGTTTCTGGAGCGTTACAAATAGTGAAAAGACACTTCCTTTCAAATTTAAATTTCTGACAGTTATATGTCGACATATACATAAATGTATGTTGACATACTCATAATTTTTATGATTTCTAAAGCAAATTTTAAAGTATTTAAATTAATATTTAAATTATGTAAATGCCTGAAACAAAACTAGTTGCTAAAACATTATTTTTCAAGTATAAAAACATTAGAAAATATTATTTAAACATATGATTAAATACTTAACATACATGTGATATGAAAACTATATAAAATATAATTGTAAACATATATAATATTTAGGAATTTATAAAGAAATATTTACAAACTATATATAAACAAAACGTTATATAAAGATTCAAATATAAACTTAGTAAAATATATTTGATAAAACTATAAAAATAAGAATACTTATAAATTAGGAAATATATTTGAAATCATAAGTTTGAAATTCTTTTATCAAAACTTAATAATTAATAAATATTCTAAAGTGTAAAGTCATATGAAATCATATACATACTTATAAAGTTATATGGTTTAAAACTATACAACTATATAAACTTATATAAACATATATAATATAATTAAAAATTAAACTTATATGTTTGAAATCATAAGTAAAATAATTTACAATTTGAAATTTGAAAATTAGAATTTTGAAATTTGAAAAAGAGAATTTTGAATTTGAAATTTGAAAAACAGAATTTGAACCTGGAGTGCTATTCAAAGTCTCACACAAACTAGACTCTATTACTATATTTATCTTGAGCTCCTGAACTCTTGAACTCTTGATTACTCATGAGTCTTTAATCTCTTGAATTTCTTAAACTCTAATAAAACTCTAAAACTATACAGTCTTCAGTACTTAAGTCCTGCATACAAAACGTGCATATGTATGTCTATACATTCTAGATAGAGATGTTAGTATATATTTTATAATCAATGATAATTGAAATAAGGTTGTTGTCATCAAAACACCATTCTCCAACAATCTCCCCTTTTTTATGTTGGCAACCTTAGTTTATAAAATATCATAATTGTTCATAACTGTTGATGGTGATCCTTCTAATACTCCCCTTGACTGTATGAATCCTATAAACTATGTCTATATTTTATAATTTCTCCCCCTTGGCGTTATCAAAAAGAAATTTTAAAACTACTCCCCATAAATCCTATAACTATCTAAATAATTCCTATAATAAAGTAAAGTACTCCCCCCGAATCCTAAATCTAAAAATACTCCCCCTAAATTTATGCCTATATAATATCCTAATTCTATGTATAACTTTCCCTAACTCTATAACTCTTCCTTAATCGATAATTCTCTATAAATTTCTATAACTCCCCCTAAATCTATGACTACACTAGTCTAATAAACTAAATAGAAGGATAATAAACTAAGCAAACCAATCAATTCAAATAAGCAAATCAATACAAACAAGCAATTCAATTCAAATAAGCAATTCAAATAAACAATCTAAACAATTAAATTAACCAAAGAATTTTTGAACCTTCAACTAATCCTTAGAAACTCTAAAACTCCTGCTTTATCTAATACAAGACTATCCTAAACTCTAATTTCCTTAAAACTATAATAAGACTTTAATCTAGACTAAGAAATAACTCTAATATGATATTCTTAAAATTATGATATAAGCAAAGCAATTTAATCTAGACAATCAATCAATTCAAACATAAAACCAAACATTTATTGTAACTTCTATTTATCCTAAAACCTATAAAGCTCCTATCAACTACAAATGCATAAGTATATTTATAACACACCTAACAACCACTAATGAAATTCAATCATGTTAAACAATTCAAACAAGTCAATCAAATCAAGCCAAACAAACCAAACATGTTAGTCAATCCAAACAATTCAACCAATCCAAACAATTCAATCAAGTTAAACAATAGGTTATGTGACGAAAAGGAATTTCACTCGATCCGAATCAGTCGCTAAACCGACCCAAACCGTTCGAAATGCCTGATTTTTTTGAGAACACGACAAATTAGAACGCAGACGGAAGAACATTTCATTGTTAATTACAACAATTCCATCAGATTACAAGAATATACAGAGTATGAATAAATATTACACATTATAAAATATCAGAGATTACAATACATTACATAGCAGCGGAAAATAATACAAACACAACTGAAGGAGATATACGGATACAAAGCTTTCCGGATATCGTTCCAGCGTAAACCAGGATCCTGTGAATATAAATCTGCAAAACCAAAACTACTAGCTGCCCGTGTCAAAATAAGGGCACCCAGAGTTTAGGTTAAAACAATAAACTCCAGGTCAGTCATGGGACTGGTGTGAGAACTAAAACAGTTATTAATCTTTATTTTAAAGTTAGGTAAATCAAGGGACCACGCCGTATAACACGGAACGGGTTTCCTCCCAAGAACACCAGTGCATAAAACAACAGCGCAAAGCTAAATAAAGAAAAATGAAGCTATTATAAGACCCAGGTCCCATCACACAATGCAACACAAACCGGAGGATAGGGTTTTCCCTTACAATAGCCAAAGCATGCTTGATACGTTTAAAATAAGTCATTTGATACTATAATAAGTGTATAGTGTTTAAAACAATTTCAATCATAAGTATCAATCATAGACGGCATAGGTACCATATATCACGTCGCCATACTAGGCACTACAATCAAAACCGCAAAGTCACGTATTTGGAAATTGGATTTCCATCTATGAAACGAGGCCATGGATCGTGCTTTACCGATTCGAGACAATCTAGCCTACCATGTCTCAGGAACATCCGCAACTGCCTCATGGATCGTCAGGGCCGGTCCACTGATGTGGATTATTATGCCTGAACACTGCATTTCCCCGCCCTATGGGGCGCAAATGAGCCAACGATTGACTCCATCGGACCCGGATCGTCTGATCAAACCGAGGCACCTCTTAACAGCAACAACCACATAAGTCAAACTCGTCAGGGCGTGTAAAACCACTGACGCTGTAACAACCCGGATTTTTAAATAACATGTTATAATTTAAATCAAGGCAGAATTAAATTCTAAAATCTGAATCAAGGGAAACGGGCTGTGCCATTGCGTTCGACTTGGAAAAATACGCGAAATAGAGTCTGAGTTTTTGAAAAACGGAGTCCGTATGACCAAGTTATGGCCCAATGAAGTTTTCAGAAAATTCTAAGCCCGAAAACAGTTCAAATTCGAATTCAGATTCAAATTACAACCAAGGCAGAATGGGCGGGAATTTTCCCGCCCCAGGCAGGGTCGACACCCAATGGGTCGACACCCATGTCGACCCCCCCCCCCCGGTCGGACCAATTTTTCTGGTGCACCATTTTGACAGGTTGGATCTTGTTCTGGAAGTTTCTGACGGGAGTTGATGGCTCAGATTCGATTTAGGGTTAATCCTATGGTCTAAACTACCCCTAATCTCTATAAAAAGACCCCTAGACCTAGCCTAAACCCTCATTAATCATTCCTACAACTAAATGCTACCCAAATATTCACTAATCATGGCCTCCACCTTCTTATGAGAGCATGAGTGTCTCAAATCAATCTATGTCATAAAGGAGCCATCTTTCTTAAGTAAAAGAGCCATATTTCTTTGTCTTTGGGATTATTCCTTCTTGTTCTCAAGTCTTGAAGTGGAGTTTATCGTCTTTGGTTGCGGATTTGCTAGTGTGGCTTCGTCTCAATCTTATTTTATATTTATTCTAGTCTTCATAGCATTGTAAGCCCTATACTACTCTTAGAATCTAACTATGAAGTTAAATATGACATGTTGCAAGTTGAGTTTGGGCCTAAGTATGATATGTGCTTTGATTCTATCATGTTATGCATAGATTTATTCTATGCATGTTTGTAAAGCTATCACCTTGACCTTGTGGGCTAAAAGCTATAAGCTTTATGTTGAAATGTTGCATTATGCAACATGAGAAATCGCATAACCTTTATGATAACTTGCATATAATATTATATGCGAACTTCTAGTCATCATTCTATGTCATCTAGGACCATGTATCACCTATTCACTAAGTTTGAATGTTATGCATGTTTTGAGGCTTATAATGTAATATGCAAGTTTATGATCTCTCATAAACCTTATGTTATCTTGCATATGATGTTATATGTGAATCACTAGCTGTAACAAACAGTATTTTTGAATAACATGTTATAACATAAATGGAGGCAGAATTAAACTGTAAAATCTGAATCAAGGGAAACGGGCTGTGCCATTGCGTTCGTCTCGGAAAAATACGCGAAATAGAGTCCGAGTTTTCGAAAATCGGAGTCCGTATGACCAAGATATAGCCTCGCGAAATTTCACGAAAAATTCACAAATTAAAGTATACTTAATTAAGTGAAATGGGTTGCGCAGAGAAATATATATATATTGATATAAATATATAATTGAAAATTAAATAAATAAATATGCAAAAATGTTCAAAACAGCGAATTGGGAGAGGGGAATAACCGAACCGGCCGATTTTTGAGGTCGACCCTAGCCCGCTGGGTCGACTAGGGGTTAATCCAGGGTGTTTGGCTGTCAACCCGTGGGCCGATTCGCTCAAATGCAGATTTTGCATTTGAATGGTTCTCATGGTTCAGCTTTAATCTAAAGGCCCTAGATGGTTCCTACACTTGACTTCTTCCCCAAGACATGCTTTGATGGCTTGGATTGAATCTAGGGTTAATCCTATGGCTAATACTATCCTAATCCTCTATAAAAAGACCCCTAAACCTAGCCTAAATCACCATTATTCAATCCTACAACTAAACTATGTCAAATTTGTTCCTCTCATGGCCTCCACTCTCATGCTAAAATTCCTAAGCCTATTTCTATGAGAGATTGTGAGTTCATACAAGTGCTTTCAAACTTGTATGAGTGTTCTTAGTTTGCATTCAAGTCAAGTTGCAACATTTCTATTTCAAAGCAAGGATTTTTATTGATTTGGCGCAAGGGTTTTTCAATTGGGGCTTTCATATTTTGGTGCTTGCATAAGGGCTTCGTCTCAATCTTTATAATAAATATTCATTTGTGTCTTCATAGCGTAGTAAGCCCTTTTCTACTTTCTTTTTAGTGAACTCTAAAGTTAAATGAATGGTGCAAGTTTGGGGTTGATCATTATGATATGCAAGTTTGGTTGATCATTATATGCAAGTTTGGTTGATCATTATATGCAAGTTTGGTTGATCATTATATGCAAGTTTGGATGATCATTATGCAAGTTGGTTTAATCATTATGTATGACACATGTTGCTATGTTATGCAAGTTTGGGTTGATCATGTTATCATGTTATGCAAGTTAAACTTGATATTGTGAGCATAAAGCTCCAAGCTTTATGTTAAAGGTTGCATTTTGGCAACATGAAAGTTATCATATCCCTTATGATAACTTGCATGTGAGGACAAATGCGAACTTCTAGCAACTTCTACATGTTATTTATCACCATGTATCACTCATATGCTAAGTTTGGTTTTATGCATGCTTTTGAAGCCTAATAATGCAATATGCAAGTATATGAACATATGTACATTTCATATGCCACCATGTTAAACTTGTGGCTTCAACACCTTTATGTCATGGTTATGCCAAGTTTCCTATTTTATCCTTTATGCGTTGTTGCGATTATGTAAACGATGGGATTACGTTGGGGTTGGGTAACATAATGACATGAACATGGTTTTTATAACATAACGTGATATGTTAACTTGTAATTATGTTTTGGAAACATAATGGACATGACACTTAGAAAATATGAGTGTGGCCAACTCGAGGTTGGGTTGAGTTTGTAGCATAAATCTACCCGGACCCGCCCGGCTTAACTAGTGGCTACAAACAATAGGACCCAATGTGAGAAGTTGGTCATGTTGTGCACGAACCCGAGGTTAGACCAGGTTGTGGTGTAAAGCTACCCGGACCCGCCCGGCTTAACTAGTAACCACAACAAGGTCTAATGTGAGAGGTTAAAGCACATTAAATTAATGAATGCCTCCTGATTAGGGTTAAGTCATGGTCCACTTAATACTTAACTAATTTGGGCTTGATGGATTAATCGAGGTTAAGTCAGGAGCCTTGGGTACTCTTAACCAATTTAATCCACGTGTGGATCGGGTTAACCACATTTAACCCGTTAAGAAACCCTAGTTGCGTGGTCCTTTTCAGCAGTAACCTCCTTGGTAGTATCATAAGACCCTAGGACTAGGCTAGGGTGGGGCACGATTACTGGGCTGATTGTAAGAGACCAAAAGAGACGGCTGAATGATGCATCGGTTGTTCAGGCGGACCATGGTCGTGCACATTAAGTCCGGAGTTGAACACGGGCACCGGTAGGTTTGGACTGTGCATCATGGTATGGTGTCAGAGGGTTACACCATAGGGCCTGATACACCCTAGGGTGGACCCTGCACAGTCAACTACATTACATTATTAAGCCGCATGACACCGACACTTGACGAGTTAGGCTTATAGGGAGCCGATCGACTAGACCGAGTAGTTGGACCTTGATTTAGGTCACCTCATGATGTTGGGCCAAGCTTGGGCCAAGGGATCAATTCTTGTTTTTACTTGACATGTTAGAATGCTAGTACACCCGTGGTGCAAAACTTAACCTTGATTATGCGATGACACCTTTATCTATCTTGTTAGTTAATCACCATGCCAGTATGTTGTTATCCTTATGTTCATCTCAGCTTCTCATGACAGTTAACTTTACTAGTTCATAGACAGATAGTAGTAGGGCTTACCAGTCTTTTTGACTGACCTGTTTTCTTTCGCCTCTTTTCTTCCGTTTCCCCCCCCCCCCCTCAGGTCCTCAGGGTGTGAATATTGGAGCTTAGCTTGGATCTTTCTAGCTTGCTTACTGGATTTGCTCATGTACGGTCTTGGACATTGAGCTAGCTATGGTTTATCACTTCACTTTGGAGATAGTACTTTATGTATTTCAGTTTATGCTTTTGTCTAGACTTTGTTTGTTGGAAAATAATGAGTACTTTGTTGTAACTTAACTCTGGTTTTGAAATGCTAATTTATCTGCTGCTTTACTACTCTGTTTTACTTATATGTTCTGTCTTGTGATATCTGCATGCATGTTTACCTTGTTTAAACGCCCCTCCAAAGCCAGTGTGTTTGTAAGAGTTACCCTGGCTGAGGTGGGGTGTTACATTTGGTATCAGAGCATAAGGTTTACAAGATTTGAGCAAAGGTGTTTTTAAAACTTACCTTTTGAAAAACTATTTTCAAAACCAATTAAGTATTTTCCAAGAAAAAGTCTAGTTTATTTTAAAAAGGCTATTCCCCAAAAGCCATAACACTATCCTTCGTTTCTTCGTTCTGAATCTATCCTTTTCTTTGTTTTAGTATGGACGATCGCTTTAACATCCCGGAAGGCGTGCAAGTACCCGTCTGGTTCCGGAGATTTATGGAGGCAAGGGCGAATGAAGCCGGCCCCGCAAACATTCCTCCTCCTTCCTCCGTCGCTAACATCTCTCCTCCTCGCGTAGCTGAGGTTCCTCCTCCCCCTCAGCATACACAAGTGAATTTCGCGGAGCTTTGCAAAGACTTTAAGGCGATGGGTTGCAAGAATTTTGTCGGAACGGAGACTTCTGTGGAGGCAAGAAACTGGTTAAAGGAAACTGAAGACCTCTTTGATATCTTGGATGTGGAAGATCGTAGGAAAGTTCTGTTGGCGGTATGGCTATTGAAAGGGGAAGCCGCTTATTGGTGGGCAGTCACCACCACTACTAGACCCATTGAGACTTGGGATGACTTTAGGAGAAGGTTTGGACTAAAGTTCCTATCATCGACAGAAGAGAATCTTCAGATGGAGAAGTTCCTATCTCTAAAGCAAGGGGACATGACAGTTAGGGAATACATGGATATGTTTAATCAACTTGCTCAGTTCGGTCTAGAATTGGTAAACACAGCTCGGAAGAAGGCCCTAGACTTTGCTCTAGGATTGAATGAGCCATTGCGCGGTTTGGCCATGTCTCATATACCCCTGGGGGCAACTTTCGAGAGTTTGGTGAATATGGCCCTGCTTCAAGAGGGAGATAAGAGTGGCAAGAAGGAGGTCAAGGCAAATGAGTCTCAAGGCGAGAAGGTAGATTCCGGAAAAGGAGGCAAGAACAACAATAGCAAGAACAACAAGTCAAGAGAAAGGAGGAAGTGCAACTTCTGTGGGATTACTGGGCACATAGCCAAAGACTGTAGGAAGAAGAAGAGGAAGTTGGGCGAATGCTTTCATTGTGGAGAGACCGGACATTTTAGCAAGGATTGCCCCAAAATGCAAGGGCAGAATCAGCGTGCAGGACCTTCTGGAGGGCAAGTGCATGCTCTCAACGCCGCTCCAGTTCAGGATCGAGGTAGCATTTCTGTAGAAATTTTTGTTTATATTTCTGATTATCCTGTTCGCACCTTATTTGATTCTGGCGCATCGCATAGTTTTATCTCTTCTGACATTGTTGAAAGTTTGCACCTAAGTACTAGCCTAGTTGAGGATCCCGTTTGTGTTTCAAATCCGATTGGGGGTTCCTTCCATCTACCTGTGGTTTGTATGGATTTGAAAATCTCTATCTTGAGCATAGAATTCATGTGTAATGTTTAGGTTCTCGGGTTTATGGGATACGGGTTGATTTTGGAAGTGGATTGGTTGTCCAGTTATGGAGCCATTCTTGACTGTGAGCATAGGGTAGTGAGGCTCATGACTCGCCTCGGTAATCCCCTAGAAATTTCTTGTAACCCTAGAGGTCCCGTCATGTTATGTTATCTTGAATCTCTCGACTCGTCCATCGATGATCTGCAATCTGTAAGGGTGGTCCGAGACTATCCCGATGTCTTTGAAGAAGTTAAGGGGTTACCCCCTAAACGAGAGATAGATTTCTGCATTTATCTAGTTGATAATTCCAAGCCAGTATCATTGCCAGTTAGGCACATGGCTCCACGTGAGAGAGGGGAGCTCAGTAAGCAAATCAAGGAGTTGCTTGAGAAGAATTTTATTAGGCGAAGCATTTCTGAATGGGGTGCTCCGGTGGTATTCGCCACTAAGGCGGATGGTTCGCTTTGTCTATGTGTTGATTATCGAGAGTTGAACAAGCTGACAAAGAAGAATAGGCACCCTTTACCGAGGATTGATGATCTCTTTGACCAGTTGGTAGGTGCTTCTGTTTTCTCTCAGCTCGATCTAGCCACCGGATTCCATCAACTTAGAGTAGCTGAGGATAGTATTGATAAGACTACGTTTAGGACTCCAGATGGATTCTTTGAATGGCTTGTCATGCCATTCTGTTTGACTAATGCACCCGCCTACTTCGTAGATTTGATGAGTAGGGTGTTCAGAGAGTTCCTTAACAAGTTCGTGGTTGTCTTCGTGGATGATATTCTGATCTTCTCAAAGGACGAGGAAGAGCATGCTAGGCATCTCAAGGAAGTGATGGATATGCTTAGAGCGCATCAGTTGAAAGCCAAGTTCTCCAAATGTCATTTCTGGAGAAGGGAAGTTCGGTTTCTTGGACATATAGTTTCTAAGCAAGGCATAGCGGTGGATCCCGCGAAAGTGGTTGTGGTTCAAGACTGGAAGACTCCGAGGAATGCAACCGAAGTAAGAAGCTTTCTCGGTCTGGCAGGCTACTATAGGAAGTTCATCAGGGACTTCGCTAAGATTTCGGCCCCTCTTACTAAGTTGACGAAGAAGAACTTAGTCTTTGCATGGTACTTGGAGTGTGATCTTGCTTTTCAAAGGCTCAAGAGAGCCCTTACCTCAGCTCTTGTTTGGCAACGTGGATTGGCACTGTTTTCAAGAGATAGTTTTCTGCGTGGGATACCGTATAATATGTAAACGAGATCCAAGATTCACTAACGAATCCTGGAAAGCTTGCACGAAACCATGAGCACGCAGTTATGTTTAAGCCAAGTATTTTAGGCAAAGAATAAGTGGAAGTGGAACGAGAGGCAACGGTGAAATGAGTTCTAACTCATATTTTGGGAATAAGAATTAAGAACTACGGAATTGCGAAGTTAAAAGACGGTCAGGGCACGATGGGATTAAGCACAAGAAAATGCGGCTTAGAAGATCGAAGGCTAGATACGCGCATTTAATCTCTTTCTAAGAGTATATCCTTGATCCCTATTGTTCCGTAGAGCTTACTCGCATGCTATCTTTTAAGTATATCCTCTCGGCCCTATCCTCAATCTTAGATCTGTTGCAAACCCCCTAAGGAGTATGACTAGCCTATTTGTGATATATGGTTGGGGTGAAGAAGTTCGTCACCAAACTATTTGGGCTTTATGGGATATGGGTAATAATTGATAGACTTACGAAGAGAACCCATTTTTCCGGTGAAAAGCAAGAGGACCTTATCATGGCTAGCATCTGTTTATCTTCGAGAGATAGTATGGTTGCATGGAGTTTCTTCTAGCATAGTTAGCGATCGTGACCCAATTTTCACTAGCTAGTTCTGGAACAGTTTGCAAGAAGCGATGGGTACACGATTGAATCTGAGTACAGCCTATCACCCCCAGATGGATGGCCAAACCGAAAGGGGGAATAGAGTGCTAGAAGATCTCTTAAGGCTTTGTGTTCTCAACTTCGGTGGTACTTGGGAAGAGCACCTTCCTCTTGTAGAGTTTGCGTACAATAATAGCTATCAAGCCAGCATAGGGATGGCACCATTTGAAGCGTGTATGGGAGGCCGTGTAGGTCACCATCTTGTTGGTGGGAGACAACAAATAGACTTATACTTGGGCCCGATATGATACGAGACACATCCGAGAAAGTTGAATTAGTAAGAAGAAGGATGAAAGCGGCCCAAGATAGACAGAAATCCTATGCTGACAAGCGAAGGGCAGATTTGGAATTCGAAGTGGGAGACATGGTTTTCGTGAAGGTTTCTCCTTTGCAAAATGTGGTACGTTTTGGAGCAGTAGGGAAGCTGGCACCAAGGTTCGTAGGACCCTTCCCTATCATAGAGAGAATTGGAAAGATGGCCTATAAGGTGGAATTGCCCGAGAAGCTAGCCGGAGTGCATAATGTCTTTCATGTCTCGCATCTCCGAAAGTGCCTTCATGAGTCGGCTGAGGTGGTTGAACCAAGCATTCTTGAAGACATTGAGGTAGAGAAAGAGGCAACCTTGAGAAGAGCTCCGATTCGTATCTTAGGAACAGAGGTCAAGAAACTAAGGAATCGAGAAGTCATATTGGTGAAAGTTCAGTGGGGTGAAGCCGACAAAGATGCAACTTGGGAAACCGAGGAGAAGATGCGTGGGCTTTATCCATTTCTTTTTGAGGGTACATTCTCAACCTCGCTCCTAAGTAGCATATCTTTCTTTTTGCTATCCGTGTTTATCCTGTTTGTCTAATTATCTCGTTAATCATGTTATGAGGACCTTAGGTAGAAACCCTTTGGATGAAACATGTATTTGAAACATGTTATGCTTGATGGTTGCAAGTGGTTGCAAGTGTTTGCACGTGGATACTCGTGGATGCATGATACACATTAGGCACTAAGATCGGCTCACACACTTTCATACCGCATATGCATGAGTGTTTATGCTTATTCATGGATGAAACTTGTTATGCTATCACGTGGATGTTGCATATGGATGAATGTTATGTGCACTCATGTAGAGACTATGAGTTATGTTAGGAATTTGCATACATATGGACTCATTTCACTAACATGCTTTGCATTAAGGAGGTTTACTAAATCAGTAACCGCCTGATTTTTGCATTAGATAAGTACATATACACACACCTTTGCATATGATCATACATCATTTAGAATCCTTTAAGGACAATGACTGCACGTGGATGATGTTTTGAGTAGATGGGTGATGGATGGTAGGATACGTTCTTCCTAACTTGGAGATTTCGGGGACGAAATCCTTTAAGGAGGGGAGAATGTAACAACCCGTATTTTTGAATAACATGTTATAACATAAATGGAGGCAGAATTAAACTATAAAATCTGAATCAAGGGAAACGGGCTGTGCCATTGCGTTCGTCTCGGAAAAATACGCGAAATAGAGTCCGAGTTTTTGAAAATCGGAGTCCGTATGACCAAGATATAGCCTCGCGAAGTTTCACGAAAAATTCACAAATTAAAGTATACTTAATTAAGTGAAATGGGTTGCGCAGAGAAATATATATATATTGATATATATATATAATTGAAAAATAAATAAATAAATATGCAAAAATGTTCAAAACAGCGAATTGGGAGAGGGGAATAACCGAACCGGCCGATTTTTGAGGTCAACCCGAGCCCGCTGGGTCGACTAGGGGTTAATCCAGGGTGTTTGGCTGTCAACCCGTGGGCCGATTCGCTCAAATGCAGATTTTGCATTTGAATGGTTCTCATGGTTCAGCTTTAATCTAAAGGCCCTAGATGGTTCCTACACTTGACTTCTTCCCCAAGACATGCTTTGATGGCTTGGATTGAATCTAGGGTTAATCCTATGGCTAATACTATCCTAATCCTCTATAAAAAGACCCCTAAACCTAGCCTAAATCACCATTATTCAATCCTACAATTAAACTATGTCAAATTTGTTCCTCTAATGGCCTCCACTCTCATGCTAAAATTCCTAAGCCTATTTCTATGAGAGATTGTGAGTTCATACAAGTGCTTTCAAACTTGTATGAGTGTTCTTAGTTTGCATTCAAGTCAAGTTGCAACATTTCTATTTCAAAGCAAGGATTTTTATTGATTTGGCGCAAGGGTTTTTCAATTGGGGCTTTCATATTTTGGTGCTTGCATAAGGGCTTCGTCTCAATCTTTATAATAAATATTCATTTGTGTCTTCATAGCGTAGTAAGCCCTTTTCTACTTTCTTTTTAGTGAACTCTAAAGTTAAATGAATGGTGCAAGTTTGGGGTTGATCATTATGATATGCAAGTTTGGTTGATCATTATATGCAAGTTTGGTTGATCATTATATGCAAGTTTGGATGATCATTATGCAAGTTGGTTTAATCATTATGTATGACACATGTTGCTATGTTATGCAAGTTTGGGTTGATCATGTTATCAAGTTATGCAAGTTAAACTTGATATTGTGAGCATAAAGCTCCAAGCTTTATGTTGAAGGTTGCATTTTGGCAACATGAAAGTTATCATATCCCTTATGATAACTTGCATGTGAGGCCAAATGCGAACTTCTAGCAACTTCTACATGTTATTTATCACCATGTATCACTCATATGCTAAGTTTGGTTTTATGCATGCTTTTGAAGCCTAATAATGCAATATGCAAGTATATGAACATATGTACATTTCATATGCCACCATGTTAAACTTGTGGCTTCAACACCTTTATGTCATGGTTATGCCAAGTTTCCTATTTTATCCTTTATGCGTTGTTTCGATTATGTAAACGATGGGATTACGTTGGGGTTGGGTAACATAATGACATGAACATGATTTTTATAACATAACGTGATATGTTAACTTGTAATTATGTTTTGGATACATAATGGACATGACACTTAGAAAATATGAGTGTGGACAACTCGAGGTTGGGTTGAGTTTGTAGCATAAATCTACCCGAACCCGCCCGGCTTAACTAGTGGCTACAAACAATAGGACCCAATGTGAGAAGTTGGTCATGTTGTGCACGAACCCGAGGTTAGACCAGGTTATGGTGTAAAGCTACCCGGACCCGCCCGGCTTAACTAGTAACCACAACAAGGTCTAATGTGAGAGGTTAAAGCACATTAAGTTAATGAATGCCTCCTGATTAGTGTTAAGTCATGGTCCACTTAATACTTAACTAATTTGGGCTTGATGGATTAATCGATGTTAAGTCAGGAGCCTTGGGTACTCTTAACCAATTTAATCCACGTGTGGATCGGGTTAACCACATTTAACCCGTTAAGAAACCCTAGTTGTGTGGTCCTTTTCAGCAGTAACCTCCTTGGTAGTATCATAAGACCCTAGGACTAGGCTAGGGTGGGGCACGATTACTGGGCTGATTGTAAGAGACCAAAAGAAACGGCTGAGTGATGCCCCGGTTGTTCAAGCGGACCATGGTCGTGCACATTAAGTCCGGAGTTGAACACGGGCACCGGTAGGTTTGGACTGTGCATCATGGTATGGTTTCAGAGGGTTACACCATAGGGCCTGATACACCCTAGGGTGGACCCTGCACAGTCAACTACATTACATGATTAAGCCGCATGACACCGACACTTGACAAGTTAGGCTTATAGGGAGCCGATCGACTAGACCGAGTAGTTGGACCTTGATTTAGGTCACCTCATGATGTTGGGCCAAGCTTGGGCCAAGGGATCAATTCTTGTTTTTACTTGACATGTTAGAATTCTAGTACACCCGTGGTGCAAAACTTAACCTTGATTATGCGATGACACCTTTATCTATCTTGTTAGTTAATCACCATGCCAGTATGTTGTTATCCTTATGTTCATCTCATCTTCTCATGACAGTTAACTTTACTAGTTCATAGACAGATAGTAGTAGGGCTTACCAGTCTTTTTGACTGACCTGTTTTCTTTCGCCTCTTTTCTTCCGTTCCCCCCCCCCTCAGGTCCTCAGGGTGGGAATATTGGAGCTTAGCTTGGATCTTTCTAGCTTGCTTACTGGATTTGCTCATGTACGGTCTTGGACATTGAGCTAGCTATGGTTTATCACTTCACTTTGGGGATAGTACTTTATGTATTTCAGTTTATGCTTTTGTCTAGACTTTGTTTGTTGGAAAATAATGAGTACTTTGTTGTAACTTAACTCTGGTTTTGAAATGCTAATTTATCCGCTGCTTTACTACTCTGTTTTACTTATATGTTATGTCTTGTGATATCTGCATGCATGTTTACCTTGTTTAAACGCCCCTCCAAAGCCAGTGTGCTTGCAAGAGTTACCCTGGAGGAGGTGGGGTGTTACACTAGCTATCATCCTATGTCATTTATGATCATGTTTCACCTATTTGCTAAAGTTTGATATCATGCATGTTTTGAGGCTTATAATGTAATATGCAAGTTTATGAACACATTTGCCTCATATGCCACCATGTTTAACTTGTGGCCAAAGCACCCTTATGCTAGTATGCATGCTTGTGGCCAAATCACCCTTATGCTATTTGATATGTATGAGGCCAAGTCACCTTTTATGCTATCATACATGTTGAGGCCATATGCTAGTATGTTGAACCCCTTTTGGCCTCAAATATCACCATGTTTAATTTGTGGTAGATTTTCCCATCTTTTGCCCACCTTGTCATATAGTTATGTTCCCTCTTTGATCTATTTGCGTTGATACGAATTTACGTGCGATGGGAATACGTTATGGGTAGTTGGGCAAACTTAAATAACATGAGAACATGACTTGAAAATATGACATGAAAGTTTGACATGTGTTTATGCTTGAAACATGGACTTGGACATGACTTCTAGAAAACATGAGAATGACCAACTCGAGGTTGGGTTGAGTTTGCAGCATAAATCTACCCGGAACCGACCGGCTTAACTAGTGGCTACAAGCAATAGGACCCAATGTGAGTAGTTGGTCATGTCGCACTTAAAACCCGAGGTTAGACTAGGTTGTGGTGTAAAGCTACCCGGACCCGCCCGGCTTAACTAGTAATCACAACAAAGTCTAATGTGAGAGGTTGGGGTGCATTAAGTTAATTAATGCCACATGGTAGGGTTAAGTCATGGACTACTTGAATATACTTAACCAATTAAACACGATGGATTGGTAGGGTTAAGTCATGGACTACTTGAATATACTTAACCAATTAAACACGATGGATTGGTAGCGTTAAGTCATGGACTACTTGAATATACTTAACCAATTAAACACGATGGATTGGTAGGGTTAAGTCATGGACTACTTGAATATACTTAACCAATTAAACCCGATGTATTGATGGGGTTAAGTCATGAACTGCTTGAATACACTTAACCAACTCAATACATGGTTAGGATAGGGTTAACCACACTTAACCCACTTGAAATCCTAGTTACGTGGTCCTTTCAGCAGTAACCAACTTGGAAGTATCATGGGTACCCTGGACTAGGCTGGGGTGGGGCACGATTACTGAACTGATTGTAAGAGGCCAAAAGAGACGACTGAAGGGTGCACCGGTTGTTCAGGCGGACCATGGTCGTGCACATTAAGTCCGGAGTTGAACATGGGCACCAGTAGGTTTAGACTGTGTGTGCTTGAATTGTGTCTGTGGTTTACACCTTAGGGCTGGATACACCCTGGGATGGACCTAGCACAGTTAACTACATTCCACGATTAAGCCGCATGACACCGATACACGACGAGTTAGGCTTATAGGGAGCCGATCGACTAGACCGAGTAGTTGGACCTCGATTTAGGTCAACTCATGATGTGGGCCAGCTTTGGGCCAAGGGATCATTTCTTGATTATACTTGACATGGATTGGAATACTAGTACACACCTGGTGCAACTTAACCTTGTATATGCGATGCCACACTTGATCTATCTTGTTAACTTTTCACCATGCCAGTTATCACCCTACATCTCATCTCTGTTTTACATGTTCAGTTAACTTTATTAGTTTTTATACTAATAGTAGATAGGACTTACCAGTCTTTTTGACTGACCCGTTTTCTTTCGCCTCTTTTTCTTCCGTTTCCCTCCCCCCCCCCCCAGGTTTGCAGGGTGGGAACACTGTTACCTAGCTGGATGTTTAGCTGCTTTTCTGGATAGCTCACGTATGGTTTGAGCATGCTATGGCCTTATGCTACTTTGGGGATAGTTACTTTATGATTTTCTTTCCAGTTTTCAGTTGATGTTTCTAGACTATGTTTTGTGGAAAATAATAACCAAGTACTTTGATGTAACTTGACTATGGTTTTGAAATGTTAGTTTTATTCGCTGCTTTATTTACTCTGTTTTATTTATATGTTCTGTCTTGTGATATCTGCATGCATGTTTACCTCGTTTAACGCCCCTCCAAAGCTAGTGTCCTTGCAAGAGTGACCCTGGAGGAGGTGGGGTGTTACATTTGGTATCAGAGCATAAGGTTTGCAAGATTTGAGCAAAGGTTTTTTTTAAAACTTACCTTTTGAGAAACTATTTTCAAAACCAATTAAGTATTTTCCAAGAAAAGTCTAGTTTATTTTAAAAGGCTATTCCACAAGAGCCATTAGCACTATCCTTTGTTCCCTCGTTCTCAATCTATCTTTTTCTTCGTTTCAGTATGGCCGATAATTTTGTCATCCTGGAGGGCGCACCAGTACCTATTTGGTTTAGAAGGTACATGGAGGCAAGGGCGAATGAAGCCGGCCCCGCGGACATTCCTCCTCCTTCCCCTGTGGCTAACATTTCTCCCCCTCCCGTAGCTGAGGTTCCTCCTCCTCCTCAGTATCCACAAGTGGATTTCGCGAAGATTTGCAAAGACTTTAAGGCGATGGGTTGCAAGAATTTTGTCGGAACGGAGACTTCTGTGGAGGCAAGAAACTAGTTAAAGGAAACTGAAGACCTCTTTGCTATCTTTGATGTGGAAGATCGTAGGAAAGTTCTGTTGGCGGTATGGCTATTGAAAGGGGAAGCTGCTTATTGGTGGGTAGTCACCACCACTACTAGACCAATTGAGGCTTGGGATGAGTTTAGGAGAAGGTTTGGACTAAGGTTTTTATCATCAGCAGAAGAGAACCTTCGGATGGAGAGGCTCCTATCTCTAAAGCAAGGGGACATGACAGTTAGGGAATACATGGATACGTTTAATCAACTTGCTCGGTTCGGTCTAGACTTGATTAACACAGCTTAGAAAAAGGCCCTACGCTTTGCTCTAGGATTGAATAAGCCATTGCGCGGTTTGTCCATGTCTCATATACCCATGGGGGCGACCTTCGAGAGTTTGGTGAATATGGCCCTGCTTCAAGAAGAAGATAGGAGTGGCAAGAAGGAGGTCAAGGCAAATGAGTCTCAAGGCGAGAAGGTAGATTCCGAGAAAGGAGACAAGAACAACAAGAAGGAAAACAAGGCCAACAACAACAAGGCAAAGGACACAAGGAAGTGCAACTTCTGTGGGATTACTGGGCACATAGCCAAAGACTATAGGAAGAAGAAAAGGAAGTTGGGAGAATGCTTTCATTGTGGAGAGTCTGGACACTATAGCAAGGATTGCCCAAAAAAGCGGGGACAAGGGAAAAGGCAAATTCAGCGAGCAGGACCCTCTGGAGGGCAGTTGCAGGCTCCCCTCGCTCTTCCAGCTTTTGATCGAGGTAGTATTTCTGTAGAAAACCTTGTTTACATTTCTGATTATCCTGTTCGCACCTTGTTTGATTCTGGCACATCGCATAGTTTTATTTCTGATCTTGTTGAAAGTTTGCACCTAAGTACTAGTCTAGTTGAAAATCCCGTTAGTTTCAAATCCAATTGAGGGTTCCGCCCATCTATCTGCGATTTGTATGGACTTGAAAATCTCTATCTTGAGCGTAGAATTCATGTGTAATGCTTATGTTCTCAGGTTTATGGGACACGGGTAGATGTTGGGCATGGGTTGGTTGTTCAGTTATGGAGCCATTCTCGACTTTGAACATAGGGTTGCGAGGCTCATGACTCGCCTCGGTAATACCCTCGAAATCTCGTGTGACCTTTAGGGTTCCGTCATGATTAGTTATCTAGAATCCCTTGGCACTTTTTGGAAATTTGTAATCCAATCGAGTAGTGTTCGCCACTAAGGCGGATAGTCCATTCCGCTTAAGCATGGGTTATAGAAATCACCCTAGTAAGAACATTGGGCAACATAGAGTGGCATTTGTTTTCAAGAGATAGTTCTTCTGCGTGGAATACCGTATGGTATGTAAATGAGATCCAGGATTCACTAACGAATTTTGTAAAGCTTGCATGAAACCATGAGCACGCAGCTATGTGGAAGCCAAGTATTTTAGGAAAAGAAGTGGAACGAGAGGCAATGGTGAAACGAGTTCTAACTCATATTTTGGAAATAAGAATTAAGAGCTACGAAATTGTGAAAGTTAAAAGACGGTCAAGGCACGATGGGATTAAGCACAAGAAAATGCGGCTTAGAAGATGGAAAACTAGATACGCGCATTATATCTCTTTCTAAGAGTATATCCTTGATCCCTATTATTTTGTAGAGCTTACTCGCATGTTATCTTTTAAGTATATCCTCTCGGTCCTATTCTCAATCTTAGTTCTGTTGCAAACCCCATAAGGAGTATGACTCGCCTGTTTGTGATTTATAGTTGGGGTGAAGATGCCCATTAAGATGACCAAACTATTTGGGCTTTATGGGATATGGGTCATAGTTAATAGACTTACGAAGAGCACCCATTTCATTCCAGTAAAGAAAAGAGGACTGTATCAGGTTTAGCATCTGTTTATCTTCGAGAAATAGTGCGATTGCATGGAGTTCCTTCCAGCATAGTTAGCGGTCGTGACCCAATCTTCACCATCCAGTTCTAGAATAGTTTGCAAGAAGCGATGGGTACGCAATTGAATCTAAGTACAGCCTATCACCCCCAGACGGATGGCCAAACCGGGTGAATAGAGTACTAGAAGATCTGTTGAGGCTATGCATTTTTGACTTTGGTGGTACTTGGGAAGACCACCTTCCTCTTGTAGAGTTTGCTTATAATAACAGCTACCAAGCAAGCATAGGAATGACACCATTCGAAGCTTCGTATGGGAGGCCGAGCAAGTCACCAACATGTTGGTGGGAGACGATGGATAAGCTTATACTTGGGCCCGACATGATAAGGGACACATCCGAGAAGGTTGAGTTGATTTGAAGGCGGATGAAGATGGCCCAAGACAGACAGAAATCCTATGCTAACAAGCGAAGGACAGATTTGGAATTCGAAGTTGGAGATATGGTTTTCGTGAAGGTTTCTCCTTTGCGAAACGTGGTTCGTTTTGGAGCAGTTGGAAAGATAGCACCAAGGTTCGTAGGACCCTTCCCTATCATAGAGAGAATGGGAAGACGGCCTATAAGGTGGAATTGCCCGAGAAGCTGGCCGGAGTGCATAATGTTTTTCACGACTCGCATCTCCGAAAATGCCCACATGAGTCAGCCGAGGTAGTTGAGCCTAGCATTCTTGACGACACGGAGGTATAGAAAGAGGCGACCTTGAGGCGAGCTCTGATTCGTATCTTGGGAACGGAGATCAAGAAGCTGAGGAATCGAGAAGTCAAGTTAGTAAAGTGAAGCCGAAGAGGATGCAACTTGGGAAACCGAGGAGAAGATGCGCGCGCTTCACCCATTTCTTTTTGAGGGTACATTCTCGATCTCTTTTCCTAGCCAGCATATCTTTCTTTCACTATCCATGTTTATCTGGTTATCTCGTTAACCTTGTCATGAGAACCTTAGGTAGAAACCCTTTGGATGAAACATGTATTTGAAACATGTTATGCTTGATGTTTGCAAGTGGTTGCAAGTGTTTGCAAGTAGATACTCGTGGATGCATGATACACATTAGGCACTAAGATCGGCTCACACACTTTCATATTGCATATGCATGAGTGCTTATACTTATTCATGGATGAAACTTGTTATGCTATCACGTGGATGTTGCATATGGATGAATGTTATGTGCACTCATATAGAGATTATGAATTATGTCAGGAATTTGCATACATATGGACTCATTTCACTAACATGTTTTGCATTAAGGAGGTTTACTGAATCAGTAACCACCTGATTTTCGCATTAGATAAGTACATATACACACACCTTTGCATATGATCATACAACATTTAGAATCCTTTAAGGACAATGACTGCACGTGGATGATGTTTTGAGTAGATGGATGGTAGGATATGTTCTTCCTAACTTGAAGATTTCGGGGACGAAATCCTTTAAGGAGGGGAGAATGTAACCCGGATTTTTAAATAACATGTTATAATGTAAATCAAGGCAGAATTAAATTCTAAAATCTGAATCAAGGGAAACGGGCTGTGCCTTTGCATTCGTCTCGGAAAAATACGCGAAATAGAGTCCGAGTTTTCGAAAAATGGAGTCCGTATGACCAAGTTATGGCCCAATGAAGTTTTCAGAAAATTCTAAGTCCGAAAACAGTTCAAATTCGAATTCAGATTCAAATTACAACCAAGGCAGAATGGGCGGGAATTTTCCCGCCCCAGACAGGGTCGACACCAGTGTCGACCCCCCCAATGGGTCGACACCCATGTCGACCCAGGGGTCGACACCCATGTCGACCCAGGGGTCGACACCCCCGGTCGGACCAATTTTTCTGGTGCACCATTTTGACAGGTTGGGTCTTGTTCTGGAAGTTTCTGACGGGAGTTGATGGCTCAAATTCGATTTAGGGTTAATCCTATGGTCTAAACTACCCCTAATCTCTATAAAAAGACCCCTAGACCTAGCCTAAACCCTCATTAATCATTCCTACAACTAAATGCTGCCCAAATATTCACTAATCATGGCCTCCACCTTCTTCATGAGAGCATGAGTGTCTCAAATCAATCTATGTCATAAAGGAGCCATCTTTCTTAAGTAAAAGAGCCATCTTTCTTTGTCTTTGGGATTATTTCTTCTTGTTCTCAAGTCTTGAAGTGGAGTTTATCGTCTTTGGTTGCGGATTTGCTAGTGTGGCTTCGTCTCAATCTTATTTTATATTTATTCTAGTCTTCATAGCATTGTAAGCCCTATACTACTCTTAGATTCTAACTATGAAGTTAAATATGACATGTTGCAAGTTGAGTTTGGGCCTAAGTATGATATGTGCTTTGATTCTATCATGTTATGCATAGATTTATTCTATGCATGTTTGTACAGCTATCACCTTGACCTTGTGGGCTAAAAGCTATAAGCTTTATGTTGAAATGTTGCATTATGCAACATGAGACTCTCATAACCTTTATGATAACTTGCATATAATGTTATATGCGAACTTCTAGTCATCATTCTATGTCATCTAGGACCATGTATCACCTATTCACTAAGTTTGAATGTTATGCATGTTTTGAGGCTTATAATGTAATATGCAAGTTTATGATCTCTCATAAACCTTATGTTATCTTGCATATGATGTTATATGCGAATCACTAGCTATCATCCTATGTCATTTATGATCATGTTTCACCTATTTGCTAAAGTTTGATATCATGCATGTTTTGAGGCTTATAATGTAATATGCAAGTTTATGAACACATTTGCCTCATATGCCACCATGTTTAACTTGTGGCCAAAGCACCCTTATGCTAGTATGCATGCTTGTGGCCAAATCACCCTTATGCTATTTGATATGTATGAGGCCAAGTCACCTTTTATGCTATCATACATGTTGAGGCCATATGCTAGTATGTTGAACCCCTTTTGGCCTCAAATATCACCATGTTTAATTTGTGGTAGATTTTCCCATCTTATGCCCACCTTGTCATATAGTTATGTTCCCTCTTTGATCTATTTGCGTTGATACGAATTTACGTGCGCTGGGAATACGTTATGGGTAGTTGGGCAAACTTAAATAACATGAGAACATGACTTGAAAATATGACATGAAAGTTTGACATGTGTTTATGCTTGAAACATGGACTTGGACATGACTTCTAGAAAACATGAGAATGGCCAACTCGAGGTTGGGTTGAGTTTGTAGCATAAATCTACCCGGAACCGACTGGCTTAACTAGTGGCTATAAGCAATAGGACCCAATGTGAGTAGTTGGTCATGTCGCACTTAAAACCCGAGGTTAGACTAGGTTGTGGTGTAAAGCTACCCGGACCCGCCCGGCTTAACTAGTAACCACAACAAAGTCTAATGTGAGAGGTTGGGGTGCATTAAGTTAATTAATGCCACATGGTAGGGTTAAGTCATGGACTACTTGAATATACTTAACCAATTAAACACGATGGATTGGTAGGGTTAAGTCATGGACTACTTGAATATACTTAACCAATTAAACACGATGGATTAGTAGGGTTAAGTCATGGACTACTTGAATATACTTAACCAATTAAACACGATGGATTGGTAGGGTTAAGTCATGGACTACTTGAATATACTTAACCAATTAAACCTGATGTATTGATAGGGTTAAGTCATGAACTGCTTTAATACACTTTACCAACTCAATACATGGTTAGGATATGGTTAACCACACTTAACCCACTTGAAATCCTAGTTACGTTGTCCTTTCAGCAGTAACCAACTTGGAAGTATCATGGGTACCCTGGACTAGGCTGGGGTGGGGCACGATTACTGAACTGATTGTAAGAGGCCAAAAAAGACGGCTGAAGGGTGCACCGGTTGTTCAGGCGGACCATGGTCGTGCACATTAAGTCCGGAGTTGAACATGGGCACCAGTAGGTTTAGACTGTGCGTGCTTGAATTGTGTCTGTGGTTTACACCTTAGGGCTGGATACACCCTGGGATGGACCTAGCACAGTTAACTACATTCCACGATTAAGCCGTATGACACCGATACACGACGAGTTAGGCTTATAGGGAGCCGATCGACTAGACCGAGTAGTTGGACCTCGATTTAGGTCAACTCATGATGTGGGCCAGCTTTGGGCCAAGGGATCATTTCTTGATTATACTTGACATGGATTGGAATACTAGTACACACCTGGTGCAACTTAACCTTGTATATGCGATGCCATACTTGATCTATCTTGTTAACTTTTCACCATGCCAGTTATCACCCTACATCTCATCTCTGTTTTACATGTTCAGTTAACTTTATTAGTTTTTGTACTAATAGTAGATAGGACTTACCAGTCTTTTTGACTGACCTATTTTCTTTCGTCTCTTTTTCTTCCGTCCCCCCCCCCCCCCGGTTTGCAGGGTGGGAACACTGTTACCTAGCTGGATCTTTAGCTGCTTTTCTGGATAGCTCACGTATGGTTTGAGCATGCTATGGCCTTATGCTACTTTGGGGATAGTTACTTTATGATTTTCTTTCCAGTTTTCAGTTGATGTTTCTAGACTATGTTTTGTGGAAAATAATAACCAAGTACTTTGATGTAACTTGACTATGGTTTTGAAATGTTAGTTTTATCCGCTGCTTTATTTACTCTGTTTTACTTATATGTTCTATCTTGTGATATCTGCATGCATGTTTACCTCGTTTAACGCCCCTCCAAAGCTAGTGTCCTTGCAAGAGTGACCCTGGCGGAGGTGGGGTGTTACAGACGCCACTTCTAGCTAGAAAGAAACGCATGTCCTCCCTGAAGTCCTCTCCCGTTTCTGGTTCACAACCTGGGTGTGAGGCTCGCGAATTCACGTTACATAAAGCTATGCCACACAGGCGGTGCTTTGATCATCAACCACAAGACTTTGCTTTTCAACAGAAGCCTCGATCTATTGCCACTTAGGCATGCCACACAGGCAATTCACTCCATGCGTTTGATATCCATCAATATATAACCCCTGAGCTCGTACATCTCAGAGAAGGGCGTTAAGCAAGAGAATAAATTCTCCGCCGCCAAACAGATATATATTTAATAAAAATCAGCCACACAGAATAAAATCCAATGTCATACACACAGTCCATTTACAAGTTCGTTCTGGGTCTGAATGAAATCGGAGGCACCTAGTACCCCGCATATCCATCAATCTCCAAGTACGTCTAGACGACCACCAATTGATTCCCTCCTCTTGGGTGTACGACCCAATCAAGATCATCATTAATTATCCAAACGACGTGAAGACGTCCGGTCTTCAACCACCGTCTTCATCTTCGACACCACGTCGAATCAGTTATTCAGAATGGGATAAACCCGGTCTTTCTGAATAACTCGCGTATATATTATAAAAGTGTTACACAAACACAACATACGCCTCATTCCACTTCAGAATATTCTTTTTATTCAAATATTCTTATATTTTGGGAAAGGTTCCCATTAATTTTATCAAAGATAAATTCTTTAATCTTCCTTTGAATATCACTTTAAACTAATCGGGGTTAGCGAACCACACTGAAGTAATTATTTATTTTATTTCCCAATACCAACCTATTTATCCCATGAAGTAAAACTGGTCATACTTCATGTCTAACACCACGGTGTTATCGGTAAATTCAATTACCATTTCACGTTCAAATCTAATTAAAGATTTAACTATCGCCTGGAGCAAAACTGGTGATACTCCCTTCTCGATCTTTTCAATCTAATTAAAGATTCATTAAAACTCCACTTAGTTTTAATCTTTAACTGGGTTAAAGAATCAGTGTCATTTAAAACACGGTTCACGATAAACCCAAAATCACATTCCATTAATTATCGGGTTAAAGAACAAGTGTTATTTAAAACACTGTTCACGATAAACCCAAAAATCAATACCAATTCAATTCCAATTAAATATTATTTAATTGGTACACTTCATTAAATCTAAAATAAAAAGATTTAATCTTTTTTCTCAACTGGACTTAAGAACAGTGTTAATGAAGACACCATTCACGACAAACCCAAATCACATTTGATATTAAATACAAGGCTCTGAATAGAAAATATACCGGCTTATATTCAATATCAAATTCTACGACTAACAAATATCGTATTGGGAATAACGATATTAATATATCTTTCAAATTCCCATAACAATATTTGTATCATCACGAAATCCAAACATCGAAATATTCCGAAGATAATTTCGATTCAAATCCATTCCAATCCAATTATTGGAAATTCTGGTTTCTTTTAAAACCATTTCAAATTCAATTTATTTATTTTAAAAATAAATAAATTATTATTCTAGTTCAAAACTAGTTCATTTCGATAAAAATCTATTTTTATCTTTTCAAATATGGAGTTTTTCATCCCAATTTTTCACAAATCATTTCTTATGATTTTACACAAATTATTACTATTTTTAATAATTTTATCAAGGCCCGTACAGTCGATTTCCATCAACGGCCATCGAACTGCACTTATAGCGACCTTTTCCAAATTTGATTTGGACATAATTCCAAATCCAACCATTATATTTCTAATTTCTAATATTCGTTAAAATTCTCTTTTCGATACGAACCCAACGGTTCCGGTTTTAGGAGAATCCGACGGTCGGATCTCCCGCAATATCCATTCGAAGTTAATGGTCGAAATTCGCGAACTGCCGCGGCGCGTTCTATTCAGGCCATTATATTATATATATAATATATACTTCGTCGATTTCAATTTAAAACGTGCTTTATAAATCGTTTTAAATTCATTTTCAAAACGGTTTCAACTTCATATTCAATTTCAAATCAAAATTGAATATTCCAATATAAATTCGTTTTAAATTCATTTCAAATCGATTTCAATTCAATTTCAATTCAATTTCAATTTAATTTGAATTTCAATTCATTTCAATTTAATTCGAATTTCAATTCTACTCAATTTAATTCGAATTTCAATTCATTTCAATTTAATTCGAATTTCAATTCATTTCAATTTAATTCGAATTCAATTCTATTCAATTTAATTTGAATTTCAATTCTACTTAATTTAATTCGAATTTCAATTCATTTCAATTTAATTCGAATTTCAATTTAATTCGAATTTCAATTCATTTCAATTTAATTCGAATTCAATTCTATTCAATTTCAATTTGAATTCAATTCTTTTCAATTTAATTCGAATTTCAATTCATTTCAATTTAATTCGAATTTCAATTCATTTCAATTTAATTCGATTTTCAATTCATTTCAATTTAATTCGAATTCAATTCTATTCAATTTCAATTTGAATTCAATTCTTTTCAATTTAATTCGAATTTCGATTATTTTTAATATAATTCAAATTTCGAAATCACTTTCAACATAATTCAAATTTCGAAAACACTTTCAACATACATTGAAAATTGAATAAAATCGATATAAATATCGTTCACGTCAAAATGACGTCAATCTAATCAACACGGCTTCATATATTTCTATTTTCAAATATTCTATTTCAAATATTCCTTTTTCAAATATTTCTATTTCAAAACTGGAATGAGGCCCAACCAATTACCATATAATGTTAATATGTGGATTTTCCTACAACACATGTACAAAATAACAACGATAAATATTCAACCATCATCCAGAGTGCGTTTTACACTGTATAAGCATCAAATATAAATATTTAACTGTAACACCCCGAATTTTAGTTAATACTAAAATTCACTAATTATAGGATAAATAATCTCAGATGTGGGAATTGGGGGTAATGGGCTGCGTTATTGCGTTCGTCTCGGAAAAATACGCGAAATAGAGTCCGAGTTTTCGAGAATCGGAGTCCGTATGGCCCGGTTATGGCCCAAAGAAGTTTGCAGAAAATTTAGAGCTAAAAACAGATTTAGGAATTTAAATTTAGATTTTAAATTAGAACGAGCGGGGCCAGGCGGGAAGATTCCCGCCCTAAGCATGTCGACAGGGCTGTCGACAGGCCTGTCGACAGGGGTGTCGACTTGCCTGTCGACACGGCGTCTCGAGCCAGAAGTTTGGGTGCACCAGATCTGGTTTTCTGGCTAGGGATGGGCTGGGTTCTAGAGATTTCCTAAATCTAACGGACCTAAATTAATCTAGGGTTAATCTAAGGGCCTAAAACACTCTCTTAATCTATAAATACACCCTAAACCTACCTTAATTCATACTAAAAATAGAAATGAAGGCCTCATGCCGCCAAATTAAATCCTAGAAGGAGTCTCCATTAATCTAAGAAGGAAGTTTCAAGCTAATCCCTCTCAAATCATTCTCTAATCATCACCATCTTCATAATTAGCAACTAATTCCTCTTCATAAGTTGGTTAATTTTGGGTTTGGTGAGTTTCTATCACTTTAACATCAATTGTTAAAGTAAGTAGATTGGGTGTAATGAGACTTATGGTCTTAAATGCGGATTAGTGAGTTTGAATCATTTATAATGATATGTTACTCTATGTTGTTCTATGTTTATGCATGTTTGATAAGTTGGTTTATGCATGCTTAATAAGTTGATTTATGCATGTTTAACAAGTTGGTTTATGCATGTTTAACAAGGGGGTTTATGCATATTTAATGAGTGGAATTATGCATGTTTAACAAAGTGAGTTATGCAAGTCATGTATATGTTTAAATGCAAGTTTAATGTGATATGCAAGTTATGCATGCTTATGCAAGTATATGGATGCTTATGCAAGTCATGTATATGTTTAAATGCAAGATTTATGTGATATGCAAGTTATGCATGCTTATGCGAGTATATGAATGCTTATGCAAGATATGTATATGCTTAAATGACATGATATACAAGTTATGCATGTTTATGCAAGTATGTGAATGCTTATGCAAGTATGTGGATGCTTATGCAAGTATGTGAATGCTTATGCAAGTTATGTGTATGCTTAAATGCATGTTTAACACGTTATGCAAGTTATGAGAATGCCTATATGCAAGTTCAACATGTTATGCAAGATATGTGTATGATAATATGCAAGCTCATATGCAACATGTTATGCAAATCATGTGTATGATAATATGCAAGTTTGGGTTAAATGTAGTTGGGTTAATATATGCTCATATATGCAAGTTGACATCCTCTTAACCCATGACAAAGTTATATGCTAAACCCATGATATTTGTGATGGATCTTCCCCTTTATTATGTCATGAAATGAGAACGATTTACGTGGGGAACGATGGGGTTAATAAATATGTTAATAAAGTATGATTGGGTATGATTGAGCATACCATAAAATAAATAAATTACCATAAGTGGGAATTTACCTATTGAGTTAGGTCTACCCCATGGGAATTTACCTATTGAGTTAGGTCTACCCATGTTATGGAAAACTTGATATTAATTAGGGATAATTAATATGGGGGTGATTAATTAGGTGTAATTAATCAACTAAGACACGAGGTTGGACCCTTTTGTAGCGGAAGTCTGCCCAGAACCGACCGGCCATCCAGCGGCTACAAATGATTGGCCCAATGTGAGAGGTCTTAGTCATAAATTAAATACATGATTAAAGTAAAGACACGAGGTTAGACCCTTTTGATGACAGAAGTCTGCCCGGAACCAACCGGCATATCCAGCAGTCATAAAAGACGGTCTAATGTGAGAGCTCTTTATGAGGTCATGATCTTAATTAATGAATTAAGAAACACTTAACCATATTAGCATGTAGTGGGACATGAGGGGTTAAGTGGGTGCCTTGGGGTGGCATGATGAGACTAGTGGGTTGCCTTGGGTGGCAATAGAAAAATACGATTAGAATACTTAACCAAAGTAGAACATGTAATTAAACATGATAAAAAGGGTTAAGTAAGTGCCATGAGTGGCATGAGAAAATACGATTAGAATACTTAACCAAAGTGGAACATGTAATTAAAACATGGGTGAAGGGTTAAGTAAGTGCTTTGGGTGGCATGTGGAAATCTAGTGGGTGCCCTATGTGGCAATTGAAATATGATTGATGACTTAACCAAATCTTAACATGTAAGTGGGCATGACTACATAAGGGGTTAAGTGGGATGCACTAGATAAAAGTGACAAGCTTAGGTGGGTAGCTTGTGGGACCCATTATAGGGGTACATTTGATAAATGACAAGCTTAGGTGGGTAGCTTGTGGGGACCCATTATTGGGTTATACTAAATGAATGACAAGCTTAGGTGGGTAGCTTGTGGGGGCCCATTTCAACCAATATCCCAAACGTATCTTAGTGGGCTCGACTCTAGTCGGGTGACGGGACACGCATATTGGGCTTGATTATAAGAGGCCAAAACGGGTTAGCGGTGGCAACACGGGACCAACGGGTTTCATATGCGTGTGTGGATCCGGGCTGGTTGGTAAGTCGTTGTTGCATCGTGTAGATATAAAGCCGTGCACTGTTGATATTATCTGGTAGCCACTTTAGGGGAATGATACACCCCAATCGTGGGACCAGCACGGGTATCTACGGTAGGGAGCCGATCGTTGGGGAGTAGTGGGTACACCTAGTAAAGATAGGGGCAGACGGCACCTATGTAGGGGTACACGGAACTACTGGGTAAAATTGCTAGGTACACCTAGTGGAGATAGGGGCAGACGACACCTATGTAGTGGGCTAGGAGTACACGAAACTACTGGGGAAATTTTCTAAGTCCTTGGAAGGGATCAACCTTTAAGTAGGAATGACTGGTGTGGTGCAGTTAGTAATTATCCTTGGGTGGGTAGATGCGTCCTGACGGTTATCTTAGTTTATCCTAAGTCTACCAAGCTGCTTAGTGTAGCCATTCATCCCCAGATATTACCGTAGGTCAAGTTTATGTCTTCTCTGGTTACTTTAATGATTGTATTGTTAAAGTTATAGGACTCACACAGACTTATGTCTGACCCCGTTGTTTTTATCTTTTTCCCAACCCTCAGGTCCTTCGGTGGATCCTAGCGGTAGTAGAGCTTGATCGGAGTGCTGTTCCAGTCTTTAGGAGCTTGGGTAGACGTAAAGCTCCAGTTATCCAGTTATCTTTTCTTTTGTTATGGCTATTGTATGAGAAAGTGGGATTATGTACTTCTTTATTTTGATGGATATTGTACTTGACTTTTATCGTGGTTTTATGATGTAACCAGACATGTTTATTTCCGCTGTTGTGAGATGATATTTTTAAATTTCAAGTACTAATTATATCTGTCTTGTTGTAATTTTTCTGTTCTATATTCACTAAAATACTCCACCGATGCTATGGCATTCCCTTAGTGAGTGACCATAGCGGGCGTGGGGTGTTACACGTGGTATCAGAGCAAAGGTTACCGGAACAGATAAAATTTTTAGAAAACTATTTTTCTAAAACATTTTTGGAAAAGATATTTTCAAAAACATGTCTTTTAAGAGAAAAGTTTTTGGAAAGAGAAGCATAATCCCCAATAGCCATATCTATATCCTTCGAATTCTCCGTTTTGAATCTTTCCTTTTTCGTCTCAGCATGGCTGAAGATCTTTATCTTCCGGACGGTGTAGCGGTACCAGTATGGTATAGGAGGTTGTTAGAAGCTGGGGCCGCCGCTGTAGGTCCAGCAAATGTTCCTCCTCCACCCGTTGCACTCGTTCCTCCTCGCGCGGATACTTTTGCTATGACTTGTAGGAAGTTTAAGGCTATGGGAGGAAAATCTTTTGTGGGAGCTAGGGATTGGCTTAATGAGACGGAAGAATTGATGGACATCTTGGAAGTAGAAGAGGGAAAGAAAGTCAGGTTAGCCGCTTGGTTAATGGAAGGAGAGGCCTCGTTCTGGTGGGAGGTCACTAATGGAGAACGCCCTATTGACTCTTGGGTGGATTTCAGGCAAAGGTTTGAGGCAAAGTTTCTCTCAAAAGCGGAAGAAAATATGCATGAGGAAGAGAAGGGTCCCAATGCTAATAAAGCACAGGAGAAGAAAGGAGATCGGAAGAGACCTCAACAGCAAAACCAGGGTGCGAAAGGTAATGGTGGCAAGGGAAAGAAGAGGTGCTTCAATTGTGGGACACTAGGCCACCTAAACAAAGATTGTCGCAAGAAGACTAAGACTGGCTGCTTCCACTGTGGCGAAGCAGGGCATCTGATGAAAGACTGTCCAAAGAAGGAGCAAAGGACGGGGTCTACCTCAGGAGGACAGGTGCAAGCTCTTTGTGGCACCAGGTCAGGCTAGGGGGCAAGTACAGGCTCTCGCGATTCGGGGAAGAGGTAGAACCATTTCTATTGAAAGTCTAGTTTTTCTGATCAATCATCCTGTCCGTACTTTATTTGATTTTGACGCATTGAGTTCGTTTATCTCATCATAATTAGTAGAGTCACTGCACCGAGACACCAGTTGGTAGATGATCCCTTAGTTGTTTCAAACCCAATTGGGCTCCATGATGTGTTTGGGTTTGAAAGTTGCTATACTTAGCGTTGAGTTTTGATGTGATGCTTTTTGGGCTTCACGGGCTATGGGTTAGTTTTGGGCAAGGACTGGTTATCCAGTAGGGGTGCCGTTCTTGATTTTGAAGGGAGAGTGGTTAGGCTTATGGGCCGCCTGGGTGACACTCTCGAGATCTCTTGTAATCCCATAGAATCTGTTATGCTAAGTTATCTAGAATTGCTTGACACGTCGGTCTAGAGTTTGCAGCGGTCCGGGAATACCCGGATGTGTGTGTGAGGAGGTGAAGGGCTTACCTCCGAAGCGGGAGATTGACTTCCGAATATATCTGTTGAATAATGCCAAACCAGTATCTTGGCCAGTGCGCCACATGGCTCCTCGTGAGAGGAGGGAACTCCATAAGCAAGTAGGGGAGTTGCTTGAGAAGGGGTTCATAAGACGGAGCATATCGGAGTGGGGTGCTCCAGTAGTATTTGCTACGAAGGCGAATGGGTCCCTCAGACTTTGTGTAGACTATAGAGAACCCCACAAGCTCACAAAGAAGAATAGACACCCATTGCCGAGGATTGATGATCTTTTCGATCAGTTGGTTGGCGCTTCAGTATTTTCTCAATTGGACTTAGCCACGGGGTTTCATCAGTTGAGGGTGGTTGAGGATAGCATAGACAAGACTGCCTTTAGAACTCCGGATGGTTTCTATGAGTGGCTGGTGATGCCATTTGGGTTGACGAACGCCCCTGCATACTTTGTTGATTTGATGAGTTGGGTGTTCAGGGAGTTCCTTAATAAAGTTGTGGTGGTCTTTGTGGATGATATCTTAGTATTTTCTAAGAGTGAAGAAGAGCATGCCCTACATCTTGGGGAGGTGTTGAAGACTCTTCGAGCACATAGCCTTAAGGCAAAATTCTCTAAATGTCACTTCTGGAGGAAGGAAGTACGATTCTTGGGGCACGTGGTCTCCAAGGAAGGGATAGTTGTGGATCCCGCGAAGGTAGTATCAATTCAGGATTGGAAGGTTCCAAAGAATGCTACCGAAGTAAGAAGTTTCTTGGGGTTGGCGGGTTATTATAGGAAGTTTATTAAAGACTTCGCGAAGATATCAGCCCCATTAACCCGCTTAACAAAGAAGAATCTTGTTTTCACATGGGACGTAGATTGTGATGATGCGTTCCGACGGTTAAAGAGAGCTTTAACCACGGCTCCAGTTTTAGTGTTGCCAGATGGGAGCAAGCCATTTGTTGTCTATACCGATGCCTGTGGGACAGGACTTGGCGCAGTCTTAATGCAAGAGGGAAGGGTAATAGCCTATGGTGGAAGGCAGTTGAGGGCACATGAGAAAAATTACCCTACCCATGATCTAGAGCTGGCCGCTATTGTTTTGGCGCCATTATCTTCTTGGTGAGAGATTCGAGTTGTTCACTGACCATAAATCATTGAAGTACTTATTCTCTCAGAAGGATTTAAACTTAAGACAGCAAAGGTGGATGGAGTCCTTAGCATCCTATGATTTCGAGATAACGTATACCCCTGGCAAGGGTAACGTGGTGGCGGACGCCTTGAGTAGAAAGAGGTTGTCCTTGAGTCCATTGTTCGACGAAGCTTGGAATTTATCTCGATATTTGATTCCAGACCTTCCGTTGACTATGTACCCGGTTTGCTAGCTTCTTTGGAAGTTAGACCTACTCTTTTGGGGCGGATTGGAGAAGCACAGCGGGACGACCCACCGTGGGTTGAGCGGTGGAGAAGCTCATAAGGGGGGAGTCGTCCAGCCATTTGAGTAGGTACACCCTAGACGATAAGGGGTGCTTGCGTAGAGACGGTAGACTTTGTGTACCACAAGACGAGGATTTGAGGAAGGTTATTTTTGATGATGCACACCGTTCTAGGATGACCATTCATCCCGGTGGGGACAAGATGTACCAAGACGTGAAGAGGGTTTTCTTCTGGGCCGGTATGAAGAAAGATGTGGCCGAGTAAGTCGCTCGATGCTTGGTGTGCCAACAAGTGAAGGCGGAGCAAATGAAACCAGGTGGGTTGCTTCACCCATTGGAAGTTCCGCAATGGAAGTGGGATAGCATCTCGAAGAATTTTATTAACAGGTTACCAAGATCAAGGAAGGGTAATACGGGAATTTGGTTGGTAGTAGACAGGCTTACTAAGAGCGCCCATTGTATACCTGTGAAGAGTAAAGGAACTGCTCCATGGCTAGCTTCAGTTTATATTCGAGAGATTATTAGATTGCATGGTGTACCCTCCAGTATGGTGGGCGATCGAGATCCTATCTTCACTAGAGAGTTTTGGAGGAGTTTGCAAGAGGCGGTAGGGACTCAGTTGTGTTTGAGTACCGCATATCATCCTCAGACGGACGGCCAGACCGAGAGGGTGAATCATGTTTTAGAAGACCTTTTGAGACTATGCATATTGGATTTTGGAGGTACATGAGAGGAGCATATTCCATTGGTGGAGTTGCCCGACAGACTTAGTGATGTACATGATGTATTCCATGGGAGGAAGTGCCTACATGAGACCGCAGAGGTGGTAGAGCCGAGTTTACTTAGAGAAGTAGAAGTAGAGCGTGATGCGACGATTCGACGAGCTCCTACTTGCATCCTTGGGTCAGAGATTTGGAAGTTGAGAAACAAGGGAGGTTCAACTAGTCAAAGTACAAAAGGGAGATGAAGAGAGCAATGCTACCTGGGAGACGGAATCGAAAATGCGTTCGAGGTACCCTTTTTTCTTTCGGAGGGTATGTCCTTTTGCTTCTCCATCATCGCATATCTTGTGCTTATCTTATCCTTAGTATTTCCTCTCGTAAGTACCTTTGACCTTTAGATAGGGTAAACCTATGGTTGAAACATGTGTTTGAGACATGTTATGGTTGATGGATGCAAGTGGATGCAAGTGTTTGCTAGTGGTTGCTCGTGGATGCATATACACACTCTAGGCACTAGATCGGCTCAGTCACTTCATATTGCATATTGCATAAAATTGTGTGTAGGAAAATATATTTATGGATGTATAATGGTTGTGTTATCACATGGATGATGCATTTTGGTGAATGATTGTGCACTCATGTAGATATTGTATGTGTCGATAGGGTTTTCTCGCATACATAATGGATGCATGGCACTATCATGGTTTGCATATGTTCATACATTAGATAGGGAACATATACACACACTGTTTGCATATGCTCATACATCATTAGAAACTGTTTAAGGACAATGGATGCCCGTGGTTGATGATTTGAGTAGATGGTTGTTTGGATGGTAGGATATGCATTCTCCTTAGCTTAGAGATTTCGGGGACGAAATCCTTTAAGGAGGGGAGAATGTAACACCCCGAATTTTAGTTAATACTAAAATTCACTAATTATAGGATAAATAATCTCAGATGTGGGAATTGGCGGTAACGGGCTGCGTTATTGCGTTCGTCTCGGAAAAATACGCGAAATAGAGTCCGAGTTTTCGAGAATCGGAGTCCGTATGGCCCGGTTATGGCCCAAAGAAGTTTGCAGAAAATTTAGAGCTAAAAACAGATTTAGGAATTTAAATTTAGATTTTAAATTAGAACCAGCGGGGCCAGGCGGGAAGATTCCCGCCCTAAGCATGTCGACAGGGCTGTCGACAGGCCTGTCGACAGGGGTGTCGACTTTCCTGTCGACTTGCCTGTCGACACGGCGTCTCGAGCCAGAAGTTTGGGTGCACCAGATCTGGTTTTCTGGCTAGGGCTGGGCTGGGTTCTAGAGATTTCCTAAATCTAACGGACCTAAATTAATCTAGGGTTAATCTAAGGGCCTAAAACACTCTCTTAATCTATAAATACACCCTAAACCTACCTTAATTCATACTAAAAATAGAAATGAAGGCCTCATGCCACCAAATTAAATCCTAGAAGGAGTCTCCATTAATCTAAGAAGGAAGTTTCAAGCTAATCCCTCTCAAATCATTCTCTAATCATCACCATCTTCATAATTAGCAAATAATTCCTCTTCATAAGTTGGTTAATTTTGGGTTTGGTGAGTTTCTATCACTTTAACATCAATTGTTAAAGTAAGTAGATTGGGTGTAATGAGACTTATGGTCTTAAATGCGGATTAGTGAGTTTGAATCATTTATAATGATATGTTACTCTATGTTGTTCTATGTTTATGCATGTTTGATAAGTTGGTTTATGCATGCTTAATAAGTTGATTTATGCATGTTTAACAAGTTGGTTTATGCATGTTTAACAAGGGGGTTTATGCATATTTAATGAGTGGAATTATGCATGTTTAACAAAGTGAGTTATGCAAGTCATGTATATGTTTAAATGCAAGTTTAATGTGATATGCAAGTTATGCATGCTTATGCAAGTATATGGATGCTTATGCAAGTCATGTATATGTTTAAATGCAAGATTTATGTGATATGCAAGTTATGCATGCTTATGCGAGTATATGAATGCTTATGCAAGATATGTATATGCTTAAATGACATGATATACAAGTTATGCATGTTTATGCAAGTATGTGAATGCTTATGCAAGTATGTGGATGCTTATGCAAGTATGTGAATGCTTATGCAAGTTATGTGTATGCTTAAATGCATGTTTAACACGTTATGCAAGTTATGAGAATGCCTATATGCAAGTTCAACATGTTATGCAAGATATGTGTATGATAATATGCAAGCTCATATGCAACATGTTATGCAAATCATGTGTATGATAATATGCAAGTTTGGGTTAAATGTAGTTAGGTTAATATATGCTCATATATGCAAGTTGACATCCTCTTAACCCATGACAAAGTTATATGCTAAACCCATGATATTTGTGATGGATCTTCCCCTTTATTATGTCATGAAATGAGAACGATTTACGTGGGGAACGATGGGGTTAATAAATATGTTAATAAAGTATGATTGGGTATGATTGAGCATACCATAAAATAAATAAATTACCATAAGTGGGAATTTACCTATTGAGTTAGGTCTACCCCATGGGAATTTACCTATTGAGTTAGGTCTACCCATGTTATGGAAAACTTGATATTAATTAGGGATAATTAATATGGGGGTGATTAATTAGGTGTAATTAATCAACTAAGACATGAGGTTGGACCCTTTTGTAGCGGAAGTCTGCCCAGAACCGACCGGCCATCCAGCGGCTACAAATGATTGGCCCAATGTGAGAGGTCTTAGACATAAATTAAATACATGATTAAAGTAAAGACACGAGGTTAGACCCTTTTGATGACAGAAGTCTGCCCGGAACCAACCGGCATATCCAGCAGTCATAAAAGACGGTCTAATGTGAGAGGTCTTTATGAGGTCATGATCTTAATTAATGAATTAAGAAACACTTAACCATATTAGCATGTAGTGGGACATGAGGGGTTAAGTGGGTGCCTTGGGGTGGCATGATGAGACTAGTGGGTTGCCTTGGGTGGCAATAGAAAAATACGATTAGAATACTTAACCAAAGTAGAACATGTAATTAAACATGATAAAAAGGGTTAAGTAAGTGCCATGAGTGGCATGAGAAAATACGATTAGAATACTTAACCAAAGTGGAACATGTAATTAAAACATGGGTGAAGGGTTAAGTAAGTGCTTTGGGTGGCATGTGGAAATCTAGTGGGTGCCCTATGTGGCAATTGAAATATGATTGATGACTTAACCAAATCTTAACATGTAAGTGGGCATGACTACATAAATGGTTAAGTGGGATGCACTAGATAAAAGTGACAAGCTTAGGTGGGTAGCTTGTGGGACCCATTATAGGGGTACATTTGATAAATGACAAGCTTAGGTGGGTAGCTTGTGGGGACCCATTATTGGGTTATACTAAATGAATGACAAGCTTAGGTGGGTAGCTTGTGGGGGCCCATTTCAACCAATATCCCAAATGTATCTTAGTGGGCTCGACTCTAGTCGGGTGACGGGACACGCATATTGGGCTTGATTATAAGAGGCCAAAACGGGTTAGCGGTGGCAACGCAGGACCAACGGGTTTCATATGCGTGTGTGGATCCGGGCTGGTTGGTAAGTCGTTGTTGCATCGTGTAGATATAAAGCCGTGCACTGTTGATATTATCTGGTAGCCACTTTAGGGGAATGATACACCCCAATCGTGGGACCAGCACGGGTATCTACGGTAGGGAGCCGATCGTTGGGGAGTAGTGGGTACACCTAGTAAAGATAGGGGCAGACGGCACCTATGTAGGGGTACACGGAACTACTGGGTAAAATTGCTAGGTACACCTAGTGGAGATAGGGGCAGACGACACCTATGTAGTGGGCTAGGAGTACACGAAACTACTGGGGAAATTTTCTAAGTCCTTGGAAGGGATCAACCTTTAAGTAGGAATGACTGGTGTGGTGCAGTTAGTAATTATCCTTGGGTGGGTAGATGCGTCCTGACGGTTATCTTAGTTTATCCTAAGTCTACCAAGCTGCTTAGTGTAGCCATTCATCCCCAGATATTACCGTAGGTCAAGTTTATGTCTTCTCTGGTTACTTTAATGATTGTATTGTTAAAGTTATAGGACTCACACAGACTTATGTCTGACCCCGTTGTTTTTATCTTTTTCCCAACCCTCAGGTCCTTCGGTGGATCCTAGCGGTAGTAGAGCTTGATCGGAGTGCTGTTCCAGTCTTTAGGAGCTTGGTTAGACATAAAGCTCCAGTTATCCAGTTATCTTTTCTTTTGTTATGGCTATTGTATGAGAGAGTGGGATTATGTACTTCTTTATTTTGATGGATATTGTACTTGACTTTTATCGTGGTTTTATGATGTAACCAGACATGTTTATTTCCGCTGTTGTGAGATGATATTTTTAAATTTCAAGTACTAATTATATCTGTCTTGTTGTAATTTTTCTGTTCTATATTCACTAAAATACTCCACCGATGCTATGGCATTCCCTTAGTGAGTGACCATAGCGGGCGTGGGGTGTTACATTAACGCTTATAACAGCCTATCAATCAATCGATCGACATACAACTAATTATTGGGATTAGTGTATGTCATATATCATCCCAATACCCGTGTGGGGTTTCAATCAATCAAACATAGATTTTATTTGTATAGTTGGGGGATGTGTAAAATTTATCGTCCCAATCAATATCAATCAAATGTGTGTATATAAACAAATCGTTCGATTTGTTTATATTAATTTATTTCATTTCATATATACGTTAAAAATTCTATTTTTAACTATAAAATATTTTTAACTATATAAATATTTTATTTCACATCACATCACACAATCAACTACACATCAAAATCAAACAAACAAGCATACAAGCCATCCACGGTCTGTGGACGGCGGGTGTCGGGTGCTACTAAACACCGTCTGCATCCTAGTATATATTACTAACTAGAAAACAAAATTTAAAAGGTGAGAAGTTCTCACCAAAGCTATCCCAACTCCACGACACTTCAAATGTAGGATATCTTCTTTGTTCTTCCTTTTGTCACTTCCACCATCCGTGTTCGCTACATATATAAAAATTGAATTTTTTACTTCGCTATTCAATATATAAAAATCGAATTTTTACTTCGCTATTCAATATATAAAAATCGAATTTTTACTTCGCTATTCAATATATAAAAATCGAATTTTTACTTCGCTATTCAATATATAAAAATCGAATTTTTACTTCGCTATTCAATATATAAAAATCGAATTTTTACTTTGCTATTCAATATATAAAAATCGAATTTTTGACATGTCATCCATAGGATAAAAATCGAGTCTTTATGCTAAGTTTTTATAAATAAAAATCAATTCTTTATGCACTAGTATTCATATATAAACTGATTTTTATTGAAATTATCAAATCCTATAAATAAAAACAAATAAACTAGAAAAAGAGAGAGGAGGACTTACAGTTTAATTAGCGAGAGGGAGTAGGGTCTCTTGTTCGCCGGGGTGATGCTGATGCGTCAGCCGAGGAGGAGGATACGGTGCTGGTCTAAGGGGAGGTGCAGCCAACCATCGGTGGCGAGGGGCTTGGCACGCTTGGGGGGGGGGGAGGGTTAAATTAGAAGGAGCAAGAGAGAGAAGGGGGAAGGGGCTGCTGTTCGGAACCAGTCGGAAGGAGTGGTGGCGCTGCAGGTGGTGGGGCCCACTGGCACCAGAAGCGGCGGATTTAAAAGGGGGTTTCACGGTTATGGGGGGCGCAATTGGAAGGAGGAGAGGAGGGAGAAGGGGATCGGAGGAGAAGGAGGAAGGGCGGTGGATGGAGGCCGACGCGGCGGCGATGGCACGCCTGGGTGCGACGTCGTGCTCCGTCGGTCTTCCTTTTTTTTCTTGTTTTGATTTATGAAGAGAGAGAGAAGAGGGAAAAAGGAGGGGGGCCATATATATTTATTTATTATTTAATTTAATTTTTCCCTTTCAAAAAGTTGACTTTCCATCCTAACCCCAAATCGAACCCAACAATAGTCGCCCCTAGCCAATTACCCCCATTCCGAACATAATGGGATATGTATCGTAAGCCAATTCGACCATTTCGACTGGTTTCCGTTCAAATTAAAATATAAATCTATATATATTCAATTTGAACGCACATTTCAATTTACCGGGGTCACATACAGCCTTTATAAATTCCCAATAAATATTTTCTAGCTTCGTATTGACGAAATGGTCCTAACAAAACTAATTTCATCGAATTCTGAGACCGTTTGAAAAATGGCCATTTTCCAGTCGATTAAAATCAACTGAAGCTGGTCAAACGCGTTTTCCTTTGCCACGCTCACATATTGATTCGAAAAATTATGAAAATTGGAATCTAGCAATAACTTGACATCACGGATCCAACAAAAGTGGTTTCGTCGAAATCCGAGGTCGATTGCAAAATGGCTATTTTTAAGGGCCTGAATTCCATAGCGACTATTCTGAATTTTCAACTGGACATATCTTTTGATTCCCACTATGAAATTTTGATTTTTCAGATTCGTTGGAAAGATATTCTCTATTAGATTCTAATATTTTTGGTTTCGCTAAAATCCGGTTTATTTTGCGTCCTGCACATTCATTTGAAATTTTGAAATCGAATTATCGAACTACCGCGCCATTTTCAATTCCTTTTATAATTTAAAATAAATATTTATATTCTAACGACGATCTATCTTAATATATACGTTTTAATTCCATTCAAAATAAATTTTTCGTCGTTATTATTTAAAATAATTCATTTTAAATATTCAAAATTCGCTAAAATTGCCAAAATAAAATTTTTAAATTGGCTCGGATTTCCGGGTTATTACAGGTTATCTATTTTATTTATAATCCTATTTATTTCTAATTAGTTAAAAAAAATTCATACTATATACTTGTTATGTGTGAAGTTAAAGTTAACATGTAATGTAGTGTGTTGGTTATAATGTAGTTGTCATATGCAAATCTATATGAAGTGATATATTGAATGAAATGCAACTTGTAATGTGAATGATTTTAATTTGAGATGTACTATAATTTATAATAATGATATATGATATGAAATAAGATGTGTAATGATAGTATGCAGAATGATTTGGTAATTATATCTATTTAAGTAAAATATATTCAAAGTACTATTTAACTATTATGCATATACATATATATTACAAATTATTTGAATTAAACAAGGATAATATATATTAATTTCTAGACTTAGGTCAATGATACTTGTGAAAGAGATTTGAAAGGATAGTAAAGATAAAAGTTTTATGATATTCATAATATATAATAAAATATTTAAAACAATTCTATGAGAAATGTGGAGTTAAATAATTTTAGTAGGGTGCTTCTTTAATATAGTAAAGATTGAAAATCTTTTTAAAGAGAATATAGAATTGTATCATATAAAGTAAACATATAGCCATAATTGTATATATAAAAACAAATTTTAAAAAGGATTTAAAATTTAATTTATTATGAAATATAAATTAATCTTTTGATACAAATCAATTTTAAATTTAAACTTTTAGAAATCAAAATATATTAATTTGTTAAGGAACTATTTATATGTTAAAACTATAAAAAGAAATCTTTAGTCATAAAAAAATTATGAAAATCGGATATAAATTAAACTATAAAACTATAATTTCTTATGTTTGAGACCTAAAATAATATATATATAATTTTTATATCAAAATATTAGGTTAAATATTTAAACGTTTATAAATCTTAATAAGAAATCAAAATAAGTATTTAAGTTACAAATAATATTCGTGATAATGTAAACCAAAATTGTTATGAAATCATATGAATAATATATAAGTTAAACTATGCATGTTTAAACTATATAAAAGTTGAATAAATTTATATTTTATAACAATATCAAAAAGTTATATTAATTTTGTATATCATATTAAATGTTTATATAATTTTATTAATTTATATACTTTTAATATATATATTTTAAACGAAAATAAGTAGACAAACAAAGTTAATAACTAGAGTTTGAACTAGCATTTTCTAATTAAAAAAAATGGAGGGAAGGTTGAAAGTTCGAACATTTGAAATTCAAATTTTGAATTTCATTAGGTCAACATGACCATTTATGTATGTTGTGACACCCCACGTCCATTAATGTCACTCTTTATCGGAATGCATTAAGTTTTGTAAAGCGTTATAGCTAAATAGAAGCAGAAACATTACAAGACAGATATAAAATAACAGCGGTATTAAAACTTTATTTAATAGAACAACTTCGTAGTTCAAACCCAATTACATAATAAGTTTGGAATACTGAAAACATAAAACTTTTGTCTTGTACAAAAATCATCATCAGAGTTCAATAATACATAAAAAGAGCATAATCCCCAAAATAAAGCCATAATAGAGAATATAGAAATCAAGCAGTACATCTAAGCAGCTCCAAGTAGAAGGAAAGAAGAATCCTGATCAAGCTTGAGTATTCCTACTCTGAGAACCTAGGGGGAGGAGGGGAGAAACGGAAGAGAAAGAAGAGGAAACAAAATGGGTCAGACATCAATTCTGGTGAGTCCAGTTACTTTTAGCATATAAATAAGTAAAAGCATCATGACAGGAATATAAGTTAGAGAGAGATAACAGTGTCATAAGGCTTGTATAACAAGGTAAACAGGAAAAACATAACAAAATATATTGTGCTTCTCAAATACTTTTCTCTACACCAATACCAGTATAACAAGAACAAGATGATCCCAACAAGTACAAGATGGTAGACTTAGGTGTACATCTAGTGAGAGGTTTTCATCCCATACAATAACTGGTAGCCAAACAGACGGGTGTTACCCCAACGATAATAACAGGCTCCTAAACAAGCAAGTCTAGATGTACTATAATTACTACCTCAATCGATCGGTTCCCTAACTCGTAGATACCCTGTGTTGTCCCCATAGTGGGATGTATCACTTCCTAAAGTGGCAACCCTTTGTTTACAAGATGTGCACAAACCATATCTGCAGTTGTCACAGCGTCTTGTCTTCCCTAGCAAGCAGACCCATGCACACACATAACTTCGTTGGAACACGTCGTCAAAACCCTCACTCAAGTGACCTCTTATAATCAACTCAGTAAGCGTGCCCAGACCCGACCTAGTTCGGGGTTCCCCATTTGATACCAAGATGGGTTACTGATTGAAACGGGTCCCACACAACAGACGATACAAGCTTCCCCTAGGCTTATATCCCCACTACTAGGATTTCAACAGGTTATGCCTACTAGTTTTACAAGATTGCATAACACCAGCCGGTTATGTTTGTCGGGTTTATATGTATAATCCATCGCCACGTATTTAACAAGATTAACCTGACTGTCCCACTGATTCAAGCAAGTTTACTTAACCTCTACTCAAGTTAACATGTTCATGTAATCCTTATGGATTCAAACAGGTTAAGTATTACAAGTTTATCACCATTCATTCATTTATGGTTATTAATGCGCTAGACCTCCCACATTAAGTCTACCACTTGTGGATGTTGGATATGTCGGTTGGGTCCGGGAAGACTTCTTCCACAAGTCGGACTTAACCTCATGTCATAGCACCGTTACGTGTTTATGCACTTAGACCCCTCACGTTAGATTTTCCACTTGTGGACGTTGGATATGCCGGTCGATTCCGGGCAGACTTCTACGACAAGTGTAATCTAACCTCGTGTCTAAGCGCGGTTACAGTTTCTAATTATTATAAATCTAGGAATTTTCATTACTAACAATTTTCAAGTTTATTATGCTCTAAACCCGAGCGGTTCTAGGCAGACTTCTACCACAAGTGTAATCTAACGTCATGTCTAAGCGCGGTTACAGTTTCTAATTAATGTAAATCTAGGCATTTTCATTACTAACAATTTTCAAGTTTTTTATGGCGGTTCCGGGCAGACTTCTACCACAAGTGTAATCTAACCTCGTGTCTAAGCGCTGTTATAGTTTCTAATTATTGTAAATCTAGGCATTTTCATTACTAACAATATTCAAGTTTATTATGCTCTAAATCCCCGTCTGATCTATGATACAAGTTATGCCCCAGATTTAGATCAAGATATAGATTATGCCTCCATATCCCAAGTTTTGGTTCAAGGTACAAATTATACCCAAAATTCTCAATCATGTTTTACAACATGAATTATGCCCAAATTAATCATTCCCAATCGTTCCCAATTTCGTGTGTTCGCGTGTTTCAGCGAAAGGCCTAGGCTCGAAGGTAGCCTAACTATAAAAACAAAAGGAGAAAGAGGGAGAGAAGAGAAAAAGAATAGTCATAGTAAATAAAATAGGCATAAGATGACATAATTAGGCAAACTAACATAATAGGCATAAGGTGACATGATTAGACAAACTAACATAATAGGTATATCATGAATTGGCATATAGGTACTAATCAATAGATCAGGTGTACAAGTAATGGCAGATCTATTATGATCTAGGTTACTAACAAGCATAGGCTTAAATCCAAATGTATAAACATGCCAAGATTACATTTTAGGTGTTTATATCTATAAGCAACATAAACTCACTGTGATTGGGTCTAAAGAACAGAGAATTGATTGTAGATGTTAAAACACAGATCCCTGAATACATGTAACTTGTTGAAGAAGAATAAGCTAGATCAAACTGAGTTGGGGTAGCACCTCGTTGTCTCCATTGTTTTTGGTGAATAAAACAATGAGAATAAGGTTTTATTTATAGCCTACGGTCAACAAATCTAGTCAAGGAACGAGTCCACGTTCAGAAATTGAATTCTTCCCAGATCTCGGAGGGGAGGGGGTGACATGGGGGTCGACATGGGTGTTGACAACCCTGTGTTGGTGTCGACCCATGGGTCGACACCCTTAGGGTGGGGCCGACCCCCTAATAGGCCGAACTACCGCCCTACCCCACATCTCTGATTTTGAATTAATTTGAATGTTTTGACTGGTTTTGCATATATATAATTCCCTTAGGCATATACAAACTTCTAAGTTTAATATCTTCTTCGTACGATGTCCGTTTTACGCAAACTTGGGGTCTATCTTAAGAAGAATTCCGAGATGAACACAATGGCGCGTTATGTTTTACTTAATTCCAAATATTTAATCAAATATTTCTTGGTTTATCATTATAGTGTTGTAGGAATCACGGGGTGTTACATTCTCCCCTACTTAAAGGATTTCGTCCCCGAAATCTCCAGGTTAAGAAGAATGTGTATCCTAACATCCATCATCCATCTACTCATCCACCAGTCATAGGCATCCATTGACCTTAAAAGATTTCTAATGCTTATATGAACATATGCAAAGGTGTGTGTATACGTCCCTATACTAATGCGAAAGATCAGATGATCTACTGATTCAGTATACCTCCTTAATGCAATGTATGTTATGCCATGAATCCAACATGTATGCAAATAATCCTATCATAACATATAAGTTCTATATGTGTGCGCAAACATTCATCCAAATGCAACATCCATATGATGATACACCCATTTTCGTCCATTAAAAGAAGAAAAATGCACACACATCCATATGCAGTATGAGAGCGATTGAGCCGATCTAGTGCCTAATGTGTGTGTGTTTAAGCATCCACGAGCAACCACTAGCAACCCTTGCATCTACTTGCATCCATCAAACATAAAATATCTCAAACACATGTTTACATCCATGGTACTCCTACTAAAAGGTCAAAAATTCGATTGATAGGATATACTTAAACGATAGAAACAAGCATGAATAGAAGCTTTGGAAAAAGGAAGTTAAGGACATACCCTTGAAAAGAAAAGGGTACGAAGCGCGAATCGTGTCTTTAATCTCCCAAGTTGCATCCTCTTGGTTATCTCCCCATTGTACTTTCATCAACTTGACCTCTTAGTTGCGTAGCTTCTTAACCTCTGATCCAAGAATACAGGTAGGAACTCGTCTAACTGTAGCCTCCTGTTCCACCTCCACTTCCTCAGGCATATTCGGCTCAACTACTTCTGCAGATCATGTAAGCACTTCTGTAAATGAGAAACATGGAAAAAATAATGAACACTGGATAGTCTCTCTGGTAGCTTTATTCTATGGCCATTTGGCCAACCCTTTCTGTTATGGGAAATGGCCCTACAAATCTTGGTGCCAATTTCCCTACAAATCCAAAATGAACCACATTCCTCAAAGGTGGTACCTTGATAAAAACCATATCTCCCACCTCAAACTCAATGTCAGTCCTTCTCCTATCTGCGTAGGACTTCTGCAAGTCCTGAGCCGTCTTCATGCACCTGCGGATAAGATCAAATTTTTCTGAAGTCTCTCTAATCATCTCAGGTCCAAGTAGAAGCCTTTCTGTAGATTCCCACCAACAAGTAGGTGATTTATAGGGTCGTCCGTACAAATGCTTCGAAGGATGTCATGCCAATACTAGTATGATAACTGTTTTTGTAGGCGAACTCTACTAAAGAAAGATGCTTTTCCCAAGTCCTTACGAAGTCTAGGACACACAGTCTTAAAAGATCCTCAAGGAATCTATTCACCCTTTCCGTCTGCCCATCGGTCTGAGGTTGATAAGCGGCTCTCAAACACAACTTTGTACCTAATGCTTCTTGCAAGCTCCTCCAAAACCACTGGTGAATATGGGGTCACGATCACTCACAATACCGGAAGGTAATCCATGCAGACAGACTATCTCACGAAGATAAACTTCTACCAATCATGTTGTCGTCCTCTTACCCTTAACAAGGATGAAATAAGCGCTCTTAATAAGCCGGTCAACTACAACCCAAATACTAGTCTTGCCTTTCCTTGATCTAGGCATACCATCAAACAAATCCATAGAGATGCTCTCCCACTTCCACTGTGGGACTTCCAAAGGATGAAGTAAACCACCGGGCTTCTTTTGATCAGCTTTGACTTGCTGGAAAATCAAACATTGAGAAACAAATTCTACCACATCTTTCTTCATCCCAACCCAAAAGAAAACACTCTTCATATCTCTATACATCTTATCACCGCCTAGATGAATAATCACCCTAGAATGATGGGCATCCTCAAGGATTGTCTTCAACAAACTCCCAACTCGTGGAACACAAATCCTTCCATCTCGTCGCAACCACCCTCTATCATCCATGGAATATCTACTAAGGTGACTAGAAGTCTCCCGTTTACCGAGCCTATCCAAGATATCTGCTAGCTATGGGTCCTCTCGCTGCGAAGTCCCTATATGGTCCAACAGAGTAGGTCGCACCTCTAATGATGCCAATAAACCAAGTGTAAACTCGATGGAGGATCTAAAATAAAAAGTCGATATAAACTCCAAGCTTTTCCTCTCCACAAACATAGGACTCAAAGTCATCCTCTGCCTACTCAATGTGTCTACCACCACGTTACCCTTGCTAGGGGTATAAGCAATCTCAAAGTCATAGGACGCTAGGAACTCCATCCACCTTTGTTGCCTTAAATTAAGATCCTTTTGCGAGAACAAGTACTTGAGAGATTTATGATTGGTGTACAATTCGAACCTCTCTCCAAGTAGATAATGGCGTCAGGTCTTAAGAGCGAATACTATGGCAGCTAACTCAAAGTCATGGGTAGGGTAGTTCTCAAGAACTCTTAGTTGTCCACCTCCATAACATACTACCTATCCCTCTTGGATCATAACCGCACCAAGCCCTGTACCGCGTGCATCAGTGTATATTGTGAACACTTCGTTCCCAATGGGCAAGGTCAAGACTGGGGCTGTTGTTAGAGACCTCTTCAGTCGCTGAAAAGCATCATCACAATCTATATCCTAATAAAATGTCAGATTCTTCTTCGTCAGTCTGGTGAGTGGGGATGATATCTTTGCGAAGTCCTTAATGAACTTCCTATAATAGCCCGCTAATCCAAGAAAACTTCTCACCCCCGTTGCATTCTTTGGGACCTGCCAATCTTGAACTGCAACTACCTTCGCGGGATCTACTGCTATCCCACTTTAGAGACCACATGCCCTAAAAATCTCACTTCTTTTCTCCAAAAATGACATTTGGAGAATTTTGCCTTAAGCTGGTGCACAAGAAGAGTTTTCATAACCTCCCTCAAATGTAGGGCATGCTCTTCCATGTTCTTAAAGAAAATTAAGATGTCACCAACAAAGACCACAATGAACTTATTTAGGAACTCACGAAACACCCTACTCATCAGATCAACAAAAGAGGCGGGTGCATTTGTCAACCCAAAAGGAATGACGAGCCACTCGAAGAAAACGTCTAGAGTTCTAAAAGCGGTCTTGTCTATACTGTCCTCGGCCACCCTCAACTGATGAAACCCCCTAGCCAAGTCTAACTGAGAGAAAACAGATGCACCAACAAGCTTGTCAAATAAATCATCTATCCTCGAAATTGGGTGCCCATTCTTCTTAGCGAGTTTATTCAACTCTCTATAATCCACACACAAGCGAAGCAAACTATCCACTTTAGTGGAGAATACCACTGGGGCACCCTATTCAGATATGCTTCGCCTAATAAACCCTTTCTTAAGTAGCTCCCCTACTTTCTTACTGAGCTTCGTCCTTTCTCTTAGAGCCACATGGCTCACAGGAAATGCAACTGGCTTTGCATTGTCCACCAAGTATATACGGAAATAAATATCGTGCCACAGAGGTAAGCCCCAAACCTCCTCAAAAACAACAGGATACTCACAGACTACTGGTATAGATCGTAGATCATCGATAGATGCATTAAGCGATTCTAGGAAACTAAGCATGACAGACCCTTTTGGGTCACAAGAAATCTCGAGGGTCCTCCCATGGCAAGTCAAAAGTTTAACGACCCACCTCTCACAATCCAGAATGGCACCATACATGGCTATCCAATCCATCCCTAGAATCAAACCATAGCCCATGAAATCAAGCACGTATGCGTCACACTCAAACTCGACGCCTAACACAGATATTCTAAAACCCCTACAAATCATAGACAGATGAGTTGTACCACCACTGGGGTTTGAGACAACATTGAGATCCAAAACCATACTAGTACAAAGGTGCAGAGACTCAACCACAGAGTCAGATATAAAAGAATGCGAAGCGCCAGAATCAAAAAGAGTTGTAACTGGATGATTGGAAAGAGAAATTAAACATTCGATAGAAACTTTCCTACCTCTATCTGGCGCACCAGCCACAATAGAATGCACCTGTCCTTCAGAAGATCTTGCCCTTTGATCCTATCCTTGCTTCTTTGGGCAATCCTTAACAAGATGTCCGACTTCTCTACAATGAAAGCAAACGTTCTTTCTTTTCTTGCAATCCTTGATCACATGACCCTTGCATCTACAATGATGACATTTCCTCTTATCTCGAGCTTTGCCATTCTTACCACCCTTCTTTTGTTGTTGTTGTTCTTTCTTGGGCCACACTTTCTTGTTTTGTGTTTCCTCAACCTCAGCCTCTTTTTTTCACCCTTATCTTCCTCATGCATTAATGCCATATCAACGAGTTTCTCAAAAGTTTCTCCCATCGGAATATGATACATAGTCAACCCATGAAGGGGTTCATTCAATCCTCTAGCAAACCTCAAAGCTTCCTTGCGTGGGGTATCTACTAGTTCCAAACCAAACTTCGCCAATTGATTAAACTTATTAACATACTCTCTAACAGACATGTCTCCATGCTTAAGCACCAAAACCTTTCCATTTGCATACTTTGCTCGGCTTGAGAAAGAAACTTCATTTCGAATATCTGCCAGAAATCATCCCATGTTTCGATTAGACGCCCTGCTTGCGTCACTTCCCACCAAAATGAAGCTTTATCTTTCAGTTGCCAAACAACTAACTGAATCTTCCTACGATCGTCAACTTCGAAAATTCCAAACAAATCGTCCGTCTCTTTAAGCCAATTCCTTGCTTCTACGAAAGTCTCAGTTCCTCGGAATGGCTTCCTGCCCATAGCACAAAAATCCTTGCATATCTTAGAGAAATCATTAGCATGCGGAGGAGGAGGAACAGCGGCTGCAGCTGGGGGAGGGGCGTCTGCTTGGCCCTCGGCAGGTGTCGTTGCCTTTAGATACCTACAAAACCAAGCCAGTATCTGTATGCCGTCTGGAATATTAGGATCCCCAAACATGCTGAAAAGAAAAGGGAAAAGGGATTCAAACAGAGAATTAAAAGATATTTCATATGGCTTTGAGGAATATGTTTTTTCAAAACATATTTTTCTTTAAAAAATGCTTTTTCTTGAAACCTTTTTGAAAACAAAAATCTTTTATCTGATTTGGTAACCTTCAGCTCTAATACCAAATGTGACACCACACATCCGTTAATGTCGCTCTTTATCAGAATGCATTAAGTTTCATGAAGCGTTATAGGTAAACAGAAACATTACAAGACAAATATAAATTATAGCAGAATTAAAACTTTATTTAATAGAAAAGCTTTGTGGTTCAAACCCAATTAGATAATAAGTCTGGAATACTGAAAACATAAACTTCTACCTTGTACAAAAATCATCATCATAGTTCAATAATACATAAAAAGAGCATAATCCCCAAAATATAGCCATAATAGAGAAGATACGAAATTAAGCAGTACATGAAAGCAGCTCCAAGAAGAAGGAAAGAAGAATTCTGATCAAGCTCGAGTATTCCCACCCTGAGAACCTCGGGTAGGGGGAGAAACGGAAGATAAAGAAGAGGAAACAAAATGGGTCAGACATAAAGTCTGGCGAGTCCAGTTACTTTTAGCATATAAATAAGTAAAAACATCATGACAGGCATATAAGTTGGAGAGAGAGATAACATTGTCTTAAGGCTGGTATAACAAAGTGAATAAGATAAACAGAACAAAATATATTGCGCTTCTTTAATACTTTTCTCTGCACCAATACTAGTATAACAAGAACAAGATGATCCCAACAAGTACAAGATGATAGACTTAGGTGTACTTCTATTGAGAGGTTTTCACCCCATAGAATAACATGTAGCCCAACAAACGGGTGTTACCCCCAACAATAATAACAGGCTTCTAAACAAGCAAGACTAGATGTACCCTAATTACTACCCCAATCGATCGGCTCCCTAACTCGTAGAAACCCTGTGTTATCCCCACAGTAGGATGTATCACTTCCTAAAGTGACAACCCTTTGTTCACAAGATGTGAACAAACCATATCTACAGATGTCACAGCGTCTTATCTTCTCTAGCAAGCGGACCCATGCATGCACATAACTTCGTTGGAACGCGCCATCAACACTCTCACTCAAGTGACCACTTATAATCAGCTCAGTAAGCTTGCCGAGACCCCAACCTAGCTCGGGGCTCCCCGTTTGATACCAAGATAGTTTACTGACTGAAACGGATCCCACACAATACATGATACAAGCTTTCACTTAGGCTTGTATCCCCACTACTAGGATTTGAATAGGTAATGTCTACCAGTTTAACAAGATTGCATAACCCCAACAGGTTAATTTTGTTAGGTTTATATGTATAACCCATCCCCACATATTTAACAAGATTAATTTAACCCTCCTACTGATTCAAGCAAGTTTATTTAACCCCTACTCAAGTTAACAGGTTCATGTAACCCTTATGGATTCAAATAGGTTAAGTACTACAAGTTTATCAACTTTCATTCATTTATGGTTATTAATGTGCTATAACTCCCACATTAAGTCTACCGCTTGTGGATGTTGGATATGTCGGTTGGGTCCGGGCAGACTTCTTCGACAAGTCGGACTTAACCTCGTGTCTTAGCACCGTTACGTGTTTATGCACTTAGACCCCTCACATTAGATTTACCACTTGTGGACGCTAGATGTGCCAGGCGGTTCCGGGCAGACTTCTACCACAAGTGTAATCTAACCTCGTGTCTAAACGCGGTTACGTTTTCTAATTACTTTAAATCTAAGCATTTTCGTTACTAATCAATTTTCATGTTTATTATGCCCTAAATTCCCGTTCGATCTACGATACAAATTATGCCCCAGATTTAGATCAAGGTATAGATTTTGCCCCCAAATCCAAAGTTTTGGTTCAAGGTACAAATTATACCCAAAATTCTCAATCATTTTTTACAATTTGAATTATGCCCAAATGAATCATTCCCAATCGTTCCCAATTTCGTGCGTTCGTGTATTTTCAGCGATAGGCCTAGGCTCGAAGGTAGCCTAACTATAAAAACAAAAAGGGAAAGAGGGAGAGAAGAGAACAAGAATAGGCATAGTAAATAAAACAGGCATAAGATAACATAATTTGGCAAACTAACATAATAGGCATAAGGTGAAATGATTAGGCAAACTAACATAATAGGGATATCATGAATAGGCATATAGGTACTAATTAATAGATCAGGTGTACAAGTAATGGCAGATCTATTATGATTCAGGTTACTAACAAGCACAGGCTTAGATCCAAACTTATAAACATGTCAAGATTACATTTTAGGTGTTTATGTCTAAAAGCAACATAAACTCACTGTGATTGGATCTAAAGAACAGAGAATTGATAGTAGATGTTGAAGCACAGATCCTTGAATACGTATAACTTCTTGTTGAAGAAGAATAGGCTAGATCAAACTGAGTTAGGGAAGCCCTCATTGTCTCCATTGTTTTTGGTGAATAAAACAATGAAAATGAGGTATTATTTGTAGCCTAGGTTTAACGACTCCAGTCAAGAAATGAGTCAACGTTCAGAAACCGAATTCTGCCTAGTTCTCGAGGGGATCGACATAGGTGTCGACACCCCAATGTTGGTGTCGACCAATGGGTCGACACCCTTAGGGTGTGGTCGACTCCTAATGGGCCGAACTCCCAGCATACCTCGCGTCTTTGATTTTGAATTAGTTTGAATGTTTTAATTGGTTTTGTGTATATATATAATTCCCTTAGGCGTATACAAACTTCTAACCTTAATATCTTCTTTGTACGATGTCCGTTTTACGCAAACTTGTGGTTTATTTTAAGCAGAATTCCTAGATGAACGCAATGGCACAGTCCGTTTTACTTAATTCCAAGTATTTGATTAAATATTCCTTAGTTTATCGTTGTAGTGTTGTAGGAATCATGGGGTGTTACATATGTCGACATACATGTAGAAAATCAAAAAACATATTGTTTTGACTTCTTGGTTTTATTATATTATCGATTTATATTTCAGGTTAACTATCTCCTAAAGATAATATTAATCCTAATAAAAATTTAAAATTTAAAATTTATAATTATATTTATTATTATATTATTATTTTGAATTCCAAAATTCAAATTTGAATTTTTAAATTTCAAGTTTGAATTTAAAAGTTTTTATTTCAAATTCAAAACTAGGCAAACAAAACAAAGAAAATTAAACATCCATTCAACTAAAAAAGAATTTAAAATTAGTTAAGGCATACCCGGTGTTTAGATATTTCTTTGATATTTTCTGAATTCTGAATTGTTGTGAAACACATATTTGAATTTTCGATTTCTGACTCTTCATTGTTTGATGATGAATCTGAATCGTCTTGATAAGAACTCATCCTTTTTATATGGCCTGGTCCACTTGGCGTCAAAATTTTGAACTTGAATTTGAATTTTGAATGAACGGACACTTCAACTACTATAAGCCAAAAAGTCATATCCCTTCATACACTCTTCTTTTCTTGATTATTGAACAATCGTCTTGGTGTCTTTCGGCCAATAGTCATTAGACATAACTCTTTCCCTGCAAAACAACATACCTTTTCAAAGAATCAAGTGACTTTTCAAAATAACAAATTGTAATTTGAAATAATAACATCATAATGATTCTGTAAAATATCCATTTAAATTTTTCAAGAAATCATATCATGATAACTTGAGATTTTTTCAATAAAATGGAATGCAGACTCATCTAATACTGATGCAATGCATGAATTTAAACTAGTGTTCAAAATTTGCCATTTAAAATTTTCAAAAATCAGATTATGAACTTTTTGAAAGACCTTGCTCTGATACCAATTGCTAGGGATTACGGAATGGATCGTTAAGGAAAAACAAAAACTAAAGGGGGGGTGAATAGTGTTTTTGAGAATTTAAACAAAATCTAAAACTTATGTGAACTACTATATGAATCAAACACCACAAAAATAATCACAGACACAGAATCACACACAAACACAAAGATAAACAAAAATAAAGTACATAAAAGGAAAGAACACACCGGATTATACTGGTTCGGGATTGCTCCTTCGTCCAATCCCACGCAATGATGGATTACGCAAAGTTTTATTACTATATCAATAGTCAATTACAACCTCCTTGATTTCACGGCTATAAGGGATATCACCGATTCCAACCTCTTTGATTTCACGGCTACAAGGGGTACCAACGATTACCCGTCCTTGAATTCACGGCCACAAGGGATACCACCGATTACTTACACAATCCAAACAATTACAAACAGTCCTATGACTCTTCAATAACACTTGATTCGGACAGTAATGATTAAAGAGTGTAAAGAGAAGAAGATTAGTGAAAACAGAATTGAATTCGGTAGAGTATAAGTGCAGAAATCATAAAAATGATAAAGAATAATGGTGTAATGAAAGAAAATGGAGACGGAGAATGATGAAAAAATTCGAAATCAGCCCCTATCTATAACATTTGAAAGGTTGCAACGTTTCTAGAGCGTTACAAATAGTGAAAAGACACTTCCTATCAAATTTAAATTCTGACAGTTATATGTCGACATATACATAAATGTACGTCGATATATCCATCATTTTTTATGATTTTTAAAGCATTTTTAAAGTATTTAAATAAATATTTAAATTCTGAAAATTCCTGAAACAAAACTAGTTGCTAAAACATTATTTTTCAAGTATAAAAACATTTGAAAATATTATTTAAACATATGATTAAATACTTAATATATATGTGATATGAAACTATATAAAATATAATTATAAACATATATAATATAATTATAAACATATATATGTTAATCTATAAAGAAATATTTATAAATTATATATAAGCAAAAGATTATATGAAGAATCAAATATAAACTTAGTAAAATATATTTAGTAAAACTATAAAAATAAGAACACATATAAATTTGGAAATATATTTGAAAACATGAGTTTGAAATTCTTTAATCAAAACTTAATAATATAAATAAATATTATAAAGTGTAAAGTCATATGAAATCATATACATACTTATAAAGTTATAAGGTTTAAAACTATATAACTATATAAACTTATATAAACATATATAAACATATATAATATAATTAAAACTTTAAACTTACATGTTTGATATCATAAGTAAAATAATTTAGAATTCGAATTTTGATAATTAGAATTTTGAAATTTAAAAATTTGAAAAAGAGAATTTGGAATTTGAAAAACAAAATTTGAACCTGAAATACTATTCAGAGTCTTACATAAACTAGACTCTATTATTATATTTATCTTGAGCTCTTGAACTCTTGAAATCTTGATTACTCATGAGTCTTAAATCTTGAACTTCTTGAATTTCTAAAACTTTAATAAAACTCTAAAATTGTACAGTCTTCAGTACTTAAGTCCTGCATATATATGTCTATATATTCTAGGTAGAGATGTTAGTGTATATTTTATAATCAATGATAATTGAAATAAGGTTGTTTTCATCAAAAATCCATTCTCCAACAAAACAATGGTTTTGGCACTTGGAACATTACAAAACAAGAATGCATGATTCCTATATTTGATTCTGCACAATGGTCAGTTACATAAAAAGCCGATGCTACTAGCAATGCTAAAGCAATGAATGTGTTATTTTTGTGCACTTGACAAAACTAAATTCAATATAGTTAGTATGTGTAATATTACACATGAAATATGGAGCAAATTAAAAGTCACACACGAAGTAACAAACAAAGTTAGGCAAAGTAAGATCTCAAGGTTAAAGAATCAATTTCAAATTTTCAAAATGAAACCAAATGAAACTATAAATGGCATGTATTCTAGGTTTCAAGGCATTTATAGTTCTCTATTGGCCTTAAGTGAAAAACATAAATATTTTGATATTGTTTCAAAGATCCTTAACTCTTTGTAAGATGGAATGAGAATGAAAAGTTTTAGCTATCGAAGAAGATGATGAGCATTCAACCATTAAGTCGAAAGAGTTAATTAGTAGGTAATCTAATGTCATACAAAGTGAATTTGCAGGCTAAGAAAGATCAAGAACTATTTCTTAAAGCGATAGTTTTCAAGATGAAAAAAAAGAATTTGATAAAGAGAAAGATAATATGGCCCATATAGCGAAGAACTTCAACAAAATTCTAAAATACAAAAGGAATAATAAGAAGTTCAAAAGCAGACATCTAAGAATAGACTGCCTAGAAGCTAAGAAGAAAAATAAAAAAGAAACAAAATTATACGAAAAAGAAGCATGCCTTTTCAATTACTTGGGATGATTCAGACACAGACTCAGATTTATCTTCATTAGATAGTGAAAGAAAGTCAAAACAAGAAAACATCTACTTATGACTACTGGTAATGATGTAAATGATTTACCTTTTGATGAACTATTAGAACTTAATACAGGGATGCTAAAGGAAAACTAAAGGAAAACTAAATCATTGTGGATAAGACATTGAAATGCCTCGAGATGATCTTCCTTTGATTCCTTCGAAATCATAAATCTCTATCTTTTCTCTTGCACGGTATGGCAGATGCCCAAAATCTTCTTTAGCGTGTCCTCGTTGTTCGTTGGTTTCCTAGATATCTTAAGGCCGCGACACCAGCCGAAACATAAGAGCATGTGCAAGGTCCAGCACCTGCTGCTATTGTTCCTCCTAACCCACCAGCAGCCAGTGACATCTTTAGACTTTGCAAGGATTTATATAATCTTAGCAGTAGATCATTCTCAGACACAGAGAATTTTTTTGAGGCATGTGCTTAGCTGAGGAGTATGGAGAAGATTCTTGGAATGATGGGCTTGAGGATCATCAGCGAGTTCAGCTGGCCTCTTGGCAGCTAAGGAGGGGGCATCTTATTGTGGGAGATTGTTGAGGTTGTGGAAAAAGAGATTCGTTGGGATGGATTCAGAGATATTAGATTTAAGAGAAGATTCTTGTCACAAATAGGAGGATGTCCAGTTGGAGAAATTTCTTGGGTTGCAGCAAGGAAATCTTTTGGAAAAGGAATATTCCAATCATTCCAATGAGTTGTCAAGGTTTGGGATAGATCCAGTCAATGTAGCTTACCAAAAAGCTAATCGATTTGCGAGAGGATTGAATCAACCCCCTCCAAGGGGTGGCGATGACACATGTACCCATTGGAGCGACATTTTAGTCATTAGTGGAAATGGCTCTTATGTCCGAGGACGCAAAGGAAGAGGGTAAGGAGGAAGTTTCTAAATCAACAGGATTGAAGAATCAATGGTGGAAAAATAAAAAGGTATCCAGAAGAATACTATAAGACTCGGAAAAGGCAGATCAAGAAGGATATTAAGTGTCATAGTTGTGAATCGATGGGTCATTACGTCAAGGACTATTAGAAGATTACGGTGAAAGGAAAGCTGTAACACCCCATAATTTATTACACCATAATTATATAGTAGAGAAAATAAAATGAATATTAATTAATATAATATTTGATACCGAGTAAAACGGACTTTACCATTGCGTTCGTTACGAAATTCTGGTTCAGATAGACTTTTGGTTTTCATAAATCAGATTACGTATAAAGAAGTTAAGAGCTAAAGAAGATTAAACTAAAATAATATATAATATATATTATAAATAAAAACCACTGAACTCAGAAAAGAACGGTCACTGGGCATCCCAGTAGTACATGGGTCGACCTATGTGTCGACCCATGGGTCAAAACAGGTGTCGACCCTTGCTGAAGGTGGGTCGACCCACCTGCATGCAGGGCAGATTCCTACGCCTGAACCTGGATTGTTTTATACACTACATACATATTCTGACTCAGCTTGTCGTGTACGGTTTGATTTTTTAACATAATATCCTATTATCCTAACTAAACAATAAATAGGCTAGCAGCCTCACCATTTTCTTACACACAAACATATTTTCATCTTCTTCATCCTCCGAGCTATTTCTAAATAAAAAATAAAAAGATGCCGAGGTGCTGCCAAAACATAGATTAAAGGGATAGTTCTAGTTTTTCTACAACAAAATTTTTAAAGAGACCTTTTTTGTATCTAATTCAAATCACTGCGATTTCTAGTTATTTTTAGATTCGTCATTTAAAAAGTAGTTTGACAGTAAATAATTTGGATTTGAAAAGTAACAGTGTTTATATGATTATATGTTATTGTTTTACTGTCAATTATCTATTCAGCTTTCTGTTATTACTTGTTTACATGTCACTGTTCCAGAAATGCAAATTAGGCAGTGCTTTGGATCATATCTAATGAGATTAGGCAGTGCTCAAGGCCGTATCAAATTTTTACATGTTAAACATATGACATGGCCTTAAGCCGTACCTAATGATGAATTAGATACGGCTCATGGCCATATCTAATTTTCAATCAGATACGGCTATGATCCGTATCCCCGTATCTCATAGACAATTAGATACGACCATGAGCTGTATCTAATTGAAAATTTGATATGGTCATGAACCGTAGCTAATTTAAAAAAAATAAATTACAATTAGCATATGATACAATATAAAAAGTGTTACAGCAAATTCATTAAAGAAAAGTAGGGAACATGTAAAGTGCAAAGATATGAACAATAACATATTGCACATGATTCTTGATCAATACAATTCTGCATACAGAACTAGTTGCTTAATAAAATTGTTGACCAATACAATTCTGCACATGGTTCACGACCAATCTCCTCTAATACAACTATCAAGTTGCCTGTTGGATAGAGCCATTCACGTGGAACATGGTACCATCTTTGAGAGGCTGCTCCACAATTAGTCTGACAAGCTTTGTAATCACAGTCCTGCAAGTCCCATAAGCTTTGTAAGCAGGCCAATAACAACCAATGTTGCGCCATTAATCAATACTTGACCTTTTCCCATTCTAACATGTCTAATGCTAATGGCACATTTCCATCTGGAGCGCTGAAAAGAGCCTGGATAAATGGTAATGCAATTGAGTTGGGTTCATTTATGTACTAGCATTATTTTAACTTCATATGCGTTTCTCGTTCATGCACCTACATAAGCATAAAAGTGATTTCCTGGTTTACAGTGATGATCAAATACGGTATTAGACTTGGTTAAACCAGTCAATGGTTGTTAGGCTTAAAGGTCATATATCTAGGCCCTCTAATATAAAAAGAACCACGGCACGCGCTTCGCGCATGATCATTACACATGTTTTGTAGTTGAATTATGTTTTTAAAAACCGTGTATGTTTAGCACATTTAAAGGAAACCGATCTGCATGAATATTTAGCTATTTTATTTGCATTGAAATCATGTGTAATTAGTTTGAATTTTATTTTTAAGGTGCATTATCCAAAGAATTTATTAGTTTTAACAGTTATTTATGTCTTAATTGATAAAAAAGCTGTTATAAAGAATATTTATTTGTTATATCATATTCTTAAGTGATATTAAAATTCGTTAATATTTTTACATATGCGGTTTGAAATTGTAAAAATGTTTAATTGTTAGGTCCTATTTTAGAGAGACACATAAAGATAAATATACATAGGGGTATTTTTGAAACTTCCCAATCGAACTAAAAGTTTGCGCTTTCAAGACAATTATTAAGAAAAATATCAACATTTTAGGCTCATCTATATTGATACAAATATATCTTTCTGAAAATCATTAATTGATTTTGAGATAAACAAGCATTGCTCTAATAAACAGACACCGTATCTTGTACCATGCCAAAGGTTGGTTCTGAAATGAGAGTCCCCGTTCAGCACTAGAACTTCCACTAAGAGAATGAAGCTTCAATTCTTCACCTTTCAAGCCAATCTGCATTTAAACAAAAGAATTAACACAAAAATGCACATATCATATTTATTTTTGTGGTCAAAGAGATGAACAAGCCTGATAGCTCCATTTTTGCCGTGTAAGATCTCTACGCTATCCTTGATACCATTAAGCATCACTGGTCCTAGAACTCTGGCATTCCATGTCTCAAAATGCTCCCCAACATTCTGTCACAATAATTTATTTAATATATTCATATTAAGAAGATGTGGTAAATCAAATATAGAAAGATATAATGCGGAAATGACATACATGCATCCCGACTGATACACTTAGAATGGAAATTTTATTGCTACCTGCATCCAATTTAACATTCCCAGTATATGTCAGCTTCAGATTGTCTAGACTGCCATAAGCCATCCCTATATAAAAGTAATTCAAAGTGGCAGATTACATAGAATATTCATGATGATAACTACACATTTCTTCCGGTATACGCAGCTTGGGATTATCTAGACTACCACAAGCAGTCCCTATATAAAAGTAATTCAAATGTAGCAAATTACAGAGTATTCATGATGATGACTACACAATTTTTCTGAGTATTACTGACAACATACTAACTAATGATGAAAATATCTTATTTGTATTTCACTGGATGTTTTTGGACAATTTTGTGGACCGTAGGTCCTCACGATATTCTTATTTTGGCTTTCTATAAATTTATCTGTGCTTTCGATGTTATTTGCTTATAGTAACTCTAGTAATCACCCAATTTCAACAAAATTGTTTAGTGAGGCACTCTAATAAATCAATTTCCATGCAACAATTCAAATAAAATGGAATGCAGTAGCTTATTGGAGGATGCATAAATCTCACACAAATAGACAAATTCTGTGTTATTGAGACAAATCGTATCATGTACCATTTGCAAACCTGTAAGTTTCCCATTAATGAAGACACTTAGAGAATTACTAGCCAACATTACCGTTAGTTCAGGATAATTTCCATTCTGCAGAAAATTCTCACTTTGGTCTATACTGGTACTGATATGGGGAAAAAGCAATCAGTTATGAAAACTTTACTAAGAAACAGATTTAGTACAAAGGAGAAGAAAATACTCACTAGGTAGTGTACCAAATATAATATCTAGCATCTCTTGTCACATTTACTTGCTCTAACAGCCCATCGTTGTTAATGATTTATCAACATAGTTGTTGGTATCTTCATTGTATGATTCCAACGAAAACTTTCCAGCCCAATCCATTTTCATTTGTGAGGTGTGAACCCCTACCTATAATATATGCAAAACCATGATAAATTGCTGAAACATATGTTCTCTTATAAAAAAAATATAAAAACAAAATAAGTGCATAAGACTCTACTATGCAGGGATCGGTGAGGTTTCTTCATTCTAGATATATTTCAAAAAACCTTGCTTGTAATTTAATCCTTAATAAAACATTGGCCCTAGTACTCTTGGTTTAGTTTCAAAATATGTATACCACCATGAATGCGTAGAAGTATGCGGTTATTTTAACTGTAACAAAATTAAGTTTAAGTGTTTAACCAACAAAGAAAAATAAAATAAAGGAATATATACTTACCCTTGCAGTGTTAAAAACATTAGTTTTGCAGTCAGGAAGGATGCTAATAGACCATGGAGGTAAATCATAATGCATCCCATTGAAAGCAACTTTGTAATAATTTCCAGTATCGTAGTTTGCGAAAAACGCAGCACAATCTCCAGAGTCTGACTTGAATACATGAGACTATACAGGAAACAAAAACAAAGAATCAGGTTTAGAATTTTTGGGCATAGTCCTTATCAACGGAATATTGTATAAAAATGCTTAATCTTGAAGGTAACTAACTTCTTGTTTATTCCGAAGTGATGTCACAATAGGGCCTTTGGAAACTAAAGCCAATTCCTAGAACTTGATAGTTTTGTGCAAGCCTTTCAAATGGCCTCATTTTGGTTGTCTCAATAAACCTTAGATGGAAAACAAAAACCTTGACCGTAAATAAACGAATTTTAACAATGTATGCATAATAGTTATCAACGCTTGAATGTAAATAATAGAAGGATGTTTAAACAAATGCATATGAATCATTTACTCACCATATTCGTCAATTGGAGCATCGTAGTCACAGCTTGTAGCAATAAAAGGACCACCACTTGTCCTATCAAAGTTTGTTCCACCATGATACTATAACTAAAATAATTGTTATCATGTTGTATTTTTTGATTAAGATGGTAACAAAAGGAAAATTGAATCATTTCCATATAATAATTGACATAAGATCCACCTTTCTGAATAAACTTTGTAACAACAAACGTTATATCTTCAACGGGTCTACGTGGTACTAGTGTTCCGAATCCCACAAACCTTTTTGAAAAAATTAAAATGTAATGAAATTCAAGGGAAAAATAAATTGCAGGTACATGGTATTTGCAACATATGGCTAAATTAGTTGCCATTACTATCCAGTCCAGAGTTCAGTCCACATAGTTGGTTTATAAGGCTTGTCTGCAGAGAAGTAATGAGCATAGAGACCATTTCATGTACCAATCTACGAAAAATAAAAAAGTAGCAAACTTCTGAAATCTACAACATCCACTGAACCAGTAGATAGCTGCTAAGCATAATTTATCATAAGCACGAACACATTTGCACATACATACACATGTATACAGAGTTAAAACAAATGTACCAATGATTAGGAATTTACAAAATAAAATGTAAAATGTGCATCTTTTGGAGAAAAATATAGTTAGGCCTAGGAAGAAGATACATAGATGATTATAAAGGATTATACAATAACAATCGGTGTATACAAATCTTTGGGGTTCACCTTAGTGCATTCATCTACACATTTTAGGCTAGTTCAATACTGCTATACACACATGGTTATTTATCAATTCTTTTTTGCAGTGAATAATTAGTTGACTATTAGCTATTCTAATATTTGATGGTCTCGATTTTGTTACAATAACAAAGTAATTTAGGTTGATCACTGGTTCAAAACAGAAACATATTTCTTATTTTATTTCCAAGTAAACATTGATGTTCCACTAAGCATACATGGTTTTTATGCAAGCTGTCGAGTAATGTAATAATTTGTTCTCTCTTTAAGCTCATCAATTTTTGCTTGTCTTTTCGCACTTAACCTTTCAAGTGCTTTTTGATCCTTGTGGTTTACTGAAAAAGGAAACCAGATATTGGGTTATGAATAGAAATATATAATAGATCAGAACTGGTATTGCTAACATGCTATTTAATGTTAGAAATGTATAAAAACAACATTTAGCTGAAAGCATAAAACTTTGAAAAGACTTGTAGTCCAACATACGACCATATAAAGTATTAACTTAGCACCACTTATATTGTTTCATTCATGACATAAAACAGAAAGTAGAGATTAAGTTAAAATATGCAAGAGAAAATGTTCCAAGACACAGATACAGGTTTTTTTAATAATTAGGCATATAAACTAGTAATGAAATACTGAGGGTATAAACCAATGTTGCCAACAAGGTCATGCAATATGCAACCAGGACATACAAGGAAACAAATATGTAGAGAAATCAAGGTTATAATATCCATTTTTTTCGTTTCCATTTCAATCATTTGAAATTATGATTCCGTTCAGGAAATTTCAGTATAGTTTCATTGGGTAAATTGGTGCATCCATCACCTACAACTCCAAATTGATGAATAGAAAAAGTCAAATTCGTCAATTTCCTCCTCCTAGATCTATATTTACACAACTTCAGTCCAATATCAAACGCATCAACCAAATTAAGATCTCACATAAATCTACTTACTATTCAATCTCCCTACCAGTAACTAACCGATTTAAAAATTGTCAAAATTGAATAAGACTAAAATCCAAGTGTGTTAACACAAACAAGCATCAGACCTGAGGAAAGCATATAAGCATCGAACCTGAGAAGCAGCGACAAAAGGGACCTGTGCTGGAGAACAGACAGACCTAGGTGGTGCTGGCTTCATGAATTTGGAGATACGAATGGCAGTTTCGAATTTTGGGAAGTAATCTTGATTTGGAGAAGAGGGGAGAGCCGTGGCAATTTTAAGGGAACCCAGTTTTTTGGTCTGGAATTTTTTTATTTCGTCCAAAATGAAAAAGTAAAGAGGGAGAAACAAGAAATAAAAATGAGAAGGGGGAAAATATCATGCAGATTTGATACAGCTGAAAGCCGTATCAAATGAACTGATCCGGAGCTTTGAAGATATAGGGTTAGATTTTAGGTGTTGGAGATGGTGCGGATCGCAAAAGGAATTTTGATACGGTTATGAGCCCTACAAATTTGATATGGCTTAATGCCGTATCAAAAATCTGCATCCGAATGTGCTAAATTTGTTGTTTTGGTGTAGTGTGTACATCCTTATTATCCCCTTTTCTGTTTTAGTTTTATTTACAGTTTTATGCCTATTTATTAAGTTTATGTATTTCTGAGTTGAATCTATATTTTCTCCTTTTCCTTTTTATTTTGCGCTAAGTCTAGGCCATCGAGTGCCTCAGCTAGTTCCGTTAGAATTGCGTAAAATTGGGTTAAATTGGAATAACTTATAATAACAGACATATTGGAACATTAGAATGACTGTATAATTGGGATAATATGCAAAACATGTTACTCTGGATAGGTTAAACTTAATATAATATTAAGTAGAACATGCTATAAGGATCAGATGTGCTTAAGTAAAGCATGTAACTTAATCTATACACATCTAAGCAGGTGCTTGTTTGCTTTGGGGTAAGGGTTGTACACATAATAACATTTATAGGAAATGTCATTTACAACCATGTTATTAATGAACTTAAACCTGCTAAGTTAACCTATTAATTAATAAGCTAAGAGGTTTCACGTCTTGTTGTTTATATTCGGTTTGGGACTCTAAAAATTCTAGTTATTTGGGGGAATAAGCCTGGGGGTGGCTTGTGTCTATCTTGTTTTTGTTTGGGTCTCGTATCAGCCAGTATCATTGCTGGTATCGTATTGGGGCCGCACACTACGTAGGGGCCAAGGCAAGCTTTACTAATCTGGATTATAAGAGATTCAAAGTCTTAGAGGTGTATATAGGGGTGTTCCAGCGGAGTCATGAGCGTGCATGGGTCCGGTGGGGGGAACTAAGACGTAGTAACACTGGCGAATAGGGTTGTGTCTTTATATTTGACAGGTCAGAGACTAATATCCTCTACTGCCACGGTTGGTATAAGTTATTCGTGCCTTTAGGGAGTCGATCGCTGGGTAGTAATTAGGGTAAAACCTAATTCTGATATTCTGAAAGTTGGTGCAGAAACTTATTTTTGGGATATGAAGAGAAGCTTACTTGATATTTACCTTCCCTTGTTATCTCGTTTACTTTGTACTTGTATATTTTATTGTATTTTCATATCCAGTACTATTTATCTATCTTGATACTTCTTATCTTATGTTTATGCTAGAAATCATTTGAACTCGCCAGACTTTATGTCCCACCTATTTTGTTTCCCTTCTCTCACTTCCTTTACCCCCTCAGGTTCTCAGGGTGGTGGATTTCAGTAGTGACCATGATTCTTTTTTTCAGCTTGGACTTGGATTTCTTCTGACTCGACGTATTATTTTGATTTCTACTCTATCATTGTTATGCCTTATGAGGCGGGATATGATTTTATGGTTTTGTACTCTGATGGTTTATGTTTTCATGAGACGGATAGTCATGACTATGGTTTTTGGTATTTGAAAATGCAATGATGTAATGTTGCTTTTAATAATAGTAAAAGTTTTTCAGCTGCATTTTATATTCTTTCTTGTGAAATCAGTCTCTGTATTATTATTGCGCTTCATGGAACTTAATGCATCCTCATATGGGTGACATTAAAGGGCGTGGGGTGTCACATTTGGTATTGGAGCATAAGGTTACAAGATCAAAGATTTTTTTTAAAAAGGCGTTTTTAAAGCAAAGTATTTTTATGTAAAATCTATTTTTGAAAAATATAACCCTTCAAGTTGTTTACAATATTCCTTTAATCTTTTTTTGAATCCTTGTTTCTTCTCTTTTTCAGCATGTATGGGGATCCTAACTTCCACGAAGGCATTCCCATTCCGACATGGTTCCATAGATACATAGAGGCTACGACACCTGTCGAAGTGCAAGGCAATGCCCCCACCCCCCGCTACAGCCACAGTAGCTCCACCTCATCATGTAGTAAAATTTTCTAAGCTTTATAAGGATTTCTGCGCAATGGGAGGCAAGCCATTTCGTGGTACTAAAAGTTTCATGGAGGCGTGCAATTAGCTTAAAGAAACAGAGGATGTGTTTGATTTGTTGGAGCTCGATGATAGGAGAAAGATTCAGTTGGCGGCTTGGCAACTGAAAGAGCAAGCTTCATACTAGTGGGAGGTGACTCAGGCGGGATAGGCAGTAGCCACTTGGGATAGTTTAGACACATATTTGAGATGAAGTTCCTGTCATAGGTAGAGGAACGAATGCAGATGGAGAAATTTTTGAGTTTAAAACAAGGAAGTATGTCAGTAAAGAAATATGTCAATAGTTCCAATCAGCCAGCAAGATTCGGTTTGGATTTTGTGAACACTCCACATAAGAAGGCTTAAGATTCATGAAAGGGTTAAATCAACCTCTGCAAGGACTAGCATTGACACACATCCCGGTGGGAGCGACTTTAGAGGGGCTAATTGACATGGCTTTGAAGCATGCAGACGGTAAAGAGGAGAAGAAAGAAGTTAAGACTGAGGAAAAACCTAATGCCGAGAAAAAGAAATGGTGTCCTAAGAAGGGGGAAAAGAAAGGACGAAAACCTGACAAGGCCCAGATCAAGACAGAGGTTAAGTGCCATGGTTGTGTGAATTTGGGGTACTTTGTCAGAGACTATAAGAAAACGAAGAATGCTTGTTTCAATTGTGGTTAAATTGGACATTTCACTAGGCAATGCCCCAACAAGCAAGGTCACAAGGTAGGATCGTCCGGAGGACAAGTTCATGCTCTAGAGGCTAGTGGATCGGATAGAGGTAGGAAAGTCACCATTGATGGTTTTATTTCTCTTTTTGACTCTCCTATTAGGACTCTCTTTGATTCCGGTGCTTCTCATTCATGCATATCCAACTTTGTGGTCGATAATCTATACCTAGACACTAGTATTGTTTATGATCATGTTGTCTCAAACCCCATAGGATGTACTACTCATTTGTCTATGGTATGTAGGGGTTTGAGAATTTCTGTTGTGGGCATCGAGTTTGAATGCGACACATATGTTCTTGGGTTTATGGGTTATGGGTTAATTCTTGGAATGGATTGGCTAGCCATGAATGGTGTCATTCTAGATTGTGAGAGGAGAGTTGTTAGGCTTCTAACGTGCCACGGGAGAATTCTCGAGATTTCTTGTGACCCACGGAGGTTAGTTATGCACAGTTTCCTAGATTCCCTTGATACTTCTGTAGACGATCTTTGATCAATACCCATATTCAGAGATTATCCGGACGTGTTTGATGAGGTAGAGGATTACCTCCAAGGCACAAGATAGATTTCGGATTTTCTTGGTGGAGAATGCGAAGCCAGTCGCTTTATCGGTGCACCACATGGCTCGTAGAGAGAGGAGAGAACTCAGCAAACAAGTAGGTGAGATATTCGAGAAGGGATTCATTAGACGGAGCATACCTGAGTGGGGAGATCTAATCGTCTTTGCGACCAAGGCAGACAGCTCTCTCCATCTATATGTGGACTATAGGGAGTTAAATAAGCTAACTAAGAAGAATAGGCACCCATTTCCGAGGATTGATGACTTTTTTGACTAGCTAGTAGGAGCCTTGGTTTTCTCACAGTTGGATCTAACCACGGGATTTCATTAGCTAAAGGTAGCAAATGAAAGTATCGATAAGACTGTTTTTAGGACTCCAGACGTTTCTTTGAGTGGTTGATCATGCCTTTCGGGCTGACCAATGCACCTACGTACTTTGTGGACTTGTTGAGTATGGTATTTAGGGAATATCTGAACAAGTTTTTAGTAGTCTTTGTGGATTACATTCTAGTTTTCTCGAGGAGCTAGGAAGAACATGTCGTACACTTAGGGGAGGTTCTACGCACCCTCATATTACATCAGTTTAAGTCTAAATTTTCTAAGTGTCATTTTTGGAGAAAGGAAGTAAGGTTCCTAGGGAATGTTGTCTCTAAGGATGGAATAGCGGTGGATCTCGCTAAGGTTGCCGTAGTAAAAGATTGGAAAGCCCCTAAGAATGTGATAGAGGTTAGGAGTTTCTTGGGAGTGGCGGGTTATTACAGAAAGTTCATTAAGTACTTCGCAAGGATATCAGCTGCGCTCACCCGTCTAACAAAGAAGAACTTGGCCTTTGCTTAGAGCGTTGATTGCGAGGATGTTTTCCAGAGGTTAAAAGGGCTCTGACATCCTCCCATATTCTGATTCTTCCTGATGGAAGCAAGGTGTTTACGGTCTACACGGATGCTTGTGGAACGGGGTTAGGTGCTGTGTTGACGTAAGAAGGTAGGGTGGTCTGTTATGGAAGTAGGCAATTGAGAGTTCGTAAGAAGAACTATTCTACTCATAACTTGGAGTTGGCCGCAATTGTGTTCGCACTCAAATCCTGGTGACATTATCTACTTAGAGAGAGATTTGAGCTATATTCAGATTCAATTCTCTCAAATATTTGTTCTCGTAGAAGGATCTCAATTTAAGGCAGCAAGATGGATGGAGTTCCTTACGTCTTACGATTTTGAGATTGCTTATACCCCAAGCAAGGGGAATATGGTTGCGGAGTCCTCTATTCGTAGAGAGGTAGAGATTAGAGTTTATCTCGACATTAGATTTTAGGCCATCTATGGATCTTACACCTGGTTTGTTGGCATCACTGGAGGTACAACCTACTCTTATGAAGCGCATTGGATCCACACAGCGAGAGGACCAGCAGTTGGTGGACATCCTGGATATACTTAGTGGAGGAGAGACCTCTAGTCACTTAGTTAGATATTCGATGGACGAGTAGAGGTGGCTACATCGAGATGGAAGACTTTGTGTTCCCAGAGTTAGAGACTTGTTAAGGACGGTTCTTGAGGAGGCTCATCACTCTCGAATGACTATCCATCCTGGCGGTGACAAGATGTATCGAGATATAAGGAAAGTTTTCCATTGGACTAGTATGAAGAAGGATGTTGCGGAGTTTATGTCCCGATGTTTGACTTTCTAGCGAGTAAAAGCTGAACAGAGGAGACCTGGTGGATTTCTTCAGCCCATAAATATCCCACAATGGAAGTGGGAGAGCGTCTCTATGAACTTTATTGATGGGCTGCCCAAATCGAGGAAGGGCAACACCAGATATAGGTGATAGTAGACAGATTAACTAAGAGCGCTCATTTTATCCCCGTTAAGAGTAAGAGGACAACAGCTTGGCTATCATCGTATACCTTAGAGAGATCGTCTGACCTCATGGGGTACCTTCTAATATAGTTAGTCACCATGACCCCGTCTTCACGAGTGAGTTTTGAAGGAGTTTGCAAGAGGCACTAGGTACACAGTTACGACTGAGCACAGCTTACCACCCTCAGACCGATGGACAAACTGAGAGGGTCAATAGGGTTCTTAAGGATCTACTGAGACTGTGTATCCTAGACTTTGGAGGGACCTGGGAGTAGCATCTCCCACTCGTTGAGTTTGCCTACAATAATAGTTATCAGTCAAGCATAGGGATGGCACCCTTGGAGGCACTTTATGGATGACCTTGCAGATCACCGACATGTTGGTGGGAATCTACGGGTAGACTTCTACTTGGTTTGAGATGGTGAGAGAGACTTCTGAGAAGATAGACTTATTCGCAAATGGATGAAGGCGGCTCAAGAAAGGCAGAAGTCATATGTCGATAGAAGGAAGACTGACCTGGAGTTTAAGGTAGGAGATATGGTCATTTTCGTCAAGGTATCTCCTCTAAGGAACATTGTTCGCTTTGGCCCAGTAGGGAAGTTAGCATCGAGGTTTGTAGGGCTATTCCCCATAGTTGAGAGGATAGGCCAGATGGCCTATAGAGTTAGACTACTAGAGAGGCCAGCGGGAGTTCACGACCTGTTCTATGTTTTCCATTTAAGGAAATGTCTGCATGATTCAGCAGAGGTTGTTGAGCCAATTACGCTTGAGGATGTTGAAATTGAGAAGGAGGCGTTAGTTAGGAAAGTTCATACCCATATTCTTAGATCGAAAGTTAAAGACTACGCAACAAGGAGATCAAGTTAGTAAAGGTGCAAAGGGGAGAAGATCAAGACGATGCGACATGGGAACCAAAGACAAGATTCGCGCTTCTTACCTTTTTCTCTTTGAGAGTACATTTTTAATACCTTTCTAAGATTTTGAATTCAAATTTGTTTATCCTGTCGTTCGAATATCGATCCTTAGGATGAAGCCTATTGTTGGAAACATGTGTTTGAGAAATGTTATGTTTGATGGTAGCAAATGGATGCAAGTGTTTGCTAGTGGTTGCCAGTGGACACACACACATTAGGCACTAGATCGGCTCAAACACTTACATATTTCATATGGGTGTGTGTGCATTTTAATTTTCAATGGATGAAAATGGTTGAATCATCACATGGATGTTGCATTTTTGGTGAATGATTGTGCATACATATAGAATTTATACATGGCATAGACATTTATTGCATTAAGGAGGCCAATTGAATCAATTGACCGCTTGATTTTCGCATTAGTGTAGGGAATAATATACAAAATACCTTTTCATATGTTCATACAAAGCATTAGAAATTTTAAGGACAATGGTGCTATTGGTTGATGGACGAGTAGATAGGTGTAGGTAGTTGTTAAATAATAACATTCTTCTTAACTTGAAGATTTTAGGGACGAAATCCTTTAAGGAGGGGAGAACGTAACACCCCATAATTTAATACACCATAATTGTATAATCAAGATAATAAAATGAATATTAATTAGTAAAATATTCAGAACTAAGTAAAATAGACTTTATTGTTGTGTTCGTTACGAAATTATGGTTCAGATAGACTATTGGTTTTCGTAAATTGGATTAAGTATGAAGAAGATATGAGCTAACGAAGATTGAACTATTATAATATAATATATATATATATATATATATTAAATAAAGACAATTAAATTAAGAAAACAACGGTCACTGGGTGACCAATAGTACATGGGTCGACCCATGTTGAAGGTGGGTATGCCCACCTACATGCAGGGCATATTCCTGCACCAGAACCTGGACTGTTTTATACACTACATACATATGCTGGCTCATCTTGAGGTGTACGGTTTGATTTAATAACCTAATATCCTATGGTTTAGATTTATCCTAACTAATCTATAAACAAGCTAACAACCTCACCATTTTCTTACACATAAACATATCTTCATCTTGTTCCTCCTCCAAGCTATTTCTAAATAAAAAATAAGAAGATGTCGAGGTGCTATCAAAACGTATATTAAAGGGATAATTCTAGTTTTTCTACAACAACAATTTTAAGAGACCTTTTCTGGATCTAATTCAAATCATGTGAGTTCTTGTTATTTTTAGATCTGTTATTTAAAAAGTATTTTGACAGTAAATAATTTGGATCTGAAAAGTAACAGTGTTTATATGTTTATATGCTATTGTTTTACATTCAATTCTCAGTTATTACCTTTTTACATGAACATCCTTATTATCCCCTTTCTTGTCATAGTTTTATTTACAGTCTTATGCCTATTTATTCGGTCTATGTATTTCTAAATTGGATTTATATTTTCTCCTTTTCCTTTTATTTTGCACTAAGTCTTGGCCATCGAGTGCCTAGGCTATTTCCGTTAGAATTGCATAAAATTGGGTTAAATTGGAATAACTTGTAATAATAGTAAAAAGGAGAAATAGACATATTGGAATATGAGAACATTTGACAATATAATTGGGATAATATGCAAAACATGTTAATCTAAATAGGTTAAACTTAATTTAATATTAAGTAGAACATGTCATGAGGATCACATGTAATTAAGTAAAGCATGTAACTTAATCTATATACATCTGAGCAGGTACTTGTCTGCTTTGGGGGAAGGGTTGTTCATAAAATAACATTTATAGGAAATGTCATTTACAACCATGATTATTAATGAACTTAGACCTGCTAAGTTAAACCTTTTAATTAATAAGCTAACTGGTCCCACGTCTTGCTATTTATATTCGATTTAGGACTCTTAAAATCCTAGTTATTTGGGGGACCAAGCCTAGAGGGTGGCTTGTGTCAATTTTGTTGTTGTTTGGGACCCTTATCAGTCAGTATCCCTAATGGTATAATATCGGGGCCTCACACTACGTAGGGGTCAGGGCATGCTTTACTGATCTGGATTGTAAGAGGTTCAAAAACATGGAGGTCGGTACGGGCATGTTCCGGTGGAGTCATGAACGTGCATGGGTATGATAGAGGAACCTAAGACGCTGTAACATCAGCGAATAGGGTTGTCTCTGAAGTTGACGGATTAGTGACTGATATCCCCTACCCCGTTGTTGTCACAGGTTATTCGTGTCTGTAGGGAGTCGATCGCTGTTTGTAGTAATTAGGGTAAAACCTAAACATGTTATTCTAATAGTTGGTGTAGAAACTTGTTCTTGGTATATGAATGAGAAACTTACTTGATCTTTACCTTGCCTTGTTATCTCGTTTACTTCGTACTTGTATATTTTACTGTATTTTCATATCCCGTACTATTATATGTCTTGATACTTCTTATCTTATGATGAAAATCACTAGAACTTGCCCGACTTTATGTCTGACCTATTTTTTTCTCTTCTCTCTCTTCCTTTCCCTCCTCGGGTTCTCAAGGTAGTGGATTGCAGCAGTGACCGTGATTCTTTCTTTCATCTAGGACTTGGATTTCGTCTGACTCGATGTATTGTTTTGATTTCTACTCTATCATTGTTATGGCTTATGAGGAGGGATATGATTTTATGGTTTTGTACTCTGATGGTTTATGTATTCATGAGACACATATTTATGATTATGGTTTTTGGTATTTGAAAATGTAATGATGTGATGTTGCTTTTAATAATAATAAAAGTTTTTCTGTTGTATTTTATATTCTATCTTGTGAAATCAGTCTCTGTATTATTATTATTGTTCTTCATAGAACTTAATGCATCCTCATATGGTTGACATTAAATGACGTGGAGTGTCATAAAATTGCTGCGACTATGGCAACCAAAATGTCTTAGTAAAGTTTGTCCCCAGAGGACAGGACAGGGAGCTAGTGCGCCAGTGGCTCAGGTATAGTTCTTAGAGGCAGCTCCATCTAGTGATGGACAAGAAAAAAGTATAAAATTTGCATTAGACACTACAAAAAAACTACCCTATTTCAACTAGCTATTTGCAACTGGAGATACCTTATGGTTGAAATGATATTTAGCAACAGACTTTTCATAGCAGTTGCAATAGATGAGATTTAACAACAAACCCTTTCTGCCTGTTGCAAAAAACATATTTTTAGCAACTGGCAAAATCATACTTTTAGCAATTGCGCTTTCGTAACAGTTGCAACAAACATGTTATTTGCAACAACACTTCCAAATTAGTTGCAAAAAATTACCTTTAGCAACTATTTTTGCCACTTGCGATAATTGTATTTTTTACAATAAATCCAATTGAGAAAACATATATTAAAAAAAATCTCCAACTTTGGTAAACATAATTACTATTAAATACTAAAGTATAAAGTAATAAGTAATATATACTTATAATTTAATAAGTATTAAGTAGTAATAATTAATTAATACTTTAATATTTATCATGGTAAGTTATTAATAGTCTGTAAATTATATTTAACAACTATTAATTACATTTAATAATTAATAAATCTAATTAACAAGAAATAATAAATAATAAATAAAATATTCATAATAATTACTAAATAATTAACTATTAGTAATTACACAATAATTAGATTACAATTTAATATAGTTATTAATTGATAATAAAATTTAATTATTATAAAGTGAGATTTATAGTTATCAATTCTATAATTAATAATTATATTTGATATTTTTAAAATTTAAAAATTAAAAATTGAATATCTAAAATAAATTGAAATTGTAAATTATTGTTAGTATTTAACAATTTATTATGAGTTAATAACAAAGTATAGTTCATAACTTGCAGCAATAATGTACAAGTAAAACCATACAAATAATAATATGAACTTAATATGTAATAATTTATAATAATATGAACTTAATAAGTAATAGTTTATAATAATACATACTTAATAAAAATCAGTAATTGATAACTGATAATTAAAAATTAATGTTTGATGTATGATTTACCGTTAGTAAATTATTAATATTACCGAAGATTAATAATTTTTCCTACAGGTCGCCAAACCGAAGTTTTAGGGTGTCCCGCCAGTTCCCTTTCTAAATTTCACTTCCCGCTTTACTTTTCTCATGCCCTAAATTACCAAATTGTCCGCCCCTCTTCCAATTGCAGACTTTCACCTAAAAATATTGTCCTTTTTTCACTTTCACGAACCAATGTCAGCGTCAACTCCGGCCTCCTCGCCAGTAAAACATTGAACGCCTCGATAACGATGGCATGGTCACCAGATTCGCTATCATTAGAAGTGACCGTTGGCTTCGAAACAACAAATCGACCACCACTATAGATGAATTCATCGGTGATGCCAGCGAGAGGTGGATCGTGGTGCTTGAAAGCTACATTGTGGATGTCCTGTTAAGAAATATCATTGATGATACCAAGTTGTTTGTTGTATGGTTGGGTTGATGTACAGGCATTGACGCTGCGTTGTCTTCCAATTCATCCAAAACCCGACACCCAGGTTCGTTCATATTATCCAAGGCGATGTATGCAAATATTACTTCTTTGAAATCCAAAATTCATTTTAGTTTATTTGTCAGAGTAGCATACGAGTTTATTTATGAGTACCGAAAATCTACTACACACATATACCACTAAATAAAGAATTTAGCTTGAATATCTTATTTGCATATTTCATGCAATTGCAGAATCCATGCCATATAATTTTTACTGACTTACCATTTTGAATCTTTATGGTGTTTCAGATATAGTCAGTTTAAGAAGATAAGAGATAAGATTGATAAACATAATGGTGGCTTAGGTGTTAGTTGTGTCCTATTAGCAACATTAATAGGAGATTAAAGTAACTGGGGCACTAGTGTGAATCCCTTGTCTTAAAATTCAAAATTTAAGTGTTGGTTGTGCCCTGTTTATGATAATAAATACCCCAAACGGTTTGCTTCATCTTTGTTAATTTATTTACCAAGTTGATACAGAAACATTTGATTTTAAATTTTATACTACAGCTATGTTGATTTTTTTTTGGGTTATCTTACATTTTTTTTGGTTATCCTAATACTCCTCCTCCATTATTGCCATTAGCATCGAATGAATAAATAAAGGCAATCCCAGCAAAATCAAAAGCTTATTAACGTTTACCCTTCTTCATGTAATAGATACTAACTGTATAAGAAAAACAAGCTATAATATTATCAGTATTGTAGCAAGCTTTGTTCAGCATGCACATCATGCTCCATCTAAAACTTTTGCAGTGGTGAGTATGAACCTTGTTATGTTAAAATGAGAGCAACTATGGATGGATTTAGGATAAGAATTCTTGGAAGAGACATGTGATAATGCTGCACTTATGTTGAATTTGTTACAATTTGGTAAATGGAATTGTTGTTCTTTTATTTCATGCCTCGTTGCCTTCAAAATTTTATCTGTAAAGATTGCATTCAATATTAATGTTCACTTTATATGAAAACCAAACTTTGTATTGTTTTCAATAGGATATGTTAAAAATATTATCTTTTGACTTTTTAAATAGTAGTACACGTAGGATATTGTTTGGCTATGCGCATACATATTATATACTTCATTTTGGAGAACATAACATAGTCATATTTGCTTTCTATGGGCGGGCTTTCTTTTATTAAATATACAAAACATAACTAAGTTAGATTTTTGTCAACCTTAAATTTGAATTTTTACTGCACATGCATTTTGCAGGTGCAAAGGGATTACAAGGCAAATGTAATCTAATGTATATTGCCACCTTGAGATGTTAATATAAAAAATGTTTGGATGTCGACTAATATGGCCAAGATGATGAGTTTATATTGCCATTGCAGATACTATATGGAAGCGATTGTATGTGAATCTAATGTATATTGCCAATTTGAGATGTTAATATAAAAAATGTAATCTATTGATTTGATTTACATCCACTGGTAGACTTCAGTTGTTGCACTTCATAGTTGCATCCATTGGATTTTCATTTCATTCAAAATAAAAAAAATTGTGCATTCACAATTCATTTCATTTCATCTTTTTAATTACACTACATCTCAATGCTATGCTTACATTTTCAATTACATTTGCATTTCTTTCACTACAGTTAATCATGCGGCGTGTTACAAAGACCTTGAATATTGGTTTGGAAGAACTGTATGTGAATATTGGATGGCCTCTATATAGGAAATATAGGCATGCATTTAAAGCTTTTAAGGTGATTGTGATGAATCCAGACATTGCTCTTGTTGTCTTGAATGGAGTGACACCTGAGGTGAAGGATGTATTGATAAAGAATATTAAGAGGAGGATGACACCACAACCCCTAAAGATCAAGGCAGATATTGAGATGAAATGCTTCCAGTTTGATGGAGTTAAGCATATTAAGGTTATCTCTTAAATTTATTTTTCCCACTAAGAAAATTTTACAAACTTAAATGTAATGCTGATATAATAAACTTTGGAGATATGAAATCATTATGCTATTAATGAAGTTTAAATCAAAACGTAGGTTTAAAGTACGTGTGACTCAGAGTTTTTTCCTTTTTCTCCAATGCAGTTAAACCTTTAATGTACATTGGTTTTTATGATTGATTTGTTTTGTTTTTCCAGGAAGCAATGAAGAAAGCAAAGGCTATGGGGAATAATGACTGCCCGATCAAAATTAAGCTTTTTGCGCCACCATGCACTCTATGTTCTTACCACGTAGAAACTTGATAAGGAACAAAGCATAAAGTTCTAGCCAATGCGATTATGATTTGCATTGAAACTATTGATAGCCACAAAGGGAAACTACTAGTGAAAGAAGCACCTAGAGCAGTGAGTGAAAGAGATGATAAGCTATTTGCAGAGCACATGGCTAAACTTTCTAGTCATGATTATATTCTGGTTCTATGGATCACGATAAGGGTAATATTTTTTCTTAGATTATTTTTGTATCATTGGATTCTTTTTGTATGAATTTTGACTACTTCCATCTGGGTATACCCACTTAGTTATGTGTTGAATTATTTTGGAGTCTTCAGAGAAGTTTGGACATTGTCACGCCATTATTTATTTATTAGCTGGTCTTTATTCAACATAGACATGCCATATTAGTTAGCTGTAAATTTTATCATCTATCCAGTTACCATATTAATTGTTATTTGCTATTGATTGTTTCAATTTTGTGAAGTTACATGTTTATCTTGCATTTTTCTCGCATATGTTTACTGGATCTTGTAACACCCCGAATTTCGGGTAATGCTAAAATTCACTAATTGCAGAATAAATAATCTCAGATGTGAGAATTGGGGGAAACGGGCTGCGTCATTGCGTTCGTCTCGGAAAAATACGCGAAATAGAGTCCGAGTTTTCGAGAATCGGAGTCCGTATGGCCCGGTTATGGCCCAATGAAGTTTATAGAAAATTCAAAGTTCAAAACAGATTTAAAAATTCAGGTTCAAATTTCGAAACATGCAGAAATGGGGCTAGGCGGGAAAAATCCCGCCCAGCCTGGTCGACATGGCTGTCGACAGGGCAGTCGACTTGCCTGTCGACATGCCTGTCGACTTGGCTGTCGACAGGGCTGTCGACTTGCCCTGTCGGCCGATGCTGGCCTGGTGCACCTAGTTGAGTTTGGGTTAGGCTTTGGGGCTAGTTTCTGGAAACTTCCTAAATCTGACGGACCTAATCTAACGTAGGGTTAATCCTATGGTCTAAAACACACCCTAATCCTATAAATACACCCTAATGCAAGCCTAATCCCTACTAAAAATAGAAATGATGCCATCATGCCGCCAAAATCAAACTTGAGAGGAGCCTCCACTAGTTTATGAAGAAGGTTGCAAGCTAATCAACCTCTAATCATCATCTCCTTCTTGTATAGCAACTAGTTCTACTTCATAAGTTTGCTAATCTTGGTTTTGGTGAGTTTCTATCACTTTAATAACCAATTGCTAAATTAAGTAGATGAGATATGATGAGATCATGCGGTTTTGTATTCGGATTTGTGGGTTTTAAGTCATATGATATGATGTTGGCTTGCTAATCTATGTTTAATGTTAACCCTATGTTCATGCAAGCTAAGTATGTGGGTTTATGCAAGTTAAGTATATGGGTTTATGCAAGTTAGGTGGTGGATTTTATGCATGCTAAGTATTTGATTTTATGCATGCTAAGTATTTGATTTTATGCATGCTAAGTGTTTGGTTTTATGCATGCTAGGTATTTGATTTTATGCATGCTAAGTGTTTGGTTTTATGCATACATTATGACATGCAAGTTTACCCTTTTTAAATAAGATGCATACATATGCAAGATGACACCTTTGTATGCTATGCATACATATGCATGTTTACCCTATTATGATGCAAGTTCATATGCAAGTTTGTCTCTTTTTATGATATGCATAACATATGCGAGTTTGCCTCTATGTATGACATGTTATGCAAGTTCACATGCAAGTTTATGTGCAAGTTCACATGCAAGTTTATGTGCAAGTTCATGTGCAAGTTTATGTGCAAGTACATATGCAAGTTTGTCTCTTTTATGGTATGCATAAGGCAAGTTTGGGTTAAATGCTAGTTGGGTTTAATGTATGTTCATATATGCAAGTTGACACCTTTTGAACCCATGATAAAGCTATATGCTATGTTGGTTAAACCCATGACATTTGTGATGAATCTTCCCTTTTATTATGTCATGTTATGAAAACGAATTACGTGGGGAACGATGGGGTTAAGGTGCATGTTAATAAAATGATGTGAAATAGGTATGATTAAGCATACCACAAATTAAATGGACATAATTGGGAATTTACCTATTGAGTTAGGTCTACCCATATTATGGAGTTGGGAATTTACCTATTAAGTTAGGTCTACCCATACTATGGAGTTGGGAATTTACCTATTGAGTTAGGTCTACCCATATTCTTAAAAATGTGTAATTAATTAGGGATAATTAATACAAATTATGGGGGGGTGATTGATTAAGTGTAATTAATCAACTAAGACACGAGGTTGGACCCTTTTGTAGCGGAAGTCTGCCCGGAACCGACCGGCTATCCAGCAGCTACAAATGATTGGCCCAATGTGGGAGGTCTTAGTCATAAGTTAAATACGTGATTAAAGTAAAGACACGAGGTTAGGCCCTTTTTATGACGTAAGGCTGCCTGGACCCAACCGGCATATCCAGCAGTCATAAGAGATGGTCTAATGTGAGAGGTCTTTATGAGGTCATGATCTTAATTAATTAATTAAGAAACACTTAACCATGTTAGCATGTAGAGGGACATGAGGGGTTAAGTGGGTGCCTTGGGTGGCATGAGGAATCTAGTGGGTTGCCTTGGGTGGCAATAGACAATACGATTAGAATACTTAACCAAAGTGGAACATGTAATTAAACATGGGTAAAGGGTTAAGTAAGTGCTTTGGGTGGCATGTGGAAATCTAGTGGGTGCCTTAAGTGGCAATTGAAATATGATTAGATAACTTAACCAAACCTTAACATGTAGGTGGGCATGATTATAAAAGGGGTTAAGTGGGATACACTAGATAAAATAACAAGCTTAGGTGGTAGCTTGTGGGGGCCCATTTCAACCAATATCCCAAACGTATCTTAGTGGGCTCGACTCTAGTCGAGTGACGGGACACGCATATTGGGCTTGACTATAAGAGGCCAAAACGGGTTAGCGGTGGCAACGCGAGTCCAACGGGTTTCATCTGCGTGTGTGGACCCGGGATGGTAGGTAAGACGTTGTTGCATCGTGTAGATATAACCCGTGCACCATTTGTTGTATCAGGCTAGCCACTTTGGGGAGTGATACACCCCATTGTGGGGCCAGCACAGATATCTACGTAGGGAGCCGATCGCTTGGGAGTAGTGGGTACACCTAGTGAAGATAGGGGCAGACGGCACCTAGGTAGTCAGCTAGGAGTACAAGAAACTACTGGGTAAAATTACTAAGTACACTTAGTGGGATCAACCTTTAAGTAGGAATTACCCTTGGGTGGGTAGAACTGGTGTGGTGCAGTGTAGGAATTACCCTTGGGTGGGTAGATCTGGGGTGGTGAAATCTAGGAATTATCCTTGAGTGGAAAAATGCGTCTTTACGGTTATCTCAATTTATCCTAAGTCTACCAAGCTGCTTAGTGTAGCCATTCATCCCCAGACGTTACCGTATATCAAGCTTATGCCTTCTCTGGTTACTTTAATGATTGTATTGTTAAAGTTATAGGACTCGCTCAGACTTATGTCTGACCCCGTTGTTTTTATCTTTTTTCCCAACCCTCAGGTTATCAGAGTGGGCCCAGTACGAGTGGGCTTTGATCAGGCTGCTTTATTCTCTTTTGGAGCTTGGACCATAGATGTAGAGCTCAGCTTACCCTTTCTTTTATGGCTATCAGTTCATGTATTGGGATTATGTACTTTTATTTATCAGGATGGATATTTTGTACTTGACTCTTATTATGGTTTTGTGATGTAACCAAACATGTTTTACTTTCCGCTGCAATGAAATGATGTTTTAAAAGTTTCAAGTATTACTTATATCTGTCTTGTTGTAATTTTTCTGTTCTATATTCACTTAAAATACTCCACCGATGTTATGGCATTCCCTTAGCGAGTGACCGTAGCGGGTGTGGGGTGTTACAGATCTTCTGTATTATATTGCATAAAGTATTATCATATCTATTTACCTACTAATGGTACTCATCTTCTGTATTGATCCATTGATTTATTTTAATATTTCTCTAATGAAATTAATTTGGAGAAACACTAGTTATAAAATCATATTTTAGTTAAAAATTGTTGCTGATATAGCACGTAGCCATGGACCGTGAAGCTTTTTCTACAATGGCCAAATTCAGATATGTGCACCATTCAAGAGGCTATTGGTACAACTGTGGGTTGACACAAAAACTTCATTTCGCTATAGTAGTATGTGCATTTTTAGCTTTATGGTTTCGTGTTGTACTGTATTTTGGAATCGTCACTACAGTATGCGTTTAGATTATGTGTATGTATTACATTTTTTAATATTGTAGAACTTTGAATGTAGCTTTAACTAACCTTTTGAAATGTTTGTTAGAATTTAATGATTTTGATTTTATCTTGTTTGTCTATTGGAAATGTATGTTTACTTATTTCTTAGTAATATATGCTTTCATTATTATATTATTAAATGCAGATGATGGTGGATTATAGTAGACAAATGGGTTTTTTGAATTTTGCCATGGGAATGTAGTGTTGTAAATAATCTAATTGAAATTGTCCTAAACAGTTGTAGTTGATTAGTTTGCAACTGTCAGAAATACTTGTAGTATCTCACTTTTCAAACGTCTATTCCAGGTTTGCAATAGGCATTTGTTGTTGCAGAAGGATCTATTGCAACAAAAAAGACTAGTTGCAAAAAAGTCTGCCACAACATATTATTGCAACTGGCAATAACAGTTGTGAAAGGCGATCGACCTATTGTAGTTTTGGTTATCTAGAAAGGAGTGGGTCTGTTGCAATTTGCTTACTGTAATAGAAATTGCCAGTTGCGAAAAGCCTTTTTTGTTGTAGTGCTAGAAGGTTTGATTTCTATTTCCAACTTCCCCATTCATACCCTCTTTGACTTAGGAGCATCTTACTCCTCTATCTCTAGTTCTTTGTTCAATGGTTTTCACTTAGACATTTCGTTAGTCACTTATCGTGTAGTTATTTCAAACTGCATAGGTGGTTTTACACATTTGTCTATGATTTTTAGTGGTTTGCAATTTTTGATATTAGGTGTTGAGTTTTATCTTGATGCTTAAGTATTAGGATTCTCGATGGGATTATCCTAGGAATGGATTGGCTAGCTATATATAAGTATGTTTTGAACTTCAAGAGGACGGTCGTTCGATTAGGAACATGTAGTAGTCAGACCCTTGGGATTACTTACGACCAGCGGGGATCAGTCATGTTCAGCTTTCTTTAATCCCTAGATTCGTCTATCAAAGATAATGAATCAGTACCATTATTGCATAAGCTTTGGATATATTTGAGGAGGTGGAAGGACTACCTCCCAAGAGAGAGATTTATCTTTGGATATATTTTTGTGAGAATGCCAAGCCCGTAGCATTCCCATATGGCATATGGATCCAAGGGGACGGAGAGAGATGAGTAAGCAAGTGGATGAACTGTTAGAGAAGGGATTCATAAGGCAGAGTATCACTAAGTAGAAACATAAATGTCTTTGCTACAAAGGCGCATGGTTCCCATCGACTTTGTGCAAATTATAGAGAATTGAATAAGCTCATGAAAAATAATTGTTACCAATTTTGTCGGATAGATGATTTGTTTGACAATTTGGTTGACACGTCGGTATTCTCTCAGTTAGATTTAGCTACTGGTTTTCATTAGCTCAGGGTAGTGGGTGATAGCATTAACATGACAGGCTTTCGGACACCTAATAGATTTTTTTGAGTGGTTGGTTACGCCTTTGGGGCTAACCAAAGATCAAGATTGAAAGGCACCTAAGAATGATGTAGAGGTGAGGTGCTTTCTAGGCACTGCTAATTTTCTTTACCAAGAAGAATTTTGTATTTGTGTAGGGCATAGATTGTGAGGATTCCTTCATAAGACTCATGAAGCCTCTTACCATTGCACTAGTGTTGACGCTTCTAGATCTAAGATGTTTACAGTATACACTGATGCATGTGGGATAGGCTTGGGTGCAACATTGATGTAGGAAGGTATGGTAGTACGCTATGGTAGTAGGCAGCATTAGACTCACGAGAGGAACTACTCTATCCACGATTTAGATTTAGCCGCAATCATTTTGCAATCATGTCATGAAGGTGTTATCGACTTGGTGCAAGCTCTACACAGATCATAAGTCGTTGAAGTATATGTTTTCACAGAAGGGTTTGAATCTGAGGCAACAACGTTGGATGGAATTCTTGGCATCATATGATTTTGATATAGCTTATACCTCTAGTAAGGGGAATATGGCTGTGGATGCCTTGAGTAGGAAGAGTGCATCCTTGAATCCTCTATTTATAGAGTGAAAGATCTTGGAGTACATTTCTTCTTTTGATTTTAGACCCTTTATGTATTACACCCTTCGATTATTTGCATCTTTAGAGATTCGACCTACTTAAATGGAGTAGACTGGCTTAAGGCAGCGAGAGGATCCCAAGCTAGTAGATATTTTTGATCAGTTTGATAAAGGAGAAGACGTTTGGCATCTCCAACAATATTCTATTGATGGTAAATGTTGGATGCGGGAGATGGAACACATTTTGTCCCACGCACTGGTGATTTGGTGAGTGTTGTATTAGATTATGCTCACCACTCGAGGATGACCATCCATCCCAAGGGTGATAAAATGTATAAGGAGATGAAGAGAGTATTTTATTGGAGTAGGATAAAGAAGGAAGCCGCTGAGTATGTGGTGAAGTGCTTGGTTAGAAAAAGGGTTATGGATGAGTAGTGGAGCTTTGATGGATTGCTCCAACTATTAGATATGACACAGTGGAAGTGAGAGAGATTGTCTATGGATTTTTTAGATAGTTTTCCCCAATCCAAAAAGGGAAACACTAATATTTCGGTTGTAGTAGACTAACTAACGAAGAGCACCCATTTCATTCAAGTTAAGGACAAGATGACAGCAGCTTGGTTGGCTTCCTTATACATCAGAGAGATTGTTCGGCTCCATAGTATACCTTCCATCATAGTAAGCGACAAAAATCTAATCATTAAAATTGATTTTTAGAAGAGCCTATAGGTGGCACTAGGGACTCATCTTAGGTTGAGTACCCCTATCACCCTTAGACCAGTAGACATACTGAAAGGGTAAATAGATTCACTGAGGATTTATTGAGGTTATTCAACTTGGATTTTGGAGGTAGATCGTAGGAGCATCTACTTTTGATAGAGTTTGCCTACAATAATAACTTCCAGACAAGTATAGAAATAGCTCCTTTTAAGGCACTTTACGGATGACTATGTAGAGTGCCTTCATCTTGGTGGGAGAAGATGGATATGATGTTACTTGGACCAGATATGGCTAGGGAAACCACAAATAAAATTAAGCTAATAAGAAAGAGGACAAAGACGACCCAAGATAGATAGAAATCTTATGCAGACAAGAGGAGGAAAGACTTAGAGTTCAAGGTAGGAGACTTGACTTTTGTCAAGGTGCCAACTCTGAGGAAAGTGGTAAGGTTTAGTTCGTTTGCTAAGCTTTCTTCCAGATATGTAGGACAATTCCGCATTATGGATAGAGTAGGGAGGATGTCATATAGGATGAGACTTCCTGAGAGACTCGTGGGAGTTCACGATGTATTTCATGTCTCGCACTTGAGGAAATACCTACATGATTTAGCTAAGGTAGTTGAGCCCACTTAGCTTGAGAAGTTGGAGATTGAGTGTGATACATCATTGCAAATAGTACCTACTCAGATATTGGAGCATGAGGTGAAGCATTAAAGTAATAAGGAAGTGAAGATAGTAAAGGTTCAATGGGGACAAAGCATTGAGGATGTGATGCAGAAAGCTGAAGAGAAGATACACATTTCCTATCCTTTCCTTTTCGATCCTGCATTTGAATTTTCTTTCCATTGTTAGCTTTTCCTTTGAATAGGTTCTATCTTTCGTATCCTTTAAATTAGCAGATCTTAGGATATAACTTACGGATGATAGGATCTGTTGTAAACATGTTAATAGAACATGTTATGTATGATGTATGCAAATGGTTGCAAGTATTTTCTAGTGGATGCAAATTGATGCATATGCATACACCAGGTACTATTAGAGAACTACAAATAAGGACACTAAGCATATGCATATGGATGTGTGTGCATTTTTACTTTATTTTCTTGATTGATAAATGAATGAGTATCATACGATTGTTGCATATGTATGATTTTCTGGCATGCATACAGGACTATCTGTCAGTACTAGGATTTTTGCATACATTTGGATGCATGGCACAAACAAACTTGCATAAAAAGAGGTTAACTGAATCAGTAGACAGCCTAATCTTTTGCACTAGTTAGGAACATATACACTTCACTATTGTACAATCACATAAAATTCATTATAAAACTTAAGGATAATGGATGCAATGGTTGAGGATTGAGTAGATGGATGTAGTTATTGGTTGTATTTACTTAATCATTCTTCTATCCGTGGATTTTTCGGGGGGAAATCCTTAATGAGGGAAGAATATAATAACTCTAAAATTTAATGATAATTAATTAAAGTGTTAATTAATAAAATAATAGGTTTGTGAAATTGTTAAAATTTAGCTACGGGAGTTGCACAATAGAGTCCGCAACAATTTTCTACTCAATTTTCATATATAACTTCTCAAAATCCGAGTTGGTATGCAAAAGATATGAAAGAAACAAGTTATAAGAATAAATCAGAAATTTCAAATAAAAGAGAATAAATAAATATACACCACAGATTGACCCAACCTAGAATAGGTCGAATTGTAGGTCAACCGGACCATGGATAGGTCAACTTGTAGGTCAACCTTTGCGAGGTCAAGGGTCGACCCGCATCTTGTAGCTGGATGTTGCTTTGTTCTGGTATGAGGTGAACTAAATCTGATCTAATTTTTAGGTGACATAGTCGATTTCTGGATGTCCAATTGTAAACTTGAGGGTTGTGATCAAACCTATGAAATTTAAGGACCAGTTTAAAACTTAATCTCCAACGACCTATGATCCCTAAGTTACACTATACATAGACCTCTAGTCCAAGGCATTTCCCTCACACTCGAATTTCTCTTATTAGGTTCGTTGCCGGAGTCTGGACCCTAACAATTAAATGTTTTCGAAAGGAGAATCTTCTAAATAAACATATTATATGCCATGGGACGGGATCTACAAAGGCCATGGAGGAAAGCTTAGGACTACGGGAGAGTGGGTAGTTATTCAGACTTTTGATAATTTAGAAAAATAAGGTTTACAATAGTCTTATATTTTTCTATAGTTTTTCTTGTGGTTTTCTTACAGTTTTTCCTTAGAGATTTTAATAGATTTTTTATATGTTAGTATTTCTGTAAGTTATTTTTTTACAATTCATTTTTTATAAGTATTCCTCTGTCTCTTCTTACAGTTTTCTTTTTATTTAAGTTATGCAAGATAGTTTTGCAGTCTTTTTCCATTTATCAGTAATTCTTGCCTATCAGCTATTTATAGTTTCTGCAATATTTAAGTTTATGCCTAAAACATACCGAGAACTGTAAATGTTAGCTTATTAATGATTGATTTAATCTTATTTTTGCATGCGGAAAATAGAATTAAAAGTAATAATTATGCGGACGCAGATTAAAAAGAAAAGAAATAAATTTACCGAAAAGTGTGCATAAATTATAGACTTTTAATTAAAAAGAAATTAGACTAGATTAGGAAAGCTAATGGAGATTTATAATAAATTATAACATGGTTTGTAATTTGAAAAGAACAGAGAATATACATAATATTATGATAACTGTATGGACATGTTAATGAATCACAATAGGAAAATTTGAGATACTTGCAACTAGAATTATAACATGGAGGTTGTAATTGAGAATGATAACAAAATGGATTGTTATAATTAAAAACTTAGATCTGGGACTAAGTTTAATAAGATGTAACAGTAATGGTCTATTCTAGCAACGAATGATGATTAAGGAAAATAAGTTACGAATAAAATGTAAGAAGTATGTAGTGGTTCATTCAAGTAGCAAGTGCTGATTAGGGAAAATAAGTGATTTATAAATAAGACCTAGAATAAGGGGGATTGGTGAGGGGCACAAATTAGAATATTTGTTTGATAGGACTCATACCGGTAGCATTCTCTTTCTAGTTTATTATTGATGGTCTTACAATAGGTACTGGTGGAGTTGGGCAAGCTTATGTTGATTTGGGTAAGTAAGGGGTCAACAAAGATAAAGTCATATGTGGGTGCGTTTCAACGGTGTGTGAGCATACAGAAACATTGACAAGGGATAATAAGTCATAATTGCATCCAAAAAGCAATTAGTTATTTCTTTACTAATGGATTTTGGATAAGATAAAGCCTTCGGTCCCTATTGACATTTTTACCATAAAGATGGTAGACCAGTAGGATTATGCCGATTGACGGGTAGTATTAGAAAATAATCCTAATCATATTTATTATGTTCGCTAATTGAATAAATGTAAACAATTGAACAATCGTTACTTGTATATCCCAAATATGCTTTCTTGTATAATTTTCTAGTATATTTATCTTCTATAGTAGGGCATGAACACTTACCATATATGACATTAGAAATTTTATTGAGTCTATATCTTTATATTACTCAATCATGTAAGTAATTACATCATTCACTGGACTTTATGTCTAACCACTCACTTCTTATTTTTTTCACCACTAGGCTCGCATGGCTAAGGTTGTTAATTTAGATTTACTAGAGGATCATTCTTGGAGTTCATCTAGCTGCTAATAAATTCATCTTCTAGTTTTACTTCTTACTGTATAGTGTTGGCTAGCTGTACCTTTGGCTTTTGAGGAATTATTATGTTATCGTAATTTGATTTGTGTCTAAGGTTTTTATTTTCGTAAGGCACATGGTAGTTTTATGGCTTGTGACTTAAATGAATAATTGGTTTTGAAATAAAAGTTATGTTTCAGTTTAAAAATGTTTTTTGGTGTATTTATTATTTTATTTGTTGTGAATCTTAGTCTCCGTGATACATGTCTTTATATCTACAATGCTCTACATTTCTTAGCGTAAGCCTATTTTTGGGAATGTTAAGGGATGTGGGGTGTAGCAGATGGTTTTGATCTAACAAAATAAGATTTTATTTTGAGGCATGATGGGAGTTGAGTTAAGCGACGATTGTTGTAAGTGATAAATAATAATTTGTTTTTTAGGTGGAAATGATCCTTTGACAATGGATATTTCACAGATTGGGGAAGAGGAGTTAGAAATTTTTTATGATTTTATATTATTCTAGCGCTAGCAAGTAAATAGTATGTAAATTAGATGGCATGATATATAGGATTCTAGAAACAAATCCCGCTTAGTAGTATCTAATACTAAAAAGCAACAATTTTAGTAGGTCAATGAAGCAGTTGCATTTAGTGTTCAAACGCTTCTGTATAATGCAATTAAATGGACAATTTCTTGTAGTTGTCTAATATAATTAATAGAAACTTATTATAATGCATTATAAAACACATGTTTTGACCTATATAAGTCGACAGGCCTTTGGCTTGGTCAACCCTAGCGGTTGACCGCCCAAGGGAGACGATTAACCCATACATAGGTCAAAACCATGTTTGCATGGTGAGTTAAAAAAATGGATTTACTCTATTATATATCGAAGGAATCACACTAATGCATACCTATATAAATAAATGTGTATGGCTACCCTCCGAACTCATTTTATTCTGAATGGGCACAGAAGCCCTGTCACTTTTCTTCCTCCTCTAAGACTTCTAAAATTTTATAATATAGATTTAGGCTTTACATTATCAAGGAAGAAGATTGTAGATCAAGGATGAGGTTTACATTAGAAGGTCTTTCAAACGAGGTAAGATTCCAGATATGGTTTTATATTTAGATAATTTAGACCCAAATTTGTAGATCTGTATGTATTTCAATTTGTGATTCCAAATAGGGATAACAAAGGAAAGGATATATATTAGGACTGGATTTGGATTAGATCTGGAAGTTTAGTGTGCTTTATAAGGTGAGTGGATTAGATTATATATCTTTTCCTATAATTATATATTATATCATTAGATTCCATTTAAGTTATCTGATAAGAATTATTATGTTAATTATAAAAATTGTTTCATTTGAAGTTATTTATACTAAATTATAAGTTAAAGGTTATTTGTACTTATGTGCAAAAAAGATTTGAGTGGATATAAAATGAATCTATATGTAAATCTAGACTTAAAAGTAAAAGACATGGCGTAAGCTTTAATAAGAAGATAATTTACAGTATTATGTTGAATTTATGAAATGAAACAAAATAAAGTTACTTATAACCTAATGTGGGAAACTAGTATTATTTTGGTTGGTATAGAAGAATGGATTACCATATCCCTATTTGAAAAGGATGCGAGGAACCTAATTACAAGGACAGAATTGTAATCTAGAAAGAAAGAGGATAAGTACCTAATAGAGGTAGCTATTGTATTTTGTAGTACTAACCAAAAGAAAAAAGAAAGGATGTCTTTTAATTATAAATCATTGCACAAACCTTATTTTTTAGTAAATATGGAAATATATTTCAGTAAAATCCAACTGCCAACCCTCTAAAATATGGTCAGCCCTAGAAAGGTAATATTAAGTGAAGTAGAAAACATAACAGTCAAATATAGAGATAAAAGAAAAGGTCGTAATCGAGTCTAATACTTGGAAAACTAGAAAAAAACACAAATCAAGAAAGTAAAAGATGTAAAAATAGATAAAAATAAAAGAAAGGGATCAATATCTATCTTTAAGATATGTAAATAAAGAAAAAAGAATGGTGCTATTATGATAAGTAGCTCATGATAGATATGTGCAGACTTCACAAATAGTAACTATAATGAAAAAGTAATGAATCTAAAAGGATTAAAAATATCGAAATAATACAAAACAATATGGTTGAGGCCTATCCCGATATTGAACTAGACATTCATCGGTGCGGGAGACAAATGACCTATAGTAATAGCTTATTTAGGGCTTAACCGAACGATGAATTAAAATTCATAGGCACAGGAAATAAGAGACCTACAATAGCACAACAAAGTAAACAAGAGTAACAAAAAAAAATGCAAAAAATAAAGAGCTATGCGTAGGGTCTAATAAAGAATGAAAATACGTTTGTAGCCTTATAAGATGCATTTAAAAGCAGTCTAATTAAAGGAATATAGATATAGGCAGTCATGTGCAGGCTATCACAGATCCTCTTGAATATTGGGATGCCTATCCAAATAGATTTGAGATCATTACCAAATTAAGAAATAAGTAACCTCATTTAGGGCTCGTACTAATGGGACCATTCATCAAGCACCAACATTGGAAATAAGAGATTTAATACAGGACTAGAGTGGTAAGCCCATCCTAATTGATTCACAGGAAATACCGGAGTAGGAAACAAGTGACTACATTTTGGGTCCTATCCTAACATGATTGTTCAACAAATACCAAAGCAGGAAATAAGTGACTTCTAATAGGACATGAAAAGGATAACTCGAGATAACCCTTGGATATAGGCTTAGAGAGGCAAGGTCTATAAGTGTTCATCAAAGGGGCATTGCCTTGACTGCTTTATGCAGTCTAAAAGTCGATGGATGGCAATGTAATCATGCGAACCACTGTCAGCGGCGCATAGTTGTAGGGAAACCCAAAAAGATAGTAGTCGCATGAGTATACGTCATCATCGATCGGTAGCAGGAACGGGGAAGGACTTGTGTTACACCTCTATAACCAAGGCGATATTTCGCTTTCAAGATGCTTGGAATGGGGTATTGCAACGCCACGTAGTTTTTTAGACTGTTTGTTTAGGATAAGGCTAATAACCCATTACATATACCTTCCAAGTAGAGAGGGATGGCTGCGTGAAACCTGGCCGAGGCAGTAGGTACAATCTGTAGTTACAGTAAATCCCTAACTATAGAGTTGGCGTTAAGGCCTTTTATGAGCAAAATTCAAAAGTATAGGTAGAAAGGCATGTGTATGTCCACTATGTAGGTATAATGAGGCAATGCATTATGGATATACGTAATGTAAGCATAGAGAGGCAGTTGCGGATGTAGTTTACACATTCTTGTAGCAGATGACGGAACATCTATAGTGTAGGCAATCATGTGCAATCCACTATAGATTTAATTTCGACGCTTTTGTAGTGAGATTTTGGAATCCTAGCAAGGAGGATACATAAGACACTTTGGGTCGTATCTAGGACCGAAGCGGTTTGAGGGTATACTACTGCATGTATAGATGAGTATTGTTTATTAGGTTAAGTCTACTGAGGAGTAGATGAATGCAACTTATGCTCAAAGTTGAGAGTTTAATAATCTTATTAAACCTAAATAAATAAAAATGGTAATAAAACTGTATACGTAGGGCTGTATTTAAAAGTAGATAATTAACAGTCACCAGAACATTAGTTTTGACCCCCTCCTCAAAAAAATCTTCATGTTAGATAGAAAGAAAAGTTTGTTTAACCTAGAGACTCTTGTTTAGAAAGTGTCAATGTTTTGATGAGTATTTATTTATGATTATATTTTAGAATACTTCCAATGTGATTTATTTACTTAATCTCTGATATTTTTGTCCTTGTTTATTTACAGGATACCAAACAAATTACTCATGCTTTGGTGGACTTAGATTTTAGATTTTTGCGAAAATATGGGCCCACTGGGGTATAGGTTGTTATAGGCTTTTCATATCCTCGTCAGAGCCATGGCTACGAGTTAGGCCCGTAATGAGCCATAGCTCTGGTATGGGGCTGAATCATCATACATCATTGAATTGACTTGAATCTAGGAAGTCACACAAGGGTGAACCAAATGTAACCATGTATATTTTAACAATCAGATATTAAAAGTATTTTACTTAAATATCGATCATTAACTAATTAATTGATGATTCCAAAATGATATTTTTCACAAACGATCGAACTAGGACCAAGGACCTGTTCCATTGAGTCTGAATTGATTGTTACATGAAGAATAGATATATGGATCTTATATTCCGAGTTCAGACCAACTGGTGGTCAAAGCAATCTCGAAATATGTGTAAATTATTATTCTAAGAACATAATGTCAGATCACGACTACACTTATATCTTTGGAATTATAGTAGTGATTTGTTGCACGCCGTAAAGCTTCATAGCGATTGGATGTACCATTTGATCGTGTATAAATAAAATACGTGTCCTTTCTGGAACAAACTATAAATGTATCATTTGAATTTAAAGGCTAACTTCTATATACAATCGAATTACGTCTCATAACTAGTCTCATTGTTTTCATATGGTCTTTTTATATATGAATCAGCAAGCAGCACGACTCGATTGGAGTTAACATTTTTTCATGCCTTATTTGTGAATTAAATATTATTACTATCCAAAATGGGAGATTATGATTGGCTCACCACTGTTTCTCTCTCTCCCCCACAACCCAGTACTGTTCTATTCATGGTTAAAACCCATGACCACCAGAAAATTTAAATTAGGGTTTTGATTATGTTAGGATTTTGGGGAAGCAGAGCCTGTGAGACCGGTGCATCGGATTTCTTGCTAGAAGGAGCATCTCTGACTGGAACATGGTGGCATGCGATGGGTTAATAGGAGATTTGACATGTTTAGTAGCTTACTGGCCTGATAGGCATGATGTTAGGGTGCATGTGAATGGGATACGACAAGGTCGATAAGGAGTAACCTGCATAAACGAATGATTTGGTGAAGACAACAATCGATTTAATCAACCAAAGGGGGAGAAATCCTTGTTTGAAATTTAGAGGTTTGGGATTGCTGTGTACTGGAATGGCACACAAGTATAAAAGGAGGGATAAGGATTGGGGGTTGATTATGAGGTAACTAGATAATTAGTGGCTAATTAAGTTAGTTTATTATTCAATTAATCATTGAAACTTATAAATGTGATATCTTTTGTATATGAGGTCGAATTTGGATTTCGTTTCTTACATTGGTGTCATACAGGTGAGCTCTACGTTTTGGAACAAGTTTGAACTAATTTGGTTGAGGTGAGTGATATTGTATCTCACTGAACTGTATTTGTTCGCATAGTATAAGTTTGATGCATTAAACTTATTTATAATTATAGAACAGAATAGTTAGGATAATTGAACATAGTAAATAATTAATAGAAAGATTAATAAGAGATTTATTGGTTTCAACCATGATTATCACATTTTACTTATTTACATGTCATTATGTGCTATTTACCCATTTACGCACTATCTTGACCTTACTGTTAGATTTAGGTTGTTCGAACACTTTTTTCGCTTTGATTGATACAAATAGGTTCTATTTGATTTATAATTGCTATTAGGGATGCTCGTATTTAGTTTAGGAATTTGTATGACTATTGGTTGCATGGTTAAATTGTTTGCTTAGTTTAGCTTAAACTTTGTTTATAAGCGATCTAGTATTAGGATATCTCATTCTTTAGAATTTGGGGTGCTTATCGATCAAATGCGCATGTGGGTGTATAGTGATAGAGTGCACAAGGATGATAACTCGAACAGATGAGATAAATCTTAAAGGATCTTCAAGGCACATGGATGGATTCGACAACGAAGCAATATTGGAGCTTGACAACGGATTTAAAGATGGAGCGAATCTGGGGTTTGGTAGTCGATCCGAAGACGGAGGATGGACTCGACGACATGGTTGATTTCACAAGGAATGTAGGACCTTTTCCTTCGATGTATATTTAACCAATTTTCGTTAAATATGTGATCCGGGTAGTTTCTATTGAGTACTACAGAATGGTCGATATCAACAACTATTGTTATTGGCCACTCTGGCCAATTTGACATGGATGATGGGAAAATTCTGAAAAGTAGGATATGATGGTTCGTTCGATAATTGGTTGAACATGGTGGCTCTTTGATTGGTGGTTATGGCTTGAGGCTACTATAACGGATGATTTTTCCCTGAAATGCAAAGTAGGGCGATAGGATTATCGGAGAAGTGTCCTGATGACATTGACATTCTACGACTGACGATGAGTCTAGAATGATCCCTAAACTGTAGTGGCTTGGAGGAAAGTGATAAGAACAATCCATGATGGACTCTATTACAGGGAAAACTTATGCTAAAGGACTCGTAATATTTGTAGCTTTCATATGTATTGATAGAGTGGGGGTACTTTTACGATGATCATTGGGTAACAATGGCCCTTGGAGCGATGATGGCTTCTAGATTCGGTTTCCCTTGACTATCACCGGATAGTTTAGTTCATGGTCGTCTGAGTGACATGGATTTGAGTATAAGGAACTGGGACTGTACTTGTCCTTAATCCCTAATGGGATTGTAACACCGTGCATTTTTAGTTAAATAATAAAATAATTTTTTATAATTTCATAATTTGGTCACAGAATCATTATCATTGCATCCATGATGATTTTCTGATCAATTTAGACCTATGGTGTGCAGAAAATGGATTTAAAACAAAGAAGATATCGTTAAATGAATTTTTAGAACAGACGCAAAAAAGAATATATACGAAACACAAACAAAGGACAATAACTACCAATGTTTTTAGTCTTATGAACAAAAGTTAAGTTAGGTGAATTGGTAAAGCATGCATTTCCCAAGGTGGAGGTCACGAGTTCGAGTCCCGCCAACGTAACGTTTTTTTATTTTAAGAGAGCCAACTACAAGGATGCATGTTCTGAGTGAAAAACATATGTGAATGAACATATAAGAAAAAAATTATATATAAGTAAGTATGTGTATATATATGTATGTACATGTACATGTTTATATATGCGTGTGTGTATATATATATATATATATGTATATATATATGAATATGAATATGAAATTCAACAGTAACATGAAATGAATCAAAATAAGTAAGAAATTCATGCCGAGAAAATACTATTTGAATTTTGAAAATAAATGGAGTTGTGCGCAAATATATACGCATAGATTCAAAATTGAAATCTTAGGTGTAAACTTAAAATGGAAAGTAATAAATGTGAAATGAATGAGAAAATAGTTGCCATTGAAATTTGAACATATATTAAGAAGGAAGGAATCAATGAATTGATAATGTTAATATTAACATTTATTACACAGCTATTAACGGATAATGGTATGTGAAATTATGTGCAAATATATACACACAAATTTGAATTTGAAACGTCGAACGTACTTTATAAATGGAAGATATTAATTTAAATAAGAATATTTAGAAAGAAAAAGAACGTTATAGTTAACATTAAACAAAAAATTTAATTTCGGCCGGATTAATGTAAGTAGCCCAGGAATAGGTGGACCCAGACCATATGTGGGTCGACCCACTTTAGAACCGGGTCAACCCACCAGTGGTCCTGGTCAGCCTAATACTGGGTAAACTGGCGTCAAATTTCGATTTGAACGACTCAAATTTTATTATATTCAATCCGATGAACCAGAATCTTCTATGCACCTGTAAATAGACTAGCAGAGCCAAGCCTCTAACTCATATTTTCAGAAACGACGCCAAGGCTCTGTGATTTACTTTCTTCTCCAAATGTTTCGGAAATAAGAATATTAGTTTCAGGAATTCTTATTCAAGATTTTAAGACAAAGAATATAGATCTACGAAATATGTGTTCAGATTTCTTGTTCACAAGGTAAATTCTGTGAATCTGGATTTTTAGGGTTTCTTTCATTCTTTTAGCATCAGATTTCTGAATTTGCGGTTATTTCAATATTAGAATCAATTAGGAAGACCACGGGGTAAGAGATCTGAATCACATTCAAGAATTGGAAAGCAATCAGGTGAGTAGATTTAAATTATACCTTTTGGTAACAGTATATTTATCATCTAATTTCCCATAATTCTTAATGTAGTGAATAATTGAAATTGTGACGTAATTCATTCCCTAAAAGCATTAGGAATGTTACTGTTGTGTATAAAATTCATTCTTATATCTTTTTGTTTGGGCTTGAGAAATTACTATAATGACAAGATTGTAAAAGTGATGGTAAATTATGTTTGTCCCCAAATTATATTGTTTATAATATAATGAAATTGTTGGGTTGAGAAAGATTACAGTAAATTGTGGGTAAAATGGAATAGGAATTAGCAAGCCTAATTTTGTACATAAACTTACGTGATTGAACTGGAATTAAGAATTGTGTATGAAAACAGGAAATAATATAACTCAAAAAGAAAATGGGAATTAGTAGTGGACTGAGTTAATTGGTGGTAGAAAAGGGATACATTTCCGTAATTACCATTATGGTAAATTATAGAGAATGTAGTTTGAAGAAAAAGCAATGTAATAAGGATTAGTGCGAAATAGGGGTTTTGCAGAATTGCACAATAATCATATATATATATATATATATATATATACACACACACACACACATATGATGTAATAAAAAGAAATAGCTTGCAACTATGAATCTTGATTGATGTATATTATGGAAATTAATTTTATACATTTCCACCAACCAAATTAACGAAATGTGTGAAATATTTCCTGTAATAATAAAAATGTACAAGATGGTAAATAAAGAAATGATACAACAGTGAAGGTTTACCTAAATAACAAGGAACCAAAGGAAAACGTGGTGAACGGGGAATATAACCTATTATAATTAATTATGAGGTAAACTTGTCCTAGGGACAACCAGAATTATAACATAAGTTATAATAAATGATAAAAGGAGAATTTATTAGTAAACCTTAGTTAAGGTAACTAGGTTAATAAGTAAACCCACATCAACGGTTGTGGTACGATATAATGTGGGTTAAAATAAGAGATAAGATGAAAATATATTAATAAACCATAGTTAGGGGAACTAAATTAATAAGTAAACCCACAGGAACAGTTGTAGTAATGGTATAACATGAAGTTATAAGTAAATGAAAAATTAGAAGAAAGAAGAGGATTATTGTTAGTAAACTTATAAATGGGAAAATATTAAGTTTAATGAATGTAATAATAAGTGGCTCATAGACATGGTCCATTCTGGCAGCGTAGAGTTGATTAGGGAAAATAAACGGCCAAATGAAATCTAATAAACCAACAACTTGAATAGAAAATGAATGTGTAAATAATCAAGTTAACTAGAAATGTGATAAGTAAAAGCAAGCGCGTGATTAAAAGATTAGACATTGCTTGGACCAGTCCGTACGTATGGAGGTGAAGAACCCAATGGGGTAAATCAACGTCGTGTCTCGAGACACGAGAGGAGTGAGCACATCCAGCTGATTATTATATGGGATTGGAAAGAATCACGTGGCTTCTACAAGATGTGGTAGGGTACTCTGTGATGGCCCTTGGAGGAATAACTAGATGAAGTCGTTGCTCGAAGGTAGTCTGTTGCACCATTTAGAGTATACCTTGACTGCAACTATGGTGTGGAAGTCAGAATGCTGTGGCAGATAGCGTCGGGTGATTCGACAGTTTTCCTCCCTCTGGGAGGAGGTGGTCAGGACTAAATTAAGAATAGTATCAGATACCTGTCATCGGAAGTTAATGGGATGCGGAAAGACTAAAAGCTAAGCCAACAGACTAACGATCTTTCACTATCGAGACGTTTGTCGAGGGACATGCCAAATTGGATGTTAGATTAGTTGATATGGGCACGTCATTAGCTCTTTATGTAGTCTTTCATTAGTTGAGGGAGGGGTCTGGCCATAGCCATCGTGAAAAGAGACATACCATATGTGGATATTTGTAATGTAGGCCTAACGAAGCTGTCCTTTACAGATACCGAAAGCTACCGATCAAATTCGCGCATTGGATGCAGACCTATTATGGAACTCGGGTTATAATAGGCAATATGTTCGTTTTAAGGTCAAGATACACACACTGGGCGGTGTAATGTAAACATTAGGGAATTACTTCATGTTGAGTCGAGGTTCGACCAAGGAGTTTGGATTCGAAGATCCATACGCTTACATGGCATAGTTGTAGTGGTTATGTGCGATTATGTGACGTTACAATGAAGATTTCTGTATGTGGTCCGGTGTAGGATGGAGGTTGTACATGCTTCCGTGGCATGATGGTGGAGACTGTACAAGAAGGGTATTATAGGGAGTACCTTGAGATGTGGCCATAGCTACATATATATTATATTAGTTTTAATTTACTGGGGGAGTAGATGGGTATGACGTGAGGGCATAACCTAATATGTTGTTAACCTGAATAACCTAATAACTAAGAAATTGTAACTGAACGGTATATGTAGGGTTATTTCAGAATGTATGATTTGTCCTCTCACCAGAACTTGTGTTCTAACCCCCTCCTCATAACATACTCGTAGGTTAAATTTATGGCAGTGACTGTTAGCCTTTGGACACTTGTTAGGCAATATCGTTGTTTCGATATGGCTATATTTTATTATTATATATTTTCCATTCCATTGTGAGATGTTTATATTGAACTCTGATATATTTATTATCTTTTTCTTTTCTGCAGGATACTAGACAAGTTAACTTGAGTTTCACTGGTTCGGATTTAGAATTTTTGAAAAATCCGGACTTGCTGAAATTTGGGTTGCCATAGGGATCATACAATTTTATGTGTATACAACACACTGAGTGAGTGAATGCGAGGACGGATGATGGATGCTATGGATGTTTGACAGTTTATCACCTTTAGTGCTTAGACATTTATCACACCCTTTTTACTTGATGTTTAACATAGATTAGCATATACCTTTTTTATGTGCTAACTCTGTGGATGTCGAGGTAGGACATATATGATACTACATACCCTCTGTGTCGTAGATACTATTACGACTTTATGAACTTTGAGATTTGTTATCGCTCGCATCAGACCGTTGTCTGATCTAAGCTTTTATTCCTCTTTTATTACCTTGGGTGCCCATAGACGATGCTGATAAATAGGCCAGGTGATAGGTACATGAATAATTTAGAGTTGTGCAGTTGGATTAGCAGGATGCAACATTTTACGTATTGTTTATTCCATTGCGTGACACTATGGAGTCTAGATAGTGTTATGTATTCTTAATAGAGACAGTTTATCAGTTGGGTTTATTTATCCCTTTTATTGACTCTATTACTATTATGTATCTGTATAAGCCTGTATATTCTAATTATATGGTTTGCACAGTTATTACTATCTCACATGTTATATATATGTGATTGTTACTGTTATATGTTATCTAATGCACTGTGAGATATACGATGGGTCATATGATCATGTTTAAGTTCTATCTAGTTTATTCATGTTCGCTTCTTTCTCTTCTATTCTATTTTCTTCTTTGCTTTTCCTTTTCTCTTCTTTTCTACTATTTCTTTCTCTTGACAACCACTTTACATCAATCAGATGCTTGTACAGTGCATTATTGAGTAATATAAGCATTGGTGGTGTATTGTGGATCATCACATTTGGTATCAAAGCTTAGGTTGCATTGATTAACCTAAGCAGTATCGAATCGATAGTTAATATATTGAGAAAGTACATATATATAGGTTTTCAAATCTATATATTATTGATATGTATAATATAGGTTGTTTTGCATACGAGCGCCACTAGAATAATTTTCTCTATAAGCGACTGATCGTCCTAACCATTTATTTAAGACGATCTATCGAACGAGAAATACTTCCAATTACTCTATCTCTGTTGAGAATTGGGTAGAATCAAGAACTACTATTCATGATTTACAATTTATGTTACCAACAATGGTATGAACCATTATCTGGAATGCCATAATATCTCTAATTAGTTATGGCGCTCAAGTGCAGTAAGTCAATTATGCTACATTGTGTGCATACTTACACGTCCATGTGGCATACTATTCACTAGAATGGAATCGACTGTTGTGGTTGTGAGAGTTGTCTGGGTTGTTGCAACGGTTTCTTCGATGACTTGGAGTTGGATGTTGAATGAATTAGGAGTTTACTCCTAAGAGACTCCAAGGTTGAGCTTGAATTGGTCGAGAGCCTTTATCGTTTTGATTTCTCGCTCGAGACCAGTTCATGGTTCACTTCAAATACATTTGTATTGACTTCTTAGAAGTCAGTGAGAAATTCACCAATTTAGATGACATGTCTATGTTGGAGTGTGTAACCCTGTGCAGTTAAATCCCCGCAATATCCCCATTACAGTCATAACGCTCATCAACTTCTACGCTATTTCAATTTAGCACTGATGAACAGTATATCCGCTTTTAGCCTCCCTATTTTCCTCTACATTCGCCAAATCTAGTATTTTTAGCGTCTACTTTAGCAGTATTAATATAAAGAGCTTGATTTAACTAGTTCTCTTTTTGAAAAAATTAGTAAATTTAGCGTAAAAGGTTAAATTTAAGGCTTAAGTTTCTAACATATGGTAACAATCAATTACACTCATCAAATTTAGCATGCATAACTATGATATTCCTTGATTTTGTTATATAAGATAATTGAAATTAGTTTCGTGTACAAATATAACATGAGAAAGATGGACAATTAATTTTCAAATATTTGGTTTTAAATCTAATGAACCTTTCGGCGCCTCCGCTATATCACTGTTATTTCCCCGTTTTATCCCACTATACCTTTTTGCACCTCCACCGTTACATAACCGCTAAGCACTTTAACTCACAGGTGTAACTGAATTAAGCTCGTAGTCAAAGTACAGTTATTTTCTTTGTGCTCACTCTGAAATCTGGAGTTTGTAGCTAGGTTAAGTGATCAATTAGGATGGTGATTGTTTTCATTTGTTGTGTGAATGATTGCTTGGAGGAGTTGATCGAGTAAGCTTGCAATGTTCGAGTTTGCGCTAGGGATGGAAATGGGGCGGGTCTAGGGTCCAAACCCACTTAACTCGCCCCTGTTTTGACCCATTTAGATCCTCCCCATAGGGTCTTCTAGGGGGGTAGACCCGCGACCCGCTTTTAGAAATCCGGGTATAGGGTCGGGTCTGAGGCATGGTTAACCCGCCCCAACCCGGCCCGCATGATTGAAACAACATTAAAGCACTTTGTAAGTATAATGATTACCTATTAATCTTCTTAGTTATACATGGTTATAATTGAATATTATATTCTTTCAATCAACAAACTATAAATTTTTCATAAGATTAAGTTGCATCAATGATAATCATACAATAACAAATGTGTACATTTTTAATTATTATCTTACAACTCATTTTATTATATTCTCATATCACTGTGAACGCATTATAATATGTATATAATTTATCATTTAGTAATAAAAATATAAGTATATTAATTTATTTACATTATAACAAAATATCATTGGGTCGTGGGACGAGTCGGGTCTACCCTGACCCTGACAGGTTTCGGGTACGAGGCGAAATTCCATACCCGCACCGAGTCTACGGGGCGAGTCTAGGCAGGGTTTAAAAAGTCTGGGTCGGGTCTGAGGCACGAGAAACCCGCCCCATTGCCATTCCTAGTTTGCGCCCAGTATAAACGGTTGTCCTGCCTTATCGGGAAAAATTATGGAGACGTGTATCGATTGTAATTTCCATTTCGTTGAGTGTTCCCTCGATGAAGGAGAAGGGAATCAGCATTACCACTCGATATGTGTTTCTATTGGTGGTGTTCCCATACGTGTTTTACTTTGACATCAAGGTTTCATCGTTTCATCTGATCTTGCAGTTCAATATATGACGAATTTGGACTCGTGATAGTTAGTTTGTTTTTCTTGACTGTGACTTATCGTATTGAGGGTTTAGGTAGATTTTATATGTGTGTAACATCCCATATTTGGTCACCAGAAATTAATATTGTCGATAACTACAACATCCATAGCACTTAATTTTAGGCCTCGTGGTGGGAGAGAGTTACAACATAGATGGTCTATACTTGGCAGTGTACATGGTTCTTAAAAACTTAAATATCATCGAGTCATGGTTTCTTGTTTGCTTAATTTTCTGCTTGTAGTTGATTGTTGAACTTAACTGGACTTGATCTTTTAGTCCAATAGTTCACTTAGTAGGATTATGTGAAATATCGGTGATACTGAGTGGTTGCTGGCGATAACAATGTGTTAGGAAATTATGCTCTTTAGTAGTGAATTGTCCTCGATTTAGCGATAGTGAACTGAGACTTAGATCTTCAGTAGGAGAGCCGTTTGAGATTGGATAATTGCGGTATGAGACAGTTCTCTAGCATCGACTCATCATCTGAGCTTGTAGCTTAAGACTGTTTGGGCACATTCTATAAGGTGATCATACTACCATTATATTTGAGTTGTGTTCCATATCGATCTGGTTATGGATGTTCTTTCGGTTGGGAATCTCAAAGGGATTTTACCGATTGTAGGAAGTTGGTTGGTGTGTGGCAATTACAAAATTTCACACGTTGCTTCGATTTTGATTGGTTGGTTATTCCGGTCGGGCTAACTAGTAAGTCGACATATTTTGTTGATTTCTTAGACCTTGTTTCAAGATATCGCTTGAATGAGTTATGCTTCTTCTATTCAATTGTTGTTTCAGTTTTCTATGGAAAAAAGATAATGCAAGACACAATTGGTGTTTGTGTTGTTGGTGTTGATAAAAGACCTTTTGTTGGTTGACTTGTTGGAGTTTCACTTTTCGATAAGAGAAGTGAAGCACTTGGATCACATTGTACCAATACGATGTCTCTATAATTCCTGTGGGAGTTTCAATGGTTTGGAAGTTGAAGTTGACCTAAGAGTATGTCGATTTCTCATTCTGAATAGGAACAAGAGACTGATAGTATTCACTTGGTTTTATGGATGGTTTAAGTGCGGTGTGTTCTGTTAGAAGGTTGTCGTGTTTTAGTCGATAATTGAAACTGCACTAGAAGGAGTATTCGACTCCCGATTCGGATTCTATGGCAATAGTGCTCACTCGGTAAGCAAGAGGCATTACTTATTAGCGAATGGCTCAGGGTTGTTTAGTGAAGTCGTATAATGGAAGTTTCTCCTCTCCTTGAGAAGATTTTTATCTTCGCTATAAGTGGCAGTTGGAATTCCTAGCCTCTTATGACTTTGTGTTTCCATATGCACGTATGGGAAGGGATAGTTACTTGTGTATGTCAAGCTGGAGATGTACCAATTCAAAGACGTCTCACTTGTGAGTGTTGCTTGTACTTGTTACTAGTCATGACCCTATAACTTGACTTGAAGTTGAACGGACCCGACCGAGGTGATTAGTTTCGTAAGGAAAAGGTGTTGTTTGTTCCCGACATCATTAGGAGGAGTTTCTTGAACACTTGTTTCAAAATGAATATGACTCCAGCTTGCTAAGCTGAATGGGAAGAACCGAATATTTATCTATAAATATTTGAGATTCCCAAATGGATGTGGGAATAATTGTTGATGGTTTCTATCGATGGGTTGTCGTGGAGTTGGGTATGGTATCATAGCACTCGAGTCATACCCGATTCATTGATAAGAGATGCTAGATTAACATTCCTTATTTTTTGGGGGGGAGGGGGCGACCAACTGTCGAGTCATATGTGGATTTCATATTATAGTCTATGTGTCATATTATTTAGATTAATATCCTACATGCTAGGTTAGGAATGGATGTTACTTTTGATGATTGCTATTGTTTTCCATTCTTGTTTAATTATTGATGTTTGACACGATTGTTTATGCCCATATGATTGTTAGGCATGCAAGATAGTTATATTGTTGTGTAGCCTATTCATTTGAGATAAAATTCATACATGACTTGAGTTGCTTATGTTAGACAAATTCTATTTATTTAACATACTTATTTCCCTTATTGCTATTTCTACTATTGTGTCTAATCCAATTTGTTGAGTACAAGCCTAGGTAAATAGAATCAAGATTTGACTGTATGGATGCTAACTTGCTTTTTATTTGCATCTAAATGCTGAGCTTTCTTTAAGAGAGGTATGTAGTAGATGTAAAGTTATAGTTTTTGTAACACCCTACATTTTAAATAATAAAGATTAACAAAATTATCAAAATGGTTATGGAAGAATATGCGTTTGAAATTTTATAATGAACGCATGCTATAAAAATTGCAATAAATAAAAGTTGCCATTATGCAAACCAAATGTGCAATGGGGGGCGTGTGTGTATATATATATCAACCTATATATATGTATATGTGTGTGTATATATATATAGAATTAAATAAAAAGAAGCAGAAGAAAGAGTGGAAACAAACAAATGGTTCACACATTAATTGTTTATACAATGTGCGTTTGAATTTGAAAGTAATTAACATCAATATTGCAGTATTTCTTTTAAATGACAACGCATGTCATAATTAAAATTTAAAATAGAGTTAATGTGAATAACGTCAAAATTTTGAAATAGACAATCAATTCTGGAATGTTGACACATGTGAACAACACATAAGTAGAAATAGTTAAAATAAAAATATGCAGATATGAGTTACAGAAATAATGTGTATCATAAATAGCATGAAAATAAGAAATAAATGAGAGTTCAAATGGCACTAAGCAATGATTCAATTTAATTTGGATATACACATATAAATAGTGCGCAGTTGAAAAGGGAATAAACGCGCAAGAATTTGAAAATAAAAAATTGTTAATGCATATATTGGATACACATTTAAAATTAGGACGCAAGTTAGAAACAATAAATATAATTAAGTTGCAAACATTAAGGATTATTTAAAAGAATGTTTGAAAATGAGATGTTAAATTAATAGAGGTTGGAACATATATATACACACACACACACACACACATATATATATATATATGTATATATATGTACGTACGTACGTACGTATGTATGTATGTATGTATGTTTAAGTAATAAAATAATGTGTGTAAACAATTTGTTAACATTTATTCTCAATTAACAGACATGGAAAGCAAAGAGCGATTTATTCACGACTAATGATGAACTTAAAATTTGAAATAAAAGGGTGCGTGCATCCAAAGTAATAGGAGAGAATAGAAAACAACAAACATATATATATATATATATATATATATATATGATTAATAGGTATGGTAACATTTCTAGTTCAGATCGTAATTCAAAATTCAAAGGAGAATGTATGCACACAATAAATAAAGGTAGAAAAGGAATAAATGTGCATAAAGGTGGCAAATTAATAGGGTGACTAATTTACATATTAAGTTGGTAAGGAATTACAATGCATGCAAGGATTAATTAGATAACAAATACTTGGCATGTATGTAATATATTGAGTGGATTCAAAATTCAAACGTTAAATGTATGCATGTAATTAATATAATAATAAATTTAGATAACATATATTGCTACAATAACTAATTATAGCAAGGAATATGGCACATATATAGAACAAATGAGAAAGAACAAATAAATTGTATTTATTTTTATGCAATATATTGGTTAGGAATATCCGACAAACATTATAAATAAAACCTTACGTTAACCTAATTCCCCACGCCTCAGACGACTAAAATAAATAAAAACAATGGTGGATCTATAGAATTGGTGATTTCTAGAGAGATGCTTGGAAACTAAGGTGAGTAAATATATTTTGAGTACAAATACAATATGTAAAATTTGTTCTTTTCTTTCTAATTCAAATCGATATAGTTTTATTTTTTATTTACTATTTCTTCTTTAGATCTGGATTCCTATAGAGAATAATTCATAATTAACCAAATCTATTGATTTATGGCTAGATTTACACATTTTAATGTATCATTCTAAATTGTGAATTAGATTCCCTTTTCTCTTACACTTTTGGTTTTATTTCCAGATCTGAAATTAAATAGAAGGTAATTGGGGCTTTCTAATTTAAATTTAAAAGGATAGGCATGTTCACTTGTAAAATAAATCTTATTTGTAAATCAGGACAAAATTAAATCCAACAAATGGAACATGTTTTGGAGGATAAATAAAATATTTTGGGTGCAATAAGGATGGATTGGATAGCTTAAGCGATAGAAGCAAATCTAGATCTAGATTTGTAATTTTTCAAACAATGCATGGTGAGTAGATTGAATTTATACCTTTTGGTAAAGGTATATTTATTGTTTAAATTCCCCATAATTGTTAACGTAAAGAATAATTGAAGTTGTGATATAATTCATTCCCTAAGTACGTTAAAAATGTTACCGTTATATAAATCTATTCTCATAACTTTCTATTTGGCTTTGAGAATTACTATAATATCAAAATTGTGAATTTGGCAGTGATTATGCGTATATTCTTAAGACTGTAATTCGATGGTAAATTGTGTATGTTTTAAAAATATATTATTAGAATATGATCAGAATGTTAGGTTGAGAAAGATTACAGTAATTTGTGGAAATAGTGGAAAAAGAATTAGTATGCCTAATTTTGCATAGAAATTTAATGTAATTGAGAATTATGTATGAAAAACAGAAAATAATATATAACAAAAAAAAAAGGAATTAGTAGTGGACTGAATTAGTTGGGGTGGAAAAGGGATACATTTCCCTAAGTACCGTTACAGTAAATTACAGAGAATGTAGTTGCAAAAAAGGAAAGGTAACAAGGACTTATATGAAATAGGTTTTTTTTTTGTCGTATTCACACTAATCAAAAAAAAATTATATACACACATGATGTAAATAAAATAAATGGCTTGCAACTACAGATCATAATTGATGAATATTATGGAAATAGACCTTTATACATTTCCACTAACTAATTTAATGAAGTGTGTGAAATATTTTCCTGTAATAATAAAAATGCACAAGATGGTAAATAAAGAAAGGTTACACAAGTAAAGGTTCGGTTAAATAATAAGGAACCTAGGGAAAATGTGATGAACGGGGAATATAACCAATTATAATTAATTATACGAATGGGGATGAAATATAATAAGTAGGCATGTTCTAGGGACAAGTGGAATTATAACGTAGTTATAATTAACGATGAATAGAGAACTTATTAATAAACCTTAATTAAGGGAACTAAGTTAATATGCAAACCCACATCATTGGTTGTGGTAACGGTGTAATATACGGTTATAATTAAATAAGAAAGAATAAAGTAGGCTTATTATTAGTAGACTTATAATTGGGTGTATTAAGTCTAATGAATGTAATAATAATAAGCGGAAGTCCATTCTGGCAGCGTGGAGCTGATTAGGGAAAGTAAGCGGCCAAATAGAAACTAATGAACAGTAATTTGAATAGAAAACGAGCGTAAATAATCAAGATGGTTAGCAATGTGCTAAGTCAACACAAGAACATAATTAAAAGACTAGACATAGGATCTAATAACACGATGATGTGATGCGTTTGGACCAGTCTGTACGTATGGAGATGAAAAACCCAGAGGCATAGATCATCGCGATGTTTAGTGACACGAGAGGAGCACGTCCAATTGATTATCCTATGGGACTATAGAGAAGCAAGAGACTTCTACGGGACATGATGAGGTACTCTGAGATGGCCCTTCATGGAACAACCAGATGAAGCCGTCGCTCAGAGGCAGGTCTATTGCACCATCTAGAGTATACATTGACTGCTACTATGGTGTGGCAGTCAGAAGGCTATGGAGGTGGCATTGGGTGATTAGGAGGTTTTCTTCGCTTTAGAAGGAGGTGGTCAGGTCCAAATTAAAAATATTAATCGTCGGATACCTGTCATCGACAATTAGTGGGAATGCGGAAAGACTAAGGGCTAAACAAATAGAATAACGATCTTTCACTATCGAGACGTTGGTCGAGGGACACGCCAAATTGAATGTTAAATTGATTGAAAGGGGCACATCATTATCTCTTGATGTAGTATTTCATTAGTTGAGGGAGGGTCCAAAAGGCCATAGCAACCGAGAAAAGAGACAGACCATATGTGGATATCTATAATGTAGGATTAACGAAGCTGTCCTTTACAGATACTGAAAGCTTTTGACCGAGTTCCGTGCATTGGATGCAGCTCTATTATAGAAATCGGGTTATAGTAAGTTGTACGTTCAGGTAAGGGTCTATATACATGCACTGGGTGGTGTAATGCATACGTTAGGGCATTACTCTATGTCCAGACGAGGTTCGACCGACGAGTTCAGATACGAGGACCTGTACGCTTCCATGGCATGATAGTGAAGACCGTATGAGGAGGGTACTATAGGGAGTACCTTGAGATGTTGGATGTAGCTACATATATTATATTACGTTTAATCTACGGGAGTAGATGGATACGACGTAAGTGCAGAGCCTAGAGTATTGTTAACCCGAATAACCTAATAATTCAGATATTGTAACTGAATGGTATATGTAGGGTTATTTTAGAATGTATGATTTGCCCTTTCACTAGAACTTGTGCTCAACCTCCTCTTCATAATATACTCGTAGGTTAGACTTTTGACATAGATTTTAGTAGCCTTTGGACACTTGTCAGGCAGTATCTTTCTTTCGGCAAGGCTATATTTATATTATATTTTATCCATTACGTTGTGAGATTTTTTATCGAGCTTTGATATATTTATTATCTTTGTCTTTTCTGCATGATACCAAACTAGCTAATTCGAGCTTCGATAGATTGTGATTTTTGAGAAAATTAGGTCTATCGAAATTGGGGTTGCAACATCTGATATCAGAACTTAGGTTCGGGATTCCTATTTAGATGGTCAGTGAGCGTATTTGTACTTTTAAATATACATATTATATATATACCTATATCCATAGAGGAATCGACGAATTAAGTGAACGACACATGTAGGAAATTAGATGTCAATTTTGTACACTTAGGAAATGGTTATGGAAGTTTGAGGATTATAGACCCATGAGTGGTTAGGGTGGATGGAAAGTGTACAAATTAAAAAACAAAGATTTCATATGTTAATATTTGAAATTTTGGTATTTCAAATTAGTGGATTAGGCATAAGGCCTCGTGAGTTGAGAAAAAATTAAGAAGGAAAAAACTGGATTAGGAATTTATATATATACATTTGGCGTGAAAAAGGCGCTGGTCTTATTCTTCAGTTCAGACATGGTTTGGAAGAAATTTATGTAAAGAAGAAATTTAGGATGAATAAATGTAATTTCGCGCAAAGAGTTCAGAAAATGCAAAAGTTATAAACCACTTTGAAATCAGCCCCACAGTTAAATCTTTTAAAAAGAACTTGAATAAAAATTGTAGGTGTAGAAAAAGATTTCTAGAAAAAAGTTTTTAAGTTTCAAAAATTTAGAAGTTTACAATTTTAATGTATTGGTTTGCAATGTTAAGAGTTGCATTAAAGGGATTTTTGAGGTAATTGTGCAAACTTTTTTTAAAAGTATTAAATGCGTAAGTAAGTTGTGCGGTTAAGCGATATAAGTGGTTAAGAGAAAGCGCGAATAACTGAATTGACCTTATGGGGTGCGTAAGTCACCTTGAGTGAAATAACACATAAAGTTTTCTTAAAGGGCGGATTGAGACACACTTTGACTTGTTAGGATAAGAAGAATTATTAGATTAGTTCTTATGAATCAATAGACTTGTAAGTGAACATGTTTTGTCAAATGTTAAGGAAATGTGTAGTGAAAGAGATGTACAAAATATAAGTGAAAGGTTCATAGAAACTTAATCTTATTTAATTGAAAATAATTTAGTGAGAAAGGATCCCATTAGTGTGCATGGACACTTAATGAAGATTCGAGGAAACTTTCAAAAGATGTTTCAATTGGTTACTTTTTTATAGAAATCCATTTTAGCACACTTTGAGTAAATATGAATGTTTTCTTTTAGCATAAACTTGCATTCCTATGTAGTGTTCTATTTTAGAAAAATAGAATGGTTAGTTGGATATTTTTCTTCTTAAGTGTTAGTAGTGATCGCTAGGTAAGAATAAAAACATAAGATATTATGAATAAAATGAAGGTAAAAGATAAACAACTAAAAGAAAACAAACAATGATGACAACTGCAAAAATAGAGAATGATAAAAGAAAATGAATTCTTCCAAACTAAGTTTGGAAAACTAAAAAAACATTTTCTTATGCAAATGGTGCTTGGAATAGAAAATAGAAATTTTTGTAAAATTATCAATTTAGTTTTCCAAACATAGGGGAAAATGTGTGTAAAAGTGGACAAAAGGTATGTAATTTTCCATTTTTTACCTCTTTCTAACATAAGGAATCGAATTCAAAAAATTAGACTTTTTTGTAATTCGAAAATTTAAAGTTGATTGGGAGGGTTGGATGCAAAAATTGGGTGAACTACGCTCTTACTTTGTAAGAGTGTAGGAAAATTGGATGGAAAAGTGTTTTTAATTTTCAAAATATTGCATTCATATAGAAATTGTCTGTATATTTAGGATGTGTGCATCATGTTTTCAAAAGGTTTTAAAGAAAATTTGCATTCATATTGGAGGTACCACTTAGGCGTTCATTGCATTCATGTATTATTATGTTGTGTTACACTTTGCACAAGTGCACAAATGGTTGCAAGATTGGATGTACACATTATGGTTGTAAATTATGCGAGGAATTACATAATTTTACCCTTTCCATATTTCGGGGATGAAATTTCCTAAGGGTAGGAGAATGTAACACCCGACATTTCAAATAATAAAGATTAACAAAATTATCAAAATAGTTATGAAAGAATATGCATTTGAAATTTTAAAACTGACGCATGCTATAAAATGGGCAATAAATAAAAGTTGCCATTGTGTAAACTAAATGCGCAATGATGTATGTGTGTGTATATATATACATAATAAAATAAAATGAAGCGGAAGAAAGATTGAAAATAAACAAATGGTTAGCACATTAAATGTATAATGTGCGTATGAATTTGAAAGTAATTAACATCAATATTGCAACATTTCTTTTGAATGATAACGCATGTCATAAGCAACATTTAAAAGAGAGTTAATGTGAATAACGTCAAAATTTTGAAATAGACAATCAATTCTGGAATGTTGACACATGTGAACAACAAATATGTAGAAATAGTTAAAATAAAATAATATAGATATAAGTAACATAAATAATGTGTATCATAAATAGCATGAAAACAAGAAATTAAAGGAAGTTCAAATGACACTAATTAAGCAACGTTTCAATTTAATTTAGATAATAAATTTTATCCCTTCCGCTGCCTGAGATTTTGATTTTCCTTTAGACTGCTCTATATATCTATTTTAGTAATTCCTTATAGGAACCAATGATCCATTTAGAGTGGCTTTAAGTTCCGATGGGCCTTTTCTGGATTGGAATTTAGGCCCATTCCGGGCAGGTTGTTGCATATGGTATCAAAGTATGGGTTACCCGATTACAGAGAAATATACGTGTGGGACTCTTATTTGTTATTTGAAAAAGGTTTACAAATATATATATATATATATATATATATATATATATATATATATATATATATATATATATATATATATATATATATATATATATATATATATGTACTATACCCCAAAAACATATGCAATTATACTAGGAAACTTTATCTTTTTTTTCTTTTGGGCCTTGATACTATCATAGAAAGTCCGTTGAAGGGGTTTTCCTTTTTTTAGATAGTATAAATGGTCGACAACCAGCCCGAGAAGGGGAACCTGAAAAGGCCTCGTAACTTCCCAAAATGGTTCCAACAGTTCTTTGGACTATGGAACAGGTCCCTACTACCAAGCCTTCTTCGGCAGAACCAGCAACTATGCCCGTCTAAGAGGCCCTCAACTTCTCTCATCTTTGCAAAACAATTGTGAGATTAGGAGTCAAGTCATTTTCGAGAACTGAGAAATCAGTTGAAGCTAAAGCATAGATCTCTGAATGCGAAAGGATCTTTGGAGCTACCCGTCGGGATGATCAACTTAAGCGTAGGGTAGCAGCTTGGTATTTGAAGGGAGAGGCCCTTAAATGGTGGAACCTGATTTCAAAGGAGAATATAGGCAGAGTGTTTACTTAGGCAAAGTTTAGGACCTGTTTTAAGGCTAAGTTCTTAACTAATGCTAAGAAGAGTTTGCAACAAAAGAAGTCCATTCAGTTGAAGCAAGGGGAGTTGGATTTGAAAGAGTATGTGGCGAAGTTTACAGAATTATCTAGTTTGGTAGAGGGTTGGTAGACATCCCAACGGAAAAAGCCCTTAGGGTTGTTAAAAGGATTGAATTCTCCATTGAGGGAAATGCTTTTGGTCTAAGTGACGTTTGGAGCTGCGTATGAAGCTCTGGTTGAGGCGACTATCCTATATTCAACTGGGAATGTTAAGGAAGTTAAGACAGATAAGGGAGAAGGTACTTCTACTGTTGGAAAGAATAAGAAGAAGAATTTCTGGCTTAAGAAGAAGAAGGGAGGCAAATTCAAGAAGGAGCCAAGACATGTTCTAGATGCCACAAGAAAGGGCATGAGGCAAAGGACTACAGAGTGAACCTAGTAAAGTCAGAATTCAAAGGAAAATGCTTTAACTATCATAAAGTTGGGAACTTGGCAAGGAACTTCCCTAAACTGAATGTATTGCAGAGTGGTTAAAACCATGCCTTGGAAGTAGAGTCGATTCATAGTCAGACCCCAAGGGATCAAGGACAGACTGCGTTGGAAGGTATAATTTCTATCATCGGAATTTTCTATGTATCCTATTTGATTTGGGAACCACCCACTCCTACATTGCTAAGAAGATTGTTGATTCTTTAAAACTTCCCTGATCCTTTGCTAGCCTTCTAATGGAGGTGTCTAACCCTATCGGAGGGACCATGCGACTTTCATTTATGCGTAAAGACCTAGTATTGGACATCAGTGATGTCAACTTCTTTTTCGATGCGTGCTTACTCGAATTCAAGAGGTATGGTCTTATTTTGGGAATGGATTGGCTATCATATTATGGAGCCATCCTTTACTGCGATAGGAGGGTGGTTTGTTTGAGAAGTTGTGGAGACCACAGCTTAGAAATCCCTTGTAGGACAGGGAATAGTATTCAGCCTTGTTTTCCTTATCTTCGATTTTGAAGGATCATCTTCAAGACTGATTGTATGTGAGTTTCCCAATGTTTTTCAGGAATTCGTAAGACTCCTACCCTACCGAGAAATATCATTTAGGATATACCTTGAAAAGTATGTGAAGCCTGTAGCATTTCCTTTAAGGCACATGACTCCTAAGGAAAGGAGAGAGCTTGATAAACAAATCTCGGATATATTACAGAAAGGGTTTATTTATAGGAGTACCTCTGAGTGGGGTGCACTAGTATTGTTTATCACAAAGTCTGATGCGTCTTTAAGATTAGGTGTGGATTATATCGAATTTAACAAGTTAACTAAGAAGAATAGATATCCCTTACCAAGGATTGGTGACTTGTTTGACCATTTGGGAGAAGCCCAAATATTTTCCCAGTTAGATTTGGCTACATTATTTCACCAATTAAGGATTTCAGATGAGACTAAGCACAACACAACATTTAGGACGCTAGATCGACTGTTTGAGTGGGAGGTTATACCGTTTAGTTTGACAAATGCCTCGCTTTCTTTGTAGACCTTATGAGTATGGTATTTAGGGGCATACTCAATAAGATTGTGGTAGTATTTGTAGATGATATTCTTATCTTTTCCAAGGACACAAAGGAACATGAAAATCACTGTAGAAGAGTCCTAGGAATTCTAGGGGAGAACCAACTTAGAGCCAAATTCTCAAAATGCCACTTTTGGAAGAAAGAAGTCAAGTTTCTAGGGCATATTATTTTGGAGAAAGGATTAGCGGTAGACCCCGCTAAGGTAGAATTTGTCCAAGAGTGAAAGATACCCCACAATGTGACAGTGGTTAGGAGTCTCCTTGGGTTAGCAGACTACTATCGGAAATTTATCAAGGACTTCACGAAGATTGCAACCACTCTAACCCAATTGACGAAAAAGGAACATAAGTTTATGTGGACTAAAAAATATGGAATTGCCTTTAAGTGGTTGAAGGAATCTCTTACAAGTGCGCCTATCCTTATGATCCCGGATGGAACTAAGATGTGTAAAGTTTTTAAGTATGCATATGGGACGGTTTGGGAGCAGTACTCATGTAGGAGGGTATAGTTGTTGCCTACGCAAGTAGACAACTCAAGGACTAAAAGAAAAGTACCCTATCCATGATTTAGAATTAGCAGTAGTGGTTTTTTCCCCTAAGATGTGGAGACATTATCTTCTTAGAGATAAGTTGAAGTTATTCACTGATCATAAGTCTCTTAGGTATTTGTTTTCTCACCGTGATATGAACCTTCGATAACAGAGGTGGATGGAATATCTTGCATCTTTTGATATCGCCATTTAATATGCCCTTGGTAAGGGTAATATCATGGCCCACAACACACTATCCTTAGTGCAGTCACTGAATGGAGACATTTAGAGTTTCTCTCTAGTTTCAATTTGCAACCACCGTATGAGGCAGCTTAGGGATTTCTTCGAGCAATAGAGATAAGGCCAAGTTCTGATGGAAAGGATCAAGAGTGAGCAAGACCTTGATGATGAGTTAAGGTATTAAAGGAAAAAGTTTCCATGGGAGAATCTTTCCCTTATTCTTGTAGATATTATGTTGGTGGTAATAGTAGCTTGAGGAGAGATGGTCAGATTTGTGTCCCTTGGAGTATGGATCTTAGGAAGGAGATTCTTGAGGAATGTCATAGGTCAAGAACAACCATACACCCCGGAGGTGACAAAATGTTTAGGGACATGAAGAGAAGCTTTCATTGGGAAGGAATAAAAAGAGACATGGCGGAGTTTGTTTCTAGATGTTTAATTTGTCAAAGAGTAAAGATGGAGCAAGGGAAGCCTAGAGGACTTTTCTACACTTAGAGATTCCCACTTTGAAATGGGAACACATTTGTATGGATTTTATTGATGGGCTTCCTAGGATTAAGAAGGGGAATGAAGCCATTTGGGTAATAGTTTACCAATTAACGAAGATCACCTAGTTTATTCCAATCAAGAAGAGTAGGGACACCAATTTATTAGTCTATTTGTATGTAATGAAATTGTTAGGTTACGTGGGATTCCAACTATTATACTCAGTGATAGAGACCCCTTATTTACTACGAATTTTGGAAGAGTCTTCAAGAAGCTTTGGGAACGACACCGAGTTTGAGTACATCGTATCATCCGTAAACATACGGCTAGACAGAGAGAGTCAACAGAGTCTTGGAAGATCTGCTCGGAGCTTGCATAGTTTGCTTCGGAGAAGCGTGGGAGTAGCACTTGCCTTTGGTAGAGTTTTCGTATAATAATAGTTACCAAGCGAAAATTGATATGGCCTCTTACGAAGCTTTGTATGGGTGGCCACGCAAATATCCAACTTGTTGCTGGGAAACTACCGACAAGGTTTAATTCAGACCAGACCTTATCCGTGAGTTTAAGGAAATTATCGCTTTGATTCGGTGGAGAACGAAGGCTGTCCAAGACCAGCAGAAGTCATACGCAGATAGGAAGAGGAAGGAACCAAAATTTAATGTTGGAGATTAGTTATTTGTTAAGGTTTCCCCTCTGAAGAGGATAGTTTGTTTTGGAAAGACTGGGAAATTGGCTCCTAGGTTTTTTGGTCCTTCTAGGGTTTTAAAGGGGATTGGGAAGATGGCTTACCTAGTGGATCTTCCCGAGCATTTGTCAAGAGTCCACAACGTTTTCCATGTTTCTAATCATCGCAAATTCCTTCATGATTCAACCAACAGACTTGAGCTTAAAGATATTGGGGTCATAGGGAGCTTTGAATTGGAGTCTAGAGTTCCCCGTGCCACATTGGAGTCTAGAGTTCCCCGTGCCACCGCAAGGATCATAGAGCTTGGAATCAAACGACTCTGCAAAAAAATCTATTCGTTTAGTATGAGTTCAATGCGGAGATAACCCTGAGGAAAGCACCGAGGAAACTAAGGAGAATATTAGACTAACTCATCCGAAGCTTTTCTCGGGTAATTATCTTCTCCCAAATTCTCATTTTTGGTTGCATTGTGGTTTCTAGATTGGATGGTAAGGGATGGATGCAACACTTACGCACCGTGCTCTCATATAGAATTATATGCATACTAGGATGTTTTGCATACATATTGCACCACTTGTTACACATACACGCTAGGACTGAGCTCAATATTAGCAAGTCTATAGTGCATAATCACTATGAATTACATATGTTTAAGGATATCTATAAAAAAATAACAAGGGTCTACAACATGGTTTTTAAGAACGATTTGTGTTTTTTGCCCCTTCAAAATATTTCGGGACAAAATCTCTAATAAAGGGGAGAATGTAACACCCCATAAAATAAACTTAAATTGGACAAAAGGTAATTTAATTTAAAATAAACAATAATGATCAATAATAAACTAATGGGCTGAAAATGGAAATTTGAATAATTAGTAATTAGGCCAAGAAAGTATTGTATTTGCGTTCGTGGAAAGATTCTGATTCGTTTTCAAAATTTATTTACTGAAAACGGAGTCCGTATGCAAAAGATATTAATAAATTAGTTGTGTGTATATATTAACACACAAGGTTTGAATTTCAAATAAACAAAAATACAAAATCTGGAATACATTAATTTGTATACTCATGAAAAAAATATTCCTATTGAATTCAAATTTGTGTGTATATATTTATATATAAACGAGACAAGAATAAACAATATAAGGTAAGCAATCAATCAAATCAATTCAGTAATTAATCAAAAAGAAACACATAAAATAAATAATCTCCTGGGCTCGTCCCTAGATGGGGAGTCGCCGCCCCTCTAGGAGGGGGTCGATTGAGGGTGATGAGCGCCCGCCTATAGGAGCGGTCGACCGCCCTCCTGTAGCGTGCGCAGTGTGTGTTTTTAAGGGAGGACTTATTTATATTTTTCATCAAACGGACTGACTAGAATAAATCTATTGAATCTAACGGCCCAAATATGTTATGTCAACTATAAATAAAACCATTAAACCCTTACTTAAAACTGTACATCTATTCTTCTCCACGCCTCCATGATGCCTTCTGCCATCGCTAATTCCGAAAAAGAAAAGGGTTTAGGTTTTTCTTCTATCTTCCTTACCTATTCTATCTCTTCTATTCTATTCTAATATGATTTAGATTTATTCTGGAATTTAGATTTATAATTATAAGATTCTAATATGTGACTCTTATATATATATATATATATATATATATATATATATATATATATGAACGGTTGGAGCACGATTGTTTACGAAGGCCAAATCCAAAACTAATTCTAATCAATTCTGTTGTTGCTTATTCTTATAGCACAGTGAGTGGAATTCTTTAAAGTTATTGTTTACTATGATTTTCTAGTTTAAAATTGGATTATTGTGCCTAGGAAAATTTGAGTTATTACAAAAAGAAAACTATCTCAAATCCCTTAAATCTTCCATTTGTTTTATGTTTGTACGAAGAAATGGTCAATCTATTTGCATATGTGGTTTTGGGTTATTGAAATAATAAAAGAGAAACATGATTTGTGTTGTATAATTTTGTATATTGGTCGGATTCATCTTCTTTTATTTTGTTTAATTCATATGTATGGTTTTGTGCAAAAGGTTGAGATTTGGATGGAATTGTAAATTTGAATAGGTTTAAAACTCTATTTTCTAAATAGAGTATTTGAACGTATTGTTTACAAGATGTCCAAGTATTAAGGTTTTGCATGTAAACGCACATAAAAGTGAATCCCTTTAAAATAAGAATTATATATCTACATATTGGATATGTCACTTTTTTTATCTTTTATTATTGAAATAATCATGTCAAAACCAGGTAACAATTTTTGTGTTGCTATTATTGTTTTCTCATTTTGATTGTTACATGTTAATCGGTATATTTATGCCATGATTGAAGGGAATATGAGAAATAACTAATACACCTTTAATTTGAAATAGCGATTGACATTTCAAACGTAGTTAGGACGTTAATTTCACCCGCTTAATTCATGCCTATATGTAGCTTAAACAACTTATTATTAATACATATTAAGTGCGTAATAAATACGGTTAAATTAGGAATTTGAATTTGAATGTCTCCATAGGGATTTGTATGTTTGCGTGTGTTAATGGCTTTAGACATATTAATGACACATAGATGCGAGGTTAACCATTACTTGTAGCAGAAGCCTACCTGAAACCGACCGACATATCCAACATCTACAAGTAAGCCCAGTTAATATGAGGGATCTAAGTGCCATATGCCATTATAATTAGTACACTATGATACGAGTTAGACCCAACTTGTAGTAGGAGCTTGCCCGGAACCGCCAGGCAAATCCAACATCAACAAGTGGTCGGTCTAATGTGAGATGGCAAGGTTGTGTGTGTCTATATATATATATTGTGTATGTAGTAGGCATGCCTTGGAAAAAAGGTATTAAGTGGTTGACATACCTCTTGCTGGGTATTAAGTGGTCAAGACTAGGTCCGCTCCTAAGGTTCACCCCTTGGTTAAGGACCCAAGTCATTGGACCCGCCCCTCGAGGATTTAAATGGTTATTAGGTATGCCTTTATCATATAAGGTATTAAATGGTCGTAATAAACAATAACATGAGTAGGGTAATTCTCCAAATAATGTCCACTTCTTATCTAGGGGATAGTAACGGTTGACCTAGGGACAGATTATATATGGCCTAAAGGAACCACCGCCTAAGGGAAGTATTAAGTGGCTAGGAGTTCACCCATAGGGACAACTAGATGGTAACAAGGGGGTCGATTGGGAGGGTTCTCTTAAAATGAAGTTGAGTTCCTGACCCAAACCTGTTAGTAACTGACCGTTGTTATTCCTCGACCTATAAGAAGAATTATTTATGATGTTGACGTTATAGACGAGGTCTAAAGTGGTTTGGGTCCGCCATAGGATATTAATGACTGTAGGTATGTCCACCTTTAATAAATTAGTAAATAGCCTTAAGTGACTAGGAATAGCCCATCTTGTTGGGTATTAACTGATCGTAAGAATGTCTGCCCTTAAAATTACCTTGTGGGGGGGGGTATGAAGTGATTGTAAGCACGTCCGCCCTTAGATTTATGTATATACCTTAAGTGACTGTTAAGATGACCGTCTCATATGTTAAATTTTGTGTATGTTTGTTGTGTAGACATAACATGAAGAGTTTATGCTGCCAAATGTAGGTAATAATTATTTCTAAACTTATTTGTATTTCATTCACCAGGACTTTATGTTTGGACCTCCCTCTTCTTAACATTAACAGGTTAGTAGGTGAGACTACTGGTTAAGGATGAGGAATGATTGTTTGCAGGAGGAGCCTCTTGAAGATTTATTTAATTTGGCAGTAGCCTTATTATTGTTATTGTTATGTACTTGGGATAATGAATGATGGACGTGTTATGATCTGTGAGACATATTGTATCAGAATTTTTGGTTTTTAATAATGGTACATCTATTTTATGTTATTATATTTTATGCCTTCCGCCGTGTGAGATTTTGATTTTCCTTTAGACTGCTATGTATATCTGTTTTAATAATTCTTTTAGGAACTAACGATCTGTTTAGAGTGGCTCTAAATTTCGATAGGCCTTTTCTGGGTCGGAATTTGGGCCCATTCCAGGCTGGTTGTTACATATTTAATCAGTTTTGTATAAATACATGATTCGATTTATCATTGTTAATTTCTACAGAATGCATGATCAATATCGACTACTATTGTTATTGGACACTTTTCCTTACTTGACACGGACAATGGTGCAATTTTGAAAAGTAGGATATGATGGTTTGCTCGATAGTTTGTTCGACATGGTGGCTCTTCGATCAATGGCTACAGCTTGAGGCTTTTGCGATGGATGACTTTTCCCCTAGATGCAAAGTAGTAGATTTTGAGTCGAGATGATGGGATTGTCGGAGGAGAGTCTTGAGGACATTGACACTTAATGACTGATGACGAGTCTAGAATGATTCCCAAACTATGGTGGCTTTAAGAAAGGTTATGAGGACTATCCAGGATGGACTCTATTGTGCAGAAATTTTTTGCTAAGTGATTCATAATGTTTGTAGGTTCCAATGCATGCTAATAGATCGAGGTACTTTTGTAATGATCGTCAGGTAACGATGACCCTTTGAGCATTGATAGCTCTTAGATCTTGGTGCTCCGAACTATCATTAGATAGTTTAGTTCCTAGCGATCTGAGTGACATAGATTCGAGTACGAGTAACCGGGACTATAGTCGTCCTTGATCTGACAGTGGGATCATGAACATTATGTGCATCCAATACACTGAATGAGTGAATGTAAGGATGGATGATGAATGTTATGTTGTTTGACTTTTTATCTCTATTTAGTACTTAGACATCTATCATACCCTCTTTACTTAATGTTTAGTGTAGACTAGCATATACCTTTGTTATGTGCTAACTCCATGGATGCAGGAGCAGGACAGGTATGATTCTCCATACCCTTCATTCCATAGATACTATTATGAATTTTACATTACTTTGAGAATTTTTATCGCTCACACTAGACTGTTGTCTAGCCCAAAATTTTATCTATTATTACTCGGGTACTCTTAGACGATATTGATGAGTACGCCAGGCAACAGATATAGGTATTATTCAGAGTTGCGCAGGTGGATTAGCAGGAGGCAATACTTACATATTTATACTTGTGTCCTCGTTGTTAATTCCGTAGTGTGACAATGTGGAGCCTTGATAGTTTTATATATATACTTGTCAGAGATAGTTTACCAGTTGAGTTCATTTATCCCATGTATAAACTCTATTACTGATTTTTGTAACTATATGATCCTGTATGCTTTGATTATATGGTTAGTTGACGACAAAAAATGTCGTAAACACCAAAGATTCCAATTATTAGGAATAGTTAATTTGGTCGCACAGACAAGAGTAGAAAGCAGTAAAATAACACAAGAGATTTATAGTGGTTCGGCCTCATGAGGGGCCTACGTCCACTTTGAAGCGTTGTTGGAATATTATTGATCACAAAAGTTTACAAGGTTGGGACCCTCTCATGACATCTCATTACATTCATTTCAAAGCCATATGATGTCATCTCTAAGCTATATGATGTCATCTCTAAGGCTATATGATGTCATCTCTAAGACATGATGTCATCACTCTCATATATGATGTCATAATTAGCATATATTTAATATATTAGGAAAAAGACACTTTTGCCCTTCTTCTTCCTCAAATGGGAGATGCCACTAAAGTAGCTCTCTAGAGGTCTTGAGCTCACTAATTCCTACCCCATTCAAGTGTGAAGTCATGGGGTATATATAGGAAAGGGAGTAGGTGGGAGTAGGTAGAAATAGGGGACCACACCCAGAATTTTGCACCTGGAGCCTGCACACCCGTAAATTTCATACCTAGTACCTGCGCATGCTGGAAATTCCCAATTGAGCCCGAGGTACGAAATTTCGCATGGCGCAGGTGCGAAATTCCGCACCTCGTGGGTGCAAAATTCGCACACCAGGATACGAATTTCGCACCCCTATTGGGTGCGAATTTCGCACGTTGTTGGGTGTGAATTTCACACCCCTAGGGGTGCGAAGTTCGCACCTTCCGGGGGTATGAAGTTCGCTTTATGAGATGCGCAAAGGCTGCATGAATAGGTGTTTGGGGGCTCGAGATCCGGGCTTATGAGTCTTAGGGATTCGAGGCCTTTTCGGAAATGTGTCTGGGATGCCGCGAGGTCTCGGTTGGCGCGATCCCTCTTCATCATGTTTCCTTCACTCCTAAGCGTCCCTTTCAGCTTCAGTTCCATGCGATGCGTTGAGCCGAGCGTGGCTCGTGTACTTTTGGGAACCGGACCAAAAAGCCAGTTAACATTTCCCCCCCCCCCAAAGTATGTCTTGTCTTAACATGATGTGCTTTGCGTTGGATGAGATAGTAGTCGAGTTGTTGGTTTATCCTGTAAGTTAAAGGAAAACATATGTTAGTTAACCAGCTCGTTCGCTGTGGAATTTCGAGAGAGCCATTGCCGGTGTGGCACCGTGCTCATGTTGCTAAGTATTTGCCGCGCATTGCTTCGGTGTGCTCGCGAGGGTTGGTATACACATGGAATACGTGTACATGAGCGCACGGCATGAAACTTCGAACCCGGGATTCGATTATTATTTTCTTTTTCTTTTTCTTTTTTGTAGGCGTGAAATTTCGAACCGTAGGGGTTTGAAATTTCGAAACGTTGAGGTTCAAAATTTCAAACCATTGCGGTTCGAAATCTCGAGATCCTGAGGTTCAAAACTTCGGTCCCTGGGGGCTCGAAATTTCGAAGCCTCAAGGTTCGAGATTTCGTGGCCTCGAGGTTTGAAATTTCGAAGCTCATAGGCTCGAAATTTCGAACCCACAGGATCAAGATTTCCTAGAATACCAAGGGACTTTTCCTTTTTATTATAAATAGTTCCCCTCTTCATTTCATTTCTTCCTTCTAATTTTCAAGGTCGACCGCCATTAAAAAAGCTTCAACTCCCTGGTACTTTGAAATTGTAGCACAACAATTAGGTGGGTTTCGAGATTTTTGAAGGTGCGCGCGAAGGAGAGGAAGGCATTGGGAAGCGAGTGCGGTGGGGAGAATCAAACTTGGAGGAGATTCGAACGCTCGACCTGGCAGTGGCTCGACGTTTGAACCTCACCGAGGTTCGAGTATTCGAGCCCTGCCGGGGTTCGAGCCTTTGAAACCTGCTGGGTTCGAACATCCGAACCCTTGGGGTCTCGAGATGTCGGACCCTGCTGTGGTTCGAGTGTTCGAACTTCTGGATGTTCGATCTTTCGAACCCTGACGGGGTTTGAGCATTCGAACCCCTGGGGGGTTCGAGCTTCCGAACCCTTGGGGGGTTCGAGCTTCCGAACCCCTGGGGGGTTCGAGCTTCCGAACCCCTAGGAGGTTCAAGCTTTCGAGCCTTTGGTCTTCTAATCCTCCGCGTTGCCTAAGTACATGTGGTATTGTACACGTTTTGGCTTTTCCACATAGGATAAAGTATATATTCGAACTATGACCGAACCATTGGACTATGTTGGGATTATTCCGTGTGTCTTAATTCTGTGTAACACTGCACGCGCACATTAGTTTTTACCAGCACCAGGGGTACAGGTTATTCCAATGTGATGTCTAATACTAGTGTGTTAATGTATAGCTACCCATGCAAACAAGATCAAAGACTGGAAAAATCCTGGAAACTGCGGCTTCCCCGTCGTCGTCACATACATCTGATTTTACCAATAGCGGTAGCTCGAGTGGTAGCGAGCTTGAAACTATCGAAGGATTCGTTCCTTCTCAAACTGCCAGTTCACCAAAAGTATCCGATCACGGGGACCAAATTGAGAGGTTACATTCTCCGGTCATAAATGAAGAGGCTGAGAACATAGATATTATTAGTGAGGACGCCCCAGCGACTCTGGTAGCCCGGGATATGCTACAGATTCGGTACTGTCGTGCATGGATGCTACAACAGTTAGGAAAATAGCACTGCGGTTCAACATATCGGAGGATGACATTCATGCACCAGGAGAGGGTGGTCGGGCTCATGCTCCGCCCGAAGGCTTGACTGCCTGGAACAGACAAGCTTATTTTGCAGGATGCATGCCCCTAGCCAATGACTTGATCCAGTACATGTTGTTCTATTTCTGTTTCGCACCTTCGCCACTGCATCCAAATGCTTATTCATCGCTCCTAGGCACTTACGTTCTATACTGAGAATACTTGCAATTGGAACCTACCGGAGAGGACATTCGGTATTTCTTTAGTCTGCGGAGAACGTCTAGCGGATCGCCCTCCCAATGGTTCCTAGAAGCGACAGCCACCACCAAATTCTTCGTCGGGACATGGCCCAGGTTGTCGGTGTTCAAACAAGATTGGTTCTTTGTGTGTTGCCCTCCTGGATTTGCAGGGAGGTGGATAGAAGGGAGTAGTACTTTCGAATGTCGTTCCTTACTATAAAGTTATTGGTGCCCGCATCTCATTATCTTTTGATCATGGAAGGAAATTCGGTGGCGCCCAGTGGTGCGGAGTACCAGCAACGCCTTAATGCTCTGCGAGTGATTCCCGAAGAGGCTCACAAAATTGATATCATGACAAGTCAGGAGCATCTTCGACGCGTGAGGTTGCTTCCTGATAATCGGGCTATAAGTAGACATACCGTCACGAGCAGTGTACCAAAAGGAAAGGTGACGGAAGTCCTGCGGCTCCTAGTTTGAAAAGAAAGCTGCATTCTATCGGGCCCAAACCGAAAAAGGCTGTCAAGTTTCAAGGGGATGTACGTGGAGATGAGACATGTGGTCAGGAGAGGTCTGGCGAGGATGAGGGTGTGTCAAGCATTCCAGTCCTACCTCCGACAGGAGAGGCCGAGGGAGAAATGTTAGACAGACCACAGTCTTCGGTGATTCCGACCGTGACCATCGCCTTGCTTGAGGTGGAGGGCCAGTTTGATGCTCTTAACAAACAACTTGACTTAGAAGTGTCCCCGTGGCCAGTTACGGCTTGCCTGGAAGAACTAACTATTGCCACGGAGGGGTTAATTCCTTTAAGCGGACCACAATCTGGTCTGTTAAGAGAACACTTAGGGCATACACTCATTAACACTGCACAGCATAGTGGCTTATCTGAAATGCGAATTAACTGACTTCGTTTCATTTCTTTGACAGGTGATATGGATAGAGGGCGTGGGGGACGAGGTTATGGACATGGAGCCGCCAATGCCTTAGAAATCCTTTCTTTGAGGGCTTTAGAAGAGGGACGAGCTGGTATGCTACTCCTCCCCCGTCTAGTCGCCGTAGTGAGCACCGAGGTGGGGATCGATCTCGATGATCTCCTCCCCCTCTGATTTGGGTGTCCGAGGGAGATTTTCAACTTAACTTCGGGGGCTCCCGATGTCCGTCTTTGACTGTTCCACTACATATAACCCCTTTGGCTCCGGCTCCAATTGCTAAAGGGAAGGAGCCGCCACTCGTCCAACCAAGGCCGGAGAGGGCTACCGCAGTAGGGAGGCAAGATCTTGTAGAGCCCGAGAGGCAAGAGCTTTCCTTGGATGAAAAGAAAGCGTTACTGAAGCGAAACTTTCCTCAACATTATTTTGATGAGATAAAGTTCGTCCTCGATCTCCGCCCGTCCTCTATCTGGGAATCCGGGGATGTCTGGATGCGCGTGAGGCCGACCAACTTCTGAGGTACTCCCATCAACTCTCAGAATTGATCAGGAAGAAAAACCTGGAGCTCATCAACCAGAGGTCAGTCTTTGACGCCGAACGGATCACCGTCGGCAACTTGAACATTGAAATAGGTAAGTTTGCTATTGTTATTATATGCACACTATTGCCCATTCTTACGTCCTTAAGTAATTACTTGCGGGTTTGGCTATTGCAGCTGAGATAAAGCAAGCATACGAGGAACTCAAGAAGGAGGTTGATCACTCCCGCTCCGCTTTCACAGAAACTGTAGCTGATCTAACCACCGAGAACATGGCTCTAAAGAGGGACAAGGCTGAGAAGGTGCAAACATATGCTGACTTGGAGAAACATAATGCGCGAATCACCGAGCTACAAAATGATAATAATGCTTTAAAAGCGGAGAATGACAGCCTGAAGAGACATTTTGAGGAGATGAAAAAGGCCAAGGAGGATGTGGAGGCCAGTAATCGGGATGTGTTGGACATGATGGATGGATTGAGAGCGGCCCATCTGAGAGAGGTGGAACAACTGAGAGAACAGCTGTAGGATACAGAATTCCGAGTTCAGTTGTCTATGGAGGAAGATATCCGAAACATGTATGTTAAAGTTTTGAGGTTCTGCGGACTCTCGTGGGTTGACGATTATTCCCGAGAGCTGGCTCGAACTTGGGAAAGGTTGGTCCCATATGAAGCTTATATGCGCCAAGTGAATGTAAGTACTTTGGATGAACGTCAGCTCATGATTGATATCTTGACCGAAGAGGAGCATGAGAAGTTGGAGGAGGGTAGGAGATTGCGGCTTGAGGATGCCGAGAGAGAGAGGTTAGCGAAGCTTGCTGTTGAAAAGGGGAAGTATGTCATGAATGAGAGCGTTGTGGAAGCGGAGACATTTGCAGAGGGAAGCTCCTATAGGCCAATGACCCCAGAATCGGTTATAGTGAGCGATCCCGCAGCTTCCACCCGGATTTCAACTGAGTATGACCCTGAGCACCCAGGGTTAGAAGAGACCAGATTCACCTTACCTGCCACCACGAGTACCCCTCTTGTCCTTTATACACCATCCCTAACTAGAGGTAAATTTTCTTCGTCGTGTATCCCTGAGGAGGACGTGGTTACCGAATTTGCAGACTAAAAGGTTGTGTTTTTACTATGCAGCCATTCCTGGACTGTCCATGACTTCGGGCCCTGCCCCCGTGACTCCACAAATGACTGGATCTGTGTAACGACCCGGAATTTTGGGGCCAATTTAAAAATTTTAGTTTAGGGATTTTAATGCATTTTAATATTTAAAATAATTTATTTTAAATAAGAACGACTAATTTTTTTTAAAACGAATAAATTTAATTTAATTATAAAAGGAGTTTGAAACAGCGCTGCAGTGATCGCATTAAATAGTATGTCGACTAGCCAGTTATTTCAGATTGCCAGTGATACAACATTTATTTTTTCTGATATTGAGCTTGATTCTGAATATATTAGGAGTAGGGAATTAGAAAGGGTTTTCTCATTGAATAGATGAGGATCGTTAGTTGGAATGTTAGGGGACTAAACGAACCTAAAAAATGTGCTAAAGTTAGAACTTTTTTTAGAGATAACCACATTGATATTATCTTATTACAAGAGACAAAATTTGAGCGTCCTGACTTTAGTTTTTATCTTAGATTAGGTGGTTCCACTTTCCGTAATTGGGTGTGTTTACCGGCAATTGGTACTGCTGGTGGACTCATGATTGGTTGGAAAGAGAACCAATATAGACTCGTGCAGGAGTCTATAAAGTTACATTCTTTACACGTTATTTTAGCTTCCCTTTGTGATGATTCTGTTTGGTGTATTTCCAATGTGTATGGACCCCATACCAAGATAGAGAGGAGAATGTTGTGGAATGAAATCTCTAATTTCAGGAATCATTCTCCCAATCTTTGGATTGTAGGGGGGGATTTCAATGTTACCAGATTCCTAGGGGAGAGATCACCCCGCGAAGGTGATTTCTCCGATATGGAGGAATTCAACGACTGTATTTTAGAAAATAATTTAATAGAGATTCATATGGATAATAGATTGTTCACTTGGTCGAATGTTCGCGATAGTCCTTCTTTTGCATTATTAGACAGATTTTTTATTAATTCTGAGGTAGAAGATAGATTTTCGATTTGTAGAGTCAAGGGACTACCTTTCTTGCACTCTGATCATTGTCCTATCATCCTTACTTGTGATTCGAACTTAACTATTAGTAACAGTTTCAAATTTGAGAAGATGTGGTTACTTGATACTAGTTTCATAAATCTAGTCTCAGTTAAGTGGAGATCCTTATTCTATTTTAATAATTTATATAGTGGTAATAGTGCAAAGATTTTTGTTGCTAAGCTAGGTAAATTGAGATTCTTTCTAAAGCGTTGGAATAAATTTGTATTTGGTAATGTGAGAATTAAGAAGAATAAGATTATGTGTGGACTGTTGGATTTGGATAAAATAAGTGAGTCTAGGATTCTTACTTTAGCTGAAAAGGATAAATACTGTAATCTAAAACAAGATCTCAAACTGATTTTAGAAAAAGAAGAGGTTATGTGGAGGCAAAGATCTCGCATACAATGGATTAAGGAAGGGGATAATAACACCAAATTTTTTCATAGTGTAGCGAATAAGAGGAGACGGGATAATATGATACATTCTATTTTTGTTAATAATGTAGAGTTGAAGGTACAAAAGGATTTAAATGAAGCTTTCACTAGTTATTATAAGCAGATATTTGGTTCTAAGATTAAGAGGAGAACTAACGTTAGATGGAGTGAGTTATATTCATATGAAAGTAGGATTAATCTCGATAGTTTAGACGAACCTTTTTCTGAGCAGGAGATTTGGAAGGCAATACGCGATATGCCTAGTGACAAAGCTCCGGGACCAGATGGATTCTCTGTTAATTTTTATAAGCAATTCTGGGAAGTCTTAAAGCCAGATATAATTAATTTATTTAATGAATTTTATAATGGAGAACTACGTTTAGGTAGTTTTAACTTTGCAAATGTCATCCTTATTCATAAGAGAGAGGGAGCAAATTCTCTAAAGGATTTTAGGCCTATATCCCTTATTAATGTTTCTGTTTAGATTATATCTAAACTATTAGCTAACAGGCTCAGTACTAGAATGAACGATCTTATTGATTGTTCTCAAACTGCCTTCATTAAAGGTAGAAATATAGTTGATGGTGTGGCAGCGGTACAGGAATACATCAATGTCTGTTGTAAGAATAATATTACTTATGCCATTTTAAAATTAGATTTTGAGAAGGCGTTTGACTCTATTGATTGGGACTTCATATGTGAATTATCTCTTGCTAGAGGTTTTAGTGTAAGATGGACCAACTGGATCTTATTATTGTTAAGATCTGGTTGCTCTAACATAGTTGTTAATGGGATAGTGGGAAAGAAGATTCAATCTAAGAGGGGTCTTAGACAAGGAGACCCCTTATCGCCTTTTCTGTTTAATTTAGCGGTGGATGTCTTCTCTAGAATTATTAAAAGAGCGGGTAGATTAGGGGTACTCGGTACTGTTGGGAATGAGGAATTTAATAATGAATTATCTATCCTCCAATTTGCAGATGATACATTATTATTCTCTTCCCACTTGCCAAAGCACATAATTACTCTTAAAGTTATACTATATTGTTTTGAAATGTTATCTGGTCTTAGGATTAATTTTGATAAAAGTGCGGTTATGGTCTTGAATGATGTTAATAAGGTGGAGACATTGGTAGCTAACACCTTAAACTGCTCCATTATGAAATTTCCTTTTGATTACTTAGGATTTAAGATTAGACCTTCGAAACTTAAAAAAGAAGATTGGCTAGTGATCATTGATAAGATTAATAATAGACTACTTAGTTGGAATAACAGATTTCTGTCGAGAGCAGGTAGATTAGTTTTAGTCAATTCGGTGCTTTCGGCTATTCCATCATACTGGATGGCTGTACATCAATTTCCATTATGGGTCATTGAGAAGATTGATAGGGTTAGACGTAACTTTCTTTGGAATGGTGCTTCTTTTGGTGGAGTTCACAAATGTTTAGTTAATTGGGACATGTGTTGTAAGCCTAAAAAAGACGGGGGCTTGGGTATTTTAAATTTATATAATTTTAATTCATCCATGCTTGCCAAATGGTTATGGAAATTTAGAAGTCCTACCGTAACGGCATCGTGGAAGTCCATTGTAGTTAAATTTTATTATTCTAGAGGGGAGTTTATTATGGGGAATAGTGGTGTATGGGAAAATAGACTATCATACTTTTGGAAATCTGTCCTGAATTGTTTTCCCTTTTTCAAAATAGGCTGCAAAGTAATATTTCACTCAGGGGACATTACTTATTTTTGGCATGATCCTTGGATCTCTAGTGTGCCACTAAAAATTGAATTCAATAAGCTTTATGATATTTGTAATTTTAAGAATGCATTTATTATAGATGTTTATAGGGTGGATCTAAACCCTCCATGGGTGTTTTCCTTTGATAACATTTTAGAAGAAGACTTGTTAAGACAATTAGCACTACTTAAAGCAAAGTTAGATATGTACAACTTGGACGAGAATGGGGATTCTCTGAGTTGGAGTTTAGATAAGAAATTAGTCTACACGGTTAACTCAATGTATAATTTTATTAACTTTTCTGGAGTTTCCACATATCCTTTTAAATTCTTATGGAAGTCAAATGCTCGCCCCAAAGCCAAGTTTCTTATGTGGTTGATCATTCATAAGAAACTTAATACGATTGAGCATTTGAAAAGAAAGAATATCATATTTGATAGTAAATGTTGTTTTTGTTATATCGGTGAGGAGCACGTTGATCATTTATTTTTCTCCTGTTATCTCACTTTTTCTATTTTTAACACGATTCTGAAAATCTTTACATTTGATGGTTTTAATGTTATAAATGATTGTGCAGATTATTGGAATTGCATTAGATTAAGGTTTAAGGTTAGGCAGAGATATATAATGGATTCCTTAGTAGTAATCTCGGGTTGGTTCATTTGGTTAGAAAGAAACCAGAGATTATTTCACACTAAGTATGACTCTGTTGATAATTTAATCATTAGTATTTTAAAATTTAGTCTGGATTGGATGTCGAATTCACATTATAAATTATTTGGTAATTTATGATTTGGCTGTTTTCTGCTCAAGGTTAGATCAAATCTGGGTTTGTTTATTAGATTCAATAGTTATTTCAGATTTAATAGATTTCGTCTCTGTTGACACTTTTTTGATTAGTACTTCCCCAACATGTTATTTTGCTTGCTTATTCTTTTTATAGTATATATGATTATATGCTTATACATACATATATATATATATATATATATATATATATATATATATACACATGTTAATATACATATAAGTATAATTATTTATACAAATATGTATATATACACATAAATATATAGGTATGGCATATACTCATATATACATGTCTGTGACTGATTATTTTCCGTAGTATTTCAGGTTACAGGTCATGGACTTAGCTGGGGAGCTTATGGGATTACTGTCTGGAATGGGATTTATTACTCGTTTAGTTTTTTATGCATTTTGTGTTGGAGTGTAGTGGTTTTAGGGGTATGATTAGCCTCATTGTATATTATTTAGTTTGCCATATTGTAAGGAAATAGATATACTCAATATCGGGTGGTGGCCATGCCGGAACTCGATATTGTAGTATGATGGGTGGTGGCCTTGCCGGAACTCATCTATCTATTATCCTTTACTTTCTTTTGGCAATCTTGTTTAGGTCTGAGTTTGGACATTGTATCTTGTTCATTTTTCCCTATATATATATATATATATATATATATATATGTGTGTGTGCTCTCTTCCTATTGGAGGATCACACATTATTTTGTTTTTCAAAAAGAAACAGCGCTGCAGTTTGAAAATTTGAATTTGAACTTTTACTAAATGTACAGGATTCATTTTAAATCAGAATTGAGCGAAACAAGAAATATTTAAAACTGTTTAATCATATCTTTCTAACGAATCTGAAAAACTGAAATTTCGTTTTAAAAATCAAAAGTTATGTCCAGTTTAAAATTTTCAAAAGTCGCTGTAGAATTTATATATATTTTAATATAATATATTGGCCTTAAAAATAGCCATTTTGCAAACAACCTCGATTTTCGATGAAACCACTTTTGTTGGAACCGGAATGTCAAATTATTGCTAAGTTTCAATTTTCATAATTTTTTGAATTAATATGTGAGCGTGGCAAAATAAAACGTGTTTTGTCAGTTTCAGTCAATTTTAATCGACTTGAAAATGGCCATTTTTCAAACAGTCTCAGAATTTGACGAAATTAGTCTTGTTAGAACCGTATCGTCAAAACATAGCTAGAAATAATTTTTCTGTAATTTTTAGAGTCCGTATGTGGCCCCGGTAATTTAAAATGTATGTTTGAATTTAATATAAATTGATTTATATTTTAATTTAAAGAAAAACATGTCGTAACAGCCGTATTGGGTTACGAAACATGTTCCATTGCGTCTGGAATGGGGGTATTTAGCTGGGGGCGACACTCGTTGGGTTCGATTCGGAGTTCGTTAGAATTATTGGAATTTAATAATTAAATTAATAAAATAAATACTAGTATAAATACACTTGGTATACGTATAACCCTAATTTCAAACATACCAGCCGCCGTATGTATTTCGTGAATGGCCGAAATCAACTGAAAACTAATCCCTTAATTTCTTCCTCCCTATTACGAATTGGAATACATACCATATACCGATACGAAGAGGGTTTCGAGATCTAGATTTTGGTACGGAGATGATGGAGTTTAACGTAGCGTGGTGGCCGGAATTGGGGCGAGAAGTGGCGCCGTTCGTGGTGGTGGTGCTGGCCGTAGGGACCACCGAGTTGCACGGGCTTCTGGCCGAGGGTGGCTCGTGGCGTGGCGGTTCGAGTGGTGGATTCCGATTGGCCGGTCATGGCCTGAGGGGCGGCGCGCAGATGGTCAACGGCGGTGGCAAATGGGTTCGAAGGTTTCTGTTGGAATTTCAGTGAAATTCATATCTAAACCGTACGATTTTGGTGAGAATTCTGATTTACTTAATTAATTAAAATTTTGCAATCATGATATGTATGTTATTATTTCTGATCTGCGATGTTATGATTATTGTATGGTTGTTGAGATGTGTTGTGATGTCATGATATAGCCCTGTTTGTTTAGATCTATACATCTTGATGTAATCTCTATAAAGTTCTCAAATTTATTATTTTTATTTTTGTTTTTAATTTTATTTCTCTCCAGAAATGAAAAATTGAATCTTTATTTTGTTTTACAAAATAAAATGAAAAATTGAATCTTTATTCTGAGTTACAAAAGAAAGTTTAAATCTTTAATTTTGATTCACAAAATAAATGAAAGTTTGAATCTTTATTTTGGTTTATAAAGTAAAGAAAGTTTAGATCTTTTATTTTTTTTTATAAGAAAAATAAAGTTTAAATATTTTATTTTGATTCACAAAATAAAATAAAGATGAGACCTTTACATTGATTCATGAGGATTATACACCAAATCATATGTTGTTGATGTATGTGTGGACATGAAACTTGACACCGAATTATAGGTTGTCATCGTTGTGTTGACATGAAAACTTAAACACTAAATTGCATGTAGGTTGACACCAAAATTTAGATTGTTTCATGTATTGAGATACCATGTTGAACATATTTTGGCGTTGTGTTAATATATGAAAATGAACATATTTTGGCGTTGTGTTAAGATATATGAAAATGAACATATTTTGGCGTTGTGTTAAAATATATGAAAATGAACATATTTTGGCGTTGTGTTAATATATGAAAATGAACATATTTTGGTGTTGTGTTAAAATATATGAAAATGAACATATTTCGGCGTTGTGTTAATATATGAAAATGAACATATTTTGGCGTTGTGTTAAAATATATGGAAATGAACATATTTTGGCGTTGTGTTAATATATGAAAATGAACATATTTTGGCGTTGTGTTAATATATGAAAATGAACATATTTTGGCGTTGTGTTAATATATGAAAATGAACATATTTTGGCGTTGTGTTAAAATATATGAAAATGAACATATTTTGGCGTTGTGTTAATATATGAAAATGAACATATTTTGGCGTTGTGTTGAAATATATGAAAATGAATATATTTGGCGTTGTGTTAAAATATAAGAAAATATAAATTAGGATAAAGATAAATTTCTGTTAGAAAATGTAAATTAAAATAGAAAGGACATTTTTGTTAGGAAATGTATATGGTAAATAAAAGTGAACCATAAAAATGACATTTTTTTCAGAAAACATGTTATGTAAATAAAGTTGACATTTGAGTTAGAAATGTTTTATGTTAATATAGAATTGTTAGAATTAAAAGATCATTTATGTTAAAAATAAACACTGCCATTAACAAGTTTCTTGACTTGTTTATGTTGATTGGGACGATAATTTTTACACATCGCCCAAGTGCACAGATAATTAATTAAATTATTTGTTTTGTGTTATGTGTTGGTTGAAAACCCCACACGGGTCTTGGGTTGATATCCACACATCGCCCTTGTGATTAGTTATGAGCGTTATTTATTTGACGCTTATACAGTATTAATATTCACTTTGGATGTTTGGATGTTATTAATGATTTTTATCATTAGTGTAGAATACATTGCAATGTTTGAAACCCATATAATTAAATTATATGGTAATTGTTTGGGCCTCATTCCAACTAAGAATATTTTAATATAATATTCAGTTAAAGAAATCAGTTAATGGCTTTGATGTTTTGAGAAGAAAGGATTTTATTTTTATTTGTTAAAAATAGTTACAATGAAAAGAGTTGGGTTAAAATACGAAATGGTCCATGACACGAGGTTAAGCCCAACTTATGTGATAAGTCTTCCCGGAACCAACCGGCATATCCAGCATCCATAAGTCACAGGCTTAATGTGGGAGGTCTGGTCCAGTATAAAATATAAATGAATAAGAAAAAGAAGTGATTTATAAAGTTAATATTTTGGAAATTTTAATATTTTTAATATGATAAGAAAATAGAATACTCAATTTAGACTTTAAATTGAAATAAAGTTAGAATTGTTTTAAAGAGAATTTATAAATATTTTATAAAGTACGTTTTAAATAGAAATCGACGATATATATATTATATATTTATATAATGGCCTGAATAGAATGCGCTGCGCAGCGACCGTTCGCGAATTTCGACCATTAACTTTAAATTGACGTAACGGGAGATCTGACCGTCGGATTCTCCTAAACTGGAACCATTGGGTTCGTGTCGAAAAGAGCTTTCCAATGGATATAAGAGTTTTGAAATCTAACGGTTGGATTTGGAATTATGTCCAAATAAATTTGAAAAAGGTCGCTATGGATGCAGTTCGATGGCTGTTATTGGAAACCGACTGTACAGGCCTTAATAAAATTATTAAAAATATTAATAAATTATGTAAAATCATAATAAATGGTTTAGAAAGAATTGGGATGAAAATTTCCATATTTGAAAAGATAAAAATATATTTTTATCAAAATGAACTAGTTATTAACTAGATTTTTTTTAATTTAAGATTTAATGAAGTTTTCCATTTAATTCATATTTAATTGGAATTAAATAAAATAAATGTGAATTGGGTTTATCGTGAACGGTGTTTTTAGCGACATTTGTTCTTTAACTCAATTTACAGCGAGAATAAAATTTGGAATTTGTAAATCTTTTATTAAGATTTAATAGCAAATTTTCCAAAGTAAAGATTTCCAAATTAATTTATCAAATTAGAATTGAATGGAATTTGATTAAATAATAATTGAGATAAGCTCCTGTGAAGGGAGACTGATACTATATATGGAATTTAAAAGGCCTTGCCGTTATTCCATTTATATTATTGGTTGGATACAGAAATTTATAACGATTATATATATTGATTGGATTTCTGTGAAGATTCCATATTTAATGAAAGTCGATTTTGGGTTTATCGTGAACGGTGTTTTAAAATGACATTAGTTCTTTAACCCAGTTAAAGATAAGATCTATTTCTTAAATTTAAATAATCATTGAATAATGATTTTTGATATTTAAAACCAAACTGGGGTTTTAATAAATCTTTAAAAGAAAGATTTAAGAGTAAATGTAAAGAATTTATCTTTGATAGAATAATTTGAATATTTTATTTAAAAGAATATTCTGAATTGGAATGAGGCGTTGGATGTGTTTTTATAGTACTCGACTTTTAATTATAAAAATACGAGAGTTATTCGGAAAGATCGGGTTTAGCCCATTCCGAATAATTACTACGACGATGAAGAGTCGAAGTTAAAGATGGTGATTGAAGACCAACGATCTTCACATCGAATGGATGTGTTGCTACAGAGACCCTTGATGGGAGTAGCTACCTTGAAGGGGCTTCAGTGGTGGCCATCCGGACTATTGTTGATTGTTCGGATTTGGTTTTCGCTCAGACCCAGGGCATAATCTAGTAGATGGATGCATGTCTGACATTGGATTTCGTTCCATGTGAATTAAATCGATTTCTATTAATGTAAGTCTGTTTGGTGGTAGAGAATTTATTCTCTACTTAACACCCGGGTATACATTAATAATGATTGATCGCATGGCGTGAATTGTCAATGTGGTACGCCAAGATGCAATTGATCAAGGCTTTTGTTGAAAAGCAGGGCCTTATGGGATGACCAAAGCATAGCCTATTACGGCATAGCTTTGTGTATATCATGACTTCGCGAGCCTCACACCCCGGTATGAGTCAAAAACGGGATATGGACCGTAGGGAGTGCACACGTTTCTTTCTAGCTATTGGTAGTGTCAGTGCTTAAACTGGCTGGCATTTTACTTATGTGTATGATGGATTTTGAGGCACCTCGGATTTTTATAGGCCGTTAGTGGTCATACTATAGGTTCAAAGGAACCGGGAAACGTGTGTTCAGGCATAACCAATCCACTACCGATAGGCGGGGACCGCCCCTACCGCATCCAAGGGTTTCCCAGAGGTGTGATCCTGAGGCATTTGCTAGAGTGTCTCGAATCGGAGAGGAGCTTGCCCCTAGCCTTGACTCATGATGGGAATCCAATTTCCAATACGACCTGGCGGTTTTGATTGTAGAACTAGTATGGCGACATGATATATGGTACCCATGCCGTCTATGATTGATATATTATGATTGAAATTGTTTTTCTAAAACATATACACACTAATATTAAATCCGTTTTATCGTATCAAGCATCTCTTGACCATTATAAGGTAAAACCCTATCCTTCGGTTTGCGTTGCATTGTGTGATGGGACTTGGGGTCTTATAATGGTTTCATTTTTCTAAAAAGCATTGCGTTGTTTAACGATTTACTTTATTAAATTATGCACTGGCGATCCAATGGAGTAAACCCGTTCCGCGTTAGCAGCGTGGTCCTGTGATTAGCCATATTAATTAGATAAGTTAAGTTAGATTTCTCATACCAGTCTCATGACTGACCTGTAGTTTGTTTCACTGGAAAACTCGGGTGCCCATATTTTCCACACGGGCAGTCGAGTAGTTTATTTTGCAGACATATCTACAGGATCCTGGTCTACAGCTGAAGCGGTATTCGGAAATCTCTGTATCTGTGTATTCCTTTCAGTTGTATATTTGTAATATTTTTCCACCGCTATTTAAATGTAATTCAAAACTATGATATTAATGTATTACTTTTGTGTAATAAGTTTTCATACTCTGTTATATTCTTGTACTCTGATGTAATTATTGTAATCAGCAATAAAATGTTCTTCAGTTTGTGTTCTGTTGTGTGTTGTTCTCAAAGCAATCTAGACTTTCCTTTATAGGGAAGTTTGGGTCGTTTCATTTGGTATCAGAGCTTTGGTTTACAGAGCTTGAGAACAAGACACATTAGAACTGAACGAAAGAATTCATCAGAGATCGGATTAGTAATATCCAATGAGAATAACTCGTTAGAGATAGGATCAGTAGTATCCTAGAACGAGTGTGAAGAGTATTATTTTCTTTAAAAACAAAATGGAAACAAATTTAGTTTTGAAAATTTTATCTTAATATACGTATTTGAGTATATTATATTTTAATATGGACAATCGAGTATATAAGGATTTTGAATATACGAGTAATTAACGGATATTCAAAGTTTTAATATACTGGGTAGATATAGAATCACACTCTAGTCGCCCGGAGATAATGCTGGTGATAGGTCGACCATCACCAGTATTTATGTTCGAGCTTCAAAAGTGGAATTTCTATATATTTCCATTGACTGTATAAGAACCAACACTTAGTCAGTACACATTGCTATGATTTGCACTAAGAATATGATTTTTGACTATATACAAAGATTATATATTTGAAAAATTAATCACTTAATTGATTGCTGGTTGTGATGTTTGATTATTAGTTTAACTAATAAAAGTATAGAAATAATAATTATTTTAACTAATAAGATTATGGAAACCAATAGAAATTTAAAGTTGAGTTGGTAAAATTAAACAACTTTTATCTTCATTCCTTTTCGAGGACGAAAAGATTTTAAGTGGGGGCGATTGTAACGACCCGGAATTTTGGGGCCAATTTAAAATTTTTAGTTTAGGGATTTTAATGCATTTTAATATTTAAAATAATTTATTTTAAATAAAAACGACTAATTTTTTTTTTAAAACGAATAAATTTAATTTAATTATAAAAGGAGTTTAAAACAGCGCTGCAGTTTGAAATTTTGAATTTGAACTTTTACTAAATGTACAGGATTCATTTTAAATAAGAATTGAGCGAAACAAGAAATATTTAAAACTGTTTAATCATATCTTTCTAACGAATCTGAAAAACTGAAATTTCATTTTAAAAATCAAATGTTATGTCCAGTTTAAAATTTTCAAAAGTCGCTGTAGAATTTATATATATTTTAATATAATATATTGGCCTTAAAAATAGACATTTTGCAAACGACCTCGATTTTCGATGAAACCACTTTTGTTGGAACCGGAATGTCAAATTATTGCTAAGTTTCAATTTTCATAATTTTTCGAATTAATATGTGAGTGTGGCAAAAGAAAACGTGTTTTGTCAGTTTCAGTCAATTTTAATCGACTTGAAAACGGCCATTTTTTAAACAGTCTCAGAATTCGACGAAATTAGTCTTGTTAGAACCATATCGTCAAAACATAGCTAGAAATAATTTTTCTGTAATTTTTCGAGTCCGTATGTGGCCCTGGTAATTTAAAATGTATATTTGAATTTAATATAAATTGATTTATATTTTAATTTAAAGAAAAACATGTCGTAACAGCCGTATTGGGTTACGAAACATGTTCCATTGCGTCCGAAATGGGGGTATTTAGCTAGGGGCGACACTCGTTGGGTTCGATTCGGAGTTCGTTAGAATTATTAGAATTATTGGAATTTAATAATTAAATTAATAAAATAAATACTAGTATAAATACACTTGGTATACGTATAACCCTAATTTCAAACATACCAGCCGCCGTATGTATTTCGTGAATGGCCGAAATCAACCGAAAACTAATCCCTTAATTTCTTCCTCCCTATTACGAATTGGAATACATACCATATACCGATACGAAGAGGGTTTCGAGATCTAGATTTTGGTACGTAGATGATGGAGTTTAACGTAGCGTGGTGGCCGGAATTGGGGCGGGAAGTGGCGCCGTTCGTGGTGGTGGTGCTGGCCGTAGGGACCACCGAGTTGCACGGGCTTCTGGCCGAGGGTGGCTCGTGGCGTGGTGGTTCGAGTGGTGGATTCCGATTGGTTGGTAATGGCCTGAGGGGCGGCGCGCAGATGGTCAACGGCGGTGGCAAATGGGTTCGACGGTTTCTGTAAAACAAAGATGAAGGGGGAAAGGTTTAACAACGTTTAAGTTTTGTTATTAACCTATTTAATTTTAATTTAATTTGTTCATCTGAAAATTGGTCATAACTTCTTCATAATAAACCGGAATCCAGAAATTCAAATTGCGTTGGACTCGTATCAGAGAATACTTCGCGATGAAACTGACCGCATCCAAAACGGAGACTGTTGGAATTTCAGTGAAATTCAGATCTAAACCGTACGATTTTGGTGAGAATTCTGATTTACTTAATTAATTAAAATTTTGCAATCATGATATGTATGTTATTATTTCTGATCTGCGATGTTATGATTATTGTATGGTTGTTGAGATGCGTTGTGATGTCATGATATAGCCCTGTTTGTTTAGATCTATACATCTTAATGTAATCTCTATAAAGTTTTCATCTTTATTGTTTTTATTTTTGTTTTTAATTTTATTTATCTCTAGAAATGAAAAATTGAATCTTTATTTTGTTTTACAAAATAAAATGAAAAATTGAATCTTTATTCTGAGTTACAAAAGAAAGTTTAAATCTTTAATTTTGATTCACAAAATAAATGAAAGTTTGAATCTTTATTTTGGTTTATAAAGTAAAGAAAGTTTAGATCTTTTATTTTGTTTTATAAGAAAAATAAAGTTTAAATATTTTATTTTGATTCACAAAATAAAATAAAGATGAGACCTTTACATTGATTCATGAGGATTATACACCAAATCATATGTTGTTGATATATGTGTGGACACGAAACTTGACACCGAATTATAGGTTGTCATCGTTGTGTTGACATGAAAACTTAAACACTAAATTGCATGTAGGTTGACACCAAAATTTAGATTATTTCATGTATTGAGATACCATGTTGAACATATTTTGGCGTTGTTTTAATATATGAAAATGAACATATTTTGGCGTTGTGTTAAATTACATGAAAATGAACATATTTTGGCGCTGTGTTAATATATGAAAATGAACATATTTTGGCGTTGTGTTGAAATATATGAAAATGAACATATTTATCGTTGTGTTAATATATGAAAATGAACATATTTTGGCGTTGTGTTAAAATATATGAAAATGAACATATTTTGGCGTTGTGTTAATATATGAAAATGAACATATTTTGGCGTTGTGTTAATATATGAAAATGAACATATTTTGGCGTTGTGTTAATATATGAAAATGAACATATTTTGGCGTTGTGTTAAAATATATGAAAATGAACATATTTTGGTGTTGTGTTAATATATGAAAATGAACATATTTTGGCGTTGTGTTAAAATATATGAAAATGAACATATTTTGGCGTTGTGTTAAAATATATGAAAATGAATATATTTTGGCATTGTGTTAAAATATAAGAAAATATAAATTAGGATAAAGGTACATTTCTGTTAGAAAATGTAAATTAAAATAGAAAGGACATTTTTGTTAGGAAATGTATATAGTAAATAAAAATGACATTTTTATCATAAAACATGTTATGTAAATAAAGTTGACATTTGAGTTAGAAATGTTTTATGTTAATATAGAATTGTTAGAATTAAAAGAATATTTATGTTAAAAATAAACACTACCATTAACAAGTTTCTTGACTTGTTTATGTTGATTGGGAAGATAATTTTTACACATCGCCCAAGTGCACAGATAATTGATTTAATTATTTGTTTTGTGTTATGTGTTGGTTGAAAACCCCACACGGGTCTTGGGTTGATATCCACACATCGCCCTTGTGATTAGTTATGAGCGTTATTTATTTGACGCTTATACAGTATTAATATTCACTTTGGATGTTTGGATGTTATTAATGATTTTTATCATTAGTGTAGAATACATTGTAATGTTTGAAACCCATATAATTAAATTATATGGTAATTGTTTGGGCCTCATTCCAACTAAGAATAATTTAATATAATATTCAGTTAAAGAAATCAGTTAATGGCTTTGATGTTTTGAAAAGAAAGGATTTTATTTTTATTTGTTAAAAAGAGTTAAAATGAAAAGGGTTAGGTTAAAATACGAAATGGTCCATGACACGAGGTTAAGCCCAACTTATGGGATAAGTCTGCCCGGAACCAACCGGCATATCCAGCATCCATAAGTCACAGGCTTAATGTGGGAGGTCTGGTCCAGTATAAAATATAAATGAATAAGAAAATGAAGTGATTTATAAATTTAATATTTTGGAAATTTTAATATTTTTAATATGATAAGAAAATAGAATACTCAATTTAGACTTTAAATTGAAATAAAGTTAGAATTGTTTTAAAGCGAATTTATAAATATTTTATAAAGTACATTTTAAATAGAAATCGACGATATATATATTATATAATGGCCTGAATAGAACACGCCACGCAGCGACCGTTTGCGAATTTCGACCATTAACTTTAAATTGACGTAACGGGAGATCTGACCGTCGGATTCTCCTAAACCGGAACCATTGGGTTCGTATCGAAACGAGCTTTCCCATGAATATAAGAGTTTTGAAATCTAACGGTTGGATTTGGAATTATGTCCAAATCAAATTTGAAAAAGGTCGCTATGGATGCAGTTCGGTGGCCGTTATTGGAAACCGACTGTACAGGCCTTAATAAAATTATTAAAAATATTAATAAATTATTTAAAATCAAAATAAATGGTTTAGAAAGAATTGGGATGAAAATTTCCATATTTGAAAAGATAAAAATATATTTTTATCAAAATGTACTAGCTATTAACTAGAATAATTTTTTTTAATTTAAGATTTAATGAAGTTTTCCATTTAATTCATATTTAATTGGAATAAAATAAAATAAATGTGAATTGGGTTTATCGTGAACGGTGTTTTTAGCGACATTTGTTCTTTAACTCAATTTACAGTGAGAATAAAATTTGGAATTTGTAAATCTTTTATTAATATTTAATAGCAAAATTTCCAAAGTAAAGATTTCCAATTTAATTTATTAAATTGGAATTGAAGGGAATTTGATTAAATAATAATTGAGATAAGCTTCTGTGAAGGGAGACTGATACTATATATGGAATTTAAAAGGCCTTGCCGTTATTCCATTAATATTATTGGTCGGATACAGAATTTTATAACGATTATATATATTGATTGGATTTCTGTGAAGATTCCATATTTAATGAAAGTCGATTTTGGGTTTATCGTGAACGGTGTTTTAAAATGACATTAGTTATTTAACCCAGTTAAAGATAAGATATATTTCTTAAATTTAAATAATCATTGAATAATGATTTTTGATATTTAAAACCAAATTGGGGTTTTAATAAATCTTTAAAAGAAAGATTTAAGAGTAAATGTAAAGAATTTATCTTTGATAGAATAATTTGAATATTTTATTTAAAAGAGTATTCTGAATAGGAATGAGGCGTTGGATGTGTTTTTATAGTACTCGACTTTTAATTATAAAAATACGAGAGTTATTTGGAAAGACCGGGTTTAGCCCATTCCGAATAATTACTACGACGATGAAGAGTCGAAGTTAAAGACGGTGATTGAAGACCGACGATCTTCACATCGAATGGATGTGTTGCTACAGAGACCCTTGATGGGAGTAGCTACCTTGAAGGGGCTTCAGTGGTGGCCGTCCGGACTATTGTTGATTGTTCGGATTTGGTTTTCGCTCAGACCCAGAGCATAAGCTAGTAAATGGATGCGTGTCTGACATTGGATTTCGTTCCATGTGAATTAAATCGATTTCTATTAATGTATGTCTGTTTGGTGGTTGAGAATTTATTCACTACTTAACACCTGGGTATACATTAATAGTGATTGATCGCATGGCGTGAATTGTCAATGTGGTACGCCAAGATGCAATTGATCAAGGCTTTTGTTGAAAAGCAAGGCCTTGTGGGATGATCAAAGCATAGCCTATTACGGCATAGCTTTGTGTATATCGTGACTTCGCGAGCCTCATACCCCGGTATGAGTCAAAAACGGGATATGGACCGTAGGGAGTGCACACGTTTCTTTCTAGCTATTGGTAGTGTCAGTGCTCAAACTGGCTGGCATTTTACTTATGTGGATGATGGATTTTGAGGCGCCTCGGATTTTTATAGGCCGCTAATGGTCATACTATAGGTTCAAAGGAACCGGGAAACGTGTGTTCAGGCATAACCAATCCACTGCCGATAGGCGGGGACCGGCCCTACCACATTCGAGGGTTGCCCAGAGGTGTGATCCTGAGGCATTTGCTAGAGTGTCTTGAATCGGAGAGGAGCTTGACCCTAGCCTTGACTCATGATGGGAATCCAATTTCCAATACGACCTTGCGGTTTTGATTGTAGAACTAGTATGGCGACATGATATATGGTACCCATGCCGTCTATGATTGATATATTATGATTGAAATTGTTTTTTTAAAACATATACACACTAATATTAAATCCGTTTTATCGTATCAAGCATCTCTTGACCATTATAAGGTAAAAACCTATCCTCCGGTTTGCGTTGCATTGTGTGATGGGACTTGGGTCTTATAATGGTTCCATTTTTCTAAAAAGCATTGCGTTGTTTAACGATTTACTTTATTAAATTATGCAATGGCGATCCAATGTAGTAAACCCGTTCCGCGTTAGCGGCGTGGTCCTGTGATTAGCCATATTAATTAGATAAGTTAAGTTAGATTTCTCATACCAGTCCCATGACTGACCTGTAGTTTGTTTCACTGGCAAACTCGGGTGCCCATATTTTCCACACGGGCAGTCGAGTAGTTTTTTTTGCAGATATATCTACAGGATACTGGTCTACAGCTGAAGCGGTATTCGAAAATCTCTGTATCCGTGTATTCCTTTTAGTTGTATATTTGTAATATTTTTCCACTGCTATTTAAATGTAATTTAAAACTCTGAAATTAATGCATTACTTTTGTGTAATAAGTTTTGGTACTCAGTTATATTCTTGTACTCTGATGTAATTGTTGTAATCAGCAATAAAATGTTCTTCAGTTTATGTTCTGTTGTGTGTTGTTCTCAAAGCAATCTAGACTGATTTGCAAAAAAGCACAAACACAAGCACAAGAAGAAGATACATGATTAGTGTTAGAAACTTAAGTAGAAGTTACCGTTTATTTTGGTACTGTAGGCTGATAGTTTATATGAGTACGGCCCTCGCTTTTGGGTTTTAAAGACATGGTGTGGTTTTCATGTACACCCTGTCATTAGAAAGAAATGTGTTAGACATGTAGTATGCTAAATATGTGTGTGAAAATTGAATATGAATTAGTAAAGATCGCGATTTATGTCCAGTGTTCGGATGTTATTCTTATGTTTCCTGACGTCCCGTACCTTCATAAGTGTACTTATCATTACACTTAACAAAAAAGTGATCGGGGGCCGTGCTTTGGGTTTATTATTCTAGAGGGGTGAGATAGAGTGTTGGTTTCAGTAAGTCTCCCTATGCTCAGGAGACCCGTAGTTTGCGAAAACAGGCTGGGCGCCTGCTATTTTGGGTTGCCTGGGGTTAATCCCAAGTATAGCGAAGGCGTATGACATCGCGTTATGCGGTCTGTTCGATAGGGTAGCTCTCCATCGTTCATCGGGTTGAGGCGAGCCACAAACGTCGTTTATTCGACTGAGAGGAGAAGCCCGGATCATCAGCCTGTAGGGTCCAATCATGGCCACGGGCTACCTCTTAGCCTTGAGAGCTTCGGGGAAGAAACGATTTTAGGTTGGTCTTGGTGCTGCGCCAAGATTCAACTGACACCCATATCCAAGAGAGAAATTTACATTACTCCTAACTGGCCATGGGCGGCCCCAAGTCGCTTGGGACTTGGGTGCAGAACGATTTATCCTCGACCTCGGCACAAGGCCGAGGTTCGAGTTCGTGGTTATCTATACTCGGTCGCGCCACGGTCCGGCGACTCGAGTAGCGTTGTCGGCTCCTGTGCTCGGGGTGCCGGTCATAGCTAGTGCTGTTTGGACTGATGTGGCGGCACTGGCTCCCATGCTCGGGGGCCGATATGGCAATCGATGGATTATATGCTAGTCGGTTGCTAGGTCTAATCAAACATGTTGCGCAGAATAAACACGGAGGAGTTAGGAAGTTGAACATCATTTCTACTGATAACTTTGGCAGTAATATTCTTTACAATGCCTTGAGTCATTAGAAAAAAAACAATGTTAGAAAGCATAAACAACTGTGAACTAAGTTATGTAAAGTAGCGGCGGAGATGTTCGTTGTTCCATGCCCTTGGGAGTTCAGCTCTGTCCACGGTTGTGAGTTTGAAATATCCATTTTTGAGCTTCCATTGTATGGAGTACTGGCCTTCCCAATGAGGGGTGAAGGCCGGTAGGTGGAGGGAAGACCCGTTTCAAGACGAGGTCACCGACGTTAAGGTCCTTATGGCAGACCCTGGAATCGAAATACCGGGCGAATCGTTGCCGTTGGGTGGCGGCTCTGAGGTCAGCTTTGTTCCTTCTCTCTTCTAGTAAGTCGATTGATCCCAGAAGTAAATCTTGGTTTGTCTTCAGGTCGAGGTAAGTGACTCGTTGAGATGGAAGCTTGAGCTCGATGGGAATGACGGCTTCAAATCCATAGGCAAGGACGAAAGGTGTGTGTCCGGTTGTTGTCTTGTAGTTGGTTCGATAGGCCCATAAGGCTAGAGGAAGCTCATCCGCCCACATGCCCCCAGCCTTTTCCAAGCATTTCTTGACAATGGATTTGATGACCTTATTAACCGTCTCGACTTGCCCACTGGCTTGGGGATGAGCCACCGCCGAGAATCTTTTTTCGATGCCATGTCACCGACAGAAAGCTTTGAACTCGGCGCTCTCGAACTGAGTGCCGTTGTCGGAAATGATAGTTTGAGGGACCCCATATCGAGTAATGATGTTGCGCACAACGAAGTTGATCATCTTCTTGGTGGTGATTGTGGCAAGAGCTTCGGCCTCCGCCCATTTGGTAAAATAATAAACTCCCACGACAGCATATCGTGCCCCGCCTCTGGCCATTGGAAGAGTTCCAATGATGTCGATTCCCCATATGGAGAATGGCTATGGTCTGATCATTTGTGTCAACTCTGTGGGCAGGGACCTGGGGATCTTTGAGAAGAGCTGGCACTTGTCACACTTACGAGCTTGGGCCAGTAATAGCCATCATGCCTGAGTATTTTCCTGGCCAGGGTTTGTCCTCTAGTGTGGTCGCCACACACACCTTCATGCACCCTAGTGAGCACTCGGGTGGCATCGTCATGGTCTACGCATCTGAGCAACGGGACAGAGAAGCCTCTGCGGTAGAGCACCCCATCCATGAGAAGGTAGCGAGCTGATTGACGGGTGAGCGCTCGTCTTTCCTTGTAGCATTCTGGGAGGTTCTCATGTTGTAGGTAATTCTTGATCAACATCATCCAAGGTTCAGGTTCAGACTCGGCGTTCATGGCCGCCTCATTCTGTGTTTGCCGGATATTTGGGGAGTTGAGCACTTCGACGAGGGTGATACCCAAGAGTTGCGAGTCCTCGGAGCTTGCTTGCTTAGCTAGTGAATCTGCGTTTTCATTCTGTTCTCGAGGAATGTGTGAGAGGACGAAGTAGTCGAAGTGAGTGAGTAATTCCTAAACTGGGTTAAATATAGGGTGAGTCATCCCTCCTTCGCTTGATATTCTCCCTACACCTGACAAATGATGATTTGTGAATCGGAGAAAATTTGGACGGTCTTTAGTTTGAGCTCAATCGCAATTCTGAGTCTGACGATCAAGGCCTCATACTCCGCATCGTTGTTGGTAGAAGGGAAATTCAGTTTTAGTGCATAATATATCGGGTGTTCTTCGGGGGTGACGAGTACGACTCCGTCCCTGGAGCATTTGCTTTTGTAGGAGCCATCCACGAACAATTTCCATTGAGTGTCGGGAGCTTCAACATTCTCTGCAGGAGTATCCTCGGAGGCATTGAATTCCATTACGAAATCAACGAGAGTTTGACCGAGGATGGCCCGGCGGGGGATAAAGTTTATCTCAAAATGACTTAGTTCCATACTCCACTTTAGTAGCCATCCCGATGCTTCGGGTCGCTGTAGGAACAGTCGTAATGGCTGGTCGGTGAACACCTATATAGGATGAGACTGGAAGTATAGTCGAAGCTTCCGAGAAGAAATCAGTTGGCAGAATGCCAGCTTTTCCAGCTTCGGGTAGTTCTTTTCTACTCCCATCAATCGTTTGCTTATGTAGTAGACGGGTCGTTGGACGTGGTTCTCGATGCATACAAGTGCCGAGCTGATTGCCTGCACAAAAACAACCAAATAAACATATAAGTCCTCGTGATCCATGGGCTTAGATAAGATAGATGGTCGCTCTAAGTGATTCAGAAGGTCCTCAAATGCAGAAACGCATTCTTGGGTCCACTTGAAGTTGTGTTTTCCTTTTCGAAGTAAATCGAATAAAGGAATGCACTTGTTAGTGGATTTAGAGATGAACCGACTTAAAGCAGCGACATTTCCGTTTAGGCTTTGGACATACTTGATGCTCTTAGGGATTTTGATGTTCCGAATAGCTTGGATTTTTTTCTGGATTGGCTTTGATTTCCCGAGAATTGACGATGAAACCCAAGAATTTCTCCGTGCACCTTAAAGGACTAAGCTTCATGTCGTATCGGCGAAGGATATCGAACATTTCAGAGAGATCGTGGATGTGGTTGTTGGATTCTTTTGATTTGACCAACATGTCTTCCACGTACACCTCCATGGACTTCCCAATTTGGTTTTTAAAGAGCCGATTAACCATTTGCTGATAAGTGGCGCCGACATTCTTGAGGCCGAAGGGCATGACGCGATAGCAGTACAACCCAAGGTTTGTTGTGAAAGAGGTATGATCCTGGTCGCAAATATTCATTAGGATCTGATTGTAGCCTAAATAGGTATCCATGAAAGATAGTAGTTGGTATCCGACGGTTGAGTCAACAAGTCGGTCGATCTTCGGGAGTGGAAGCTATCCTTGGGACATGCCTTGTTCAAGTCTGAGAAGTCGACACACGTTCGCCATTTACCATTTGTTTTTTGACCAGGACCGGACTGGAGACCCATTCGGGATAGTCGGCTTCGCGGATGAAATTGCTGCTGAGTAGACGGTCTACCTCTTCCTCGAGTGCTTTGGATCTTTCGAGTCCCAAGAAGCGGCGCTTCTGCTTGATTGGAGGCATTGTGGGATCAATGCTTAGAAAATGACAAGCTACATCGGGATTGATGCCTTTCATGTTGGAGTGAGTCCATGCGAACACATCCAAATTGGCCTTCAAGAAATCTACAAGATCCTATTTGATTGCTGGATGGAGTTGCGATCCTATTTTCAGCACCCTTGATGGGTCGTCGAGATCAACTAGAACGTCCACCATAGGATCGACTGGAGTAGCCCTTTCATCTTCAAGCTCTTCGTCCTTCTATAGGTCGAGATAATCGGAAAAACGGCAGCGGCGCCTGAGCCAAGGCCCAGACACTGCTGATTGCTATGATGAGATATTCTTGGCGCAAGAAGGTGCGGACAAGGTTTTTCCCTTTTCCTTATTGCGCACAATCTTCCATTCTACTGCATAACATTCTCTGGCGCTTGCTTGGTCGCCTTTAACAGTTCCAATCCCTTTCTCTATCGGAAATTTCATTAAGAGAGACCATGGCGATATACAAACCCAAAACTCCGTGAGAAAAGGACGTCCAAGGAAAGCGTTAGAATCGATGTCTATAACCATGAAAGTGAGAATTTGGACCTGGCTTCGATCCCCCTCGCCTAGTTCTATAGGTAAATCGATTATTCCTACTGGAGAACTAGAAGCCCTATTGAAGCCGTGGATCGTGGTATGACATGGATTTAAGTCATTTGTTTCCAACTTCATCTGGTCATAAGCTACTTTGAAAATGATGCTGACCGAGCTTCCCGAGTCGATTAATACATATCGGACAGAAGCGGCACCGATCTGAGCCGTGATAACTAGTGGATTGGTGGTTGGGATTTCCACCCCAGTAGAATCTCTTTCGCGGAAAACAATGTCGTCCTGCATGGTTTTTTGGAGCTTAGCCAGGACGGATTCGTTGGGGGCGGAGCAAGCTTCATAAGTAGCATGCTTTATGGAACTCACATATTCTTCCATTTTTCAAAAGCTGTCATGTGTGGGGTAAGGTCCACCACATACTGTGTTGATCACGATCCCTCGCCTTGGGTTAGATGGACCTACAGCCACCTTGGCGGTCGCTGGAGGTGCTGGCGCCAGAGGCTTTGAATTTGTTTTGGGAGGAAAGGGCTCTTGTATATATTGCTCAAGTCATTTCTCACGGATAAGCTTCTTGATTGCGTCTCTGGTGGCACTCATTGGTATCATGCCCGTATACATCATGGTATCGACAGCATCTCTCGGTATTTTTCTCATGGTCAGTTGATTCTCTGACGCGCGGCTTCTTGTATGGCAGCGTGTTGCATGTCTTCAAGTAAATTGTTTCTAAGTCTTCGTTTAACGGGGTGTAGGTCTTGAAGGCACGGTGAGGGCCGGGTTTTCTTGGCTCTGCCGGGGCCTGACCATTGTTTCGGTCACCCGACCTATTGTTATTTGGTTTTTTTCCTATAGGGACCTGCCCCCCTGTTCTGGTCTAATGGATCTCTGACTTATTTTCCTCTATGGTAGTCATTTGCAATGTCCACTTGGTGGTCATTGGGACGACTGGTGGCGAAGAGCCAGTTGCATCTTGCCTCCTTTTGGCGTAAGTACTGATCCGCCTTCTAATGGAAGGAATCGAGGCTTTTTGGCTGCTTTCGATTGATCCAAGCCCCAAATTCGGAAGTCGGAAGGACACCTTTGGCTAACCGAAAGAGTATGGTGCGAGGGTTAGGATCCTCGACCTCGGAGAGGGCAATGTTGAAACAGGAGAGGTAGCTTTTGAGCGACTTGGCGGGTCCTTGGTATAGGTTGGACAAAGTAAGGGCGTTTTTCGGAGTTAGGATATGCATCCTGAAGTGCTTAACTAGTTCTGTAGCTAGCTGGCCGAAGTTGTTGATGGAATCGAGTGGAAGGTGATAGAACCATAGTAAAGCGGTCCTTGATAAGAAGACTGGGAAGCACTTGCATTTGACTGGATCGTTAGCCCCGGCTTGAGACCATTTTCCATTCATATTGATTCAGGAAGGCACAAGAATCAGTGGTGCCATCGTAAAGTGACATCTGTGGCATGCTGAAGCGTCGCAGCCACTCGGCCTCATTTACCCTTCTTGTGACGGGATTACGCCTAATATGGGCCACCCATGAGTCGTGTACATTCCCTCGCATTTCCCTCATGATCCTTCGGACCATGTCGGGAAGGTAAGTTGGATGAGGGTCCACCATTGGGACCCATGGGTTTTGGCGAGGTTCCGGAGTTCTGTTGCGAGGGCGTCTTCTATGATGGATGTCCAGATCGTCTTATTCCTTGTCCTCGACATCTATAATCGGATCCTAGTGTGGAACGGGCTGATGCGGATCCTGTTCTTGGAAAGCGCGGGCCGCTGGCATGGTAGGTCCATCATCTCGATGGGTTAACCGTTGGGTTCTATCGAGGAAGGGGTTGGTTGGTTGGACCAGGTCTGTCATTGATGATCAAGCGAGAGTGATCCCGGTATTGCGCCCCCTCGCTATATGTGACTGTAGTTCGGTCATTGTTCCCATTGTCGTTGGCGTAGCCATTGCCATTACCATTGTCGAGAGCGTTGGTGCGGGTGGCGACATTGTTGATGAGGCTAAACCTCCTCCTTTGGTGTAGCCCGCTTGACTTGGAAGAGGAAGTTTCTGATATAGTTGGTCGGGGTCGAGTGTTGTTCTTAGTTAGTTGAAGTCGAGCGACAATGCACTGACTTTCTTGAAGTTGTCACATAAGGTCGATGTTATTCCTTAATGCTTGATTGAGCTCGACCGTTGTGTTCTCATATTTTTATTAAGCGCGTGAACCTGAGCTTGTGTTGTAGGCGCTTCAGGGTCCACAATAAGAGGGATGTTTTCATTAGTGGTCGGGATGTCCGCCGGTTGAGGTTGTTGGGAGGCCCCGGCCTCGGCTGCGGCTGAGAGCCAACCATTGCGTTCTTTGGTCGCTTACCATCGTAAGCGGACTCGGCCGCAGGTTTAGCAAACGAATATCAAGCTCATCGAAGTCGAGACGATAATGTGCGATAAAGACGCAAAACTTGTGTTCAATTCTCAGTGAAAGCATCAAATGTTGATGGCAAAAAATGTCGTAAACACCAAAGATTCCAATTACTAAGAATAGTTAATTTGGTCTCACAGACAAGAGTGGAAAGCAGTAAAATAACATAAGAGATTTATAGTGGTTCGGCCTCGTGAGGGGCCTACGTGCACTTTGAAGCATTGTTGGAATATTATTAATCACAAAAGTTTACAAGGTTGAGACCCTCTCATGACATCTCATTACATTCATTTCAAAGCCACATGATGTCATCTCTAAGGCTATATGATGTCATCTTTAAGGCCATATGATGTCATCTCTAAGACATGATGTCATCACTCTCATATATGATGTCATAATTATCATATATTTAATATATTAGGAAAAACACACTTTTGCCCTTCTTCTTCCTTAAATCGGAGATGCCATTAAAGTATCCCTCTAGAGGTCTTGAGCTCACAAATTCCAACCCCTTTAAAGCGTGAAGTCATTGGGTTTTTATAAGAAAGGGAGTAGGTAGGAGTAGGTGGAAGTAGGTATAAATGGGGGACCACACCCAGAATTTCGCACTTGGAGCCTGAACACCTGTAAATTTCGTACCTTGAGCCTTTGTACGTTAGAAATTCGCACCCAGGCCTGAGGTGTGAAATTTCTCACCTCGCAGGGGTGAAATTTCGCACCTCGTGTGAATTTCGCACCTTGCTGGGTGAGAATTTCGCACCCCTACGGGGTGCGAAGTTTGCACCTCCCAAGGGTCCGAAGTTTGCTTTATGGGGCGCACGAAGGCTGCATGAATAGGTGTTTTGGGGTGATAGAGATACGGGCTTATGAGTCTTAGGGATTCAAGGCCTTGCTTCGGAAATGTGTTTGGGGTGCCGTGAGGTCTTTGTTGGCACGATCCCTCTTCATCCTGTTTCCTTCGCTCCTAAGCGTCCCTTTTGGCTTCAGTTCCACGTGATGCATTGAGTCGAGCGTGGCTTGTGTACTTTTGGGAACCGGACCAAAAAGCCAGTTAACATGGTTTGTATAGTATTACTTTCTTGCCTATTTTATATCTATGATTATTACTATTATATGTTATCTGATGTGATGTGTGAAATGTGGCATGTCCTATGATCGTGTTTGTGTTCTGTCTAGCTTATTCTTGTTCTCTTCTTTCTCTTCTCTTCTATTTTCTTCTTTTCTTTTCTTTTTATCCCCTTTTTTACTATTTATTTCTCTTGACAACAACTTTACATTGATCACTTGCTTTTATAGCATGTTATTGAGTAACATAAGCACCGATGGTTAAAGCGGGTCGTCACACCTAATAAGAAACTCATGAAAATTTAGGATGAAAATATTTTAAGGCATGACTAGGTACCGAGTCATCCTCCATGGCTAGGTATCATGCTTTATGTTGGGATGTTCATTTATTTCATGTGTGATTCCCTCAACCTCCTAAGAAAGCTTGAAAAGTTTCATAACACTCCAAACAACCTACCTGAGAAGTGAAGATTTATCTAATTCGACCCACAAAGTAAGCCAAGTCATAAAGGGACGATCATCAAAATAACTCATCAACCAACGAAAATAAAAGTGACACCTCAAAAAGAAGTAAGAATCACAATGCAAGATAATTGGAAAAGTTTCCCCTTAGGTGGATGACTATCCTCGAGTAATGGGATGAGTTGACCCCACGTCATCATGATTCTTCTAGTAATTTCTCCAACTTAATGCAATGACTACTCTACTTTAGTACTTCACATTAAGATATGGGTGTAAAAGTTGGATAAGGATTCGATAATCTATTATATGAGTTAGCTAAACTAGAAGAGTCAAGGAATTGATACTCGGTTCAACCCGAAATGACTGAAAATTGTATCAAGTGACTTGATCGAAGATTAGAGAAAAGTTCCAAACAAAGACACTCAAAAATAGGCTAAGTGCATGAGTCAGACCAAACTCACAATATGACAACCAAACTCATGCTTATGACTGATATTGACTTCCACTTCTTGATGGAGACCCAATTCTTCTTTTGCACTTGGTTATTGCGAGGATTTTGGTTGATACCCTTCATGTTCTCCTATAAACACTAGATAATCCGCAACAGGAAAAATGACCTTTATTAAACTAAATACCATAACTTTGGTGAAATTCCTCTTTAATTTTTATCTCCTCACTACAATCACTTGGATTACAATAATGACTCGATTACTTGTGATTCCCTCTCTTTCATTCAAATTGTAACTCAAATGAAGCTTGAAATGTAGTCAATCAATAAAAAAAGATTGTATAAAGTAGATGTACTTTTTGTTACCAATCGATTCACTATAAAATTCTCTTTTCTTTTCTTTCTTTTGTTTATCTATCTAATTTTCCTATTTTTTCCCTTTATCTATGTTCTAAATTTTCTTTTTGATGTTGAACCATTTTTAGAGTTACCAATAAAAATATATATATACATGCAAACAAACAAAAACATACAAATAACATAAGCACTTTGAGTACCACCATTTCAGATAATTTACGTAGGCAATAAACCATTCATGGTTGACCCAAGCCATTCAAAAGACGAATTGTCCAAATGTGATTTTATTACAGATAAATAAAATATAAAAGAATGATAATGCTGAATTTGATAATGAAATAACAAAATATAATAATCACATAGATAGTTTGTAAAGTTGTTTGCAACATACATTTGATTTCATTTCACAATATCATATAAATTATACAATTTATCAAATATACGAAACAATGAAGCGAAATAATACTAGTAAATAAGTAAATTTAAATCAAGCAATAATTGTAATAAATTTAGTACAAACAATTTTCAATTTCAAATTCAATGAAACCAATTTCAATTCCAATTTCAAATTTTAGTTTAAAGTAAATTTTAATTTTAAATTTTAATTCAAAGAAAATTCACTTTAAAACAATTTTAAACATTTAAATTCAAATTTTAAAATTTAAACTTTAAAATAACTCAAATTTTAAACTTCAATTTCTAATGGTGTAATTTAAAATTTATAAATTCCAATTAAATTATTAAAGCAACTTTATTTTGAAAAATTCGATGCTCATTATTATTTTTCTGTCCTTAGGTCAATCGTACATTTTATAATTCCAGTTACAGGGGTATATATATCTTCTAGTCTTTTTCTTAGTTCAAGGATGTTGTTCCGGTTATGACGTAAAATAATTACATATCATGATGAATTATAATCATTTATTAATAACATCAACATGATATCTCCCATTATAATAATCAATAGGTTCGCACATACAATCAAGATTCAAATTAGCATATAGTCGCAATAGTCATTAGCTATCACGTATTGGGATGTTCGACTCCCAGTTGTATTTAACTTCTTGTTAATTTAATTTCCAAATCAGCAATGCAATTTAGATGTAGTTTTGATTTCATTTGCATAAATTTCGAATCAAGCTCATTCCACAAAATTAAGTTCAATTAAAAGTTGAATGTTTGTTATTTACCTATATATAATGTTTCAGTTTCGATTAAATTATTAAGTATGACAATAATATTCTATTAACAAGAAATCTTGTTGACACTACAAATTTTGTAGAAGACTTTTATTTGAATAAATAAATCTTGTCAAACATGTCGGCGAGATGTTAACGAACTAGTAGGCATGATTATAAATTAACGATAATCAAAGATGTAAGCATTCAATTTAATCACCACATGATGTATAAGGACGACAAGAAAACTCTTTGCTTGAAACTAAAATCAAACCAATTATCCCCAAATGGATTTAGGGTTAGAAAATGCTAACTGAAAGGCAAAATACATAAGATTCACAAAAGCAAGAAAAACCGGCCCCTGGTGCAGTGTCCTCCCACCTTTATTTACAAAGGTAGTAGGTATGTCGACCTGACACTTGTCACACCTTCCCCTCTTGACTTAGTCGATAGTTGTGTGTGACAACTCGCACTTGGACTCACTTCAAACTGATTAAAAACCAAACCCATGTCGATTCAAAGCAAGCAAAAATACATTTCGTTAGGGTTTATCAGAGCAAACACAGCGGAATACAAAACTCATAGCGAAACAGATAAAATATAATAAGAATATATCATTGCAGCGGAAACATCTTTGATTACAAATCTGATTTTACATACCATTATGTCCATGTAAACTTAACATAATACACCAATAATAGAGTACGTCCGATCTTCAAATGAAGCTCCAATCCTTGGCGGAACTCCAAGTCTTTAAGCTTCCTCTAATCATGATAATTGAAAACAAACTAATCGACTACCCGTGTGGAAATTAAGGGCACCCGCAGTTTGCAAGGGAAAAATAAACCACAAGTCAGTCATGGGACCGGTGTGAGAAAACTTTTATTACTAATCTGATACTTAGCCTTAATTTGAATAAGGTATCTTGTAACTACGCCGCATGTCACGGAACAGATTTTCTCCCAAGGATACGTGCACAACCATAGCAACCAGAACCAAACATAGCAACCATAAACCAGATTTTGAAAACATGACTTTAGAAAAAATGAACGATTATAAACCCCAGGTCCCATCACACAATGCAAGCGCATACCATAGGATAGGGGTTTGCCTTATAATTGCAAAACATGCTTAATATAGTTTTAAAACCAAACAATTTGATATTATAATAATTTCTAGCGTGTGGAAAAACCCTTTCGAAAATAAACTTATGAATCTTAGCTCGCATAGTGCCCCATCCCACTATGTTGGATACATAGGTAAACAACCGAAAAACCGTAAAGGGTTTCATATTGGAAGTTGAATTTCCATCAATGAGCCTGGGCTAAGGATCTTCTCAATCCGATTCGTAACGCCCAGTAGGTTCCAAGGTACCGTCTGGCTCCTTTAGATCATCAGGGTCGGTCCACCCTACATCATGGATTAAAGTAACAGCCTGAACATAACATCCCTCAGTCTGTGTATAGACTGTCATCTAGGTATATTGACCTAGTCTGAGGCGCCTCATCCAACAAACCACAAAAGTAAATTCCTAGGCTCCATACCATGGCGTTACCTTTTTCTAGATGGAATGTTAAGTCCCTACCCCTGCGGTCTATAATCCCGTTTCAGCTCATTCCGGATTGTGAGGCCCGCGAAGTCACGTCATACACAAAGTTACACATTTAAGCCATGTTTTGACCTTCAACCACAAGGCCCTACTTTTCAATAACAACCTTGATCATTTCCACTTATCATGCCACACTATCATTCTTTAAAACACAAACTGTTATTCACCAACATACAACCTTTGAGCTCGTACGTCTCAAAGAAGGGTGTTAAGCTAAGGGAAATGATTCCCAACACCAAACAGAATTATGTTTAGTTAATGTCAGTCTGTACTTTATATAATACAGTGTCAGAAACGAAATCCATCAACCATTCCGGGAATAGGAATGAAACTGAAGGAACTTGATTCCACGTCCCCGCCTGGGAGTGCAAGTCCTTGCAATCCGATACGCTTCAAGTACGGCTAGATAATGCCGGCACATTAACCTCTTGAGGAGCGACCCCGAGGAATCGACAAGCTATCCATCTAATGTAAAGAATACCGGTCTTCAACCGTCATCATCGTCATCTTGATATCAGCATCACATTGTATAATTATTCGGAATGGGTAAAACCCCGACTTTTCCAAATAATTAGCGCATCTTTAAATCCAATAGGTATACAGGATCTCATGACCCTCATTCCATTTTAGAATATTGCACAATCCGATTATTAAAACTGTAATGAGCTTTAATATGTCAAAATCTGATTACTTAACTTGAAATCCAATTTCAGATTATCCAATCAAACTTTATGACTAGTTAGTCATCTCTATACGTGAATACACATTTATTCCAGCGCCTTTATCCATTCCAATTTTTTATTCAAAGATTTATTAAAACCATATTAAGTTTTAATATATAGAAATCCTTCATTCCTATCTCATGGAGAAAAACTAGTAATACTCTATTTTTAATCATCTTATGCTTTGGTAATTTTAATTACCTTTCAAATTCTATTCCTTCAAATTTTGTTGAAAGATTTCAGACCAAAAATTTTGATTACTTAACTTCAAATTCCAAGTTAAATCTTCCCAAAAATCCTTATCGATTATTCGCCATTTACCTCATGTAAACACATGTTCATTCCTTTCCCAGAAATCTGTATAAATAAAGACTTCATTCCTTAACTTGGAAAATATCTTACCTTTTCATGGGCCAAAGAATAATGTTATTGAAGACATCATTCACAACAAACCCAAAATCATATTTCCTTTTATATGGGAATCTCTACAGGAATCATATTGGTTTATAATCAATATAAACCTCCATATCCAACAACACTATAAGCGGGATAACGGCACAGCCTTTTAAATCCTTCGGATAGTCTAAGTCATCATTTATAAAGACTTACCTCAATCAATAACCAATTTGGTTTCCATTCGATTCTAAAATAATTTGAAGAATCTGATTCTCATTAATCATTATCAATAATCCAATTATTGATTAAAAGTCCAAATTCCTTTATATTTAAATAATGGTTGTATTAGATCTTGAATTACGGCTTTCCCGAAGGGTTTATACACTTTCAAAACTTGATACTTTCTTTCCAAAACTAATTTAAATCATTTATTATGATTTATCATAATTTTCCGTAATTTGAAGAATTTTTATTTCGCCTCTATCAAGAAAATCTGACCATTGAAAATTGTTTCCTTCTCCTTCATTAGAAAACTTAAATCATTTCGGACAAACCACTTTCAGTTTCGAGAGAATCCGACGGTTAAATCTCCCGAAATTTCAATACAAAGTTTCGGGTTGAAACTCGCGAACTACCACTACGTGACGAGTCCTATTCGAGCCCAAAAGTGACTGATTATTAAAACCGAGTCAAAATATTTCAAAACTTGTTAAATAATTATTCAAACTGTATTAAATAACTTTTGGAATTCAATTTCCATGTTTCTAACTTTTAAATTAATTATTCCACATTTAAATATTTAAATTAACATTCAAATCATTAAAATAATATTATTCTCCAAAAAAGATTGTTAAAGTATGAAAGTTGGCTGACGCCCATTATGAAAATAAATAAGAACATTGAAACAATAATAACACAAATTCGAGTCTATTTGCTAGGCAAACCAACATGTTAACCACACCATTGCCTTAACAGGCTATCCCTGTAATCACAAATCCAACCAAAGAGTATTCACATCCATTTGAAATCAAATTCTAACATCCAACCCAAATCAACCTCATCCAACATCTTCCAAACATAAATAATAATTTCGTATTTATTAGCTAGAGATTCACATCTTAGCATAAGAATGTGATGGTGCTAAGTTTCTAATATCCATAACCCTAGCTTTCAACCCAAGCAATAATCAGTTAAGGTCTAACTTCATGAATCTAAATAAAAGGTTCCGGCTCTCCTTATTATTTGTGAATATACACTTAAAGATTTTACCTATATATGTAATTACTTATATGGGCCGAACCTGAAAGGGTTCAATCTTTCTTTTACCAACTTAAACCATGGTTATTAACCCACAAATTCTTCACATAAGATCCAACCCCTTGAATTTCAATTAAAGGTCTAAACTTTTCATGTATAAACACAAATTTGCACCTAAAGATCAAACCTTTACAAAGGATTTCACATAAAGGTCGAATCTTTAAGGATTTAACGCCCTTAACCATATAATCACTTGCTAATGACTCAGACATACCACCAAAATTTAATCAAAGCATGGATTTACCAAATATTCCATAAAGTTGCAACTTTGTGAACCTAACATAAAGGTTTTCACTCCAAACTCCAAACAAGTTGCCATTTTTACTTCATCAACCTATTTAGGGATTTTTAGCAATCATGAACCATCAAATTGTGAAGACCCGCAACTTCCCCGTAAAGGAAAGCGTCGGATAGTTCGAGAACAAGCCACAACAGAACGCATACAGAAGAACATTTCATTGTATATTACAACAATGCATCAGAATACAAGAATATACAGAGTATAAATAAATATTACACAGAAATATCAGAGATTTAAATTACATAGCAGCGGAAAATAATACAATATACAACTAGAAGTAGATATACGGATACAAAGCTTTCCGGATATCATTCCAGCTGTAAACCAGGATCCTGTGAATATAAATCTGCAAAACCAAAACTACTAGCTGCCCGTGTCGAAAATAAGGGCACCCAGAGTTTAGGTTAAAACAATAAACTCCAGGTCAGTCATGTGACTGGTGTGAGAACTAAAACAGTTATTGATCTTTATTTTAAATCATTAGGTAAATCAAGGGACCACGCCGTATAACACGGAACGGGTTTCCTCCCAAGAATACCAGTGCATAAAACAAACAGCGCAATGCTAAATAAAGAAAAATGAAGCTGTTATAAGACCCAGGTCCTATCACACAATGCAACGCAAGCCGGGGGATAGGGTTTTCCCTTATAACAGCCAAAGAATGCTTGATACGTTTAAAACAAATCATTTGATACTATAATAAGTGCATAGTGTATAAAACAACTCAAATCATAAGTATCAATCATAGGCGGCATGAACGGCCCATAACACTATGTCGCCATATATAAGTTTACAATCAAAACCGCAAATGTCGTATTGGAAGTTGGGTTATCATTTATGGTATGAACCGAGGCTAGGGGCAAGATCCTCACCGATTCGAGACGCTCTAGCCCGTGTCTCAGGATCAGAGCTCGAGTGACCCTCGGAGCGACAGGGCCGGTCCACCGATGTGGATTAAAATTCCTGAACACTGCGTTTCCCCGCCCTTTGGGGCGTAAGCCTGGCCCGTCAGCCGACCAGAAGCATCGGCCGAAACCGATATCACGAGGCGCCTCGCTTTTCAGCAAGTAATAATAAGTAACATCCACATGAGTCAAACTCGTCAGCCAGTTCAAGCACTGACGCCACTCATAACTAGAAAGAAACGCATGCCCTCCCTGAGGTCCGTCTCCCGTTTTTGGTTCATACCGGGTGTGAAACACGCGAGGTAAACGTTACACAAAGCTACGCCACGAAGGCCGTGCTTTGATCATCACCACAAGACTTTGCTTTTCAACAGAAGCCTTGATCATTTGCATCTTAGCATGCCACACAGGCAAACCATCCTATGCAACCGATATCAGTCACACAGAATGAAATCCGATGTCAGACACACAGTCCATTTACAAGTCCGTTCTGGGTCTGAACGAAACCGGAGGCACCTAGTACCCCGCATATCCATCGATCTCCAAGTACGTCTGGACGATCACTAACTGTTTCCATCTTCTTGGGTGTACAGCCCAATCAAGACCATCAGTTATCACCCAAACGACGTGAAGACCTCCGGTCTTCGACCATCGTCTTCATCTTCGACTTATCGTCGTATCAGTTATTCAGAATGGGATAAACCCGGTCTTTCCGAATAACTCGCGTATATTTTAAATAAGTGTTACACAAACACAACATACGCCTCATTCCAATTCATTAGTCACTAACCGTAAATTAATCAAGAGAATAATTCCCCAAATATTAACCCCGAAGGCCGAAACCAACATCAGATCAATATCCAGAAAACCCTTCTGCTTGGCTAACCGACAGTTAGTTTCTAAATTTCACGTTCAAATCTAATTAAAGATTTAACTATCGACTGGAGCAAAACTGGTGATACTCCATTCTCGATCTTTTCAATCTAATTAAAGATTCATTAAAACTCCACTTAGTTTTAATCTTCGACTGGGTTAAAGAATCAGTGTCATTTAAAACACGGTTCACGATAAACCCAAATCACATTCCATTAATTATCGGGTTAAAGAACAAGTGTTATTTAAAACACTGTTCACGATAAACCCAAAAATCAATATCGATTCAATTCCAATTAAATATTATTTAATTGGTACACTTCATTAAATCTAAATAAAAAGATTTAATCTTTTCTCAACTGGGTTCAAGAATAGTGTTAGTGAAGACACCATTCACGACAAACTCAAATCACATTCGATATTCAATACAAGGCTCTGAATAGAAAATATATCGGCTTATATTCAATATCGAATTCTACGACTAACAAATGTCGTATTGGAAATAACGATACAAATATATATCTTTCAAATTTCCATAACAACACCTGTAATATCACGAATTCCAACATCGAAATATTCCGAAGACAATTTCGATTCAAATCCACTCCAATGCAATCATTGGAAATTTTGGTTATTTTCAAAACCATTTTCAAATTCAATTTATTTATTTAAAAATAAATAGAATTATATTTCTAGTTCAAAACTAGTTCATTTCGATAAAAATCTATTTTTATCTTTTCAAATATGGAGTTTTTCATCCCAATTCTTTCTAAATCATTTCTTATGATTTTACACAAATTATTACTATTTTTAATAATTTTATCAAGGCCCGTACAGTCGATTTCCATCAATGGCCATCGAACTGCACTTATAGCGACCTTTTTCAAATTTGATTTGGACATAATTCCAAATCCAACCGTTAGATTTCTAATTTCTAATATCCGTTAGAAAGCTCTTTTCGATACGAACCCAACGGTTCCGGTTTTAGGAGAATCCGACGGTCGGATCTCCCGCAATGTCCGTTTGAAATAAATGGTCGAAATTCACGAACTGCCGCGGCGCGGCGCGTTCTATTCAGGCCATTATATTATATATATAATATATATAATATATATTTCGTCGATTTCTATTTAAAACGAATTATATAAATAGTTTTAAAATCGTTTCAAAACCTATTTTTCAACTTCCATTTCAATTCAAATCAAAAATTGAATTCTTCTTTATAAATTCGTTTTAAAATTCATTTCTATTCAATTCAAATTTCAATTCAATTTGAATTCATTTCAATTCGCTTTCAATTCAATTCGAATTCGTTTTCAATTCATTTCGAAATCGTTTTCAATTCAATTCATTTCGAAATCGTTTTCAATTCAATTCTTTTCGAAATCGTCGATTTCGAAATCACTTTTCAATATTCATTTTAAAATGAATAAAATCGATAAAAATATCGTTCACGTCAAAATGGCGTCAATCTAATCATCACGGCTTCACATATTTCTATTTTCAAATATTCCATTTCAAATATTTCCTATTATAAAAATATTCTTTATTTTCACGATTGGAATGAGGCCCAATCAATTACCATATAAAGTTAATTATATGGATTTTCATACAACACATGTATATAATAACATTGAAAATAATCAACCATCAACCAAAGTGCACTACACTGTAAAAGCATCAAATATAGATATTCAACGCTTATAACAGCCTGTCAATCAATCGATCGACATATTCAATCAATCAGGATGAGTGAACTTCAAATTTCATCCCAACACCCGTGTGGGGTTTCAAACAATCAAACACATATTTTATTTGTGCTGTTGGGCGATGTGTAAAATTTATCGTCCCAATCAATGTCATTCAAATAGGTGTACATAAACAAACCGTTCGGTTTATAAATGAATATTTTATTTTATTCACTTCACGTTAAAAATTATATTTTTAACGATAAAACATTTTATTTCAACTTATGAATTTCTATTCAATTCATTTATTCAATAAAATGATATTTTTATTTTTCTAACATATTTTAGAAAATTTCGGCGGCATAACGGCACGATACTAAAAACGGGATAAGGCCTAGCCTTGTCCCCGGTCTAGTGAAGGCCCACGCCATTCACATATCAATCAAATTCACTTTCGTTATGCAAACCACAAAATTTGGAGTAAGGGTCTAACCTAGCCTTACTCCTTCGCCTTATAACGGCGCACGTCTAATCCTAACCAATTTATCGATTCGATTTTTCACACCACAAACCACATTCAAACCAATATCGCAATCAATCACCAAACAGTCAAACAAACAAGTCCATGGTCTGTGGACGATTGTGTCGGGTGCTACTAAGCACCGTCTGCATCCTAGTATATATATATAACTAGAAAAATTAAATTGAAAGGTGAGAAATTCTCACATATAGCTATCCTAGCTCCACGGCTCTTCATTTGCAGAAGTCTTCGTCGTTTCGCCTTTTTGTCACCTTCGTTGCTGCTTTCACTACATACGTAAAAATCACATTTTTACTTCGCTATTCAATATATAAAAATCGAATTTTTATTTCAAAGTTCAATATATAAAAATCGAATTTTTAGTTCAAAGTTCAATATATAAAAATTCTATTTTTCTATCGAAGTTCAATATATAAAAATTAGCATATTTTCACAACGCTACTATATAGATAAAAATTATATTTTTATCACCTTATTCTTCATATAAAAATTTCACCCTTTCAAAAATAAAGTTTTCACCTTTATAAAAACAAAGTTTTCGCCTTTTTAAAATAAAGTTTTCGCCTTTCTAAAATAAAGTTTTCAACTTTATAAAAACAAAGTTTTCGCCTTTTTAAAATAAAGTTTTCAACTTTATAAAAACAAAGTTTTCTATTTTAAAGTTCGAATTTTTTTCCTATTTTAACATTTCAAAATGAAATCAGTTTTATTTATTTCTTTTCAAATCAGTTTTTAAAACTTTATAAAAATCAGTTTTTATTTTCTTATTAAAATCAGTTTTAAAATCCCTAAATAAAAAAAATCAGTTTTCTTTTTTATTTAAAATCAGTTTTCACATTATATAAAATTCAGTTTTCACTTTTATTTAAAATCAGTTTTCACTTTTATTTAAAATCAGTTTTAAAATCCCTAAATAAAAAAATCAGTTTTCTTTTTTTATAAAAATCATAAAAATAAAATAAATAGGTTAAAAAAGAAAAAAACTTACGGGGGGGGGGGGCTGTCAGGCGTCGGGATGTGGGTGTCCCTGCAGATCGGCGGCTCGATTTTGATTCTGGCGTCGCGGTTGTGGGACTCGAGGGGGGTGACTGCGCGAGAGGGAGGGGAGGCGGCTGCGCCTTGGCGGCGTCACTAGCGGTTCTACTGGAGGGAGTTGGCTCGAGCGGGGAGGCTGGGGTTCGTCGGGGATCGCTTGAGGGGGCGGAGCATCGACGGAGGGGAGGGCGGCGATTTCCGTCGCTGGAGGAGCGATGTCTTTTCTTTTTTTTTTTATTTCGATCGAATGAAGAAATAGGGGGGGGGGCAGAGGGATTTACGGAGGGAAGAGAGAGGTTTTTGTTTTTTTTTATATATATATATATATATATATATATATATTTATTTTAATTTCAACCTGGTTGACTTTCCATACGAACACCGAATTGGGTCCAACGACTGTCATCCCTAACGTAATACCCCCATTCCGAACACAATGGGATATGTATCGTAAGCTGATTCGACTGTTTGAATCAGTTTCCGTTGAAATTTACATTTAAATTACTATATTGAATTTTAAACGTACATTTCAAATTACCGGGGTCACATGCTAACTCTAAAAAATCTCGAAAAACATTTTCTAGCTTCGTATTGACGATACGGTCCTAACAAAACTAGTTTCGTCAAATTCTGAGACTGTTTGAAAAATGCCCAATTTCCAGTCGATTAAAATCAACTGAAACCGGTCAAACGCGTTTTCCTTTGCCACGCTCACATACTGATTCGAAAAATTATGAAATTTGAAACCTAGCGATAACTTGACATCACGGACCCAACAAAAGTGGTTTCATCGAAATCCGAGGTCATTTGCAAAATGTCCATTTTTAAGGGCCTGAATTCTATAGCGACTATTCAGAATTTTCAACTGGACATATCTTATCATTTCTAAGATGAAATCTCAGTTTGTTAACTTCGTTACAAAGATATAGTTATACAGATTCAAATATTTCTTGTTTCGTTCAATTCTGACTTATATTGAATTCTGTATATTCATTTGAAATTAGAAATCGAATTTTCGAACTACCGCGCCATTTTCAATTCCTTTTATAATTATATATAATTATTTATATTCTAACGACGACGCGTATAATATATACGTTCGAATTCTATTCAAAATAAATTTCTCGTCGATTATATTTAAAATAATCTATTTTAAATATTCAAAATTCGCTATAATCGCCAAAATAAAAATTTTAAACTGGCCCAGATTTTACGGGTTGTTACACAAATCAATCATGAATTCACCACCAAAACTCTAAGAAACATTTCAACAAACACTGTAACATCCCAATATTTTCTGTATATTTTAAATTTAGATTTAAAATAAATAAATAAGTTAATCTGAGAAAAAAAATCAAATTTTGTTGTTTTTATGTCGATAATTATTTCAATTTAGTTTATACTTAGAATTGGTGAAATTTGGAATTTTTTTTTTGTTTATTTAAATGACTGGAGTAATTTAGTTTAAAATGGAAATTCAAATTTTATTGGTAAATGGAGAATTTTAAGCCGTTGAGTAATAACTGAAATTCAAAGCAAAGATTTAAATAATCAAATTTAGATTTAAATGTGTGGAATAAATTTATAGAATTTATTTAAGTTTTATTTTTGGGTTAAATTTGAATTTATGAATATTTAAATTTGAATTTAAACAGTTAAGCAAATAATTGGGTATTTTAATAATTAATTGACGATGGAATTTAACTGTTTTGTTGACTGTCTCAGAACTTGACGAAACTGGCGCCATTGGATCCGGAACGGCGAATTGTTATAGGATTTAAATTTTTAGAATAATCGGACTTGTTATGTGATCGCACTGGAGAAAACGCGAATAGAATCAAGATAAGTGGATAATTGGTTGTTCTTATAGTGTACCTCCTATACACATATATAAATATAAATCTTCACTCTATAACAGCCCATTAATACTATACATTCACCTCCCTCATCAAAACTTTATTCTTTTTCATGGCAGAAAAATAAATTCTAAATCTTAATTTCAAAACTAAACTCACCTCAAAATAAAATTTCCCCAAACCCTAGCTTGTTATATATCAATTCGAAGCCCTCAACTAGTAGAACCCAGATCTACAATTCGTTTCGACATGCAGTGAAGGATTTGGCCGGAAATCACCAGTCAAAGTTCTGAAATTCGTAACCCTAAAGGCTAGAATTGGGGCTTTTCGATTTAGGGCCTAATTAAGGATTTGGTGATATGGGTATTGTAGAGATTTGCGAATGGAGTGAAACGGTGGTGGTCGGAGGTTGTATAGTCAAGTGGGTGGTCGGGAATTGGTGTTTGAAACCAGAAAATCCTTTCTGTTCATCATGGTGGCGCGAGCTCAGCGAGGAACCGGAGATCCTGGGGTTGGACGTGGAGGTAGAGGGCGGAACGAGCTTCGCAATGGCACCGGTCGCAGGTCTTATTGTGGCCGGAGTTGGGCGGATTTCGTGGTCAAAGATGGTGCAAATATGGGTTCTTTTTCGTTGGTTCCTGTAGTTGGAAGGAATAGGAGCGGGAAGGAGAAGGTTGGGGTGTTGACGTGTCCAAGAGTGATTGGGGTGAGGGAATATTTTATTAATTTTATATATTTAAAGTTCAGAGAGTAAAATGCTCATAACTTTCTCGTTTTAACTCGGAATTGGACGCGGTTTGTTGCGTTGGAATCGTGGCGGAATTGCGGACGTTTTGGCGGTGGTTTGGTTGCATTTGGAGACTGTCAAATTTTGGGCTTCTTTTGGACGTCTGATCCGCTATAGACGCGAAGGTGAGTGATTTTATTGCTCACGATGAACTGAATTATTCCCATAATTATTGAATTAAATTATGAAGTAAGTTGGTTGCATGGTTGTGTCGGATTGTTGATGTGTGGTTTAAATTTAACATGCAAGTGTGTTAACATGCAATTTAAGTAATTGATTTGTTATTTAATTTAATTTAAATCTCTAGTTGAATTCGAACCCTTGTAAAATCCTGAAACAGTTTAGTGCTGATCAGTTGAATGAAATGGTTGTGATGGATGTTGGTTGAAATTTATTACTGAATTATAGTGACATTTTATGCTCCTTATTCAGTATATTGTAATGCATGTTGATTTTTACGATAAATCCCATTTACCCTTGATGTTGCATACATCTAATGAACCCGGGGTTTATCGATAAAATGAATTAAGAACACGGAGTGAAATGATAAATCTCTACGACCCTGATTTGGATTGAAATGATAGATCCATCCCTGAAATATCAAGAAGTTAAATTTAAAATCACTTGGCCATTGGGTAGATAATTATATACAGACATCGGTTGGTTAAATGATTTTAAATATTTGAAATTTTTATTAATAGAATTTTCCCTCTAAAAGAATGTATCGATACTCGATAATTCAATTCTTTAAAGATTCTGAACTGGGATGTTGATTAAAAGGGTTAAAGAAATTTTCCAAAACAAAGTGGAAATATTTAAATCAGAATTTGAATATGATTTAAAATCTTTTCAAATTAAGAGTTGGATTAGAAGGAGATAAATTCTTATGAAATCTGATTTTTGAAAATTTGGAAATCAAAGATATCTGGGTTGTTTTCACTCAGTTGAATATATATTTGAACTCTTGAAATCAAATGGTTGTTTGAAAGGGGTTGAAACGAGAGATGGAATTTAATGAACTCCGTTGAGACCAGAGGATAGATTCAAGTATTTGAAATTTGGAAGGAAGGAAAATTTTGATTAGAGAAATTTATTTTAAATATATTTATGTATTTGATTCCAAATAATTATTCTTGCTTTAAAATTATTATTTTCCTTTCTTATAACTATTGTATTTTTAAATAAATTTTCCTTATAATTCATTTTTTTCAAAATTTTCTAGTAAACTTATATTTTAAGTAAATATATAATATTTAAATTACTAATTTATTTTAATCATTATATCCTATATGTATATCTATATATTTATTTATATAAAATTTATTTTATTATTACTACAGTTATTATTATATATAAACATTTAGTTTACAAGTGTTTTGGAATTATAAATTTCTTCCGAATGGAAATGCTTGAGTTGAATCGCTGGTTCAAATGGATTTGAGATAAGAATCCGTGATAATTTGAAATCGTTGAGATAAATTATATTCTATTTGAATATAAGTCGTTTTTTGAAATATTATGTGATTATAATAAAATGATATGAAATATACTCTAGTTTTAGAATACAATCGGCTCGGGTATGATTATGATATGTTGATATGAAAATTTTATTTGTTTGAATATAAATTGGGTTCGAAACAGAGGATGATATTTTGGTATGAAAGCGAACCTTTATCAAATGTAAAAGAACCAACCGATGTGAAAAGATGTAAGCGTTGGTTGTTAAAGAGACCGTAGTCGACATAAGGCATACTCTCTGTCAGTGTCGATACCACTTTGACAACTGTGAACGTTATGACGTATCCAGAATGAGTATGATGACTTGAAGGCGATTATTGGATCGAAGAAGATGATCGATGACGAAATAGCCCTGACCTTCGGGTCAGAATTGAAATGACTAAAACAGGAGCTATACCGTGACTAACTGAGGTAGCACCTTTGATCGGACACACTTCTTCGATAATATTTCTATGACTATGATGATGATGATTTGGGCCCATTTATGACTTTGGGAGTGTGTTCCGAGGTGGGCGGTAGTGGCTGCTATGCGTTACCACCGGTCCCGGAGTGCAATTGGTAGAATCCTACCCTGGGCATTGCCTCGAGTGCCTTGTCATATATATCCATATCGAGCCCCATACGATTTTGATTTAGCATTGCCGTCTATGGAGTGCCCTCTGATAACACCAGTACGGTGAATTTACGGTACTGTATAGACTGTTGATGCCTATAAACGGCGTAAGGGTAATATGGTAATCCCGCTTACGCTATTTTCAGTATTTATACTTTACTGGATAGACACTATCATAATAGCGTACCATATTATATATGTATTAATTTAACGGATCCTTGAGAGATGGAAAAATCCCGTAACATCTCTTAAGTTACTGTACCCAGGACACTGATGTTATTTCGTATTTTGATTCGACTAATATGAGATGATTTAGTGCTGATCCGAGTGTTTGTTGTGTTTTCTTTTTGTGCAATACGCTCGGGTCAGCAGAAGTCTGCAGTTAACGAAGTTCCCTTGCCTTGGAGATCGAAGACGAAGATTTGGTATATATGGTATTTTCCGCTATATTTATTCCGCTGTCAGGTTGAGAAAGTTGTATATGTATAACTCTGATGTCATGATGTGTAAATATTTAATTTGTTTTTTTTTACTGGTATTTAATTATTATATGTTGTCCTTCCGCTGTGAGGCTCTATGATTGTTTTCCTTTCTTTCTTTCTTTTTCTTCTTTTCCCAATATCTTCTTGCATTTGTGATTGTTTGGATCGACATGTGTAGGTTATTGTCAATTTTAAACGGTCAAAAATGCGGGTCGTTACATTTGGTATCAGAGCGATGGTTTTCGATAACCCTGGCTCTGTTTGGGGAATTAACTCATTAGAGATGCGGTTAGTAATGCCCTAGAATGAGTTTGAGTGATATATGAGAGAGCGTATTTGTATTTTGATATAAAAATGGTTTTGTGGTGTTGGCTTGTTCTGTTGAATATTTATGGATTCTGGTCGATATATGGGACGCCATGGAATCGATAGGGATTTCTAAATATTTGAACAGAATAGATCTACATAATATGGTTTTGGATTATATATATTTTTTTTAAAAAAATATCAAATATATTATTGGTTCAAATATATATATATATATATACATCTGTTTTAGTAGGCGGTGATATTAATATATCACTTGTTGGTTAATTAGACAATAAATCTAAAAAAAAAAGTAATGAATTTAGAAAATTTAGAAAATGACATGATACCTTAAGTATAATTGGGTGAGATTTAATTAGAAAATGAACCTGAAACTTGATCCTGGGGTACTTTTGAAATAGTTTGCCAAAGTTTGAAATAATATCGTTTTATAACAAATAGTTTTGGAAGTGATTTCGAAGGATCTTTGAACAAGAGGAGTGTGTGATCCCTTCTCGGACATCAGAAATGACTTCGGTAATGAGTGCACGCATTATCGACGTTGATTCTGAAGAGTCTAAGTGGGGGAGAGACCACTCTGTATTTTTATAAATGGTTTGAAAAGGATTTTTGGATTTTAAATTCCTATAATACAAATATATGATATTTAAAACTGAGTTTAAGATTTAACAAGAATTGAAATTTTATATTCTTTCTTAAATTAAAGTTGGATTTAAAATCTTATATGGTATGTTTTCTCTAAATAGTATATATGCATAGGTTATTTTAAAACTTGGTTTAACCTCGGAATCAAGGCATTTGAATTCATCTTAACAATAATATGGATTTAAATATCAAGGTGACACGGTTCATGGGAGTTAGATATTGAAAATCATGAAATGGATTTAAGTTTTAGAGGAGAGCGTTGGTCGTTGAAAAGCTTAAGCAAGGAAATAATAAGGGAACGAAAATTTGCCGAGAAATATATATATATAGTTTAAATAGAATGCGCAGCGCGACGACCGTTCGTGAATTTCTACCATTGACTTTGAATAGACGTAGCGGGAGATCCGACCGTCGGATTCTCCTAAAACCGGAACCGTTGGGTTCGTATCGAGAAGAGCTTTCCAAGAATATGAGAGATTTAAAATCTAACGGTTGAATTTGGAAATATGGCCAAAATCAAATTTGGAAAAGGTTGCTATGGCCGCAGTTCAATGGCCGTTATTGGAAACCAACTAAAATATCGATTATAAAATTATTAAAAATATTAATAATTGGTGTAAAATCATATTAGGTGATTTGGGAAGATTGGGATAAAAGTATAAAACTCTAGATGGGTTAAACTCGTTTGGACGATATCGAATGTAAGCCTAAGTATGAACAATGAAGTGAGTAGGACATAATACATTTGGTCGAATGGAATATAACTTCATTTGAGAAGAGGAAACGAGTAAATAAAGTTGAACTTAGGAGATGCAACAATATTGGTTTAAGAACTAGGTATAAGGAGTAATGGTTAGATTGAAATAAATAGAGTGTAAACCATTTAGTCGAGTGAAATATAACTTAATTTGAGTAGAGTAATTGAGTTAAATAAAGTCTAACTTTGGGAAATCGAATAAAAACGCTTTCAGAACTAAGTATAAGAATTGAATTATAAACCGTCCTTAATTCAAATTCAAAATTTGAAAGTCTAGTAAACAGCTTGAATTAAGGAAATAAACTTTGAGTAAAACAATAAATTTAGGAAATAAAAATCTAATTAGGCAAACAAAATTGTGAGAACATTTCAAGTTAAGAAGGGAAATGGGGTTTAATATAATTCGAGCTTAATGAATGAAATCAAATGAAACTAGTTCGGAACCCATAAATGGATTTGAATTAGTATATATATATATATACTAATTATATATATGGAAATTTAGACAAAGCCTGAAATTGTTAAGTGAGACATGAGACGAGTTATAAATTATTGGTAAGTGGACTCACGGAAATGAATTGAAGATCTAATATAATCTGGTTAGTTGGAAAATGTGAAATGAATCCAAGTTTATTAACAATTTAATACTTGGAATGAAATAATAAACTTAATATGAATCCATTTCTCAAATAGTCGAGTGAATGTAAAATAACTTAACGGACGATGATGTTAGCAAATGAAATAAAATACGCCACAACAAGTGAATGAATATGAACCCATTTAAGTATCAAAAGAATATCGTATTATGAGCATGGGACGATGATCCATTTTGATGGTTAAGTTACTAAAAGCTTTGAGACCCATTTCTCGAATGATGAAGGGATAACCAGTTTTAAGTGTTAAAGAATTTCCAAAAGTTTGGAATTTGGAAAGTTGAACTTGAGAGGAAATAAATTAAAGTTTATGCAAGAACCTTGAAATATTTGACAAGATGAAACGAAATGGCCACAACTTTTGATGGGTTGATCGGAATTTGACGATTCCAGACTTTTCGGAAACCTTAGAACCTGAACTAGAATTGTTGTTAATTGAGCCTCGACGGACTCTCAAATTCTACATGTTGAAATTCAAGATTTAGTCGAAGTCGTATGCGTAGAAAATAAAAATCTGAACCGAATAGCGATATTGTTTTGACCATAATTCTCTAACGGAGCATCGGATTTTAAGGTGCGAGTACAATTCGGAAAGGCCACGACGTAAACTAAAACTTTTTAGTTAAGTGTTAAGCCGAAAACCGATGTTTAAGAGGTAAAAGCTGGGTTGAATAACTCAGACCTGTTTTTTTTTTTGTATAGGCTGAGGGGTTCGTCTTCACTAAATTAGTCATAACTTTTGAACGATTAATCCGAATTCGACGAATCCGGACAAATTCAGAAAGCCTGTAACAAAAGCTACAACTTTTGCCTAGTATGTTTTAGTCAAATTTCCTCATCTAAAAGGTGATAAACTTTATTTTGTTTGCTGGCCTATCATGGATATGTTGGTTTTAGGGATAAAAATGATTTACGTATGTTGTGCAAGTGCATATGCTTGTTATATATTGTATATATGCTTGAATCTCATATGTATGCGAGTTGTAACAGGGGTAAGGAAGTGGTATTGCACCACGGAGCTCGCTTGCGCTAAACGCAAAATGCTAAGGTAAATAAAAAAACCCACAAAATAAACGCTTAAAGAGGTATGTATTTGGGGTTGTATAAGCTTAGTGATTTTGGTTTTGTTTTCCCCTGGTCCAGGGATGCCTCATCATTGATGAGATGTATATTTTGGATTAATATATGTATCAGGATTTTTCCCGGGGCCCTCCGTACAGGGGAGATGCTGCCGAAATTTTTCCGTGATTTCGGGAGTTAGAAAATTTATGAGGTTTCACAACTATATACTTATCTTATAAATGTTATTTTACAAGTATGGAAATTTGAAAGTAAGATTTATTTTATACCTTATCTCGTTCTCTTTTCGAGGACGAAAAGCTTTTAAGTGGGGGAGAATGTAACATCCCAGTATTTTCTGTATATTTTAAATTTAGATTTAAAATAAATAAATAAGTTAATCTGAGAAAAAAAAATCAAATTTTGTTGTTTTTATGTCGATAATTATTTCAATTTAGTTTATACTTAGAATTGGTGAAATTTGGAATTTTTTATTTTTGTTTATTTAAATGACTGGAGTTATTTAGTTTAAAATGGAAATTCGAATTTTATTGGTAAATGAAGAATTTTAAGCCGTTGAGTAATAACTGAAATTCAAAGCAAAGATTTAAATAATCAAATTTAGATTTAAATGTGTGGAATAAATTTATAGAATTTATTTAAGTTTTATTTTTGGGTTAAATTTGAATTTATGAATATTTAAATTCGAATTTAAACAGTTAAGCAAATAATTGGGTATTTTAATAATTAATTGACGATGGAATTTAACTGTTTTGTTGACTGTCTCAGAACTTGACGAAACTGGCGCCATTGGATCCGGAACGGCGAATTGTTATAGGATTTAAATTTTTAGAATAATCGGACTTGTTATGTGATCGCACTGGAGAAAACGCGAATAGAATCAAGATAAGTGGATAATTGGTTGTTCTTATAGTGTACCTCCTATACACATATATAAATATAAATCTTCACTCTATAACAGCCCATTAATACTATACATTCACCTCCCTCATCAAAACTTTATTCTTTTTCATGGCAGAAAAATAAATTCTAAATCTTAGTTTCAAAACTAAACTCACCTCAAAATAAAATTTCCCCAAACCCTAGCTTGTTATATATCAATTCGAAGCCCTCAACTAGTAGAACCCAGATCTACAATTCGTTTCGACATGCAGTGAAGGATTTGGCCTGAAATCACCAGTCAAAGTTCTGAAATTCGTAACCCTAAAGGCTAGAATTGGGGCTTTTCGATTTAGGGCCTAATTAAGGATTTGGTGATATGGGTATTGTAGAGATTTGCGAATGGAGTGAAACGGTGGTGGTCGGAGGTTGTATAGTCAAGTGGGTGGTCGGGAATTGGTGTTTGAAACCAGAAAATCCTTTCTGTTCATCATGGTGGCGCGAGCTCAGCGAGGAACCGGAGATCCTGGGGTTGGACGTGGAGGTAGAGGGCGGAACGAGCTTCGCAATGGCACCGGTCGCAGGTCTTATTGTGGCCGGAGTTGGGCGGATTTCGTGGTCAAAGATGGTGCAAATATGGGTTCTTTTTCGTTGGTTCCTGTAGTTGGAAGGAATATGTAACAACCCGTAAAATGCGATCCAGTTTGAAAATTTTATTTTGGCAATTTTAGCGAATTTTGATTATTTAAAATAGATTATTTAAAATAAAATCGACGAGAAAATTTATTTTGAATAGAATTAGAACGTATATATTATATACGTCGTCGTTAGAATATATAATATTTATATATAATTATAAATAGAATTGAAAATGGCGCGGTAGTTCGAAAATTCGATTTCTAATTTCAAAAGAATATACAGAATTCAATATAAGTCAGAATTGAACGAAACAAGAAATATTTGAATCTGTATAACTATATCTTTGTAACGAAGTTAACAAACTGAGATTTCATTTTAGAAATGATAAGATATGTCCAGTTTAAAATTAGAAATAGTCGCTGTGGAATTTATATATATTTTTATATATATAAGGCCCTTAAAAATAGTAATTTTGCAAACGACCTCGGATTTCGACGAAACCACTTTTGTTGGGTCCGCAGTGTAAAGTTATTGCTAGATTTCAAATTTCATAATTTTTCGAATCAATATGTGAGCGTGGCAAAAGAAAACGCGTTTGACCAGTTTCTGTTGATTTTAATCGACTGGAAATTGGCCATTTTTCAAACGGTCTCAGAATTTGACGAAACTAGTTTTGTTAGGACCGTATCGTCAATACGAAGCTAGGAAATATTTTTCTGGAATTTTTCTAGTTAGTATGTGGCCCCGGTAATTTGAAATGTACGTTTAAAATTCAATATATTGATTTAAAAGAAAGAACAAAAGGAAACTGATTGTAACGATCAAATCAGCTTGCGATGCATATCCCATTGTGTTCGGAATAGGGGTAAAACGCTATGGAAGACAGGCGGTGGGCCTCGCTTCGAGGTCGTATGTAGAAGTCAACCTTTTTACAAATTAAATAAAAAAAAATATATATATATTATTTAATTTCCTTTTCCCTCCCTTTATCTTCACTGCCCCCCCCCCCCCCCGTTCCCTTTTATTTTCAGAAGGAAAAAAAAAAAAAACCTAAATCGAATCGCCAGAGCCGCCCCCCCCCAACCTCGAACGCCGACGAAGAGCCCCCCCCTGAAGCGAAGCCGCCGCCCTCACCGTACCCCCCCTCTTCCTCGTACTTCGAACCCCCCCTCGAAGCTCGCGAAGACGCAGAGCCACCACCCCCCCCTCGAAGCTCGCGAAGCAGTCGCCCCACCCCCCGTCGAATCCAGTCGCGACGCCACCCTCGAGAGACCCAAATCGACGAACGCCTCCTCCCCTTCGCATACCACGGTAAGCATTTACTTTATATTTATTTTCATTTTTGTTTTATGATTTCTGATTTATAAAACGATTTAAAATTAATTACTGTATATTTCTTTTAGTTTTGAAAAAAAAACAGAATTTTGTTAAAGAGAACTTAAACCGATTTCTTTTAGTTTTAAAAACAGAATTTTTAAAAGAATTTTAGAAAACAGAATTTTTGAAAAGAAAATTGAAAACTGTTTTTAAAAGAAAACAAAAACTATTTTTAAATGAAATTTAAAACCATTTTTAAAAGAATAGAAATTTAAAACTGCATTTTTAATAAAAGAGAAACAGATTTTTTATAAAAGAGTTTCAAAAACTGTTTTGAAAATAATTTAAAGACGGTTTTGAAAAGAAAATAAAAACTGATTTTTTTTAGTTTAGAAAACTGATTTTATTTAGTTAAGAAAACTGATTTTTTTTAGTTTAGAAAACTGATTTTATTTAGTTAAGAAAACTGATTTTTTTTAGTTTAGAAAACTGATTTTATTTAGTTAAGAAAACTGATTTTTTTTAGTTTAGAAAACTGATTTTATTTAGTTAAGAAAACTGATTTTTTTTAGTTTAGAAAACTGATTTTATTTAGTTAAGAAAACTGATTTTTTTTAGTTTAGAAAACTGATTTTATTTAGTTAAGAAAACTGATTTTTTTTTTAGATTAGAAAACTGATTTTATAAGAAATAGAAAACTGATTTTATAAAGAATAGAAAACTGATTTTATAAAGAATAGAAAACTGATTTTATAAAGATTAGAAAACTGATTTTATAAAGATTAGAAAACTGATTTTATAAAAGATTAGAAAACTGATTTTATAAATGATTTTAAAACTGATTTCTAAAAAGGTTTTAAAAGATTTGAACTTTAAAAAGTAAAAGATTTAAAAGAAGTTAAAACTGATTTTGAACTTCGAAAGAAAAATATAGTTTTTATGTTTTGAACTTTGAAAGAAAAATATAGTTTTTATGTTTTGAACTTCGATAGAAAAATATAATTTTTATATATTGAACTTCGATAGAAAAATAGAATTTTTATATATTGAACTTCGATAGAAAAATAGCATTTTTATATATTGAACATCGAAGTAAAAATTCGATTTTTATATATTGAATAGCGAAGTAAAAACTCGATTTTTACATATGTAGTGAAAGCGGACAACGAATGTGACAAAAAGGGCGAAACGACGAAGACTTCTGCAAATGAAGAGCCGTGGAGCTAGGATAGCTAATCTGTGAGAATTTCTCACTCTTCAATTTGTTTTCTAGTTATATATATATACTAGGATGCAGACGGTGCTTAGTAGCACCCGACACAATCGTCCACAGACCATGGACTTGTTTGTTTGATTGTTTGGTGATTGATTGCGATATTGGTTTGAATGTGGTTTGTGATGTGAAAAATCGAATCGATAAATTGGTTAGGATTAGACGTGCGCCATTATAAGGCGTAGGAGTAAGGCTAGGTTAGACCCTTACTCCAAATTTTGTGGTTTGCAAAATGAAATTGATTTGATTGATGAGTGAATGGCGTGGGCCTTCACTAGACCGGGGATAAGGCTAGGCCTCGTCCCGTTTCTAGTATCGTGCCGTTATGCCGCCGAAATTTTCTAAAATATGTTAGAAAAATAAAAATATCATTTTATTGAATAAATGAATTGAATAGAAATTCATAGGTTGAAATAAAATGTTTTATCGTTAAAAATATAATTTTTAACGTGAATATGAAAATAGTGAAGTGAATAAATAAATATTCATTTACAAACCAGATGGTTTGTTTATGTACACTTATTTGAATGACATTGATTGGGACGATAAATTTTACACATCGCCCAACTGCACAACTAAAATCTGTGTTTGATTGTTTGAAACCCCACACGGGTGTTGGGATGAAATATGAATTTCACTCATCCTGATTGATTAAATATGTCGATCGATTGATTGACAGGCTGTTATAAGCGTTGAATATCTATATTTGATGCTTATACAGTGTAGTGCACTTTGGTTGATGGTTGATTATTTTTCAATGCTATGATATACATGTGTTGTATGAAAATCCATATAATTAACTTTATATGGTAATTGATTGGGCCTCATTCCAGTTTTAAAAATAGAAATATTTGAAATAGAAATATTTGAAATAGAAATATTCGAAATGGAATATTTGAAAATATCAATATATGAAGCCGTGTTGATTAGATTGACGCCATTTTGACGTGAACGATATTTATATCGATTTTATTCATCTTAAAAATGAATATTGAAAAGCGATTTCGAAATGAATTGAATTGAAAGCGATTTCGAAATGAATTGAATTGAAAACGATTTCGAAATGAAATGAATTGAAAACGATTTCGAAATGAAATGAATTGAAAACGATTTCGAAATGAAATGAATTGAAAACGATTTCGAAATGAAATGAATTGAAAACGATTTCGAAATGAAATGAATTGAAAACGATTTCGAAATGAACTGAATTGAAAACGATTTCGAAATGAATTGAAAACGAATTCAAATTGAATTGAAAACGAATTGAAATGAATTCAAATTGAATTGAAATTTGAATTGAATAGAAATGAATTTTGAAACGAATTTATAAAGAAGAATTCAATTTTGATTTGAATTGAAAAGGAAGTTGAAAATGTTTTTGAAACGAATTCAAAACTATTTATATAATTCGTTTTAAATAGAAATCGACGAAATATATATTATATATATTATATATATAATATAATGGCCTGAATAGAACGCGCCGCGCCGCGGCAGTTCGCGAATTTCGACCATTTATTTCAAACGGACATTACGGGAGATCCGACCGTCGGATTCTCCTAAAACCGGAACCGTTGGGTTCGTATCGAAAAGAGCTTTCTAACGAATGTTAGAAATTTGAAATCTAACGGTTGGATTTGGAGATACGTCCAAATCAAATTCGAAAAAGGTCGCTGTAAGTGCAGTTCGATGGCCATTGATGGAAATCGACTGTACGGGCCTTGATAAAATTATTAAAAATAGTAATAATTTGTGTAAAATCATAAGAAATGATTTGTGAAAGTTTGGGATGAAAAACTCCATATTTGAAAAGATAAAAATAGATTTTTATCGAAATGAACTAGTTTTGAACTAGAATTATAATTCTATTTATTTTTAAATAAATAAATTGAATTTAAAAAGGGTTTTAAAAATAACCAGAATATCCAATGATTGCATTGGAGTGGATTTGAATCGAAATTGTCTTCGGAATATTTCGATGTTGGAACTCGTGATTATACAGATGTTGTTATGGAAATTTGAAAGATATATTTATATCGTTATTTCCAATACGACATTTGTTAGTCGTAGAATTCGATATTGAATATAAGCCGATATATTTTCTATTCAGAGCCTTGTATTGAATATCGAATGTGATTTGGGTTTGTCGTGAATGGTGTCTTCACTAACACTGTTCTTGAACCCAGTTGAGAAAAGATTAAATCTTTTTATTTAGATTTAATGAAGTGTACCAATTAAATAATATTTAATTGGAATTGAATCGATATTGATTTTTGGGTTTATCGTGAACAGTGTTTTAAATAACACTTGTTCTTTAACCCGATAATTAATGGAATGTGATTTGGGTTTATCGTGAACCGTGTTTTAAATGACACTGATTCTTTAACCCAGTCGAAGATTAAAACTAAGTGGAGTTTTAATGAATCTTTAATTAGATTGAAAAGATCGAGAATGGAGTATCACCAGTTTTGCTCCAGTCGATAGTTAAATCTTTAATTAGATTTGAACGTGAAATTTAGAAACTAACTTTCGGTTAGCCAAGCAGAAGGGTTTTCTGGATATTGATCTGATGTTGGTTTCGGCCTTCGGGGTTAATATTTGGGGAATTATTCTCTTGATTAATTTACGGTTAGTGACTAATGAATTGGAATAAGGCGTATGTTGTGTTTGTGTAACACTTATTTAAAATATACGCGAGTTATTCGGAAAGACCGGGTTCATCCCATTCTGAATAACTGATACGACGATAAGTCGAAGATGAAGACGATGGTCGAAGACCGGAGGTCTTCACGTCGTTTGGGTGATAACTGATGATCTTGATTGGGTTGTACACCCAAGAAGATGGAAACAGTTAGTGATCGTCCAGACGTACTTGGAGATCGATGGATATGCGGGGTACTAGGTGCCTCCGGTTTCGTTCAGACCCAGAACGGACTTGTAAATGGACTGTGTGTCTGACATAGGATGGTTTGCCTGTGTGGCATGCTAAGATGCAAATGATCAAGGCTTCTGTTGAAAAGCAAAGTCTTGTGGTGATGATCAAAGCACGGCCTTTGTGGCGTAGCTTTGTGTAACGTTTACCTCGCGTGTTTCACACCCGGTATGAACCAAAAACGGGAGAGGACATCAGGGAGGACTTGCGTTTCTTTCTAGCTAGAAGTGGCGTCAGTGGTTTTACACGCCCTGACGAGTTTGACTTATGTGGTTGTTGCTGTTGCGAGGCGCCTCGGTTATATCGGTTTCGGCCGAATGCATTCTGGTCGGCTGACGGACCAGACTTACGCCCCAAAGGGCGGAGAGACGTATTGTTCAGGCATAATAATCCACATCGGTGGACCGGCCCTGACGATCTAAAGGGTTGATGCGTTCTGATCCTGAGACATGGGCTAGATTGTCTCGAATCGGTTGAGGACTATCTTTTGCCTCGGTTCATAGACGGAAATCCAATTTCCAAATACGTGACTTTGCGGTTTTATTTGTAAACCTATATATGGTGACATAGTGGGATGGGGCGCTCATGCCGCCTATGATTGATACTTATGATTTGAAGTTGTTTTATGCACTATGCACTTATTATAGTATCAAATGATTTGTTTTAAAAAGTATCAAGCATTCTTTGGCTGTTATAAGGGAAAACCCTATCCTCGACTGCGTTGCATTGTGTGATGGGACCTGGGTCTTATAACAGCTTCATTTTTCTTTATTTAGCATTGCGCTGTTTGTTTTATGCACTGGTATTCTTGGGAGGAAACCCGTTCCGTGTTATACGGCGTGGTCCCTTGATTTACCTGACTTTAAAAATAAAGATTAATAACTGTTTTAGTTCTCACACCAGTCCCATGACTGACCTGGAGTTTATTGTTTTAACCTAAACTCTGGGTGCCCCTATTTTGACACGGGCAGCTAGTAGTTTTGGTTTTGCAGATTTATATTCACAGGATCCTGGTTTACAGCTGGAACGATATCCGGAAAGCTTTGTATCCGTATATCTCTTCTAGTTGTGTATTGTATTATTTTCCGCTGCTATGTATTTAAATGTAATTTAAATCTCTGATATTTCTGTGTAATATTCATTTTTACTCTGTATATTCTTGTAATCTGATGCATTGTTGTAATATACAATGAAATGTTCTTCTGTATGCGTTCTGTTTTGTCCTGTTCTCAACGATAGGGCGTTTCGAACGGCCTGGATCGGTTTAGCGACTGGTTCGGACCGAGCGAAATTCCTTGCCGTCACATTTGGTATCAGAGCTTTGGTTTACAAAGCTCAGAGAACAAGACACATTAGAACCATACGAAAGAATTCATCAGATAATTGGATTAGTAATATCCAATGGGATGACTCGTTAGAGATAGGATCAGTAGTATCCTAGAACGAGTGTGAAGAGTATATTTTTGAAAATGAAAACAATTTTTGTTTTGAAAATTCAAATCACTTATTCGTATTTGATTATTTAATTATATTGATGTGGACAATCCAGTATATATAGATTTTGCGTATACGTCTGATCCGCGTGTATTTGAAATTTTAATATATTGGATAGATATAGAATCACACTCTAGTTGCCCGAAGATGATATTGATGATAGCGATCGCATCATCAACATTTATGTTCGAGTTTCGAAGGTGTGATTTCTATATATTTCCATTAGGCTGGTGTGAGAACCAAAACTTATATAGTTAGAACACCTGGTTATGATTTGGCATCAAGAATCTGATTTTTGTATATATATCAAAGTTATGAATTTGAAACTCTAATTCACTAATTGATTGATGTTTGTGTTGTTTGTTTAGTTGTTTGCTAATTTTTAACCATTAAGCCTAATTGGATCAAATATTGAATTATATTGAAATTTGGTCGCATCTGCTTGCATATACATATATATCTTTGAACAGGTCATAGCAAGGAGGCTAGAGCAGAGAATAAAATTTGTTTGCCCGACAAATAGGTACATGTTTACTACATAATTTCCTGTTTTGTTTGGGTGATGATGATTTTGTGAGCCTATTGGCTAGCCGCTTGGCTTTTTCTTTTTCTTTTTGAGATCTGAAGGACCGGGGAAGCTATTTGAAATTCCCCGATGCTCCCATTGCAGGGGAGGTTATGGCGAAATTTTTCGAAAATTTAGGGTGTTAGCCAAATTTTTGAAGTTTTGAAAATTCTCAGAAACTAAAGAGTTGGAGAATGGAAGCCAGATCGAGCGTAGTGTTGAATAATCAAACCACTTTCGACTTTGTTCCTTTTCGGGGACGAAAAGTTTTAAGTGGGGGAGATTGTAACAACCCGTAAAATGCGATCCAGTTTGAAAATTTTATTTTGGCAATTTTAGCGAATTTTGATTATTTAAAATAGATTATTTAAAATAAAATCGACGAGAAAATTTATTTTGAATAGAATTAGAACGTATATATTATATACGTCGTCGTTAGAATATATAATATTTATATATAATTATAAATAGAATTGAAAATGGCGCGGTAGTTCGAAAATTCGATTTCTAATTTCAAAAGAATATACAGAATTCAATATAAGTCAGAATTGAACGAAACAAGAAATATTTGAATCTGTATAACTATATCTTTGTAACGAAGTTAACAAACTGAGATTTCATTTTAGAAATGATAAGATATGTCCAGTTTAAAATTAGAAATAGTCGCTGTGGAATTTATATATATTTTTATATATATAAGGCCCTTAAAAATAGTAATTTTGCAAACGACCTCGGATTTCGACGAAACCACTTTTGTTGGGTCCGCAGTGTAAAGTTATTGCTAGATTTCAAATTTCATAATTTTTCGAATCAATATGTGAGCGTGGCAAAAGAAAACGCGTTTGACCAGTTTCTGTTGATTTTAATCGACTGGAAATTGGCCATTTTTCAAACGGTCTCAGAATTTGACGAAACTAGTTTTGTTAGGACCGTATCGTCAATACGAAGCTAGGAAATATTTTTCTGGAATTTTTCTAGTTAGTATGTGGCCCCGGTAATTTGAAATGTACGTTTAAAATTCAATATATTGATTTAAAAGAAAGAACAAAAGGAAACTGATTGTAACGATCAAATCAGCTTGCGATGCATATCCCATTGTGTTCGGAATAGGGGTAAAACGCTATGGAAGACAGGCGGTGGGCCTCGCTTCGAGGTCGTATGTAGAAGTCAACCTTTTTACAAATTAAATAAAAAAAAAAATATATATATATTATTTAATTTCCTTTTCCCTCCCTTTATCTTCACTGCCCCCCCCCCCCCCCCGTTCCCTTTTATTTTCAGAAGGAAAAAAAAAAAACCTAAATCGAATCGCCAGAGCCGCCCCCCCCCAACCTCGAACGCCGACGAAGAGCCCCCCCCTGAAGCGAAGCCGCCGCCCTCACCGTACCCCCCCTCTTCCTCGTACTTCGAACCCCCCCCCTCGAAGCTCGCGAAGACGCAGAGCCACCACCCCCCCCTCGAAGCTCGCGAAGCAGTCGCCCCACCCCCCGTCGAATCCAGTCGCGACGCCACCCTCGAGAGACCCAAATCGACGAACGCCTCCTCCCCTTCGCATACCACGGTAAGCATTTACTTTATATTTATTTTCATTTTTGTTTTATGATTTCTGATTTATAAAACGATTTAAAATTAATTACTGTATATTTCTTTTAGTTTTGAAAAAAAAACAGAATTTTGTTAAAGAGAACTTAAACCGATTTCTTTTAGTTTTAAAAACAGAATTTTTAAAAGAATTTTAGAAAACAGAATTTTTGAAAAGAAAATTGAAAACTGTTTTTAAAAGAAAACAAAAACTATTTTTAAATGAAATTTAAAACCATTTTTAAAAGAATAGAAATTTAAAACTGCATTTTTAATAAAAGAGAAACAGATTTTTTATAAAAGAGTTTCAAAAACTGTTTTGAAAATAATTTAAAGACGGTTTTGAAAAGAAAATAAAAACTGATTTTTTTTAGTTTAGAAAACTGATTTTATTTAGTTAAGAAAACTGATTTTTTTTAGTTTAGAAAACTGATTTTATTTAGTTAAGAAAACTGATTTTTTTTAGTTTAGAAAACTGATTTTATTTAGTTAAGAAAACTGATTTTTTTTAGTTTAGAAAACTGATTTTATTTAGTTAAGAAAACTGATTTTTTTTAGTTTAGAAAACTGATTTTATTTAGTTAAGAAAACTGATTTTTTTTAGTTTAGAAAACTGATTTTATTTAGTTAAGAAAACTGATTTTTTTTAGTTTAGAAAACTGATTTTATTTAGTTAAGAAAACTGATTTTTTTTTAGATTAGAAAACTGATTTTATAAGAAATAGAAAACTGATTTTATAAAGAATAGAAAACTGATTTTATAAAGAATAGAAAACTGATTTTATAAAGATTAGAAAACTGATTTTATAAAGATTAGAAAACTGATTTTATAAAAGATTAGAAAACTGATTTTATAAATGATTTTAAAACTGATTTCTAAAAAGGTTTTAAAAGATTTGAACTTTAAAAAGTAAAAGATTTAAAAGAAGTTAAAACTGATTTTGAACTTCGAAAGAAAAATATAGTTTTTATGTTTTGAACTTCGAAAGAAAAATATAGTTTTTATGTTTTGAACTTCGATAGAAAAATATAATTTTTATATATTGAACTTCGATAGAAAAATAGAATTTTTATATATTGAACTTCGATAGAAAAATAGCATTTTTATATATTGAACATCGAAGTAAAAATTCGATTTTTATATATTGAATAGCGAAGTAAAAACTCGATTTTTACATATGTAGTGAAAGCGGACAACGAATGTGACAAAAAGGGCGAAACGACGAAGACTTCTGCAAATGAAGAGCCGTGGAGCTAGGATAGCTAATCTGTGAGAATTTCTCACTCTTCAATTTGTTTTCTAGTTATATATATATACTAGGATGCAGACGGTGCTTAGTAGCACCCGACACAATCGTCCACAGACCATGGACTTGTTTGTTTGATTGTTTGGTGATTGATTGCGATATTGGTTTGAATGTGGTTTGTGATGTGAAAAATCGAATCGATAAATTGGTTAGGATTAGACGTGCGCCGTTATAAGGCGTAGGAGTAAGGCTAGGTTAGACCCTTACTCCAAATTTTGTGGTTTGCAAAATGAAATTGATTTGATTGATGAGTGAATGGCGTGGGCCTTCACTAGACCGGGGATAAGGCTAGGCCTCGTCCCGTTTCTAGTATCGTGCCGTTATGCCGCCGAAATTTTCTAAAATATGTTAGAAAAATAAAAATATCATTTTATTGAATAAATGAATTGAATAGAAATTCATAGGTTGAAATAAAATGTTTTATCGTTAAAAATATAATTTTTAACGTGAATATGAAAATAGTGAAGTGAATAAATAAATATTCATTTACAAACCAGATGGTTTGTTTATGTACACTTATTTGAATGACATTGATTGGGACGATAAATTTTACACATCGCCCAACTGCACAACTAAAATCTGTGTTTGATTGTTTGAAACCCCACACGGGTGTTGGGATGAAATATGAATTTCACTCATCCTGATTGATTAAATATGTCGATCGATTGATTGACAGGCTGTTATAAGCGTTGAATATCTATATTTGATGCTTATACAGTGTAGTGCACTTTGGTTGATGGTTGATTATTTTTCAATGCTATGATATACATGTGTTGTATGAAAATCCATATAATTAACTTTATATGGTAATTGATTGGGCCTCATTCCAGTTTTAAAAATAGAAATATTTGAAATAGAAATATTCGAAATGGAATATTTGAAAATATCAATATATGAAGCCGTGTTGATTAGATTGACGCCATTTTGACGTGAACGATATTTATATCGATTTTATTCATCTTAAAAATGAATATTGAAAAGCGATTTCGAAATGAATTGAATTGAAAGCGATTTCGAAATGAATTGAATTGAAAACGATTTCGAAATGAAATGAATTGAAAACGATTTCGAAATGAAATGAATTGAAAACGATTTCGAAATGAAATGAATTGAAAACGATTTCGAAATGAAATGAATTGAAAACGATTTCGAAATGAAATGAATTGAAAACGATTTCGAAATGAACTGAATTGAAAACGATTTCGAAATGAATTGAAAACGAATTCAAATTGAATTGAAAACGAATTGAAATGAATTCAAATTGAATTGAAATTTGAATTGAATAGAAATGAATTTTGAAACGAATTTATAAAGAAGAATTCAATTTTGATTTGAATTGAAAAGGAAGTTGAAAATGTTTTTGAAACGAATTCAAAACTATTTATATAATTCGTTTTAAATAGAAATCGACGAAATATATATTATATATATTATATATATAATATAATGGCCTGAATAGAACGCGCCGCGCCGCGGCAGTTCGCGAATTTCGACCATTTATTTCAAACGGACATTACGGGAGATCCGACCGTCGGATTCTCCTAAAACCGGAACCGTTGGGTTCGTATCGAAAAGAGCTTTCTAACGAATGTTAGAAATTTGAAATCTAACGGTTGGATTTGGAGATACGTCCAAATCAAATTCAAAAAAGGTCGCTGTAAGTGCAGTTCGATGGCCATTGATGGAAATCGACTGTACGGGCCTTGATAAAATTATTAAAAATAGTAATAATTTGTGTAAAATCATAAGAAATGATTTGTGAAAGTTTGGGATGAAAAACTCCATATTTGAAAAGATAAAAATAGATTTTTATCGAAATGAACTAGTTTTGAACTAGAATTATAATTCTATTTATTTTTAAATAAATAAATTGAATTTAAAAAGGGTTTTAAAAATAACCAGAATATCCAATGATTGCATTGGAGTGGATTTGAATCGAAATTGTCTTCGGAATATTTCGATGTTGGAATTCGTGATTATACAGATGTTGTTATGGAAATTTGAAAGATATATTTATATCGTTATTTCCAATACGACATTTGTTAGTCGTAGAATTCGATATTGAATATAAGCCGATATATTTTCTATTCAGAGCCTTGTATTGAATATCGAATGTGATTTGGGTTTGTCGTGAATGGTGTCTTCACTAACACTGTTCTTGAACCCAGTTGAGAAAAGATTAAATCTTTTTATTTAGATTTAATGAAGTGTACCAATTAAATAATATTTAATTGGAATTGAATCGATATTGATTTTTGGGTTTATCGTGAACAGTGTTTTAAATAACACTTGTTCTTTAACCCGATAATTAATGGAATGTGATTTGGGTTTATCGTGAACCGTGTTTTAAATGACACTGATTCTTTAACCCAGTCGAAGATTAAAACTAAGTGGAGTTTTAATGAATCTTTAATTAGATTGAAAAGATCGAGAATGGAGTATCACCAGTTTTGCTCCAGTCGATAGTTAAATCTTTAATTAGATTTGAACGTGAAATTTAGAAACTAACTTTCGGTTAGCCAAGCAGAAGGGTTTTCTGGATATTGATCTGATGTTGGTTTCGGCCTTCGGGGTTAATATTTGGGGAATTATTCTCTTGATTAATTTACGGTTAGTGACTAATGAATTGGAATGAGGCGTATGTTGTGTTTGTGTAACACTTATTTAAAATATACGCGAGTTATTCGAAAAGACCGGGTTCATCCCATTCTGAATAACTGATACGACGATAAGTCGAAGATGAAGACGATGGTCGAAGACCGGAGGTCTTCACGTCATTTGGGTGATAACTGATGATCTTGATTGGGCTGTACACCCAAGAAGATGGAAACAGTTAGTGATCGTCCAGACGTACTTGGAGATCGATGGATATGCGGGGTACTAGGTGCCTCCGGTTTCGTTCAGACCCAGAACGGACTTGTAAATGGACTGTGTGTCTGACATAGGATGGTTTGCCTGTGTGGCATGCTAAGATGCAAATGATCAAGGCTTCTGTTGAAAAGCAAAGTCTTGTGGTGATGATCAAAGCACGGCCTTTGTGGCGTAGCTTTGTGTAACGTTTACCTCGCGTGTTTCACACCCGGTATGAACCAAAAACGGGAGAGGACATCAGGGAGGACTTGCGTTTCTTTCTAGCTAGAAGTGGCGTCAGTGGTTTTACACGCCCTGACGAGTTTGACTTATGTGGTTGTTGCTGTTGCGAGGCGCCTCGGTTATATCGGTTTCGGCCGAATGCATTCTGGTCGGCTGACGGACCAGACTTACGCCCCAAAGGGCGGAGAGACGTATTGTTCAGGCATAATAATCCACATCGGTGGACCGGCCCTGACGATCTAAAGGGTTGATGCGTTCTGATCCTGAGACATGGGCTAGATTGTCTCGAATCGGTTGAGGACTATCTTTTGCCTCGGTTCATAGACGGAAATCCAATTTCCAAATACGTGACTTTGCGGTTTTATTTGTAAACCTATATATGGTGACATAGTGGGATGGGGCGCTCATGCCGCCTATGATTGATACTTATGATTTGAAGTTGTTTTATGCACTATGCACTTATTATAGTATCAAATGATTTGTTTTAAAACGTATCAAGCATTCTTTGGCTGTTATAAGGGAAAACCCTATCCTCGACTGCGTTGCATTGTGTGATGGGACCTGGGTCTTATAACAGCTTCATTTTTCTTTATTTAGCATTGCGCTGTTTGTTTTATGCACTGGTATTCTTGGGAGGAAACCCGTTCCGTGTTATACGGCGTGGTCCCTTGATTTACCTGACTTTAAAAATAAAGATTAATAACTGTTTTAGTTCTCACACCAGTCCCATGACTGACCTGGAGTTTATTGTTTTAACCTAAACTCTGGGTGCCCCTATTTTGACACGGGCAGCTAGTAGTTTTGGTTTTGCAGATTTATATTCACAGGATCCTGGTTTACAGCTGGAACGATATCCGGAAAGCTTTGTATCCGTATATCTCTTCTAGTTGTGTATTGTATTATTTTCCGCTGCTATGTATTTAAATGTAATTTAAATCTCTGATATTTCTGTGTAATATTCATTTTTACTCTGTATATTCTTGTAATCTGATGCATTGTTGTAATATACAATGAAATGTTCTTCTGTATGCGTTCTGTTTTGTCCTGTTCTCAACGATAGGGCGTTTCGAACGGCCTGGATCGGTTTAGCGACTGGTTCGGACCGAGCGAAATTCCTTGCCGTCACAGAATAGGAGCGGGAAGGAGAAGGTTGGGGTGCTGACGTGTCCAAGAGTGATTGGGGTGAGGGAATATTTTATTAATTTTATATATTTAAAGTTCAGAGAGTAAAATGCTCATAACTTTCTCGTTTTAACTCGGAATTGGACGCGGTTTGTTGCGTTGGAATCGTGGCGGAATTGCGGACGTTTTGGCGGTGGTTTGGTTGCATTTGGAGACTGTCAAATTTTGGGCTTCTTTTGGACGTCTGATCCGCTATAGACGCGAAGGTGAGTGATTTTATTGCTCACGATGAACTGAATTATTCCCATAATTATTGAATTAAATTATGAAGTAAGTTGGTTGCATGGTTGTGTCGGATTGTTGATGTGTGGTTTAAATTTAACATGCAAGTGTGTTAACATGCAATTTAAGTAATTGATTTGTTATTTAATTTAATTTAAATCTCTAGTTGAATTCGAACCCTTGTAAAATCCTGAAACAGTTTAGTGCTGATCAGTTGAATGAAATGGTTGTGATGGATGTTGGTTGAAATTTATTACTGAATTATAGTGACATTTTATGCTCCTTATTCAGTATATTGTAATGCATGTTGATTTTTACGATAAATCCCATTTACCCTTGATGTTGCGTACATCTAATGAACCCGGGGTTTATCGATAAAATGAATTAAGAACACGGAGTGAAATGATAAATCTCTACGACCCTGATTTGGATTGAAATGATAGATCCATCCCTGAAATATCAAGAAGTTAAATTTAAAATCACTTGGCCATTGGGTAGATAATTATATACAGACATCGGTTGGTTAAATGATTTTAAATATTTGAAATTTTTATTAATAGAATTTTCCCTCTAAAAGAATGTATCGATACTCGATAATTCAATTCTTTAAAGATTCTGAACTGGGATGTTGATTAAAAGGGTTAAAGAAATTTTCCAAAACAAAGTGGAAATATTTAAATCAGAATTTGAATATGATTTAAAATCTTTTCAAATTAAGAGTTGGATTAGAAGGAGATAAATTCTTATGAAATCTGATTTTTGAAAATTTGGAAATCAAAGATATCTGGGTTGTTTTCACTCAGTTGAATATATATTTGAACTCTTGAAATCAAATGGTTGTTTGAAAGGGGTTGAAACGAGAGATGGAATTTAATGAACTCCGTTGAGACCGGAGGATAGATTCAAGTATTTGAAATTTGGAAGGAAGGAAAATTTTGATTAGAGAAATTTATTTTAAATATATTTATGTATTTGATTCCAAATAATTATTCTTGCTTTAAAATTATTATTTGCCTTTCTTATAACTATTGTATTTTTAAATAAATTTTCCTTATAATCCATTTTTTTCAAAATTTTCTAGTAAACTTATATTTTAAGTAAATATATAATATTTAAATTACTAATTTATTTTAATCATTATATCCTATATGTATATCTATATATTTATTTATATAAAATTTATTTTATTATCATTTTTATTATTACTACTGTTATTATTATATATAAACATTTAGTTTACAAGTGTTTTGGAATTATAAATTTCTTCCGAATTGAAATGCTTGAGTTGAATCGCTGGTTCAAATGGAGTTGAGATAAGAATCCGTGATAATTTGAAATCGTTGAGATAAATTATATTCTATTTGAATATAAGTCGTTTTTTGAAATATTATGTGATTATAATAAAATGATATGAAATATACTCTAGTTTTAGAATACAATCGGCTCGGGTATGATTATGATATGTTGATATGAAAATTTTATTTGTTTGAATATAAATTGGGTTCGAAACAGAGGATGATATTTTGGTATGAAAGCGAACCTTTATCAAATGTAAAAGAACCAACCGATGTGAAAAGATGTAAGCGTTGGTTGTTAAAGAGATCGGAGTCGACATAAGGCATACTCTCTGTCAGTGTCGATACCACTTTGACAACTGTGAACGTTATGACGTATCCAGAATGAGTATGATGACTTGAAGGCGATTATTGGATCGAAGAAGATGATCGATGACGAAATAGCCCTGACCTTCGGGTCAGAATTGAAATGACTAAAACAGGAGCTATACCGTGACTAACTGAGGTAGCACCTTTGATCGGACACACTTCTTCGATAATATTTCTATGACTATGATGATGATGATTTGGGCCCATTTATGACTTTGGGAGTGTGTTCCGAGGTGGGCGGTAGTGGCTGCTATGCGTTACCACCGGTCCCGGAGTGCAATTGGTAGAATCCTACCCTGGGCATTGCCTCGAGTGCCTTGTCATATATATCCATATCGAGCCCCATACGATTTTGATTTAGCATTGCCGTCTATGGAGTGCCCTCTGATAACACCAGTACGGTGAATTTACGGTACTGTATAGACTGTTGATGCCTATAAACGGCGTAAGGGTAATATGGTAATCCCGCTTACGCTATTTTCAGTATTTATACTTTACTGGATAGACACTATCATAATAGCGTACCATATTATATATGTATTAATTTAACGGATCCTTGAGAGATGGAAAAATCCCGTAACATCTCTTAAGTTACTGTACCCAGGACACTGATGTTATTTCGTATTTTGATTCGACTAATATGAGATGATTTAGTGCTGATCCGAGTGTTTGTTGTGTTTTCTTTTTGTGCAATACGCTCGGGTCAACAGAAGTCTGCAGTTAACGAAGTTCCCTTGCCTTGGAGATCGAAGACGAAGATTTGGTATATATGGTATTTTCCGCTGTATTTATTCCGCTGTCAGGTTGAGAAAGTTGTATATGTATAACTCTGATGTCATGATGTGTAAATATTTAATTTGTTTTTTTTACTGGTATTTAATTATTATATGTTGTCCTTCCGCTGTGAGGCTCTATGATTGTTTTCCTTTCTTTCTTTCTTTTTCTTCTTTTCCCAATAACTGCTTGCATTTGTGATTGTTTGGATCGACATGTGTGGGTTATTGTCAATTTTAAACGGTCAAAAATGCGGGTCGTTACAAACACCATACATCAATCATTAAATCAAGCAACAAAACCCTTTAAAAGATTAGTTTTTCTCTCCCAAAAGCTTGCACAACTTAGCCTAGGGTGTATAGATCCTTCTCCTAGATTTTCTCCTTCCTTTCTTCTTTATTTTCTTGAAAAAAATCTTTTTTTATAATTTAAGGAGGAAAAACGTGAGCAAATATGGGGAGGGGAGGAAGAAGGAGATTTTCAAGGGAAAAAAGGAAATGAGATGGTAAAGGAAACAAGGGTGAGGGTATTTATAAGGAAGCTTAATCTCATGGATGGAAGACACGTGTCCTTGTAGATAAGCATGGAAAATGAATGGCCACAATTCATCCTTATCCTTAGGAATGTGAAGTGTGTATTCTTAATCACTTTCCGGTCTCATGTCGGAGTATCAAACAATAACGGTTTTCAGAAATTCTTCAACCATAAGGTCCGGTTTCTAACATACTTCAATTATATGTGTTTAAGTCCGAAATATAAATTCGTTTGAATTTTCAAATAATTTATTTTAATTTTGTTTTCTTAATAACTTTCTATATTCGATAAGGAATTTCCGAAGACTTTATATGTAGCTAATATCCTACATTCTAAATTTTCCTAGATAGGTCTCAGGTTCCAGTTTTGCCGTTAGCACTATCAAATTCCAGTTACCGTCAAAATTTTGTTCAAATTTTGCCCTTTTATTTTTTTCCCTTTCCACATATGAATGCCGTTTTACGAGAAACTTCCCTGAGTACTAAAATTCACTATTCCAGATCCAAAGGAGGTAGTCTCACGATCTAACGATATTCTGTTCTTAAGGAATTCTCAAAATTGTCCGTTTTTAGTTCAAATTTTAACCTTTCAATTTTTAAGCAGTGTTAAACGGATTCTGTTTTTGGCCAAACTTGGTTGGTTATGTAATTTCACTATTCCGGATTCAATGGAACCAATCTCGGGGTCTGGAAATAAATATTTGTTACACTTCCTTTATAAAGATGCTATTTTTAATCCAAAATTCATTCCTTTAGGACTATTTCCATTTTATTCCTGCCCAAATCAAATATATAACATCATTCAGGTGTAAATTCAGGGTTTAATCATTCGCTTTCAATTCATATGTGATTCCATTCCAATTATCGTTTTGGAGTTAATTTCTTTAGCTTTTAACTCATTCAACTCTTCATTTAACCATTAATGAATTTATATTCAATCAGTCCAACACACAATCAACAACAATGCACAATTAGCTTAACCGAATCAATTGAATTCACATTCAATATTAATATTTACTTGGTTATCTTTACTTTGATCATCAATCGATTAATATCCGATTGATTTCCCTAATTACTATCAATTTGATTTCCAAATTTCAAATTTACTTATTTAATTCCAATATTCGTTCTTAACTTAATTAAGTTAAGTTTCAATCCCAATATTCAATTAACTAATTTATGTCAAAATTAGTTCATTTCCATTTAAAAAACCAAATTTTGATATTTGTTCCAAATATCATCCAATTCCTCTTCAAATCTTATTTAACTTATTTTTAAGTTAAATTCTGAATCATTTTAAATACCAATTAAAATTCCCAATCACAAATTCCATATGTGAAATCTCATCGGGTCATATTATACCATTCAAATTTTAATCCAATTTGAATCACATTCAAATCAATCAACAAATCAATATCTAAATAATTTGAAAAAAAAAATATTTCTTTTCTATACAAAAAACTATTTCGGGTAAAATTATTTCATTTACACTCTTTACAAAACAATATCGTGTCTATCAACGCTTCTCAATGCTTGAACCAACCAAACAACACAATAAAAAACATTTGTATATATAAAATTTATAAATACGCTCTCATATATATACACACTCCAACTCAATCTAGGGTCTTACTAACCCCATCTCTATCGAGTTATACCATAGAGCCAAGTTTATTACTAAACCCTATGCTCCGATACCACTGTAACGACCCGAGGGATTTGATGCTCGAATTCCAACAATAATACATAACCCATATCACTTGCCAGAACTCAAGTATCGAAAACACCAGATAGTTAATGAAAGAATATCGAGGATGAGATAAGAAAGAAAGAAAATTTAGAATAGAAGAAGAAGAACACAACAACATCAGAGTCTCACATCGCAGCGGAATAAAATATAATAGAAACAAAACTTTTTTGAGAGCTTTAAAATAAAACTTACAATCATCAGAGTACATAAATACATCTGGATAGTTGTACAATAATATGTTCTAATATACAATACACAGCGGAATAAATACTAGATATCATACGTCTGAACACCTTCAGCTCGTCTCCGGACGTCACAACATCCGATAACCTGAACATGCACAACCCGGTCTAACCTAAGCATTTACAAATGCCGGATTAGTTTGGTGAACCAGAGTGAGAAAAAACTCATTAAGTTAAAAAACATCACCCAACTTGATTTATAAGTCAAAACCATTTCTTTTTAGAAATCATATCTTATTGTGATATTATAATAGTGTCTAAACACAAATAAATATCAATCTATTGGAACGCTTTCATCTCACGTTCCACATATATAGTATATAATCAAAAACTGCGGGCTCTTATTGGAGATTGGATTTCCAACTGGCAAGGTATGGGACCACCTTCCGACAGTGTATCTCTAGAGAGGAATACACCGGGTTCAACAAGAACATATTGCAACCCAGGCTAAACATGGTCGGCCACTCATTTCGCTTAAGTGTACCGAATGTATGTCACCAACGGTTGGGCTCAAACCACCATTTCCCAAAAAGGGACAACATCGAAATAGATCAAAGAATGAAATGGATTTGCTCTAGATAGGTGATTATACACCCTACTTGGGTGCGACCCACTTAGCCATGCGACCTACCCGATTTTATACCATTTCCCAGTTGTAGAGGCTTGAGGTTTACAACTACCTTTAGCACATCACATCACCAACACTTTAAATGCCACATCGTCAGATTCACCAAATCACTAGTTGACGTCCACAACCATACTCTGGTCATTAAGCTAAGAGAACGGCCATTCTCCGCCACTAACAGAAATACGTTTGTAAAAATCAACGTACGTGATTCTTAAGAAATATTCTGTCAGGCATTCATCCATACAAGTCATCCAGGAACAGGATGAACCGAAGGTACCCGCCTACCACATCCAAATTATCACCTTAGAGATCGGTAGCGAGTAGTCCTTGCAAATCCGTAGATTTCAACCACGACAGAACCCCAGTATATCTCTGGGTCGAATCAGAGATTTTAAGTGGTTATTCCGTTTTTTGAAGATCTACGGTCTTTGATTTCTCCGTCTTGATCAACATCTAATATCTTCAATATTTTCGTATTTGTTGGTCGGAATGTTATTTGAATATAAATTCGATACCGGTCTCTCTGTACCAACAATCGTATTGGACAGATTTGATAATTATCAAATAAACAACCATTCATCATAAAATAAAAATAAATCTACTGGTTCAGTACTCAGCATCGTTTGGCTTATTTAATTAAATAAATGGTTAATTTAAATATTCCAATATTTTGAAATAACATTTCACTTCTTACTAATATTCGCAAAACCCTTTCATTCTAATACTTCGAAAAATATATTATAACACTATCCAATATTCCATTTTATTATCATTTTCCCAACATTATCCATTTTCTAAACTGGGAAATCAGTTTAACTTATTATTCGTAAAAATAATCATTTCGATAATCTCTTTTGTTTCAATACTTGAAAACCATAGTCCACACTTTCCTTTTAGAATAAAACCATTCTAATTCTCATTTTCTCACTTCGAAAATATCGTTACGTATTCACACAATCTCCTTTTCATTTCCGTTACTCTGGAAATCTCACCTTATATATTCTTAAATCTTTTATTTCCTTTTCCTCTTTTGAAAATATCTTTTTATCCTTTCTCAAGCTTTCTGTTTTCGATTTACTTTGGAAATATCTTTTATCCATGCATTTCTGTATTTCAACATTCATTGGTCCTTGACCGTAAATTGGTAGGAGAATAATCCTCTGAGTATCAACCCCGAAGATCGAAATCAACATAATATTAACACTCAGAAAATCACTCAACACAACCAATCAACAGTTAGGTTTTAATTCTTATCTTAACACCTTATCGACTCATTATATTTCACTTGAAATCCATTCAATTATTCTCCACTTTGAAAATCTCGCTTCCATTCCCTTCACTTCAATTAATTTCATTATTAAGTCTCGCCCATTAAAAATTGATATTTTAACTCCACGTCTCTTTTATAAATCTTATTTACGAACTCAGGTTTGATATAAATCCTTTTTACATCTTGATTCATTTTACTTAATCCAACTATTAATTAACATTTCATTTAAGCTATCGTACATGCTTAAATCTCTTTATAACTTAGTTATAAAACTCGGTTTTAAATATAAAACCCCTTTCAAATCTCCTTTCATAATTTAACTTGATTTCATTTCAAACTCTGATTTCTTGCTTAAATGAATTTCATTTGAAAAGAAATCTCTTACATTATTATTAATTAAATTAATAATTCACTTCATTACTAACTACTGCAAAAGTAGTTAACCCTTGATTAACAAAAATAAATAATAAATCTCACTCTATGTCTTATTAAATTAAAACATATGTCCGTTAAACTATTTCAATAGATTAATCGATAATAAACTAATATAATTTAATAATCAATTCCATTAAAAGCGGTTGACTTCATCAATCCAAAACACGGTTATCTCGTTAACCAATTCTAATTAATTCTCCCTTTACATTAATTAATAATATAATTAATTTAAATAACTTCATTTAATTGTTTCTTAAAACAATTAAATTCCATTCTTAACCGTTCGGTTAGTTTCTGCTTGCTTGCTTATAAAATCTTATTATAAGAATTTTCTTTATAAAATAATTCTATAATTATTTAAAATCTTAAATAATAAAACAATACTTATCTATTTCTTTTAAATAAACTTCCATTTAAATAAATAGGTTTAAAAATATATCTTTAGTTATTAAAATTAATTTTATAACTACATTCCAATCGATTTACATGATGGTAAATCCTTATTTATAACATAATTGATTTTCAAGCCATCTGATGCCAAATACTCAACCAATACTGTCCATTGGTTGAAAACAAACAACTGCGAAATTTTAGTTCAATAGTCAACAAACAAATCAATTGTCCAATCCATATTGGCGAAACAGTTCATATAATTGTGATATGAAAACAACAATAAATTTGAGGAATCCCGTTGGATCCCTCCAACCTGTTTCTCCCTTCATCAAATACGTTATCTCAAATAATATTATCCAATTAAATAAATAGATACAATATTTAATAAACAACCAATAATAGCAATTTCAGCACTCATATTTAAATTGAATGCGTTTATATTATTATAAACGTAACCAACAAGGTAAGTTACCTTATCTGGAAATAATCGTTAGAATAACGATTAGATTTCGTTTAAAATAAACGAACGGTTAAATCAATAAATTTATCCACTATATAAATAATATTCAGCACACAGCAAACAATTATCAAACATAGCACACAAATTAAAACCCGACTTATATAAAATATAAGTGGGATAAAAACTTAGTGAGTTAAACTCACTTCGATTTGATTTGGTTCGGTTACAGTTAAATTAAACAGTCGTTTAATTTAACCGTAAATCACAGTTGTCTCCATTCCCATCCGATCTGTTCCATATGGTTGCATTCATCACCACGAATCCGATGTAGCTTGTCTGGTTCATTCCCGATAGCCCTGCTTCGATGACCGTTGCATGCCTTCTCCATACGGATGAACTGTTGTCCGATCAAAAGGAATAGTTCTACCTCATTCAAGAAGATATCCAAGCTTGTCTGTTTGTCTTCCTTCACGTAGAATAAAATGAATTTCCTTTTGTGTCCAATTATTTCTTCATGTTAAACCAAATACTACCCACTATTAACATGAAACTCACGAATACCATGCTGCTTGCTTTCAACAATACCCAATCATTTTCGTTTCCAGCTTCCTTCTTGCTTTGGTAATAGAAACCGTGCCCATCTTTGTTTAATGCTCCACGTTAGGCGCTTGTCTTCACGTTGAGTATTTTCCAAACCAATTTAACCATGAGCATATCTGTCCATCTGCTCCTTCACGATTTGCCCAATCCCTTTTGTTCAACATCTCTTCAAAAATTATTCCCTTCTCTTTTAAACTGTTCACATCCCATACAAAATACAGTACTCAATTCACCCTTCCTTCATCGTTCAAAATAAAGATGTAAACTTCCATCATCGTTCTGTCCAGTATTTGTTCCATGCTCCAAAATTCTAGCAGCTACTTCGTGACTTGTTCCCATTCTCACAAGAATAAATGCTTTATTCCCCTTCTTTAGCAACACTGCACCGTGCTCACCCTTTGACTTGCACTGGTACAATCGAATTTAGTTACAGCCTTCCCCTTTTTAAAACCGCTCCACGTCATTACTAATGTGTCCTTCCTTCTTTAATTTTAAACCAGCATAACCCTTCAGAACCCAACTTCGTCCTTTCTCTCTCGCAACTTCTGTTCTTCATTAATAATCCAAAAACAAACAGTCCTTCCATGCATCACGTTGTGCTGCTCTTCACACAGAAACCCCCTAAATCCCTTCGTTGCTCACCTCAGACAAATGAAACTCGTGTTCCCCTTTACTCAGACTTAAACATATATGAAAGATCCTCACTGCCCCAACTTTGTTCTTCACGTTAAATTTTAATTCAATTTCCACGTTGAACTAAAAACAGGACATGTTGAAATCTCTACTTTAACTAAAACATACCACCTTTTTTATCCCATCTCGTTAATTGTTGTTCTTCTGCACTCCTCTTCCATATATTATGTACCGGCTCCACTTCATTTCCTTTTTGCTTCATCACGAAACAGCTATTCGGAGAGGAGATCGAACGTGGTCAGAGATTTGGAGGATGTAGCTTGTTTATTTTAAGGGGGTCGAGGCGCTGATTATTCAGTGTTGACCTCGCACAATAATTTTGATTGCACTTTAGGTTTTATGCTGGTGTATTTATATAGGTGACGCATGGTTATGGATAGGAACATTGTCCATTCTATCAGTTTTTAGTAGGCGTAGAATAGTCGGGTAAGTAGCTGGGTAATACAAAAAGAAAAGTCAGGGCAGAAGCATGTGCCTCAGCACAGTTTAATATAATGTAGCTACCCCATTTTCGTATGCTATGGGAAATAGGTTAGGTGTAAATTATTTCTGTACTTGCCTTATTTGCTTAGCTATTAAGATATGGGTAGATGTGTACTTGTCTTCCTTTGACATGAAATTTTGTATATTTTCTTTTATACATGTTACCTAGTTTGTATTTTAATTTTTTTAGTCTGTGTATACTTCATTTTACTTAACCATTAAATTTATATATTTTAAATTCATTTAAAATTTCAAATCAATATTTAATATAATAAAATAAATAATATCTGACTATGGAAAATATGGGACGTTACATTCCTTCCCCCTTAAAAGAATTTCGTCCCCGAAATTACTAAGGTAGAAGAAATGCTGCAAACCATTAACTTTTCAAACTCCAATTTATTTTAAATCGAAAACCAATTCAATATTGTAAATAAAAATTTCAAAAATATTGAAAATTTTCTAACACATTAAATTTCTGGAAAAATTCGGCAGTGTCTCCCCTGTACGGAGTGACTTCTGCGATATCGTAGGATCAACAAATATATATACATTGACCCATCCGGTCGGAAAACAAAATTCAAAAACCCAAAAAATATATTTCATGTAAGCGTACCTTATGTGATCGCTATTGAGCATACTTGCTAAACTTATTCCAATATTCTCAACCAAATTCAATTCTCTAGCCTTCTGGTGTTTGTATTTAACACCATTCAAGATGTAAGTAACTATTACATGTAATTCATTGAAAATATTTCATTGGTTAACAAATATAACCATACAGATTGTCAAAATCAAACATATAACATCATTCAGGTGTAAATACAGGGTTTAATCATTCGCTTTCAATTCATATGTGATTCCATTCCAATTATCATTTTGGAGTTAATTTCTTTACCTTATAACTCATTCGACTCTTCATTTAACCATTAATGAATTTATATTCAACCAGTCCAACACACAATCAACAATAATACACAATTAGCTTAACCAAATCAATTGAATTCACATTCAATATTAATATTTACTTGGTTATCTTTACTTTGATCATCAATCGATTAATATCCGATTGATTTCCCTAATTACAATCAATTTGATTTCCAAATTTCAAATTTACTTATTTAATTCCAATATTCGTTCTTAACTTAATTAAGTTAAGTTTCAATCCCAATATTCAATTAACTAATTTATTTCAAAATTAGTTCATTTCCATTTAAAAAAACCAAATTTTGATATTTGTTCCAAATATCATCCAATTCCTCTTCAAATCTTATTTAACTTATTTTTAAGTTAAATTCTGAATCATTTTAAATACCAATTAAAATTCCCATTCACAAATTCCATATGTGTAATCTCATCGGGTCATATTATACCATTCAAATTTTAATCCAATTTGAATCACATTCAAATCAATCAACAAACCAATATCTAAATAATTTGAAAAAAAATTATTTCTTTTCTATACAAAAATCTATTTCGGGTAAAATTATTTCATTTACCCTCTTTACAAAACAATATCGTGTCTATTTCTAGTTCAACGCTTCTCAACGCTTGAACCAACCAAACAACACAATACAAAACATTTGTATATATAAAATTTATAAATACGCTCTCATATATATACACACTCCAACTCAATCTAGTGTCTTACTAACCCCATCTCTATCGAGTTATACCACAGAGCCAAGGTTATTACTAAACCCTATGCTCCGATACCACTATAACGTCCCGAGGGATTCGATGCTCGAATTCCAACAATAATACATAACCCATATCACTTGCCAGAACTCAAGTATCGAAAACACCAGATAGTTAATGAAAGAATATCGAGGGTGAGATAAGAAAGAAAGAAAATTTAGAATAGAAGAAGAAGAACACAACAACATCAGAGTCTCACATCACAGCGGAATAAAATATAATAGAAACAAAACTTTATTGAGAGCTTTAAAATAAAACTTACAATCATCAGAGTACATAAATACATCTGGACAGTTATACAATAATATGTTCTAATATACAATACACAGCAGAATAAATACTAGATATCATATGTCTGAACACCTTTAGCTCGTCTCCGGACTTCACAACATCCGATAACCTGAACATGCACAACCCGTTCTAACCTAAGCATTTACAAACGCCGGATTAGTTTGGTGAACCAGAGTGAGAAAAAAAACTCATTAAGTTAAAAAAACATCACCCAACTTGATTTTAAAGTCAAAACCATTTCTTTTTAGAAATCATATCTTATTGTGATATTATAATAGTGTCTAAACACAAATAAATATCAATCTATTGGAACGCTTTCATCTCACGTTCCACATATATAGTATATAATCAAAAACTATGGGCTCTTATTGGAGATTGGATTTCCAACTGGCAAGGTATGAGACCACCTTCCGACAGTGTATCTCTAGAGAGGAATACACCGGGTTCAACAAGAACATATTGCAACCCAGTCTAAACATGACCGGCCACTCATTTCGCTTAAGTGTACCGAATGTATATCACCAATGGTTGGGCTCAAACCACCGTTTCCCGAAAAGGGACAGCATCGAAATAGATCAAAGAATGAAATGGATTTGCTCTAGATAGGTGATTATACACCCTACTTAGGTGCGACCCACTTAGCCATGCGACCTACCCGATTTTATACCATTACCCAATTGTAGAGGCTTGAGGTTTACAACTACCTTTAGCACATCACATCACCAACACTTTAAATGCCACATTGTCAGATTCGCCAAATCACTAGTTGACGTCCACAACCATACTCTGGTCATTAAGCTAAGAGAACGGCCATTCTCCGCCACTAACAGAAATATGTTTGTAAAAATTAATGTACGTGATTCTTAAGAAATATTTTGTCAGGCATTCATCCATACAAGTCATCCAGGAACAGGATGAACCGAAGGTACCCGCCTACCACATCCAAAGTATCACCTTAGAGATCGGTAGCGAGTAGTCCTTGCAAATCCGTAGATTTCAACCACGACAGAACCACAGTATATCTCTGGGTCGAATCAGAGATTTTAAGTGGTTATTCCGTTTTTTGAAGATCTACGGTCTTTGATTTCTCCGTCTCGATCAACATCTAATATCTTCAATATTTTCGTATTTGTTGGTCGGAATGTTATTTGAATATAAATTTGATACCGGTCTCTCTGTACCAACAATCGTATTGGACAGATTTGATAATTATCAAATAAACAACCATTCATCATAAAATAAAAATAAATCTACTGGTTCAGTACTCAGCATCATTTGGCTTATTTAATTAAATAAATGGTTAATTTAAATATTCCAATATTTTGAAATAACATTTCACTTCTTACTAATATTCGCAAAACCCTTTCATTCTAATACTTCGAAAAATATATTATAACACTATCCAATATTCCATTTTATTATCATTTTCCCAACATTATCCATTTTCTAAACTGGGAAATCAGTTTAACTTCTTATTCGTAAAAATAATCATTTCGATAATCTCTTTTGTTTCAATACTTGAAAACCATAGTCCACACTTTCCTTTTAGAATAAAACCATTCTAATTCTCATTTTCTCACTTCGAAAATATTGTTACGTATTCACACAATCTCCTTTTCATTTTCGTTACTCTGGAAATCTCATCTTATATATTATTAAATCTTTTATTTCCTTTTTCTCTTTTGAAAATATCTTTTTATCCTTTCTCAAGCTTTCTATTTTCGATTTACTTTGGAAATATCTTTTATCTATGCATTTCTATATTTCAACATTCATTGGTCCTTGACCGTAAATTGATAAGAGAATAATCCTCAAAGTATCAACCCCGAAGATCGAAATCAACTTCAAATTAACACTCAGAAAATCACTCAACTCAACCAATCAACAGTTAGGTTTTAATTCTTATCTTAACACCTTATCGACTCATTATATTCCACTTGAAATCCATTCAACCATTTTCCACTTTGAAAATCTCGTTTCCATTCCCTTCACTTCGCTTAATTTCATTATTAAGTCTCGCCCATTAAAAATCGATATTTTAACTCCACATCTCTTTTATAAATCTTACTTATAAACTCAGGTTTGATATAAATCCTTTTTATATCTTGATTCATTTTACTTAATCCAACTGTTAATTAACATTTCATTTAAGCTATCGTAACCGCTTAAATCTCTTTATAACTTAGTTATAAAACTCGGTTTTTAATATAAAACCCCTTTCAAATCTCCTTTCACAATTTAACTTGATTTTATTTCAAACTCTGATTTCTTAAATGAATTTCATTTAAAAAGAAATCTCTTACATTATTATTAATTAAATTAATAATTCACTTCATTACTAACTAGTGTAAAAGTAGTTTACCCTTAATTAACTAAAATAAATAAAAATCTCTCTCTATGTCTTATTAAATTAAAACAAATGTCTGTGTAACTATTTCAATAGATTAATCGATAATAAACTAATGTAATTTAATAATCAATTCCATTAAAAGCGGTTGACTTCATCAATCCAAAACACGGTTATCTCGTTAACCAATTCTAATTAATTCTCCATTTAAATTAATTAATAATATAATTAATTTAAATAACTTCATTTAATTGTTTATTAAAACAATTAAATTCCATTCTTAACCGTTCGGTTAGTTTCTGCTTGCTTGCTTATAAAATCTGATTATAAGAATTTTCTTTATAAAATAATTCTATAATTATTTAAAATTTAAATAATAAACCGTACTTATTTATTTCTTTTAAATAAACTTCCATTTAAATAAATAGGTTTAAAAATATATCTTTAGTTATAAAAATAAATTTTATAACTACATTCCAATCGATTTACATGAAGGTAAATCCTTATTTATAACACAATTGATTTTCAAGCCATCTGACGCCAAATACTCAATCAATACTGTCCATTGGTTAAAAACAAACAACTCTGAAATTTCAGTTCAATAGTCAACAACCAAATCTATTGTCCAATCCATATTGGTGAAACAGTTCATATAATTGTGATATGAAAATAACAATAAATTTGAGGAATCCCGTTGGATCCCTCTAACCTGTTTCTCCCTTCATCAAATACATTATCTCAAATAATATTATCCAATTAAATAAACAGATACAATATTTAATAAACAACCAATAACAGTAATTTCAGCACTCATATTTAAATTCAATACGTTTATATTTTTATAAACGTAACCAACAAGGTAAGTTACCTTATTTGGAAATAATCGTTAGAATAACGATTAGATTTCGTTTAAAATAAATGAACGGATAAATCAATAAATTTATCAACCATATAAATAATATTCAGCACACAACAAATAATTATCAAACATAGCACAAAAATTAAACCCGACTTATATAAAATATAAGTGGGATAAAAACTGAGCGAGTTAAACTCACTTTGATTTGATTTGGTTCGGTTACAGTTAAATTAAGCAGTCGTTTAATTTAACCGTAAATCACAGTTGTCTCCATTCATGTCTGATCTATTCCATATGGTTGCATTTGTCATCACGAATCTGATGTAGCTCGTCTGGTTCATTCTCGATAGCCCTGCTTCGATGACCGTTGCATGCCAACTCCATACGGATGAACTGTTGTCCGATCAAAAGGAATAGTTCTGCCTCACTCAAGAAGATATCCAAGCTAGTCAGTTTGTCTTCCTTCACATAGAATAAAATGAATTTCCTTTTGTGTCCAATTATTTCTTCATGTTAAACCAAATACTACCCATTGTTACCGTGAAACTCACGAATACCATGTTGCTTGCTTTCAATAATGCCCAATCACTTTCGTTTCCATCTTCCTTCTTGCTTTGGTAATAGAAACCGTGCACATCTTTGTTTAATGCTCCACGTTAGGCGCTTGTCTTTACGTTGAGTATTTGCCAAATCAATTTAACCATGCGCATATATGTCCATCTGCTCCTTCACGATTTGCCCAATCCCTTTTGTTCAACATCTCTTCAATAAACTATTCCCTTCTCTTCTAAATTGTTCACGTCCCATTCAAAATACAGTACCCAATTCACCCTGCTTTCATTGTTCAAAACAAAGATGTAAACTATCCATCATCGTTCTGTCCAGTAGTTGTTCCACGCTCCATAATTCCAGCAACTCCTTCGTGACTTGTTCCCATTCTCACAAGAATAAAAGCTTTGTTCCCCTTCTTTAGCAACACTGAACCGTGCTCACCCTTTGACTTGCACTGGTACAATCGAATTTAGTTACAGCCTTCCCCTTTTTAAAACCGCTCCACCTCATTACTAACGTGCCCTTCCTTCTTTACGTTTAAACCAGCACAACCCTTTAGAACCCCACATCGACTTTTCTCTCTTGCAATTTCTTTTCTTTTTCACAATCCAAAAACAAACAGTACTTCCATGCATCACGTTATGCTGCTCTTCACACAGAAACCCCCTAAATCCCTTCGTTGCTCACCTCAGGCAATGGAAACTCATGTTCCCCTTTACTCAGACTTAAACACATATGAAAGAGCCTCACTGCCCCAACTTTGTTTTTACGTTAAATTTGAATTCCATTTCCACGTTAAACCCAAAATAGGACATGTTAAAATCTCTACTTTAACTAAAATGTACCATCTTTTTTATCCCGTCTCGTTAATTGTTGTTCTTCTGCACTCCTCTTCCAGATATAATGTACCAGCTCCACTTCATTTCCTTTTTTGCTTCATCACGAAACAACTATTTGGAGAGAAGATCGAACGTGGTCAGAGATTTGGAGGATGTAGCTCGTTTATTTTAAGGGGGTGGAGGCGCTGATTATTCAGTGTTGACCTCGCACAAGAATTTTGACTGCACTTAGGGTTTCATGCTGGTGTATTTATATAGGTGACGCATGGTTATGGATAGGAACATTGTCCATTCTATCTGTTCGTTGTAGGCGTAGAATAGCTGGGTAAGTAGCTGGGTAATACGAAAAGAAAAGTCAGGGCAGAAGCATGTGCCTTAGCACAGTTTAATATAATGTAGCTGCCCCATTTTCGTATGCTATGGGAAATAGGTTAGGTGTAAATTATTTCTGCCTTATTTGCTTAGCTATTAAGATATGGGTAGATGTGTACTTGTCTTCCTTTGACATGAAGTTTTATATATATTTTTTATACATGTTAACTAGTTTGTATTTTAATTTTTTTAGTCTACGTATACTTCATTTTACTTAACCATTAAGTTTATATATTTTAAATTCATTTAAAATTCCAAATCAATATTTAATATAATAAAATAAATTAAATACCTAACTACGGAAAATACGGGAGATTACAGAATACAAAACTTACAGTAGAACAAATATAATATAATAAGAATATATCATTGCAGCGGAAACATCTTTGAATACAAATATGATTTTACATACCATTATGTCCATGTCAACTTAACATAATACACCGATAACAGTGTACATCCGGTCTTCAAATGAAGCTCAAATCCTCTGCGGAACTGTAACACCCCGTGTATTCTATAACCGTGAAATTCATAAATTAAAGTATAACTAATTTCAAATCAAAGAATTAAGGGAAACGGGATACGCCATTGCATTCGTCTCGGAAAAATACGCGAAATAGAGTCTGAGTTTTCGAAAATCGGAGTCCGTATGACCAAGATATGGCCTCCGGAAGTTTCAGAATTAGGTTTAAAATTCGAACAAACGAAAACAGCTCAGAAAAACTAATTCAAAATTCAAAATCGGGCCCAATTGGCCAAGGCGGGAAAATTCCCGCCCAAAGCACCCAGGTCGACTTGGCAGTCGACCTGGGGCTAGCCAGGTCGACTGGGCAGTCGACCTGGGTAACCCGTGTCGACTGTCAAGTCGACACGGTGTCGACTGGGGTGTCGACCTGGCCCCTGAGCCAGGTCGAACCCAGCCCACCCTGGCTGGCCAGGTCTGTGTTTGGTCGATTTTCTGAGCCTTGCCTTGTCACTAGGGCTAGGTGTCAGCTCCTGGTTGGTCTCTCCTTCAAACGAACGGCTATTATTGAACCAAGCTTCATCGATGGTCTAAATCAACTCACAAACTCTATAAAAAGGACCTAAGTCTAACCCTAATTCACACAAACTAAAATGGAGATGAGACCGTCATGTTGCTAAGGAGAGACTAAGTATAACCCTCAGAAATTGAGAGGCAACTAGGAGATAATTCAAAGCTTAAAGCAACATCAAATCAATCAAAGCAACGCCTACAACAAAGGATAGCATCTCCATATTCAGAATTCAGATTTCTGAATTGAAGATTCGTCATACGCTGTAAGTAGAGTGCTATTCCGATATGAATTAAATAATTGTGTTGATTTGTGTAATGTAAGAAATGGAATTGTGGCGATAATAATCTATATTTGTATGTTGCTTTGATGCAAAACGATTTGGGATTATTATAGTATACGATTGGATATTTGCAAGTACGCGATTTGCGTTGGAAACGAAATGGAATTGTGGCGATAATGACTTATATTTGTATGTTATTTTGATTCTAAACGATTTGGCAATACTATGGTGTACGATTGGATTCATACAAGTATATGATTTATGTTGACAACCACATGTTGTGGAATTTTAATTGGGATTCATGCAAGCATATGATTCATATTGAAAACTACATGTTTGTGGTAGTTATTTACAACACCCATTTGATCATTGCAAGTATATGATTCATGTTGAAAGTAACAACTATATGTTGTAATAGTTTATTTAAGATTCATGCAAGTATATGATTCATGTTAACAACTATATGTTATGATATTTTAATTGGAATTCATGCAAGCATATGATTCATATTGAAAACTACATGTTTGTGGTAGTTATTTACAACACCCATTTGATCATTGCAAGTATATGATTCATGTTGAAAGTAACAACTATATGTTGTAATAGTTTATTTAAGATTCATGCAAGTATATGATTCATGTTAACAACTATATGTTATGATATTTTAATTGGAATTCATGCAAGCATATGATTCATATTGAAAACTACATGTTTGTGGTAGTTATTTACAACACCCATTTGATCATTGCAAGTATATGATTCATGTTGAAAGTAACAACTATATGTTGTAATAGTTTATTTAAGATTCATGCAAGTATATGATTCATGTTAACAACTATATGTTATGATATTTTAATTGGAATTCATGCAAGTATATGATTCGTTATTATGCTAATATGATGTACATACTTTTATGACCACTTTTAGTGTGTAATTGAACCGACTAAGTACTATGATTTATATGAATCTATGTTGAAAATTGGCAAATCATACTTTTGTGTTAGAAACAAAAGTAAGCACCTTTATGAACATGACTAAACTATGTTCGTTATTATGCCCAATTGAAAAACATGTTTTTAGGCTCATGTTGTTATCATAAGTTACATTAGAATTACATTCCTCTTGCAAGTTTACATAGATAAAAATGAAAACCATGATGTAAGTTTAGATATGTTTATGCTATAATTTTATAAATGGATTAAAAACCATGATTCATATAAGAATTAGGTTGGGATAATTCTAGTTGAACCATACTTTTGTATTAGTTACAAAAGTAAGTACCTTTTGTTAACATATAGTGATTTTATGAATATGATTAGTTTATATTATGCCTAAATAAAAATATAGACTTATATTTCTAGTCAAGACCCCGTGCCAATAATAATGATATCTAATTTAGTTAGATTCTTAATTTCAAGTATACATGGTTAGTTGAACCTATGATTCATGTTTAAGTTTATGCCATTATCATATGACTAGAATAATCCATGTTTAAGTACTGCTTATGCCATAATCATATGAGTAAAATAATTCATGATTAAGTATTGTCTATGCATTAACCATATGAATAGAATGATTTATGTTTAAGTATTGTTTATGCTATGATTATATGGATAAAATGATTCATGTTATGCCATGATTATATGATGTTAAAATTGCAAGTTCACATGTGCCTATTTTATGTTAATTGAATCGTTCGTTGCAAGTTCATGCGTTCACACTCCCCTTTTTCATGTTATCTTATAAACATCATGTTATAAGCCTCCCCTTTTCACTTGGCTAAATTGGGTTTAAGTATTAAACCCAACACACCTTACGTTGGAGCGAACGTATAATACGGGGGTAATGACGTTTGGGCTAAAATATAGAACATATGTGTTGGCATGTTTAACGCATGCCAACAACCTTGAAAGAACAATTAAGTGGCATAAATGAAATTTAACCAATAAAGATGAATTTGAATAATGGGTCGCAAATATTTACATATAAAAAGAAAAGAGACAAAATATGTAAATGTAGAAAAATACGATGTGTTTAACCCGAGGTTGGATTGAGTTGTGATGTAAACCTGCCCGGAACCGCCCGGCTGTCCAGTAGTCACAACAATACCTATCCAATGTGGGTGGTTAAACACGGAGCCCAATAAGGACCCGAGGTTAGTGTAAAGACCCGCAACTCCCCCGTAAAGGAAAGCGTCGGATAGTTCGAGAACAAACCACAACAGAACGCATACAGAAGAACATTTCATTATATATTACAACAATGCATCAGATTACAAGAATATACAGAGTATAAATGAATAAATATTACACAGAAATATCAGAGATTAACAATAAGTTACATAGCAGCGGAAAAATAATACAATACACAACTAGAAGAGATATACGGATACAAAGCTTTCCGGATATCGTTCCAGCTGTAAACCAGGATCCTGTGAATATAAATCTGCAAAACCAAAACTACTAGCTGCCCGTGTCAAAAATAGGGGCACCCAGAGTTTAGGTTAAAACAATAAACTCCAGGTCAGTCATGTGACTGGTGTGAGAACTAAAACAGTTTTTAATCTTTATTTTCAAAGGTAAATCAAGGGACCACGCCGTATAACACGGAACCGGTTTCCTCCCAAGAATACCAGTGCATAAAACAAACAGCGCAATGCTAAATAAAGAAAGATGAAGCTGTTATAAGACCCAGGTCCTATCACACAATGCAACGCAAGCCGGGGGATAGGGTTTTCCCTTATAACAGCTAAAGAATGCTTGATACGTTTAAAACAAATCATTTGATACTATTATAAGTGAATAGTGTATAAAACAACTTCAAATCATAAGTATCAATCATATGCGGCATAAGCGCCCCATCCCACTATGTCGCCATATATAGGATTACAATTAAAACCGCAAATGTCACGTATTTGGAAATTGGATTTCCGTCTATGAACCGAGGCAAAAGATAGTCCTCAACCGATTCGAGACTGTCTAGCCCGAGCCTCAGGAACAGCCGCAACTGCCCCTTAAATCGTCAGGGCCGGTCCACACGGAGTGGATTATTATGCCTGAACAATACGTCTCCCCACCCTATGGGGTGTAAGTCTGGTCCGTCAGCCGACCAGAATGCATTCGGCCGAAACCGATATAACCGAGGCGCCTCGCAACCGCAACAACCACATAAGTCAAACTCGTCAGGGCGTGTAAAACCACTGACGCCACTTCTAGCTAGAAAGAAATGCAAGTCCTCCCTGAGGTCCGTCTCCCGTTTTTGGTTCATACCGAGTGTGAAACACGCGAGGTAAACGTTACACAAAGCTACGCCACAAAGGCCGTGCTTTGATCATCACCACAAGACTTTGCTTTTCAACAGAAGCCTTGATCATTTGCATCTTAGCATGCCACACAGGCAAACCATCCTATGCAACCGATATCAGTCACACAGAATGAAATCCGATGTCAGACACACAGTCCATTTACAAGTCCGTCCTGGGTCTGAACGAAACCGGAGGCACCTAGTACCCCGCATATCCATCGATCTCCAAGTACGTCTGGACGATCACCAACTGTTTTCATCTTCTTGGGTGTACAGCCCAATCAAGATCATCAGTTATCACCCAAACGACGTGAAGACTTCCGGTCTTCGACCATCGTCTTCATCTTCGACTTATCGTCGTATCAGTTATTCAGAATGGGATGAACCCGGTCTTTCCGAATAACTCGCGTATATATTATAAAAGTGTTACACCAACACAACATACGTCTCATTCCAATTCATTAGTCACTAACCGTAAATTAATCAAGAGAATAATTTCCCAAATATTAACCCCGAAGGCCGAAACCAACATCAGATCAATATCCAGAAAACCATTCTGCTTGGCTAACCGACAGTTAGTTTCTAAATTTCACATTCATAGGGAAAGATTCCCATTAATTTTATCAAAGATAAATTCCTTGAATTTATTCTTTAATCCATTTTTTTGAATATCAATTCAAACTAGTCGGGATTAGCGAACCTTACCGAAGTAATCATTTGTTTTAATTTCCCAATCCCAACCTATTCATCCCATGAAGTAAAACTGGGTATACTTCATATCTAACACCACGGTGTTATCGGTAAATTCAATTACCATTTCACGTTCAAATCTAATTAAAGATTTAACTATCGCCTGGAGCAAAACTGGTGATACTCCATTTTCGATCATTTCAATCTAATTAAAGATTCATTAAAACTCCACTTAGTTTTAATCTTTGACTGGGTTAAAGAATCAGTGTCATTTAAAAACACGGTTCACGATAAACCCAAAATCACATTCATTAATCATCGGGTTAAAGAACGAGTGTTATTTAAAACACTGTCCACGATAAACCCAAAAATCAATATCGATTCAATTCCAATTAAATGTTATTTAATTGGTACTCTTCATTAAATCTAAATAAAAAGATTTAATCTTTCTCAACTGGGTTCAAGAACAGTGTTAGTGAAGACACCATTCACGACAAACCCAAATCACATTCGATATTCAATACAAGGCTCTGAATAGAAAATATATCGGCCTATATTCAATATCAAATTCTACGATTAACAAATGTCGTAGTGGAAATAACGATATAAATATATATATCTTTCAAATTTCCATAACAACACCTGTATAATCACGACTTCCAACATCGAAATATTCCGAAGACAATTTCGATTCAAATCCACTCCAATGCAATCATCGGAAATTTTGGTTATTTTCAAAACCCTTTTTAAATTCAATTTATTTATTTAAAAATAAATAGAATTATATTTCTAGTTCAAAACTAGTTCATTTCGATAAAAATCCATTTTTATCTTTTCAAATATGGAGTTTTTCATCCTAGTTCTTTCTAAATCATTTCTTATGATTTTACACAAATTATTACTATTTTTAATAATTTTATCAAGGCCCGTACAGTCGATTTCCAACAATGGCCATCGAACTGCACTTACAGCGACCTTTTTCGAATTTGATTTGGACATAATTCCAAATCCAACCGTTAGATTTCTAATTTCTAATATTCTTTAGAAAGCTCTTTTCGATACGAACCCAACGGTTCCGGTTTTAGGAGAATCCGACGGTCGGATCTCCCGTAATGTCCGTTTGAAACAAATGGTCGAAATTCGCGAACTGCCGCGGCGCGGCGCATTCTATTCAGGCCATTATATTATATATATATAATATATATATTATATATATCGTCGATTTCTATTTAAAACGAATTATATAAATAGTTTTGAATTCGTTTCAAAAACATTTTCAACTTCCATTTCAATTCAAATCAAGATTGAATTCTGCTTTATAAATTCGTTTTAAAATCCATTTCAATTCAATTCAAATTTCAATTCAATTCATTTCGAAATCGTTTTCAATTCAATTCATTTCGAAATCGTTTTCAATTCAATTCATTTCGAAATCGTTTTCAATTCAATTCATTTCGAAATCGTTTTCAATTCAATTCATTTCGAAATCGTTTTCAATTCAATTCATTTCGAAATCGTTTTCAATTCAATTCATTTCGAAATCGTTTTCAATTCAATTCATTTCGAAATCGTTTTCAATTCAATTCATTTCGAAATCGTTTTCAATTCAATTCATTTCGAAATCGTTTTCAATTCAATTCATTTCGAAATCGTTTTCAGTTCAATTCATTTCGAAATCGTTTTTAGTTCAATTCATTTCGAAATCGTTTTCAATTCAATTCATTTCGAAATCGTTTTCAGTTCAATTCATTTCGAAATCGTTTTCAGTTCAATTCATTTCGAAATCGTTTTAAATTGATATAAATATCGTTCACGTCAAAATGGCGTCAATCTAATCAACACGGCTTCATATATTGATATTTTCAAATATTCCATTTCGAATATTTCTATTTCAAATATTTCTATTTTAAAACTGGAATGAGGCCCAATCAATTACCATATAAAGTTAATTATATGGATTTTCATACAACACATGTATATAATAGCATGGAAAAATAATCAACCATCAACCAAAGTGCACTACACTGTATAAGCATCAAATATAGATATCCAACGCTTAAAACAGCCTGTCAATCAACCGATCGACATATTCAATCAATCGGGATGAGTGAACTTCAAATTTCATCCCAACACCCGTGTGGGGTTTCAAACAATCAAACACATATTTTATTTGTGCTGTTGGGCGATGTGTAAAATTTATCGACCCAATCAATGTCCTTCAAATAGGTGTACATAAACAAACCGTCCGGTTTGTAAATGAATATTTATTTATTCACATTCACGTTAAAAATTATATTTTTAACGATAAAACATTTTATTCCAACATATGAATTTCTATTAAGTTCATTTATTCAATAAAAATGATATTTTTATTTTTCTAACATATTTTAGAAAATTTCGGCGGCATAACGGCACGATACTAGAAACGGGACAAGGCCTAGCCTTATCCCCGGTCTAGTGAAGGCCCACGCCATTCACACATCAATCAAATCCATTCATTTCACCAAACCATTCAATTTCAATCAAATAATCTAACCAATCTATGCAACCAAACAAACAAGTCCATGGTCTGTGGACGATTGTGTCGGGTGCTACTAAGCACCGTCTGCATCCTAGTATATATATATATATAAATAGAAATGAAATTGAAAGGTGAGAAATTCTCACATATAGCTATCCTAGCTCCACGGCACTTCATTGTAGAGATCTTCGTCGTTCCCGCCTTTTAGTCACCTTCGTTGTCCGCTTTTACTACATATGTAAAAATCGAATTTTTACTATGCTATTCAATATATAAAAATCTGATTTTTCTATCGAAGTTCAATATATAAAAATCATATTTTCCTATCGAAGTTCAATATATAAAAATTCTATTTTTCTATCGAAGTTCAATATATAAAAATTCTATTTTTAAACCTCTACTCTGAATATAAGGATTATATTTTTAAGCCGCTAAGACCTAATTTTTATCTCGTCAAAAATCTAATTTTTCCTACAACAAAATTCTAAACTTTTTCTACCTCCTACGAATTCAAAATTCCTTCGAATAAAAATCATGTTTTCATGATTAAAAATCAAAGCTATTCAATATATAAAAATCTAATTTTTACATAGATTTCTGGGGGGGGCCGAACGCTCCCTGCCAAATCGCGACCCCCCCCTTAAGCTTCGCGACACCCACGAGCCCCCCCCGTTCAAAGCCCTAGCGCCGCCCCTCGAAGCCAGAAGCCCTCCGACGAAAGCAGAAAACCCCCCCTTTTTGTCTGTAAGTATTTTTATTTTGTTTTTATTTTTAAATTATTAAAAACTGGAATTATTAAAAACTGGAAGTTTTTTTTTTAGTATTAAAAACTGATTTTATTAAAGTTAAAAACTGTTTTATGTTTTTAAAGAAAAACTGATTTAGGTTTTAAAAATTTAAAACTGATTTTAATTTTAGGTAAGTAAAACTGATTTAGATTTTTAAAAATATAAAACTGAAATTTTTTTTTTAAGTTAAAACTGAATTTTTTTTTTTAAGTATTAAAAACAGAAATTTATATAAAATTAAAACTGGTTTTCTTATTAGTAACAAAACTGATTTTGTTTTTAAGAAAAATAAAAACTGATTTTTGTTTTTAATAAAAAAAAACTGATTTTACAATTCTTAAAAACTGAATTTTTATAATGATTTAAAAACTGATTTTAAAATGAATTATAAACTAAAAGGAGATCAGAAATTTAAAAGGAAAAATCAGATTTTTAGATATTGAAAGTCAAAATAAAAATCATATTTTTATATGTTGAAAGTTGAAATGAAAATTCGATTTTTATATATTGAATAGCGAAGTAAAAATTCGATTTTTACATAGGTAGTGAAAGCGAGCAACGAAGGTGAAAAAGGATGCGATGACGACGAAGACTTCTCTGAAAGGAGAGCCGTGGAGCTAGGATAGCTTTATGTGAGAACTTCTCACCTTTCAATTTCTTTTCTAGTTATATATATACTAGGATGCAGACGGTGCTTAGTAGCACCCGACACAATCGTCCACAGACCATGGACTTGTTTGTTTGGTTGCATAGATTAGTTGAATTATTTGTTTGAATTGAATTGTTTGGTGAGATGAAATTGATTTGATTGATGTGTGAATGGCGTGGGCCTTCACTAGACCGGGGATAAGGCTAGGCCTTGTCCCGTTTCTAGTATCGTGCCGTTATACCGCCGAAATTTTCTAAAATATGTTAGAAAATAAAAATATCATTTTATTGTGTAAATGAATTGAATAGAAATTCATAGGTTGAAATAAAATGTTTTATCGTTAAAAATATAATTTTTAACGTGAATGTGAATAAATGAATAGTTATAAACAAATCGGCTGATTTGTTTGTATATACACTGATTTGACTGATATTGATTGGGTCGATAAATTTCACACATCGCCCAACTGCACAAATAAAATCTGTGTTTGATTGTTTGAAACCCCACACGGGTGTTGGGATGAAATGTGAAGTTCACTCATCCTGATTGATTAAAAATGTCGATCGATTGATTGACAGGCTGTTATAAGCGTTGAATATCTATATTTGATGCTTATACAGTGTAGTGCACTTTGGTTGATGGTTGATTATTTTCAATGCTATTATATACATGTGTTGTATGAAAATCCATATAATTAAAATTATATGGTGATTGATTGGGCCTCATTCCAATTTAGAAAATAAAGAATATTATAAAATAAAAGTTCATGTGTTGACAGTACTCATCCATTGAGATTGGTCATGTGTTGAACGAAATATTTTAGTAATAAAATTTACATCTTTATCAATATAAAATAAAAGTTCATGTGTTGACAGTACTCATTCATTGAGATTGGTCATGTGTTGAACGAAATATTTTGATAATAGCAACTATTTTGAAAAGGAAATATTTGAAATAGAATATTTGAAAATAGAAATTTATGAAGCCGTGTTGATTAGATTGACGCCATTTTGACGTGAACGATATTTATATCGATTTTATTCATCTTAAAAATGAATATTGAAAAGTGATTTCGAAATCGAATATTTTGAATTGAATTGAAAACGATTTCGAAATGAATTGAATTGAAAACGATTTCGAAATGAATTGAATTGAAAACGATTTCGAAATGAATTGAATTGAAAACGATTTCGAAATGAATTGAATTGAAAACGATTTCGAAATGAATTGAAAATGAATTCAAATTGAATTGAAATTTGAATTGAATAGAAATGAATTTTGAAACAAATTTATAAAGAAGAATTCAATTTTGATTTGAATTGAAATGGAAGTTGAAATTGCTTTTGAAACGAATTTAAAACGATTCATATAATTCGTTTTAAATAGATATCGACGAAATATATATTATATATATTATATATATAATATAATGGCCTGAATAGAACGCGCCGCGTCGCGGCAGTTCGCGAATTTCGACCATTTATTTCGAACGGACATTACGGGAGATCCGACCGTCGAATTCTCCTAAAACCGGAACCGTTGGGTTCGTATCGAAAAGAGCTTTCTAATGAATGTTAGAAATTTGAAATCTAACGGTTGGATTTGGAGATACGTCCAAATCAAATTCGAAAAAGGTCGTTGTAAGTGCAGTTCGATGACCGTTGATGGAAATCGACTGTACGGGCCTTGATAAAATTATTAAAAATAGCAATAATTTGTGTAAAATCATAAGAAATGATTTAGAAAGAATTGGGATGAAAAACTCCATATTTGAAAAGATAAAAATGGATTTTTATCGAAATGAACTAGTTTTGAACTAGAATTATAATTCTATTTATTTTTAAATAAATAAATTGAATTCGAAAAGGGTTTTAAAAATAACCAAAATTTCCAATGATTGCATTGGAGTGGATTTGAATCGAAATTGTCTTCGGAATATTTCGATGTTGGAATTCGTGATTATACAGGTGTTGTTATGGAAATTTGAAAGATATATATAGATATCGTTATTTCCAATACGACATTTGTTAGTCGTAGAATTCGATATTGAATATAAGCCGATATATTTTCTATTCAGAGCCTTGTATTGAATATCGAATGTGATTTGGGTTTGTCGTGAATGGTGTCTTCACTAACACTATTCTTGAACCCAGTTGAGAAAAGATTAAATCTTTTTATTTAGATTTAATGAAGTGTACCAATTAAATAATATTTAATTGGAATTGAATTGATATTGATTTTTGGGTTTATCGTGAGCAGTGTTTTAAATAACACTCGTTCTTTAACCCGATAATTAATGAATGTGATTTTGGGTTTATCGTGAGCAGTGTTTTAAATAACACTCGTTCTTTAACCCGATAATTAATGAATGTGATTTTGGGTTTATCGTGAACCGTGTTTTAAATGACACTGATTCTTTAACCCAGTCGAAGATTAAAACTAAGTGGAGTTTTAATGAATCTTTAATTAGATTGAAATGATCGAAAGTGGAGTATCACCAGTTTTGCTCTAGGCGATAGTTAAATCTTTAATTAGATTTGAACGTGAAATGGTAATTGAATTTACCGATAACACTGTGGTGTTAGATATGAAGTATTACCAGTTTTACTTCATGGGATGAATAGGTTGGGATTGGGAAATTAAAACAAATGATTACTTCGGTAAGGTTCGCTAATCCCGACTAGTTTGAATTGATATTCAAAAATGGATTAAAGAATAAATTCAAGGAATTTATCTTTGATAAAATTAATGGGAATCTTTCCCTATGAATGTGAAATTTAGAAACTAACTGTCGGTTAGCCAAGCAGAATGGTTTTCTGGATATTGATCTGATGTTGGTTTCGGCCTTCGGGGTTAATATTTGGGGAATTATTCTCTTGATTAATTTACGGTTAGTGACTAATGAATTGGAATGAGGCGTATGTTGTGTTTGTGTAACACTTATTTAAATATACGCGAGTTATTCGGAAAGACCGGGTTTATCCCATTCTGAATAACTGATACGACGATAAGTCGAAGATGAAGACGATGGTCGAAGACCGGAGGTCTTCACGTCGTTTGGGTGATAACTGATGATCTTGATTGGGCTGTACACCCAAGAAGATGGAAACAGTTAGTGATCGTCCAGACGTACTTGGAGATCGATGGATATGCGGGGTACTAGGTGCCTCCGGTTTCGTTCAGACCCAGAACGAACTTGTAAATGGACTGTGTGTCTGACATTGGATCTCATTCTGTGTGACTGATATCGGTTGCATAGAGTGGTTTGCCTGTGTGGCATGCTAAGATGCAAATGATCAAGGCTTCTGTTGAAAAGCAAAGTCTTGTGGTTGATGATCGAAGCACGGCCTTTGTGGCGTAGCTTTGTGTAACGTTTACTTCGCGAGTTTCACACCCGGTATGAACCAAAAACGGGAGAGGACATCAGGGAGGACTTGCGTTTCTTTCTAGTTAGAAGTGGCGTCAGTGGTTTTACACGCCCTGACGAGTTTGACTTATGTGGTTGTTGCTGTTGCGAGGCGCCTCGGTTATATCGGTTTCGGCCGATGCATTCTGGTCGGCTGACGGACCAGACTTACACCCCATAGGGTGGGGAAACGTAGTGTTCAGGCATTTTAATCCACATCGGTGGACCGGCCCTGACGATCCAAGGGCCCACCTGTGTCTGGGTCCTGAGACACGGACTAGAGCGTCTCGAATCGATTGAGGACTATCTTTTGCCTCGGTTCATAGATGGAAATCCAATTTCCAAATACGTGACTTTGCGGTTTTATTTGTAAACCTATATATGGCGACATGATATATGGTACCCATGCCGCCTATGATTGATACTTATGATTTGAAGTTGTTTATACACTATGCACTTATAATAGTATCAAATAACCTGTTTTAAACGTATCAAGCATTCTTTGGCTGTTATAAGGGAAAACCCTATCCCCCGGCTTGCGTTGCATTGTGTGATAGGACCTGGGTCTTATAACAGCTTCATTTTTCTTTATTTAGCATTGCGCTGTTTGTTTTATGCACTGGTATTCTTGGGAGGAAACCCGTTCCGTGTTATACGGCGTGGTCCCTTGATTTACCTAATGATTTAAAATAAAGATTAATAACTGTTTTAGTTCTCACACCAGTCACATGACTGACCTGGAGTTTATTGTTTTAACCTAAACTCTGGGTGCCCCTATTTTCGACACGGGCAGCTAGTAGTTTTGGTTTTGCAGATTTATATTCACAGGATCCTGGTTTACAGCTGGAACGATATCCGGGAAGCTTTGTATCCGTATATCTCTTTCTAGTTGTGTATTGTATTATTTTCCGCTGCTATGTATTTAAATGTAATTTAAATCTCTGATATTTCTGTGTAATATTTATTCATACTCTGTATATTCTTGTAATCTGATGCATTGTTGTAATATACAATGAAATGTTCTTCTGTATGCGTTCTATTTTGTCCTGTTCTCAAACGATAGGGCGTTTCGAACGGTCTGGGTCGGTTTAGCGACTGGTTCGGACCGAGCGAAATTCCTTGCCGTCACAGTAAAACGAATTATATAAATAGTTTTAAATTCGTTCAAAAGCAATTTCAACTTCTATTTCAATTTAATTTAATTTGAATTCCTTTCAATTTTATTCGAATTCAAATTCACTTTCTATTCAATTCGAATCGAATTCATTTTCTATTCGATTCGAATTCATTTCAAATTGAAATTTTATTGAATCAATTTAAAATGAATTCGAATCGAATAGAAAATGAATTCGATTCGAATTGAATAGAAAGTGAATTTGAATTCGAATAAAATTGAAAGGAATTCAAATTAAATTAAATTGAAATAGAAGTTGAAATTGCTTTTGAACGAATTTAAAACTATTTTGAGACGACCCGATTTCCCGTTCTCACGGAAGCAAGGTTATCTTTTGGAATATAACACAGAAACATATAATTAGCAGAACAGAATTAAATAAAATACACCAGAATGAACAACAAAATATACTGGATAAAAGTAATCATCAGAGTTACACAGTATACAGGATCTTACTTAGTACAAATAGAGTTCAGCTATACATAAATGTCTACAGCGGAAATAAACAAAATATGTACAATAGGAGCTGAACAGCATAAAAAGAAATAAATGATAGAATCCATCTTCAGCTCCAGCTATCCAGAAAGAACCAGCTAAACCTGAATACAAGGCTGCCCGTGTAGAAAAAGGGGCACCCGAGTTTGAGAGTGAAACAAACTACGAGTCAGTCATGGGACTGGTATGAGAAATCTACTCAACACATATATAGTTGGCTAATCACAGGACCACGCCACTTTCGTGGAACGGGTTTACTCCATTGGATTGCCAGTGCTTTAAACAAATCTTTCGTTTAAACATCGCTATGCTTTTTATAAAAATGAGGCCGTTATAAGACTCAGTTCCCATCACACAATGCAACGCAAACCGGAGGCTAGAGTTTTTACCTTATAACGGCCAAGATATGCTTGATACGAATAAAACAAAGGCATTTGATATTATTGCTAGTGTTTATATGTTTTGAAAGCAATTTCAAATCATAACTATCAATCATAGACGGCATTAATGCCCCATACCACTATGTCGCCATATATAGGTATACACTCAAAACCGCACGATGTCGTATTTGGAAATTGAATTTCCGTCATGAACCAAGGCAAAAGATAGTCCTTACCGAATTCGAGACTGCCTAGCCCGAGCCTCAGGAACAGCCGCAACTGCCCCTTGGATCGTCAGGGCCGGTCCACCGATGTGGATTATTATGCCTGAACAATACGTTTCCCCGCCCTTTGGGGCGTAAACGAGCCAACGAATGACTCCATCGGACCCGGATCGTCCGATCAAACCGAGGCGCCTCGCAACAGCAACAACCACATAGGTGAAAAGTATATAAATGTCAGGGCTGGTAGGTCACTGACACCACCCTAGCTAGGAAGAAACGCATGCCCTCCCTGAGGTCCTTCTCCCGTTTTAGGTTCATACCGGGGTGTGAGGCTCGCGAATTCACGTTATACACAAAGCTACGCCTCACAGGCGATGCTTTGATCATCACCACAAGACTTTGCTTTTCAACAGAAGCCCTGATCACTGCATCTTAGCATGCCACACAGGCAATTCATACCGTGCAACTGATGGCTATCAATCACACAGAACAAATTCCAATGTCGGACACACAGTCCATTTACAAGTCCATTCTGGGTCTGAACGAAACCGGAGGCACTAAATACCTCGCAAACCCTTCGATCAACACGTACGTCTGGACGATCACCACTCATTATCCATATTTCGGGATGCCTCCCAATCAGGACCTCGGTTACCATCCAAACGAGGTGAAGATCTCCGGTCTTCGACCATCGTCTTCATCTTCGAATTTCAATCGTCGGTCGATTATTCGAAATGAGAATTAACTCGGCCTTTTCAAATAATTCACGTATATTTAGAATTTCAAATCGATTTATTTCAATGGTTAAATTATTCGACAACACCAATTGTGTTCTTTATATAGTTTTCACACCAAACACATTCAACCATCAAACATCACATAAATCAAGCAAATTCAGTTTATTTCTATTCCATATCGCTTACGATATTTTATAACTATTTATCGCTATTTTTATTTATTTTAAAATAGCCATTTTATTCAAAACGACGCTTCGGGCCATAAGGCGGCCGTGGCGCTGTTTTTCTTCAGATTTGATTTACACATATCTGAAAATCTAACCGTTGGATCTTCACAAAATCTACATCATTAGAAAGGTCTTTTCAAAACGAATCCAACGGTTCCAGTTTCGGGAAAATCCGACGGTCGGATCTCCCGGTACAATCGTTTGAATTTTCGATTTCAAAATACGAACTGCAGCGTCGTTATTCGATTAAATATATAATTATATTTATATATATATAAATATAATCGCTTCTGGCGCTGTTTTTCTTCAGATTTGAATTAAACATTCCAGACAATCCAACCGTTGGATTTTTACAAGGTTGGTGCCGTTGGAAAGATTATTCCAAGGCGAACCCGACGGTTGAGATTTCGGGAAAATCCAATGGTCGGATTTCCCGTACTAGTCGTTTGAAATCACGGTTTCAAAATACGAACTGCACGGCTTCGTTTCGTTTTAATTTTATTTATATTTATATATTTATATAAATATAGTTCATTCAACAATTTCAATATCGTTTTCACTTCAATAATTTATCTAACACCTTAAATTTTGGAAAAATTTCGCCATAACCTCCCCTGCACCGGGAGCGTCGGGAAATCGCAAATAGTGTCCCGGTCCTTCTAATCTCAAAAAGAAAAAGAAAAAGCCAAGCGGCTAGCCAACAGGCTCAAAATCATCACCCAAACAAATCAGTAAATGTGTACCTATTTGTCGGGCGCAAAATTTTATTCCTCTTCTCTAGCCCCTTTGCTATAACCTGTTCAAAGAATATTGCATGTACATATATATACAGTTCATATCATTTTTCATTTTCTATTCAACTTCATATTTGGTTTCTATTTGGTTTAAAAACTCCATTCATTCTAATGTTACATAAATAGGTGCAAATCATTTCATTAGCTAATTAATGAATATTTCAACTTCTATTTGGTTTAAAAGTTCATGTGTTGACAGTACTCATTCATTGAGATTGGTCATGTGTTGAACGAAATATTTTGATAATAACAGGTCCACACGGCTTGACAGAGTACTTGCCTGAGGCTCGGACTAGACAGTCTCGAATCGGTTGAGGACTATCTTTTGCCTCGGTTCATAGACGGAAATCCAATTTCCAAATACGTGACATTTGCGGTTTTAATTGTAATCCTATATATGGCGACATAGTGGGATGGGGCGCTTATGCCGCCTATGATTGATACTTATGATTTGAAGTTGTTTTATACACTATTCACTTATAATAGTATCAAATGATTTGTTTTAAACGTATCAAGCATTCTTTAGCTGTTATAAGGGAAAACCCTATCCCCCGGCTTGCGTTGCATTGTGTGATAGGACCTGGGTCTTATAACAGCTTCATTTTTCTTTATTTAGCATTGCGCTGTTTGTTTTATGCACTGGTATTCTTGGGAGGAAACCCGTTCCGTGTTATACGGCGTGGTCCCTTGATTTACCTAATGATTTAAAATAAAGAATAATAACTGTTTTAGTTCTCACACCAGTCACATGACTGACCTGGAGTTTATTGTTTTAACCTAAACTCTGGGTGCCCCTATTTTCCGCACGGGCAGCTAGTAGTTTTGGTTTTGCAGATTTATATTCACAGGATCCTGGTTTACAGCTGGAACGATATCCGGAAAGCTTTGTATCCGTATATCTCATTCTAGTTGTGTATTGTATTATTTTCCGCTGCTATGTATTTAAATGTAATTTAAATCTCTGATATTTCTGTGTAATATTTATTCATACTCTGTATATTCTTGTAATCTGATGCATTGTTGTAATATACAATAAAACGTTCTTCTGTATGCGTTCTGTTGTGGTTTGTTCTCGAACTATCCGACGCTTTCCTTTACGGGGAAGTTACGGGTTTTCACAGTTAGACTGAGTTGTGGCGTAAGACTGCCCGGACCCAACCGGCAACAGGCAGCCACAACAATACCTGTCTAATGTGAGAGGTCAAGGCTTTAATAAGACAATTAAGGCTGAGTCAGGATTGATAGGATTAAGTAAATTATATTAATACTTAATCAAAATGGAACATGCTAAACTAAACAGACTGATTGGGGGCTAGGTTTATAAAACACTTAACCAACTTAGCATGTTGGCTAGAAATAGAAAACCTAGTAGCGGGGGACCCTTTTCGCAGTAACCCTACAAGGTATCATGATACCCTGAAACTAGGCAGGGTGGGGCACGATTACTGGGCTGATTGTAAGAGATCAAATCGACGGCGGTGGTGCAGCAGTGTAGGTTCTAACGGGGTGCGGGCGTGCACACACTCCGGCGCAGAAAAATAAGGCACTGGGCACCAGTAGCATACCTGTGCATTCTAGGATTGTGTCGGGCCGCCACCATGGGACTTGATACACCCCATGGTAGGACCAGCATAGGTAACTACAACATCGGGGGCCGTAAGACACATGTAACTATGCGAGTAGGAGCCGATCATCATAAAATGGATCACTTCACCCTGATTATGGGGTGCCTGTTGGGAACTAGTTTATATGGGTACAGAGATTAATAGGGGGTACGATAGTATATTCAACCCTAGACAATTTGACTTAGTTTATGGTGCTTTCCCATTTCTAGTTTATACTTATCATACCCAGTTCTTTATTCATAGACTGAATAGTCCTAGACTTACTCAGGCTTTATGTCTGACTCTACTTTTCTTTCGTCTTCTTTTCTTCCGTTCCCCCCCCCCCCCAGGTCCACAGGGAGGGAATACCGCAGCTTGACCAGCCTTCATATCCAGCTTGAAGAGAAAGAATGTATTGCTTGGATCTTTTCGTTTTGGACTATGGCTTTGGACAGCAATTATGGGACTTTTGCAGTTTATTTATGTTTTCTTTATGCTTCTTTAAATAATGTAATCAAGACAGTTATGAAGATGTTATGTTTTTTTTTGAAGTATTGTAAGACAATTATGGTATGGTTGGTGTAACACGTATTTTATTGAAATAAAAGTTGTTGTTTTCCGCTGTTCAAAAATATGTGTTCTTATATCTGTCTTGTATATCCGTGACTTATACTTATAAACCTCCACCAAAATTAGGGCATTCCCTTTGAGAGTGACCCTAACGGAGGTGGGGTGTTTCACTTGGTATCAGAGCATAGGTTTACCGGATAAGATAAAAAGTTTTGAAAATTTATTTTCAAAAAGGAAATTTAAAGAAGCATTTTTTTAAAAAAGATAAAATATTATTTTATTTTAAAAGGCAAAGTCCCCCCAAAGCTATAGGTACTATCTCTTATCCTTCGTTTTGAATCTATCCTTTCTGTTTCAGCATGTCTGGAGACCTTACTCCCCAGCTGCTGACGCTTTCACTCCTCCTCCTCCACGTGAACCAGCAAGCGGAAGAGTCCCACAGTAGGAAGACGAATAATAGTCAAACAAGAAAGGATCGTAACAGTAAAAATAAGAAACGAGAAAAAAGGAAATGCAATTTTTGTGGTACGGAAGGGCACATAGCCAAGGATTGTAGAAAAAGGAAAAGAAAGCAAGGAGAATGTTTTCATTGTGGGGAGACTGGACACATCAGCAAAGACTGTCCTGAGGAGACAGACTTTGAGAAGGGCGGGAAAGACAACAAGTCCCGAGAGAAGAGGGAGTGTAAATTCTGTGGAAAAGTGGGGCACTTAGTGAAAGATTGCCGGAAAAAGAAGGCCAAGATGAATGGTGGGTGCTTTTCTTGCGGTGAGATAGGCCACAGGGCTAAGGACTGCCCAAAGAAACGAGGACAGGGGCAGAGGGCTGGAGCCACTACAGGGGCACAGGTTCATGTGCTAGAAGCGCCACCTCTGCAACAGCGAGGTATAAATACTTCTGTAGAAAGTGTAGTTTATCTTTATGATCACCCCGTTCGCACTTTATTTGATTCTGGCGCATCACACTCCTTTATCTCGTCTGCTTTAGTAGAATCTCTGCACCTAAAAACTAGTATGGTAGAGGACCCCTTAATTGTTTCAAATCCAACTGGGGGCCCAGTTCATTTGTCTATGATCTGTTTGGGATTGAAAATTTCTATTCTAAGCGTAGAATTTAAATGTAGTGCCTTTGTTTTGGGCTTTTCGGGATATGGTTTGATTTTGGGCATGGATTGGCTATCCAGTAATGGGGCCATCCTTGATTGTGAGAAAAGGGTTGTTAGGCTCCTGACCCAGCTCGGTAACACTTTGGAAATTTCTTGTAATCCTTCGTATGCAGTTATGCTTAGTTATCTTGAATCGCTAGATGCCTCCGTTGAAAATTTGCAATCGATTAGAGTGGTCCGGGAATATCCGGATGTCTTCGAAGAGGTGAAGGGCTTGCCTCCGAAGCGGGAGATAGACTTCCGTATACATCTTGTAGATAATGCAAAGCCCGTTGCGTTGTCCGTTAGACACATGGCTCCACGGGAAAGGAAAGAGCTCAGTAAACAGATTAAAGAGCTTCTAGGGAAGGGGTTCATTAGAAGGAGCATTTCAGAATGGGGCGCTCCAGTAGTGTTCACCACTAAGGCAAAAGGTTCATTTCGCTTGTGCATGAGTAGTGGAGAATCACCTTAGTAAGTACATTTGGCAACATGGCTGGCATTTATTTCCAAGAGATAGTTCTGCTACGTGGAATACCTGATAGTAAGTGGACGGGATCTAAGATTCGCTAGTGAATTTTGGAGAGCCTGCATGAAACCATGAGTACACAGTTATGCTTGAGCCAAGTATACTAGAAGGAGAATAAGTGAAAGTGGAACGAGAGGCAACAGTGAAATAGGTTCCAACTCATATTTTGGAAACAAGAATTAAGAAGCTACGAAATTGTGAAGTTAAAGACGGACAAAGCATAATGGAGTTAAGCTCAAGGAAATGCGACTTAGAAGATTGAAGACTAGATTCGTGCATCATATCTCTTCTTAAGAGTATATCTTTGATCCCTCTCTTCCTGTAGAGATTACTTGCGTGCTATCTTTTGTGTATATCCTCTCGGTCCCCTTCTCAATCCACTTTCTGTTGCAAACCCCATAGGGAGTATGACTCATCTGTTAGTAACACATGTTGGGGCTGGAGGGTGTTCGTTGGTTTGACTAAACTTTTTGGGTTTTATAGGATACGGGTTGGTCTTAGGGAGGGACTTCCTTGTGACCTAAAAGGAGTCCATCATGCTTAGTTTCCTAGAATCACATATCGTGGTTGGGTTGAGTAATTCTTTGGGTGTCAGTCTGATGTTGATTTCGGTCTTCGGGGCTGATGCTTAGAGAGTTCTTCTACTAATCAATATATATGTGGCATAGATTTCCAGTTTTGACATTGTCTAATGGGCACAAAGTTTTTACTTGCTTCTATCATTCGACTATACCTTTAGATAGGAACAATTGGGAAAATGGCCTATAGATTAGAGCTACCCGAAAGATTGGCCGGAGTTCACAACGTCTTTCACGTTTCACATCTCCGAAAATGTCTACATGAGTCTGCTGAAGTGGTAGAGCCAAATATCCTAGAAGAAGCTAAAGTGGAACGCAAAGCAACCGTGAGGAAAGTTCCAACCCGCATATTAGGAACGGAAGTGAAGAAGCTACGCAACCGCGAAGTCAAGCTCGGCAAAGTTCAGTGGAGCGACGCCGAAGGAGATGCAACTTGGGAGACTGAAGCTAAAATACGCGCAGCCTACCCTTTTCTTTTCGAGGGTACATCTTTGATCTTTCCTTTTTCCTTAAGTTGCGCTTTTATCTATCTTTTTAGGTATATCTCCTCGACCCTATCTTTTAGGTAGAAACTCTTTGGATGAAAACATGTAATTGAAACATGTTATGGATGATGGTTGCAAGTGGTTGCAAGTGATTGCTAGTGGTTGCTCGTGGTTGCATATACACACACAATCTAGGTTTTAGATCGGCTCAGTCACTTCATATTGCATATGCATATATGTTTGCATTCGTATATGGTTGAGGTTTAATATGTTGTCATATGGATGTTGCATTTATATGAATGATTGTGCACTCATGTAGAATCATGAATAGGAGGATTTGCATACATAATGGATTCATAGCACTTACATAAATTCGCATTAAGGAGGTCAACTGAATCAGTAGACCGCCTGATTTTGCATTAGATAAGTACATGTACACACACACTTCGCATATGATCATGAAGCATTAGAAGTCTTTTAAGGACAATGGATGCTCGTGTTTGATGGATGAGTAGATGGATGTTTGGATGTTAGGATATACATTCTTCATAACTTGAAGATTTCGGGGACGAAATCCTTTTAAGTGGGGGAGAATGTAACACCCCGTGTATTCTATAACCGTAAAATTAATAAATTAAAGTATAACTAATTTCAAATCAAATAATTAAGGAAACGGGATACGCCATTGCGTTCGTCTTGGAAAAATACGCGAAATAGAGTCCGAGTTTTCGAAAATCGGAGTCCGTATGACCAAGATATGGCCTCTGGAAGTTTCAGAATTAGGTTTAAAATTCGAACAGACGAAAACAGCTCAGAAAAACTAATTCAAAATTCAAAATCGGGCCCAATTGGCCAAGGCGGGAAAATTCCCGCCCAAAGCACCCAGGTCGACTTGGCAGTCGACCTGGGGCTAGCCAGGTCGACTGGGCAGTCGACCTGGGTAACCCGTGTCGACTGCGAAGTCGACACGGTGTCGACTGGGGTGTCGACCTGGCCCCTGAGCCAGGTCGAACCCAGCCCACCCTGGCTGGCCAGGTCTGTGTTTGGTCGATTTTCTGAGCCTTGCCTTGTCACTAGGGCTAGGTGTCAGCTCCTGGTTGGTCTCTCCTTCAAACGAACGGCTATAATTGAACCAAGCTTCATCGACGGTCTAAATCAACTCACAAACTCTATAAAAAGGACCTAAGTCTAACCCTAATTCACACAAACTAAAATGGAGATGAGACCGTCATGTTGCTAAGGAGAGACTAAGTATAGCCGTCAGAAATTGAGAGGCAACTAGGAGATAATTCAAAGCTTAAAGCAACATCAAATCAATCAAAGCAACGCCTACAACAAAGGATAGCATCTCCAAATTCAGAATTCAGATTTCTGAATTGAAGATTCGTCATACGCTGTAAGTAGAGTGCTATTCCGATATGAATTAAATAATTGTGTTGATTTGTGTAATGTAAGAAATGGAATTGTGGCGATAATAATCTATATTTGTATGTTGCTTTGATGCAAAACGATTTGGGAATATTATGGTATACGATTGGATATTTGCAAGTACGCGATTTGTGTTGGAAACGAAATGGAATTGTGGCGATAATGACTTATATTTGTTTGTTATTTTGATTCTAAACGATTTGGCAATACTATGGTGTACGATTGGATTCATACAAGTATATGATTTATGTTGACAACCACATGTTGTGGAATTTTAATTGGGATTCATGCAAGCATATGATTCATATTGAAAGCTACATGTTTGTGGTAGTTATTTACACCAACCATTTGATCATTGCAAGTATATGATTCATGTTGAAATTAACAACTATATGTTGTAATAGTTTATTTAAGATTCATGCAAGTATATGATTCATGTTAACAACTATATGTTATGATATTTTAATTGGAATTCATGCAAGCATATGATTCATATTGAAAACTACATGTTTGTGGTAGTTATTTACAACACCCATTTGATCATTGCAAGTATATGATTCATGTTGAAAGTAACAACTATATGTTGTAATAGTTTATTTAAGATTCATGCAAGTATATGATTCATGTTAACAACTATATGTTATGATATTTTAATTGGAATTCATGCAAGCATATGATTCATATTGAAAACTACATGTTTGTGGTAGTTATTTACAACACCCATTTGATCATTGCAAGTATATGATTCATGTTGAAAGTAACAACTATATGTTGTAATAGTTTATTTAAGATTCATGCAAGTATATGATTCATGTTAACAACTATATGTTATGATATTTTAATTGGAATTCATGCAAGTATATGATTCGTTATTATGCTAATATGATGTACATACTTTTATGACCACTTTTAGTGTGTAATTGAACCGACTAAGTACTATGATTTATATGAATCTATGTTGAAAATTGGCAAATCATACTTTTGTGTTAGAAACAAAAGTAAGCACCTTTATGAACATGACTAAACTATGTTCGTTATTATGCCCAATTGAAAAACATGTTTTTAGGCTCATGTTGTTATCATAAGTTACATTAGAATTACATTCCTCTTGCAAGTTTACATAGATAAAAATGAAAACCATGATGTAAGTTTAGATATGTTTATGCTATAATTTTATAAATGGATTAAAAACCATGATTCATATAAGAATTAGGTTGGGATAATTCTAGTTGAACCATACTTTTGTATTAGTTACAAAAGTAAGTACCTTTTGTTAACATATAGTGATTTTATGAACATGATTAGTTTATATTATGCCCAAATAAAAATATAGACTTATATTTCTAGTCAAGACCCCGTGCCAATAATAATGATATCTAATTTAGTTAGATTCTTAATTTCAAGTTTACATGGTTAGTTGAACCTATGATTCATGTTTAAGTTTATGCCATTATCATATGACTAGAATAATCCATGTTTAAGTACTGCTTATGCCATAATCATATGAGTAAAATAATTCATGATTAAGTATTGTCTATGCATTAACCATATGAATAGAATGATTTATGTTTAAGTATTGTTTATGCTATGATTATATGGATAAAATGATTCATGTTATGCCATGATTATATGATGTTAAAATTGCAAGTTCACATGTGCCTATTTTATGTTAATTGAATCGTTCGTTGCAAGTTCATGCGTTCACACTCCCCTTTTTCATGTTATCTTATAAACATCATGTTATAAGCCTCCCCTTTTCACTTGGCTAAATTGGGTTTAAGTATTAAACCCAACACACCTTACGTTGGAGCGAACGTATAATACGGGGGTAATGACGTTTGGGCTAAAATATAGAACATATGTGTTGGCATGTTTAACGCATGCCAACAACCTTGAAAGAACAATTAAGTGGCATAAATGAAATTTAACCAATAAAGATGAATTTGAATAATGGGCCGCAAATATTTACATATAAAAAGAAAAGAGACAAAATATGTAAATGTAGAAAAATACGATGTGTTTAACCCGAGGTTGGATTGAGTTGTGATGTAAACCTGCCCGGAACCGCCCGGCTGTCCAGTAGTCACAACAATACCTATCCAATGTGGGTGGTTAAACACGGAGCCCAATAAGGACCCGAGGTTAGACTGAGTTGTGGCGTAAGACTGCCCGGACCCAACCGGCAACAAGCAGCCACAACAATACCTGTCTAATGTGAGAGGTCAAGGCTTTGATAAGACAATTAAGGCTGATTCAGGATTGATAGGATTAAGTAAATTATATTAATACTTAATCAAAATGGAACATGCTAAACTAAACAGACTGATTGGGGGTTAGGTTTATAAAACACTTAACCAACTTAGCATGTTGGCTAGAAATAGAAAACCTAGTAGCGGGGGACCCTTTTCGCAGTAACCCTACAAGGTATCATGATACCCTGAAACTAGGCAGGGTGGGGCACAATTACTGGGCTGATTGTAAGAGGTCAAATCGACGGTGGTGGTGCAGCAGTGTAGGTTCTAACGGGGTGCGGGCGTGCACACACTCCGACGCAGAAAAATAAGGCACTGGGCACCAGTAGCATACCTGTGCATTCTAGGATTGTGTCGGGCCGCCACCATGGGACTTGATACACCCCATGGTGGGACCAACATAGGTAACTACAACATCGGGGGCCGTAAGACACATGTAACTATGCGAGTAGGAGCCGATCATCATAAAATGGATCACTTCACCCTGATTATGGGGTGCCTGTTGGGAACTAGTTTATATGGGTACAAAGATTAATAGGGTGTACGATAGTATATTCAACCCTGGACAACTTGACTTAGTTTATGGTGCTTTCCCATTTCTAGTTTATACTTATCATACCCAGTTCTTTATTCATAGACTGAATAGTCCTAGACTTACTCAGGCTTTTTGTCTGACTCTACTTTTCTTTCGTCTTCTTTTCTTCCGTTCCCCCCCCCCCCAGGTCCACAGGGAGGGAATACCGCAGCTTGACCAGCCTTCATATCCAGCTTGAAGAGAAAGAATGTATTGCTTGGATCTTTTCGTTTTGGACTATGGCTTTGGACAGCAATTATGGGACTTTTGCAGTTTATTTATGTTTTCTTTATGCTTCTTTAAATAATGTAATCAAGACAGTTATGAAGATGTTATGTTTTTTTTGAAGTATTGTAAGACAATTATGGTATGGTTGGTGTAACACGTATTTTATTGAAATAAAAGTTGTTGTTTTCCGCTGTTCAAAAATATGTGTTCTTATATCTGTCTTGTATATCCGTGACTTATACTTATAAACCTCCACCAAAATTAGGGCATTCCCTTTGAGAGTGACCCTAACGGAGGTGGGGTGTTTCAGGAACTCCAAGTCTTCGAGCTTCCTCTAATATCAATAACTGAAAACAAACTAACCGACTGCCCGTGTGGAAATTATGGTCATCCGCATTTTGCAAGGGAAAAACAAATCACGAGTCATTCGTAGTACTGGTGTGAGAAAACTTTTATTACTAGTCTGGTACTTAGCCTTAATTTGAATAAGGTATCTCGGGACCACGCCGCATGTTACGGAACGGGTTTTCTCCCAAGCATACGTGCACAAGCATGCAACCAGAACCAAACGTAGCAACCATAAACCAGATTTTGAAAACATGACTTCAGAAAAATGAACGATTATATGCCCCAGGTCCCATCACACAACGCAAGCATAGACCAGAGGATAAGGGTTTGCCTTATAATCACAAAACATGCTTAATATAGTTTTAAAACCAAACCATTTAATATTAGAATAATGTCTAGGGTGTGGAAAAATCCTTTTGAAAGTTAACTTATGAATCTTAGCTCGCATAGTGCCCCATCAGACTATGTTGGCTGCAAAGGTAAACAATCGAAAAACCGTGAAGGGTTTCATATTGGAAGTTGGATTTCCATCGATGAGCCTAGGATAAAGAACTTCCCAGTCCGATTTGGAACCTCTATCTAGGTTCCAGGATCCTGTTTGGCTCCTTGAGAGCGGCAGTGTCGGCCCCTACTTCGTGGATTAAAGTAACAGCCTGAACATAATGTCCCTCGGTCTGTTTGTAGACTGTCATCTAGGTATATTGACCTAATCCGAGGTGCATTATCCAACAAACCACATAAGTAAATGCCTGGGCCCCATACATGGAACGTTAAGTCCCTACCCCTATGGTCTATAATCCTGTTTCGGCTCATTCCGGATTGTGAGGCCCACGAAGTCACGTCATACACAAAGCTACGCATTTAAGCCATGCTTTGACTTTCAACCACAAGGCCCTTCTTTTCAACAACAGCCTTGATCATTTCCACTTGTCATGCCACCCTATCATTCTTTAAGACACAAACTGATATTCACCAACATACAACCTTTGAGCTCGTACGTCTCAAAGAAGGGTGTTAAGCTAAGGGAAATAATTCTCGACACCAAACAAGAGTATGTTTAGTAAATGTCAGTCTGTACTTTATATAATATAGTGTCAGACACGAAATCCATTAACAAGTCCCTCCCGGGAATAGGAATGAAACAGAAGGCACCTGATTCCATGTCCCCGCCTAGGAGTGCAAGTCCTTGCAATTCGATACGCTTCAAGTTTGGTCAAATAATGCCTTCACTTTAACCTCTTGAGGGGCGACCCCGAGGCATCGACAAGTTATCCATCAAATGTGAAGAATACCGGTCTTCAACCGTCATCGTCGTCATCTTGATATCAGCATCACGTTGTATAATTATCCAGCCTTTCCAAATAATTAGCGCATCTTTAAATCCAATAGGTATATAGGATCTCATGACCCTCATTCCATTTTAGAATATTACTCAATCCAATTATTAAAACTGTAATGAGCTTTAATATGTCAAAATCATTCGTTAATGATTAATTAACTCAAAATCCAATTTCAGATTGTCCAATCAAACTTTATGACTATTTAGTCATTTCTATATGTTAATACACGTTTATTCCAGTGCCTTTATCCATTCCAATCTTTTATTCAAAGATTTATTAAAACTATATTAAGTTTTAATATATCGAAATCCTTCATTCTTATCTCATGGAGAAAAATTGGTAATACTCCATTTTTAATCATCTTATGTTTTGGTAATTTTAATTACATTTCAATTTCTATTCCTTCAAATTTTGTTGAAAGATTTCAAACCAAATATTCTGATTACTTAACTTCAAATTCCAATTAAATCTTCCTAATAATCCTTATCGATTATTCGCCATTTACCACATGTAAACAAATGTTCATTCCTTTATCAGAAATCTGTATAAATAAAGATTTCATTTGCTTAACTTGGAAAATATCTTACCTTTTCATGGGCCAAAAAATAATGTTATTGAAGACATCATTCACAACAAACCCAAAATCATATTTCCTTTTATATGGGAATCTCTACAGAAAACATATTAGTTTATAATCAATATAAATCTCCATATCGAACAACACTATAAGTGGGATAAGGACACAGCCTTTTAAATCTTTTGAATAGTCTAAGTCATCATCTCTAGACTTACCTTAATCAGTAACTAATTTGGTTTCCATTCGATTCTAAATTAATTTGAAGAATCTGATTCTCATTAATCATTATCAATAATCCAATTATCGATTAAAAGTCCAAATTCCTTTATATTTAAATAATGGTTCTATTATATCTTGAATCCGGATTTCCCGAAGGGTTTACACTTTTTCAAAAATTGATATTTTCTTTCCAAAACACCTTTAAATCATTTATTACGATTTATCATAATTTTTCTTAATTATAAGAATTTTTATTTCTCCTCCATCGAGAAAATACGACTGTTGAAATTTTTTTCTTTTTCCTTCATTAGAAAATTTTAATCATTTCGGACAAAAAAAATTCACTTTCGAGAGAATCCGACGGTTAGATCTCCCGGAATTTCAATTGAAAGTTTCAGGTCAAAATTCGCGAACTACCGCTGCACGACGAATCCTATTCGAGCCAAAAAGTGACTCATTATTAAAACTAAGTTGAAATATTTCAAAATAAGTTCAATAATTATTCAAACCATATTAAATAACTTTTAGAATTCAATTTCCATATTTATGACTTTTAAATTAATTATTCCACGTTTAAATATTTAAATTAATATTTAAATCATTAAAATAATATTATTCTTCAAAAAAGATTATTAAAGTCTCAAAGTTGGTTGACACCCATTATAAAAATAAAAAAGAACATTATAACAATAATAACGCAAACTCGAGTCCGTTTGCCAGGCAAACACAACTTCAATTTACTATTCATCGTAAAATCGATTTATTATTCATTACAACATTTGACAAGCCATAACTTGTTTAGAACCACTGCGTTCTTTTACAAAAGTTCACTGTTATGAGCTCAATTTTATTTTAGGAAAGTATTGGAACTTAAATTCAAACTTTTATTTTTCTCCGATTATTTTATTATTAAAATAATCATTTAAAATACAGTTTCTGGAATGAGACTCATTCAACTCCTATATAACCCGAGAATTTGGGTATATACAAACATCTAATAAACATAAACAAGATGTCATGTGTCTAATGAGTTGTAACCAAACTCGTTAGTTATTTAAGATCAGATGTTGGTGTCATGATTGGGTTCCATTTTATTAATTAATACCCAAATGGTATTCATAACCATTGATCAACCAAAACAAAACATCCAAACCAACATGTTAACCACACCATTGCCTTAACAGGCCATCCCTATAATCACAAATCAAACCAAGGAGTATTCACATCCATTTGAAATCAAATTCTAACATCCAAACCCAAATCAACCTCATCCAACATCTTCCAAACATGGATAATAATTTCATATTTATTAGCTAGAGATTCACATCTTAACATAAGAATGTGATGGTGCTAAACCCATGTTATAAATTTCTAATATCCATAACCCTAGCTTTCAACCCAAGCAATATTCAATTAAGGTCTAACCTCATGATTCTAAATAAAAGGTGTCGGTTCTCCTTATTATTTTTGAATATACACTTAAAGATTTTACCTATATATGTAAAGGGCCAAGCCCAAAAGGTTCAATCTCTCTTTTGCCAACTTAAACCAAGGTTATTAACCCACAAATTCTTCACATAAGATCCAACTCCTTGAATTTCAATTAAAGGTATAATCTTTTCATGTATAAACACAAATTTGCACCTAAAGATCAACCTTTACATATGATTTCACATAAAGGTCGAATCTTTAGGAATTTAACGCCCTTAACCATATCAAATCACTTGCTAATAACTCAAACGTACCACAAAATTTAATCAAAGCATGGATTTACCAAATCTATCTATTACCTATAATAGAAAACAAAATACCAAATATGCTGACGTGGATCATGTAGAAATGCTTCTTCTCCTCAATTCTGCACTCTCTGCTCTTTTTTTGACATCTTCCGAAAAGAAAAAACCGCTCTAACATTCCTACAACGTTTCCCCAATTCGGTTTTACTTTCATTCTCAAATTATTTTCCAATCTGTTTTTAAAATTCATTCCCGTAATTTCAATTGCCGTCTCCTCGTTTCCCATATTAGTTCATCCTTTCCCCCGCTTTAAATTCACCAATTTACTGCATTTTCCTGATGGTTCGTTTTGCACTTTGTCCACATACTACGCCACCCGACGAACGACCATTCATTAAACGCAGATTTTCCATGGCAATTTTCGGATCTGTATAACAACGTAATGGTTTTTTTCCAATAGCTTCTACTGAGCGTCAATCTGATTCATTCATATTGTCCAAATTCTGTTGTTCTGACCTTGCTTCCCCGCAGGTTGAGTACCATGCTTTATCTGTACCCCAAAATGTAACGATTTTGGTTTAACTAAGTTCAAATGTAGGACGGATTAAGTGTATCTGTTGGTCTAATTGTCCATATTTTGAACAAGAATAAGTTGAAATACCTGCTGTTGAAATAGTAGATGTACGATCTTTTAAAAGTGTGAAAAGTGAAAGTATATAATATAAGTTAATGCACGTCTGTTGAAAAGGAACGTGATGTTTTAGAATGATAGATGATCTGAAATAGAAATGGGTTTTGTTTAAACTAAACTCCACATGATTATTTGGTTGAAACCTGATTTAGAAGTAGACCAAGGCAAAGGAAACCATGGTTGTCTTCTCTTGGATGTAAATATAAGGTTTTTTTTAGTATTGAAATAATGCATTGGAGTGAGTCCATCAAGGCACCTTTTAATTTAGCATTACTGCCATTACATCACTTAAAAGATTTTTAGGTGACATTGGTTGATTAAAATATACTAATTTTGGTGTAAGACAAGCTACGTATATACATACAGTATTACGCCATCTTTAAAGCTTCATAAAAATGTGTCTATGGCATATCTACACATACAAAACGAACATATACTACACGTTTGCAAATATACATGTCATTTTTGCTTTGATATTACATATGGGACATGGATAAAATTTGAATATAACATTAGGTTACTAGGAGAGGTGATTATTTCCCAATTTTGTACAGTCTAAACATATGTTAGAGTCTGCCTAAAAATCTGTCTTGCTCCAAATGCACTTGCATTTATGTCAACCAATAAGTTATATTTTATCTTATTTCTATTGTATTTTCTTGCTATTCTAATCTGTATTTCCATTGTTTTCATTTCGGAATTTGGATTGTGCATTGGGTGTAAATGCCTATTTTTTACAATCCTATATTCAATAAGAAACTGTATTTAAATTTCCATAGTGTCATAGTAGGCATTCGTGAGACGAAAAATGGATTAGTAGATGAAATCTAACTTATTGAAAGGGACCAGTGTTCATGGTCGTATATCACGGCTATTATCAATGGTTGATGTATAGAACATTTGTCTATGCTACGTCTTTGCCTATTATTTTAAAGAGCATTTGCAGTTGCAAGATGCCAACTTTCACTACTACAAGCATATTAGTACAAAAGAAATTGTGACACTGAAAGGCATGGTAGTAAGTAACATTACGAAGATTTGTCTGGGAGTGCTCCCAATGAATAATTTTCCATGTCTACATAGTGGCAACTACTACTCAATAGCACCTCCTAATTTGATCAGCTTATATCTTTTTACCGAGTTGATACAAACAAGTCACCCAAAAGGCATGTGTCACCTTGCACATCAAACATAATCAGTTTTTTTTTTTCCTTTCTTTTCGCATGTCACGTTCCCAACATGCTGCATTTAAGGAAGTCTACATATCCGTAAGTGTAGTTACGTATCCGTCTGTCCTTCAAACTTTCAAAAATGAGTAATGATGAGGACCAACTTGTTATTCAAATAAACAAGCCAATATTGTTGTTTCCACCTTTCGCGTTGCGAAAATCTACTAAATAAAATATGGTAAAGGGATTCAAAACATGTGAAGCAGCTGTAGTTGTAGATGTATTTTATTTTTTGTCGTTACTGTATACAAAGCATATGGCAAATTTTAAAGCATATGGGTTGTAACTATATGAGATATTACATGGCTGCTGCACAATAATTGAAACCTTTTTTAAACTAAACAATGTAATACACCTTTTTGCATATTTGTGTATGCCATCTTTCTTTTTCACTTGCTTGGGTTCAGTGTTATCAAACAAGCTAAATATGATGACATTTCACTTTCTATCTAATTAACCAGCATGATGCATTTTGCAAAAGAGAAAGTTGATTTTGTGCACTCTGTTGAAAATGTTGAATCATATATTTGATCCACCAACATTTATGTACTATTAATTTCCACTTTCAAAAAAAAGATCAGTTGAAACGTGATGGAGTTTTGGCTATGGAATTTCTCCATTCGAGGGTGCCGTTTTGTGCTGACTTTTCTTAGTCCAGTAGGGTTAAAGGAAACGAGAATAAAGATTTGTTTTGTTTGAATCATCGTTTTTAAGGTTTTTATGAGTCTCGTAAAAAGGAGTGTTCTGTTCTCAACAAATTGTGTAACCGTCAGTGTCTTGATTTCTATTCAATGATCTATTTTAAATGAAATTTTACTGTTTGTTCATTATATTTCAAATTAAATAGTTATAAGAATTATAAAATTACATAAGCGTCTGGAAAACTATTATGTTGTTATCAACGAGTAGTTAATATGAAATATGAGATACAACTACTATTTAATGACATCACAAATAATGTATTAGGAAAAGTTGATTTCGTAACATTAATAATGCAAATTATTTTGTTATTTCTTTTAGGTTGTAAACAATCCAATCAATTGGATAGCAAAGTTGAACCAACAAAGGATGGTGGTGCTAAGCTAATATATTAATATTCTTGCTTTCTTGACCCTTTGGTCAATACTATCTATGAAACTAATCATTTGGTACAACTTACGGTTCATTATTTATCACCTAAGGTTCATCCAAATTTATTGAACCAAACATGCAATTAGTTTCACCCTAAATTTTTACCATTTAGTTTAACAATATATATTGACTAAAAGTAAATGCATGCAATCAGCCGAATATGTCAGTTTGGTATATGTAAAAACTTGGTCAGTGATGACTGTGCTATAATTAGTTTGTTGACAATTTGCCAGTGAGTTTTGTTGAACAGTAATTATATTGCTATAGTGCAAGTGCTGACATGTACATTGACGGACTGGTTATCTAATATATTAATCCTCGTAGGACACATTTAGTTTGGCATACAATTTTGAACTCTGGAACAACTGTGAGATAAGTATTTCAAAGCATTGAAATGAAATATAGTTTGAATAAGAATATTATATGACAATGCCAAGTGGTTGCCCCATCCACAAAATGGGTGCAAAAGCAGCGGCCGGTTAAGACTACTGCCGAATATAGTCTTGACCCAAACACCCAAGCATGGCACGTGCACAGCACGAACGCCCTCTCTCTTCACCAAAAATGAAGGCATTTCGTTATCCAAAGGGTCCAATCCTTAATCAAATTTTGATGTACTTATACAAGAATATTGTCAACTTCCCAATGTAGGACTTGGCCACTCCACCTTCCTTCTTCTCTATTTGAAACTTTATTCACACAAATTACCTGCTATCATAAGATTTTATTCTTTCTATATAATCCGAGATATTTATTTTATGGATATTTTATTAGGTTTGCATCATTGTCCCATGTTTACTTTAAAGTTGTGCGCGTATACTTTTTGTTGAGGTAGCCAGTTTTTCCTGTTTGGTGCTTTCTAATACCTTCTCAAACACTATAGGTTCAATTTGCAACATATCTTAGTTACTAAAAAAAATAGTGCGTTTATGCCTCCCTGTTCAAAACACTTATTTCTCTGGTCAAAAAACCATTGGATTACAACGTTGGTATTTAGTGGTAATTAACATTAAATAAATAACTACCCTATGACAGGCCAAAGTGTTCATCGACCTGGACAAAAACATGGTGATGGATTTATTGCCAATTGTAGTTAGTAATCATCAACCTGTGCATGGCTCTCTCTGTTTATCTTTCAGAAATAAACCATTGACTAGAGTTTCAGTTTCCAATGTATTTAAGATAAATAAACCTTTATGGCTTCTTTCTTCCATTCTTTTTCCATGTAACATGCCACTTTTGTTACCTGCAGGTTAACTGATACTGCAGTAGTATTAAGACGGATTAGGACAATGGTGCGCAACATGATCAGGCATACACGTGTCGTCAATCGGTATGTATTAGTAGTAGCATCTTTTTGTAAATCAGTCTAGCCTGACTACTTCAACCGCTATCTTTATTGGTGCTCTATGTTTTTTTACTAATGTATCAAATGATCTGTTAGCAACTTCTTTGGTCATAAATTTGATTTAGTACTGAATTAAGAGTGGAATTCATGATTTGTTATTGCTGAATCTAACGATCTTTTACAATTGATTGTGCAGATTTCAGTTTTGCTCACTCCTAGAATGATCTATGCAGATCTATCTACCAGACTGGCTCAAACTGTACTCTAGGTGTTGCTTATTCTAACTACATGTTACTTTGGCCAAATAAGCTGATTTTAAATCATGACAAAAATCATATCCAATAAATTTGTAATGCTTTGATAAGTTGAAATTACTTCTTCTACTCCATAATTCAGTTCACTTTTGGAAAAATCGATTCTCGATGTTCTGTCATACTAATTTCCCGTCAAGTCAATCATATTAAGATGAGCTTGTGCTCTAAATGTGCACACAATTTGACATATGCAAGGCACACTAAAAATGTAATCCGCTAGAGAACCACATATGCTTATCATTGGTGTCCATCCTACCATAGGCCTTTTAGATTCGAGGTAAAAATTAATTAATGATTCGAAACCATCTGTTACACATTCCTGGTCTTTTTCTAAAAAAAATCTACCTGGTCTTATTGAATTGAAATGGCTTGACATTTGAATTTCATGTTATTTTATTTAATATGACTTCATGAGATCAATGGGAAATTTATAGCTATGCTTCTACATAAATATAATTTTTTCACCCTTATATAGTGATAACTTGCGGTCTTACTGCTAGGTTGGTGCATGTGTTAAGTACAAGCATCACACATGTTTTACATAAATTTTCGTTTTGTTGCGCTAATAATATTCATGATAATTGAATGACATGTTGTGGGAAATTATCTTGCCAGTTAACCAAGACTGCCAGTTTCTACATAACTAAAATGAGACCACTTAGCTAACTACTACTTGAGTTTTAATTAGATAGTAATCATGTTAAACAGTGTACCGGATCTTGACCAAATATACCATTTTAGTTATTGAGGTTATTGGTACAAACATAGATAAATGCAGAAAGCAGAAGGAAACGGGGTATACCGCTTCATATAAAAAAGTTTGAATTATTATTAGTCAAGAGAAATGCTACACTTGATAACCTAACTTTAGTTATATAATCTGTCATAATATCGTTATTGGTCAAGATAAATGCTACACTTTGATTTCTATGGAAAACCCATGGAATTTACAGGAAATTATATTATAGATTGTGCAGGAAATGCAAGGACCTGTTTGCAACACAGGTCCTTCATGCAATGTTATTGCATGATCCACTGAAAAATGTTGGGGATTCGTCATTTGTATAAATGACCTATCTATGCAAGAGCAAAGGTAAATTGATATTTATATCATCATTGTCGTGTAAATTTAAAACGCTTTATGAAAGTATACTGTGTTTGTTATCTTGAAGTCCTGGTGTTTCCCATATATTGTTTTAGCCTGTAGACTGAATTTTGTATAGCCCGTACCTTATGCCAAATGAATGGTTTAGCTATGCATGTTCTTGGTGTTCAGAAGTTAATTTATATCTTGGTTGTGTTAATTATGGTTATGTCATTTATATGCTTTACTTTTGTCTATAAGACGAACACAAAAGAATTTGTTATGTTATAATCATTTCTCAAACATTAATACGCTGCAGGAAGAACTGCAAAGAAAATTTGAAATGATTCGAAATCAGATTATTTGCTTGGGCTTTAATATGTAGAACTTGCATAGTGTCATCCCATGCGAATTTTGTTAGCCCTTTTTTAATTTTCTTTTGGTATTGCTGAGTATTACGTTTTGATTTACCTATCCTGCATATCTTCATTTAACTCCATTGTTTCTGTTGGAAAACAATGGTTGAGTCGCGGACTAGGTCGCTTTCTTGAAGACGATTCGGCGATTTGGTCAGAGGTGCAAACCAATTCGTTCCTTCGCGGCCACCTCTAGGATAAAACAGCCTCTAAAATAGTAACTGATTTGCTTGCACAAACAAATCAGTGCAGATTTGCACTTTCGGGAAAAATACTGCTCGAAATTTCTTAGAAGTTTTAATGGCGGCTGAGAAGAAGAGAATATAAAATACGGTGTTTTTCTCGTCTCAGATAAAATAGTATATATAGAACGAGAATTAGGTTTTGGGAGAAAATATCGGATCTGCTAAAATTTCGGGGGGATTAATTATTTTACCGTTGCAAAACTTTTCCGTTGCAGAATAAATATCGGTGCGCAAAATAATTTTTCCATAAAAAAAACGGTTCGAAAACAACTAAGTTTTATGGTCCAAAAATATAAGTGCCTGCACCACAAAGCCCAAGCCCAAGCCCAAGCCCGAGCCCGAACCGAACCGAACCGGGCCGGGTCGAGTCGAGTCAGTCGGTCGCGCGCGCGTGTGTGGTGGTCATGATGCATGGTCTCCCTCCTCACAACAATGCATGTATTGGGAGCCCAAGGCCCCAACATGACTTCTTAGAAACAAGTATAAATCCTTGTCTCTTCCCTATAATCCCATGATGTGGGACTACTCAAACATAAGATCCATTCATACACTTATTCAATCATTTTTAATAATTCACATAATGTTTGTAAAACATTTCCAACAATCCCCCACTTGAATTTTTAAAAATATTTTCGAGCAGTTTCTTAAATAAACATAAGATTGTGCATAAACAAAGGTGTCCAAGGACTTGAACCTTTGCATAGTGAGTAAGATTCAGTTTTTACTAGAGTGACACGTAGTCTTGAACTCTATTCCTGACATCAAACCACACACAACCTTTTCTATAGTGCAATCAGATAAGCCCGTGCATTTATGGCCCTGCACGTCTATCCCAGTTTAGTGAATGCTCTAGAAGTTTTGCCCAAACTCCATAGGAAATGGCCACATTTCCACATTCACAAAGGTGAGTCTATCAAGAGCACTCCTTAAGGTAGGTACTCCACTCCAAATAGAGTATAGATCTCATTAAGAGTTTCTATTAGCTCATCCTCTAATCACTTCAGGAATACATGCTTCTTGGTTTATTAAATAGCATGTTCAACTCATATCACTAAACAACTTGTTATTACCCATTGAACCTAGTTCTTGGGATCTCCAGTCATTTAGGTCCGGTTACCATTGTGCGTGACTCAACAATCTAAGGGCAATAGTCCCATTCTTTTAGAAGAGTTATGGACTTTCTCTCTGGACAGTCCTTTCGTCAAAGGATCTGCCAAATTTTCCTCACTACGTATGTAATCCACTCTAACGGTACCTATGGAAAGTAGTTCTCTAACAGTGCTGTGCTTACGACGTATTTGTCGTCTCTTACCGTTATAGTAACGGTTCTGAACTTTTGCAATAGCCGCGGTACTATCGCAGTGTATCAACACTGCTGGTATCTGTTTTTCCCATAAAGGAATCTCAGCTAGCAGATTTCTTAAATATTCTGCCTCTTCACTAGCTGTAGCTAGTGCTATCATCTCAGACTCCATAGTAGACTGAGCCAAAATAGTCTGTTTCTTGGATTTCCAAGAAACAGCTCCTCCAGCGATGCTAAATATGTAGCCACTGGTCGCTTTAGAATCATCAGATAAGGTATTCCAGTCTGCATCAGAATATCCTTCAAGTATAGCTGGAAACCTTTCATAATGTAATCCAAGGTTCATGGTTCGTTTAAGGTATCTCATTACCCTTTCAATAGCTTGCCAGTGCTCTATACTAGGTCTACTGGTAAACCTGCACAATAATCCCACGACATAGGCAATGTCGGGTCTAGTACAATCAGTGGCATACCGAAGGCTGCCAATGATGCTCGCATAATCAGACTGTCTTACACCTTCACCAGTGTTCTTAAATAACTTTACACTGTGATCATATGGCGTACTTGCAGGTTTAAAGTCAAAGTAATTATATTTCTTTAGTATCTTCTCAATGTAATGAGATTGGTCCAAAGAAATTCCCTTTTCTGACCTAGTAATCTTAATACCAAGGATTACACTCGCTTCACCTAGATCTTTCATATCAAAACTGACACTTAATAAGGATTTGACTGAGTTTATGGCATGAATATTTGACCCAAAAATGAGTAGGTCATCTACATAAAGGCATATAATAGTGCAAATGTCATTCTCAGATTTGTAATAAATGAATTTGTCACTTTCATTAACTTTAAAACCATTTGAAATGATTAAGTTATCAAATTTTTCATGCCATTGTTTAGGTGCTTTTTTTAAACCATATAATGATTTATCCAATTTACATACTTTATGTTCTTGACCATGTACTACAAATCCTTCAGGCTGATCCATATAAATTTCTTCGTCTAATTCACCGTTCAAAAAAGCAGTTTTAACATCCATTTGGTGTATAAGTAAATTATGAATGGAAGCAAGTGAGATTAATACCCGAATGGATGTTATTCTAGTTACAGGTGAAAAAGTGTCAAAGAAGTCTATATTTTCCTTTTGTTTAAAACCTTTAGCTACTAGTCGTGCTTTATATTTATCTATAGTGCCATCAGGTTTTAATTTCTTTTTAAGTACCCATTTACAGCCTATAGACTTATAACCAGGGGGTAAATCTACCAAGTGCCAAGTCTTATTGGATTCTAAAGAATCCATCTCATCGTTTATAGCCTCTTGCCAGAAATCGGCATCTAAAGAAGATAAGGCTTCTTGGAGGTTTATAGGATCCTCCTCAATAGTAAAAGCACAAAAATCTGAACCAAAGTCTTTTATGGTTCTTGCTCTTTTACTTCTTCTAGGTTCAGCTTCAGAATTTTCATTAAGTTCTGTTCTAATAGGCATATTTGAAGTGCCCCCACTATTCCTTAATTTGAAAGGAAATTTAGTTTCATAAAAGTCGGCATCATTTGATTCAATTATATTATGTGCATTAAGGTCATAAAATCTATATGCTTTGTTGTTAATAGCATAGCCTATAAATGCACATTCATATGCTCTACTTGCCAATTTTATTCTCTTAGGGTCTGGAATGCGAACATATGCTAAACAACCCCAAGTTCTAAAGTATGAGACATTGGGTTTATGATTCTTTAAAATTTCATAAGGTGAAATTTTATTCTTAGATTTAGGGATTCTATTCAGAACGTAGCATACAGTCAATAAAATATCCCCCCACCAATGTTTTGCTGTACCAGAATTTAATAATATGGTAACTACTAGCTCGGTAAAGGTCCTATTTTTCCTTTCTACTTTACCGTTCATTTCAGGTGAGTAGGGTGCAGTTCTCTCATGTACTATACCATGTTGTTTATAGAAATCCATAATAGAATTAGATTCATATTTTGTTCCTCTATCACTACGAAGTCTCTTAATTTTTCTATTTGCTTGATTCTCAATCTCAGTTTTGAATGTTTTAAACATGTCAAAAGCATCACTTTTATTTTTCATAAGATATACATATGTGAAATCAGAGCAGTCATCCATTAAAGTGATAAAATAACGATGTCCCTGTCTAGTTAAAGTGCCATCAAGTTCACATATGTCAGAATGAATCAAGTCTAATGGTTCAGAAACTCTATCAACAGATTTGTGAGGTTTCTTTGTGATTTTAGCTTGTGTACAGAATTCACATTTATCAGATTCAGATTCTGTCATTTTAGGTATCATATCTAGGGTGCTCATATTACGAATAATTCGATTATTAACATGACATAATCTAGAATGCCAGATATTAAAATCACACAACATGTAAGCAGAAGTAGTCACTTTATTAGATTCAACATTCAGTTTAAACATACCCTCACAAGCATAACCCTTTCCCACAAAAGTTCCCTTATAAGTAAGAGTGTACAAATCAGCCCCAATAACTTGAGTGAAACCAGCCTTATTAAGGAGGAAGCCGGAGACCAGATTCTTTCTTATCTCTGGAGTGTGCATAACATCTTTCAGAATTACAATTTTTCCAAAGGTGAACTTGAGTTCCACGTTTCAAATCCCCGCAACTGTAGTGGTGTGAGAGTCTCCCAACAGCACTTTCTGATTTTCAGCAGCCGTGTATGTAGAGAACAAGGCACGATCATAGCAGACATGGCGTGAAGCACCAGTATCTACCCACCAGCCCTCTGATCCACCAACAAGGTGAATCTCAGTAACCATAGCCGTAAGAGGCTCCTCAGTCAGGTTAGCCTGCGGTGCAGAGCTTGGCCTGTTCCGACACTTTCGTGCCATATGACCTGGTTTTCCACAGTTGTAACATAGAAACAACTGTCCAGAGTCATTCTTTTGGGCTGGTTTCTGCTATCCTTTTGGGTTTCCTTGCGGATTCTCATTCTGTTTGTTGCGCCTGTTCTGATTCTTAAATGATTTCTGATTTGGTTTCAGAACAGCGGGAGTGGTCTTCTTAGTGCTGTTGTTATTGACAATCAACACCTCTTCTTTCTGGTCTTGCTTGCGTGCTTCCTCCTCAATACGGAGATGTGTAATCAAGCTCTCTAAGGAAAATTCCTTAGTCTTATGTCGCAAAGTGTTCTTAAAATCTTTCCAGCTAGGGGGTAATTTGTCAATGATAACAGCAATTTGAAATTGTTCGTCCAAGACCATACCTTCGGAGATGATCTCATGAGCTATTTTTGAAGCTCATGAGACTGCATCTCTACCGATCTATCATCAGTCATCTGATACTTTAGATAGCGACTTACAGCGTATTTCTTTGCCCCTGCCTCCTCTGTGTCATATTTCTTCTTTAGTGCTTCCCAGATCTCCTTTGCCGTCTTTTCATCTGAGTTATAATAATCATACAGATCATCGCTCAGTCCATTCAGTATAAAATTCTTGCATAAGTAATCCTGTTCAGTCCAGGTCTGCAGTTGCTTTGACTGTTCAGTCCATGATGCCATCTTTGCTGCATCAGTCTCGTCAGGCTTGTCTGGTAGCTGCGGTTTTTCAGCAGTCAGAGCAGCCACCACCTTCCTGATCGTGAGGAAGAACTCCATCTTCTGACGCCAGCGCTTGAAATGCAAACCTTCGAACTTGAAAGGAGCAGCAGTCACCAGAGGGCCGTGAAAAGCAGAGGGAGGAGCAGAATGGTCCATGGTTGAGTTCGAGGCCATTGTTTCAGAATCGTCTTCAAATTGTTGGAAAACAATGGCTGAGTCGCGGACTAGGTCGCTTTCTTGAAGACGATTCGGCGATTTGGTCAGAGGTGCAAACCAATTCGTTGCAAAATATCGGATCTGCTAAAATTTCGGGGGGGGATTAATTATTTTACCGTTGCAAAACTTTTCCGTTGCAGAATAAACATCGGTGCGCAAAATAATTTTTCCATAAAAAAAACGGTTCGAAAACAACTAAGTTTTATGGTCCAAAAATATAAATGCGTACACCACCAAGCCCAAGCCCGAACCGAACCGAACCGAGTCGGTCGGTCGCGCGTGTGTGGTGGTCATGATGCATGGTCTCCCTCCTCACAACAATGCATGTATTGGGAGCCCAAGGCCCCAACATGACTTCTTAGAAACAAGTATAAATCCTTGCCTCTTTCCTATAATCCCATGATGTGGGACTACTCAAACATAGGAGCCATTCATACACTTATTCAATCATTTTTAATAATTCACATAATGTTTGTAAAACATTTCCAACAGTTTCATTCCATCCTTCATACTGGAATACTGCTTTGGATTGTATATTGCATTTTTTTTATATTTGCAAAATACTGTATTTATCTTAAACTTTGCCAGATGGAATTTTTTTTTTATTAACATTAGAACCTCTTAGCGGTTTTATGCATGCTTACTAACTATGGGGGTCTTAAAAGCATTATTTTACTTTTAAAGTTGCTACAATGCTTCTAAATATTATTTCTTGCACTTGATATATTGTTTGTATCAGGCTTAATTGGAGGCTAATCTAGAGTACTTCCAGGTTAAGATGTAGGCATACTGATTTTGATTATAAATTACAATTTTTTTTAATATTTGCGAAGTACTGTATTTATCTTAAACTTTTCCAGATGGAAAAAACAAAATTATTAATATCAGAACCTCTTACCGGTTTTATGCAAGCTTACTAACTGTGGGGGTCTTAAAAGCATTATTTTACTTTTAAAGTTGCTAGAAAGCTTCTAAATATTATTTCTTGCACTTGATATATTGTTTATATCAGGCTTAATTGGAGGCTATAATCTAGAGCACTTCCAGGTTAAGATGTAGGCACAAATGGCTTTTATTATATGTTTCATATAAACATTCCGTTAAATGCATTTTGTGTATAACTTTCTGACATTAGTGCCTGCTTTGTAGATTCTATTGATCACTGCTGTAATCTACCAATGCACATGTGATTCACTGCTATTAAATTAACTGCGTACATGATAGAACTTATCCGTGGACATGCAAAAAGAAAAATACTTTAAACTGCAAGGAATAAGCTACATTTTGCTCAATAACCCTACAATATATCCACATAAGAAAATACACCAAAATTAGTTGTCTGTGTGTTTTGAATTAGCCCTACTTTACAGCTGAGTTACTAAAATAACTGCAATTGCATTATGTTTTTAATTCTATCCCGCCTTATTTTTTCAATTTAAATTTTGTTGATACATCATACTGGACAACATATTGTAATATTAACATGAAATCCAAGAGAAGTAATACTTTTTATCTACGTATTTTTTCTTTTTTTATCTTATTCTGAAAATTGAATTTTGCAATTTCTACTTTTTACAAAGTAGATTCTCACTATAATGTAGCATGAAGATCAACATGTTCCAGTCTAGGTTCAATTAATGCATTTCCTTATATTTTTTCAGACGTGTTACAACGTTGGTTTTTTTCTGTATGGACATTATTGGCACCATAAAGACAACTGTTTAGGCAGAAACAAATAGATAGTTATGTTTTAAAATTGGTCCAAACTCAATTACCACATAATGGTATAGTGGCTCTTCTCTGGCTTCATTTCTTTTTAAACGTGAATGCATTGCAAGCAACCAACTTTCTAAACTACAAAACAATATTCATTGGATTGAGTTTGAACATGTTTTATGGTTTATATAGATTAAACTTGACAGAAACTTGACAGCCCATTTCAAGTCAAGAAATATCGATTGAGCTTTAAATACGATGGTTAGTAGGGGATTTATTTCTACCAACCATCCCTTTTATTTGCGGTTGAAATAATTTTTGATTTTCTTACAACTGGAACAAAGGTATGTACGTGTGGTTATCATTTTATATATGTTGCTGTAGGAAAAAATTTATTTAGAAGAGCATCACTAGCTATAATCGTAAATTTTATTTTAACTCTATTTGTATAGTATGCTTTTTTATAATGATACATTGGTATTCGTTTTAGCATCATAGTAGCTATAGCCAAGTAATACAATCTTTGGTATGTATGAATTTGTTGAACTTGAAACCTAATTGATAATGGAAGCAACTCACACATTAAAAGGTATTTTACATTTTTGGATGAACAAAAATTCTTTTGACATAGTATTTGTATTATAGTTGAACCGGTCCCCAAGATGTTCACTGTTTTGTGGTACTCTTTGAGTATAGTTGAAAACAGATACATTTCCATTTATTATATTACGTATTCAGAATCTTTATGGTTCAACCTTTCTATAAAATTGACATGATTTGGGGAAAACAACTTTATACCTTAAATTTTTCGTAGAAACACAGCAATATTATAGGTAAAATGACAAATAATACCTTTAAACCATTTATATATGGTAAACTCGATTTCTTCATGCTAGAATCAAATTTTACCATAAACTTCACACGTACTGATAAGGGAAGGGTGTTTATTGATTGGTAAATATTTAAAGATTCTTTCTTCTGTTAAAAACTAGTTAAATAAAAGCGGTGTACAGCAGTATTATGTTCCTGCATAGGAAAACGGGAACTATAAATGGTATGTACATTTGCTGTTGTATCTCATATTTTTGGCCAGATTTAATATTTTTATTATTACATTTTGCTGTATTAATAAAGTTTCCTTACTTGGTATATAATTAACTAATGAAATTGAGCTTATGTGAAGGTACAACTGCAGTATTAGCTTAGAATCGTGGATGCTTTTTCCGTCTACTTACTATGTATATGGATCAGATGTTTCATGTTATCCATGTTTTATTTTATATTATGCTTTTTTCATGTGTACTACAGACGAATGTGAAAAAAATATCCATGTAATAACGACTGGAGGTAGGGTTAAAGATGTGTTCAATTAGTTATATTTAGATGTTTTAATTTTGTGTGAATAGTGTGTTTTGACCAACAGTTTACAAATCAATATTAAAAATCTTCCAAATGTGGCTTGTAAGGAGTTTCTCAAATCAGTTTGATCGCTGAATATCCATAAATTAGAGTTAATAAATTTCCTGTATTGTCATTAATATGCTATTATGTCTTTGCAGTTGTAACAATACACAATTGAACTAATGACACACATGAATTATTGTAGTTGCTAAAAACAAATGATGATTTTATATGTGAATGCAGATAATGGTTGCAAATAACCAAGCGTAGCACGTCTTCATCAAGTTGGGAGCAAAGTTTTGATTAGAGCTCAAAGCATTTAAGACTTGCTAAATTTTCAATATGATATTTTTTTAAAGTCAAACCTTTAGCAAAGCGTCTCGACGTATTTTGGCTCTATTTCTCCTTTTATTGTACTGTTTGCAGCGAAATTTTATTATTGAATTGTTGCAGTTCTATTTTTACCCCTACCATAAAACACGCATGCAGGTCTTCAACCTCAGTGTTTAGAGCATACCCAAAAGAAGAGGGAAAATCAGTGTGAGGAAAAAGAAAAAAAACATGAGTTATTCTTCCTCACCCAGCAGCCGGTGGGGAAAAAAACAACAACAACAACATTGAACGGAGAACAGTTCATCGTTTAACAGTAATTTTCTTCTTCTTTTTCCTGTAGGTGCAGGTGCCTAAACGGCTTTCAATTTGACGTTTAGGGATCCCCACTCAACATGAAAGCGTGAGGAGCTCCCACTTTCCGCTCTTCCTCACACCTGAGTTCCAACTGCTGTAGCGCGATGGGGGACAAAATAAGTGGTGATGCTCCACGTTTTCCTCCCCTTCACCACTGCTGGAAGTGCTCTTAGGGAAAGATATTATATATATAGCTGTAATATCAAAAGAAGCGTCGTAACTATGTTTCAATATTAATATTTGATCATATTTGTGATGACTTATAGATGCAATGTGATGATCTCTGTTATATCGAAACACAAACGATTTAATGAAATAATCTGTAATGATAAAATTATTGTATGCATTATAACTTTATGAAAAAATTATTACATATTGGGATGTATTTTTTATTTTCTTTCTACAAGGTATTATTTGTCTTTTTTTTTTATGTATATAAGCTATTTGTTGAAGCACAGAAATAGCCTTCAAGGTGACTGAACTACATTGAAATTTTGCTACCTTGTGCTTTTTCCGTAATGAAGCTGAAAAGAACATATACTAACTTTGAGTGTGGACTTTTTAAGTGCAACAAGAGCCAATAAAGAATCCTAAGGAATAAAAATGATATAAGTTAACATACTACATAGATCATATAGGCTGAAGATGCATTTGTACTGTGTAATGTATTGGTTTTTAAAAAGCATAATAAAATTTTGTGCAACATTTTAGTGTTAAATGATAATTTACAGATACTTTAATCAATTAACTGGAAAATAATGACATAGAAATACAACAAAAACGTTCTTATTATATTGACAATGTCTACTTATTCTAATATCCATTACACGATACATTACACATTTTTAAATTTGTTTTGCATTGAAACTGTATCCTTATGTTTTTTTAACCGACATTACCTACATGAGACGATGAAAATAAATAGATGTTTTAGTGCTGAAATAATTTATAAAATTGTACTTTGTGCAGAAAGTAAATAAAGTGAAGAAATAAAATACAATAAATAAATGCACTTAGTAAAGCATTACCATAAGTTATGAATTTCACAATGCCCGTATGCGTAGAACGGACCACTCACTAATAACAATATATGTGGAATCTGTTTGAAAATGGGTGAAGAAAGAAAACCCAACTTCACATACGTAGAATTCGATCGAATTTTAACCCTCTTTCATTATTGAAACGTTTAACCAACATTGAAAATGTTTCCGATGACGCACCGAATTATTTTTGTCTGGATTGCAGTGCATTAATGTGGTATGAGGAGAAAAATAACAAATCCATAACTCTTGATATATCTACAAGTAACTTACTATAGCACAACAAATCAAAGAATAAATGACATCTCATATAATTCTTTATAGCCGTGCTATCTCAAAGTCTTATTTCATATGCAAATTATAAAAAAGGCGACATTGTCTGTATTAAGTATAGAAATGTTTTGAACGATAGATCGATTGAAAATGTTTCCGATGACGCACCGAATTATTTTTGTCTGGATTGCAGTGCATTAATGTGGTATGAGGAGAAAAATAACAAATCCATAACTCTTGATATATCTACAAGTAACTTACTATAGCATAACAAATCAAAGAATAAATGACATCTCATATAATTCTTTATAGTCGTGCTATCTCAAAGTCTTATTTCGTATGCAAATTAAAAAAAAGGCGACATTGTCTGTTTTAAGTATAGAAATGTTTTGAACGATAGATCGATTGATATAATTAACTTTATTTGCAGATTACTTTCATAGCAGCATATGCCTTCATGATGATTTCTTCTCCACGTTCTATTGCATGACGACATGTTGATTAACATTAATTTCGAAATTATATTTCACTTCGCAATTACTCTATGAGACCAACACCAACGTTTCATGTCTATTAAGAAAATTGATTTTGGACCTATATATAATCGTTAACTTTGCGTATTGTCAGTTCCAAGAAAATAGGCAAGCCATTGTTGCCGTTAGTGTAAGCAAAAATTGCCAACATATCACATAAGTACAATGATCATCCTATGCTCCTGCTACGTTGACCGGCCACGTCTGTGATTCTTATGAAGAATTCAGCTTTGTCTTCACTCAACACGTACAAATCTCTTATTACAAGCCCTCCACTTCCAATACCTTGGTCTTCACTCAGTGATATTCAATGCTCTCCATGTGCCAAGCACGGGTTCCAGTATTCCATAAAGGTGCAACTTTGTGAACCTAACATAAAGGTTTTCACTCCAAACTCCAAACAAGTTGCCATTTTTACTTCATGAACCTATTTAGGGATTCATGTACCATCAAATCAATCACGAATTCACCACCAAAACTTTAAGAAGAATTTCAACAAACACCTTACATGCAATCATTAAATCAAGCAACAATACCCTTTAAAAGTTTAGTTTTTCTCACCCCCAAAAGCTTCCACAACTTAGCCTAGGATGTATAGATCCTTCTCCTAGATTTTCTCCTTCCTTTCTTCTTTATTTTCTTGAAAAAATCTTTAAGGAGGAAAAAAGTGAGCAAATATGAGGAGGGGAGGAAGAAGGAGATTTTCAAGGGAAGAAAGGAAATGAGATGGTAAACGAGATAAGGGTGGGGGTATTTATAAGGAACTCAATCTCATGGATGGAAGACATGTGTCCTTGTAGATAAGCATGGAAAATGAATGGCCACAATTCATCCTTATCCTTAGGAATAGTGAAGTGTGTTTTCTTAATCACTTTCCAGTCTCATGTCGGAGTATCAAACGATAATGGTTTTCAGAAATTCTTCAACCCTAAGGTCTGGTTTCTAACGTACTTCAATCCTATGTATTTAAATCCAAAATATGAATTCGTTTGGATTTTCAAATAATTTATTTTAATTTTGTTTCTTAATACCTATATTCGATAAGGAATTTCCTCAGACTTTATATATAGCTAATATCCTACATTCTAAATTTTCCTGGATAGGTGTCAGGTTCCAGTTTTGCCGTTAGCATTATCAAATTTCAGTTACCGTCAAAATTTAGTTCAAATTTTGCCCTTTTATTTTTTCCCCTTTCCACATACGAATGTCGTTTTACGCGAAACTTCCCGGGGTACTATTCTGGATCCAACGGAGGTGGTCTCACGATCTAACAATATCCCGTTCTCAAGGTATTCTCAAAATCGTCCGTCTCAGTCTTTAAGCAATATTAAACGGATTTTTTTGGGCCAAACTTGGCTAGTCACCTAATTTCATTATTCCGGATTCAATGGAACCAGTCTCAGGGTTTGGAAATAAATATTTCTTATACTTCCTTTATAATCGTGCTATTTTTAATCCAAAATTCATTCCTTTTGGTCTATTTCAATTTTTGTTCCTGCCCAAATCCAAATTAGTTGTGATCTTTATGAAATTTGGAAATTTTAAACTGGTTCCAAATTTCCTGGTCGTTACATTATGTTTCCTGACATCTTGGTGCTTTTGTCATGGTAGAGCTAAATGCAATGAGGCAATACTAAATCTAGACGGTAAACTTTCTAAAGTCAACAAGGTTTCCACACGTTTGAGGACGACCAAGCTTGTAGATGGAGGTGGCAAGGCTGATTGCAATAAGGTCCACTTCAAGCATGCACGACAAGAATGATGGCATGCTTAAGAGTTTTATCTCCCAAGGCTTTCAAGTAGGATTATCACACAAGTCGATAGACTTCCTCGATGATCTATTCGACAAGAAGATAATAGTGCTTCTTTTCTTGGATGAAGGCGATAAGCCTTAGTGTATATGGCTATAATGTTAATGAGTCCTTAATTGGGAAAGACAACAAACTTGGAATTTTTCTAAGAGAGACAAGCTTTAGGCACCAATAATGGAAATATGTTATAAGTACTGATAATAGTGACATGTTTTCTTTATTCATCTAAGGCAGTAAACTCTTAGGGTTGACTAAAGCGGTTAATCCTTGGCTTTTTAATCCATATGACCTATGATGGAGACAAGTAATAGTATTTCTTCCACCTTGACTTCCTCTAAATCCATATAAGATGGAGACAAGTAACAAGATTTCTTCCACTTTGACTTCCTCTAAATCCATACAGGTGACAAGCTCTCTCAATTGCGATAAGCTTGTCACTGCAACTTATAGGAATAACAATCCCCTCCATAGCAGTTCCTTTTAGTTCTGGACGAGCACGACAAGCTCTGACCAATGCGATAGTAATAACCTTATCATTATCAACTAGAATGGTTATGGTGTAACACTAGACCCTCTTCTTTAGAGGAATCATTGATTTTTTAAATCAACCATTCATGACAGTACATTACACCCTCACTTGACACTATTTATCTGGCTCGCTTTGCCACATCCCTACTACACCAAAAATTTGAACAAGTAAACTGGATGTACATATTTTTATTTACTATTAGAAATTCTTATATAAATCATATTAAGTTCATCTTAATAGTTAAAAACATCTATTATTTGTACTGTAGTTATCAACATCAATGGCCCTATATGTCAAAAGATGAAAAACATTTTTTTTCTTGAAGGTTAAGTCTAAGTTCCCTGTATTCAAATCATAAGTGAATGATATTCCTTATTTTTCCTACTAAAATTCTGCTATATGAAAATCAAGAATTGACTCGTCAATGAGAAATCGAGAAAGTTTATTAGGGATGAAAATATTCAACATTCAGACAATAATCCATAAATCCATTCAATAGTCATAAACTAATCGAATGGAACATAAAAACTTAAGAAGTCATATAATGGCCCAAAAAATTCCATAATAAGGAAATTAGAAAGATCGAAAAAAATCATTGACAAGAAAATCCATCATAAAGAAACTCCATAACATCACCCGAAATTGGTCAAATATTTATCAAATAATATTTGAAATCGACCTAGATTATAAATAATGAAAACTCAAAAACATACTACAAATCATCTAAATGGGTTTTGAGACACACAATGTTTAGAAAACTCAGGAAAGTATTAAAATAAAAAAGTATCTTGCATAATTCATCAAAAATTTGAATCGAAAAATTAGAAAGTCAACTAGAAATCAGCCAATGAGAATATAAAAAATTGAGGAAGTCAAGAAATGATCCATTAATCCAGAAATTATGTATGACAGTCTTCTATTTCGAACCAAATTTAATAATGAAATCACACTGGCCAAATTCGAATCATTTAAAATAATAGATTATTATTAAATTGGGATATAATAAGAATCAAATCACAGAATCAGAAACATATGATAATACATCTCGCAGTGGAATAAATAAAACATAGTAGCTCATAAAGATACTAAATAAAACATTAGAGTCATAAAGAAAATACAGCCAAAATCAAATCATAGAGGTTCACTAATACATAAGCAAATGACTAAGGTAGGAAATAAATGAAATAGGGAAATAATAGATAGATAGCTAAAGTCTTCAGCTAGTCTCCAACTCCAAAGGTGAATCACGAATACTATAATACTCAGGTTGACCTGAGCATAAAGTAAAACAAGACACTTGAGTCGGATCTAGCATTCTTATGCAGGTGAATCAACTCAAGAGAAATACACTAGTAACTTAAAAGATGTTTGGGATTTCCATCCTTTAAAGATCTATTAAACAATATACATGTAATAGAAGATGCTACTATATAATGTCTATCGGTAAAATATAGTATTGAAAAAAACATTAAGACGCTACCCACATTCTCCTCAACAAATTTATATAAGAATTATAGTCTATAAAGTACCATAAACTCATCGTAAACTGGTGGCTACTAGAGAGCACTCCATAGGTACAACACAAAACAAAATCTTTGTGGGTTTGATTAATATAAATATGACAAGGAATGCGAGGCTTACTTGGGATAGGATTCTACAAGTTTGTAGAACTAGGTTGGTGGTAACGCATAGCTATAGCTACCGCCCACCTTGAATAACACTCCCATAATTAAGGATGTGCACTAACCAGTCACCATGAAATGATATGGTATACGAAGAAATGCGCCCAACAGGGGGTGCGATCCAACATGGCCTGGAGATGGCTCCAGGTCTAGTCATTTTAATTATGACATAAATGCTAAGGCTATCCATCATCGCTCTCTTTCTTTTTTCCTATAATTGTTTGTCAATCCATCCTACTTCATTTGGGGTCATCCACCACGTACACAGTTGGCAAAATGGTTTCAATATTGATAGAAGTATGCTAATATTTGACTCTGGTAGCTTTAACAACCAAACGGCATATTCTACACCATGGTCATTTTATAAAACATACTTAACAATAAAATTTTAAGTTGCAATTTAAATCAAATTCTAAAATATTTACTTCAAAATATATTTCATTTGAAATCATTTAACTTAAACAATTTGGTTTATTCTTATTGATTAATCCAAATTAAAAGTTAAATTTACATTAGTAAGTTTTATTATTCAAATTTCATATTTTTATCTTTAAAAATCACTTAAACAAATCAAACTTAATAAAAAAATCTTATATTAATTTAATATTTTAAAATAGATTAAATCACAAATTAGACCTAAATTTTTTATCTTTCCTTAAATTATATTTATTAAAGTTATTTTATTATAATAAATTATTTTAATTTTTAAAGTAAATCTTTAAAACTAAAACTTTTATATTAAATTAAGTAATTACATAATATTAAATTTATTTAGATTGTAACTTTTAAAACTAAATAAAAAACTTAAGTTAATAAACCTTAAATCTTTTTATTAAACTTATAAATTAAAACTTTAAAACAACATAATTTAATCTTAAAACTTAATTTTAATACTTTTCATTTAACTATATCAATCATAAATTGGAATTTAAAAGTCTTTTAAATCACATCTCAAAATCAAGTTTATTAAATCAAAATATACTTATCAAATTTTGGAAAATAAATTAAACTGGCCAAGATGTCCTTTTATAATTTTCTTGCCTATTGTCAAGTGGTTCAGATATGAACCTATAGTGATATATATATCATGTATGTATCATTTCAACCTACATCCCAAATTCATTATCATAAGGGTTTCACAAGCAATATATTAAATGTCGGGAACTTGTAGTGTTATTAACATAACATTACATTTCATGTATCATAAGCGAACAGTTTAGACGTACCATAAGCATAACATATCATGATTCAATAGATTAACAATTCACATATCAATAACTAGCATATCATGTCATAATGATCAATATTCCATGTGACGTCAACAAACTTACCATAGGAGTACTAGTCGTGAGTGATTGCTCACATTTCGTGGTTTTGAGAGATGACAAGCTCGAAAATAACTCGTAACAAACTCGAACTCTGACATAGACTCAAGCTATGATAGAAGATATGCGAGAAAGATTTAATAACAACCCAAATAACTTTTTTTTATATGGGAAGAGGAAAAATGGACCGACCAAGGTAAAAATAGGCTAGGGGAATCTCGGCCTACGACATTTGCAGTGGCAAAGGCTGGTTGTATGGCTAGGCATGACCGGCCATGGGAGATGGAGGTCAGATGGAGGAGTTTGGGCGGTGTTGATTAGGTGTGGGTTTGGGTATGGCATTTGGCCGTGATGTAATAACCCAGAAATCCGAGCCAATTTAAAATTTTTATTTTGGAAATTTTAGTGAATTTTGAATATTTAAAATGATTTATTTTAAATAATAACGACGAGAAATTTATTTTGAATAGAATTAGAATGTATATATTTATATAGATCGTCGTTAGAATATAAATATTTTATTTTAATTATAAAACAGAATTGAAAATGGCGCGGTAGTTTGAATTTTCGATTTCAAAGTTCAAATGAATGTACAGGTTCAAAATAAACCAGATTTTAGCAAAACCAAAAATATTAGAATCTAATTAATAATATCTTTTCAACGAATCCAGAAAATTGAAATTTCATAGCGGGGATAAAAAGTTTTCCCAGTTGAAAATTCAGAATAGTCGCTATGGAATTCTGGCCCTTAAAAATGGAAATTTTGCAAACGACCTCTGTTGTCGACGAAACCAATTTTTTTGGATCCATGATGTCAAGTTATTGCTGGATTCCAAAATTCATAATTTTCTGATTCAATATGTGAGCGTGGCGAAAGAAAACGCGTTTTGACAGTTTCAGTCAATTTTGATCGACCGAAAAATGGTCATTTTTCAAATGGTCTTCAAATTCGCCGAAATTGGTCTTGTTAGAACCGTATCGTCAATACGAAGTTTGAAAATATTTTTCGGGAATTTTTAGAGTCTGTATGTGGCCCCGATAAATTGAAATGTACGTTTAAAATTCAATATAATGATTTAAATGTTAATCAAAGGGAAAACTGATCGAAACGATGGAATTGGCTTGCGAAACACATCCCATTGTGTTCGGAATGGGGGTAATTAGCTAGGGGCGATAGTCGGTGAGTTCGATTTAGAATCCGGATGAAAAAATTACTTTATGGAATTAAAGAAATAAATAAGTAATATATTTATATATCTATCTCTCACCCCTTTTCCCCTAATCAGTCAACGCCGAAACAAAAAGAAAAAAAAGAAAAGAAGAAAACTTTATCGCGATGAACCTTAGACCGCCGCTACCCCCACCCTCGTCGCCGCGCTCCTCCACGCCGCCCCACCGAAGTCCGACCACCACCGCTCCAGGCCTCCGCCCATCGTTCCCATTTTCCGTTCGAGCCTAGCCCCCCCAAATCGAGTGTAATAACCCGGAAATCTAAGCCAATTTAAAATTTTTATTTTGGCAATTTTAGTGAATTTTGAATATTTAAAATGAATTATTTTAAATAATAACGACGAGAAATTTATTTTGAATAGAATTAGAACGTATATTTTTATTTGAATCGTCGTTTGAATATAAATATTTATTTTAAATTATAAAAGGAATTGAAAATGGCGCGGTAGTTCGAAAATTCGATTTCAAAGTTCAAATGAATGTACATGATTCAAAATAAACCGGATTTTAGCGAAACCAGAAATATTAGAATCTATTTGAGAATATCTTTCCAACGAATCCGAAAAATTGAAATTTCATAGCGGGAATCAAAAGTTATGTCCAGTTGAAAATTCAGAATAGTCGCTATGGAATTCTGGCCCTTAAAAATGGAAATTTTGCAAACGACCTCGGTTTTCGATGAAACCACTTTTGTTGGATCCGAGATGTCAAGTTATTGCTAGGTTTCAAAATTCGTAATTTTCTGAATCAATATGTGAGCGTGGCAAAGGAAAATGCGTTTGACCAGTTTCAGTTGATTTTAATCAACTGGAAAATGACCATTTTTCAAACGGTCTCAGAATTTGATGAAATTAGTTTTGTTAGGACCGTATCGTCAATACGAAGCTAGAAATAATTTTTCGGGAATTTTTAGAGTTCGTATGTGGCTCCGGTAAATTGAAATGTGCGTTCAAATTCAATATATAGATTTATATTTTGATTTTGACGAAAACTGATCGAAACGATCGAATCATCTTACGATACATATCCCATTGTATTCGGAATGGGGGTAAGTAGCTATGGGCGACAGGTGGTGGGTCTCGTTTGGAGGTCGAAATAAAAAGTAAATTTATGGATTATAAAATTAATAAATATATATATACTCTCTACCTCACTCTCTCTCTCTTCTATTTTAAAACAGGAAGAAAATAAAAAAAGGGGGGAATCGCGATTCACAACCCCCCCCCCCCCCCCCCGATTAGTTTGTCGCCACCTCGATGGGCGTGCCACCGCCGGCGCGAGACGCCCCCTCCCTCTCTCCTCCTCTACGACCCCCTCCTTTCTCGATTTGAAACCGCGCCCCCCACGCCACCCTATGCCACCGCGAAGTACCCCCCTCCCCCCGAGCCTCCGACGCGCCACCTCGAGCCACAGAAGAACGCAACCCCCCTCTTCATTTTAACTGTAAGTTTTTATTATTTTAATTCTATTCTTTTTAGTTTATTTTATATATATATATAAGAGTATTTAGTTTATTAAAAACAAAAATCGGGTTTTTATGTTACTTATAAATAAGGAATTTGATTTTTAATTTAAATAAAGATTTGAAATTTTTTTATATAGGGAAAAGATTATATTTTGAATAGCGAAAAGAATATACTTTTGAATATGAAAAATTATATTATGGAAAGAATAAAAATATGATTTTTATATTATGGAAAGAATAAAAATATGATTTTTATATTATTGAAAGAATAAAAATATGATTTTTATATTATAGAAAGAATACAAATATAGATTTGTGAAGTAAAAAATTAGATTTTTATATATATGAAGTAACGGTAAAAATATGATTTTTAATATAGGAACATCATATTAAAAATGTGATTTTTCCTATGAACAGCAGAAAAAGATCGCATTGAAATGTTAGACAAATTCGAACCGTTCAGAAATAAGAGAATGGCGGAGTGGAACCCCAAGGTGAGAACTCCTCACCTTTAATTTATTTCTAGTTTGAAATATATACTAGGATGTAGACGGTGCTTAGCAGCACCCGACACCCGTCGTCCACACACCATGGATGACTTGTTTGTTTGATTGATGTGTTGTGAAATTTGACTGTTGATTGTGATGAATAAAATATATATTCATGTGTTGAAATAAAATATATATTCATGTGTTGAAATAAAATATATATTCATGTGTTGAAATCAAATATATATTCATGTGTTAAAATAAAATATATATTCATGTGTTGAAATAAAATATATATTAATGTGTTGAAATCAAATATATATTCATGTGTTGAAATAAAATATATATTCATGTGTTGAAATCAAATATATATTCATGTGTTGAAATAAAATATATGTTCATGTGTTGAAATCAAATATATGTTCCTGTGTTGAAATCAAATATATATTCATGTGTTGAAATAAATATATATTCATGTGTTGAAATAAAATATATATTCATGTGTTGAAATCAAATATATATTCATGTGTTGAAATATATATTCATGTGTTGAAATCAAATATATATTCATGTGTTGAAATCAAATATATATTCATGTGTTGAAATAAATTATATATTCATGTGTTGAAATCAAATATATATTCATGTGTTGAAATAAAATATATATATTCATGTGTTGAAATAAAATAAATATTCATTTACAAATCGAATGATTTGTTTATGAACACCGATTTGACTGATATTGATTAGGACGATAAATTTTACACATCGCCCAACTGCACAAATAAAAATCTGTGTTTGTTGATTTGAAACCCCACATGGGTATTGGGATGATATTTGACGTACACTAATCTCGATTGTTTAGTTGTATGTCAATCGATAGGTTGACAGACTGGTAAGCATTAATTATTGATATTTAATGCTTATGCAGTTGTGTGGTGCACTCTGGATGATGGTTGGTGATTTACCGTTGCTATTGTATACATGTGTTGTAGAAATTCCATATAATTAACATTATATGGTAATTGATTGGGCCTCATTCCAATTTGAAAAATAAGGAATATTATAAAAATAAATTCATGTGTTGAATAGAAATAAATTCATGTGTTGAATAGAAAATAAATTCATGTGTTGAATAGAAAATAAATTCATGTGTTGAATAGAAAATAAATTCATGTGTTGAATAGAAATAAATTCATGTGTTGAATAGAAATAAATTCATGTGTTGAATAGAAATAAATATTCATGTGTTGAATAGAATAAATATTCATGTGTTGAATAGAATAAACATTCATGTGTTGAATAAAAGTCGTGTTGACTAGATTGACGCCTTTTTGATGTAAACGATATTTATATCAATTTTATTCATTTTTAAAATGAATATAGAAAAGAAAGTGATTTCAAAATATAACGTTTTGAAAATATTATCATTTGTATATCGATGATGTGGAATATTCAATTTTGATTCGAAATTGAATATGAAGTTGAAATCGTTTCGAAAACGAATTTAAAACGATTTATAAAGTACGTTTTGAAAGGAAATCGACGATATATATATATATATATATATATATATATTATATATATATATAATGGCCTGAATAGAATGCGCCGTGCCGCGGCAGTTCGGAGTATTTTTACCATTGACTTCGAATGGATATTACGGGAGATCCGACCGTCGGATTCTCCTAAAACCAGAACCGTTGGGTTCGTGTCGAAAAGAGATTTCTAAAGAATATTAGAAATTAGAAATCTAACAGTTGGATTTGGAATTATGTCAAAATCAAATTTAGAAAAGGTCGCTGTAAGTGCAGTTCGATGGCCGTTGATGGAAATCGACTGTACGGGCCTTGATAAAATTATTAAAAATAGTAATAATTTGTGTAAAATCATAAGAAATGATTTGTGAAGAATTGGGACGAAAAATTCCATATTTGAAAAGATAAAAATAGATTTTTATCGAAATGAACTAATTTTGAACTAGAATAATAATTTATTTATTTTTAAATAAATTAATTGGATTTGAAAGGGTTTTAAAAGTAACCAGAAGTTTCAATAATTGAATTGGAATGAAATGTGATTTTGGGTTTATAGTGAACCGTGTTTTAAATGACATTGGTTCTTTAACCCAGTTAAAGACAGGATATGATTTCCCAAGTTAAATAATCATTGATAGTGATTTTTAGGAAGATTAAAACCAAGTGGATTTTTAATGAAACTTTAATTAGATTGAAATGATCGAGAATGGAGTTTCACCAATTTTGCTCCAGGCGATAGTTAAATCTTTAATTAGATTTGAACGTGAAATGGTAATTGAATTTACCGATAACACCGTGGTGTTAGATATGAAGTATGATCAGTTTTACTTAATGGGATGAATAGGTTGGGATTGGGAAATAAAATAAATGATTACTTCAGTGTGGTTCGCTAATCCCGATTAGTTTAAATTGATATTTAAAAGAAGATTAAAGAATAAATTTAAAGAATTTATCTTTGATAAAATTAATGAGAACTTTTCCCAAAGTATAAGAATATTTGAATAAAAAAATATTCTGAATTGGAATGAGGCGTATGTGTGTTTATGTAACACTTGTTTATTATATACGCGAGTTATTCGGAAAGACCGGGTTTATCCCATTCTGAATAACTGATTCGACGGTGTGTCGAGGATGAAGACGGTGGTCGAAGACCGGAGGTCTTCACATCGTTTGGGTGATTACCGATGTTCTTGATTGGGCTGTATACCCAAGATGAGAGAATCAGTTGGTGATCGTCCAGACGTACTTGGAGATCGATGGATATGCGAGGTACAAGGTGCCTCCGGTTTCGTTCAGACCCAGAACGAACTTGTATGGACTGTGTGTCTAACATTGGATTTTGCTCTGTGTTGATTGGTCTCTATTACATATACATCTTCCTGTTGAAGGGGAATTCATTCCCTTACTTCACCCTTCTCTGAGACGTACGGGATCAGAGGTTGTATATCGATGGACATCAGTCGCGTGGTGTGAACTGCCTGTGTGGCATGCCTAAGTGGCAAATGATCAAGGATTTTGTTCAAAAGCAAAGTCTTGTGGTTGATGATCAAAGCACCGCCTGTGTGGCATAGCTTTGTGTAACGTGAATTCACGAGCCTCACGCCCCGGTTGTGAACCAGAAATAGGAGAGGACATCAGGGAGGGCATGCGTTTCCTTCTAGCTAGGGTGGTGTCAGTGACCTACCAGCCCTGACATTTATATTATTTTCACATGTGTGGTTGTTGCTGTTGCGAGGCGCTTCGGATATATCGGTGACTGTGTGGAGCCGATGGAATCATTTGGCTCATTTACGCCCCAAAGGGCGGGGAAACGTAGTGTTTAGGTATAACAATCCACATCGCTGGACCGGCCCTGACGATTCAAGGCTTGTCTGCGCGCTTGCCTGAGACTCGGGCTAGACAGTCTCGAATTCGGTAGAGGACGATCCCTTGCCTCGGTTCGCAGATGGAAATCCAACTTCCAATACGTGACTTTGCGGTTTTGATTGTATACCTATATATGGCGACATAGTGGTATGGGGCACTTATGCCGTCTATGATTGATACTAATGATTGAAATTGTTTTGACACTATACACTTATAGTAATAATAAAAGATGAAATTTCACGTATCAAGCATTCTTCGGCTATTATAAGGTAAAAACCCTATCCTTCGGCTTGCGTTGCATTGTGTGATGGGACCTGGGTCTTATAATAGCTTCATTTTTCTTTATTTAGCATTGCGTTGTTTGTTTTATGCACTGGTATTCTTGGGAGGAAACCCGTTCCGTGTTATATAGTGTGGTCCCTTGATTTACCTAACTTTAAAGTAAAGCTTTAAATAACTGTTTTAGTTCTCACACCAGTCACATGACTGACCTGGAGTTTATTGCTTTAACCTAAACTCTGGGTACCCCTATTTTCGACACAGGCAGCTAGTAGTTTTGGTTTTGCAGATTTATATTCACAGGAACCTGGTTTACAGCTGGAACGATATCCGGAAAGCTCTGTATCTGTATATCTCTTTCAGTTGTGTATTGTATTATTTTTCCGCTGCGATGTATTTAAATGTAATTTTAATCTCTGATATTTTCTATGTAACATTTATTCATACTCTGTATATTCTTGTATTCTGATGGAATTGTTGTAATATACAATGAAATGTTCTTCTGTCTATGTCCCGATGTGGCTTGTTCTCAATTCAATTCGGGCTTTCCTTACCGGGGAAGTTCAGGTCGTTTCATCGAGCTGCCCCCATAAACCCTAAGCCGCCACTTCGCCGGAAACCGCCCTGGCCCGCCGCCGCCGACAATGGCGCTTCTCCCCCGATGCTCCGACCATCTCAGCACATAGAAAAATACATATGGTTTCAAAACATATAAATACATATGGGTTTGAAAGTGAAAAAGAATAAATTTTTAAGAATAAAAATATGATTTTTATATTATAGAAAGAATAAAAATATGATTTTTATATTATAGAAAGAAAAAAATATGATTTTTATTTTATAGAAATAATAAAATATGATTTTTATATTATAGAGAGAATAAAAATAGGATTATTATTATCGTGAAGGGAGGTAAAAATAAGATCTTTATATATATAGTAGAAAAATAAAAATAGAGTTTTTATCTATATAGTAGCGTTATAAAAATTGAATTTTTATCTATATAGTAGCGTTATAAAAATAGAATTTTTATCTATATAGTAACAGTATAAAAATGTGATTTTTTACCCATATAGCGTAGTTATAAAAATGTGATTTTTATATACATAGCAACAATATAAAGATGCGATTTTTATATATGTAGTAGATACGGACAACGAAAGTGACAAAAGTCGAGCACGGCGAAGATTTTCTACATATGAAGAGTCGTGGTATTTGGTTTAGCTAATCGGTGATAACTCCTCACTTTTATTTCAATTTCTAGTTTGATATATATATTAGGATGTAGATGGTGCTTAGCAGCACCCGACACCCGTCGTCCACAGACCATGGATGACTTGGTTGTTTGATTGATGTGTTGTGAAAATTGATTGTGTGATGTAGATTGAATAAATATTTTATAGCTAAAAAAATAATTTTTAATGTGTATATAAAATAAATATTTATAAACAAATCAGACGATTTGTTTATGTACACACATTTGACTGATATGGATTGGGACGATAAATTTTACACATCGCCCAACTACACAAATAAAACCAACTACACAAATAAAACCTGTGTTTGATTGTTTGAAACCCCACACGGGTATTGGGATGATACTGGACATACATTAATCCCGATATTTAGTTGTATGTCGATTGATTGATTGACAGGCTGTTATAAGCGTTGAATATGTGTATTTAATGCTTATGCAGTTGTGTGGTGCATTCTGGACGATGGTTGATTATTTATCGTTGCTATTATATACATGTGTTGTATGGAATCCATATAATTAACATTATATAGTAATTGATTGGGCCTCATTCCAATTTGGAAAATAAAGAATATTATAAAATGAAAATTCATGTGTTGAATAGAATGAAAATTCATGTGTTGAATAGAAAAAAAATTCATGTGTTGAATAGAATAAAAATTCGTGTGTTGAATAAAATATATATTCATGTGTTGAATACAAGAAAACTCATGTGTTGAGAATATTCATGTGTTGAAACGATTCATGTGTTGAACGAAATATTTATACAATAAAATTCACATTTTTATTGTAAGTAAGAATTAATAAATATTCAGCTATTGAATAAAGTATATATTCATGTGTTGAAGAAAATATTCATTTGTTGAATAGAATAACGAAGTTATTGAAATATATAAAGCCGTGTTGGTTAGATTGATGCCATTTTGACGTGAATGATATTTATATCGATTTTATTCATTTTTATAATGAATATCGAAAAGGAATTGATTTCAAAATATAACATTTTGAAAATATTATCATTTATATATCAACGATATGGAATATTCAGTTTTGATTAGATATTGAATACGAAGTTGAAATCGTTTTGAAAACGAATTTAAAACGATTTATAAAATACGTTTTGAGAGGAAATCAATGAAATATATATATTATATATATAATGGCCTGAATAAAACGCGTCGCGCTGCGGCAGTTCGCGAATTTCGACCATTGACTTCGAATGGATATTACAGGAGATCCGACCGTCGGATTCTCCTAAAACCGGAACTGTTGGGTTCGTATCGAAAAGAGATTTCCAACGAATATTAGACATTTGAAATCTAACGGTTGGATTTGGAATTATGTCCAAATCAAATTTGGAAAAGGTCGTTGTAAGTGCAGTTCGATGGCCGTTGATGGAAATCGACTGTACGGGCCTTGATAAAATTATTAAAAATATCAATAACTAGTGTAAAATCATAAGAAATGATTTGGAAAGAATTAGGATGAAAAATCCATATTTGAAAAGATAAAAATAAATTTTTATCGAAATGAACTAGTTTTGAACTAGAATTATTATCCATTCATTTTTGAAATAAATAAATTGGATTTGAAAGGGGTTTTAAAAGTATCCAGAATTTCCAATAATTGAATAGGAATGGATTTGAATCGAAATTGTCTTTGGAGTATTTCGATGTTGGATTTCGTGATTATACAGATATTGTTATGGAAATTTGAAAGATATATTTGTATCGTTATTTCCAATACGATATTTGTTGGTCGTAGAATTTGATATTGAATATAAGCCGATATATTTTCTATTCAGAGCCTTGTATTTAATATCAAATGGGATTTGGGTTTGTCGTGAATGGTGTCTTCATTAACACTGTTCTTAAACCCAGTTGAGAAAAAGATTAAATCTCTTTATTTAGATTTAATGAAGTATACCAATTAAATGGTATTTAATTGGAATTGAATTTGAATTGATTTTTGGGTTTATCGTGAATGGTGTTTTAAATAACACTTGTTCTTTAAACCGATAATTAATGGAATGTGATTTGGGTTGTCGTGAATGGTATCTTTAATAATACCGTTCTTAGACCCAACGGAGTTAAGAAAATCAGAAACCAGCTGGAGATTAGTTAAGTTGAATGGTTTCCTGGGTATTGATCTAATGTTGGTTTCGGCCTTCGGGGTTAACACTTAGGGAATTATTCACTTGCTAATTTACGGTTAAAGGCTGATGGAATAAAATGTGATTTTTGGTTTATTGTGAACCGTGTTTAAATGACATTGGTTCTTTAACCCAGTTAAAGGCAGGATATGATTTCCCAAGTTAAACAATCATTAATATTGATTTTTGGGAAGATTAAAACCAAGTGGAGTTTTAAAGAATCTTTAATTAGATTGAAATGATCGAGAATGGAGTATCACCAGTTTTGCTCCAGGAGATAGTTAAATCTTTAATTAGATTTGAATGTGAAATGGTAATTGAATTTACCGATAACACCATGGTGTTAGATATGAAGTATTACTAGTTTTACTTTATGGGATGAATAAGTTGGTATTGGGAAATTTAATAAATGATTACTTCGGTAAGGTTCGTTAATCCCGACTAGTTTGGATAAACCATAATTTGGTTTGAATTGATATTCAAAAGAAGATTAAAGAATAAATTTAAAGAATTTATCTTTGATAAAATTAATGGGAACCTTTCCTTAAAGATGTGAATATTTGAATAAAAGAATATTCTGAATTGGAATGAGGCGTATGTTGTGTTTGTGTAGCACTTGTTTATAATATACGCTGGTTATTCGGAAAGACCGGGTTTATCCCATTCTGAATAACTGATACGTTGATAAGTCGAAGATAAAGACGGTGGTTGAAGACCGGAGGTCTTCACATCGTTTGGATGATTCCCGGTGATCTTGATTGGGCCATACACCCAAGAGGAGGGAATGAGTTGGTGATCGTCTAGACGTACTTGGAGATCGATGGATATGCGAGGTACAAGGTGCCTCCGGTTTCGTTCAGACCCAGAACGGACTTGTAAATGGACTGTGTGTCTGACATTGGATATCATTCTGTGTGATTGATGGATATCGGTTGCATGGAGTGGTTTGCCTGTGTGGCATGCTAAGATGCAAATGATCAAGGCTTCTGTTGAAAAGCACAGTCTTGTGGTTGATGATCAAAGCACCGCCTGTGTGGCACAGCTTTGTGTAGCATTAATTCGTGAGCCTCACACCCCGGTTGTGAACCAGAAACGGGAAAGGACATCAGGGAGGGCATGCGTTTCCTTCTAGCTAGAAGTGGCGTCAGTGGTTTTACACGCCCTGATGAGTTTTACTTATGTGGTTGTTGGATTGCGAGGCGCCTCGGATATATCAGTCGATCCGGGACCGATGGAGTCATTGGACTCATTGACACCCCATAGGGTGGGGAAACGCAGTGTTCAGGCATTTTAATCCACATCGGTGGACTGGCCCTGACGATCCAAGGGACGATGCGTTCTATTCCTGAGGGGCGGGCTAGAGCGTCACGAAGCGGTAAGGACGATCCCTTGCCTTGGTTCACAGATGGAAATTCAACTCCCAATACGTGATATTTGCGATTTTGATTGTAGAGCCTAGAATTGGCGACAGGATATATGGTACCCATGTCGTCTATGATTAATACTTATGATTGAAATTGTTTTGACACTATACACTTATAGTAATAATAAAACATGAAATTTAGCGTATCAAGCATTCTTTGGCTATTATAAGGTTAAACCCTATCCTCCGGCTTGTGTTGCATTGTGTGATGGAACCTGGGTCTTATAATAGCTTCATTGTTCTTTATTTAGCATTGAGCTATTGTTTTATGCACTGGTATTCTTGGGAGGAAACCCGTCCCGTGTTATACGGCGTGGTCGCTTGATTTACCTAACTTTAAAATAAAGATTATTAACTATTTTAGTTCTCACACCAGTCACATGACTGACCTGGAGTTTATTATTTTAACCTAAACTCTGGGTGCCCTTATTTTCGACACGGGCAGCTAGTAGTTTTGGTTTTGCAGATTTATATTCACAGGATCCTGATTTACAGCTGAAGCGGTATTCGGAAAGCTCTGTATCCGTGTATCTGTTTTCAGTTGTGTATTGTATTATTTTTCCACTGCTATGTAATGTATTGTAATCTCTAATATTTTGTGATGTATATTATTTATTCATACTCTGTATATTCTTGTATTCTGATGTAGTTGTTGTAATAAACAATGAAATGTTCTTCTGTTTGTGTTCTGATTCGTCTTGTCCTCAGTACAATTCGCGATTTCCCGTAAGGGCGATTTCAGGTCGTTATAGCTTGGTATCAGAGCTTTGGTTTACAGAGCTCGAGAACAAGACATATTAGAACTGAACGAAAGAATTCATTAGATATTGGATTAGTAATATCCAATGAGAATGACTCATTAGAGATGGGATCAGTAGTATCCTAGAACGAGTGTAAAGAGTGATGTTTTTAAAATAAAATTGAAAACCAGTTTTGTTTTGAAAATTTAAACTTTATTATTCGTATTTGAATATTTATTTTAAATTGATTTAGACAATTGAGTATATAGGGATTTTAATATACGTCTGATCCATGTGTATACGAAGTCTTAATATACTGGATAGATATAGAATCACTCTCTAGTCGCCCGAAGATGGTTCTGATGATAGCTATAGCGATCGCATCATCAGTATTCATGTTCGAATTTCGAAGGTTGGACGTCTATATATTTCCTACTGACTGGTGTGAGAACCAAAACTAGGTAGGGCTTATTGTTGTGAATTGGCATCAAAAACATGATTTTCTGTATATGTATCAAAATTATGTGTTTGAAATGATAATCAACAAATTGATTGTTGATTGTGTTGGTTGATTAATTAAATGTTGAACCTTTAGCCAAATTGAACCAAATAGTGGATTGTATTGAAAATTTATCGCATTTGCATGCATGTACATGTACTTACATTGAACAGGTCATAGCAAGGAGGCTAGAGAAGAGGAATAAAATTGTTTGCCCGACAAATAGGTACATGTTTAATGCATTTCTTGGGTTTTTGATGATTTTATGAGCCGATTGGCTAGCCGCTTGGCTGTTTCTTTTTCCTTTTGGATTGGTGAGGGCTATGGGAGGCTATTTGAAATATCCCGAAGCTCCCGGTGCAGGGGAGGTTAAGGCGAAATTTTTCGAAAATTTAGGGTGTTAGCCGAATATTTGAAAAATTGGAAAAGTTCTTAGAAACTGAAAAGTTGAAGAACTTAAGCCGTAATGAAAATAATGAAAGTTGAGTTGGTTTACAAAACAACTTTCACCTTCGTTCCTTTTTGAGGATGAAAAGTTTTAAGTGGAGGAGATTGTAATAACCTGGAAATCCGAGCCAATTTAAAAAAAATTGGCAATTTTAGTGAATTTTGAATATTTAAAATGATTTATTTTAAATAATAACGACGATAAATTTATTTTGAATAGAATTAGAACGTATATATTTATATAGATCATCGTTAGAATATAAATATTTTATTTTAACTATAAAAAGAATTGAAAATGGCGCGGTAGTTTGAAATTTCGATTTCAAAGTTCAAATGAATGTACGGGATTCAAAATAAACTAGATTTTAGAGAAACTAAAAATATTAGAATCTAATTGATAATATCTTTCCAACGAATCCGGAAAATTGAAATTTCATAGCGGGGATAAAAAGTTATGCCCATTGAAAATTCAGAATAGTCGCTATGGAATTCTGGCCCTTAAAAATGGAAATTTTGCAAACGACCTCTGTTTTCGACGAAACCACTTTTGTTGGATCCGTTATGTCTAGTTATTGCTAGATTCCAAAATTCATTATTTTCTGAGTCAATATGTGAGCATGGCGAAAGAAAACGCGTTTTGATAGTTTCAATCTATTTCAATCGACTGAAAAATTTCCATTTTTCAAACGGTCTTCAAATTCAACGAAATTGATCTTGTTAGAACCGTATCGTCAATATAAAGTTAGAAAAATTTTTCGGGAATTTTTAGAGTCTGTATGTGGCCCCGATAAATTGAAATGTACGTTTAAAATTAAATATAATGATTTAAATTTTAATCTAAGGGAAAACTGATTGAAACGATGGAATTTGCTTGCGAAACACATCTCATTGTGTTCGGAATGAGGGTAATTTGCTAGGGGCGACAGTCGGTGAGTTCAGTTTAGAGTCTGGATGAAAAGGTTACTTTATGGAATTAAAGAAATAAATAAATAATATATTTATATATATATATATATATATATATCTCACCCCCTTTTCCCCTAATCAGTCAATGCCGAAACGAAACGAAAAAAAAGAGAAAAAAAACCTTATCACGATGAACCTTAGACCGCCGCTACCCCCACCCTCGTCGTCGCGCTCCTCCACGCCGCCCCACCGAAGTCCGACCACCACCGCTCCAGGCCTCCGCCCCTCGTTCCCCTTCTCCGTTCGAGCCTAGCCCCCCCAAATCGAGCTGCCCCCATAAACCCTAAGCCGCCACTTCGCCGGAAACCGCCCTGGCCCGCCGCAGCTACTTCGCCGGAAACCGCCCTGGCCCACCGCCGCCGACAATGGCACTTCTCCCCCGACGCTCCGACCATCTCAGCGCGCCCTAAACCCCCCTCCTCCTCCGAGAAACTGTAAGTTCTTATTTATTCATTTCTTTTATTTCTTTTTATTTTATTTTATTATGAAATCAGTTTTATCCTTTATAATATAGCAAAATACATATGGTTTCAAAACATATAAATACATATGGGTTTGAAAGTGAAAAAGAACAGATTTTTAAGAATAAAAATATGATTTTTATATTGTAGAAAGAATAAAAATATGATTTTTATATTATAGAAAGAAAAAAATATGATTTTTATATTATAGAAAGAATAAAAATATGATTTTTATATTATAGAGAGAATAAAAATAGGATTTTTATTATCGTGAAGGGAGGTAAAAATATGATCTTTATATATATAGTAGCAAAATAAAAATAGAATTTTTATCTATATAGTAGCGTTATAAAAATTGAATTTATATCGACATAGCAGCGTTATAAAAATAGAATTTTTATCTATATAGTAACAGTATAAAAATGTGATTTTTTATCCATATAACATAGTTATAAAAATGTGATTTTTATATACATAGCAATAATATAAAGATGCGATTTTTATATATGTAGTAGATACAGACTACGAAAGTGACAAAAGGCGAGCACTGCGAAGATTTTCTACATATGAAGAGTCGCGGTGTTTGGTTTAGCTAATCGGCGAGAACTCCTTACTTTTTTTTTAATTTCTAGTTTGATATATATACTAGGATGCAGACGGTGCTTAGCAGCACCCGACACCTGTCGTCCACAGACCATGGATGACTTGGTTGTTTGATTGATGTGTTGTGAAAATTGATTGTGTGATGTGGATTGAATAAATAATTTATAGTTAAAAATATAATTTTTAATGTGTATATAAAATAAATATTTATAAACAAATCAGACGATTTATTTATGTACACACATTTGACTGATATGGATTGGGACGATAAATTTTACACATCGCCCAACTACACAAATAAAACATGTGTTTGATTGTTTGAAACCCCACACGGGTATTGGGATGATATTGGGCATACACTAATCCCGATATTTAGTTGCATGTCGATCGATTGATTGACAGGCTGTTATAAGTGTTGAATATGTATATTTAATGTTTATGCAGTTGTGTGGTGCACTCTGGACGATGGTTGATTGTTTATCGTTTCTATTATATACATGTGTTGTATGGAATCCATATAATTAACATTATATCGTAATTGATTGGGCCTCATTCCAATTTGGAAAATAAAGAATAATATAAAATGAAAATTCATGTGTTGAATAGAATGAAAATTCATGTGTTGAATAGAATAAAAATTCATGTGTTGAATAGAATAAAAATTCATGGGTTGAATAAAATATATATTCATGTGTTGAATACAAGAAAACTCATGTGTTGAGAATATTCATGTGTTGAAACGATTCATGTGTTGAACGAAATATTTATACAATAAAATTCACATTTTTATTGTAAGTAAGAATTAATAAATATTCAGGTGTTGAATAAAGTACATATTCATGTGTTGAAGAAAATATTCATTTGTTGAATAGAATAACGAAGTTATTGAAATGTATAAAGCCGTGTTGGTTAGATTGATGCCATTTTGACGTGAACGATGTTTATATCGATTTTATTCATTTTTATAATGAATATCGAAAAGGAATTGATTTCAAAATATAACGTTTTGAAAATATTATCATTTATATATCAACGATATGGAATATTCAGTTTTGATTAGAAATTGAATACGAAGTTGAAATCGTTTTGAAAACGAATTTAAAATGATTTATAAAGTACGTTTTGAGAGGAAATCGATGAGATATATAATATATATATTATATATATAATGGCCTGAATAGAACGCGTCGCGCTGCGGTAGTTCGCGAATTTCGACCATTGACTTCAAATGGATATTACAGGAGATCTGACCGTCGGATTCTCCTAAAACTGGAACCGTTGGGTTCGTATCGAAAAGAGCTTTCCAACGAATATTAGAGATTTGAAATCTAACGGTTGGATTTGGAATTATGTACAAATCAAATTTGGAGAAGGTCGTTGTAAGTGCAGTTCGATGGCCGTTGATGGAAATCGACTGTACGGGCCTTGATAAAATTATTAAAAAAATCAATAACTAGTGTAAAATCATAATAAATGATTTGGAAAGAATAGGGATGAAAAATTCCATATTTGAAAAGATAAAAACAGATTTTTATCGAAATGAACTAGTTTTGAACTAGAATTATAATCCATTCTTTTTTGAAATAAATAAATTGGATTTGAATGGAATTTTAAAAGTAACCAGAATTTCCAATAATTGAATAGGAATGGATTTGAATCGAAATTGTCTTTGGAGTATTTCGATGTTGGATTTCGTGATTATACAATATTGTTATGGAAATTTGAAAGATATATTTGTATCGTTATTTCCAATACGATATTTGTTGGTCGTAGAATTTGATATTGAATATAAGCCGATATATTTTCTATTCAGAGCCTTGTATTTAATATCAAATGGGATTTGGGTTTTTCGTGAATGGTGTCTTCATTAACACTGTTCTTAAACCCAGTCGAGAAAAAGATTAAATCTTTTTATTTAGATTTAATGAAGTATACCAATTAAATGGTATTTAATTGGAATTGAATTTGAATTGATTTTTGGGTTTATCGTGAACGGTGTTTTAAATAACACTTGTTCTTTAACCCGATAATTAATGGAATGTGGTTTGGGTTGTCGTGAATGGTATCTTTAATAATACCGTTCTTAGACCCAACGGAGTTAAAAAAATCAGAAACTAGCTGGAGATTAGTTAAGTTGAATGGTTTCCTGGGTATTGATCTGATGTTGGTTTCGGCCTTCGGGGTTAACACTTAGGGAATTATTCACTTGCTAATTTACGGTTAAAGGCTGATGGAATAGAATGTGATTTTGGGTTCATTGTGAACCGTGTTTAAATGACATTGGTTCTTTAACCCAGTTAAAGGCAGGATATGATTCTAGACGTACTTGGAGGGAATAAGTTGGTGATCGTCTAGACGTACTTGGAGATCGATGGATATGCGAGGTACAAGGTGCCTCCGGTTTCGTTCAGACCCAGAACGGACTTGTAAATGGACTGTGTGTCTGACATTGGATATCATTCTGTGTGATTGATGGACATCGGTTGCATGGAGTGGTTTGCCTGTGTGGCATGCTAAGATGCAAATGATCAAGGCTTCTATTGAAAAGCACAGTCTTGTGGTTGATGATCAAAGCACCGCCTGTGTGGCACAGCTTTGTGTAGCGTTAATTCGTGAGCCTCACACCCCGGTTGTGAACCGGAAACGGGAAAGGACATCAGGGAGGGCATGCATTTCCTTCTAGCTAGAAGTGGCGTCAGTGGTTTTACACGCCCTGATGAGGTTTACTTATGTGGTTGTTGGATTGCGAGGCGCCTCGGATATATCAGTCGATCCGGGACCGATGGAGTCATTGGACTCATTGACACCCCATAGGGTGGGGAAACGCAGTGTTCAGGCATTTTAATCTACATCGGTGGACTGGCCCTGACGATCCAAGGGACGATGCGTTTTGTTCCTGAGGGGCGGGCCAGAGCGTCACGAAGCGGTAAGGACGATCCCTTGCCTTGGTTCACAGATGGAAATTCAACTCCCAATACGTGATATTTGCGATTTTGATTGTAGAGCCTAGAATTGGCGACAGGATATATGGTACCCATGTCTTCTATGATTAATACTTATGATTGAAATTGTTTTGACACTATACACTTATAGTAATAATAAAACATGAAATTTAGCGTATCAAGCATTCTTTGGCTATTATAAGGTTAAACCCTATCCTCCGGCTTGTGTTGCATTGTGTGATGGAACCTGGGTCTTATAATAGCTTCATTGTTCTTTATTTAGCATTGAGCTATTGTTTTATGCACTGGTATTCTTGGGAGGAAACCCGTCCCATGTTATACGGCGTGGTCCCTTGATTTACCTAACTTTAAAATAAAGATTAATAACTATTTTAGTTCTCACACCAGTCACATGACTGACCTGGAGTTTATTGTTTTAACCTAAACTCTGGGTGCCCTTATTTTCGACATGGGCAGCTAGTAGTTTTGGTTTTGCAGATTTATATTCACAGGATCCTGATTTACAGCTGAAGCGGTATTCGGAAAGCTCTGTATCCGTGTATCTGTTTTCAGTTGTGTATTGTATTATTTTTCCATTGCTATGTAATGTATTGTAATCTCTAATATTTTGTGATGTATATTATTTATTCATACTCTGTATATTCTTGTATTCTGATGTAATTGTTGTAATAAACAATGAAATGATCTTCTGTTTGTGTTCTGATTCGTCTTGTCGTCAGTACAATTCGCGATTTCCCGTAAGGGGGATTTCAGGTCATTATAGCTTGGTATCAGAGCTTTGGTTTACAGAGCTCGAGAACAAGACATATTAGAACCGAACGAAAGAATTCATCAGATATTGGATTAGTAATATCCAATGAGAATGACTCGTTAGAGATGGGATCAGTAGTATCCTAGAACGAGTGTAAAGAGTGATGTTTTTAAAATAAAATTGAAAACCAGTTTTGTTTTGAAAATTTAAACTTTATTATTCGTATTTGAATATTTATTTTAAATTGATTTAGACAATCGAGTATATAGAGATTTTAATATACGTCTGATCCACGTGTATACGAAGTCTTAATATACTGGATAGATATAGAATCACACTCTAGTCGCCCGAAGATGGTTCTGATGATCGCTATAGCGATCGCATCATCAGTATTCATGTTCGAGTTTCGAAGGTTGGACGTCTATATATTTCCTACTGACTGATGTGAGAACCAAAACTAGGTAGGGCTTATTGTTGTGAATTGGCATCAAAAACATGATTTTCTATATATGTATCAAAATTACGTGTTTGAAATGACAATCAACAAATTGATTGTTGATTGTGTTGGTTGATTAATTAAATGTTGAACCTTTAGCCAAATTGAACCAAATAGTGGATTGTATTGAAAATTTATCGCATTTGCATGCATGTACATTTACTTACATTGAACAGGTCATAGCAAGGAGGCTAGAGAAGAGGAATAAAATTGTTTGCCCGACAAATAGGTACATGTTTATTGTATTTCTTGGGTTTTTGATGATTTTATGAGCCGATTGGCGTTTTCTTTTTGGATTGGTGAGGGCCATGGGAGGCTATTTGAAATATCCCGAAGCTCTCGGTGCAGGGGAGGTTATGGCGAATTTTTTCGAAAATTTAGGGTGTTAGCAAAATTTTTGAAAAATTGGAAAAGTTCTTAGAAATTGAAAAGTTGAAGAACTTAAGCCGTAATGAAAATAATGAAAGTTGAGTTGGTTTACAAAACAACTTTCACCTTCGTTCCTTTTCGAGGACGAAAAGTTTTCAGTGGGGGAGATTGTAATAACCCGGAAATCCGAGCCAATTTAAAATTTTTATTTTGGCAATTTTATTGAATTTTGAATATTTAAAATGATTTATTTTAAATAATAACGACGATAAATTTATTTTTAATAGAATTAGAACGTATATATTTATATAGATTATCTAGAATATAAATATTTTATTTAAACTATAAAAAGAATTGAAAATGGCGCGGTAGTTTGAAATTTCGATTTCAATGTTCAAATGAATGTACAGGATTCAAAATAAACCATATTTTAGATAAACTAAAAATATTAGAATCTAATTGATAATATCTTTCCAACGAATCCAGAAAATTGAAATTTCATAGTGGGGATAAAAAGTTATGCCCAGTTGAAAATTCAGAATAGTCGCTATGGAATTCTGGCCCTTAAAAATGGAAATTTTGCAAACGACATCTGTTTTCGACGAAACCACTTTTGTTGAATCCGTGATGTCTAGTTATTGCTAGATTTCAAAATTCATTATTTTCTGAGTCAATATGTGAGTGTGGCAAAAGAAAACGCGTTTTGACAGTTTCAATCAATTTCGATCGACTGAAAAATGGCCATTTTTCAAACGGTCTTCAAATTCGACGAAATTTGTCTTGTTAGAACCGTATCATCAATATGAAGTTAGAAAATATTTTTCGGGAATTTTTAGAGTCTGTATGTGGCCCCGATAAATTGAAATGTACTTTTAAAATTAAATATAATGATTTAAATGTTAATCTAAGGGAAAACTGATCGAAACGATGGAATTTGCTTGCGAAACACATCCCATTGTGTTCGGAATGGGGGTAATTTGCTAGGGGCGACAGTCGGTGAGTTCGATTTAGAGTCCGAATGAAAAAGTTACTTTATGGAATTAAATAAATAATATATATATATATATATATATCTCACCCCCTTTTCCCCTAATCAGTCAATGCCGAAACGAAACGAAAAAAAAAGAGAAAAAAAAAACCTTATCACGATGAACCTTAGACCGCCGCTACCCCCACCCTCGTCGCCGCGCTCCTCCACGCCGCCCCACCGAAGTCCGACCACCACCGCTCCAGGTCTCCGCCCCTCGTTCCCCTTCTCCGTTCGAGCCTAGCCCCCCCCCCCCCCCCCAAATCGAGCTGCCCCCATAAACCCTAAGCCGCCACTTCGCCGGAAACCGCCTTGGCCCACCGCTGCCGACAATGGCACTTCTCCCCCGACGCTCCGACCATCTCAGCGCGCCCTAAACCCCCCTCCTCCTCCGAGACACTATAAGTTCTTATTTATTCATTTCTTTTATTTCTTTTTATTTTATTATGAAATCAGTTTTATCCTTTATAATATAGCAAAATACATATGGTTTCAAAACATATAAATGCATATGGGTTTGAAAGTGAAAAAGAACAGATTTTTAAGAATAAAAATATGATTTTTATATTATAGAAAGAAAAAAATATGATTTTTATATTATAGAAAGAATAAAAATATGATTTTTATATTATAGAGAGAATAAAAATAGGATTTTTATTATCGTGAAGGGAGGTAAAAATATGATCTTTATATATATATATATATATATATATATATATATATATAGTAGCAAAATAAAAAAAGAATTTTTATCTATATAGTAGCGTTATAAAAATTTAATTTTTATCTATATAGTAGCGTTATAAAAATAGAATTTTTATCTATATAGTAACAGTATAAAAATGTGATTTTTTATCCATATAGCATAGTTATAAAAATATGACTTTATATACATAGCAACAATATAAAGATGCGATTTTTATATATGTAGTAGATACGGACAACGAAAGTGACAAAAGGCGAGCACGGCGAAGATTTTCTACATATGAAGAGTCGCTGTATTTGGTTTAGCTAATCAGCGAGAACTCCTCACTTTTATTTTAATTTCTAGTTTGATATATATACTAGGATGTAGACGGTGCTTAGCAGCACCTGACACCTGTCGTCCACAGACCATGGATGACATGGTTGTTTGATTGATGTGTTGTGAAAATTGATTGTGTGATGTGGATTGAATAAATATTTTATAGTTAAAAATATAATTTTTAATGTGTATATAAAATAAATATTTATAAACAAATCAGACGATTTATTTATGTACACACATTTGACTGATATGGATTGGGACGATAAATTTTACACATCGCCCAACTACACAAATAAAACCTATGTTTGATTGTTTGAAATCCCACACGGGTATTGGGATGATATTGGACATACACTAATCTTGATATTTAGTTGTATGTCGATCGATTGATTGACAGGCTGTTACAAGCGTTGAATATGTGTATTTAATGCTTATGCAGTTGTGTGGTGCACTCTGGACGATGGTTGATTGTTTATCATTGCTATTATATACATGTGTTGTATGAAATCCATATAATTAACATTATATGGTAATTGATTGGGCCTCATTCCAATTTGGAAAATAAAGAATATTATAAAATGAAAACTCATGTGTTGAATAGAATGAAAATTCATGTGTTGAATAGAATAAAAATTCATGTGTTAAATAGAATAAAAATTCATGGGTTGAATAAAATATATATTCATGTGTTGAATAAAAGAAAACTCATGTGTTGAGAATATTCATGTGTTGAAACGATTCATGTGTTGAACGAAATATTTATACAATAAAATTCACATTTTTATTGTAAGTAAGAATTAATAAATATTCAGGTGTTGAATAAAGTATATATTCATGTGTTGAAGAAAATATTCATTTGTTGAATAGAATAACGAAGTTATTGAAATATATAAAGCCGTGTTGGTTAGAATGACGCCATTTTGACGTGAACGATATTTATATCGATTTTATTCATTTTTATAATGAATATCGAAAAGGAATTGATTTCAAAATATAACGTTTTGAAAATATTATCATTTATATATCAACGATATGGAATATTCAATTTTGATTAGAAATTGAATACGAAGTTGAAATCGTTTTGAAAACGAATTTAAAACGATTTATAAAATACGTTTTGAGAGGAAATCGATGAAATATATAATATTATATATATGTATATGTATATATATATATATATATATATAATGGCCCGAATAGAACGCGCCGTGCTGCGGCAGTTCGCGAATTTTGACCATTGACTTCGAATGGATATTACAGGAGATCCGACCGTCGGATTCTCCTAAAACCGGAACCGTTGGGTTCGTATCGAAAAGAGATTTCCAATGAATATTAGACATTTGAAATCTAACGGTTGAATTTGGAATTACGTCCAAATCAAATTTGGAAAAGGTCGTTGTAAGTGCAGTTCGATGGCCGTTGATGGAAATCGACTGTACGGGCCTTGATAAAATTATTAAAAATATCAATAACTAGTGTAAAATCATAAGAAATGATTTGGAAAGAATTGGGATGAAAAATTCCATATTTGAAAAGATAAAAATAGATTTTTATCGAAATGAACTAGTTTTGAACTAGAATTATAATCCATTCATTTTTGAAATAAATAAATTGTATTTGAAAGGGGTTTTAAAAGTAACCAGAATTTCCAATAATTGAATAGGAATGGATTTGAATCAAAATTGTCTTTGGAGTATTTCGATGTTGGATTTCGTGATTATACAGATATTGTTATGGAAATTTGAAAGATATATTTATATCGTTATTTCCAATACGATATTTGTTAGTCGTAGAATTTGATATTGAATATAAGCCGATATATTTTCTATTCAGAGCCTTGTATTTAATATCAAATGCGATTTGGGTTCGTCGTGAATGGTGTCTTCATTAACACTGTTCTTAAACCCAGTTGAGAAAAAGATTAAATCTTTTTATTTAGATTTAATGAAGTATACCAATTAAATGGTATTTAATTGGAATTGAATTTGAATTGATTTTTGGGTTTATCGTGAATGGTGTTTTAAATAACACTTGTTCTTTAACCCAATAATTAATGGAATGTGATTTGGGTTGTCGTGAATGGTATCTTTAATAATACCGTTCTTAGACCCCAACGGAGTTAAGAAAATCAGAAACTAGCTGGAGATTAGTTAAGTTGAATGGTTTCCTGGGTATTAATCTGATGCTGGTTTCGGCCTTAGGGGTTAACTCTTAGGGAATTATTCACTTGCTGATTTATGGTTAAAGGCTGATGGAATAGAATGTGATTTTGGGTTTATTGTGAACCGTGTTTAATTGACATTGGTTCTTTAACCCAGTTAAAGGCAGGATATGATTTCCCAAGTTAAACAATCATTAATACTGATTTTTGGGAAGATTAAAACCAAGTGGAGTTTTAAAGAATCTTTAATTAGATTGAAATGATCGAGAATGGAGTATCACCGGTTTTGCTCCAGGAGATAGTTAAATCTTTAATTAGATTTGAATGTGAAATGGTAATTGAATTTACCGATAACACATGGTGTTAGGTATGAAGTATTACTTGTTTTACTTCATGGGATGAATAAGTTGGGTTGGGAAATTTAATAAATGATTACTTTGGTAAGGTTCGTTAATCCCGACTAGTTTGGATAAACCATAATTTGGTTTGAATTGATATTCAAAAGAAGATTAAAGAATAAATTTAAAGAATTTATCTTTGATAAAATTAATGGGAACCTTTCCTTAAAGATGTGAATATTTGAATAAAAGAATATTCTGAGTTGGAATGAGGCGTATGTTGTGTTTGTGTAGCACTTGTTTATAATATACGCTGGTTATTCGGAAAGACCGGGTTTATCCCATTCTAAATAACTGATACGACGATAAGTCGAAGATGAAGACGATGGTTGAAGACCGGAGGTCTTCACATCGTTTGGATGATTCCCGATGATCTTGATTGGGCCGTACGCCCAAGAGGAGGGAATGAGTTGGTGATCATCTAGACGTACTTGGAGATCGATGGATATGCGAGGTACAAGGTGCCTCCGGTTTTGTTCACACCCAGAACGGACTTGTAAATGGACTGTGTGTCTGACATTGGATATCATTCTGTGTGATTGATGGATATCGGTTGCATGGAGTGGTTTGCCTGTGTGGCATGATAAGATGCAAATGATCAAGGCTTCTGTTGAAAAGCACAGTCTTGTGGTTGATGATCAAAGCACCGCCTGTGTGGCACAACTTTGTGTAGCATTAATTCGCGAGCCTCACACCCCGGTTATGAACCAGAAATGGGAAAGGACATCAGGGAAGGCATGCGTTTCCTTCTAGCTAGAAGTGGCGTTAGTGGTTTTACACCCCCCTGACGAGTTTGACTTTTGTGGTTGTTGGATTGTGAGGCGCCTCGGATATATCGGTCGATCCGGGACCGATGGAGTCATTGGACTCATTGACACCCCATAGGGTGGGGAAACGCAGTGTTCAGGCATTTTAATCCACATCGGTAGACTGGCCATGACGATCCAAGGGACGATGCGTTCTGTTCCTGAGGGGCGGGCTAGAGCGTCTCAAAGCGGTAAGGACGATCCCTTGCCTTGGTTCACAGATGGAAATCCAACTCCCAATACGTGACATTTGCGGTTTTGATTGTAGAGCCTAGTATTTGCGACATGATATATGGTACCCATGCTGTCTATGATTAATACTTATGATTGAAATTGTTTTGACACTGTACACTTATAGTAATAATAAAACATGAAATTTAGCGTATCAAACATTCTTTGTCTATTATAAAGTAAAACCCTATCCTCCGGCTTGTGTTGCATTGTGTGATGGGACATGGGTCTTATAATAGCTTCATTGTTCTTTATTTAGCATTGCGTTGTTGTTTTATGCACTGGTATTCTTGGGAGGAAACCCGTTCCGTGTTATACGGTGTGGTCCCTTGATTTACCTAACTTTAAAATAAAGATTAATAACTGTTTTAGTTCTCACACCAGTCACATGACTGACCTGGAGTTTATTCTTTTAACCTAAACTCTGGGTGCCCTTATTTTCGACACGGGCAGCTAGTAGTTTTGGTTTTGCAGATTTATATTCACAGGATCCTGATTTACAACTGAAGCGGTATTCGGAAAGCTCTGTACCCGTGTATCTATTTTCCGTTGTGTATTGTATTATTTTTCTGCTGCTATGTAATGTATTGTAATCTCTGATATTTTGTGATGTATATTATTTATTCATACTCTGTATATTCTTGTATTCTGATGTAATTGTTGTAATAAACAATGAAATGTTCTTCTGTTTGTGTTCTGATTCGTCTTGTCCTTAGTACAATCCGCGATTTCCCGTAAGGGGGATTTCGGGTCGTTATACGTGAGATAGAGGGGGGCAGTGGAGGATCTAGGGGAGGAGCACAGTGGCGGAGGTGGATAATGGACGGTGGAATAGGCAATGGTGAAGGAGGAAGAAGGGTGGTTAGGCTAGAGGTTAGGTTTAGGAGAGGAAGGAGTTAGAAATTTATAGAGAGATTTTTGTGGAAAGATGTGAGAAACGAGGAGAGGAAAGAAAAGATACGTATTTGTTTCTCAATAGTGCCATTTCAGATAGGATGCAAAAAACCGGGTGTCAGTTAGGAAATTAAAGCGTTGGTTTAATAACTATTAATTTCTTTTCAAAAATCTAAGGAAACAATTCACGAATAGATAAGCAAAAAGGGTTTGGAGAGAATACATGTAAATACGCACAAGTACCCCGACCTTTATGCATGTTTTTACAGTTAAAATCACAAACACGGAGATACAAATATCCAATTTTCGTGGAAGGAAAAATAGTATCTTACTGAGAAAAGGTTTACAAAAATTTCGCAAATGGTTAAATTTATTATGAAAATTTCTTTAGTAATATTTAATTAAACATATTTTAGATTTCACTACTAAATTAACTTTTAAATGGCTTCCTTTCAATTGCGAGATTTGGTACAACATCTAAATTTTCAAATTGAGTAGGCTAAGCAATTAAAGATGGATCATAAAGATATTTGTGAAGATGAGATACGTGGAACACATTATGCACACCTTATAACTTCTCCAGTAGATCCACTCTATATGCCAAGGGACCAACTCTTTCTAAAATATGAAAAGGACCAACGAATCTAGGATTTAACTTCTCTTTCTTTCCAAAGTGAATCACATTCTTCAACGATGAAAGTTTTAAGAAAACATGTACTTCCACTGCAAATTTCAAATCTCTCCTTTGTCTATCAGCATATTTCTCCTGCTTATCCTGAGAAATTCTCATTTTCCTTTTAATCTCCTCAAACTTCTTAGAAGGTTCTAAAATCATATCAGGACCAAGAACCAAATGATTTATAGATTTAATCTAATAAGATGTAGATTTGCACAGTCGTCCACATAGAGCAGCAAACAAAGACATCTTAATGCTTACTTAAATTCAAAAGATAGAGTTTTATAATTTATGTTTATTATTATTATTTTTGGCAAAGCCAAAGGTTTAACTAACCCCTACTAGTTTATTGATATACCAAAGAGAAGATTACAAAGGAAGGAACAGTCACCAAAACATGCTTTAGGTTTGGTTTGACAAACACAGAGACAAAGTATATCAATACACAAAGGATCAAACATAGCTAGAACAACAACAAAATGAAGGCAACAAAAGGTACTAGCCGAACATCAGAGATTTAATGCAGCCTCAAATCCAAGGATTATACCTGAGTTTATGTAAAATTGAGTAGTTTTCAGCCTTTTCCCTATGTCATGCATCAAGTGCAATCGAAATTGTACCATTGCATTCCTCTCTTTCTCCACAGTATGCTAATAAATTTCTTTAAAGTAAATAGTAAACCATAAGGTTATCCCCCTCTCTATCCAGTACTCTTGTACAATATAACCCATTCCACATTACTATCTCTCATCACATTTCTTCTACCAACCTTTTCCATCACCTTAGACCAAAGCTTGGAGAATATAGGGCATTAAAAGAATAAACGTAATGGGTCTTCACCTTCCTCCTGACAAAATTAACATATACTGTCTATGCTAAGACCCCTATGGACCAAGCTAGATTTTGTGTTAAGTGCATCCCACATAACTTTTGAAAGCAATAAATTCTCCATTTCATTAGTATGTTTGAGCCAGATTCTTTTTAACCAGCTAAATGTTGGCAAACTATTTGCTTGATTAGGGTTTTATAAATATCATCAATATTAAAATTGCTTTCTTTGATGGACCAATTGATGCAAACCTGATCGACCATCTAAATGAAAATGTCCTAGAGATTGTTCCATAGTTTCCTAATCTCTTGGTTACCAGAGTAATTCAGATTAACATCACCGTTATGAATAAAATCTTCACCCTTATCATGTAAGCCTATACACTTTGACTTATTTGTTGGTAATTCAAAATGTAATGAATTATGAAACCTAGTTCATCCCATGGGTTATACCACAAATAGGTGTTTCCATTACGTCCCTCAGCAATCACATATTTGATGATAGAAAAGACAGTAGCCTTAAGCATAAAATGCTCCTCCACGTCCAACTGCAGTTGTGTGGTACTCCATGCACCAGAAATATTTATTTTTGACAATGTAATTACTAGACCAAGCTAACGATAAGTTGTTTTTCTTAATCAAAAAATCATTTAGGTAATTGGAAAAAACAACCTTATTCCACATAGATAAATTTTTAGTGCCAGGGCCCTTTTTGTTTTGGTATGTTCCGTCAAAGCAAAAAAGATAGGAAAGTTTTTATTTTAGTTTATAGAGCCTTTATAGAAGAACTTGTACATTGCACTCCTTATGATTTTGATATGTTTGTAAGGCAACATAAAGGACCCTTCCAAGTAAACAGTCATGAAGAAAATAACTGATTTTATGAGCGTTAATCTATCGACTTGATTTAAATTTTTATCGGTCTAAGAGATAAGTCTTACCATAATTTTCTCTTAACAAGGCATGAAATAGGACTTGGTGATAGGGGAGGTGGCAAAGGGAAGGCCAAGATAGCCAATAGTTTCCTAAGAAGGGTGTAATGAAGTGGTGTTGATGATGGAGTCAATGAGGACTTGATTAGCCCCTGCAATCACAATATCAGATTTTTTCATGTTTACCTTTACTCCTGTTAACCTATGGAATTTATCTAAGCCTCTAAGAACTAAGAATTGCATTAATGGATGATAATGTAGGATTCGTAAAGACAACTTAGTCGTCAGCAAACATTAGGGAAGTGATCATAGGATCCCTGCACTTAGGTTGAAGGATGAATTGGCCTTTCATGAACAGCTACATGAAAATTTGTTTGAGCACCTCCATGAGCATAATGAACAGGTATGGGAAGATCAGATCACCCTTCATAATCCTTTGTTTGCTATGGAAATAACCAGTCGAGATTACGTTAATGATGAAGGAAAATCTCACTATTGAGATTCATGCATGGACCTAAGAAGTGAAGTGATTTAGGAATGCATGTAAACCACAATTCTAATAATGGAGTTCCAGTGAATAGTGTCAAAAGCCATTGAGATGTCAAATTGGAGCATGATTCTGGGGGAGATTGTGAGAAGGAATATCCTTTTAGTAGTTCACCGGATAGAAACACATTGTCAAGGATATCTCAATTAGGGAGGAAGGCATCTTGATTAAAGGGGATGATGTTAGGCAACACCAGTTTGAATTTGGGGGCAACTATCTTAGCAAGGCATTTGTAGATGGTGTTACAACAACAAATAGGTCTATAGCATTTAACATGGTCAACATTTATCTTTTATGGGATAAGGGCTATATTGATATATTTAATACACTTAAGCATTTTGCCTTCAATGAAGAAGTCTTGAACTATCTTGCACATATCATGCTCAACAATGAACCATAAAGAATTGAAGAACACTACATTGAATCCACTAGGACCACCACAGAAATTTTGGTTAATGGAAGAAAGGCATATTTGATTTCATTATTGGTAAGTTCATTGCAGAGAATGGCAATGTCAGTGGGGGATAGAGTAGGAAGGGTTATGTCACCAAGGATGCCTAAGTTTAGAGTGAAGTTATCATAGTTACCTAAAAATTTGTGAAGTAAGAGAGGAATATTTCTTCAGTATTGTTTTTGTTTTGATGTAATTGATCATGATCATCGCATATAGCATTGATATTATCTTAGGATTTTTTAACTTTGAGAGAGGAGCGGTAAAAGGCAGAGTTCTATCTCCTTCACAGCCCCCTCTAATCCTAAGCTCCTGCTTTAACTTGTTGGCTTCTTGCTTCAGAGTCTTATTAAGATAAGGAATGTTAATTAGCAAACAATTTAGGATCATTAGGTTTAAGGAATATAAGATTTTGAGCCTCATAAAGATGCCTTTTCAAATCACTGGACAGTGCATTACCTCCATCAAATTTTTCTTTAGCCTAAGCTTAATGGAGAATTTAACATTCTTCATTTCTTGCAAAATAAACAACAAATTCCCATGAAATATATTCGTAGAAGCATTCTTAACAATGTCAAAAAAATCATGATTAAGAATTTAATCATTAAAAATTTTAAAACTTGTTTTCCCTCTCATGGCTTCAACCCCAAGCATAATCACTTAGGCAGAATGGTCTGAAATAGAATGCATGGGGATGAGATTAAGCAAGGAGGGCAAGGTGAATAAAATTTTGAAATTACAAAAGGTAAAGTCGATTTTGTAGAAGGTTCTAGCTCTTGATAATTTTCTATTGTTCCATGTACATTGTGCACTAATAATTTTAACCTCCGAAAGATTAGCAACCTTAATGGATTGATTTAACTGATAAATTTCAAGTAGTGAGAGAGGGTTACCCCCAAGTTTGTTAGTGGTCTTAAGAAAGCGGTTCAAGTCACCAATGACAAACCATGGATGGGTGTTCCATCTAAGATGAGGAAGAAGGTTAGGGAGTTATACCCACTAGAGGGGGAGTTATCAACACAAATAAAGGAGATGTAAAAGGAAGAGTTGGCAGGTTTGTGAATTTCATGACAATGAGTGATTTGCCTATTCGAATGGATTATGGATAGAGAGAAAATAAGGGGATCATATACAATCAATATTTTACCATATAGAGCTTCTTTAAATTTTTGGATAAACTACCAAGTGAGATTAATGAATTTTCCAGCTCTCAAGGTGAGAGTAACATATAATTTAGTTTCCAGGAGAGCTAGCAGGCCCGGCCTTTTGCAGAAGCCAGAGAAGCGATGGATTAGGGCACCAAAAAAAAAGGGGCACCATCACGAATTCACGATGGATTAGGGCACCAAAAAAAGGGGCACCATCACGAATTCACGATCGATTCATACACAGACAGAAAGAAATGAAAAAAAAAGAGCAGAAATCACGATTCGCAAATCAACGCCAGTGATCCATGGAAAAGAAGAAGGAAGAAATCGCGATATGTAGATCAACAAAAGTGATTCAAATTCGGAAATTGACTCCAATGGAGGGCGATTCAAATTGCGTTCTTCAGAGTCAAAATTTGAAAGGCAGGCCGCACTTCTTCCATGAACTGTAGCAGCCATTTGTTTGGTTTGTAAGTTTATAATTTTAGCCGTGTTTTTAGTCTCTCTTAGCTTTTGGTTTTTGTTGAATTTTTTATTTTTAATTTGAGCTATATATTTTGGTTTTTGGTTTGAAAATGGGAAGGACAACATTCATTATTTTCTGGAATTTAACTATTCAACTGTATCTGTATCTCTATTCATGGACTGCTGAATTGTATTATTTTTGGCTTTCTGTTTTTTTTTTCAAATGATATGTTGTAACAATGCAGTGTCCAGAAACAAAACAGTTTTCACATAATTTTGGTAAATTTAACGGGAGAAAATTGTAGTTTTATCCCTTTCCCTGTATTATTGTTCAACCTTGTTGGTTTTTCAATAGTACTTGCCATCCTACAAATAGAATCTTTTGTACAGAGCTCTAAATTTAACTCATGCAGCTGAAACCATTTTGGAATTGATGTGAAATAATCTCACGTTAATTTGTACTTGTTTGGAAATATGGTTACTATCCTCCAGTAAATCAAAACGCAAAATAATAACCTTATCCAATGGTTTTCATTTTCCACACAGCTTACACAAATTTGGAAATCCGATCGTATAAAGGCCTGATGCCTAGAACGTAGACAACAATTATTTCTCCGTTTTGCTCATGCTTATGCATCTTGCCATTCTTTTATTCTATGAAAACTGGAAGGACATAGCGATAGGATAAAAAGATTATACTCTGTAGGATGTAGGAAAATATCTTTGATTTTGTTCTTGAATATAAATTTGGTTTTTCAGTTTTCATGCGTAGCGCAGGACTTCATTGTTCGTTTCTAGCTTTCACTTTCTTGTAATGTATAAGATATAATGTACAATATTCAGAAAGGTTATGTGCATGATTCAAAAAGATTATAATGTGAAAAATTCAGAAAACTAGAAAAATGTTTATAAGTAATTAGTATTTTTTTTAACCTTTTCATTATTTTTAAACAGTATAAATTGTGATGTCATACATTAACATCTACAGAAGGGATTTTTTTCGCTTTTCTCTTTAGGTATCAAAAGTCCAAGGACCGATCCTGAGAGCTAGCAATATGAGCTGATAGTTTTTTATTAGCTCTTTGCAAACAGTGAGCTTTATGTCACAATGTGCACCTCTAACATTCTATGCACTAAATTTGTGTAACACCTTTTAAACTTTTGAGGGCAGAGAGAGCAGTTTACTTACTTCTACTAGTTGTGGGGGAGTTAGGATTTTTAATAATAGGGGTAATGGAGGTTAAGATAGAGTTATCTTTAGCATTAAGATCATTATTGGAATATCTACATTTCTTTTGAAGAGGAGTAAAGGAGGAGGAGATGAGTTTAGCTGGTGGTAGGGTAGCCATGGCATGGTTAGCAAGGGAGTGGATTTTAAAGCTTGTGAAGGGTTAAGGTTGTAGTAAGGATTGGCAGATGAAGTTGCAGGGAGACTATTAGGTGAAGTAGCTTCTAGATGTTTGGCATGCTTAACATCACTAGAGCAAAGACCTATAGATATGGAAGTGGGGTCAACAACATTGGTTTGGGTATTGAAGCTGGTGCTAGGACTTATTTTTGGAAATTGGTTTTAAAGAGGTGTGATTGTCTTCAGAGAAAGTATTTTGGGAGCATTTATTATGCACAGGGTTGTCATCTAAAGTTAAAGTATTAGTAGAGTTTCTTTTTACATTAAACTATACAATCTCAATTAGTGGAAATGGCTGGATTCAAGGAGTTAGAAAGGGAATTAGGTGAGGAGAAGTCATGTAATGCAATTTTTGGAAAAAGTTTAGTGTATAAAGCAATAATCATGTGTAACAGCATGAAAAACAACTATGGTTTTAGTTAAAATGGGTGTAATTGTAGTGTTGGCATCAACAGTAATAGTTTGTTTTTATGCATGTCTTAATAGAGCTTGACCATGGAAAAAGGGGTCATCATGAAGTTGTTCAATGATAGCCATCACTTGATCTTTAATAAAAGAATCTTCCTCACTAGCATCTATTTTTAATGCATCAAATTTATTTCTCATACACAACCTACAGTTTGAAACTACTGACCATCATCATGATTTTAGCCCTGAACCTTAAGATCACAGGAACTTTATACTCTGCCATCAACTTCTCTAGTTTCAATTTCACCTTCTTATATTTCACGTTTATCCTTCTCACTTTCATTATTAGCATCAGCATGCAACCCGACTGCTGTATTTTTCTTTTTAACAACTGAATGATTCATTTTGTCTTTTTTCTAATTCTCATTCACAACCTTCCAACGGGTTAAATTATTCTTCTTTGCTATTATCTTATTATTACTTTCTCCTTTTTTCACCTTTTCTCTATAAGTATTCTCTTCCTCTGGCCATTTACCTTGAGCTCCATTTTTCCTTCTTTCTCACAATTATTGGAGTTATGCCCAAACATTTGGCAGCTAGTACAAAAGTCAAGCTTCCAGAGGTTTGGAACTCTTATTTTTTGAGTACCACCATGCACAAGCTAAACCATATAAAGTGGTCTACTAGTTCTTTATCAGGCTTTACTTCCACCAAACACTTTGCATACGAAAGTCTCTCAAGCTTCTCTGTGAACTCATCCATGCACACCATTTTACCTATACCGCTAGTGAGAAAAATGATTCGCAAATGCAACCATGAAAAAAATGGGAATTATATAATTGAATCCACACTGGAACCAAAGAAGTCTTCCCAAAACATTTCTAACTAAAGGGTTATATTGGTTGATGATGAAAATTTTGTTCTTTATAACTATCGGGTCACATTGTAGGATTTTGTTTTTGTCTTCAACACAAGAGAAAGAAAAGAGGAAAATCATACCATTAGATTTAACTTTTATTGTGCCTTTGAGCTTCCAGACTTTCTTAAGGTGAAATATCACTACAGAGTAAGGTAATGGCATATCCACAAAAAAGACACTCAGAAGTCTTGCTAGACATAAGTTCCTGCATCAACAATATCACTTGTAGTCACTAAGCAATTGCCATAGAAAAGAGGTGTGATTTCAACAGACATGTACTTCCCTGCATTCTGTAGTAAAGAGAGGTCAGTGCTTGTTAAAAGGTGACATTTTTAGGAAAAGAGGTGTTACAAGAAGTGGAAGGGAGGGAAGCAAAAGGGTTAGGAGGGGAAGCATGGACAGATAAAGAAGCAGGAGGAACTAGCGGTGGAGGTAGGTCAGGAGAAGGCCTGATAGTAGAGAGTTAGGTGAGAGAGAGGACTGGTGTTGGGAGAACAGAAGAGGATGAAGTGGATGGGGATGGAAAGGTTGAAGAGGAGGCTGCCATAAAAGATTTTAAGTTGTTTTAATTCAAATTATATTTATTTCTGATGGCTATTGCTATAATTGAACTGAACGAGAAGAAGATGGTCTTCCTAGGATCCTCCATAATCTAGAACACAAGCACGAAGAAGATATTCTAGAATCAGATTCACTCCATCCATTTAGCCATTTGTCTATGGATGATAGTTGTGCTCATATTCAGTCGAGTACCCATTGTTTCCTGAAACGCCTTCCAAAAATAAACGGTAAAGAGGGGTTCCTTATCACACATAGTTCTGGTTAATACACCATGAAGTCTGACAACCTTGTTCATGTAAATCCTGGCTAGACTCGAAGCAGTACGGTATGAACTTGACCATAATAAAATGAGCAAATTTGGTCATTCTATGAACAATCACCCATACACATTCAGTACCCCTTCTTATCCTTGGGATTTCATCAGTAAAATGCATGGATATTCGATCCCACTTCCAATTAGGAACCTTGAGAGGTTGCAACATTCTAGCGCCTTATGATGATCAGGCTTATTCTGTTGGAAAGTAGCACATTTACTAACATTAATAAAGATATCACACTTCATTCTATTTCACCAGTTTAACTCCTTTATATTCGGATACATCTTTGTAACATCAGGAAGGATATACAGCTAGGATAGAAGATTCTCTCTAAGCACTTCCTACTTAAAATCATTGACATTTGAAACAAAATTTCAATTATTAATCCCTAGAATTCCATTTCCATCGATTTTTGCTCCCAATTCACTTTGGTTATCACCTTCCCTATTGTGAACATTTTCCTTCACAAGCTTAAGCATCGTGTCATTATCTTGTTTAGCTGCGATATGATCTGTAAGAGTTGGAAAGACAACAAGATAATATAACATCACATTCTTTCGACTCAAAGCATCATCCACCGAATTAGATTTTCCAGGAGTATAGTTGATGTCGAGGTCATAAGCAGCTAGGAATTTAAGCTATCTAACCTGCCTTTAGTTCAAATTCTTTTGGGTGAAAATATACTTCAACAACTGATGATTTGTAAAGATCTCGAACTAGGTCCCTAAGAGATAGTGCCTCCATAACTTCAACGAAAACACTACAACAACCAATCCCGATTCATGAGATGCACAATTGGATTCATGGGTCTTCAACCAACGACTGGCATAGGCAATAACCTTACCATGCTGCATTAAAATCTCTCCTAAACCCATGAAAAGCATCAGTATACATCGTTGATCCTTCACTTCCATTCGATACAGTAAGAATCAGAGCAGAAGTTAGTGTGTTCTCAACTCATTGAATTTTGATTCACATTTATGACTCAAATCAAACTTGTAATTTTCCTATCAAAGCAGTATAAGGTGCGGCGATTCGAGCGAAGTTCTCAATAAATTTCCGATAATAACCAGGTAAGCTTGAGAAGCTACAAATATATGAAGGCATTTTAGATTTTTCTCAATCGTGAAAATTGAATTAGGAATTTGAATACATGGGGATATAAGATGATTAAATTACAAAAGAAGAAGGTGGATAGAAATTACATTGATTGTAGCAACCTTAACTAGATTGACCAAAATCTTATTTTTAGAAATGATATGCCTAAGAAATAAGACTTCATCCTTCAAGAAACAACGTTTAGAAAAGTTATCTTTCAATTGATCACTTCTTAGTGTTTCAAGGACAAAACTCAAATGTGATTCATGATCCTTCTCCAACTTATAAAAAGACAAGAATATCATCAACTAAAACTAGAACAAATTTGTTAAGAACACCTCGAAATAATACACAATTCATAAGATCAATGAAGAAAGATGGGGCATTTGTTAAGCAAAAGGGGATAACAAGGCATTCATAGAAACCTTCCTCGGTTTGGAAAGCTATTTTGGGAATGCTTTCCTTGACTACTCTAAGTTAGTGAAACCGATGGCAAGAACATGCTAAGAGAATACCTTACCTCCATGGAGCTACTCAAACATGTTGTTGATACAAGGCACGGGATATCTATTCTATCCAGCAACCTATAATCGAACACATTCTCAAAGAACCATCAGAGTTGGTGAAAAATTCCACGTCCACTCCCAATTTTGACTGACATCGCCTAGTCAAACCCTTGAAAAATAAATCTTTGATCTGCTTCTTCAACTCGACTTCATTGTAGGCGCTATTCTTCTAGGAGGAAGAAATACCATCGGAATCCATAAATAAGAAAAATATGGAGTTTGATCTCCTACCGAGGGGGTAGAGACATTATTTCACCATATACATTAGGAAAGAGTTTGAAAATTGGAGTAGAGTAAAGATCGGTAGGATTGGAGTCCATAGAAAATATGAAAATGTTAGCATAATCCCGAGGCATCTGGCGTTCAATCACAAAAGGATTACCTTTACTATCTAATAAAGAAACAAATATGGCCTTGCAAGAGATAATAACCTTGTATTTAACTAATCAGCACCAAGTAAGATATTGAATGCTTCAAATCCAAGCACATAAATATCACTAATAAAGCGATGCCTTTTGTAAAGGAGTGTCACCCATTTATAAAGCGTACTAAGGTTTGCAGGACTTCTGATGGGATTAGACACACATAAAGATTCAGATGCATAAACGGGTTATAAAGATTAATAGAAATGAAATTTTGAAATGCTCCAGTGTCGAATAAAATGCGAACAAGATGAATACGATAAGTTAAGGTGCCTTGGAATGTACCTTGGGTATCATCACTAGTAGGAGTGGAAGTGGTCACTGCAAAGACTCTAGATCGCTTGCCTTTCAGCAGAGTGGGACAACCTTTTGAAGTGGCTTGGTTGCAAGCAAACAGGGAAAAGATCTCACCTGATCATCTGAGATGATGGTACAGACGCTCTGATTGAATTTGGACAACTTTTGGCATAACGCCATTTTGGTTGCACTTGAACCAAGTGATGGAAGAGAAGTCAATGGGATACTTTCGAGGAGAATATCCAATACCATAAGTGTTCTTCCAATTCTTCTTCTACTATTGAAATTTGGCTTCCTCTTCTTTAAGATGTTGGAAGTTCCCTAAGAATTTAGTGCTTGCACAACCAGCTTTCCCTTAGAGATAGGGTTCTCGAATCTAGTGGTCATATCCATAAGTCTAGTTAAAGTTAAGTGAACATGATTAATCAAGCGATCATAATACTCCATATTGGCTCCAAATATAAACTTTTCGTTATTCTAGAGTAAGGTATCAATCAAGCTAGGACCAAACTTGGACAGTTTATTGAACTTCCTCTCATACTCAGCAAACGTCATGTTCCTCTGTTCAAGATCCATAATGGTCTAGTATAAATTAGAATTTCTAGCTTTGGGCATCCACCCAGCTACGAAAGCATCCATGAAATTTGGTATTCAAAATTTGAGCTACTTTCCTATAAAGATAACTTATTGAATTTAGATTTCACCTAAACTGCTTCCAAGTGATATTTACCTAAATAGTCAGAGCAGTAACAGATTCCCACCAACCTCTGGCAGCTGACTGCAACTACCAAGCGGTCAATTGATGCTTTTGAGCATTGGTGATCTTAGGTCCAATAACAGTCCTCTCAAAGCTCTTCGGCCACTAATGAGCCTCAATGATACTCTCTAATCCAGTGAATTTGGCACATCAAGCTGAGTATACTCCTTACAGAGAGCTATGAAACTGACTAGTTGAGCTGATGCAGCAATTGGTGGTACCGAGGGATAATCTCTACCCATACCTTTGGCATTCCTTTGGTTACTCATCTGGAAAGTTCAAGAACGAGTTTAAAACAAAGATAGAGACTCAACTTAAAGAAATCCTAACCAAAGTGAATCTGAACTAGGTAGATGGATTCAGAAGGAAAGAAATTTGGAAAAAGAATTAATTTTTAAAACAATTTATATTTTCAAAGTATGCTCTCTCAAGAATGATTATAAGACTGATTCTACTCATTTTAGGTATTACTACTCTATCTCTAATGAGTTCTACCCCATAGGCTAAGGTTTTTATTGAACTAGAGATCTAATACCAACTATGATGGTTTGCTATTTTAAACCATTCAAGTCGAAACTAAAACCACATATCTCTTACTTGAATCATTCGAAACCACAAATTATTATTAAACTGGGGTATAATAAGAATCAAATTAAAAAATCATGAACATGAAGTAATACAATATCTCACAGCGAAATAAAATAAAACATAGTATTTCATGAAGCTAGTAAATAAAACATCAGAGTCACGAAGCAAATACAATGAAAATCAAATATACAGAGGTTTACTAGTACATAAGCAAATAACCGAAATAGGAAATTACTGAAATAGAGAAATAGTAAATAGGTAGTTAAGTCTTCAGCAAGTCTTGATCTCTAAAGGTAAATCTTGAATATTGGGATACCCAGGCTGACCCAAGCATAAATTAAGACAAACACTCGAGTCAGGACTAACATTCTTATGTAAGTGAATCAAATCAAGTGAAATGTACAAGCAACTCAAAGAAAGTTTGGGATTTCCATCCTTTAAGATCCGTTAAACTATTTACATATAATATGATATGCTACTATATAATGTCTATCAAGTATTGGAGATAGCATTAAGGCATTACTCATATTCCCCTTAGCACATAATATAAGCATTATAGTCTATACAATACTGTAAAATCACAGTAAATTGGTGGTTATTAGAGTGCACTTCATAGGTACAATACAAAAAAAATCGTAGTGGGCTCGATCACATATTGGATTTTAATTTTGTTTTCACCATTAAATCAAAAATGTTATTGTATTCCTATTAATATCCATATGTCATAAGTTTTGATTTTATTTTATAGGGGCAAATATTTTCCCATCAAAAATTTATCCCCTATTTTAAATGTCATAACCTGCTCAAAATGATATATAACCAATGGATAAAATAAGAATCGATCACTAAACAGAAATAAATAAAACTCAGAATCACATAGTAGAAAAATAAATACATAAGTAATTCATGAATTTACTACTTAAGTTTATATTTTGTTTGAATCAAACAACTTGAAATAACATAAGTTCGACAATTGTAAAACTAAACTAAAATGATGAAATAAAATAAATAAAGATGGAGTCTCATACAATGTCTTCATCTCCAAAAAAGCAATCCTCAATTGTAATACTCAGGTTGTCCCAAGCATAATGGAAACACAATCCTCAAGTCAGAGCTAACAGTCTCATGTAAATTAACAAGGAAAGTGCAAGTAGCATAAGAGATGTTACGTGTTTTTCCATATATGTAATAACCATAAATTTTGGTGATAATTAATTTAGTTATATAATTAGGTCCCAAAAATTAAAATTTCGCAAATGATGGAATTTGACAATGAAACCTGCACCATTGTGTTCATGACGGAATTCAAGTCAGCTTTCATGTTTAGAACTTTGCGAATGGAATCTGTATGAAAAGGCTATGGATGAAATACGAAAACGGATAGGAAATAAATAAAACATAATCTTTAATACATAAAAATAAATATATTTGCCCTCTCCTTCTTCCAGGTTGATCAGAGTAGTAAATCGGGCGGTCGACCGGGGTGGTCCATTGGGCTATCGACTGGGGCGGTTTACCACATGATCGACCGCTTGGTCGATAACAGTAGCCGATAGCTAGGTTTATATATATATATATATATATATATATATGAACACATAAACGGGCAGATCTTTATTAAATTAAATCTTACGATCTAGGGTAATTCCTACACCTACAAATAAAGGGCTACACCCCCATTCTCTTATTCATATTTTCTAGAGGCACCAACTAAGCTCTACCATTTCTAATACTTTAATCCCTTCTAAAACACAAATTATAAACTATATACAAATCAGATTTACAAAATTGGAGAGATTAAATTCAGATCTATGAAAAAAAGATGGTTCTACGAATAGGTAATCTAAATTACTGAATTTCCTTCTTTTTTCCTATTTCTTTTCCAAATCTACAAATCTAAACCTTTGTTTGTCAATCCCCTTTTTGAAATAAATTGTAGAACTATAAGATTTGGGAATTTTAGGCCTAAAAGTTTTGTCAGATTTGGATTTGGATAGCTTTTAGGTGAGTGGAAAATTATATATATTATTTATAATAAACATATATAATTTATTTGTGTTGAATTTAAATTATATGCCAAAAAATGATAGATTTGTTTATTTGTAAAATTTGAATCATTATGAATATTAGTTAAGCATGGGTTTCTTGGCCTTTGTAACTTATTATCATCTCCTTGCTTATAATTATTCTTGTGTTTTAGGTTTATTATAGTTATTGTAAATACCCTGGATCTGGAAATTAGTTCCAAAAACCGTTATTAGATTTGTAGTTTTATTCTAGATTTATAGAATTTGGTGTTCAATTGTAATTATGCAGTATTGGTTAAAATAATTAATAATCCTATTGTGTTTGACATTTTTTGTGGTTTTACTTGATTATTGTAATTTTTCTCCTTTTTGTTCTTTTAGTATAGAAAGGTGTCATTTGATATCTACAAGGAAATAAATAAACCAAATAAGAAGACATGTGCAAATTTGTGTATTACTGTATGTAGTTTGCAACAACTACTCTAAATAGAAAATTAACTTACTTCATTATGATTTGAAATAATGTCAATTTTCTCTTTTGATAGTTTGGGATTTTCAATAATTATAGTAAATAACCTTTTATAAAAATTTGAATCTCAAAATAAGATTAAACACAAAAATGGTTGCTTTGGCCACTAGTTTAGACCACAACATAAAATGTACACAATACAAAAATTTAAATTAGTAACTACGTTAACTTCGCCTTTAAATATAGACATAAATTATACATATTAATCTTATCCGTTCAAATCTACGTAAATGGTGTTGTTACTAAATAAATGTTTGTGTGTTAATGTGTGACTGAATTTGAAGTGTTTCCGTTTTATGAGAACAAATGTATGGTAATAATTCCTAAAAGAATGGAAATTAAGTATTTGTGACCGTTGTAGCATCAATATGGAATTTGTTGATGTAATAAAGAGGTCATGAATGGGGTAATAAGTATTGTAACCATATTTGTTTTGGAAAATTAATTGAATAGGATAAATATGCATAAATAATGGTTAAAGTTAAATTGGTACTTAGGAATAAAGATTTTTAACCCCAACTAGGGAATAAATAAATAGCAAACCTATATTTATATATACACACAGTCACGTAAGAATTAAATGGAATTAAATTTATAGTAATATTTAGGAGTTACAATAGCTAGATTATAATTCAAAAAGGGATTGATATGAGAAGGGTCAATTAATAATTCATTCCTTATGAAATATGACCGTTAGTGTCATAAATTAGGTTAATTGGTGCCTTAGGGAGTATGACCATTAGGGTCATTAATGGAAGGTAACCCAATTAATAGAAATAAATAGAATTAAAAAGAGGAATCAATGGGGATTGATTTTTCGTAGTAAATGCTAAGTCCAATAAGAGAATAAATAATTAAACATCCTAGGATAGAAGTAATAGATTTTTCCTTATTCTATTCTAGTTAATCTAGAATTAATATAATTAAGTATAAGAATTGGACTTAGTAGGTTAATGATGCAAGGTCAGTTGCCATATTCGACAGAAGTCTGCACTTTCCAGCAATCAGATATAAGTAAGATGATGTGAGGTATCATTGATCATAGTACCCCATGACGATAGTTAATTGCGTAGCGATGATTATTTCCCGAATTGAGGTTTATTCCAAGTGTGAGGTACTAAGTTGTTGTAGGACCTGCCTCCTGCCCAAAAAAGCCTCCTGCCCGAAAAAGGAAACCTTAAAAAGGGAAATAATTTATAAGTGTAAGCCTGCTTCGGGATAGAGGTATTAGATAGTTAGATCCACCCTTAAAAGGGAAATAAGTGATCGCGTAGCTCACCTCCCCATAATCAAAAAGTATTAAGTGGCTATAAGGTACGAACTTGGTAATCCCTGCGTTGGTTTGCTTCCTCTAGGTAGTAAGTGACTGGGGTGAGAGTCTGTCTTAGGATTAGATATTAAATGACCGCTACGGAGGTATCATAGGTCTACCTATCCTGCGAGAAATAGTAAGTGGCTTGGGGATTATCAAATAAGGACATCTAGATAATAACACGGGGGTCCGTCGGGGGAAGGTCGTAAATGACGAGATGGTCGTATGCCTATCATATATGTAATAATTGACTACTCACAATCTCTTTCCTTATGCGGGGAACGGGTATATGTGTGAGTGCAGGAAGCCTTAAATTAGTAGGACTTAGTAGCTATGTCTTCTAATTTATTTTAGGGTTTGAGTAGAACACCGAGTAAGGTATTAAGTGATCGATAGGTCCACCTTAGGTCTTAAGTGATTGAATGTACCCGCCCTAATCTTATATTGATAGTGACGTCTTAATTGGCTATATGGAAATGATTTACCTCCTTATGGAATATTGAGTAGTTGGAAGCCTGCCTCTTAGTCTTTGGTAATCAGTTTAATGGTTGTTTAAAGGCCTCATACTTATGCATAAACATTCTATCTCAGTATTTCGCTATCATCGTATTTGAGGATACTACCTTGGGTTTGGTAGTTTGTCGTCGTGCGTAAATCTTTACAAGGTTGGGTTAGAGTTGCTAGCCTTGTTAGACATATGTTTTAGTTCTAACCAAATGGGATACATTTGTATATTTTGGACAATGTTATACATTTTGTACTCACCAGAACTTGTTGGCATGTTTGTAGGTACCAGATATATACCCTCCATGCTTAGATGGGATTGAGTTTCAATTTTTGTTGAAATTTGGGATCTGAAATGTGTAGGGTGTCACATTTGGTATCAGAGCTTAGGTTTAGACAATCAGAGGAATTAATAAATTAGGATTAGTGAGAGAACGTATTCAAATTACTTTTCTATTTTTTTCGTCTTATTTACTCGACTTTAAAATATTTCGACGATGACGTAGTCGAGGTCCTATTTACTTAAGATAGAATTTAAACGACTAGAAGTTAGAATTTTTTTGAGTTCGAGTACTCGGGCAATCCCAATTTACCACACGGTGCGCTTGGCGATTCTTTGTTTAGACGGGCACACGGATGACATATGGTGAATCCCGTGGATTTGAGCATGGTGGCTGGACGAAAAGCTACCTACAACTGAGATAGTTGCAGTTTCTTTTTTTGGTTTCATTGGGAATTCAAGTCGAGACCTTTTCTTGGTCTTAAATGGGAAGTTCTCGTTAATGTGTTGTTATAATCCGGATATTCTTTGATAAGATTATTTATTTGAATCCTTAGTCCTATATTGAGAGGAATCAGTTTTTAAAATTGTTATGAAATTTTAAAAATGGGTTTCAGAAATTTTAAACTATGGTTTTTGGGAAATTGATTAATAAATAAATTTTAGAATTTTAAATCTAACCATATCTCAGTTTATTGGGTTTTGTGTAATTTTAATAAGTAATTCATTTGGAAAAAAGAAGGGAATTGGAAATGACAAGGAATATGCCTTAGATTTAAAACTATTATTACCACTTCCTTGTGGTTTTAATACTCCTCTTCTTGATGATTTATAGAAATTATCAAAATAACCTTTTAAGAGATTTAAAATCTAGACAATCCAGAACATAGAAAGGTTATTCTAGTATGTAGCATAAAGTGTAATATAAATTTATATTATGAAACCCTTAGGTTAAATAATAAAATTTTAATGTCAAAAAGTTTTCAAGAATTTCTCTCAGAAGAGACTAAGGAAATTTCTATTCAGCTTGGGGTATTTGATTTCATAAATCATTCAGGTTGTTTGTCAGCTAGGTAAGGGGAAAATCCATTTTATTTATTTTGAATTTCTAGCTGAGTTTTCTTTTCGAGAATTGTTGTTGTGTGGTCGTAGCCTTTTTCTGGGACTACTTTGAATCTTTGGAGATAGTTTGGAGTTTAACAGTGGTCTATGATACCGTCATGATGAGAACAAATATTTTTTGGATTCACATCAAATATTAAAGGATGACACGGGACGATTAATATATTAATCTGACCCCTATAGAGTTGAGGTTCAGCCTTTGTACAAAGCTCATTTAATAGTTGACTAGCAGTATATCTAGAGTGTTCGACTAAATGATGAGTTTTGGTACAATTTAAACCTAGGACTCAGCCATAGAAGTTGTGTCCAAATATCCCTTCATAAACTTCTTTCTTTCATCCTTCCTTCCTCATCTAGCCGAACCATATTCTTCTTCTATTTCTTTTTTGTCACCTCGTCTCCTTCTTTTTTGCACTAGTTTGCGCATCACATCTCGCCCCACTATGACTCTAAGATCTAAGCCCAGTTTCTTCTCTCCGATCATTTCCTAGCCCATGATACCTACTTGCACTATTCGATCGTTCTTGTGCCATTTAGATTCATTCTTGGGAAGTGAGACCATTTGGTTGGATCAGATTGAGCATAAGATTTCATCGCTTTAGGGCTAAGAGAATTCATCATAGTAGTTGGACTTGCACCGGTCCTTTGCTTCGAAGTATTTGAGTAGGTTCGTTGTTTGTGATGCATCCGCCTCTGCCATAGATTTTTGACAAAAGCAATTGTCATTTAGAATGTGAAAATTGAGTTGTCTTTGGGTGGTCTTTCAGAGGAGGATCATGATTGGATTTTAGAGGCATCCATGTTTTACATGGACTTGAATGATCTTTGGTTTGGCCGGCTTTGGAGATTTTGCTGCAGATCTCGTTTTCTTTATTGTCGGTTTTTAAGTTTGGAAATCTATATTTGAACTGCCCATACAGGTGTGTGATTCATTTAGAACATTATTCCAAAGATGGCAAGTTACGACTAGATTTGTCTTATGATACGGGAACCAATCTTCTCTTTGATTGATAGCGTAACTGTTATTTAGTATGCATCATATTTGATTCAGCTCATTGTCCTTATGCGTTGTTTCGTGGAGTTGCTTTCTGTATTTTCACTTATCCACTTTTGTCTTTAGGCAATGTTAGGTGAATCTCCATGAATGCCAATTTTTTGGTGGGTTCCTTTTGTCATCACAAAATTCTCTCAAGAGATGGTGATATGAGAACCTCCAACAACACCAGTAATGTCTGCAATGCAAGACTGAGCATTTTGCTACCATGATACTACTAATCGAAGGTCGTGGAAATGGTTTGAGCTCCAGCCATGGAGCAAGGCATCTCGATTGTTTATAGGCAATGTTTTAGGGTTTTGTTGGTGTTGTGTCGTTGCCATTTTTGTTCTTTTTCTCTTTTTAGTAGTTTTCTCTTGGTTTTGTGGTAGTTCATGTTTATAACTGTTAGTGTTTGTTGTCTTTAAAATTCGCAAGACGATGTAATGAGATTTCAATTGTGTTTGTCGTTCATGCTCCATTGTATTTGAATTTGAAATAAATTCTCATTTTTCTTATCTAAATAACAATTGCTTAGAGCTAGAATGTATAGAATTTTGTAGCGGATAAATTTTAATGAAGGACAGGTTTTTTGGCGCTGTTTCGTCATGGGTTTTTATTTGTTTATCGCCTATTCCTTTCGGAGCTAAAATTTATTTTTGAGTTTGTGTTTGTGGTTTCGGTTTATTCATTTTTCTGCATGATCGACTTCCTTCAATGCCAACATATGACTTGGATTGTTTAATTTTCCGCAAGATATATTTTTGAAACTTTTCGTCAAATGCTGTTTGAAAAAAATTATCTCTTTCCTTTTAGACTCTCATATTTTTGTTTTCTTTACTTTCTTTTAAAGTCCGATTTATGCAAAAACATAGATTTGGGTATGGTAATTTATGTATTGTTAAACATCTGTTTTGTATAAGAGTAGATGGTTTAAATATAGTAAAGCGAACATTACCAAAGTTTTGTTTTTATATAAATTCAATATGGAAAGTAAACAGTACCAAAAAGAAATTTCAAATTTTCATAAAGAATTTTCAAACGGGAATTTATTTTAATGGATTTTTTTTATTTAATAGTCACATGTTAAGCGTAATGAAGATTTTGGATGTTCTTTTTGCATGTTTTAGCGGTGCATTAGAGATGATGAAGCATTAAAGATGTTAACGATAATAAGAAAAAGACTATTTTAGCCGTGGAAACATTATTTCTATATCTTGTTGAGATGTGTGCGAGTTATTCAGTAACTCATTTTATGTATTAGAGCTTGTCTTAAGCCTCATTTGCAGTATACTGTTGGGAATTTTTGGAGTATTTTGGGATAATTGAGGTGAAATTCCATTGTAGGACGAAAATTGGAACATTTGTAAGCGGTGGGAACGTGAAATTTTTCCACTTTGATTTTATTTTTCCGTCTTAGGAGAAATAAATAGGAGGCAGTTTAGATGCGTTAACAAATTGGATAGTAGGATTTGAATGCAAAATTGGTTGCTTCACACTTTTATTCATAGTAGTGTGAGGGTTATTGGTGGAAAATGTTTTCAAAATTTTGCATTCATATAGAACTCCAGTATATTTTAGGAAGTTTGCACCATGTTTCCAAAAGTATTTTCAAAACTAAAATGCATACTTATAGGAGGATCTGATTTAGAATCATTATGCATGCATATTTTGTGGTTGCAACTCATTATGTACACTTTGCATAGGTGCACGTCGGTTGCAAAATTGGATGTAAACTAATTAGTTGTGTAGTTTAGGAAAGTTAGGCGTCAGCGCCATGGCTTAGTCATTAGTAAAATTTCAGGATGAAAAATTCTTTTAAGGAGAGAAGAAAGTAACAACCCGAAATTTTAAAAATGATTTTTTTCAGCAAAGCCGACTGGTTTTTAAAGTTACCACAAACAATTATTATTATAAAAAATAATAATTACAAATAAAATAGGGGATTGACATACCACCAACGTATTATAATCAGTTTCTAAGGTGGACTGTCCACCACAACGGCTTTATAATGGAGCGACCACTGCTACTAGTCTAGCTTACAGAACTGGAGCTAATCAAAGAGTTTTACTACAATATACTAATATAGTTGCCTAGGAAATCACATACATCCCCACGCTGGGAGATGATAATTACATCGAATAACATATCATAATTCAAATTACATCAAATGCAAGCTACACAAACCAACACTAACACTATGACATGATAAATCAATTTCATAATCTCTTCCAGACTGGCAACTTCAACAAAAAATGTAGAAGATGAATTATCACATAAGGGCATAGATACAGCAAACCAGCACCAACCTATCTTGAAAAAGAAGTTGTGCAACCCGTACCTTACAAGTTGGACATCAATCACATCGCAGAACACAACAGTGCAAAGCATCACCACCTTAGCATCACCTAATACCGGCCTAGCTAAGTACGACACATAAGAAACCCGATAAAGAAAAAGGCCATGACACACTTCATCAGAGGCAATTCAGCTATAGGGTTTCCATACAAGCAGCAAGGTATGATCGAAGTATCATCATTGAGTCACCATCCCTGACCAAGGAAGATAGGAAAAGCAAACCAAGAATGCGTTTTCACAGAGTAATATAATCCTAAACTCACACATGAGAACATAACCAAGTTGAGGAAATGTAAAAAGAGAAGTAACTCCACCCACGTGCTGTAAAATCTGAGCATAAACTTCACTTGTATGTAGAATGAGGTGGAAGATCGAGAACATAGATCAGTGACAAAACATTTCACTCAACTCAAGCCACGTCAAACCAAAAGATAACCAGATCCAACAAGCAACAGATAATCCAAACCCATGCAATGTCAGACGCAAACCCACATAACCAAGGACTTGCAGCAAACAACATGTGACCCAAAATACTTGAAATCAGAAAACACCACATTACCTCGTCTGATGGAATCCAGTCATGTGTGAGACTACAAGAATAAGTACGGAGGCCAAACAAGAAATCAAGGTACGCAAAGTAGCCGTGCAAAATCCAGCGTATGAGAGTCATCAGGAACGAAGCTTTAGCCTAAAAAAGATGTAGCGTGCAAAGGATCTGAGATAAAAATGAAATCGGATTTGAGAGGCAAGCTTATGTAGAGGTCAGGCATGATGAAAGCTACAGTAAGAAAAGGCTAGAGCGAGATAAAAAAAATTGGTGAAGGGAGTAGGAGGGAGAAGGGAAAGGGGTGGATTGGGAATACTGCAGTCCCTATATCCAAAATATGCAGAAGCTCGAATTTTGGCGATAATTAACTGTTACTTAATTAGGTTCCAGAAATGTAAATTTCACAAATGATGGAATTTAACCACGAAAACTGCATTATTGCGTTCATGATGGAATTCTTGTCAAATTTCATGTTTGGAACTTTGCGAATGGAATCCATATGAAAAAGTTACAAACAAAATACGAAAATAGATAAAAATAAATAAATAAATCATAATCTTTAATATATATAAAAATAAATGTATTTGCCCCCTCCAGCTATCAGGTTAACCAGAGCGATCAGCCGGGCGGTCGAACGCCCGGTCGATAACAGCAGGCAGCAACTATGTTTTATATGTATATTATATATATATATGGACGGATCTTTATTAAACTAAGTCTAACAGTCCAGAGTCATTACTATGCCTATAAATAAGGGGATAGAACCCCATTCTATTATCTATATTTTCTGGAGGCAGCAGCTAAGCTCTTCCATTTCCAATCCTCCAATCCCTTCTAAAACACAAATTATAAACAATATACAAATCAGATTTATGAGATTGGAGATATTAGATTCAGATCTATGAAAAAGAGATGGTTATACGAATAGGTAATCTAAATTGTTGAATTCCTTCTTTTCCTATTTCTTTTCCAGATCTACAAATCTATGTCAATCCCCTTCTTGAAATAAATTGTAGATATGTAAGATCTACGAATTTAGGCCCAAAAACTGTGTCAGATTTGGATTAGGATAGTTTTAGGTGGGTGGAAAATTATATACATTGCTTATAATAAACTTATATAATTTGTTTGTGTTGAATTTGAACTATATGCCTAAAAATGACAGATTTATTTATTTGTTAAATCTGAATCATTACGAATATTAGTTAAGCATGGATTTGTCGACCTTTATAACTTATTATCATCTTCTTGCCTACAACTTTTCTTGTGTTTTAGTTTTATCGTAGTTATTGTAAACACCTTGGATATGGAAATCATTCCCAAGAACCATTGTTAGATTTGTAGTTTTATTCTAAATTTATTAAATTAGGTGTTGAATTGTAATTTTGCAGTATTGGTTAAAATAATTAATAATCCTGTAGTGTTTGACACTGTTTATGGTTTTAATTGATTATTACAATTTTTGTCCTTTTTTCTTTTAGTATAGAGAAACGTTATTTGAAATCTACAAGGGAAATAAATAAACCAAATAAGAAGAGATGTGCAAATTTACGTATTTTTGTAGGTGGTTTGCAACAGCTATGATAAATAGAATATTAATTTACTTTCTTGTGATTTGAAATAATTTCAATTTTCCACTTTCGATAGTCTGGGCAAAATTTACAATAATTACAGCAAATAACCTTTTATAAGATTTTGAATATCAAAACAAGATTAAACACAAAAAAGGTTTTTTTGGTTGCTAGTTTAGACCTGAACGTAAATAATACATAATAAGAAAATTTAGATTAGTAACTACGTTAACTTCACGTTCAAATATAAACACGAATTATACATATTAATCTTATCCATCCAAATCTAAGTAAATTACGATATTACTAAATAAATGTTTGTGTGTTAATGTGTATTTGAATTTGAAGTGCTTCCATTTTATAATATTATATGTATGGTAATAGTTCCTATAATGAATGGAAATTAAACGTTTATGAACGTTATAGCAATCAATATGAAATTTGTTGTTGTAATAAAGAGATCATGAATAGGGTAATAAGTATTGTAATAGTATTTATTTTAGAGAATTAATTAAATAGGATAAATTGCCTAAATGGTTACAATTAAATTGGTATAGGAATAAAGATTTGTAACTCCAACCAGGGAATAAATAAATAGCAAACTTATATACATACATTCACATAAGAATTAAATGGAATTAAATTTATAGTAATATCTGGAAGTTACAATTGTGTGATTAGAATTCAAATTGATATAAAAATGGTCAATTAATAATTGATGCCTTAGAAAATATGATCGTGGGTGTCATAAATGGCATTAAATAGATTAATTGATGCCTTAAGGAATATGATCGTTAGGTTCATTAATGGAAGGTAACCCAATTAATAGAAATAAATAGAATTAAAAAAGGGAATCGATCGGGATTGATTTTCCATAGTAAATGCTAAGTCCAATAAGGAAATAAATAATTAACATCCTAGGATAGGAAGTTTTAGATTTTTCCTTATTCTATTCTAGTTATTCTAGAATTAATATAATCAAGTATAAGAATTGGACTTAGTAGGTTAATGATGTAAGGTCGGTTGCCTTATTTGATAGAACTCTGCACTTTTCAACAGTCGGATACATGTATAATTGATATGAGATATCATTAACCATAGGAACACGTGATGAAATTTAATCGCGTAGAAGGATTATTTCCTGAATTGAGGTTTATTCTAAGTGTGAGGTATTAAGTGGTTGTAAGACCCGCCTCCTGCCCAAAAGAGGAAACCTTAAAAAGAGAAATAATTATAAGTGTAAGCCTTCTTTAGGCTAGAGGTATTAAGTAGTTAGATCCACCCTTAAAAGGGTATCAAGTGATTGCGTAACTCACCTCCCCATAATAAAAAAAAGTATTAAATGGCTATTGGGTATGAGCTTGTAATCCATGTGTTGGTCCGCTTCCTCTAGGTAGTAAGTGACTGGGGTGAGAGTATGTCGTGGGATTAGGTACTAAATGACCGCTATGGAGGTACCATAGATCTTCCTATCATGCGGGAAGCAGTAAATGGCTAGGGGATTATCTAATAAGGAAAGCTAGATAATAGCACAGGGGTCTGCCGGGGGAAGGTCCTAACTGAAGAGATGTTGTCTGCCTATCCTATAGGTAATAAGTGATAGCTCACTATCCCTTGCCTTATGCGGGGCATGAGTATACGCGTGAACGATGGAAGCCTTAAACTAGTAGGACTTAGTAGCTATTGTCCTCTGATTTATTTTAATGTTTAAGTAGACCATCAAGTAATGTATTAAGTGATCGATAGGTCCGCCTTAGGTCTTAAGTGATCAAATGGATCTACCCTTATCTTATATTGATGGTGAGGTCTTAACTGCTTGTATGGAAATGATTTACCTCCTTATGGAATATTGAGTAGTTGTAAGCCCGCCTCTTAGTCTTTGGTAATCAATTTAATGGTGGTTTAAAGTCTTTGTACTTATAAGTAAACATTCCATCTCAGTATTTCGATATCGTCATATTTAGGGATACTACCTTAGGTTTGGTAGTTTGTCATCATACGTAAATCGTTACAAGGTTGTGTAACACCCCAAAAATTTAACAACACTAAAATAGGATAAATTAAATTATAATTAATTTAATATTCATAATTAAGAAAAACGAACGGCGCCATTGCATCCGTCTCGAAATTCTAGTCAAGATAGACATTTGGTTTGCGTAAAACGGACAACATATGGAAAAGTTTTGAGGGTTTTAAGTTTGTATACACGCAGAAAGAATATATATACACACATGAGTCAGAGATGAGTTAGAATTTTATCCAGAACAGTACAAATTCGAACTGTGAAAAGGGGCGGCAAATTTCCTGCCCTAGGGGGTCGACCCCCCTAGAGGGGTGCCAACACCAGGGTCGAGCCCTGTTAAGGGGTGTCGACCCATCCATAGGGGTGTCGACACCCCTAGGGTTGAGGTAGCAATCGGTTTCAGAGGGTTTTGCAGCTATATATACGTGGCTATTTCTCATATTTTCTTCATTATGAATTCATGGTGGCCAAACTCTGCCGGTGCCTGAACTGAATTGGATCTGTTAATCCCCTATAACTTTAATCTTTGCAAATCAAATTCTAAGATTCAAGCATAGTTTCAACACCAACTTCTTTTCTATCTTCTTAACAATCCAAACACTGTGAGTTGGTTACTTTTAGGTTTAAACGAATAAAAATAAATTGTGAAAGACTGTGATTTGGATATGTTGTAAACTATGAATCTATGCTAGTGTTAAATCTTATACTATGTAATGATAGATCTACTTCTCTAGATCTAATTCAATTACGGTTACTCTATTATGTCGCCTTTGTGGATCTTGATTTGCAACTATATTGTGGTTAATGTTAATTTGGACAGTTACAACATTGGTTAGATCTAATTCTTTATGTAAATCACCTTTCACCTGTCATATTACGATCAATTTAGAAACGTTATAAATTGGACATGTGAATCCATATTTAGATCTAAACATGCTTCTATATCATCCTAATTATGTGGACATTCTATGATGTAGATCTTAATCCCTATTTGTTAGATCTACTTTTACCTACTAGATCTGTATTATGTGGACACCTAAATTATTAATCAGATCTAGTCTATTATTTGGATCCCCTTGTGCTTCTCATATTAGATCTGAACTTGTTGGACATCTAAATTAAATTTAGATCTTGTCATGTCCATCTTATCACCTTTGCTATGTTACAACAAGTTAACTGCTACAAGTTCATTAGATCTATGCTTATATGCTCACCATGTTAGTATATGTTTATGCTAGTTATGTTAGAACATTCACCTTTGTCATATTTCAATTACCTTCCCTTTTTATCGTTTATAATTAGCCTATTATTTAGCCCATACATGCCGTAAATTGTGTGAACACGCTAGTTAGGGAAAGTGGAGGGGAAAAGGTTAACATTGACATAATTTGAATATAAACATGAGTTGGACATATAATTCAAAAAGGGGGAAAGTGTGGACATAATCACCTATGAAGACATAGGTAAGAATTGAATAAAAATGGAATGTATAGTAATTACAATTAGGAATTGTAATTGCACTTATGACATGAGGTTATGTTGCATTAGTGGTGGAAGTCTGCCCGGACCCGACCGGCAAATCCAGTAGCCACTAATGTTGAACCTAATGTGAGAGGTCTAAGTGCGCAAATACGGATCAGGTTAAGACACGAGGTTAGGCCCAACTGTGGAATAAGACATCCCGGCCCTGACCAGCATATCCAACATCCACAAGTTGTAGGCCTAATGTGGGAGGTCTAGCCAAACCATAAATGGACATGGTAATGAATTGGACTACTTAACCTAATTTAATCCATAGGGATTGTGTGATTATGAACTAAAGTTAAGGTTAAGTAAAATTGGTTGGACACTGGATGGGTTAAGCAAATCTGGAGGGATGGGTAATATTTACATATAGGCCCACAAACTTAACCCGATAAGGTTATGTAATTAAAGACACCTAGTGGTATACATAACCAGAGGAAATAATAAAGTTTTGTAATTAAAGACACCTTTAAGGTAAGCATAACTGGTAGAAAGATTGGGGTTATATAATTAAAGACACCCTTAAGGTAAGTATAACCAGTGGAAAACCTAGTGGGGGATACCAGACAAAGGGGAGAGCTTGTATCATATTGTGTGGGACCCGTTTCAGTCAGTAATCCGGAGTATGTATCGAGTAGAGAACTCCGAGCTAGGTTGGAGGTGGGGCACGCTTACTGACTGATTGTAAGAGATCCAAATGTGGAGGCAGTGTTGGCGGGGCAAACCGACCGGGCCATGTGCGTGCATGAGCCAGGCCGAAGGGGATAAGACGACCATGACATCTATAGATATGGGGTTATGCATATCAGTGAGGGATTGCCACTTTAGGACGTGATACATCCTACTGTGGGCCGGCACAGAGTATCTACGAAGTAGGGAGTCAATCGATTAGGGTAGTGGTTAGGGTATATTTGGACATATGCCCTACGTCTACCACCTTATAGTGGAAGGGATCATCTCATTCTGGTTATACTAGTAATAATGCAGAGTAATCATTAGAGAAGCATATACACATTATCATGTCTACCTTGTCACACCTACATTTATGTAGTGATCTCTCTTATCCACTTTATATGCCTGTCATGCTACTTTTATTTATTTACTGGCTAAAAGTAACTAGACTCGCCAGATTTTATGTTTGACCCTTTTTGTTTCTCCTTCTCTCTTCCATTTCCCCCCTCCCCCTAGGTTCTCAGAACTACACCAGGAAAGGCTTTTAGTAGCGTTGAATAAATGCTACCATAACTTGTAGTAGCGTTTTAGTGAACGCTGCGACATGACGTGCAACTAAAAGTCTGAAACTTTTTGTTGCGTTGTAGTAAACGCTACCAAAAACACCATATCGTTCCGTATTTTAAATGCAACTGAAGTTTTTCTGTAGGACTTACAAAATGCTACCAAAAGTGGCATCTTGGTTACGTTTATGCTTGTATAATTTTTTTCTATAGCGTTTTTTATATGCAACTACACAATTTTTAATATCAGTTTACATTTGTTTCTGTAGTTTTTTTAGAACGCTACTAAAAGTTATGGCTTTTTGACAAAATAATTCAAATTCTATTATTTACAACTAATGGCTTATACCATTTTCAGCAATCGCTTATATAATATCCACATTAAAATAAATGATTAATCACATTTTTCATATTCAAACCAATAATTAAATCATATAATTAATATACACAAACAATAAATCAATCATATGATCATCATATTTAAATAATTGAAAAAACACGCTAATCATATAATCAGATATGATATCCATAATCAATTTCATAATAGTTTTTCAACAAAATAAGTCATATACTACAAGTGTTCACAAAAAGTTTATATAAACAGTACTAACAAAGTATAATAACACATATAACAATTAAAGCCATGTTCACTATTTCGTTACCAATAATTCTTTGTTGCCAGCGGTCTTCACTTTGAAATTGGTAACTACCTGCAGAAGAGTTTAACAATTAATAATAAGAATTTTCAAACCAAAACTGAATGCTAAGTTACTTATTCAAAGACTAAAGCAATTTATCAAGCAAAGAAATTTGTAAACATACAGATTTGTCCATTTTTATAAATCATTCATAAAAAAGAAAAGTAATCACTTAGCTCTCCACTTATTTAAATATTGATTTACTTTAGGGCATTTATCAAAAAACCGAATGCTAATTTATCAATCATACTAAACACACAAATTTGAAAACTGTTATCAACTCCATTGCTCTAACTATGATTACAAACAAGATTTACACAAATTAAGAAATAAATAGTATAATACTGTTTGTGTTTATTTACACTTGATAGAAAACTCAATGATTGTGTTTATATCTTTGTATGAATGGGACATAACGGGAACTTTATAATTATATATAAGTAATATATTTGTTTAACAAAGCAATACCTCAGGATGGATGACATTGACTCTAATGCCTTCAACGACTAATGAATCACAAGACTTGCTTACTAAAACCACACCGCCTACAGTCAAATAAATAAATAATTTAGTGTGTTAACGTTTTAAGTGTAATATGGACTTTCATAGACATCACTTCCTACATTTGTCCTGAAAATAACTTCGGTTATGGGTACCTTTAGTGGCAAAGTAGATTCGATCAGCAAGCATTGGACAAAGACCCGACGCTGAGCCAAGGTTTGCAATGACTCCAGGTTTCTTTGTTTTTCACGTTGTTTGAAGCTACAAAACAACAATGAACATGTTTAGTTATTCGAAAAATTATGTTATATACATAACAAAAAATACAATGAAATGTACCGCAGTTTTTTTCAAGCCACAAGCAGCCAAAAGACTTACTTTTATGATAAATTGTTCGCCACAATAAAAGAAAAGGAGAAGGAAAAGGCCAACCACCTTTCAATTCTTAAGCAAACATAATTGACAACTGAAAGCAATACCTGCTCTTCACAACTACAAAAACAAAACCAAGCAACTTCACACATAACCAAAAAAAATGACAAGTTGCAGCAAATGAAATTTACCATCTGTTGCAGTTCTTTATAACCTTGTAATCATATCAAAGAAAATCCACAAAAAACCTGCAGCTTAAACAAATGTTCAAGTAAAGAAGTCGCCTTTCTTTTTGCTCTATCGTTTCCGTTATTCGATATCTCAGTTAGAGGTACAGCCGCACCATGCTTGCCAATACAAGCAAGATTTTCTCCATCTTTTTTACATAGTGCTAACAGTGTAGTTGTTGCATTTTCTTTATTACTAGGCCATCTATTCGTCAGTAAATCGATCAAAACAGGGATAGAATTCGCCTTAACCATAGCCATTTTACCTTCTTGATGGCTGACCAGGACCAATAATATGGTCCGTGCTTCATCAACCAAACCACTACTTGCAAAACCACCAAGCATTTTCGGCAATGGTTTCAGAATTCCAATCCTCATAGCGTGAAGTTTCGACAATGGTTTCAACAATGATTTGCATGCTTCATCGAGTTCCACAGCATCAATTATTGATTTATCTACAATTTTTGAGAGGTTTCCCCATTCATAGAGAGCCCATGTTCATAATATGATAAGTCCATGTGCAGCATCTAGTCACTGAAAGAAATTATAAAATTCTGTGAGTTATAATGGACAATTTGCGTGTGTCTTATGTACAAACTAAGAACAGTAATGATGATAATAATAAAACAAACAGTTACTAAACATCAACTACTAACTTTTATTTAAATAATAAAGATTGATTACACACTCGTATTTGCATTGCATCATTCTTCATGAGCAAAATTCAGTTTACTCTTGTTTTCTGAGTTAAATAGGCACAATGTTTCAAAATAACGGAGAAATGTGACAAGAACCAACTTTTCAGGAGTGATTCATAGATGATAGCAATCTCAGTGTTAAAATAACACTGGAAACCAATTACTAATTAATAATCAGTATACTTTGTTTATTGTTTATTTAGTAATATGGAATAATGCTTTGTTTGCGCTTCCAGAATAGGTGTGAACAGAACTAAACATATTCTTCCATGAAGGGTATTTATATTTTTACAGTATTTATACAACAGTGTCCATGGATTTTCAGTTATCTTTTTAGACGTAACTTAGCTTTGTAAACACGGGCAAAAACTCCACTACTATGTTTTAGGTATTGCCAGTGAACATAACGGCTTAAATAACCAGCTTCTTGAGGATCGGTTATAACAATAAAGGATACAAACATTGAATTAATAGCATCATTTTCCATTATACATAGGAATTTAATTATGTTCTATTCTTGGGTACAAATTCACTGGCCAACTGCAGTAATAAGGAAAAAAAAGAAATATGTAGACATACTCTTACTATTCTATTAACTGAATATTGATGGAAAAATATACGTTAGGCCTGTACTTTTACAAAAATGTTACTCAGATTCTTACTGCATAGCGGTAACAATTTGTTTGTTAACTATATATTAACTATCCCATAGAGTTAAAGTTCTCCACTAAGGCAGTTTAACATGCACTCCTTTTAACCTCATTTAAAAAGGGGAAAAAATGTTGACAATCAGAAACAAAAGTTTTGCCATTTATTGAAGAAAATTATGTCTGAAAGTAAACAACAGTCATACTCTTACATAATCAAGGAATAGTTGTCTTTCATAAGGAAGTCTTGAAATAAGCAGTTGTTGCATCTTTCTTCCCTACTAGGCTTCCATTGTTAAGTAAATCAACTAAAGCATCTATGGCTCCTGGCGTACTTCCAGAAGTCATTTATTTTCATCAATAAGTGATAAACTGAAAATGGCAGTTGTAGCATTTACTCTTGCTTTCATGCTTCCTTTCTTTTGCACCAAAATTATTAGGAATATTGTACCTACGAGTACTATCAATTATTTATTATGATCATATATGGAAAGGTTGAGAATCGACGTTACTGCATGCTCATGTGTTTATAGATCATCAGATGATAAAAGGCCAACGAGAGATGTTATATATCCTATGTCTGCTACTATAATTCTGTTTTCGGTGCTTCTTTTAGCTAGAGATCTGATTTCAGCATCAGACAATCTCTTTTCTTCTAATGAACCGTTGAGGAGATTTTGTATGAGTATATTTTATTGTGTCTCGATCCACTGTGATGTCTTCAAATGAGCGATCGCCTTTTTTTGATTCAACATGCAAGAGATTTTCTAGGTTAGTCAATGTTGCTGGTCTTGCACCATTGCGTGATTAGGCTTCTTAGCACATAGTTTGGAGTAAAAGTTCCATTTTGGATCTTTTGCTGGGTTTTTTGACATGTTCAGTTACCATAGATGATCCATCTTTGGATAAATGCTCTTTCATAAGTTTGTCCTGTAAAGACAATAATAGGATCCCTCGTTAGCTCTAAAGATACCGGGCTCTAAAGATATTGGACAACGGCAACAAAGTTAACATTAATGGTATTCATCCATGTATTAATGGCATCAATTTCACATCAAAACGTTTGACTGTGCAACCAGTAATATCATAAATAAGAAAAATCAAATTAACAAAATTATTGTATAGAAAAGGAATGACTATTTCTTTGGAGATTCACCAGTTTTAATGAACAACCTATAAACATATTATTTTGAGGTTAAATATATAAAGGTCTAGGGTCTCTTCCTAGTTTAGAAAACTTGCTAATGCATATCATCAGCTAAATCACCTTCCCCCAAAACTTCCATCACCCACCCTTGAACTCCTCATAAACAACCAATGAACCCCAAAAAAAACCCAATCTCCAACATAGCGCAACACTGAGACAAAAATTACCAAATGACAATTACCAAATACTGCTACTTCCAAAGACTAACCTCATTGTCAAACTTCCCAGAATCATCCGAACTGCTTTCCACTACCAATCTGCCACTGCCCAAACCTAGCTTCCGACCAGCTGCATTAACCCACATCAATTCATCACCATCATACTTCCTACAACAAAACGTGCAATCTCCAAGATAGACAGATAGCAACATATGTGTGTATTTTAAAATAGATAGCAACAATATTATTGTTTCATAATAACGATATTTGTAAATTCTAATCATATTTTCATGGGAACAAAAATAATGATGGTGCCTGGATGGCTAGAAGTTCTAATACTAGAGGAAAGCTTCTTTGTTGGATGTGTGGCCCATTGAAGGAAGAAGAAGAATGAGAAAATCATATTCCGCCTTGATTGTTGCACTAGCATTTGCACCTACTGTGTTCCCAGCCGCCCTTCTCACCTTCTTCAGGCCTATACTATAAATAGTGCAAAAGTGGTGTTCCTAAAGCAAAGGCCTATGACAAGGCCTTTTAAAGGCTCTGGAAGTATTTTCCTTACTTGTGACAGGCTTCTTCAAGAGCCATTCCATTTCTGCTCGCTTTGGTATCCGAAGTGGAGGACATATCAAGCATTTTATATCGGTTCGACAACTTTGATTTCACATTCTCTCACTTTGAAAACCTTCCTATGGACGGTCATGATCTAATGGACGATGAAGGTACAATCACTCCTAATTCAATTCTGGAAGATCCTATGCAATACGCGGGATGTTCGAGCAATGGAAGCAGGGGAAATTTGAACGATGTAGAGGTGGTGAAAAGGAAGAAGAAAACCAGCAGCTATTTTCCTCAGATTGTGATATCACTTGGTAATAGGAGGAAAGGAGCTCCTCATAGATCTCCATTATCTTAAAGTATAATTACTAGTTATATGCTATTAAATATGATAATAAGTGTGTTTAGATTAATATATGTAAGTTGGTATTGGAATGTGCACGCTTCCTAGCTACATGTGAGGGATATTTCTGGAATATGTTAATTTTGTTGTTTATGGTTTATTATATTATATATGGAGGTGAGGCCCAAAGCATTACCATTACAGAAGAAAAAAGTGCAATCTCCATCCCACCTCTACTATTAAAAAAACAGACGTGTTTACCCCTTACACCAAACATATTTAGTAACCAACAAATAGAACTCGTCCGATAACAGTTCATAATCTCTTGCAACTCACCATCATCCACCTCCACAATAAGCCTCCACATCTCAAATCAACAACCGACCACTAATCGAATAACTTGCAACCAGCACCATTGCCTAAACCTGCGCTGGCTACAGCCAGAGAACCGCAACCTTAACTTATGGTGACATGTTATTTTCTATTAGATTTCTAAAAGTACATAGTTTTTTGTAATCCAATCACTTGAGATGTTTTCACCTCCTATGAGCAACTCAAAACAATATTATAGGAAAAATCTTCAATAATCAAAACCTCGTAACTGTGACTGTTCATATATCATAGAACTAAATTATCATACACCACACAATAAGAATGCATAATATCAAATAGCCACCCAAAACAATCCCAAACCCTTTTTTATGGGTAACCAATATGAAAAATTCTTGTAAACTTTACAAATGAAAAAAGAGGTGAAGTATACTTATTATATGGTTTATAAATAGAAAGCATTTAACAATATTTGTGTATTAAATGCAAATGCAAATGCAACATGGTATAAGAGTATCGCTTGTTGTGTATTGCCTGTGCACTACTTATCTCGAAGCTAACTAATTCAAGTAATAAGGCTAATTCAAGTTTGTAATGCTCATAACATAACAGCATAGATTTTGGGCATCAATGCGTCGCAGACAAGACAATTAATACATAAAAATAAATACATCGTAGACTATCTTCACCCTTATATGCTAAGTAACTTGAATTAGAGTGGAAGTACCAACAGTCGTAAAACATAGCAAAAATTGGTAGTATAGAACATGAGCTCGCTTTAGCCTAGTTTCCCTGGTAGTATGAAACTTTGAAAGAGTATCCATGAACAAGCTACAATCCAAAACTACTTCAACGTACTTTACAAGTAGCTCAAGATGTTTACATTGAAAATTTGCCAGAAATTACATCGCTGCTTCTTGATTCCCTTTCTCCGAGTCCATCATCTAAGCATGTATATCAATCACCTCAAACACTAAAATATTATTGTTCCTGAAGCAAAATTAAGAGAAAGTTCAGACTGTACTCATCATAACACAAAATATAAAACCACAGTTGCCTACAATGATAGCAGAAATTGCAAGATCGACGTCCCAAAACGCGATTTGGAAGGAATCACAATCGAAGGTTTAACCTGGATCGCAAACCGTATAAAAATGCACGATCCTATTTCAGAACGAGGAATAGGAAGCAGCAACAACAACAACACTAAACCTAAATTGAAGAATTCACGATTTAGAGGCAATTTTTAGATCTTGTAAAATATCAACTGATTAATGCTAAAAAAATAGAAGTACGAAAACTTATAAATTTGTTGTTACCATGCTGTTGACATCTTGCTACTTAAATTTTTAGGCAATTCAAAATTCGTGACTTTTTTGACTTAATTCCTCTTTTTTGAGCAATTTATGATTTTGTTGTCGATTCTTATCAAAAATGGAAAAAAAATCATGATTGGTTTCATAAGAAATTTCTTTGCTCTATCATCAATTCAAATGATAATAGAAGAATATAGTAATTAGGGTTCTCGCAGTAACGTTAAACATAGTACAAAAATTAAAATACCTCAGCCAAATTAGGCTTTTGCGATTGCCCGGATTTGTTGATTTAGGGCTTGTTAACAAATCCTAAGTAAATGGAAGCAGACCGAAGAAGACCGGATGGACGAGGTGAAGAGGATCGGTAGGTTAAGGGAAAGAAGTAATGAGAGATGGAGGAAATTGCAGAAGAAAAGAAAAAAATATTAATAAGAGAAGAACGTAACAATGCATTGATGAAGGAGAGAGAACACCGTAACAATGTAGTATTAGGCAGGGAAGGCAAAAAAATAGGCGGCATTGAATAAAACTAACACCGATCCTAAAAAAAATCAGTTGCACTCATTCACAATCGCTGCTGATAAAAATGGACGGCGACATTGCTCCGTCTTGAAATTCTGCTCAAGATAGACATTTGGTTTGCGTAAAACGGAAACCGTATGGAAAAGTTATGAGGGTTTTAAGTTTGTGTACACGCAGAAAGAATATATATATATATATATATATATATATATATATATATATATATATATATATATATATATATATACACACACGAGTCAGAGATGAGTCAGAATTTTATCCAGAACAGTTCGAATTTGAACTGTGAAAAGGGGCGGCAAATTTCCCTCTCTAGGGGGTCGACCCCCCTAGAGGGGTGCCGACACCGAGGTCAAGCCCCCTTAAGGGGTGTCGACCCATGGGTCGACCCCCCCGTAGAGGTGTCGACAACCCTAGGGCTGAGGTAGAAATCGGTTTCAAAGGATTTTGCAGCTATATATACGTGGTTGTTTCTCATATTTTCTTCATTATGAATTCATGGTAGCCCACCTCTTCCGGTGTCTGAACTGAATTGGATCTGTTAATCCCCTACAACTTTTATCTTTGCAAATCAAATTCTAAGATTCAAGCATAGTTTCAACACCAACTTCTTTTCTATCTTCTTAACAATCCAAACATTGTGAGTTGGTTGCTTTTAAGTTTAAATGAATAAAAGTAAATTGTGAAAGACTGTGATTTGGATATGTTGTAAACTATGAATCTGTGCTAGTGTTAAATCTTATACCATGTCATGATAGATCTACTTCTCTAGATCTAATTCAATTGTGGTTATTCTATTATGTCGCCTTTATGGATCTTGATTTGCAACTATATTGTGGTTAATGTTAATTTGGACAGTTACAACATTAGTTAGATCTAATTCTTTATGTAAATCACCTTTCACCTGTCATATTGCGGTCAATTTAGATATGTTATAAATTGGACATGTGAATCCATATTTAGATCTAAACATGATACTATGTCATCATAATTATGTGGACATTCTATGATGCAGATCTTAATCCCTATTTGTTAGATCTACTTTTACCTACTAGATCTGTATTATGCGGACACCTAAATTATTAATCAGATCTAGTCTATTATTTGGATCCCCTTGTGCTTCTCATATTAGATTGAAACTTGTTGGACATTTTAATTAAATTTAGATATTGTCATGTTCATCTTATCACCTTTGCTATGTTACAACAAGTTAACTGCTACAAGTTCATTAGATCTATGCTTATATGTACACCATGTTAGTATATGTTTATGCTAGTTATGTTAGAACATTCACCTTTGTCATATTTCCATTACCTTCCTTTTTTATCGTTTATGATTAGGCTATTATTTAGCCTATACATGTCATAAATTGTGTGAACACGCTAGTTAGGGAACGGGGAGGGAAAAAGGTTAATATTGACATAATTTGAATATAAACATGAGTTGGACATATAATTCAAAAAGGGGAAAAGTGGGGACATAATCACCTATTAAGACATAGGTAAGAATTGAATAAAAATGGAATGTTTAATAATTACAATTAGGAATTGTAATTGCACTTATGACACGAGGTTAGATTTCATTAGTGGTGGAAGTCTGCCCGGACCCAACCGGCATACCCAGCAGCCACTAATGTTGAACCAAATGTGAGAGGTCTAAGTGCGCAAATACGAATCGGGCTAAGACACGAGGTTAGGCCCAACTGTGGAATAAGACTGCCCAGACCCGACCAGCATATCCAGCATCCACAAGTTGTAGGCCTAGTATGGGAGGTCTAGCCCATTATAAATCATAAATGCACATGGTAATGAATTGGACTACTTAACCTAATTTAATCCATAGGGATTGTATGATTATGAACTAAAGTTAGGGTTTAGTAAAATTGGTTGGATAGTGGATGGGTTAAGCAAATCTGGAGGGGATGGGTAATATTTACATATAGGCCCACAAACTTAACCCGATAAGGTTATGTAATTAAAGACACCTGGTGGTATACATAACCGGAGCAAATAATAAAGTTATGTAATTAAACACACCTTTAAGGTAAGCATAACTGGTAGAAATATTGGGGTTATATAATTAAAGACACCCTTAGGGTAAGTATAACCTGTGGAAAACCTAGTGGGGGATACAAGATAAAGGGGAGAGCTTATATCATATTGTGTGGGACCCGTTCCAGTCAGTAACCCGGAGTATGTATCGAGTAGAGAACTCAGAGCTAGGTCGGAGGTGGGGCACGCTTACTGGCTGATTGTAAGAGATCCAAACATGGAGGCGACGTTGGCGGCGCGAACCGACCGGGCCATGTGCGTGCATGAGCTGTACCGAAGGGGATAAGACGATTGTGACACCTGTAGATATGGGGATGTGCATATCAATGAGGGGTTGCCACTTTAGGACATGATACATCCTACTGTGGGGCCAGCACAAAGTATCTACGGAGTAGGGAGCCGATCGATTAAGGTAGTGGTTAGGGTACATTTGGACATATGCCCTAAGTCTACCACCTTATAGTGGAAATGATCATCTCATTCTGGTTATACTAGTAATAGTGCAGAGTAATCAATAGAGAAGCGTATACACCTATCCTATCTACCTTGTCACTCCTGCCATTTATGTAGTGATCTCTCTTGTCCAATTTATATGCATGTCATGCAACTTTTATTTATTTACTGGTTAAAAGTAACTAGACTCGCCAGACTTTATATTTGACCCTTTTTATTTCTCCTTCTTTCTTCCATTCCCCCTCCCCCCAAGTTTTCAGGGAGGAAACACTCAGGCTTGACCGTGATTTAGCTTAATTTTGCTGGAGCTGCTGATATGTATGGCTCAAGCTCCTGTCCTTATTGCTATGGCTATATTTTGTTCTTGGGGAATTTTACTACTTTTATGTACTCTGATATTTTTGAAGTACAAGACAGTAACTTTTATGTTGTAATGGGTTTTTATGTTTCAAACATGTGATGTTTTTGGACCACGGAATCTTATGATAAATAAAGCTTTTTTTATTCCGCTGTTATTCTATATATCTGTCTTGTAATATTCTGTGTCTGTTTACCTATAATGCTTCACAAAACTTAATGCATTCCCTTTGTGAGTGACATTAACGGATGTGGGGTGTCACAAGTTAGGTCAAAGTTACTATCCTTGTTAGACATATGTTTTGGTTCTGACCAATGGGATACATTTGTATATTCTAGATAGTGTTATATATTTTCTACTCACCAAGACCTGTTTTGACCCCCTCCTCATAACAACTCTCAGGTTTATCTTGAGGACAGGTCTTAGCAGGTGTTCAGTTTAGTTCTCGATTCTTATTCTCTCATGCTCGATATCATGTGTTGATATGCTTTAAGGTAGTCGCCTTGTCGGTATTAGTTATCTTATTTTGTTTCCATTGTGAGTTAGTTTTATTTTACTCTGATTATGCTAATGCTCATTATTTGTAGGTACCAGATAAATACTCTCCATGCTTGGATGAGTTTGAGTTTTTATTTTTGTTGAAATTTGAGCTCGGAAAAGTGTAGGGTGTTATAATATCCTAAAGATCCATTAAACTATCAATATATAGGATATGCTATATACGCAATGTCCATTAGTAAAATCAATACTAAAATAACATTAAGGCTCTACATTAATATGCCTTAACATGTTTTAAAGTATGTTGTCGATGCAGATCCTGTAACACAACCAGTAACATCGATAGCCATTGAGTCCGCTATAGGTACAATGCTAAACCAAATTCGTAATGATCTCATATAGGTATAAAACGTTACAGGCCCTTGAGGTAGTGCCCAATTTAGGATTTTACTAGTTTACCTTTTTAGGCTGGTCGTAACCCCTATCGACTGACCGCATACAACACCCTCGATCAAATCAAGGTATACTAATCGAATCACAAGTCAAGTGAGTAATACGAAGAGATATATTCGCTAGAGGTAGATACCCTCACTAGCTAGACATAGGCTTCTATTTTTGTCATTTAATTTTAACACAAGTATTAAGGCTATCCATCGTCGTTCACTTACTTCATTCCAATAAACATTTACCAATCAACCTCTTCATTATGGAACGTCCTCCATGCATGGGTTGTCAAAGTGGTTACAACATTGATAGTGAATATGCTAATATCCAGTACTGGCCTCTTTAACAACCAATCATCATTTTATATTTCAATAAAACATCATATTTCATGTTAAAAATCAATTCAATTCAAATTTTAATGTCAAATTACCATATCTTGAATCATTCTTATATTATACTTAAATTTTGATTTCATATTTTTCATGTCATAATTAGTTCATTGTCAAATTCGAATTTCAATTCAGACTTTTATATCATAAATATCATTACTAAATGTAATCCTTTTGCATACAAAGCAGCTTGGGCTCAACAGCTTGGATTGGAAATAGATTTTCAGTTAAAATAGCATTATATACAATTTTTGAATTTAAAAGTAATAATTTTAATTGAAAATAAATTTTAACAAAATAGTTTGAAATACAATAGTATAACAGGAAATAGTTTTATAAAAAATAAATTAGGATAAAATAGTATTAATTTGAAAATAATTGTTAATATAATAATTTGGAATAAAGTAGTTTATTTCAATTTAAACCATTTGACCCCAATTTCTAGTTTCATAATTCACTTTAAACCATTTCAGATATCATATTCGGTTTAGAACAAATTTCAAATCATTTCAAGCTTCAATTTATAGTTAATCCAAGTTTAAGTTTCCCAATTCAAAAATTAGCTTCAGTTTAAGCAATTTGAATCTTAATTACTAAGTTAAATGTACCACATTAAATTAGTTTCAAATTAAATTTCAAATTCTAAACCTTTCGATTAAATTGGTTTAAAGTTTTAATTACAAGTTTGAATTTCAACCCTTGAAATAATTTAATTTTGATAAGTTGAAATTAAACAATAATTTCAACTTTAGAATTTAAACTCAACATATTTTTAAATAAAAAATTTATTTATAGTTTTCATTTAGCTAATTCAAATTTATATATTTGAAACGTTTCATTCCACATGGGCCATTTCAACCATTGGATTTCAAACTAACTTCACCAACATTACACTCAATTATTTCATAGTTTATCTTTTATTTCAAACATTCAAACTTTCAATAAAGTTTAATTTAACGTATTAATTCAAATCAATATAATTAGACTAATTTCAACTTAAAATCAAATTTAAACCAAGATTTGTTTAATCAAATCTAATTTAAAATCAAAATTAGTTGAGTTAGTTCCAATTTTAAAAGCGTTGTTTAATTCTTTAGCTTAACTTCGTTATATCCAAATAATTAAATTTCCAATTTCAATGAACTTGGAAATCTTAATAAATTGATTCATTTCAATATTATCACATGTTTCGAAAAAAATCACAATTTTTTTCAAATCAAGTCATATGTTGAATTGAATTTTTAAAAAAAATTCCGTTTGAATTTCAAACTATTATTATTAGATTTCAAACGATTTCAAATCCCATAAAATATTTATTTGACCAACGGTGTTTATTTTTAAAATTCTCTACCTAGACAAAGTGGAATATCTAAAATTTCAAGTTTAGGTTTATAACATTTCAACCCCTACCAATGTCATAGGCATATAATTTCAATCATTCCAATGTCGATAGGGATTCCATAATAATAATGTTAAAAATTTACAAACATAACCACAACAACAATCATCGATAAATGAATATGATATGATTAAACTATATTTAACTTCCTAAATTTATAAATCCATATTACTTTTTAATTTCTATACTGCATATGTATATAATATCACAGTTGTGAATCAACCATAATTAGTTTTTCATAATCCAACTAAGTTAATTATGTGCTAATTTAAGTTCAATTAACTTATATAATTAAATTAATTTAACTAAATTTAACTTAGATGAACATATTAGTATAGTGTGAATGACTTTTAAACAATCATCTCAAAATGGATTTAAATTTGACGACTATGTCCACAAGCTATGACATATCAAACAACACAACAGTAAACGAAAAAAAAAAACTATTACGGCTTGTGCGTAACAACATGAACAACTACAGGACTTTTGACGATGTTAGAAGTTTACATTGGCAAGTTAGTGGAACACTTCCCAAAGATCTAACTTTATACCTCGGGCTACTCTTTTTCATGCCACGTTATCGATGCAAACCTCTATAATCACGCTACCTCGACTCCAAGGGCATTCTCACTACTGCAAGTCTGCAGCTGACCCGACACTGCACTTCCAATATTTGAACTGCCGAAACCACCCATTCTCTTTTCGATTACACTATTCTTTTTTAGCAGCTAAAAAAATGATAAAGCATATGAAATCGTTGCTTCATCATTCTATATCACATGGATTAGAATACAATTCAAGTAAATTCATATAGCCAAATCACTCCAATTCAAGTGGCCCATTGGACTTGTGAACTAATTACACTCACGATTACTTTCGTTTTAAGAAACCATCAAACACATGAAATACAATCGCCTATGGTGAATGAACTACTGATTTGTGGCTGACAAGTGCTCGGCCATCTGGATGGGATGTTGAGTCGTAAAAGGAAGATCAGGAAACTATTGCCATGGTTGTTCAAGGTTGTCAAGAATGTGTTGACTGTGGTTTGGAACAATGTCGAAGTGGACTCAAATTTGTGGTGGCTGCAACCAGTAGCGGATACAGGATTTCACGGATGGTGTGTTACCAATCAATAGACAACAATAACTCTTTGTGACATTTTGTCAAACACCATGTAAACCTTGGTTATTAATTTCATTTTAGGCCAAATTGGAGAAAGCTGCAAAACAGCTTTCTCAAAAACAGCATAATTTGTATGTATTTGAAAACAACGTATACTCATCTATTTTTGCTGTTTTGGAGAAAGCTGCTGCCTGCTGGTATGAGGTACTTCTGTCTTGTGCTTTGCTGGTGCGTAAATATGAGATATCTACCTTTATATATACATTTTTTTTTACTTTTTAAGAATAATGGTGTGTCACATGACACACCATGCATGTACATAGTTCTGTCGTTGGCTGCAACGTTGCACTGGCGAGGTTTTCTAGTAAGGATACTGGAGTTGATAGAGCGGAGAGGTTGTTGGGTTGTGCAATGGTGTTGCAAGGTGCTCAAGTGGCGAGGGAGGAAACATGGAAGCTAAGGCGGACTACAGAAGGCGGAGGAAGCTAACTCGGTTGGTTTTTAGATTTTGGAAGCTTTGGTAGTTTTTTATAGATATAAGGTAATGAATCTCTCACATAAATAGAAAGGAAAGGAGAAGCAGTAAATAGGAAGCGGAAGATGAAGAAAAGGAGTGCACAATTTAATATCGAATAAAGTGGTGAAATTAGAACTTGGAAACATGGATTGAGTCATGATCCACGAATCTTGCTCCACCACATGCCCAAATCATTTTACACATTAAAATTAAATTGGAATTTTATTATATTTAGGTTGTGAGTAATACATAAGCCCAAATAACCCTATACCATACAAAAATCAAACCGCTCCATAGACACTAACTATTAACCGTTAGATAGTTATATAAATTGATTTAAATGGAGTTATTGAAATCGAAAGTAGATGAAACAAATGTCAACGTTTTTAATCTAAAAATTTATAAAATAATTTCAGGTAAAATATTTATATTTCATAAACGGATATTTTACCATTTTATTATCGATTGAGATTGCACAAACATTTAAAACTGAGTAAAATTTCATTTTTAACGATTGTTTTAATTTCTTTGTTTTTCTACTAAAAACGTGCAACTATAATTTAAACTAGAAATTTAGATCTAATGTTTTCTTTTATTCCAAATAAATCGAATTTCTTTATTTTTAAATGGTGGATTTATGGGTCATTATTCTTGGAATTATTCAGGTTTCCTACCAAGCAAATATTTGTTAAGGGAATGCAAGGTGTCTGCCAAACAAAAAATTTCCTAACAAATTTCAAACAAATATTTACTCTAATTTAACTGTGTGATTTCACACAATTCAAGTTCATCAGTCACTACATCATCCCAAGTACACATGGCTTTACAAATGTTGGTGAATCACCACATAAAAATTAGCATTTTTTGTCAAATATCATCTGTCTATTATTAACCGACCTTTTTACAAGGTCGTCATGCTTTGGATATAGATCACTGGATTGCTCAGGATTCGATCATGGAGTAACAAAAACTCGGAAACACTAGGATTAAGTGGTTTGACGAATATTGAAGTTACCAATGACTAGAACTCAGATTGGCATGGCCATTTCATGGGATCCGATCGGCTTGATCAACACCAAGCCCTGGATCAGGTCTGGCATCATGTTACTCATGCGAAAATTGGACCAGCATTCACGTTGCGTACTTCTGGTCTGATCACCTATCTGGCCTCAGATCATACACGGATTGCACAATGGATCAAGTGCACTCATCGGATCGGATTGGAATCACTTTTCCACGGATCGACCAGATCCATCGCTCCTTTGAATCGGTCTGCATTTCGCATGGATCATACTTGAAAGCTAGATCAGTTTACATGCTTTGGCTTGTTTGGACTTGGAACCGCAACATTTGGCATCAGACTCACAAAAGGATTGGCTACCACAAGATCGATAATGATTCCAATGGACTTTGAGGGGTCAATCGGACAACTTGCTTACTAGTTTGGTCTTCTTTGTGATATTATTTTTACTTTGGGATTTTTAACCAATTCGAGATTCTACACATCTATAAATACATCACTTGGTTTCTCTTCTAAAGGATCTTCTCATGGCTTTTTGGCTCTACAGCATAGGGGCTCTTCCATTACCATACTACAACATATTTTTCCCCACATTCTTGTAACCAAATCAGGACTGTATTATATTCAAACATTATAAACAAAACATCACCTCATAGTGGACGCAGGCGTATTTCCGAACTACTATAAATTTGTATGTTCATTTACTTTTTATGCACTCTGTGTCTGGATCTATGTTGATATTTTGTGATTATTATCTATACATTATTCATTCGGTATGTTAGGTAAGAAGTAACCAAATTTCCATTTAACATTTTTGGCATGGTGAGAATGGGGAATTTACTATGGACTTTGAATTCAAACTGCTTTAGGATTTGCACATGGCCAGAAAGAGGAAAACGGATGCTCCCATTAGGGCTGAAGGCACTAGATTGGAAGGAAGGGAGGAGGTTTTGTAACAACCCGAAAAATCTGAACCAATTTAAAAATTTTATTTTGGCAATTTTAATGAATTTTGAATATTTAAAAAAAATTATTTTGAGTTATAACGACGAGAAATTTATTTTGAATAGAAATAGAACGTATATATTTATTTGAATCGATGTTAGAATATAAATATTTATTTTTAGATATAAAAGGAATTGAAAATGGCGCGGTTGTTTGAAAATTCGATTTCAAATTTCAAATGAATGTACAGGATTCAAAATAAACCAGATTTTAGCGAAACCAAAAATATTAGAATCTATTTGAAAATATCTTTCCAACAATCCGAAAAATCCAAATTTCATAACGGGAATAAAAAGTTATGCCCACTTGAAAATTCAGAATAGTCGCTATGGAAAATATGGCCCTTAAAAATGGAAATTTTGCAAATGACCTCCGTTTTCGACAAAACCACTTTGGTTGGATCCGGGATGTTAAGTTATTGCTATATTCCAAAATTCATAATTTTTGATATCAATGTGTGAGCGTGGCGAAGGAAAACATGTTTTGATAGTTTCAGTCAATTTGGATCGACCAGAAAATGGCCATTTTTCAAACGGTCTCCAAATTTGACGAAATTAGTTTTGTTAGGACCGTATCGTCAATACGAAGCTAGAAAATATTTTTCGGGGATTTTTAGAGTCCGTATGTGGCCCCGGTAAATTGAAATATACGTTTAAAATTGAATATACTGATTTATATTTTAATTTTGATGAAAAATGATCGTAACAGTTCAACTGGCTTACGAAACATATCCCATTAGGTTCGAAATGGGGGTAATTAGCTGTGGACGACAGTCGATGGGTTCGGTTTGGGGTTCAAATGAAAAGTTTACTCTTTAAGATAAAAAAAAAAAATAAAACAATAATTAAATATATTATATAACCTTCCTTCCCTCCCCCTTTTTCTTCATTACAACCAAGGCAGAGAATAAAAAAAACCCGAACACGAAATCCACCGCGCCTCCCTTCCAGCGCTCCACCGCGTCACCTAGCCCCACGCCGCACCGCTGCCAGCAAACCCTAGCCCCCATCGCCCCTCCTCTAGACCACAAAACCCCCAAATCCCAAAAGCCCAAATCCTAAACCGCCCTATCGAGCCACCGCACCACCCAGCCATCCACTGCCATCCCTCTCCGAGTTCATCCCCGACTTCGGCGAACCCGATCCCCCCCCTTTATGCCCCCTCTGGAAAGAAATAGTAAGTTTAATTCTAAATTTTATTTACTTATTTGTTTTAAACGAAATTTGTTTTAAAAATTCTGATTTTACACATGTTTTATCATAAGAAAATTTGGATTTTGATATGTATAATAGCAAAATTAAGATTTGATTTTAAACGATATAAAGTTTATATTTTTAAACTTAAGAAAGTTTATATTTTTAACTTAAGAAAGTTTATATTTTTAACTTATGAAAGATAATATTTTTAACTTAGTAAAGACGAGATTTTTAATTAGAAAAAGATATGATTTTTAATTATATAAAAATTCGATTTTTATATATGAAGGAGCGGGTAAAGAATACGATTTTTACATTATATGTAGCGGAATAAAAATTTGATTTTTATAATGTATGTAGCGACATAAAAATGTGATTTTTATAGCATTGAAATAAAAATGTGATTTTTAATGTGAACAGCGTGAAAAAGATTACGTTGGATGTTTGGGAAAATCCAGATGGTTCTGAAATTCAGAAATTGTAACACCCCGTAATTCTATAACATTTAGTTTCAAAAATTAAAGTATAATTAATTTTTAGAACAAGAATTAAGGGAAATGGGTTACGCCATTGCATTCGTCTCGGAATTGTGCTTGAGATAGAGTCCGAGTTTGCGTAAATCGGACTCCGTATGAAGAAGTTATGGTCTTCGGAAGTTTTAGAATTCAATTTAAAATTTAAACAGCCCGAAATAAATTTAAAATTTGAAATTTGGGTCAGAATTGGGCTGGGCGGTAAATTCCCTCCCAAGACCCAGGTCGACCAGGGGGTCGACCTATGGGTCGACCTACCCAGTCGACCTGGTCAAGTCTTGGCTGGCCTGGTCGGGTTCTGAGCGATTTTCTGAGTTCTGGTGTGTCATTAGGGATGATTTGTCACTTTCTGGTTGGCTCTTCTCGATGTGAATGGCCTAGATTCATCTATGATCATCTGGCGGCTCTAATTAAAATGAAATTCTATATAAACAACCTAAGGCTCAACCTAAATTCACACAAGAAATAGAACCTAGAGCCATCATGTTGCTGGAAGGAAGCCAAGAATAGCCTCCACTTGAAGATAGCTTAGAGACGAACAAATCTAATTCAAAACTAAAAATCAAAACAACGTTTATCTACCCAAAGGAAAGCATCTCAATTCCAGAACTCAGAATCTAGAATTCAAGTTCGTTGTTTGTTGTAAGTCGGTTACTTTTTAGATTTGAATGTCTAGATCTATTTGTGGCATGTAATTAAATGGATATAAGAATATGCCTAATCCTCTCATTTGAATCTGTTCTTGTATATGCCTTTGGATCTAATTAAGAACTATTTTGATTAATTACCGATGAGACTGTGCCTATGCCTATGACGTTGAAAACTATTGTTAATGGCCTAAGACTATGACTGTGAACATAAGACTATACCATTACCTATGACCATGACAAGGACCATTGTGGCTAATCACCTATGATTCATGACTATGAGATTATTGCCTATGATTATGACTATGAAATTGGATCTAAGCTTGATTTTCTATTCAGACCTATTCTTAATTATCCTTGGATCTTGATTTTGGGAATTTTTCTATTAAGTTAGATCTATCCATGTTCTTAGATTATTATTCAAACCTTTTCAAGTTCATAATGTTATCAGATCTATATGCCTGCGATGTTTTAATCAATTTATTCAGTATACTTATTAGATCTGTAGTTCGTTGTACCTATTCTTATGCCTATCTTTTCATGGTATTCTTGTCAATTCCCTTTTATCTACGAATCTAGATTGACCTATAATCTAGACTGAATCAAAATTACACAAACGATGGGAATGCAATTTGGGCAAAACATGAAATTAACATGAACGTGATTGAAAACTTGGAAATTTTGTATAACATGAAATTTATACAATTTGGCATAATAAATATGTTGATATAATCTGAATTGGCTATAATAGTGAGTGATTTACATGCATATTAGAATTGGGCGTAGATAGTAAATTTCTAATTGGCCGCGAAGTATGTAATTGGCATGTAGACCAAGTTTTGGGCATAAACTGTAAACTAGAATATTGAATCTAGTTTTGACATGAACTGATCTAATTTGGCATAAACTGCAAGTTGGGTTAATTGCTATGTAAATCAAGTCTGGGGCATAGAATAGAAGTATGTTAACTGGCGTGGCAAATGAATATGACATAGGCCAAATTGATTTAGGAAAAGTTTACATAAATAGTAAATATGTAATTTCAGTAAAAGACGAATATGCCTAACCCGAGGTTAGACTGAGTTGTGGTGTAAAACTGCCCGGAACTGACCGGCACATCCAGTGACCACAACAATACCTGTCTAATGTGAGAGGTTAGTGCAACAAGCCCACAAGAACCCGAGGTTAGACGGAGTTGCGGTGTAAAGCTGCCCGAAACCGACCGGCACATCCAGTAACCACAACATACCTGTCTAATGTGAGTGGTTGGTGCTTTAAAGAATGAATTAAAGTTAGGGTTTAGTTCATAGGAACACTTAACCGATATAACCAGAATGAGTAGGGTTAAGTTCATAGAATACTTAACCAATATAATAAGAACAACTAGGGTTAAGTTAATAGGAATATTTAACCAATATGACGTGGATGAGGTTAAGTAAATTTAGAACACTTAACCATAATAACATGTTAACTAGACAAGTGGGTGAGGTTAAGTAAAATACTTAACCATTATAACATATTGACTAGACAAGTGGGTAAGGTTAAGTAAATGTTTAACTGTTATAACTTGTTAACTAGACTGGAAGGTGGGGTTAGGTAAATTTAGAACGCTTGACCAATTCAACATGTTATCTAGACTAGATGGTGGGGGATACTTAGCCGTTATAACATGATAAATGAACAAGGTTAAGTTAATGAGGAACACTTAACCAATATAACAAGATGAAGGGCTAAGGTTAAGCTAATAGAAAGCACTTAACCAGTGTAGTATGATGAATGGGTAGGGTTAAGTCAAACACAAGAAAGCCAACACTTAACCAGAGTGACAAACCTTAGTTAAAGAAAACTAAGTAACAGAAACTAAGTATCAAACCTTGATTAAGAAAATCAAGTAATAGTTAAAGAGAGCTAAGTAAATAACGAGAAGGAGAACTAAGTAATAAACCTTAGTTAAGAAGACTAAGTTGTAAACCTTAGTTAAGAAAGTTAACGATTCAGGAAACTAAGTGGTAAACCTTAGTTAAGAGAACTAAGTAGTAAACCTTAGTCAAGAAAACCAAGTAGAACACAAGAAGGAGCGAATGTCCACCTGATCATGAAGGAGGCTCCAACGAATTTGGGTTACGAAGAACGCGGCTTCGAGGGGACATGAAGGTACTCTTGGTATCCCTCTGTGAGGCTGCAAATGATCCTCCTGGGCTCACAGAGGTTAAGGTCAGCGTTAGAATAACCAAGGGTATGCCTTGGTTGCAATATAAGGCAACATAAAGACTAGGATGGACTAGCGTGATTCGGCGAGACCAGTAGCCCTGTGATAGCAACTTGTCGTCTACCTACCATCTTGATTTAGTCGAGATACGTACAGCGGAAAGGCGGAGAACTCCAAAAGACCATATACTTGCTATCTAGTTATGGGTGCGGATGGCCATAGGTTAGTGGGGCATAGAGGGCCTGCGTATAGTTCTCATTTTTTCAAGGGTGGCCTTTCATTAGTTGAGGGAGGGGTCAAGTGGGACCATAGCCACTGGAAAATTAGACCTTAGCATCTGCATCGGCAGATATCTGAAAGCTCCCGACCGACCTGCCACGAGACTCGGGTCGCATATATAGAGGACATGTGCATCTAGACAGCAATAATGATCCACGACACATACGTGGGGAAAGTCTAGGAACATATACCACTCTGGGTAGTGTGTCCTAGACTAGGGGGCATCGTTCAATAGGTAGCGTAATCCCTAGTTGGACCTAGGTCGCGTAAACCCTAAAATCCGAGAAATGTTCAATAGGTAGCGTAAACCCCAGTAGCCCTGGGTAGCGTAAACCCTGGTTGGATCTAGGAAGCGTTCGATAGAAAACCCTAGATTAGATCTAGGTAATAAATAATAGATGTACACCTGAAAACAACCACAATTTCGGGGATTGGGATCATGTTATTGTTTTATCAGTCTATACAGATTACTAGTTTGGCACTAGTTAGGTGGTGCAGAGATATAAAAATTAGAATAACAAGGTAGTAGCGAAGCAGAGAAAGTATAGAAGTGCATCCAATTTATCTTACCTTATCATATCCTGTGCTAACCTTATGATTCCCGTCATCATGGTGTTGTCTTGTATTCAGTTAATTCATGCCATGTTGCTTTTTACCTGTTCACATGCTGAAATTTACTGAACTTACCAGACTTTATGTCTGACTCTGTTTTCTTTCGCTTTCTTGTCTTCCGTTTCCCCTCCCCCCTGGTTCGCAGGGAGGGAATATTACTACTTAGCCCAATTTTCTTTCCAAGATGAAGATTAGTCGAAGTTTTGCTTGGATTCTCTTTTCCATTGCTATGGCTGGCTCACTCTACATTGGGGAATATAAATGTTATTTTATGCTTCTTTATTTTGTAAGACAGATATTCTGGTATTGGAAAACAATTGTTGTACAAACTATTTTATCAATAAAGTATGGTTCTATTTTCCGCTATTTTAATTTTGTCTGTCTTGTAATTTATCTGTATCTTTTACCTATAACTCTCCACCGAAGTTAAGGCATTCCCTTTGTGAGTGACCTTAACGGATGTAGGGTGTTACACGTGGTATCAGAGCTGAAGGTTACCGGATCAGATAAAAGATTTGAAAAATTATTTTCAAAATGGTTTTAAAAGAAGCATTTTCAAAAGAAAAGTTTTGTTTTAAAGGCATATTCCCCAAAAGCCATACGCCTTTTCTTTTGATCCTTTATTTGAATCCTTGTTTTCTTCTTTCCTGAGTCTCTGGGGCTCTTGGCTTCCTAGGAGGTAACCTCATCGCGGCATGGTTTCGTAGGCTTTGTGAGACTATGACACCTGCCAAAGGGCGAAGAAGTGCCCAACTTCCATCAATAGTCGCAGTAGTTTCACCTACGGCTAATTTTCCTTTTAAGCTTTGTAGGGTTTTCCATCCGATGGAGGCAGCTTTCGAGAGACTTGTCAACATGATTACACAAGGATGGTAAGGATGAGAAGGAGGAAGTTTGGCCAAGGAGCACAACCAAAGGATGAGGAATTCATGGATATGGACTTGGCTCACGAAGGAGGAAAGAATAGTAAAACACTAAGACAAGAGGAAGTATCTTTACTATGGTATAATTAAGGACAAGGGCAAGAACAAGGGATAGGATATTCAGGAAAGTAAGTGCATGCCCTAACCATCGGCATACCTGAGAGAGTGGTAGTAAAGTTTATGTTGAAAGAGTTTAGTTTCCTTTGAACATCCTGTTAGTACTCTTTTTGGACTTTAGCGCTTCACATTCATTTATATCTTCTTCCATAGTTGAGTCTCTGCACCTTAATACTTGTATAGTAGAAGATCCCATTTTAGCCTCAAATCCAATTGGTGGTTCGACCCATTTATCTTTGGTTTGTAAGGATTTGAGAATAGCTATAATTAAGTATTGGGTTTAAGCGTAATGCTTATGTTTTTGGGTTTCATGGGCTATGGGTTGATTCTAGGCATGGGTTGGTTAGCTAGTAATTGTGAAGGGAGGGTAGTTAGACTTTTGATTCGCCTCGGAAATACCCTCGAGATTTTGTACGATCCTAAAGGATCGGTTAGGCCTAGGTACCTAGAATCACTGGATACATCTATCAACGATTTGCGATCCGTTAGAGTAGTCCATGAGCACGCAGATGTTTTTAGTTAGGTTAGGGGTTTGTCCCCTAAAACGCGAGATAGACTTCCGCATATATCCAGTTGACGATGCAAAGCCAGTTATCCGATCAACGACAGTTTTGGAAATGGAGATCAAGAAGCTTTGCAATCGTGAAGAATAATTAGTTAAGGTACAGTGGAGTGAAGCTCAAGAAGACGCGACGTGGGAAGCTGAACATAAGACACGCGCATCATACCTTTTTCCTGAGGGTATATCCTCGATCTTTTTTTACTAGGAATGTTATGCATACTTGTTTCCCATCTTTTAAGGTATATCCCCTACGACATATCATCGATTCTTAGGTAGAAGCCAATGGATTGAAACATGTTATGATTGATGGTTGCAAGTGGCTGCTAATGGATGCAATATATTAGTTACTAAATCAGCTCAGACGCTTTCATATTGCATTTGCATATATGTATTTGTTTATGGATTGAACTTAATGTGTTACCATATGGACGTTGCATTTGAGTGAAAGGATGTGCACTCATATAGAAATGATGTATCATTAGGATTGCATACATGTTGGACGCATGGCACTGACATAATTCGCATTAAGGAGGTCAACTGAATCAGTAGACCGCCTGATTTTGCATTAGATAAGGACATGTACACACACTATGCATGTGAACATGAAAACATTAGAAATCTTTTTAAGGACAATGAATGCATGTGATTGAATGGTTGAGTAGATGGATGATTAGATGGTGGGACACATTCTTCCTAACTTGAAGATTTTGGGGACGAAATCCTTTTGAGGAGGGGAGAATGTAACACCCCGTAATTCTGTAACATTTAGTTTCACAAATTAAAGTATAATTAATTTTTAGAACAAGAATTAAGGGAAATGGACGCCATTGCGTTCGTCTCGGAATTCTGCTTAAGATAGAGTCCGAGTTTGCGTAAATCGGACTACGTATGAAGAAGTTATGGTCTTCGGAAGATTTAGAATTCAATTTAAAATTAAACAGCCCGAAATAAATTCGAAATTTGGAATCTAGGTCAGAATTGGGCTGGGCGGGAAAATTCCCGCCCAGGATCCAGGTCGACTAGGGGGTCGACCTACCTATTCGACCTGGTCAGGTCTTGGCTGGCCAGGTCGGGTTCTGAGCGATTTTCTGAGTTCTGATGTGTCATTAGGGCTGATTTGTCGCTTTCTGGTTGGCTCTTCTCGATGTGAATGGCCTAGATTCATCTATGATCATCTGACGGTTCTAATTAAAATGAAATTCTATATAAACAACCTAAGGCTCAACCTAACTTCACACAAGAAATAGAACCTAGAGCCGTCATGCTGCTGGAAGGAAGCCAAGAATAGCCTCCACTTGAAGAAAGCTTAGAGACGAACAAACCTAATTCAAAACTAAAAATCAAAACAATGTTTATTTACCCAAAGGAAAGCATCTCAATTCCAGAACTCAGAATCTAGAATTCAAGTTCGTTGTTTGTTGTAAGTCGGTTACTTTTTAGATTTGAACGTCTAGATCTATTTGTGGCATGTAATTAAATGTATATAAGAATATGCATGATCCTCTCATTTGAATCTGTGCTTGTATGTGCCTTTGGATCTAATTAAGAACTATTGTGATTAATTACTGATGAGACTGTGCCTATACCTATGACGTTGAAAACTATTGTTAATGGCCTAAGACTATGACTGTGAACATAAGACTATACCATTACCTATGACTATGACAAGGACCATTGTGGCTAATCACCTATGATCCATGACTATGAGATTATTGCCTAGGATTATGACTATGAAATTGGATCTAAGCTTGATTATCTATTCAGACCTATTCTTAATTATCCTTGGACCTTGATTTTGGGAATTTTTCTATTAAGTTAGATCTATCCATGTTCTTAGATTATTATTCAAACCTTTTCATGTTCATAATGTTATCAGATCTATATGCCTGCGATGTTTTAATCAATTTATTCAGTATATTTATTAGATCTGTAGTTCGTTGTACCTATTCTTATACCTATCTTTTCATGGTATTCTTGTCAATTCCCTTTTATCTACGAATCTAGATTGACCTATAAGCTAGACTGAATCACAATTACACAAACGATGGGAACGCGATTTGGGCAAAACATGAAATTAACATTAATGTGATTGAAAACTTGGAAATTTGGTATAACATGAAATTTATATAATTTGGCATAATAAATATGTTGATATAATCTGAATTGGCTATAATAGTGAGTGATTTACATGCATATTAGAATTGGGCGTAAATGGTAAATTGTTAATTGGCTGCGAAGTATGTAATTGGCATGTAGACCAAGTTTTGGGCATAAATTGTAAACTAGAATATCGAATCTAGTTTTGACATGAACTGATCTAATTTGGCATAAACTACAAGTTGGATTAATTGCTAGGTAAATCAAGTCTGGGGTATAGAATAGAAGTATGTTAATTGGCGTGGCAAATGAATATGATATAGGCCAAATTGATTTAGGAAAAGTTTACATAAATAGTAAATATGTAATTTCAGTAAAAGACAAATATGCCTAACCCGAGGTTAGACTGAGTTGTGGTGTAAAACTGACCGGCACATCCAGTGACCACAACAATACCTGTCTAATGTGAGAGGTTAGTGCAACAAGCCCACAAGAACCCGAGGTTAGACTGAGTTGCGGTGTAAAGCTTCCCGGAACCGACCAGCCCATCCAGTAACCGCAACAATACCTGTCGAATATGAGTGGTTGGTGCTTTAAAGAATGAATTAAAGTTAGGGTTTAGTTCATAGGAACACTTAACCGATATAACCAGAATGAGTAGGGTTAAGTTCATAGAATACTTAACCAATATAACAAGAACAACTAGGGTTAAGTTAATAGGAATATTTAACCAACATGACGTGGGTGAGGTTAAGTAAATTTAGAACACTTAACCATAATAACATGTTAACTAGACAAGTGGGTGAGGTTAAGTAAAATACTTAACCATTATAACATATTGACTAGACAAGTGGGTAAGGTTAAATGTTTAACTGTTATAACATGTTAACTAGACTAGAAGGTGGGGTTAGGTAAATTTAGAACGCTTGACCAATTCAACATGTTATCTAGACTAGATGGTGGGGGACACTTAGCTATTATAAAATGATAAATGAACAAGGTTAAGTTAATGAGGAACACTTAACCAATATAACAAGATGAAGGGCTAAGGTTAAGCTAATAGAAAGCACTTAACCAGTGTAGTATGATGAATGGGTATGGTTAAGTCAAACACAAGAAAGCCAACACTTAACCAGAGTGACAAACCTTAGTTAAAGAAAACTAAGTAACAGAAACTAAGTATCAAACCTTGGTTAAGAAAATCAAGTAATAAACCTTAGTTAAAGAGAACTAAGTAAATAACGAGAAGGAGAACTAAGTAATAAACCTTAGTTAAGAAGACTAAGTTGTAAACCTTAGTTACGAAAGTTAACGATTCAGGAAACTAAGTGGTAAACCTTAGTTAAGAGAACTAAGTAGTAAACCTTAGTCAAGAAAACCAAGTAGAACACAAGAAGGAGCGAACGTCCACCTGATCATGAAGGAGGCTCCAACGAATTTGGGTTACGAAGAACGCGGCTTCGAGGGGACATGAGGGTACTCTTGGTATCCCTTTGTGAGGCTGCAGATGATCCTCCTGGGCTCACAGAGGTTAAGGTCTGCGTTAGAATAACCAAGGGTATGCCTTGGTTGCAACATAAGGCAACCTAAAGACTAGGATGGACCAGCATGATTCGGCGAGACCAGTAGCCCTGTGATAACAACTCGTCGTCTACCTACCATCTTGAGTCAGTCGAGATACGTACAGCGGAAAGGCGGAGAACTCCAAAAGACCATATACTTTCTATCTAGTTATGGGTGCGGATGGCCATAGTTTAGTGGGGCATAGAGGGCCTGCGTATAGTCCTCATTTTTTCAAGGGTGGCCTTTCAGTAGTTGAGGAAGGGGTCAAGTGGGACCATAGCCACTGGAAAAACAGACCTTAGCATATGTGTAACACCCCACCTCCGCTAGGGTCCCTCACAAAGGGAATGCACTAGGTTTGGTGAAGCATTATCGAGGTAAGCATGCACAGAAATATTACAAGACAGAACATATATAAAACAGCGGAAGTAAAACAAATTTCATTGCCTTATAGAATAAGGTCTAAAGCCTTTTACATCAGAATACATCAAAACCTGTCTTGCAATAATAAAGAAGCATAAAACCATTTCATGTATTATTCCCCAAGTAAAACAGTAAAGTAGCCATAGCCAAGAAAAGTCCAAGCCATGCGTGATGACCTTCAAGCAGAAGAAGTCCATACTAGATAACATTGTTTCCTCCCTGAATCCTGGGGGGAAACGGAAGACAAAGAGGCGAAACAAAACGGGGTCAGTCATAAAGACTGGTAAGTCCTATCTACTTCCAGTATAAAAACAGGTAAAGGTAACATGACATGCATAAACTGAAAGTAAACATAAGGATGACTACAAGATAGATAAACTAAACCAGGGTAACTGGCTGAACTAATGTAGCAAGGTAAACTAAGATGTCATGATAAACTACGGTGTCATGATAAACCAAGGTATCACATTGTCAGGTTTCTATCAAGTATACTATCCCAAGGTGTTTATCCTGTATAACATCTCACGGTATCTATCATGTATATTTCTCATGGTTCTAACATGTATATTCGCTCTGCACCTCTCGTACTAGTATCCCAACCCGCGTCATGTGTTAACTATGAATGTCCCTTGCCCAATGTCATGTAATGGTCCATGTCAACCTAATATATAGCATATATAGGTTTTCCCCAAACTCGTATGTTTCTTTCCATGTATGAGTTCAGTCCTTTGCTGTAGGCCATACGGGCTTTCCCATGTAAACGTTTTATCCTTGAGGTTATTTTGGACTGCTACCCTTGATCTAGTTATGTTTCCTTACCGTGAACTATCGCGCGTTCACTTAGGATTTATGCCACCTAGGACCACTAGGGATTATGCTACCTAATGAACGTTTCCGTGTCTCGGTTTGGGTTCAGCCACCTAGGGCCACTAGGGATTATGCCACCCGTCAACCGCGCCCTTTTATCCCACGTATGTATCGTGAACCGTCTAGATGCACATGTTCCTCAATGTGCCATCCGAGTTCCGTGCCAGGGCAAATCAAGAAATACGGAACTCGGTCGGGAGCTTTAAGTCGTCTGCTGATGCAGATTATCAAGGTCTGTTTTTGTACCCGTGGCTATGGTCCCACGTGACCCCTCCTTCAACTACTGAAAGGCAAACCAAGAAAAATCATGTATGAGAACTACACTAAGGCCCATCGATGCCCATTTCCAAATAGCCAACCTCACCCATAACTCGATAGCTAGTATATGGTCTTTTGGGAGTTCCCTGCCTTTCCGTACGTACACGATTGACTAAAGATGGTAGGTAGTCGGCGACATGCTATCCCGGGGCAAAATCAAGTATCGTCGACTCCACGCTAATCCATCCCAGTCTTTAGGTCGCTCGCATAGCAACCAAGGCATACTCTTGGCTCTTCTACCGTAGACCTTAACCCTTGTAAAGCCGGGTTTCATGGACCACTTGCCACCTCACAGAGGGATACCAAGAGTACCCTCACGTTCCCCTAAGCTTCCGCTTCGTCACCCAGTTCGCTGGAGCTTTTATCCAAGTCAGATAACTTGCTCCTCCTCGAATACTAAGCGATGACCTACCGTACCAGGTTACTCATCTCTGTATGAACTAGTCTCATGTCCTTAGCTAAGAATTATTACTTAGTTACCCTTAACTAAGGTTTACCACTTAGCCCCTCTTTCCGCTATCCTTGTTGACTACGATTTCCAACCTAGTCCCCTGAGCTAGGGTTTTGTCAAATGGGTTAAGTGTTGTTATCCAAGTTCATGACTTAACCCACCTACGAATCATGTCAAGATTGGCTAAGTACTCAAGTTCAAGGCTTAGCCCTACACGTTGGTTAAGTGTACCAAGAAGCTCATGACTTAACCCTATCAAGTCAAATTGGTTAAGTATTTATTTGTCTTAACCCTATCAGATTATCATGTTAGATTGATTAAGCATAGATTATCTTAAGCCCATCAGATTATCGAGTCGGATTGGTTAAGTATAGGTTAACTTAACCCCATCCACTAATCGTATACGATGGTTAAGCCTAATTTAAAAGGTCTTGTGACTTAACCATACCAGGTCCACCTATTAGATTGGTTAAGTATATGTTACTTAACTTCATCAAATCATCACATATAATTGGTTAAGTATAAGTTACTTAACCCCATTAAATTATCATGTTAAATTGGTTAAGTATTGGTTACTTAACCTCATTGAATTACCAAGTTTAGATTGGTTAAGTGGTTAACTTAACCCCATCGAATTACCATGCTTAGATTAGTTAAGTGAAGGTTACTTAACCCCATCTAATTATCGTGTTTAGATTAGTTAAGTCTAAGTTACTTAACCCCATCTAATTACCAAGTCGGATTAGTTAAGCGTAAATTACTTAACCCCATCTAATTACCAAGTCGGATTAGTTAAGCGTAAATTACTTAACCCCATCCCCTAATTGTCTTGTATGGTTAAGTGTCATTAAGGAACCAAGTCCGGTTTAACTTAACCTACCCATTCGTGTCATATCGGTTAAGTGTCATTAGTCAAATTTACTTAACCTTATCATGTGGCATTAATTTAATTAATGCACTCTCAACCTCTCACATTAGACCTTGTTGTGGTTACTAGTTAAGCCGGGCGGGTCCGGGTAGATTTACACCACAACCTAGTCTAACCTCGGGTCTTAAGCGCGACATGGCCAACTTCTCACATTGGATCCTATTGTTTGTAGCCACTAGTTAAGCCGGGCGGGTCCGGGTAGATTTATGCTACAAACTCAACCCAACCTCGAGTTGGCCACTTTCATGTTTGGTCTAGTGTTATATTACACTTACAACCCATACGTGTCTAATTTCAAGTCCCATGTTTACCCCACGTGTCATGCCCCCATTTTGGTTCAACTTACATGTCATGTTCACATGTAACCTCAAGTCAAGTTTTCATGTCATATTCAAGTCAAGTTTTCGTGTCATGTTCATGTTTATCTAACTACCCCAAAATCGTGTTTTCACTTGAGTGAAAGCGAGTCAACATAGTATAAATACTATGATACACATTGACCCAAAAACATGCACGATGTCATGACGGGGTTGGCTTCAAACATGCATGGTATCATGAAGGGATTGGCCTTGTACATGCATACTATCATATAGGGGTTGGCCACAAGCATGCATAACATAAAAGGGGATTGGCCACAAGCATGCATAATGTCATAAAGGATTTGGCCACAATTTTGCATATTATCATAACGGGATTTGACCTTACATAAACATGATATCATGAGGGGGTTGGTTTCATTTACATGCATAAGTCCCAAAGTCCAATTTATGCAACTATTTCACAAGTCAAAGTGGCTCTAAGTGTTCATGCTATCATACTACAAGTAAAGGTCCAATCTTGCATGGCAAACTAAGTCCAATGCAACATGAATAGCATGGTTTAGTCGCTAAAACATAACCCAAAGTCATATGTTCATGATAAAGGAGCAAACTAGGCTCGCATAGGTTATAGCATTCATGTTTAACCACATTTTATTCCATGCCATGATTAAAACTACCGTTTAGATCTAGAAGTAGCTAGAACTTACCTAGCGAGGCTTAGGGAAGGAGTATGCATCGTTTTGACGAAGAAAGGTGGCTCCTTTGATGAAGAACTACCATGAAATCGCCATTGCAACGTTGATTTGGCCTCTATTTAGTGTAGCAAGCTAGCACCTTTCAATTCAGATCCGATTTGCATGCATAGTCTCTTGGAGTTGGAGATGGAGGCCATGATCACTTGGCATTTGGGCAGCACTTCGTGGCATGAGTGATTTGTGAGGGTTTAGGCAAGTCTAGGGGTGTTTTTATAGAGATTAGGGTAGTTTTAGGCCGTTAGATTAACCCTAGGATAGATCCAAGCCCTCAAAAATCGTCACAAGCCTCCAAAACCGAGCCAAACAGCAAAACAGGTGCACCAGGCTGCTTGGGTCCGACCAGGCAGGTCGACTCCCCAGTCGACCTGGTTGGCAGGGTGTCGACTCCCCAGTCGACCTCCCCTGGTCTGGCGGAAAATTTTCCCGCCTCTTCTGAATTCTGAAATTTGAATCTGTTTTCGTTTTTGAATTTTTCGTGAAACTTCGCGAGGCCATATCTTGGTCATACGGGCTCCGATTTACGAAATTTCGGACTCTATTTCGCGTATTTTTCCGAGACGAACGCAATGGCGCAACCCGTTTATCCTGATTCAGATTTTACAATTTAATTCTGCCTTGATTCTTGTCTTAACACGTTGTCAAAAATCCGGGTTGTTACATTCTCCCCTCCTTTAAGGATTTCGTCCCCGAAATCTCCATGTTAGGAAGAACGCATCCTACCATCCATCATCCGTCTACTCAAAACATCATCCACAGGCAACCATGGTCCTTAGACGATTTCTAATGCCGTATGAACATATGCAAAACGTGTGTGTATATGCTCCTTAGCTAATGCTAATGATCAGGCCTGAATGATCTTTCTAATGCAAAATATGTTTAGTGCCATGAGTCCAACATGTATGCAAATAGTCCTAGTCATATAAGTACTATATGCGTGCACAAACATTCATTCATATGCAACATCCGCATGACAACACATTAACTTTCAAACAAGTATAAATACTCGTGCATATGCAATGCAAAATGTGAGTGCGTTGATCTAGTATCTAACGTGTATTCGCGCATCCACGAGCAACCACTTGCAACCATTTGCAACCATATCAATCATAACATGTTTCAAATACATGTTTACATCCATAGAGTTCTACCTAAGGTTCCCAAGATAAGATCGAGGAGATAAACAAGACAAACTCCTTACGGGGTTTGTAACAGAAACAGGACCGAGAGGATATCTACCCAGCGATAGCATGCAAGTGAGCTCTACAGGTGAACCAAGGATCAAAGATATACTCTTAAAAAGAGACCTGATGCGCACGTCTAAACCGCATTTCCATGAGCTTAATTCCACTGTGCCTTGACCGCCTTTGACTTCATGATTTCGTAGCTCCTTGATTCCTATTTCCAAGGTATGAGTTGGGACTCATTTCATCATCGCCTCTCGTTCCACTTTCACTTATTCTTTCCCCTAGTATGTTCGGTTCAAACATATCTGCGTACTCATGCAAGCTCTCCAAAATTCACTAGTGAATTCTGGATCTCGTTTACCGATGCTAATCCATGTTACCACGTGCACTTACTAGGGTGATTCCTATAACCCATGCTCAAGCGGAATGAACCATCCGTCCTATTGGCGGACGTTACTCGATTGGATCAGAGATTTCCGATAAATGCAACAAGAGATTCTAGGTAACTAACCATGACAGAACCCAAAAGGTTACACGAGACTCCGAAGGTATTACCAAAGCAAGCCAAGAGTCTGACTACCCTCTTTTCCAAAACCGAGAACGGTATCCCTTACTGGATAACCACTAGAATCCATCCATGGCTCAACAATAGAAGTATTGCTTCTAATCTTAACACTTGGCCTAGACATTCTCAAATCCAACAAGTCATGAATAAATGGACCGACTCTCCAACCAGATTTTGGAACAAAACTGGGATCCTTTACCATGCAAGTACTAAGGTGCAGAGACTCGACTATCCAAGCAGACTTAAATGATACGATGATCAAGACAAAGTCTGGACGGGATGATAGAAAAGAACGACTAAACCTTTACCAGAAATGGTACCATTTCTTTTAGGTACCCTAGAAATGGGAGCGTACAATTGCCCTCTCCGATGGTCTTGTCCTTGTCCTCCTTGATGGACTAAGCCATACCAACAGTTGCTTATCCTTAAGCTCGCTTCCTTTATCCTTACTCTTATTATCCTTCCTTGTACCACGGCAACAGGTTTCTCAAGAACCGCCTCCATCGTACGGAAAACACCTACGTGGCTAGACAATGATTAGTCACAGTTAGAACTACTGTGACTACCGATGGAGGAAAGAAAGGAAAAGAGATTCAGTCCAGGAATCAAAGGATAGTGCTAATGGCTTTCGGGGATTAGCCTTTAAAAACTTTTCTTGAAAAATGCTTCTTTCTAAGCGGTTTTTCAAATAGTTTTCAGAAGGTTTTAAAAACTTTTGCCCAGTCTGGTAACCTTCTGCTCTGATACCAAATGTAACACCCCACCTCCGCTAGGGTCCCTCACAAAGGGAATGCACTAGGTTTGGTGAAGCATTATCGAGGTAAACATGCACAGAAATATTACAAGACAGAACATATATAAAACAGCGGAAGTAAAACAAATTTCATTACCTTATAGAATAAGGTCTAAAGCCTTTTACATCAGAATACATCAAAACCTGTCTTGCAATAATAAAGAAGCATAAAACCATTTCATGTATTATTCCCCAAGTAAAACAGTAAAGTAGCCATAGCCAAGAAAAGTCCAAGCCATGCGTGATGACCTTCAAGCAGAAGAAGTCCATACTAGATAACATTGTTTCCTCCCTGAATCCTGGGGGGAAACGAAAGACAAAGAGGCGAAACAAAACGGGGTCAGTCATAAAGACTGGTAAGTCCTATCTACTTCCAGTATAAAAACAGGTAAAGGTAACATGACATGCATAAACTGAAAGTAAACATAAGGATGACTACAAGATAGATAAACTAAACCAGGGTAACTGGCTGAACTACTGTAGCAAGGTAAACTAAGATGTCATGATAAACTACGGTGTCATGATAAACCAAGGTATCACATTGTCAGGTTTCTATCAAGTATACTATCCCAAGGTGTCTATCCTGTATAACATCTCACGGTATCTATCATGTATAATTCTCATGGTTCTAACATGTATATTCGCTCTGCACCTCTCGTACTAGTATCCCAACCCGCGTCATGTGTTAACTATGAATGTCCCTTGCCCAATGTCATGTAATGGTCCATGTCAACCTAATATATAGCATATGCAGGTTTTCCCCAAACTCGTATGTTTCTTTCCATGTATGAGTTCAGTCCTTTGCCGTAGGCCATACGGGCTTTCCCATGTAAACGTTTTATCCTTGAGGTTATTTTGGACTGCTACCCTTGATCTAGTTATGTTTCCTTACCGTGAACTATCGCGCGTTCACTTAGGATTTATGCCACCTAGGACCACTAGGGATTATGCTACCTAATGAACGTTTCCGTGTCTCGGTTTGGGTTCAGCCACCTAGGGCCACTAGGGATTATGCCACCCGTCAACCGCGCCCTTTTATCCCACGTATGTATCGTGAACCGTCTAGACGCACATGTTCCTCAATGTGCCATCTGAGTTCCGTGCCAGGGCAAATCAAGAAATACGGAACTCGGTCGGGAGCTTTAAGTCGTCTGCTGATGCAGATTATCAAGGTCTGTTTTTGTACCCGTGGCTATGGTCCCACGTGACCCCTCCCTCAACTACTGAAAGGCAATCCAAGAAAAATCATGTATGAGAACTACACTAAGGCCCATCGATGCCCATTTCCAGATAGCCAACCTCACCCATAACTCGATAGCTAGTATATGGTCTTTTGGGAGTTCCCTGCCTTTCCGTACGTACACGATTGACTAAAGATGGTAGGTAGTCGGCGACATGCTATCCCGGGGCAAAATCAAGTATCGTCGACTCCACGCTAATCCATCCCAGTCTTTAGGTCGCTCGCATAGCAACCAAGGCATACTCTTGGCTCTTCTACCACAGACCTTAACCCCTGTGAAGCCGGGTTTCATGGACCACTTTCCACCTCACAGAGGGATACCAAGAGTACCCTCACGTTCCCCTAAGCTTCCGCTTCGTCACCCAGTTCGCTGGAGCTTTTATCCAAGTCAGATAACTTGCTCCTCCTCGAATACTAAGCGATGACCTACCGTACCAGGTTACTCATCTCTTTATGAACTAGTCTCATGTCCTTAGCTAAGAATTATTACTTAGTTACCCTTAACTAAGGTTTACCACTTAGCCCCTCTTTCCGCTATCCTTGTTGACTACGATTTCCAACCTAGTCCCCTGAGCTAGGGTTTTGTCAAATGGGTTAAGTGTTGTTATCCAAGTTCATGACTTAACCCACCTACGAATCATGTCAAGATTGGCGAAGTACTCAAGTTCAAGGCTTAGCCCTACACGTTGGTTAAGTGTACCAAGAAGCTCATGACTTAACCCTATCAAGTCAAATTGGTTAAGTATTTATTTGTCTTAACCCTATCAGATTATCATGTTAGATTGATTAAGCATAGATTATCTTAATCCCATCAGATTATCGAGTCGGATTGGTTAAGTATAGGTTAACTTAACCCCATCCACTAATCGTATACGATGGTTAAGCCTAATTTAAAAGGTCTTGTGACTTAACCCTACCAGGTCCACCTATTAGATTGGTTAAGTATAGGTTACTTAACCTCATCAAATCATCACGTATAATTGGTTAAGTATAAGTTACTTAACCCCATTAAATTATCATGTTAAATTGATTAAGTATTGGTTACTTAACCTCATTGAATTACCAAGTTTAGATTGGTTAAGTGGTTAACTTAACCCCATCGAATTACCATGCTTAGATTAGTTAAGTGAAGGTTACTTAACCCCATCTAATTACCGTGTTTAGATTAGTTAAGTCTAAGTTACTTAACCCCATCTAATTACCAAGTCGGATTAGTTAAGCGTAAATTACTTAACCCCATCTAATTACCAAGTCGGATTAGTTAAGCGTAAATTACTTAACCCCATCCCCTAATTGTCTTGTATGGTTAAGTGTCAATAAGGAACCAAGTCCAGTTTAACTTAACCTACCCATTCGTGTCATATCGGTTAAGTGTCATTAGTCAAATTTACTTAACCTTATCATGTGGCATTAATTTAATTAATGCACTCTCAACCTCTCACATTAGACCTTGTTGTGGTTACTAGTTAAGCCGGGCGGGTCCGGGTAGATTTACACCACAACCTAGTCTAACCTCGGGTCTTAAGCGCGACATGGCCAACTTCTCACATTGGATCCTATTGTTTGTAGCCACTAGTTAAGTCGGGCGGGTCCGGGTAGATTTATGCTACAAACTCAACCCAACCTCGAGTTGGCCACTTTCATGTTTGGTCTAGTGTTATATTACACTTACAACCCATACATGTCTAATTTCAAGTCCCATGTTTACCCCACGTGTCATGCCCCCGTTTTGGTTCAACTTACATGTCATGTTCACATGTAACCTCAAGTCAAGTTTTCATGTCATATTCAAGTCAAGTTTTCGTGTCATGTTCATGTTTATCTAACTACCCCAAAATCGTGTTTTCACTTGAGTGAAAGCGAGTCAACATAGTATAAATACTATGATACACATTGACCCCAAAACATGCACGATGTCATGACGGGGTTGGCTTCAAACATGCATGGTATCATGAAGGGATTGGCCTTGTACATGCATACTATCATATAGGGGTTGGCCACAAGCATGCATAACATAAAAGGGGATTGGCCACAAGCATGCATAATGTCATAAAGGATTTGGCCACAATTTTGCATATTATCATAACGGGATTTGACCTTACATAAACATGATATCATGAGGGGGTTGGTTTCATTTACATGCATAAGTCCCAAAGTCCAATTTATGCAACTATTTCACAAGTCAAAGTGGCTCTAAGTGTTCATGCTATCATACTACAAGTAAAGGTCCAATCTTGCATGGCAAACTAAGTCCAATGCAACATGAATAGCATGGTTTAGTCGCTAAAACATAACCCAAAGTCATATGTTCATGATAAAGGAGCAAACTAGGCTCGCATAGGTTATAGCATTCATGTTTAACCACATTTTATTCCATGCCATGATTAAAACTACCGTTTAGATCTAGAAGTAGCTAGAACTTACCTAGCGAGGCTTAGGGAAGGAGTATGCATCGTTTTGACGAAGAAAGGTGGCTCCTTTGATGAAGAACCGTCATGAAATCGTCATAGCAACGTTGATTTGGCCTCTATTTGGTGTAGCAAGCTAGCACCTTTCAATTCGGATCCGATTTGCATGCATAGTCTCTTGGAGTTGGAGATGGAGGCCATGATCACTTGGCATTTGGGCAGCACTTCGTGGCATGAGTTATTTGTGAGGGTTTAGGCAAGTCTAGGGGTGTTTTTATAGAGATTAGGGTAGTTTTAGGCCGTTAGATTAACCCTCGGATAGATCCAAGCCCTCAAAAATCGTCACAAGCCTCCAAAACCGAGCCAAACAGCAAAACAGGTGCACCAGGCTGCCTGGGTCCGACCAGGCAGGTCGACCCCCAGGTCGACCCTGGGGTCGACTCCCCAGTCGACCTGGTTGGTAGGGGGTCGACTCCCCAGTCGACCTCCCCTGGTCTGGCGGGAAATTTTCCCGCCTCTTCTAAATTCTGAAATTTGAATCTGTTTTCGTTTTCGAATTTTTCGTGAAACTTCGCGAGGCCATATCTTGGTCATACGGACTCCGATTTACGAAATTTCGTACTCTATTTCGCGTATTTTTCCGAGACGAACGCAATGGCGCAACCCATTTATCCTGATTTAGATTTTACAATTTAATTCTGCCTTGATTCTTGTCTTAACACGTTGTCAAAAATCCGGGTTGTTAAAATCTGCATCGGCAGATATCTGAAAGCTCCCGACCGAGTTCCGTGTTTCTTGATTTGCCCTGCCACGAGACTCGGGTCGCACATATAGAGGACATGTGCATCTAGACAGCAATAACGATCCACAACACATACGTGGGGAAAGTCTAGGAACATATACCACTCTGGGTAGTGTGTCCTAGACTAGGGGCATCGTTCAATAGGTAGAGTAATCCCTAGTTGGACCTAGTGTAATGACCCGGGTTTATGGCGACCTTGGTTATCCGATATACAACACATATCAAACATCCAAGAGTCGAAAATACCGGATGATTAATGAAAGAAATTAGAGGGTGAGAATAGATAGGATAGAAACTCAGAATAGAAGAAGAAGAAGAACACAACATCTGAGTAACACGAACCTCACAGCGGAACAAATAACATATAATATATATAACATAACTTGAAATATACATCTGTACTTGAATATACATAATTATCAAATTACAACACTTACAACACAGCGGAAATAAACTATAGCTCTATGATCCAAAAGCCTCCTGCTCCAGCTCTTCAGGTATATCTGTAAATCCCGACTACTTGACTGCCCGTACAAATTTAGGCACCCAAGAGTTTAGGGAAACAAACAAATAAACTCTGGGTCAATCATGGGACTGGTGTGAGTAAAACAGTTCAAAACAGTTTGAACAAGTAAACGATATCTCATAAGACCACGCTGTATAACGGAACGGGTTTTTCCCTTATGAGAATCCAAATTATCTTTATATCAAAAACCTTTTGATATTATAATAATGTCTATCAACCACAATATAATAATCATCTAGCAGAAACGCTTTCATCTCACGTTCTACATATATAGTATACAATCCAAACCGCAAGCACGTATTGGGTAATGGATTTCCAACTATGACAAGGTATGGAACCACCTTTCGCTAGTGTACCTCTAGAGAGGAATAACTAGGTTCAACAAGAACATCTTGCAACCCGACCACACATGACCGACCACTCATTTCGCTTGAGTGTATCGAATGTATATAACCAACGGTTGCGATCAACAACTGTTTCCCGAATGGGACAACATCAACAATAGATTTTTAGAAATAAATGAAACTCTAGATCAGGTGATTATACACCCTACTTCAGAGTGACCGACTTAGCCATGCTGCCTGCCCGATTTCTGTCATTTACCGGTTGATGAGGCTTGAGGTTACGCTTCATCATCACATCAAATTCACTTCGAATGCCACATTGTCAGATCCTTCAAACATCACTAATTGACGTCTACAACAGTACATTACGTTTTAGCTAAAGAAGTTTCCTTCTCCGCTTCCACTCTTGGTACGGTTGAAGAAATCAATGTACGTGACCATTCTGGAAATACTCTGTCAGACATTCATCCATACAAGTCATCCAGGAACAGGATGAATCGAAGGCACTATTCAGTATATCCATCTTAGGCACTGTTATCTAAGATTTATACAACAACCCTTGCACTTTACCCCGTCTTCAATTTTCTTTGGCATGTATGATTCGCAGCGCTTATGCCAATACAGAGTGGTTCTTTGGATAATAATCCGACCGGTCTCTCCATATTAACAACGTTAAAATGGTCAAAACTTCGATAGTCTGTGATTTAACCATCAAAGAAAAACAGGTGTGCAAACAACGATATTATTTCCAAATGGAAATTCTATCAATCAATCATCAATCATTTATATATATATCCTTATTTTCTATGTTTAGAGAATATACGTTATTAACACTGGAAAACATTTCCATTGTTTATTTACATATCACTATCATTTCACAACTATCAGTCCCTGACTGTAACTAGCAAGAGAACAACTACCTAAGTATAAACCCCGAAGGCCAAAACCAACATCAGATCGATACTCAGAAAACTATTCAACTTAACTAATCTCTAGTCAGTTTCTAATCTCTGTTTAACTCCATTTGATTAACTATATTTCGAATACTAATATTCGATAAACTCTATTTCGAATAACTTTGTCTGTTTTAACTCTATCTCGAATAACTATATTCGATCAACTCTAATTCGACTAACTATGTCTGTTTTACTCCTTTGGTTAACTATGTTTGATTGACTTACTTCGACTAACTCGATTTAACTTACTTCGACTAACTCGATTTAACTTACTTTGACTTCGTCAATTCCCTTTTAAAATCCCATTTAGTTTCCAACTAAATATTCCTTTACGATATTCTATTTATTTTCTAAATAAATGTTCCCCTTTATAAAATCTATGTTTTTATAAATACTTTATTTTCAAAATATTTCCTTCTATAAAATCGGTTGATTTTATAAAATTCCTTTATTTTAATATACATTGAAATATTTATTTTTACATCCCAAGGTTTCATATGATATTAAAAATATCGCATAACAATGATCAACATCATTCTAACACACATAATCCATAACAGATTATATATCACATCTATTACAATATATGAACAGAATAGTATTATAAATATCGAGGAGTCCAGTTGGACCCCTCCAACTTGTTTCCCTGCATCACAGATGTTACACAATATAATCAACATCACTTTCAGTTCCATATGACATATTCTGTTAAACAGAATCAATATAGAAATTCAACTAACTGACTAGCAGTTCAATCAAACAGTCAACACATAGTCAATCAGCCAATATTTAACAGTTCTAAAAATACAACATGAAATTTTAAACTGTTTAGAATTAGTGAGATTTACTCACTTCGGCAGTTCATCGTTAAAGAACGAAAAACTGTTTGTTTGATTTGAATCAAACAATTTATTTCGCCATAAGTTCAAATGAGCTTCAATCTACTCCAAGTCAGTTTCATGGTGTAGCCACCGTCCATACGATCCTAACGCAACTTATGGTTCGTCAATTTGATATCGTATGTAGATGATACGACGTTATGAAGTTCATACACTATTTTGAATTTAAAATAACTTAGGATATTTTTAATCGGGATTTAACTTTATATGTCGGCCCATCTTCAGTTTAGAAAACCGATCCACCTTCTTATTCTCTTCTTCCTCCCTCCACGTTCAACCTCTTTTAACCGCTATTCCACTTCCCCATTGACCAGGCTTTGACCGACCATGGCCAACGCTCTGACCACTCATTTCCGGCGCCGACGCCACCAATGAACTCAGCGTCCAACTCTCCACCCGCCAGTCACCCTGAAACCCAACTCGACGCAACCCCTAAAATCCGACCTGCTGCTTCCACAGTTGGCGACGCAATGTCGCATTTCACTGTGAGGTATCGGAGTCTCTCTCGTGGACACCATCACCTGCGGCTCCCTCCCTCGAACACAACAGCGCCACCCAATCGACCTCCAACCTCCATTCGCCTCCACACGCGCCAACCCTAGCACGACTGTACCGAAACCGAGCTCAACGAAAACCCATCGCAACCCAATCCATGGCTACAGACGTGTAGCCCGAACTCACACGAGTCCAACGAACCCTTAATTACTTGATTTCATTTAATTTTGCTTCCCATTCAATTTCATGAAGTTTGAGAGAAAAAGAAAAGTAAAGTAGCGGCCTCTTTCCCATTTACAGAAGTAGGAAGAATTAGGTTCTAAGACTTTTAAGGTGGTATTTATAAGATAAAAGGTTGGTTTGTTGGAGGAGCCTTATCCACTCATTTTTTTATATATTTTTTTTAAATTTTAAGCTTACTTAACACTCTAAAAAATTCCTACGACCACGTACAATACCCAAAAATCACGAAACTGGACATACGACTAGAGTTCGACATTACGGTCCCAATGAAACTGGTTTGGTCGAATTCCGACTTCGTATGCTCACACAACGTATTTTTAACCGTCGAAATACTGACTGTTTCTCACTCTAAAAATCCGTACGACCATGCAGTGACTCTAAAAATCACGAAACTGGAAATCTAACAACTACTTGACATTGCGGATCCAACAAAATTGGTTTCGTCGAATTTCGACTTCGTTTGCAAAAGTGGCTATTTTTAAAGTCCTAAATAACCCATTTAAATATATAAATATATTTAAATATAATTAAATTAAATATTTATAAATAAATATTATCGTATATATTCACAGTGGAATACCATACAGCTCTACTGGGATTTACAACTTGATATTTCAAATCCCAATTAAATCGATATTCGATTTAAAATGAAATTCCTTTTTAAAATATAAATAATTCCTTTATAAATTATAAAGGAATTCCACAGCGACTTTTCTAGAATTTGATTTGGACGTAAATCAAAATCTACTCGACGAAATCCTGATTTTTCTCTTCCACTAGAAAGACATACTTCACAGCTCCACACGTTTCATGTTTCACAGAAATCCGATTTAAAACGAACCCTGTACACTCAGTTGAAGTTTAAATCGCCAAATTACGAACTGCAGCGCCATTTCAAGCTCGATTTTAATTATAATATAATTATACATTCAAACTTCGTTCAAATAATATATTTGTTATTCTAATTCAATTCTAAACTGAATTAAATATCACAGATGATCCAGTTCACACCATATCGCCATTTCAGCCAATTCTGATTATTTTAGAATTAAATATATTATTTTAATTAAATATTCACCATTATTTAATTCCACGACCATTAAATCCTTTTAATCACCCTTTAAATAATTAAATAAATTAATTATTATATCGCTGAAAATGCGGGTCATTACATTCTTCCCCACTTAAAATAATTTCGTCCTCGAAATTGCTAAGGTAGAGAACGACCATATCGACTGGTTAGAACATATTTGTTCACTTCTTAAATTCAGTTTCAACTGAACCAATTTAATTTCAATTAAAATATTAATTTAATTCTATTAACGAATATTTTCAAAAATCCTGAAAATTTTCTAATGCCTTAACTTTTCAAAAAAAATTCGCCAGCACCTCCTTTGTACTGGTCAATAGGTCAAACTCCAACTCACCTCTATAGGCCATCTCCAACCCAAAAGAAAATCAAACAGCCAAGCGGTTTGCCAAATCGGCACATCAAAATCTCATACCCAATATATAATATAAACTGGTACCTTTTTGTCGGGCATATCAATATATCCTTTCCCTCTGCTGTTAATTCAGCATATACCAAGGGCATCCCAATCAATCTCAAATCACTTTTACCTCCAACACAACCATTCGCTTATCTAAGCCGAATTCAAATTCAAATCAAAGTTCCATTCTCGATTCCAAATTCTTAACTCATCAATCCATATAGTTAACCGAGTTAAGTTCCATTCCATGTTTCATTAACTGGTTAATTCCACTAATCAGTTATCTTTATTTTCAAATTAAATTTGGTTTTAATTCAAACAATATTTCCCCGGGGAGTTTTAAACAGCTTTCCTTTTCTAAAACCAAATATCCCTTTTTGGATTTCAAACAACTTGTTTCTCTCAAAACAATTCAAAAACAAAATCCTTTGGTAGTAATCTGTCACTTAGAACTCGAAAATGAACACCGATGATGCACCATCGGAATTTATTTCCCAGCGATCAAAGTAAGTTCAATACTATATCACTTTTCAAAACTATTTCTTAAACCATTTCCATTTTGAAATCACTTCAAAATATCATTCCAATGTTTGTAAACAATTTAAAATCTCCCAGGATCTTAAAATTCACATATATTTAATTTAACTCCATTTACAAACACCTTTCAAATTCCAGGGTTTTAATTTCAACTCTGATTTTAATTTCAGATTTAATTCAATTCATTATACTTATCTGAAATCTGATCGGTTATTTACATAACCATTTCACATTTTATAGTCTTATTCGATTATAATAACAACCAATATATCCAATATATTATAATCATTTCAATATAAATCCTTTATATCAAAATATAATTTGGGTAAAATTATTTCGTTTACCCTCTTGTCAAAACATACCATGACGGTTCATCGTATTCAAATGTTTATAAACTCCTATCGATACAGTGGATCAACTGATCGACCAGAACCCATAAACAATTCAACCAATAAATCTCCACAATATAAAACAATTTTTATATCAATATAACAAATACGTTCACTCGTATATATACACTCAACTCAATCTAGGGTATTACTAACCCCATCTCTACTAAGTCACGCCACAGAGCCAACGTAATAACTTAACCTTAAGCTCTGATACCAACTGTAATGACCCGGGTTTTTGGCGACCTTGGTTATCCGATATACAACACATATCGAACATCCAAGAGTCGAAAATACTGGATGATTAATGAAAGAAATTAGAGAGTGAGAATAGATAAGATAGAAACTTAGAATAGAAGAAGAAGAAGAAGAAGAAGAACACAACATCAGAGTAACACGAACCTCACAGCGGAACGAATAACATATAATATATATAAAATAACTTGAAATATACATCTGTACTTGAATATACATCATTATCAAAGTACAACACTTACAACACAGCAGAAATAAACTATAGCTATATAATCCTGAAGCCTCCTGCTTCAGCTCTTCAGGCATATCTGTAAATCCCGACTACTTGACTGCCCGTACAAATTTAGGCACCCAAGAGTTTAGGGAAACAAAAAAATAAACTCCGGGTCAGTCATGGGACTGGTGTGAGTAAAACAGTTTAAAACAGTTTGAACAAGTAAACGATATCTCATAAGACCACGCCGTATAACGGAACGGGTTTTTCCCTTATGAAAATCCAAATTATCTTTATATCAAAAACCTTTTGATATTATAATAATGTCTATCAACCATAATATAATAATCATCTAACAGAAACGCTTTCATCTCACATTCTACATATACAGTATACAATCAAAACCGCAAGCACGTATTGGGTAATGGATTTCCAACTATGACAAGGTATGGAACCACCTTTCGCTAGTGTACCTCTAGAGAGGAATACACTGGGTTCAACAAGAACATCTTGCAACCCGGCCACACATGACCGACCACTCATTTCGCTTGAGTGTATCGAATGTATATCACCAACGGTTGGGATCAGCAACCGTTTACCAAATGGGACAGCATCAACAATAGATTTTTAGAAATAAATGAAACTTTAAATTAGGTGATTATACACCCTACTTCGGAGCGACCGACTTAGCCATGCTGCCTGCCCGATTTCTGTCATTTACCGGCAGATGAGGCTTGAGGTTACGCTTCATCATCACATCAGATTCACTTCGAATGCCACATTGTCAGATCCATCGAACATCACTAATTGACGTCTACAACAGTACATTACGTGTTATCTAAAGAAGTTTCCTTCTCCGCTTCCACTCTTGGTACGGTTGAAGAAATCAATGTACGTGACCTTTCTGGAAATACTCTGTCAGACATTCATCCATACAAGTCATCCAGGAACAGGATGAACCGAAGGCACTATTCAATATATCCATCTTAGCCACTGTTATCTAAGATTTATACAACATCCCTTGCACTTTACCCCGTCTTCAATTTTCTTTGGCATATATGATTCGCAACGCTTATGCCAATACAGAATGGTTCTTTGGATAATAATCCAACCGGTCTCTCCATATTAACAACGTTAAAATGGTCAAAACTTCGATAGTCTGTGATTTAACCATCAAAGAAAAACAGGTGTGCAAACAACGATATTATTTCCAAATGGAAATTCTATCAATCAATCATCAATCATATATATATATCCTTATTTTCTATGTTTAGAGAATATATGTTACTAACACTGGAAAACATTTCCATTGTTTATTTACATATCACTATCATTTCACAACTATCAGTCCCTGACTGTAACTAGTAAGAGAACAACTTCCTAAGTATAAACCCCGAAGGCCGAAACCAACATCAGATCGATACTCAGAAAACTATTCAACTTAACTAATCTCTAGTCAGTTTCTAATCTCTAATCAGTTTCTAATCTCTGTTTAACTCCATTTGATTAACTATATTTCGAATACTAAATTCGATAAACTCTATTTCGAATACTAAATTCGATAAACTCTATTTCGAATAACTTTGTCTGTTTTAACTCTATTTCGAATAACTTTGTCTGTTTTAACTCTATCTCGAATAACTATATTCGATCAACCCTAATTCGATTAACTATGTTTGTTTTACTCCTTTTGATTAACTATGTTTGATTGACTTACTTCGACTAACTCGATTTAAATTACTTCGACTAACTCGATTTAACTTACTTCGACTTTGTCAATTCCCTTTTAAAATCCCATTTAGTTTCCAACTAAATATTCCTTTACGATATTCTATTTATTTTCTAAATAAATGTTCCCCTTTATAAAATCTACGGTATTATAAATACTTTATTTTCAAAATATTTCCTTTTATAAAATCGGTTGATTTTATAAAATTCCTTTATTTCAATATACATTGAAATATTTCTTTTTACATCCCGGGGTTTCATATGATATTAAAAATATCGCATAACAATGATCAACATCATTCTAACACACATAATCCATAACAGATTATATATCACATCATATATTACAATATATGAATAGAACAGTATTATAAATATCGAGGAGTCCAGTTGGACCCCTCCAACCTGTTTCCCTGCATCACAGATGTTACACAATATAATCAACATCACTTTCAGTTCCATATGACATATTCTGTTAAACAGAATCAAAATAGAAATTCAACTAACTGACTAGCAGTTCAATCAAATAGTCAACACACAGTCAATCATCCAATATTTAACAGTTCTAAAAATACAACATGAAATTTTAAACTATTTAGAATTAGTGAGATTTACTCACTTCGGCAGTTCATCGTTAAAGAACGATAAACTGTTTGTTTGATTTGAATCAAACAATTTATTTCGCCATAAATTCAAACGAGCTTCAATCCACTCCAAGTCAGTTTCATGGTGTAGCTACCGTCCATACGATCCCAACGCAACTTACGGTTCGTCAATCTGATATCGTATGTAGATGATACGACGTTACGAAGTTCATACACTATTTTGAATTTAAAATAACTTAGGATATTTTTAATCGGGATTTAACCTTATATGTCGTCCCATCTTCAGTTTAGAAACCCGACCCACCTTCTTATTCTCTTCTTCCTCCCTCCACGTTCAACCTCTTTTAACCGCTATTCCACTTCCTCATTGACCAGACTTTGACCGACCATGGTCAACGCTTAGACCACTCATTTCTGGCGCCGATGGCACCAACGAACTCAGCGTCCAACTCTCCACCCGCCAGTCACCCTGAAACCCAACTCGACGCAACCCCTAAAATCCGACCTGCTGCTTCCATAGTTGGCGACGCAATGTCGCATTTCACTGTAAGGCATCGGAGTCTCTCTCGTGGACACCATCACCTGCGGCTCCCTCCCTCGAACACAACAGCGCCACCCAATCGACCTCCAACCTCCATTCGCCTCTACACGCGCCAACCCTAGCACGACTGTACCGAAACCGAGCTCGACGAAAACCCATCGCAACCTAATCCATGGTTATAGACGTGTAGCCCCAACTCACACGAGTCCAACGAACCCTTAATTGCTTGATTTCATTTAGTTTTACTTTCCATTCAATTTCATGAAGTTTGAGAGAAAAAGAAAAGTAAAGTGGCGGCCTCTTTCCCATTTACAGAAGAAGGAAGAATTAGGTTCTAAGACTTTTAAGGTGGTATTTATAAGATAAAAGGTTGGTTTGTTGGAGGAGCCTCATCCACTCATTTTTTTATATATATTTTATTTTAAATTTTAAGCTTACTTAACACTCTAAAAAATTCCTACGACCACGTAAAATACCCAAAAATCACGAAACTGGACATACGACTAGAGTTCGACATTACGGTCCCAATGAAACTAGTTTCGTCGAATTCTGACTTCGTATGCTCACACAACGTATTTTTAACCGTCGAAATACTGACTGTTTCTCACTCTAAAAATCCGTACGACCACACAGTGACTCTAAAAATAACGAAACTGGAAATCTAACAACTATTTGACATTGTGGATCCAACAAAATTAGTTTCGTCGAATTCCGACTTCGTTTGCAAAAGTGGCTATTTTTAAAGTCCTAAATAACCCATTTAAATATATAAATATATTTAAATATAATTAAATTAAATATTTATAAATAAATATTATCATATATATTCGCATTGGACTGCCAGAATTTGATTTGGACGTAAATCAAAATCTACTCGACGAAATCCAGATTTTTCTCTTCCACTAGAAAGACATACTCCACCAGCTCCACACGTTTCTTGTTTCACAGAAATCTGATTTAAAACGAACCCTGTACACTCATTTGAAGTTCAAATCGCCAAATTACGAACTATAACATCATTTCAAGCTCGATTTTAATTATAATATAATTATACATTCAAACTTCGTTCAAATAATATATTCGTTATTCTAATTCAATTCTAAACTGAATTAAATATCACAGATGATCCAGTTCACACCTTATCGCCATTTCGGCCAATTCTGATTATTTCAGAATTAAATATATTATTTAATTTATTATTTTAATTAAATATTCACCATTATTTAATTCCATGACCATTAAATCCTTTTAATCACCCTTTAAATAATTAAATAAATTAATTATTATATCGCTGAAAATGCGGGTCATTACACCTAGGTCGCGTAAACCCTAAAATCCAAGAAATGTTCAATAGGTAGCGTAAACCCCAATAGCCTTAGGTAGCGTAAACCCTGGTTGGATCTAGGAAGCGTTCGATAGAAACCCCTAGATTAGATCTAGGTAATAAATAATAGAAGTACACCTGAAAACAACCACAATTTCGGGGATTGGGATCACGTTATTGTTTTATCAGTCTATACAGATTACTAGTTGGGCACTAGTTAGGTGGTGCAGAGATATAGAAATTAGAATAACAAGGTAGTAGTGAAGCAGAGAAAGTATAGAAGTGCTTCCAGTTTATCTTACCTTATCATATCATGTGCTAACCTTATGATTCTTGTCATCATGGTGTTGTCTTGTATTCAGTTAATTCATGCCATGTTGCTTTTTACCTGTTCACATGCTGAAAGTTACTGAACTTACCAGACTTTATGTCTGACTCTGTTTTCTTTCGCTTTCTTGTCTTCCGTTTCTCCTCCCCCCAGGTTCGTAGGGAGGGAATATTACTACTTAGCCCAGTTTTCTTTCCAAGCTGAAGATTAGTCGAAGTTTTGCTTGGATTCTCTTTTCCATTGCTACGGCTGGCTCACTCTACATTGGGGAATATAAATGTTATTTTATGCTTCTTTATTTTGTAAGACAGATATTCTGGTATTGGAAAATAATTGTTGCACAAACTATTTTATCAATAAAGTAAGGTTCTATTTTCCGCTGTTTTAATTTTTTCTATCTTGTAATTTATCTGTATCTTTTACGTATAACTCTCCAACGAAGTTAAGGCATTCCCTTTGTGAGTGACCTTAACGGATGTGGGGTGTTACAGAAATAGAGAATGGCGGAGTGGAACCCAAAGGTGAGAACTCCTCACTTTTATTTTATTTTCTAGTTAAAATATATACTAGCATACAAACGGTGCTTAGCAGCACCCGACACCTATCATTCAAAGACCATGGATGACTTGTTTGTTTGATTGATGTGTTGTGAAAATTGATTGTGTGATGTGGAATGAAAATAAATATTTTATAGTTAAAAATAAATTTTTTTACGTGAATATGAATAAAATAAATATTTATAAACAAATCGGACGATTTGTTTATGTACACACATTGGACTGATATTGATTGGGACGATAAATTTTTCACATCGCCCAACTGCACAAATAAAATTCATTATTTGTTGATTGAAACCCCACTCGGGTATTGGGATGATATATGACATACACTAGTCCAAAAAATTAGTTGTATGTCAATCAATTGGTTGACAGACTGTTATAAGCATTGAACATTTATATTTGATGCTTATGCAGTGTAGAATGCACTTTGGATGATGGTTGACTGTGTTTGATTGTTGTTGTGTACATATGTGTATGAAATCCACATAATGACGTTATATGGTAATTGTCTATGTCAGATTCCAGTTTAGAAAGAAGAAATATTTTAAAATAACGAATATTTTAAAATAATGAATGTTTTAAAATGATATTCAGTAATGGATCAAAATGTGATTTTGATGTCCGATTTGGGTTGGACACGAATATATTCAAATATATAAAGCCATGTTGATTAGATCGACGCCATTTTGACATGAACGATATTCATATCAATTTTATTCATTTTTATATTGAATATCGAAAAGGAAATGATTTCAAAATCTAATGTTTTGAAAATACTATCATTTATATATCGATGAAATGGAATATTCAATTTTGATTTGAAATTGAATACGAAGTTGAAATCATTTTGAAAATGAATTTAAAATGATTTATAAAATAGGTTTTAAAAAGGAAATCGACGAAATATATATATATTATATATATAATGGTCTGAATAGAACGCGCCGCGCTGCGGTAGTTCGCGAATTTCGACCATTGACTTCGAATGAACATTACGGGAGATCCGACCATCAAATTCTACTAGAACCAGAACCGTTGGGTTCGTATCGAACAGAGCTTTCTAAGAATATTAGAGATTTGAAATCTAACGGTTGGATTTGGAATTATGTCCAAATCAAATTTGGAAAAGGTCGCTGTAAGTGCAGTTCGATGACCGTTTCTGGAAATCGACTGTACGGGCCTTGATAAAATTATTAAAAATATCAATAATTTGTGTAAAATCATAATAAATGATTTGGAAAGAATTGGGATGAAAAATACCATAGTTGAAAAGATAAAAATATATTTTTATCGAAATGAACTAGTTATGAACTAGAATTATAATCCATTATTTATAAATAAACAAATTGGATTTGAAATGGTTTTAAAAATAATCAGAATTTCCAATATGTGAATTGGAATGGATTTGAATCAAAATTATCTTCGGGATATTTCGATATTGGATTCCGTGATTATACGGATATTGTGGAGGAATTTGGAAGATATATATATCGTTATTCCAATACGATATTTGTTGGTTTCAGAATTCGACATTGAATATAAGCCGATGTATTTTCTATTCAGAGCCTTGTATTTAATATTGAATTGGATTTTGGGTCTGTCGTGAATGGTATTTTTAATAATATTGTTCTTAAACCCAATTGAGTTAAGAAAATTAGAAACTGAATGGAGATTAGCTAAGTTGGATGGTTTCCTGGGTATTGATCTGATGTTGGTTTCGGCTTTCGGGGTTAATACTTAGGGAATTATTCTCTTACTAATTTACGGTTAGAGGCTGATGGGATTTTGGGTTTGTTGTGAACTATGTTTTTAACGACATTCGTTCTTTAACCCGCTTTACAGTGAAATGATATTTGGAATTTATAAATCTTTTTATTAAGATTTAACGGGAATTTTCCAAAGTAAAGTTTTCCGATTTAATATATTAAATTGGAATTGAATGAAATTCAATTTATAATGATCGAAATAAACTTCTGTGGAGGAAGACTGTTAATACATATGGAATTTAAAAGGCTTTGTTGTTATTCCATTTATATTATTGGTCGGATGCAGAAATTGATATCGATTATATATTGATTTGTTTTCCCGTGAAGATTCCATAATTAATGGAATGTGATTTGGGTTTATCGTGAACGGTGTATTAAAATAACACTTGTTCTTTAACCCGATTAACAATGCAATGAAATTTTGGGTTGTCGTGAATGGTATCTTTAATAATACTATTCTTAGACCCAACGGGGTTAAGAAAATCAGAAACTAACTGGAGATTAGTTAAGTTTAATGGTTTCCTGGGTATTGATCTGATGTTGGTTTCGGCCTTTCGGGTTAATACTTAGGGATTGTTTACTTGCTAATTTACGGTTAAAGGCTGATGGAATGGAATGTGATTTTGAGTATATAGTGAACCGTGTTTTAAATGACATTGGTTCTTTAACCTAGTTAAAGACAAGATATGATTTCCCAAGTTAAACAATCACTAATATTGATTTTTGGGAAGAATAAAACCAAGTGAAGTTTTAATGAATCTTTAATTAGATTGAAATGATCGAGAATGGAGTATCGCCAGTTTTGCTCCCAGCGATTGTTAAATTTTTAACTAGATTTGAACGGGAAATGGTAATTAAATTTACTGATAACACCGTGGTGTTAGTTATGGAGCAATATCGGTTTTGCTCTATGGAATGAATAGGTTAGGATTGGGAAATAAAATAAATGATTACTTCGGTGTGGTTCGCTAATCCCGACTAGTTCGGAAAACCTTAACATGGTTTGAAATGATATCCGAAGGAAGATTAAAGAATAAATTTAAAGAATTTATCTTTGATAAAATTAATGGGAACCTTTCCCAAAGAATGTGAATATTTGAATAAAAGAATATTCAGAGTTGGAATGAGGTGTATGTTGTGTTTTTATAACACTTGTTTATTATATACGCGAGTTATTCGGAAAGGCCGGGTTTATACCCATTCTGAATAACTGATTCAATGATAAGTCGATGATGAAGACGGTGGTTGAACACCGGAGGTCTTCACATCATTTGGATGATTACTGATGTCTTGATTGGGCTTTACACCCAAGACGAGGTAATAAGTGGTGATCGTCCAGACGTACTTGGAGATCGACGGATATGCGAGGGCCTCTCCCCTGTATTAGACATATGGGGAGGAATAAGGTGCCTCCGGTTTCGTTCAGACCCAGAACGGACTTATTAATGGATGTGTGTCTGGCATTGGATTTTATTCTGTGTTGATTGATTTCTATTAAATATATATCTGCTTGGCGGCGGAGAATTTATTCTCTTGCTTAACGCCCTTCTCTGAGACATACGAGCTCAGAGGTTATACATCGACAGATATCAGTCGCACGGCATGAATTTCCTGTGTGGCATGCTGAGATGCAGTGATCAAGGCTTTTGTTGAAAAGCAGAGTCTTGTGGTTGATGATCAAAGCACGGCTTTAATACAGCGTAGCTTTGTGTATGGCGTTAATTCGCGAGCCTCACACCTCGGTATGAGTCAAAAACGGGATAAGGGAACGCAGCGAGTGCATGATGTTTCTTTCTAGCTATGGGTGGTGTCAGCGTTTTACAAGCCCTGACATTTATATTATTTGTACCTATGTGGTTGTTGGATTGCGAGGCGCCTCGGTTATATCGGTCTCTACGGAGCCGATGGATAGGTCCTATAGGACCGGGAAACGTGTGTTCAGAAATTGCCAATCCTCAAACGTAAGGGAGGACCAGCACTGCAGGGTCTAGGGGTTACCCAGAGTGTGTAGTCCCGAGGCATTTGCTAGAGTGTCTCGAAGCGGTTAGGAGTACATCCCTTGCTTAGATTCATGACAGAAATCCAATTTCCAATACGTGACATTTCATTTTTGATTGTAGAGCCTAGTATTGGCGACATGATAGATGGTACCCATGCCGCCTATGATTGATACATTTATATTTGAAGTTGATTTCTTCACTTATAGTAATAATAAAAGGATTAAATTTCGCGTATCAAGCATTATTTGGCTATTATAAGGTAAAACCCTATACTCCGGCTTGTGTTGCATTGTGTGATGGGACTTGGGTCTTATAATAAATTCATTTTTCCAAAAAGCATTGCGTTGTTTATCCTATGCTCTAGTATTCTTGGGAGGAAACCTATTCCATGTTATACAGCGTGGTCCCTTGAATTACTCTCTTTTAAAGTAAAGTTTTAAATAATTGTTTTAGTTCTCACACCAGTCACATGACTGAACAAGAGTTTATTGTTTAAACCTAAACTCTAGGTTCCCTATTTTCCACACGGGCAGCTCGTAGTTTTGGTTTTGCAAATTTATATTCACAGGATCCTGGTTTACAGCTGGAACGATATTCGGAAAGCTCTGTATCCATTTATCCCTTTCAGTTGTGTATTGTATTATTTTTCTGCTGCTATGTAATGTAATTTAAATCTCTGATATTTTTCTGATGTATAATATTTATTCTTACTCTGTATATTCTTGTATTCTGATGGAATTGTTGCAATAAGCAATGAAATGTTCTTCAGTTTGTGTTTTGATTCGTCTTGTTCTCAAAGCAATTCGTTCTTTCCTTTACGGGGAAGTTCAGGTCGTTTCAGGTGGTATCAGAGCTTTGGTTTACAGAGCTCGAGAACAAGACGCATTAGAACCAAATGAAAGAATTCATTAGAAATTGGATTAGCAATATCTAATAAGAATGACTCGTTAGATATGGGATCAGTAGTATCCTAGAACGAGGATGAAGAGTATATTTTTAAAAATGAAAACAAATTTTGTTTTGAAAATTTAAACCATTTTATTCGTATTTGAATATTTATTTTAAATTGATTTGGAAAATCCAATATATAAAGATTTCGCATATATGCCTTGCAAACGTGTATTTGAAGTTTTAATATACTGGATAGATATAGAATCACACTCTAGTCGCCCGGACATGATTCTGATGATAGCGGGCCATCATCAGTATTTATGTTTGAGTTTCGAAAGTGGGATATCTGCATATTTCCAATTGACTGGTGTGAGAACCAAAACTAGATAGGGCTTATTGTTGTGATTTGGCACCAAAAATGTGATTTTTGAATATATATCAAAGTTATGAATTTGAAAAGATAATCAACTAATTGATTGTTGATTGTGTTATGTAATTATTCATTTAAACCAACATATGAAAGAAAGGTAAATTTAAGCCAAATTGTACCAAATATTGAACTGTATTGAAAATTGTTTGGAAATGCATGCATGTACATATATATGTGGGAACAGGTCATTGCAAGGAGGCTAGAGCAGAGGAATAAAACTGTTTGCTCGACAAATAGGTACATGTTTATTGTATTTCTTGGGGGTTTTGATGATTTTGTGAGCCGACTGGCTAGCCGCTTGGCTGTTTCATTTTCTTTTTGGATCAGAGAGGCCTGTATGACGATTTCAGGATTTTCCCGGTGCTCTCGTACAGGGGAGGTTATGGAGAATTTTTTCGAAAATTTAGGGTGTTAGCCAAATTTTTGAAAAATTTGAAAAGTTCTTGGAAACTGAAAAGTCGAAGAACTTAAGCAATAATGAGAATAATGAAAATTGAGTTGGTTTGTAAAACAACTTTCAGCTCCGTTCCTTTTCGAGGACGAAAAGATTTTAAGTGGGGGAGATTGTAACAACCCGGAAAATCCGAACCAATTTAAAAATTTTATTTTGGCAATTTTAATGAATTTTGAATATTTAAAATGATTTATTTTGAATAATAACGACGAGAAATTTATTTTTAATAGAAATAGAACGTATATATTTATTTGAATCGATGTTAGAATATAAATATTTATTTTTAAATATAAAAGGAATTGAAAATGGCGTGGTAGTTTGAAAATTCAATTTCAAATTTCAAATTTCAAATGAATGTACAGGATTCAAAATAAATCGGATTTTAGTGAAACCAAAAATATTAGAATCTATTTGAAAATATCTTTCCAACGAATCCGAAAAATCCAAATTTCATAGCGGGAATAAAAAGTTATGCCCAGTTGAAAATTCAGAATAGTCGCTATGGAAAATATCGCCCTTAAAAATGGAAATTTTGCAAACGACCTCCATTTTTTATGAAACCAATTTTGTTGGATCCGGGATGTCAAGTTATTACTAGATTCCAAAATTCATAATTTTTGAAATCAATGTGTGAGCGTGGCGAAGGAAAACATGTTTTGACAGTTTTAGTCAATTTGGATCGACCAGAAAATGGCCATTTTTCAAACGGTCTCCAAATTTGACAAAATTAGTTTTGTTAGAACTGTATCATCAATACGAAGCTAGAAAATATTTTTCAGAGATTTTTAGAGTTCATATCTGGCCCCGGTAAATCGAAATATACGTTTAAAATTGAATATACTAATTTATATTTTAATTTTGATGAAAACGGATAGTAACAGTCGAACTGGCTTACGAAACATATCCCATTGGGTTCGGAATGAGGGTAATTAGCTATGGACGACAGTCGGTGGGTTAGGTTTGGGGTTCAAATGAAAAGTGTACTCTTTAAGATAAAAAATTAAATAAAATAATAATTAAATATATTATATAACCTCTCTCCCTCCCCTTTTTTCTTCATTACAGTCAAGGCAGAGAATAAATTTAAAAAAAAACCGAACACGAAATCCACCGCGCCTCCCTTCCAACGCTCCACCGCGTCGCCTAGCCCCACACCGCACCGCCGCCGGCGAACCCTAGCCCCCATCGCCCTTCCTCCAGACCACAAAACCCCCAAATCCGCGCGCCAAATCCCAAAAGCCCAAACCCTAAACCGCCCTATCGAGCCACCGCACCACCCAGCCATCCACCCCCATCCCTCTTCGAGTTCATCCCTGACTTCGACGAACCAGACCCCCCCTGCGCCCCCTCTGGAAAGAAACAGTAAGTTTAATTCTAAATTTTATTTACTTATAATTGTTTTAAATGAAATTTGTTTTAAAAATTCTGATTTTACATATGTTTTAACATAAGAAAAATTGGATTTTGATATGTACAATAGCAAAATTAAGATTTTATTTTAAACGATTTAAAGTTTATATTTTTAAACTTAAAAAAGTTTATATTTTTAACTTAAGAAAGTTTATATTTTTAACTTATGAAAGATAATATTTTTAACTTAGTAAAGACGAGATTTTTAATTAGAAAAAGATATGATTTTTAATTATATAAAAATTCGATTTTTATATATGAAGGAGCGGGTAAAGAATATGATTTTTACATTATATGTAGCGGAATAAAAATTTGATTTTTATAATGTATGTAGCGACATAAAAATTTGATTCTTATAGCGTTGACATAAAAATGTGATTTTTAATATGAACAGCGTGAAAAAGATTGCGTTGGAAGTTTGGGCAAATCCAGACGGTTCTGAAATTCAGAAATAGAGAATGGCGGAGTGGAACCCAAAGGTGAGAACTCCTCACTTTTATTTTATTTTCTAGTTAAAATATATACTAGGATGCAGACGGTGCTTAGCAGCACCCGATACCCGTCGTCCACAGACCATGGATGACTTGTTTGTTTGATTGATGCGTTGTGAAAATTGATTGTGTGATGTGGAATGAAAATAAATATTTTATACTTAAAAATATAATTTTTAACGTGAATAGGAATAAAATAAATATTTATAAACAAATCGGATGATTTGTTTATGTACGCACATTGGACTGATATTAATTGGGACGGTAAATTTTACACATCGCCCAATTGCACAAATAAAATTCATTATTTGTTGATTGAAACCCCACACGGGTATTGGGATGATATATGACATATACTAGTCCCAATAATTAGTTGTATGTCAATCGATTGGTTGGCAGACTGTTATAAGTGTTGAACATTTATATTTGATGCTTATGCAGTGTAGAATACACTTTGGATGATGGTTGACTGTGTTTGATTATTGTTGTGTACATGTGTGTATGAAATCCATATAATGACATTATATGGTAATTGTGTCTGATTCCAGTTCAGAAAGAAGAAATATTTTAAAATAACGAATATTTTAAAATAATTAATATTTTAAAATGATATTCAGTAATGGATCAAAATGTGATTTTGATGTCCGATTTGGGTTGGACACAAATATATTCAAATATATAAAGCCATGTTGATTAGATCGATACCATTTTGACATGAACGATATTTATATCGATTTTATTCATTTTTTTAATGAATATCGAAAAGGAAATGATTTCAAAATCTAATGTTTTGAAAATACTATCATTTATAAATCGATGATATGGAATATTCAATTTTGATTTGAAATTGAATACGAAGTAGAAATCGTTTTGAAAACGAATTTAAAACGATTTATAAAATACGTTTTAAAAAGGAGATCGATGAACTGTATATAATATTATATATATATATATATATAATGGTCTGAATAGAACGTGCCGCGTTGCGACAGTTCGCTAATTTCGACCATTGACTTCGAATGGACATTAAGGGAGATTCGACCGTCGGATTCTCTAGAATTGGAACCGTTGGGTTCGTATTGAAAAGAGCTTTCTAATGAATATTAGAGATTTGAAATCTAACAGTTGGATTTGGAATTATGTCCAAATCAAATTTGAAAAAGGTCGATGTAAGTGCAGTTCGATGACCGTTTCTGGAAATCGACTGTACGGGCCTTGATAAAATTATCAAAAATATCAATAATTTGTGTAAAATCATAATAAATGATTTGGAAAGAATTGGGATGAAAAATACCATATTTGAAAAGATAAAAATATATTTTTTCGAAATGAACTAGTTATGAACTAGAATTATAATCCATGATTTATAAATAAACAAATTGGATTTGAAATGGTTTTAAAAATAACCAGAATTTCCAATATGTGAATTGGAATGGATTTGAATCGAAATTATCTTCGGAATATTTCGATATTGGATTCCGTGATTATACAGATATTGTGGAGGAATTTGGAAGATATATATATCGTTATTCCAATACGATATTTGTTGGTTTCAGAATTCGACATTGAATATAAGCCGATATATTTTCTATTCACATCCTTGTATTTAATATCGAATTGGATTTTGGGTTTGTCGTGAATGGTATCTTTAATAATACTGTTCTTAAACCCAATGAAGTTAAGAAAATTAGAAACTGACTGGAGATTAGCTAAGTTGGATGGTTTCCTGGGTATTATCTGATGTTGGTTTCGGCCTTTGGGGTTAATACTTAGGGAATTGTTCTCTTACTAATTTACGGTTAGAGGCTGATGGGATTTTGGGTTTGTTATGAATTGTGTTTTTAACGACATTCGTTCTTTAATCCGCTTTACAGTGAAATGTGATTTGGAATTTATTAATCTTTTTATTAAGATTTAACGGGAATTTTCCAAAGTAAAGTTTTCCGATTTAATATATTAAATTGGAATTGAATGGAATTCAATTGATAATAATCGAAGTGAACTTCTGTGGAGGAAGACTGTTAATACATATGGAATTTAAAAGGTTTTGCTGTTATTCCATTTATATTATTGGTCCGATACGGAAATTGATATCGATTATATATTGATTTGTTTTTCCGTGAAGATTCCATAATTAATGGAATGTGATTTGGGTTTATCGTGAACGGTGTCTTAAAATAACACTTGTTCTTTTACCCGATTAACAATGGAATGAAATTTTGGGTTGTCGTGAATGGTATCTTTAATAATATTGTTATTAGAACCAACGAGGTTAAGAAAATCAGAAACTAACTGGAGATTAGTTAAGTAGATTGGTTCCCTAGGTATTGATCTGATGTTGGTTTCGGCCTTCGGGGTTAATACTTAGGGGATTGTTCACTTGCTAATTTACAGTTAAAGGCTAATGGAATGGAATGTTATTTTGGGTTTATAGTGAACCGTGTTTTAAATGACATTGGTTCTTTAACCCGGTTAAAGACAGGATATGATTTCCCAAGTTAAACAATCATTAATATTGATTTTTGGGAAGATTAAAACCAAGTGGAGTTTTAATGAGTCTTTAATTAGATTGAAATGATCGAGAGTGGAGTATCGCCAGTTTTTCTCCTTGAGATAGTTAAATCTTTAATTAGATTTAAACAGGAAATGGTAATTAAATTTACCGATAACACCGTGATGTTAATTATGGAGTAATACCAGTTTTACTCCATGGGATGAATAGGTTGGGATTGGGAAATAAAATAAATGATTACTTAGGTATGGTTCGCTAATCCAGACTAGTTCGGAAAACCTTAACATGGTTTGAAATGATATCCAAAAGAAGATTAAAGAATAAATTTAAAGAATTTATCTTTGATAAAATTAATGGGAATCATTCCCAAAGAATGTGAATATTTGAATAAAAGAATATTCAAAATTGGAATGAGGCGTATGTTGTGTCTTTATAACACGTGTTTATTATATACGCGAGTTATTCAGAAAGGCCGGGTTTATACCCATTCCGAATAACTGATTCGACGATATGCCGATGATGAAGAAGGTGGTTGAAGACCAGAGGTCTTCACATCGTTTGGATGATTACTGATGTCTTGATTGGGCTGTACACCCAAGACGAGGCAATAAGTGGTGATCGTTCATACGTACTTGGAGATCGACGGATATGCGAGGGCCTCTCCCCTGTAATAGACATATGGGGGAGGAATAAGGTGTCTTCGGTTTCGTTCAGACCCAGAACGGACTTGTTAATGGATGTGTGTCTGACATTGGATTTTATTCTTTGTTGATTGATTTCTATTAAATATATATATATGCTTGGCGGCGGAGAATTTATTCTCTTGCTTAACGCCCTTCTCTGAGATGTACGAGCTCAGAGGTTATATATCGACAGATATCAGTCGCACGACATGAATTGCCTGTGTGGCATGCTGAGATGCAGTGATCAAGGCTTTTGTTGAAAAGCAGAGTCTAGTGGTTGATGATCAAAGCACAGCTTTAATACTGTAACACCCCACCTCCACCAGAGTGGCTCTTGCAAGCACTCTGACTTTGGAGGGGCGTTTGAATCAGGTAAACATGCATAATGATATATCAAGGCAGAACAAGAACATATGTATATATGTAAATAGAGTAAATAACATAGATAAAACAGCGGAAGATTTCAAAACATTTCAAAACAAGTCTGGTACAACATAGCTTTCCAAATAAACAAGTCTAGATAAAACAACATCAACTGAAAAACTGAAATAAATAAGTGCTATCCCCAATTAAGTGGTAACCATAGCTAGCTTCATGTCGAAACCGTACATGACCTGAAATCCCACAAGCAAGCAATCCGAAATCCAAGCTAAGCTCCAGTATTCCCTCCCTGAGAACCTGGGGGGGGGGAAACGGAAGAAAAGAGGCGAAAGAAAACAGGTCAGTCAAAAAGACTGAGTAAGCCCTACTACAATCAATGTAAACTGATAAAGTTAACTGGCATGAGCAGCAGGGATGAACATAAGGATAACAATATACTAGCATGATGATTAACTAACAAGGTAGATAAAGGTGTCATCGCATAATCAGGATTAAGGTTTTGCACCACAGGTGTACTAGCAAACTAACATGACTTGAATAAACAAGTATTGATCCCTTGGCCCAAGCTTTGGCCCAATAACATGAAATGACCCTAATACAAGGTCCAACCAAACGGTCTAGTCGATCGGCTCCCTAAGCCTAACTCGTCACGTGTTGGTGTCAATACGGCCCAATCATAATTGTAGTCGAACTGTGCCGGGTCCACCCTTCGGGTGTATCAAGCCCTAGGGTGTCAACCCCTGGACACCATGAACATGACTGCACAGTCCCGATCTACTGGTACCCGTGCATGTTTTCTCCGGCTACGGACTATATGCACGACCAGAGTCCGCCCGGAACTACACCGGCGTACCCTCTGCCGTCGCTTTTGGTCACTTACCTCCAGTCCAGTAATCGTGCCCCCACCCTAGCCTAGTCCCTAGGGTCATGATGATACTAACTTGGGATTACTACTGGAGTGGGCCCCCATTGCTAGGATTTTTCTAGTGGGTTAAGTACGGTTTAACCCTCTTGCTAATCCTGGATTAACTTGGTTAAGTGTAACGATGAGTTCACGACTTAACCCCGATTAATCTACCAAGCCCAAATTGGTTAAGTATTAAGTGGACCATGACTTAACCCTAATCACGAGGCATTAATTAATTTAATGCGCCTTAACCTCTCACATTAGACCTTGTTGTGGTTACTAGTTAAGCCGGGCCGGTCCGGGTAGCTTTACACCACAACTTGGTCTAACCTCGGGTTCAAGGTACAACATGACCAACTTCTCACATTGGGTCCTATTGTTTGTAGCAACTAGTTAAGCCGGTTGGTTCCGGGTAGATTTACGCTACAAACTCAACCCAACCTCGAGTTGGCCACACTTATCTTTTCTAAGTGTCATGTCCATCATGTTTCCAAAACATGTTACAAGTTTTCAAGCAATTGGGTAGACCTAACTTAATAGGTAAATTGCCAATGGGTAGACCTAACTTAATAGGTAAATTCCCAAGCTTATGTTTTATGTCTTTTAAGTTTACCCAACCCCAAACGCAATCCCATCGCTTACATATCGCAATAGCGCATAAAGGATAGAAAGAGGGAACTTGGCATAATCATGACATAAAGGTATTGAAGCCACAAGCTTAACATGGTGGCATATGAAATGTTCATATGTTCATACACTTGCATATTACATTTTTAGGCCTCAAAAGCATGCATAAAACCAAACTTAGCATATTGGTGATACATGGTGCTAAATGACATGTAGAGATGGCCATAAGTTCGCATTTAGCCTCACATGCAAGTTATCATAAGAGATATGATAACTTACATGTTGCTAAAATGCAACCTTTGGCATAAAGCTTAAAGCTTTATGTTCATAAACCCAAAATAAGCTTGCATAACATGATAGCATGAACAAAATGTTCAACCCAAACTTGCATAACATAACTTGGCATACTTGCATATAAACTTGCATATCAAAACATGATAAACTTGCATATAAACTTGCATATCACAACATGATAAACTTGCATATAAACTTGCATATCACAACATGATAAACTTGCATATAAACTTGCATATCATACATTTAACTTTAGAGTTTAAGTATGAAAGTAGAATAGGGCTTACAATGCTTAAGAAGTCACAAAAATATGACAAAGCCCTTATGAAATCAATTAAACCCAAAATGCAAGCAAAACCCTTGAGCCAAAATGATCAAGACTCTTTCTTTATGATGCAAATATATAAACTTGACTTGAATGCAAGCTAATGATGCTCATACAAGTTTGAAAACACTTGTATGCATGGAAAATCACTTAGGAATTTATTTAGGAATTTTATGAAGAGAGTGGAGGCCATGAGAGGATTGATTTTGCCATAGTTTAGTTGTATGAATGAATAATGATGATTTAGGGTAGGTTAGGGTCTTATTTATAGATTAGGCAAGTGTTTTAGGCCATAGGATTAAACCTAGATTCAATACAAGCCATCAAAGCATGTCTTGGGGAAGAACTCAAGTGTAGGAACCATCTAGGGCCTTTAGATTAAAGATGAACCATGAGAACCATTCAAATGCAAAATCTGCATTTGAGCGAATCGGCCCACGGGTTGACAGCCAAACACCTTGGATTAACCCCTAGTCGACCCAGCGGGCTCGGGTCGACCTCAAAAATCGGCCGGTTCGGTTATTCCCCTCTCCCAATTCGCTGTTTTGAACATTTTTGCATATTTATTTATTTAATTTTCAATTATATATATATATATACATCAATATATATATATATTTCTCTGCGCAACCCATTTCACTTAATTAAGTATACTTTAATTTGGGAATTTTTCGTGAAACTTCGCGAGGCCATATCTTGGTCATACGGACTCCGATTTTCGAAAACTCGGACTCTATTTCGCGTATTTTTCCGAGACAAACGCAATGGCATAGCCCGTTTCCCTTGATTCAGATTTTACAGTTTAATTCTGCCTCCATTTATGTTATAACATGTTATTCAAAAATACGGGTTGTTACAAATACAGCGTAGCTTTGTGTATGGCGTTAATTCGCGAGCCTCACACCATGATATGAGTCAAAAATGGGATAAGGGAATGCAGTGAGTGCATGACGTTTCTTTCTGGCTATGGGTGGTGTCAGCATTTTACAAGCCCTGACATTTATATTATTTGTACCTATGTGGTTGTTGGATTGCGAGGCGCCTCAGTTATATTGGTCTCTACGGAGCCAATGGATAGGTCCTATAGGATCGGGAAACATTGTGTTCAGGAATTGCCAATCCTCAAACGTAAGGGAGGACCAACACTGCAGGATCCAGGGGTTACCCAGAGTGTGTAGTCCCGAGGCATTTGCTAGAGTGTCTCGAAGCGGTTAGGAGTACATCCCTCGCCTAGACTCATGACGGGAATCCAATTTCCAATATGTGACATTTCAGTTTTGATTGTAGAGCCTAGTATTAGCGACATGATAGATGGTACCCATGCCGCCTATGATTGATACATTTATATTTGAAGTTGATTTCTTCACTTATAGTAATAATAAAAGAATTAAATTTCGCGTATCAAGCATTATTTGGCTATTATAAGGTAAAACCCTATCCTCCGTATTGCGTTGCATTGTATGATGGGACCTAGGTCTTATAATAGCTTCATTTTTCCAAAAAGCATTGCGCTATTTATCCTATGCACTAGCATTCTTGGGAGGAAACCCATTCCGTGTTATACAGCGTGGTCCCTTGAATTACTCTCTTTTGAAGTAAAGTTTTAAGTAACTGTTTTAGTTCTCACACTAGTCACATGACTGAACTGGAGTTTATTGTTTTAACCTAAACTCTGGGTGCCCCTATTTTTCACACGGGCGGCTAGTAGTTTTGGTTTTGCTGATTTATATTCACAGGATCCTGATTTACAGCTGGAACGATATTAAGAAAGCTCTGTATTCGTTTATCCCTTTCAGTTGTGTATTGTATTATTTTTCCACTGCTATGTAATTTAATTTAAATCTCTGATATTTTTCTGATGTATAATATTTATTCATACTATGTATATTCTTGTATTCTGATGAAATTGTTGTAATAAGCAATGAAATGTTCTTCTGTTTGTGTTCTGATTCGTCTTGTTCTCAAAGCAATTCATTCTTTCCTTTATGGGGAAGTTCGGGTCATTTCAGATTTCCTCTGTTGGAAATCCCTCCATTTTTCTAACTTGGTAAGAGATGGATGGAGTGGTCAAGGAATTGAAAAATCGCTTGGAATAGCAAGAGGGACTCCTCAAACAACAAGAGAAGGGTATAACTAGATTTCTTGCTCAAATGGAGTAGTTAAGAAGGCCAAAAGGTCAAGATACAATTGCTGGAATCAGACCCATCACAACCCAATTACCTGGACTTAGCTTGGAGGTACCTTCCCAAATTTTACTTTTGATCAGTACCAATCCATCTCAGATCTGTACCGACCCGATTTCGGCTGGTGGTAACCCCAAGATGAAGCTACATTGGACTATGACTTGTTGGCTCGTTACACTCTAGATCATGGTACCGAAAATGTTATTCAAGCACAAAGCATGGACTTGGAGAGTGGAAGAACTTGTGAGGCTTCTGGACTTTAGGTCGGACCAGATCTCGCTACTTGGGTCGAGGCCGACCTGAACATCAACGTCATGGATCGATGTCCCATTTCTGTTGGTTTGGACACTAGGGACATTGAATTGGCTTTGGTGTTTCGAAACGATTCTAAGCAATGGAAATCAAATCATGAATGTGATTCTATGGGTTTCCCAAGGCAGCATGTCCCAACTTGATATGGACTGTGTTAATCATAGCTCATTCACCCTGGCTATAAGAAAATCTCAGAACCTACAAGACTTTAAGTTACCGGTTCTAGAGGATTATGATGGTAGGAAGGATCCTATAAAAGCGCTAAGGGTATCGGACGAAGTCATAGCAAAGTGCTTCCCTTTGTTTCTTTTGGATATCGCTGTTATATGGTTTTAGTAGTTGGAATCAGGATCAATCGGAAGCTGGAATGTTTTAGTTGAAAGTTTTATCGAGAAGTTTAGGGTTCATGACTCAAAAACGCGATGATGCCCATTATAATCAAGCAGAGGATAAGAGGGACTCTGCGGATATTTTTGGAACAGTTTAATGCGATGGTGGCATCGGTGGATCGACCAAATCCGTCCTTAGTACTTATGGTCAGCTTCATCGACATTTTTGGATAATGAATCATTTAAGATCTCTTTGGAAAGGGTCCCCTATGGGATCTTGATGAATTTTATTATGAAGAAGATCGATTTCTATAATAGGAGGATGCAAGAGGAAATAAAGAAACTCTCGAAGTTAACATTATAGAGGACAGAGGGCCATCTGGAATTGGAAAAGAGAAGGATAAAGGTAATAAAAGACTCTATTAGGAATGATCAGAACACGCGGCAACATAAAGAGTCTAAGTTCTCCTCACATACGGATCATAAGTTATCTCTGGAAGAGATCTATTTGAATATTCATGATACTACACCATTCAAAAAGCCTCCTAAGTTGGATCCAGCGGAAAGGGAACGAGAATCCAGTAAACCCTGTTTGTTCCATGACCTAGATGGCTATAATAAAAATGAGCATAGGCATCTTAGGAATATGATATAAGAACGTGTCAAACGCAAAAAGGTGGCATAGTAAATCATGAATAGGATTACAGTAGCGAAACAGGTGCAACCTCTTACCACTCGGCCTACCATTCGGAGTAGGAGTGAGCCAGGAGCTAGCTTGTACAGAATAATCATCAATTGACTTAATTTTTGGATGGATAAATTGGCCTACGCATGTACAATATATGACTTTATCCAAAGGCATGCTTTATACTCGAAAATGAGCCATCGAACCTCTTATGTAATAAATTTAAAATAAGAAAGGGCTAAGTCGGCCCACCTGTATGTGTAACAACCAAAACTTTAACAAACAATAATTAATTAACAAAATGATTAATTAAAGAATAAGTTGAACAATAATGGGAATTTGGCAACATGGATTGTCCCGTTGGTCTGTTATGATTTTCAGATTTAGATGCATATTTGTTTTGCGAGAAATGGACTTCAAATAAAGGAGATATGGCCCTTTGAAATTTAAAATTCAAATTAGAAATCAAGAATAAAAAATTGATGAAAACATTACTAGAATGACCTAGTTTTCAGCCAGGTCGGCCCATGGGTCGACACCGGACATGGGTGGGTCGACCCATGTCGACCCAACTGGGTATGGGGATGACCCAGCTTGTTTCCATGCATGATTTCGTGCCTGGCACGAATTCGAGGATGGAAGAGATTTAATTAGGGACTTTTGAGCTGACGTGTTTTGATCCTATATTTTATTGCGGTTAATCTGGATTAACCTAAGGACATAGCAGTTCAAATTTAAAAACTAAATCTAACGGTTGAGGGTCTTTAGCTCTGCCTACAAATAAACCCCCTCCCCATTTCCTTACAACACATCTTTTCCCGGCCTAGGCTAGTCTTCTTCTAGAGATAGGCCACCCTGAATCTAAATTTTAGGCTAGTCTTCTTTTTGAAGATAGTCCACCTTAATCTAAATTTTAGGGTTATAATAAAATTAAAATATTTTTATTTTATTTTCTTTTAGGGAAAGGTTTTGCAATTATTTAGATTATTTATTTAGTTTTTGGTTAAAAAAAAAATAGTAATAGTTTTATTTACATTTCTTTTTCTTATAGTTATTTACAGTTTATATTTATTCCAGTTTTCTATTATTTCTTTCTGTAAGTAGTTTCTATAATTTTTAATCTTTTCTTATAGTATCTGTTTAATTAATATTCAAATTATTGTAAATTATTCTCAACCTTCTTTCCCCTATTCTTCATTGGATTTTTATAGTTTATTTATGGTTATGCCCAGTTATGCCTAAACGGCATATATAGATACACGATTGATTTAGGAAAAGATTTTTATTCCTAATTACTTATGATTGATTATAATCCTTTATTATGTGCACATCTGGAAATTTGATTGAACTGAGATAATTGAATAAAATTGGGGCTAATTGGACATATGTTGTAAAACTATAATTAGAAGGGAACGTTGGACTAGTAATATGCAAACTTGATTAAAGTTTGTAAAATGACAATGACGCGGGATTGGGAAGGAAAAATGAACGATAACTTATATTTGCACAAATATGATAATTAGGAAATCAAAATAAACAAACATAGTTTATTTACAAATATGAACTTCGCCGGAAATGATTAAAAAGTAGTTAGGCTTTAATATGAACATATTGGTTTACAAGGAGGTAATGAGCCTAAAGGCGTTAGGCTTTAATATGAATATATTGACTTATAGGGGTTAATTTGTGAGCTAAAACTAAAATTCTATGGTGGCTTTAAAATTTAAGCATTAGACTTTAGTGTGTACATATTTATTTACAAAGAGGTAAATTACAAGCCTAAAAAGGCGTTAGACTTTAATATGGACATACTAACTTAAAGAGGTTAAGTTGCATATCTATAATTAAAATTAGGCATTAGGATTTGATATGAACATATTAACTTTAAATGGTTAAGTTATGAGCTTGAGGCTTTAATATGGACATATTGATTTATATAGGTAAAGTTACGACCTAGAACTAAAATACTGTGAGGGGCCAAATCAATGGGGATTTAGGCCAAACACAAATTGTTTGTTTGGAATCCATACCATGCAGCATTCCCTTTTTTTGATCACATACGGCCTCAGTTAGGAGGCAAGAGGACGCACCATGTTGTGAAATGGTAGTAAGTTGATCCAATGGAGGTGAGTACGGGTGCGTTCCCATGGGTTAATGTTTGTGCATTACCCGATTGGGGAAAAAAAGACATTGTGACATATGATAATTGCTATGTCTTTAGTTGGTGGGTTGGGCCTGATAAGCCAAAGGCACAAAGTTGGCATAGTTATCACTTTTGGTATAAGCAGTCGATCGATGGGTATTATTATGAACATTCTTCCTAATTATATTATGCTCTGAATTTGCAGCTGTGCAAACAGATAAAATTTGAAAGTGAATGAGAGTAGTTAATCCTATTTGTAATCTTTCATGTCATCCTATATATTCACTTTAGGTGTACAAGGACACTTACCCTATATGACACTATAACTACTATTATTCGTGTTTCCCTTGCTTATCAATCATGCTAGTAATCATGATAGCTTACCAGATTTTATGTCTGACCCATTTTCCTTTCTTCTTTCATCTTTTATTTCCCCCAGGCTTGTAAAGAGAAAGTGCGTAGTTCGGATAATTTAGCTGATTATGTCTTGGAGGATTTGTTTTGTTACAGATGTATTACACTCTTTTTAGTTTGTTTCTTTTCCATGGTTTTGTTGTACCTATGACTACTGTTTTGAGGGATATTATATATGTACTTTGATATTCTATAACTGAGGTTTATCTTCATAATACATGGCATTTTATGATAGTTGGTTGTATTAAAAATAAATGATTTTGTCATTTATGCTAATTGTCTTATTCTTTTGGTGTATTTTAAATATTTCTGTCTTATGAATCTTAGTCTTTGTGATGTTTTATGTCTTTATACCTAGTACACTTCATATTATTTAGCGGGACCCTACTTTGAGTAAAGTTTAGAGGTTGGGGTGTTTCATTTGGTATCAGAGTCCAAGGTTGCAAAATCACAAAAAAATATTTTAAAGGAAAACTTTTTGAAAGAAAACATGTTTCTAAACCAAAGTTAATTAATAGATCTCCTCTCAAGTCATTTACAACCTTCCTTTTACTCTCTTAAATTCTACAATCTATATCTTCTCTCTCTTGCATAGTATGCCAAGTGCCCTTAATTTTCCCAAGGGCGTCTCTATTCTAGGTTGATTTCGTAGATAATTAGAGGTTATGACCCCAGCCGAAGGATAAGAACCTGCGCAGGCTCCAGCACCCTCTATGGTGGTTTCTCCTAATCCACTAGTAGCTCTAGACTTTTCCAAGCTTTGCAAGGATTTCACGAATTTGAGCGACATGACTTTTATGGTAACCGAGATATCGCGCTTGGCATAAAGACACAGAGCAGATCTTTGAGTTATTAGGGATGGAGGATCGGTATAGAGTTTGGTTGGCAGCTTGGCAGCTTAATGGAGAAGCATCATTTTGGTGGGAGATTATTGAGGCTAAAAGAGGACCTATAAATTGGGATGGATTTTGAGTTAGATTCAAGAGGAAGTTTATGTCGCAAGTGGAAGAGGATATGCAGTTAGAGCGGTTCTTTAATCTGAAGCAAGGAGACCTTTCCGTCAAGGAGTACATCAACCAGTTCAATGAATTGTCACGATTTGGGATGAATTTGGTTAACATAACTAATAAAAAGATGGTTAGATTTGCAAGATGGTTTAAACAACAACTCCAAGGACTGGTTAACGCTCATATTCCAATGGGAGATACTTATGACTCTTTAATGGAGATGGTTTTGATGCACATGGGAAAAAAGGAAGAGGTCGAGGATGCTAAGGGAGAAGTACAAAAGGTTGCTAATTCTAAGAAGAGTTGGTGGGAAAACTAGAAGGGCAAAAAGAAGCAAGCCGGTGGTTCTCGGAAGGAGAAGATCAAGACTAAGAACGAGTGTTATGGATGTAGGGTGATAGGACATTTTGTGAAGGATTGCAGAAAGATGAAAGGTAAGTTCTTTGCTTGTGGACAGCTGGGACATCTTAGTAGGGCATGTCCATAGAGGACTAGACAGGGTACCGGTGCATCGATAGCTAGGTTCATGTGTTGGAGGTGGTTCTAACTAGCGGTGGTACGGATATAGGTAAGAAAGTGGCAGTTGAAGGTTTGATTTTCATTTCTTATACGTACGCTCTTTGATTCAGGCACTTCTCATTCATTTCTAGTACCTTAGTTGACCATTTGACTTAGATGTCTCTCTTATTATCGATCCCATAATAGTTTCAAACATTATAAGTGGTCCGATGAACTTATTTATGAGTTGTAAGGATTTGAAATTTTCTATTTTAGGCATTGAGTTTAATTATGATGCCTACATGTTGGGGTTTGCTGGGTACGGAATGATCTTAGAGATGGACTGGTTAGCCACGTACGGGGCTATCCTTGACTGCAAGAGGGGGGGTCTTAGATTGATGACTTGTAGTGGTACAACTCTCGAGATTTCTTGAGACCCGCGGGGGTCAGTCACGTTGAGTTTCATGTATTCCTTAGATTCTTCTATTGATGGCATTGATTCTATACATATTGTTCGCTAGTATTCAGACGTGTTCGAGGAAGTTAGAGGACTACCCCCAAGTAAGAGATTGATTTCTGAATCTATCAGTGTGAGATTGAAAAGCCGATTGCATTGCTTGTTTGTCATATGGCTCCTAGGGAATAGAGGGAGCTTAGTAAGCAGGCAGGTTATCTTTTAGAGAAAGGATTTATCAGACGCAGTATCTTGGAGTAGGGAGCACCGATCGACTTTGCTACCGAAGCGGACGGGTCTGTTCGACTTTATGTGGATTACAGAGAATTGAACAAGGTCACAAAGAAGAATCGTTACCCACTCCATTAGATAGATGATCTGTTTGACCCTTTTGTAGGCGCATCTATATTTTCTCAGTTGGATTTAGCCACTGGTTTTCATCAGTTGCGTGTGACAAATGGCTGCATTGATAAGACAACATTTCGGACTAATGATGTTTTTTTTGAGAGGTTGGTCATGCCTTTGGGCTGACCAATGTACCAACATTTTTCGTGGACTTGATGAGTAGGGTATTTAGGCATGTCCTGAATAAGTTCGTAGTTGTCTTTGTGGATGATATTCTTGTCTTCTTGAGGTTTGAGGTTGAGCACGCCTTGCATTTAGGAGAGGTTCTCCATACTCTCCGGGTGCATCAACTCAAGGTAAAATTCTCCAAGTGTCATTTTTGATGGAGGGAGGTGCGTTTCATAGGGAACATGGCTTTGAGGCTGGATTACCATAGATCCCGCCTAGGTAGTGGCAGATAGGGTTAGAAAACCCTTAAGAACGCGATAGAGGTGTGAAGTTTTCTTGGTTTTTCAGACTATTATAGGAAGTTCATCGAGGACTTCACATAGATTTTAGTGTCGTCGCCCGTCTTACCAAGAAGAACTTGGTATTCCATTGGGATGTTGATTGTGAGGATTCTTTCCAAAGGTTGAAGAATGCTCTAACCAGTGCACCGGTATTGGTACTTTATGATGGTTCTAAGACATTCATTGTTTATATCAATGCATATGGGACTTGCTTAGGAGCTATTAGGGTAGGGTTGTGTGTTATGATAGTAGGCAGATGAGGGTTCACGAGAGGAATTATCCTATCAATGATTTAGAATTAGCTGCGATAGTTTTTGCGCTTAAGTCTTGGAGTCATTGTCTACTGGGCGAGAGGTTTGAGCTTTTCACCGACGATAAATCTTCGAAGTACATGTTCTCATAGATAGATCTTAATCTTAGACAACAACATTGGATGGAGTTCTTAAAATCCTATGATTTTTAGATTACTTATATCCCGGGGAAGTGGAATGTAGTAGTGGATGCCTTGAGTATGCAAAGGACACAGTTGAGTCCTTTGTTCGTAGAGTGGCAGATCTTAGAGTTCATATCCATATTCGACTTTAGATCATCTATGTATTACACTCTAGGATTGTTGGCATCATTAGTAGTGCAACCTACTTTGTTAGAGCGAGGCAGCGTGAGGATCTTGAACTAGTAGATATTTTGGATAGACTTGGTGGAGGAGAGACTTCTTAACACCTTCTCATATATATTGTAGACAGTAGAGGTTGGTTCCAACGTGATAGTTGAATTTATGTACCATACACGGTGACTTTACGAGTGCGTTGTTGATTGAGGCACATCACTCTTGGATAACCATCCATCAGGGCGATGATAAGATGTGTTGCAATATGAGGTGGGCCTTCTACTGGGCATGTATAAAGAAGGACGTAGCCTAATTTTTAGCAAGATGTATGGCATGCCAGAGGGTAAAGGCTGTGCAAAAGAAGCCTAGTGGATTGCTCCAGCCTTTGGATATACCACTTTGGAAATGGAAAAACGTATTTATGGTTTTATTGATGGGTTTCCTAGATCGAGGAAGGTAAACACTAGCATCTGGGTTATTATAGACTGACTGATGAAGAGCGCTCGTTTCATCCATGTTAAGAGTAAGAGGACAACTTCATGGTTAGCTTCTATCTGTGTGCAGGGGATAGTCTGACTCCATGATGTCCCCAAAAGTATTGTGAGTGCTAGAGACTCGATTTTCACTAGTGAGTTTTGGAGGAGTCTACAAGAGGCTCTAGGGACATAACTCAGAAAGAGCACAGCTTGTCACCCTAAGACGGATAAACAAACTAAGAGGGTGAGCCGGATTTTATAGGATCTACTGAAGTTGTGTATTTTAGATTTCGGAGGGATATGTGCAATACCCCAAACTATTAACAAAAATAATTAAATATAAAAGAGTAAAAAACAAATATTAGTTAAAATAATATTCAGAACTAGGAAAAGAGGATTTCACCATTGTGTTCGTTACGAAATTCTGGTTCAGATACCCTTTTAGTTTGTGTTAAATGGACGAAAAATGAACAAGTTATGATCAATTAAAGTTTGAAATTTAAATTCAGAAATTAAATAAATAATCAAGCCGAAATCAGTGGAGTAATGGGCAACCCAGCCCATAACCAGGTCGACTCTACGGTCAATCTAGGACCCTATCAGTCGGCCCCTGTGTTGACCCACATAGGCGGGTGGATTGACCCATATTAGTGCCAGGCGCATTTTTGCTTGGCACAATGTCAAACCTACTGCAACGTTATGGAGACTTCTTGCTGATGTGTTTTCAATAGCTGAGATTGAAAACCTAAAATCCTAAAACCTAGATTATCCATCTACACCTATAAATTGGCGGGTACTCCTCACTTTTTCCCCACACTTTTCCTTCTTTGTTTTCTCAGTCCCTACTCCATTATGTTTTGAAATAAAATAAAATTGGGGAATATATCAGAGTGCTGTGCAATTGTAGATATGAAGGATTCTTCTTCTACCAAATCATTTTCTGGATTTGCAATTTTTTCTTTGTTAGTTATATGTGATTTTATATCAGCTATTTACATAAGAAAGATTGAGATAGTAAAATAGTTTGGATCTACAAGTTTTACATTTACAGTGTTTATAAGTTTGTTTTCTGCAAATTATTATACAATCTATTTGCTATCTTGTTTATTCATTTTTGGTTGTTTATTTATTTATAAGCAATTCTTCTTCTTTATCCCCTTCTATGTTATGGTTTTATTTACAGTCTTGCAATGCCCTATTTTATTTATTTTGTTCACTTATGAGTCTAAGCCTTAGAAGTAGCCTAGACCAGTTTCTCCTTTTTATCTATTTTGCGTTGTGCCTAGTCCTAATGTAAGCCTTGTCCTTTATCAATTAATTTGCGTAAAAATTAGGATAATATTGGAAGTATGTCAAAAATGGTATTTTGGGTATGTTGGAAATTGATGAATATTATATTCAAATAATGGACCATAAATTGGGATAAATTCTAATTAAGTAATATTTAAACATATGAATTAGAATAAGTTATACTTAATTGGGCATTAACATGTTATTGAAAAACATGTAAATTAGGATAAATTGCACGTAATTGGACATTAAGTAACAAAAGGAAGGGTTGTATAAAAAGATTACACTTATTAGAAATGTAAATTACAACCTAGGAATATAACATGTGGTTATATTGGGCTTATTAATAAACTTAAAAGTGTTAAGTTAAATTTGTGAGATTAATAAGCTAAGATAGCTTAGGTCCATTCCTGCAGCACGGGGTTGATCGGGGAAGATAAGAGGCCTAATGGTATAATGAAATCCTAGTTATAAATTGTGGGCCAAGTCTAGGGATGACATGTGTCAACTGCATTTTTGGTTAGGAAGCCATATTAGCCAGTATCCCTTTGTTATCAAGGAGTCTCACACTAGGTAGAGGCTAGGGTAAACTTTACTTAGTTGGACAGTAAGTGGTTCAAACAAGGTCGGTACGGACGCATTCCGGTGGAATGGTCAGCGTGCATCGTTCCGATTGGAGAAGATAATATGTTGTAACGTCTTTGATTAGCAGTTGTGTCCCTTTAGTTGATGGGTTCGGGATTGATAACCCCGAACTTGATAGCTAGCACAGGTTATTCACATTTGGGAAAAATAGCCGATCAGTGGGTAGAAATTAGGTAAAGCCTAATTGTGATATTTTGGTGGTTGATGCTGCAAATTGTGGATATGAATGAGGAGCCTATCTTTATTGGTGTTTATCATTCCTGCTATTTCATTTATGCTTTTATGTCCATTAGAACTATTCTTTTGTTTTATGCTTCCTTATATTATGCTCATGCTTAAAATTACTAGAACTCACTAAACGTATGTCTGACCTAGTTTGTTTTCTCCTTCTCTCTTCTTCCCATTCCCCCAGGTTCATAGGGTGGAGGGCTCAGCAGTATTCTTGACTATTTAGTTTGGCTTGGATCCAGACTCTTTCTTTCTTCATGTATTTGTTCAATTCTTGTCTTTTGATCATTATATTGATTTATGAGAGGGATAACTTTTGTGGTTTTACTTATGTACTCTGATATTTTCTGTGAGACAATATGTTTGTTTTATGATGCTAACTATTTGTTATTTGAAATGTAATAAGTGCTATGACTTGGTTTTCTAATTTTAATGAATCTTTTCAAAGTTTCCATAATGTTATATATTTGTTTTGTGAATTTTAGTCTTTATGTTGTTACTTTATACCTAAGCGTTTCACAAAACTTAGCACATCCTCGTATAGGTGACGTTAAGGGATGTGGGATGTCACACTTGGTACTAGAGCCTATGGTTACAAGATCAGAAAAAAGATTTTGAAAAAACTGTTTTCACGTAAAACTTATTTTTGAAAAATATCCCCTTAAGTCAATTACAATATTCCTTTGATCCCTCTTTGAATTTTTGTCTCTTTTCTTTCCAACATGTCTAGAGCCCCCAATTTTTCGGAGGGAGTTCCCATTCCGACATGGTTCTGTAGATATGTTGAAGCTACGACGCCGACCGAAGGGAACGGAAATTCCGCACCGCTAATTATAGCCGCGGTAGTTCCACCTAATCCTCCGGTTAATTTCTTTAAACTTTGTAAGGGTTTTTCTGCTATGGGTAGAAAGCCATTTCTTGGATCAAAGAGTTTCATTGATGCTCGTAATTGGTTGAGAGAGACCGATAATGTGTTTGGACTATTAAAGCTCGATGACCGGAGGAGGATTCAGTTGGCCCTTGGCAACTGAAAGGAGAGTTGTCGTATTAGTGGTAAGTAGCTGAGGCGAAGCATGCTGTCGAGACATGGGATGGGTTCAAGGATAATTTCGAGAATTTATCACAAGATGAAGAAGGGATGCAATTGGAAAAGTTTTTTAGTCTAAAGCAAGGTAGTATGTCAGTAAAGGAGTATGTGAATAGCTTCAATGAGTTGGTGAGGTTTGGCTTGGATCTAGTTAATACTGCACACAAGAAGGCTTTGAGATTTGCTAGGGGACTGAACCAACCCCTCTAAGGATTGGCGATGACACATATCCCGATGGGAGCCACTTTTGAGAGGTTGGTGGAAATGGATCTTATGATGAGGATGGAAAGGTGAATAAGAAAGAGGAAAAGACTGAGGGGGGCAAGCGAAATAATAGAAAGAAAATTTGGTGGCCCAAGAAAGGTGCAATAAAGAAGGGAGAGAAGCCTGAGATAACACAGATCAAGAAGAAAGAAAGTATCATGGTTATGGCATGATGGGACACTTCATTAAATATTGTAAGAAGACTAAGAAAGGTACTTATTTTTAGTGCGAGCAGACGGTACATTACAGCAAGTAGCGCCCTTAGAAGCAGGGACAGGGGGGATCATCCGGAGCACAAGTTCATGCTCTTGAGGAGACTTAGACTGGTGGTAGCAATCATAACAGAGGTAGGAAGGTCATCGTAGAAGATTTAATTTCTCTTTTCGACTTTCCCATTAGGTCCTTGTTTGATTTTGATGCTTCTCTTTTTTTTATATCCAGTTCTATTGTTAATAGTATGCACCTTGATACTTCTATAGTTTTTGATCCAGTAGTTGTCTCAAACCTCATAGGAGGCATGACTTACCTATCTATAATGTGTAAGGGTCTGAGGATTTCTATCCTTGGCGTGGAGTGTGACATGTATGTATTGGGTTTTATGGGTTGTAGGCTTATTCTAGGGATAAATTAGCTGTCTATGTATGGTGTCACCCTAGACTATGAAAGGAGAGTTGTGAGGCGTTTAACGTGCCACGGTAGGACTCTTGAGATTTCTTGTGACTTGTGAGGGTCAGTCATGCTCAATTTCTTAGATTCCCTATATGCTTTGGTTGATGATCTCAGTTTAGTGCCTATAGTTTGAGACTTTCCGGACGTATTCGAGGAGGTGAGAGAACTAATTCCCAGGCACGAGATATATTTCCAGATATATTTGGTAGAGAATGTCAAGCTTGTTGTGTTACTAGTGCACCACATGGCTCTGAGAGAGTGAGAGGAGGGAACTCAGTAAGCAAGTGGGTGAGTTGTTTGAGAAAGGATTTATTAGACGAAGCATTTCTGAGTGGGGAGCACCAGTCGTCTTCGCAACCAAGACGAACGACTCTCTCCGTCTATGTGTGGATTACAGGGAGCTGAGCAAACTCACTAAGAAAAATAGACACCCACTCCCACGGATAGATTATTTGTTTGACCAATTAGTGGGCTCTTCGGTTTTCTCGCGATTGGATTTAGCTACAGGTATTCATCAACTTAGGGTAGCAGATGACAGCACAGACATGACTGCTTTTAGGACTCCCCGCGGATTCTTTGAGTGGTTGGTTATGACTTTTGGGCTAACAATGCACCGACGTACTTTGTGGATTTGATGAGCCAGATGTTTAGGGAGTACCTAAACAAATATATAATGATGTTCATTGATGATATCTTGGTATTCTCGAGGAGCGAGGAAGAACATGTTGTACACTTAGGAGAGGTCCTCTATACTCTCTGTGCACATCAGCTCAAGGTGAAAATTTCTAAGTTCCATTTCTAGTGGAAGGAGGTAAGGTTTTTAGGGAATGTTGTCTCTAGTGATGGTATAGCGGTGGACCCCGCTAATATTGTCGTAGTTCAAGATTGGAAATCCCCAAGAATGCGATAGAGGCAAGGAGTTTCTTGGGCTTAATGAGATACTATTGGAAGTTTAATAAGGATTTTGCGTGGATCTCAGCTCTGCTTACCCGTCTAACGAAGAAGAACCTAGTTTTTGCTTGGGACATAGACTAAGAAGACGCATTCTTAAGGTTGAAGAAGGCTTTTACATCAGCTCCGGTTTTGACTATTCATGATGGTACAAAGATGTTTACCATTTATATGGATGCTTGCAGCACGTGTTTAGGTGCAATGTTGATACTGGAAGGCAGGGTTGTCTGTTATGGGAGTACGTGGTTGAGGGTATATGAGAAGAACCGCCCTACCCATGATTTAGAGCTGACGCCGATAGTGTTTGCGCTCAAGTCTTGGAGACACTATTTATTAGGTTAGAGGTTCGAGCTTTATATAGATCATAATTCGCTCAAGTAATTGTTCTCGCAAAAAGATCTTAATTTGCGATAACAACGTTGAATGGAGTTCCTTGCATCTTATGACTTCGCGATAGCACATACCCCGGGGAAGGGGGAAGGGGAATGTGGTAGCAGACACATTGAGTAGGCAGAGAATGTTTCATTCCATTATTTGTAAAGTGGCAGAGTTTGGAGTTCATTTCATCATTCGATTTTAGACCATCTACGGATTTGGCACTCGGATTATTGGCATCATTGGAGGTGCAACCTACTCTCTTATAGCGCGTTGGATACAGTCAGCGCGAGGATCAGTAGTTCGTGGATATCATGGACGAATCAGTAGAGGAGAGACCTCTGGTCACCTTGATAGATATTCTGTGGATGAGAAAGTGTGGCTGCATCGTGATGGGAGATTGTGTGTTCTTAATGTTGATGATTTGTTGAGATCAGTTTTAGAGGAGGCTCATCATTCTTGGATAACAATCCATCCGGACGGTGATAAGATGTATAAAGACATGATGAGGGTTTTTCATTGGATAGGGATAAAGAAGGATGTGGCAGAGTATGTAGCTCGGTGTTTGACTTGTCGGCGAGTGAAGGTTGAGCAGAGGAAGCCTGGTGGATTGCTTCAGCCCTTGGATGTGCCACAATGGAAGTGTGAGAGAATCTTGATGGACGATATAGATGGGTTATCCAGATCGAGGAAGGATAACACCAGTATTTGGTTTATGGTCGATAGGTTGACTAAGAGCGCTCACTTTGTCCCGGTTAAAAGTAAGCGAACGACAACTTGGTTGGCATCTGTGTATCTTAGAGAGATCGTCCGACTTCATGGACTACCCTCTAGTATTGTCAGTGACCGAGACCCCTTCTTCCAGAGCAAGTTTTGGAGGAGGGTGCAGGTGGCATTGGGGACACAACTACGACATAGTATCACCTATCACCCTCGGACAGATGGACAGACTGAGATGGTTAATAAGATTCTCAAGGATTTATTATGGCTGTGTATCCTAGACTTCGGAAGTGCTTGGGAGGAGCATCTTCCAGTGGTAGAGTTTGCATATAATAACAGCTATCAAACGAGAATTGGTATGGCTCCCTTCGAGGCACTATATGGACAACCCTGTAGATTACATACATGTTGGTGGGAGTTTACGGACAGATTTATACTTGGACCTGTCATGGTTAGAGAGACTAAGAAGAAGATAGGTTTGATTCAGAGGCGAATGAGGACAGCTCAAGAGAGGCATTAGTCGTATGCAGATCGGCAGAGGACATACCTAGAGTTCGAGGTAGGAGACATGGTCTTTATTAAGGTGTTATCTTTGAGGAGTGTTTTTCGGTTCAACTTGGTAGGGAAGTTGGCGCCGATGTTTGTAGGGCTATTCCCAATAGTAGAGAGGATTGGTCAGATGGCCTACAGAGTTATACTATCCGAGAGATTTGTAGGAGTTCATGGTGTGTTCCATGTTTCACACTTGTAGAAATGTCTTTAGTAGTTGAGCCGATTACCCTAGAGGATATCGAGGTAGAGAAGGAGGCATCGGTCGGAGAGTTCCTACTCGGATACTAGGATCTGAAGTTAAGAAGCTACGGAATAAAGAGATCAAGCTAGTTAAGATTCAGTGGGGAGAAGATAGCGATGACGCGACTTGGGAATTCCAGAAGATAGGATTCACGCTTCTTTTTGTTTCTCTTTGAGAGTACGCTCTTATTCCTTTTTGAAGCTTTGAATTTGAATCTGTTTTTTTTCTTCTATTGTTTGAATCATAGTTCTTTGGTAGGAGCCTATGGATGGTAGGAAATTAGTTAAAACATGTTAATAGAACATGTTATGGTTGAATGGATTCACGTAGATGCAAGTGTTTGCTAGTGGATGTAGTGGATGCAAATAGACACACTAGGCACTAGTTAGGGATCAGCTGAACTTGGACAGTTACGTATTACATATGGATGTGTGTGCATTTTAATTTATTTTAAATATTGATGAAAATGGTTGAATCATCACTTGGATGTTGCATTTTGATGATTGGTTGTTGTATACATATAGAATTTTATATGTACCATTAGGATTCCTTTGCATGCATATTGGATGCATGACACAAACATGGATTGCATTAAGGAGGTCAAGTGAATCAGTAGACTGCCTAATTTTCGCATTAGCTTAGGGACATATGCACAACACCTTTGCATATGTTCATGAAAAGCATTAGAAAATCTAAGGACAATGGATGCCAGTGGTTTATGGTTGAGTAGAGAGGAATAGATAATGGTTGATAACATTTATAACATTCTTCTAGCCTTGGAGATTTCGAGGACGAAATCCTTTAAGGAGGGGAGAATGTAACTCCCTAAATTTTTGATAAACAATAATTAATTAGAAAATATTAGTAAAACAAATATTAATTAAAATAATATTCAGATTTGGGCAAAAAGGATTTCACCATTGCGTCCGTTACATAATTTGGTTTGGATAGACTTTTAGTTTGAATTAAACAAACGAAAAATGAACAAGTTATGATTGGTTAAAGTTTAGATCCAGAAATTAAATAAATAATCAAGCCGAAATTAGTGGAGTAATGGGTGACCCAACCCATGACTGGGTCACCCTATGATCGAGCCTGAACCCGTGTAGGTCGACCTCTTTGTCGACCCACATAGGCGGGTACGTCGACCCATATTAGTGCCAGGCACGATTTTTGCCTGGCACGATGTCGAACCTATTATAACGTTTTGGAAACTTCTTACTGACATGTTTTAAAGAGCTGAGATTGAAAATCTAAATTTCTAAGGCCTAGATTATCCTTCAACACCTATAAATTAATGGATACTCCTCACTTTTTCCCCACACTTCTCTCTTATTCATTTTCTCAGCCTTTACTCCATTATGTTATGAAATAAAATAAAATTGGGGAAATAGATTGGAGTACAATGTAATTGTAGATCTGAAGAATTCTTCTTCTACCAAAGCATTTTATGGAATTACAATCTTTTCTCTGTGAGTTCTATGTGATTTTCGGATTATCTATTTACATAAGAAAGATTTAGATAGTAAAATAGTTTGGATTTACACTTTTACATTTACAGTATTTATAAGTTTGTTTTATGCAAGTTATTATGCAATCTATTTATTGTCTATGTTTATTCCCTTTGAGTTGTTTATTTATTTATAAGCAATTCTTCTTCTTTATCCCCTTCTCTGCTATGATTTTACTTATAGTCTTGCAATGCCCTATTTTATTTATTTTGTTCATTTCTGAATTTAAGCCTTACGAGTAGCCTATACCAATTTCTCTTTTTTTTTAATCTATTTTGCGCTGAGCCTAGGCCTAATGAGAGCCTAGACCTTTATCGATTAATTTGCATATAAATTGGGATAATATTGGAAGAACGTCAAAAAAGGGATTTTAGGCATATTGGAAATTGATGAATATTATATTCAAATAATGGACTGTAAATTGGGATAAATTCAAACTAAGTAATATTCAAACATATGAATTAGAATAAGTTATACTTAATTGGACATTAAGTAATATGAAATTGGAAGACAAGTAAATTGGGATGAATTGCACTTAATTGGACATTAAGTAACAATAGGAAGAGTTATGTAAAAAGATTACATTGATTAGAAATGTAAATTACAACCTAGGAATATAACATGTGGTTATATTGGACTTATTAAAAAACTGAAATGTGTTAAGTTAAATTTGTGAGATTAATAAGCTAAGATAGATTAGGTCAGTTCTGGCAACACGGGGCTGATTAGGGAAGATAAGAGGTCTAATAGTATAATGAAATCCTAGTTATAAATTGGGGGCCAAGTCCACAGGTGACTTGTGTCAATTGCATTTTTTGTTGGGAACCTGTCTCGATCAGTATCCCTTTGTTACCACAGAGTCTTGCACTAGGTAGAGGCTAGGGAATGCTTTATTGAATTGAATAGTAAGTGGTTCAAATGAGGTGGGTAAGGGCGCATTTCGACGAAACGGTGAGCGTGCATCATTCCGTTGTAACGCTTGTGATCAACGACTATGTGCTTTTAGTTGATGGGTTTAGGATTGATAACCCTAAATTCCATAGTTGGCACAAGTTATTCACATTTGGGAAAAGTAACCGATCAACAGGTAGAAATTAGGTAAATCCTAATTCTGATATTTTGGTGGTTGGTGTTGCAAATTATGGATATGAATGAGGAGCTCGTCTTTATTAGTTTTTATCATTCATGCTATTTCATTTATACTTTTATGTCCATTAGAACTATTCTTCTGTCTAAATGCTTCCTTATCTTATGCTCATGCTAAAAATTATTAGAACTCACCAGGCGTATGTCTGACCTAGTTTGTTTTCTCCTTCTCTCTTCCTCCCCTCCCCACAGGTTCAAAGGGTGGAGGAGCTCAGCAGTATTCTTGACTATCTAGTTCAGCTCGGATTCAGACTCTTTGTTTCTTCATGTATTGGTTCAATTCTTGTCTTTTAATCATTGTATTGATTTATGAGAGGGATAACTTTTGTGGTTTTACTTATGTACTCTGATAGTTTCCACGAGATAGTATGTTTGTTTTATGATGGTAACTATCTGTTCTTTTGAAATTTAATAAGTGTTGTAACTTGGTTTGCTTATTTTGATAAATGTTTTAAAAGTTTCTGTTGTGTTTTATATTTCTATCCTGTGAATTTTACTCTCTGTGTTGTTAGTTTATACCTAAGCGCTTCACAAAACTTAGTGCATCCTCATATGGGTAGCATTAAGGGATGTGGGGGTGTCACAATATGGGAGGAGCATTTACCCCTTGTGGAGTTTGTATATAATAATAGCTTTAGACTTGTATTGGCATGGCACCCTTCGAGGCTCTTTATGGATGATCTTGTAGATCTCCCTCATGTTGGTGGAAGACGACAAATAGATCACTTCTCGTTCCGGATATGGTTAGAGAAACTTCCGAGAAGATTGATTTGTTTAGGAGGAGGATGAAGGCAAAAAAAAACCGAAAGAAATCATATGCATATAAAAGGAGGGCCGATCTTGAGTTTTCTATTAGAGACTTGGTTTTCATCAAGGTATCACCGTTCAGGAATGTAGTGAGATTTGGCTCCATAGGCAAGTTAACATTGAGGTTTTGTTGGGCCTTTTCCGATCACTAAGAGAGTAGGGGAGTTGGCTTGTTGGTTCGGCTACCTAAGAGGCTTTCGGGTGTTCACGACGTCTTTCATGTTCCGCACTTGTGAAAGTGCCTGCATGACTCTGTAGTAGTAGTAGAGCCTAATTCATTGGAGGACGTGGAGCTTGAGCGAGAGGCATCTATTTGACGAGCACTTATGCAGATCTTTGATTCTGAGACCAAGTAGCTAAGGAGGTGAAGCTTGTACAAGTGCAGCGGGGAGATGAAAACAACGAGGCAACTTGGGAACCAAAGGATAACACACGCGTTTCTTATCCTTTTCTCTTTGACGGTAGGCTTTGATCTTCCTTTTTCCATAGATAGTTTTGAATAGGTTATATCCTTTTCATTCATTTTAATCTATATTATTAGGATTTAAGCCATGTATGGTAGGATATGATTGAAACATGTTATTGGAACATATTATGTTTGATGTTTGCAAATGGGTGCAAGTGGATACAGCGGATGCATATATACACACTCGACACTATGATCGGCTAATAGGACATTTGCATATGCATATAGATGTATGTGCATTTTATAATATTTTATAGATGATATAAATGGATGTTATCATATAGTTGCATATGAATGATGGTTGAAACACACATATAGAAATATCTGTTCATTAGGAATTTTGCATACATTTGGATACACGACCCTAGCATAATTGCATAAAAAGGGGGTAAAAACTAAGCCAGTGGACCGCCTAATCTTTTGCATTAGTTAAATGTATATATACTACACTATTACATAAGCACATTAATTGCATTAGAAAAATATAAGGATTGTGTTTGTTAATGGATGATGACTGTGTAGATCGTTGCAATGTTGTTGTGAAACATTTATCATATTCTTCTACCTTAGAGATTTCAGGGTAGAAATTCATTAAGGAAGGGAGAATGTAACAACTCAAATTTTAACAAACAGTACTTAATTAAGAAAATGATTAATTAAAGAATAAGTTGAAAAATAATGGGAATTTGGCAACATGGATTGTGCATTGGGTCCGTTAAGATTTCTGGTTTAGATGCACATTTAGTTTGCAAGAAGCAGACATAAAATGAAGGAGTTATAGCCATTCGAAATTTAAAATTCAAAACAGAAATCAAGATTGAAAAAAATATAAACGTTACTAGGACGATCCAGTTTTCGGCCAAGTTGACCCATGGGTTGACCCAGACCATGGGTGGGTCGACCGATGTGTCAACCCAACTGGGTACTGGGTCGAGCCAGCTGTTGCTAGGCACAAAATTGTGGACGGACGAGATTTAATCGGGCTTTTTGAGCTGATATGTTTTAATCCTATAGGCTGATGTGGTTAATCTGGATTGACCAAGGACATAGCGTTTCAAATTCAAAACTTAAATCTAGCGGTTGAGGGTCTTTAGATCCACCTATAAATAAATCCCCAACCCCTCCCCATTTCCTTACAACACGTCTGTTCACCCTCTAGGCTAGTCTTCTTTTAAAGACAGACCACCCTAATTCTAAATTTTAGGCTAGTCTTCTTTTCTAAAGACATGCCACCTTAATATAAATTTTAGGGGTTGAGATAAAATTAAAATATTTTCTATTTTATTTTCTTCTGGGGGAGGTTCTGTCGAATCCACATCTGGAAAAGCTTTGAGGTAAGTTTTTATGATTATTTAGATTTTTGAATTAGTTTTGAGTTAAATATGAACTATAAAAGTTGTAGTTGTAGTTTTATTTACAGTTCTTTTGCTTAAAGTTATTTACAGTTTATGTTTATTCCTGTTTTCTGTAATTTCTTTATGTGATTTTCTATCTTTTCTTATAGTTTCTGTTTAATTAATATTCATATTCTCAGTTTTCTTTCCCCTATTTTTCATTGGATTTTTACAGTTTATTTATGGTTGTGCCCAATTATGCCAAAACGACATATATATACGATTGATTTAGGCATAAATTGACATGCCTAATTGCATATGATTGATTATCATCCTTTATTATGCACACGTTTAGGAAATTTGATTGAATTGGGGTAATTGAATAAAGTTGGGGCTAATTGGACATATATTGTAAAACTATAACAAAAAGGGAACGTTGGACTGATAATATGCAAGCTTGATTAAAATTTGTTAAATAACTATGACGTAGGATTGAGATAGAAAAATGAACTGTAGCTTATATTTGCACAAATATGATAATTGGGAAATCGAAATGAACAAACATAGTTTATTTGCAAATATGAACTTGACATGAAATGGTTAAAAGGGTAGTTAGGCTTTAATATGAACATATTGATTTACAAGGGGGTAAATTACAAGCCTAAAAAGGCGTTAGGCTTTATTACGAACATACTGACTTATAGAGGTTAAATTATGAGCCTTAAACTAAAATTCTATGATGGCCTTAGAATTAGGCGTTAGACTTTAATATGTACATATTGATTTACAAAGTGGTAAATTATGAGCATAAAAAGGCATTAGGCTTTAATATGAACATATTGACTTAAAGTGGTTAAGTTACGAGTCTACAATTAAAATTGGGCACTGGGCTTTAATATAAATATATTGACTTAAAAGGGTAAGTTATGAGCAGAAGGCTTTAATATGGACATATTGACTTGTAGAGGCTAAGTTACGAGCCAAGAACTAAAATACTATAGATGGCCAAATCGAGGGGGATTTGGGCCAAGCATAAATTATTTGTTGGAGATCCATACCATGCAACATACCTTTTTTAATCACATACGATCTCAGTTAGGAGGCAAGGGCACACACCATGCTGTGAGGTGGTAGTAAGTTGGTCCAATGGAGGTGGGTACGAGTGTGTACCCGTGGGTCAATGTGTGTGCATTTACCCCATAGAGGAAAATAAGACATTGTAACACCTGTGATAATTGCTATATCTTTAGCTGGTGGGTTGGGCCTGATATGCCCAAGGCACTCAATAGGCATAGGTTATCACTTTGGGTATAAGCATCCAATCGATGGGTAGTATTAAGAATATTCTTCCTGATTATATTATGTTATGGATTCGTAGTTGTGCTAACAGTCAAAAGTTGAAAGTGAATGAGAACAGTCAATCCTATTTGTAATCGTTTATGTCATCATGTATGTTTACATTAGGTGTACACAAACACTTACCCTATATGACAATGGAACTACTATTATGCCTTTTTCCCCTTGCTTATCAATCGTGTTAGTAATCATAAAAACTCGACAAACTTTATGTCTGACCACTTCTCCTTTCTTCTTTCCTCTTTTCTTCCCCTAGGATCACAGGGAGGAAGTGCGTAGTTTGGATAATTCAGCTGATTCTGTCTTGGTGGATTTGCTTTGTTTCAAATGTATTGCTCTCTTTTAGTTCATTTTTTCGCCATGGTTTGGTTGTATCTATGACTACCGTTTTGGGGATATTATCAATGTACTCTGATATTCTGTGACTGGGATTTTATCTTCATGAGACACAATATTTTATGAAAGTTGTTTTTATTAAAAATAAATGGCTTTGTCATTTATGTAAATTGTCTTCTTCTTTCGTTGTGTTTTAAATATATTTTTCTTGTGAATCTTAGTCTCTTTGATGTTTTGTATCTTTATACCTATTACGCTTCATATTCTTTAACGGTACCTATTTTTGGGTAACGTTAAGGGGTGTAGGGTGTTTCAGTACGAGACTAGGATTTAGTCTCTAGGCCGCTTTCCACCCGACGACAAACCATTAGTTTTCTATTAGATTTTGTAATAAATTAGATTTTTGGAATAATAAAATTAATTAACTTATACGGGTGATGCTTGTGAAAGGTATGGAATTGAAAATTGGAATTTTAAACTTTAATAACTGACTCCTAAGTATGGATTTTACTTAGGAAAAGCCATGCTGCCTTGTCAGGACTCGACAAGGCCGCTTGGTCGGTCCTCGAGTATGGAATATACTCGAGAAGGTTCGGGTCATTTTGTTAGGATTTGGTAAAGCCGCTCGAATGGATTCTACAGGTATGTAATTATACCCAAATTTATGTTTGGGTTTTGGATATTTTGGATTTCTCGAATACTTTGGATTTTGGCTTTCTATTATAATTACGATCCGCAGCGATCATATGATTTTTGGACTCCACTTGTAACACGATAAGTATAGATCGTGGGATCCTATTGGCTATTGAATATGGATTTGACCTATGATACGATTCAGTGCAATCATGGCTCTCTAAATTTTCGGTTTTCATCTTTTGGATTTAGTATTGATTTCTATTGGACTTTTCTCGGATTTATGGATTTCAAGATTATACAAACACATCTTCCACCGAAAAACATGTTTTGTGGGGAATGTGTTGGCCAACCTTTTTACAAGGCCCTCAAACTTTGGATCTCAAATCATTGGATCGCTTGGGACTCTATCACAGACTTATACAAACTCCGAAACACTTGGATTAAGCATTGGATTTGACGATTACTTTCTCGATGGCAAGCACTCGGATAAACACAACCATTTCATGGGAACATATCAGCCTGATCAACACAAGGCCCCGGATCAGATCGAGCATCAGGTTACTCATGTGAAAATCGGATTGGCATTCGCGTTGTTTGTATTTCAGATCGAATCACCCACCTAGCCTCAAAATAGGTAGGGACCGCGCATTGGATTAGGCACACTTATCGAATAATATTGGAATCGCTTGGCCTCAGATCGGCCTGATCCGTGGCTCCTTCGGATCGGTCTACACCTCTCATGGATCTTACTTGAAAGCGGGATCAGTTCGCTCTTGTTTGGATTTGGCACAACAGTTTTTGGCATCGGATTCACAAAAAGATCAAGTGTTAGGACTTGGCACTTCATTAGATCGGCCACCATTGGATCGGTACCGATCCCAATGGACTTTGGAGGGAGGGGCAATCCGACTACTTGCTTGTTGGTTTCGTTTTCTTCGTGGTCCTATTTTTCCTCTAGGATCTTTGACCGATCCAAGCTTTTATGCAACTATAATTACAACACATGAGTGGCTCTTTTGAAGGATCTTCGCTTGGGTTTTTGGTTCTACAGCGAGGGACTTTGCCATTGCCGAACTTTAACATCATTTTCCCGGTATTCTTGTAATTAAATCAAAACTATATTATAATCAAACGATATAAACAAATCAATACCTCAAAATAGACGTGGGCACATTACCGAACCTTTATAAATTCGTGTGTTCACTTACTTTTTGTGCATTCATTGCCTGGATCTTTGATATTCTATTATTATTATCTGGATGTTATTCATTCTTAGTGTTAGGCGAGAAGTGACCAAATTTTCGTCTAGCACCTTTAACCATCGGTTTTTCTCATCACAAATGAACAAAACTGCGAAGGAATGATATCAAAGTTCTTTTATACTCTTTTGAAAGTAGCATGATAATCTACAATAAACAAAATTTATTGAGCAATCTTAATAGTGCATTTCACAGTTTACAACCACTTCAAGCTCACGTGTAGTTAACGTACTTGTTCTCGTATAATGCATTAATCGCATTCAAAGTACACAATAAATCCGTTCTAATGCTCAAAGATGTCATTTATTGCAATTTGTAGTATCAACTACATGACATGATCAAGTCAAATTTTCTAGCAAATTTCAAGCAAATATTTACTTGGTAGATTTCAGGTAAATATTATTTCTTTCGATGCATGCCACTCTCCTCAAGATGATACCGTCGGTACAACTCATTTCAATAATTATTCAACTTTAGATCTTTAGTTCCAAGTTTTCCAACCAACAATGCATGTTTCATCCATTTTCACACAAAATACAAGCTTCATCCATGTTGCACCTCATTAGTACATGTTTCATCCATTTTAACATTGCCAGTTACTCATTACAGTACATATGCTTCAAATCAATCATAAGGAAAAATACTTGCGATTCCGCAACATGTAAATCTTAATGGAGTAACATTTTTGGTAGCTTCAATAATGTATGTAACCATGAGAAAAAAATTAACTTTTTTTGGGTGCTACGCACCCGAACCCATACCAGAACGTAATAACAAGCAACAAATCTTCAAGGTCCATACTTAAAAGTTATGATTCAACAGCTCATCAAAGAAACTAGCATTGAAGATTACATCTATTTTGATATCTTTCGGTACTTTATACTTGTCGGAGAAGAAGGACAAATATCATAGATCAATATTTGATGAACACATATTTGCCTTTTATGGAAAAAGTCATCAAGGCATATAACATATCGATACAAATAGAAATGTAATAAAATTTATTATTTAACGGTAAAACAAAATTAAAATCCTATAAACCTACCGAAAAATATTTAACTGTTACGGAGTGAAAATTTTAAACTAGGGAGGGACCCTACTTTCCACGTAGATTTCTGGTTCTTAGAGCACCTTCAGTGGATTATGCCCTGAATATTTATGGCGTAATGCCCTGAAGTTCTTTAGTGGTCAGACGTCCATTTAATGGGTGTCAGACCTTTGACGTCCATTACATGGGTGCTAGACGACTCCTTCCACCATTTTTTTTCATTTATTTATACTTTTATTGGCTAAACGTGCAGAAGAGGGGACTAGGTGTCCATTTTATGGACGTCCAGGCTCTGACGCCCTTCAAATGATTGCCCAAACTCTAGTTTTCATTAAATGGACGTCCAACCCTTATTCAGGATCCTGAATATTACACGTAATCAAACCGACTTTGTCGGTTTTTCTTAATTCTACCGAGCCTTCGAAAACTTGTGTCCGTCTGAAGCTTTTTTACAATACCCATTTTGTCCTCCTTTGAATGATGCATTAATTACAATGTCTATTGAATAATCATGACAAACCTTATATATCAGTTCCTTGTATTTTCTTTCTTTATGTGCATTTATGACCAGTTTTAACGTTAATGTTAATTAACAACACCCATTTTGTCCTCCTTTGAATGATGCATTAATTACAATGTCTATTGAATAATCATGACAAGCCTTATATATCAGTTCCTTGTATTTTCTTTCTTTATGTGTATTTATGACCAGTTTAACGTTAATGTTAATTAATGTAAATAATTTTCGTCCGTTTCATTTTCCTTTATTTCGTAACATTTTTTTCTAATCTAATTAACGTACAAGTATATACTAATTTTAATTTATTACCATTTATTTTATATATATATATATATATATATATGTATAGCTTAATATTCTTGACTTTTCATTTCTTTTATCGTAGTTAATCTTAAATGGAATACTGATTCCATTTAACTTAGGCAATATTTGTAGTTTTCTTCTATAATTCATTTTCTATTTTTTTCAAAATCAAACTCAAATGAAATATTAATCTCTGTTTATCTCTAAGCAATATTTGTAGATTTTTTATTTTTTTCAAAATCGAACTTGAAACATCCACTCAATATATGTATAGCTCATTGATCAAACCGACTTTGTCGGTTTTTCTTAATTTTACTGCATAAACAAAAACTTGTGTCCATCTTAAGCCTTGCCTAAAAAAGTATGTTTGTGAGATCATTTATTTGAGCTTCCCGATTTAATTTTTGTGAGATCATTTATTTGAAAATCAACTAAAAAGGTATGTTTCATGTGTACATATTAGGAAAATTAAATGCACTTTACACAATCAACTAATATACAAGACTTATACAATTTGATTCATCAATGCTCATAGAAAAACCTGCAACAATAACTATATAATCCAAATTTTGCTGTCTTTTTTACCATATATCTATATAATAAGATTGCTTGGAGATAACAGAAAAGACAAAGAAGGGCTAGGATTTAATAAAAACAAATATATCAAACGGTTCTGTATACTGCAACGTAGGACAAAGCTTCAATTTTCACATTAAAAAGTTAACGTCGTTAAAAACATCAGTTAACTCTAATTGAAAAGTCAGCAACAAAACCTTAATTGAATAGAGATAATAATAATGGTAAGTAATAATGCACATTTAAAGAATTTCAGCAACATTTAACATAAAAATGTATGTAATAATCTGAGCCATATATATAAGTGGCGAATTATACACAAAATCTTAACTGAATAGAGATAGTAATAATGGTAAGTATCAATCGTGGGTGCGAAGTTATGGCAAATAACCTAAACAATTTTATGCTTCAGTTATAAATACACAGTCCCCTCTTCTTTTCCTCGGACGCACAAACCAACTCCTCCTTCCAGCTTCCGTTGATAATAGATGAGTATGGTTGGGATGCAACTTTCATTGCTGCAGTGGTAAGTGCATACAAAATATATATGTTTCAAAATAAGAAATATTCATTATTTAATTGTAATATCTAAACTATTTTTTATTTATTTTACAAATAGAGTATATGGAGGAAAATGGATGGTGACAAAGAAGATAATCAACCATAAATTTTATCAATTTTTGTATGACAATTGTATGTTTTTAACATTATCATAATTGAACGGTTAAACGGGTATTATGTTTTTTACGTTATCATAATTGTGTGGCAATTGTCTCATTATGAAATAGTAGTTTATCTTCTGTTAAAACTGGGTGTGCTTTTGTATGATGACTTAATTATACGATTGGATTAAAATAACTTTCAATCGGTATTTGTTTGTTGATGATATTCCATTACACAAGTCAATCAGCATGTGATTCGATTCAATTCATTATATTTTCAGCAACTTACCGTACTATGTAGCAAGCGAAAATGAAGTAAAAGCGCAAACGTATTTCAAAAGAGAGCGATTTCATTTGCACCTACTAAACATCTCAAGAACCAAATACGAAGCATATATAATAATGATAATAATAATAATTAACAAATCGATGTGTGTACAACAATCACACATGAAATATCAAATGCAACAAGGCAAAAATAAATAAAACATCCAAACGAACATTCATCTAGATAAACATACATTACAAGGTTTGCATTATTAATATATAATTTGCACAACATTATTTTGTTTATTTCATTCGTTACAATTCAAATTTTCCCAAATGTCCTTATTTCGCTTAAATCTTTCCTCACCATTCAATTTATTTGTGTCTTTTATTTTCTTTCACAAGTTCATCAATCGATTCAATTCGGTCAATTCTACTTAGTTGAATTAAATTTCACTACACTAACTAAGTGTGTGTGTGTGTGTATATATATATATATATTATTGATACAACTTAAGCTTAAATTCATATTTGCAACTATTATATCCTCATACTACACCTATATAATAATATTCATTATGCAATTTTATTCATGCTATCCTATAATATAAGATACTAAATGATTATTATTTGGCTTTTTATTAAGAATGATATGATATCTATCCATAACAGGAAAAAAATATTTTGATTACATAATTTGTTATTACTTCAAAGAAAATAGGTGGAACTCAGGAGTAGCTATCCGGTTAATTTTATAAATCTCAACATTTTCCCTAATGGGGCATGGTAATTGTTTACCTTATTTATATCCATATATGTCATGCAAGAAGTTGTCCAGGAATATTTATTTCATATATAAAGTTATTTCACACTAATTGCAGCCTTATAGCCTTGCTTTTAAAGCCAAAATCATGATGCTTATTTTCTCTTATCACTTTTAAATTCCATCCGCAAATTAGTCATAAATATTACAAATGGTATGGTACTTAGGTGAAATTTTCAATATGTCCATATATAAAAAAAACAACAACATGGAAATGTATTTTTTTCATTATATGGAAAGTAAATCAAGATCTATTACAAAATCGGTTTTCCCACCGTTATGCGGTTATACTAGTATTACGCTCGTAATGGCACGACTAGAGAGCCAATATGTAATATAGCGCCTTAATATCAAACCATTGGAGATGCTATTAGAGCGGTCCAACCGGGAAATTGAGACACTAAGGGCCCGTTCTTTTGGTCTTTAACGGACCATTGAACAACGGACGCATCCGTTGTTCAACGGTCCATTAAGGACCGTTGAGCCAACGGCTCAATTTTGAGCCGTTGGCTCTGGACGCGTCCAGACCAACGGCTCAAAATTGAGCCGTTGGCTCCGCCCCTCCCCCCCGTAAATTCCCCCCTTTTCCTTTTCTCCTCACTTCTCTCGCTTCTTCTTCCTGCTTCTGTTTCGTTCTGCCTCCTTAAGGTAATTTTTTTATTTTCTGTTTATGTTTAATTTTTACGTTTATTTTTTCTTTTTTCAGTCAAATGGCACATTCTTCTTCTTCTGCTTCTGGCTCTTCCAACGCCCCGAATGCTTTATGGCCAGTTGACCGCACTGAGGCTTTCATAGATATTTGCCTCAATAATATTCATCTTTGAGGAAGCAACAGTTTCCTCACTGCTGTGCAGACTGAGTTCAATGAGATGTTTGAGGACGATGTGACTCAGACCCAAATAAAAAACAAATGGGATAATCTGAAGAGGACCTGGACTTCATGGAATGCACTGTTACAGATACCTGGCGGTTTTTAGGATGCTACGCAGGACCGCTTGGATGGATCAGACGATTGGTGGCATGGGGCTGCACGCATGTACCGGAGGTTTAGGAGACAACCACCTCTGAAGTTTCGTGAGCAGGACCAGCTTTTTGGGGGCTGCATTGGCGCAGGCACTTGCAGTTATCAGATCCCACCTGGTCCTCCGGACGCCGCAGATAGTCCACCGCCGGTTCTGTCTGCACAGAGGCAGTCGACGCGCGCCATATCTAGTAGGGCTGCTCCTCCCGAACCCGCTCCTCCCGAACCGGCCTTCGTTCAGACAGAGCGTTTCGCCAGGGCGGTGGGCCGATGTTATGCCATTCTCTCGCCCATCACTGATGCCGACAAGTGGGAGATTACTGAGATTTTTCGTCTCGACTGGTCTATTTTGGAGGTGGTTGAGACCTTGTCTGATATGAAATTGCTGGGGAACATGAGTTATCATCTTTCTAGATTCCGCAGACGTTAGTAGTTTGTTGTATGTTCTCGTTTTATTATTATGTAGTGATCTGATATGAAATATTATTATGCAGTGAGCTGGTATGAAATATTATTATGTACTGAAATGATATGTTTGGTTAAATGTGTTATTTTGCATTAATCATTTTGTTAAGTTTTAATCATTAAATAATTAAATTATAAAATAAAAATAAAATACTCCGCTCAAATTATTCGCTTAACGCGCCAAACACATTCTTCGCTACTTCCAATTCTCCACTTGCTCTTGCGCCGAACGCACCCTAAAGCACTTATTGTTTATATACTTCAACGGTTAAGATCACATCACATTAACGCCTTATCCCGTAAAATTTAGATCTGGCCGCTTGCATTCAGGGCCAGAGATATATAAGATCGAATGTCAGAGCAGAGATTGATTAAAATCGAAAATGAGGAAATTCGATCCATGGCCGGTATTCTTTAAGAGAGAATGGAATCGCAACTGGCCTTTCCTCACTGGATTTGCCGTTACTGGTGCTATCATCACTAAGTTCACTGCTGGGCTCACCGGTTTGTTTTTATATAATGATTTTGTTAGGTATCCTTTGATCGTTGTTTCTGATTAATTTTCGATTTTGCAGAGGAGGATGCTAAGAACTCAAAATTTGTTCAGGAGCACAATAGGTAATTAATATTTCAACTGGATCTGACTTTTATATTTGAGTGGTAATTTGTTTGTTTATTAGATCTATGTCGTGCTTATACTGTAATTTCTACTAATGATTGCCGTTCAACAATTTAATTGTTATTGGGTTTTGTTAATATCTGATGCAGCTGAAAGACAAAATAAATTATTGTAGATACCTAATTTATCCTTGAATAATTAAAAAAATTGAAATTCAGAGGAGTCATATTGTTACTTTAACGACCTTAGCATGTTCCCTAAGGGCGCATGTTAACATTTTCCATTATTATTTAGAACTAGGGTGGAACCTGTGCTTTGCATGAGTTGTTGATAAAATTGTAGTGTTTATGTTACTCATTACAACAATCTATAGCAGTATATCTCTTGATTTTATTTGATCTGATGTCCTTGACCCGTAGACCAATATATCTGATGATATTACTTTATCCTAAGTCCATGCTCTGTAGAAGAGTTAGTTGTACACGGTAGCAAAATTATTTTATATATACCGCATAGAACTTCTTCAAATTCAGAATATTAATTATGGATGGTCACAACAAAATGATATTGAATATCTATAATATGCAAATTAATAGCTTCACATGGTGTTATTATTATCAAACACACTGTTGATTGTTCCAAGCAACTTTATCATGTATAGATATATGAAACTTGTAAAGAGAAGTAATAATGTTTAAACTTGATAACTTTTCATACACTTAAGCTTGATCGTAGAATACTTCTGGATATGGAAAAATCTTTTTATTTCCTTTCTGAACTTATTAAGTAGAGAAACTGCGTATGCTGTTATTTTATTCAACGTGACATAGTTTGCACTATCAGAGCAATGCAAGATTCATTTTTTTTCACAATTCTCAAATAATAATATAGTATAATATATTTCATTACTTTTTGAAAATGCACTGATAGTGCAAGTATAGCGTATAGACAACTTGACTTTTTATTTACAGGACTGCATCGTTACAGTTGTGTTTTCAACTGAACAATGAAACCCTTCTCAATTGCCGAAATTGAGAGCTATTTAACAAATGGTTTTATTTAGGGATACCTTAACCAATGAAAAATACATACATACATACATACATATGCACATACATGTACACATACATATGCACATACATATATACATATACATACATGTATACACACACACACACACATATATATATATATATATATATATGTGTGTGTGTGTGTGTGTGTGTGTGTGTGTGTGTGTGTGTTTTTTGATGAGATAGCTCACACATCAATTTTACAGTAAGATACTTCTAACATATAAAGATAGACTAATGCTGACAACAAAACAAAAGAAGAAAAATAAAAAATAGCAGTACCACTACCACACAAATATAGTTCCTTCGAACTATGGTTATGGAGTACATTGTTAGTTTACGTATCCTTCTATAAACACGAAGCATGCATAAGAAAGATTGCTTATAGTAAACCACTCAAAATACAGTATTATTTATGGAATGATATCAAATGATTTAAATATGTTTGCTACTGTGAGTAAAACTTTGTTAATTTACCTTAAGTAATGTAAAAACTATTTTCAACTTTGTTTAAAAGCAAATTGCATTGGAAGAATGCTTTACATTGAATGTTTTTTATCGTAAAATTAAGAAAGACTTCAAATTTATAGTTTTTGCTAATTAAACGCCACCAAAACAAATAATAATTTACGTTGTAAGGTTATTGTTTTGGCAACATTTGCGAATGAGTGTTGCCGATGGATGCAATAGACTTCAAGCTGCCAATGTCTACACTTGTCTATTCTTTCAAGCACCATTGTCCCAGTGGTTAGACACTTCGACTTGGTAAGAGTGGCCACATATTCAAAAGTTGCTTAATGTTGTTCGGACATATATTGACTTGCTCCGACTAGTTGTTACTCGCCTAAAAAAAAAAAACCAAAGTTAGATCCAAAAAAGCAAAGTCAAAGGCAGGAAAACAAAAGCCGAACCCTAAAAAAATACGAAGTCGAAGAAAAGCTTCTGCAATACCTTAGTCGTCGCTTTCCTTCTAGTGTTATTGTTGCCTCTCCAGTGCAGCCGTATGCTAAAACTTATGACTACTATTCACGAAATTAGTGGTTGTGAGGCAAATGAAGAAGTCGAGCTAGATGACTATCTTTGAATTGATTGTCTCATTTGTGTTTTTTTATGTTGCACTCTATTAGATTGAAACTTCAATTTGGTTTGTATTTCCTTTGCAGTTTGTAGTCTTAAATTCTATGCATCATTTTAGTGACAACAAATATAAAATGGTGTTACTGTCATTACATTCATGTTACATTCATTATCAAGTGTAATTACTAATATTCTATGCATCTATTTATTTATCGACTAGTCCGCGACTATTCCACTAGTCGACTAATTGGACCTTTGTCGACTCGACTTGACTTACCGTCATAATAACCATGACGAAAACATTCACATTTGAAAATGACGTGTTCGGTTTTTTTATAAGATTAAAGTTCAAATTATGTATATTCTAGTACAATGAACGATATTTATTATTTATTAAGTTAGAAGTTCATATTATACGCAACAAATGCATATTAACTGCTCAACACCATTTATTATCATCGTATTTGTTTATTTTTAACATTTTAAAATCATTGGGATTGAAAAAAGTTCGTGCCAAATTATCATTTTCATTTCTTGATTTATTGGTTATTAGCGGATAAGATAATTATCCAGTATCCATTTTTATACTTGGATGCAGATATTCGATATTCAAAAATGACCTCGAATATAGATACAACATTATCTGTATTTGAGAGTATCTGCTGGACAACTAAGCTATGGATAAAAATTTAACGCTTAATTTTAAAGTAAAAAAAAGAGGTTAAGAGACAATGTTCCAACTTCTATAGATATAGAATAGATAACATGATGCATACTGTCTAGATTGTGGTTTGTTTATATGTTGAAAGTAGTTGGTTCTAATTTTAGAACATAGGTGTATCTTTCTCATTTGCTTGATACTGGAAGTGTATATATTAATATAAATGAAGCGACTACATAAAGATGATTATGGTAATGATAGGCCATACACATGTTGTAAAAATATTTACTCGATGTAAAATGTGAATTAGAAGTCGGATATGAGGTTTGGTATGATATGTTCTATGATTTTCAGGCAGAAATCTTTTCATTTATGAATAGTGGATCCTTTTACAGTTACAGGCATGAAAAATCTTTCATCATCCTGAATCATGTAGTGTATTCAAGCATGTTGAACTTATGAGAATTGTTGAAAGGAACATCAAAATTGACAAAGATGACCCAGAGTTTTGTCCCCTTCAAGATGGGTTGCCCAAGGCGGCCACTTGTTGTGCTTGGTCCTAGTGTCAACCATGTATATATATATGTCTATGTACATATATGTCTCTTTGTTCATTGATTATATTATATAATTTAACAAACGGTATCCCCCTCCCTTCCCCAAATACACACTACCTTGTAAGGAGTGAGAAACGATCGTCATATCTAACCCCCACGACAAAGAAAATGCTGAAGATAGCAAAGATGATGAAGGAGGTTGGTAGGATGTTAGGAGGACAGGAAAATATAAAGAGAGGCGATCTAAATATGATTTGAAACGAACGTTTAAAGTTATTGAGGAAAACCCTAGGAAATACAGCATTAAGTTAGGTTGATGGAAATTAAACAGGAAAAATTATAGGTAAATGTTTTGGGATGCTAGACACAAATAAAAAGGATGTTTCATTTTACGTAACTTAATTCAGTGAAGAGGGAGAATTTGTGAAATAGACACTGATATTAAAATTAGGCGAGAAGTTCAACGTATATTTATTTAGCGGGAAAAGATCGTAGTATATCCACTTCAATACATATATCAGAAGTAACGATAACATGTAGGAAAATGAGGCATATTTGCTAGAGATAATGGATTTTATCTTATCAAATTTGAACTAGAAAAAGACTACAATACTCTTTGGTGAACGATTCATGGTTAATGGATTGTAGACCGCCGTGTAGCAGAAAACGAGAAGCTAGTTTGAAACTAGAAAATAGTATTGCTAGAAACACACCCGATTTAAATTTGATTTACGAATCTGAATTAGTTTGGAGTGTCAAAGGTATGAGCAAGATCGCAAGTCCTGTTAGTAGGTAACTAAGGTATATTAAAATGCATGGTAATACTAAGAGGTTAAAGTTTGCAGAAAACGAGAAGCTAGTTTGAAACTAGAAAATAGTATTGCTAGAAACACACCCGATTTAAATTTGATTTACGAATCTGAATTAGTTTGGAGTGCCAAAGGTATGAGCAAGATCGCAAGTCCTGTTAGTAGGTAACTAAGGTATATTAAAATGCATGGTAATACTAAGAGGTTAAAGTATGCAAAAATGCTATTGGAAGCTATGCTGTTCAGGGCACCGCTTAGGCACTATTTGACAATTCTAGCTTCGCTTGTCCTTTGCTGCTTTATTCTGCCCCTTTGCCGCTTTATTCTGCCCCTTGTCTGAGGCACCGTCTAAGTGCTATGTTTTTCTTGGGACGTTAGAAAAATATGCATTTTCAGTTAATTTTTATGTTTATTTTGACTAGTTAACTATAATTTTACCAAAACAACTGAACTACTTTGTTTATTTATTATACAACTTCATCTTCTAGTATACTTTTAAATTTTAGTTGCATTTTATGCATTTCATATCAAAATATATGAAGTATCATTTAATTAATATGCTTTTTGTAATTCAAAATAAACACGATTTTTTTAGTTTTTCGAAGTTTACTTATTTTTCCAGTTCAAAAAAATATACAATAATAATTACTCATTAACTTTGTACTTCTTTCAAATATGAATTTTAATGGTTCTTTCTTTCACTTTTGTATTCCATTAATTTTTTAATTTCATATTTAAACAAATTTTGGAATATAACCTGGTGTATTCTGCTAAAACGAAAAAATTAAATTATTCAATATTATTGTGGTTTTTGATGTCATGAGTAATTAAGTAAACAAATATTTAATTTAAATGTAGTTATAGTATAAGTTTCATTATGCGTAAAATTTATTATGTACAAGTTTTAACACCGTTGTAAACTATAGTAAGATTTTTTTATCTTTTTTTAGTTTATTGATGATAAACTTTAATTGTATCTGTATATGTCACCCATTTTATAGCAATTAGTGATGATGATCTAATCAACACAAATTGATCTTCTCATTATGTGTATTTACTATTTTTATTACTACTTGATGAAATACTATTTTATGTCAAAATTTGTAGCAAACGCTTGTTTTCGTCCTGGCTCCGCCTAGACTCCGCTTGGACTCTAAAAACATTGTTAGTTTTTTTCCGTCCCGGCTCCGCCTAGACTCGGGTTGGACTCTAAAAACATTGTTAACGCCTAGTGCTCCACTCCGCCTCAAACAATATAGACTGGAAGTGAAAACTACTGTTAAGAAACACAAAATGGTTAGGGTAAATAACAAGGAATGTACTATCTACATTCGAGTATGAATTATTCCCTCTAGATGCATTGGTTATAATTGCTTCCATCATACAAATATGCAGTGTGATGTGGCTGTGATTAAAATCCACAAAGAATGGAGAGAGTCAAAACAAAATAACACTAGCACAGCATCAAATTCTAAGAGCCATCAAGCATAGTGTATTAAAAACTTAAAAATAGAATGGTGCCTGCATGTTCAGACGCTTATGGTGTAACTTATTCTATAAATCAAAAGGAAATTACAGTTGTTAATATATTCTCAAAAAGAGTTGTTAATGAGTCTCCTAATAGTTTTGATGTGACAAATGTTGTAGATATGTCTCAATGAAATTGTCATTTTAAATTGTTGCTTATTTTGCTCATATGCTACCTTATTCTTCTTTTGTATTGTATTTTCCTGGTGTTTTTCATAATTCTCATGATCATTTTTCGAAAGTCGAAGTAATCATGAGTATGCTGGGAAATATTAGCAAAATGAATTCGGGGGGGGGGGGGGGGGGATAAGGTGACCTCCGAAAGAAACAAGTCATTTAATTTAGGTAATTTGACGAGGATGAGTCTGGAAAGGACATATTTGAAACCCTGGAAGAAATAAAAAAATTGAATATATCAACAAATTGTTGAATACAGTTAACCAAACCAGGCATACGTTAGTTTAACACTCACAATAAAGGCAACAAGGATGAGCTAATGAGACAAAGTGCTCTTGAAAACTTGAGTAAAAAAGGTTTACTGTCAAATGATAGTTATAGTTGAAGATGAGCATCATTTTTGTTTTTCTTGTTTCGGCTGCATTTTGCATTTAGCTCTGCCGGCTAAGGTTTTGATTAGACAGGCTTGTTTAGGCTAGTAGCAGGAAACTGTTGACTGAAGGTTTGAATCTGCATTATCTATTGGCTGGGCTTTTAAAGCTTTAGGCTAATATTGATTTATTAAGAAGCTTTTGGACTATTATTATTTCTGTCAAGCAATTATGAACTGACAACGGGAAATGTTGTAGACTAATTAATGTAAAATAATTTGTATTAAGTTGTTATATCAATAAATTATCATAAAATAACCTATATAAAATTTATGGAAGTTTATTTTTTGTTTTGTATAATGTTCAAATTATTCATACAATTTATACTAGCTACTGTATTTCTGAAAATAGTTCTGAAATCCATGTACTGGAATTAAAGCAGAATTTCCGAAACAAAACGGAAACTCCTAACCTTTTCGAAGAGCGAAAACGGAAACGGAAAGCGGAATTTTTGCTATAAACTTGGACAAATTTTTTAAAATTCAGTTAAAACATTTTTTTTTTTTACAAACTGAATTCAAGCCGATTAAGTTCATAACCAAATTGATCGAAATGAACCGGTTTGGTTGGTTAATTCAGTTTTAATCTAATATTGCTTACCCCTACCTGCATCTACAAAGTTTACAATTAAAACTGCATGAGAAGCAATAAGGAAGAAAGATGATGACTTGGATTGGACATGTTGTATCTAGAATAAATTTATTATTTTAATGCATTTAGTGGTATAACTGCTTACATGTTTATGTTACAAAGACTTCGAACTAGAGATAGACTGTTCAGTCGATGTATAATAGAACAAACAAGTTGTTTGTTTCTTGTTTTTTCCCCCAAGAGACAGAAACACAATTTTCAGATGTTCTTAGACTAATTTCACGAGAAAGCATATAGGATGTAAATGAATTGCACAGCTCAATTGAAAAATGTGGAAGTTTTAGTTGATTATTTTGATGTAAAACTGAAATTGTAAAAGTTTATCTCCAGAATCACATTGCCTTGACTACTTTAATATCGCGTACTGGGGAAGAAGAAATTATTCCTCCAAGTGAAGGAAAAACGATTTTCATGTTTAATAATTTTCAGAGACATGCAAGTAGTTTTAAGAACTAACAAGAGAAGATTTATCCTTAAGTTGTAAAAATTGCTAGATGGCAAGTATGAAACCGAGGCTAATTTTTTAGATTAGGATTAATCAAGTATAAATTAGAGCTCATCTTTTTTGATAATTCATAAATTTTGGATAAAATTAATAGTATTTGGTTTTATTATTAACTGATCCAAAATTAAAATTTGGGTTATGGATGGACTTTAGGAGTAGCCAAGGAATTAAAACTCCCGCATGGGTTCTTATACAATGCATCAAAGCTCACTTACAATTTAAGCGGTGTCTTTTAGGCAAGGGTTTAGAAATCCTTTTACGGTAGTGCTTCGTAACACGAGGAGAACCGCTGAATAATTTGGCTTTAGAAGTAAGGTCATGTTACTGATAAGTTGTGAACCACGATGAAAGTTATTAGCGAAGATGACGAAGAAAGGTACTGATAACGTGTTATAAAATGAAACTAAACAGATAAAAGAGGAGAATCCATTAAAGAGAATCAACGAAAATAAATGGTCTTTCCCTTCTCTTATATTCTCTCTAATGGCTTCTTCTCTTTTATCTGTTTTTGTATATTATAAACGTTTGTTTTAAGTCGATATAAACTCGTATGGGTTGGGTTTGTGAGTGTAAAAACATTGTGTGTGTGTGTGTGTGTGTGTTTTTTTTTTTTTTTTTTTTTTTAAAGGGGGTTCTGCAAGGACAGTTAGGCAACCATATAAATCTGAGGATTCATAATACGAAAACGACACTTGCTTGCAGTGCACTTCAACACTTGAATATGTTGGATGTGATATTGATGCATTGATTCATCTCTTTTTGTCTACATATATTAGTGAAACTGATGATCATACATTCGTCGTTTCATAAAAATTCAGTTGGTGAAATCTACTTTTGGCATCTAGTCTAGGAAATAAATTTAATTTGAATCAACTTACAGTGTATTGCAACTGACTCTTGTATGGTGCCGTTTAACCTATAATGAGTAATCATAAATTGCGAAGGAGTAAACAGGCAATGTTAGCCACTGTACTTTTGGTTTTCTTACTTCCAATAGGAAATTAAACATGCAATTGACTTATCAAACTAATTAACTTGCTTGTATTTGGTAAATTTGATTGATTTTAAATTTGAACATTCCTTATGCATTATTTCACTCTTTTTTCTCTTTGCTTGTCTATGTTGTAAAAGGTGTATATATTGGTTGCATGTCTTATTGCTGCGATAGTGTCTTTTCTCTGCTATGATGCAGTGCAAATGAGAAGACATAAAATTCACGGTGTTAAAAGCCACGACTTTATTGTTTTTGACTATATCTTTCTATGAACTCTTTATGAATGAAAGAACATTTATTTATAAAATTTTATGAGGATAGGCGTGGGGTGGTGTGATGCAGTTTGGGCCTAAATTGTTTCTGCATCGCGGAAACGGCTAATCAAAAATTCAAACATTATACTAGTATTTCAAACGGTTCGGTTTGACGTAATACGATCCGGTGTTGGTCCGGTCCGCTTTGAAGTTTGAACTTTGAACCCATATTAAATATGAAATAAGAGAATTGCTTCTTTCAACAATCAATTTATGAGGGCAATCGTATAAACCACAGTAGTTAAAACACATAATATACTGAAATGAAAGATTAGTTGCTAATCGTATGAACATTTCAATTTAAAATTTGACTAGAAGCAAGTTTTTTTGTAGATTAAACAAACAATAATGTTAATCAGTGCATAATCATAAAGTAAAGTAACTAGAATAAGATTATAATTAACATTTATCCAAAAAAATAAGATGAAAAATATTATACTAAAACTAGAACTTCTTTCTTTAAGACAACAATCATTGTTAATATTACGACATACATTGAAAATAGAATATACGTCATCAGAATCTAAAATGAGATAGAAGGTGATTATATTTTTATCATTAAATTACTAATGTAAATATTTGGTTTGGTCCGGTTTAATACGGTTGATTCAACAGTCCAAATTGCAATCAAACTGTATTGATGTGGATCGGTCCAGTTTGAGATGTTTGCTTTGGCTAGAAGATTCGGTTTGGTTTTCCGCACTGCTATTTGCGGTCCGGAGCTGGCAGTTTCTGTACAGCAGTGCATTTTATGTCTACCCCTAAATTTTTACTCCCATACCGTTTTTTCCCCTTTAATATGGCTTCTGTACTTACAACTTTATGTTTATGGGACTATGTTGTGAAATGATACTGACATCTTTGATATGGATCTTTTTATGATAATTAAAGGATCATTTATTCATGGTTTTATTTCCCTAGTTTGTGATGCTTAATGATGATTAATTGACTTCTGTTAGAATATACCATTGTATTTTAAAAGAAAGCACGTCCTCTGCGAAGGCGCAGCAAAGCTTTTGCACCTTTGTGCATATTCAGCTATATATAACTACTATGTATTGTAATTTTTCCGCATAAAAAAGGTAAATGCAGCTTTCATTACCCCTTCCCTTAGTATGATAACACTTTCAAAGGTTTTCTCTACACTTGGATTCTCATATTTCATTGTTTTTTCCTCATTTTCCATTGTTTTTCCCCTCATTTTCAATTCATCTTAGTATGATTCTATCTACTGAACCAAAGCCCAAAGCGGATCGTAAAAGTTTCCGTGTGAATTCTCTATAGCATTTTAGTATTTGAATTGCTTACATGATAAAACATATGTGAAATTAAATTTTGACTTATGCTTTATTTCAAAAAGGAGCGCACCATCCGACAAGCTTCATAAAGCCTTTGCGGCCAATGTGCATAGCTGCCGTAAATAACCACTCTTCTTAACTTTTTTACACATCACAAGTCAAAACACAGCTCTTTCATTATCCCTCTCCTCACGACGATAGCACTTTTAAGGCTTCTTTGTATGCTTCGATTTTCCATCTTTGTTGTGTTTACCTTATTCTCGGTTCATTTTATGATTTAATGAACAAAAGTCACATTTCTATGTATATTTATAATACGTTGGTATTTAGATTATACTTATTTTTCAGTTGCCAACATGGTAAAATATTTGTAAAATTATTGTAGATGTTAAAAATTCTAGCCTGATTCCTTAGCAAATTCAAGTCTAAACATTGTTATAAAAAAAAATTGAAATCATACTATTTGTTTTTTTTTTTTTTTTTTTTTTTTTTGTTTCAAATAGGATCTGTCTAATTACAGTTCCAGCTGAAATTACGATTCAAATATCAAGTGAAGTTGCAATTGGAAAGTTTGTTCAATGATAAGCATGAAGATACTACTTTTCATGTATATATATATATATATATATATATATATATATATATATATATATATATATATATATAATAGGCAAGCGTTCAATGGCACCCCAAACAGTGCAGCACCCCTAAATACCCCTTGATTTCCACCACATATCCCGTTTCTCTCTCCCTCCACTCATTCTCTCACCTCCCACTCACTTATTCTAATATAAATGTTTGGTTTATATAGGGGGTCAAATGGGGTGCTCACTATTTGGGGTACCATTGAACGCTCCTCATACATACATACACACATACACACACACACACACACACACACATATATATATATATATATATATATATATATATATATATATATATATATATTCCTAGACAAAATAAAGGCAACACAAGAATGTAGATGCACAAACGTCAAAATCAGTTTTAATAATACAAAAATATTACTTGAGAGAGAATAATCTATGCTTTTTCATACACGTATTTACACATATGTTACTAGATAACCAACCTACTCCAAACAAAATTTCTTAAAAAGACATACAATCATTAAATCATGGACCTTTTGAACTAACTAGTCTTGATTTAAATCTAGTTTCAGGTATAAGTTTAAACTTTACGATTTAAGGTTTTAATTTTGTTTAAAAAACCTTGATGGGATGTATGAATCTGTAACATTTTCATAATCATCCACAAGTCACTTCCCCTGTGCTAGAAAATATCTATACTGCATGGACATGCTTGGCAAAATTTTAGAACATCTGGAGAACTGTATGTAACTTATAACATGGCCATTTTTTTCTCTATTTATGAAGACACCCCCCTGTGTAATTTTTTGCATGGTCAAGCTGGAATATGTGTGCCATTCACATAATAATACTCCATCATTTTGTTGGCTGTGCGCGTTGTATGAATATGGTATCAGTGTAGTCTATAGCGCAAGGCTTGCGCTATAGCGCGCGCTATTGCGTTCATTTAAAAAGAAAAAAATCAAGTATATTTTGCATAACTGATTGATTTCTTTCTTCTTCTTCTTTTTTTTTTTTTTTTTTTTTTTTTTTTTTGCGTATTTTGCTTCATATCCAAAACGTTCAGGGCTCCAAATACAAGCACTATCATATTTTATGCATGTATTAATTAATTTTTAATGTAAAATGTATTATATTACAAAAATTTGATAAGTTCATATTGTACATTCAAAATAATTGATGGATATGATATATCTATGTCCTACAAATTTGAAATTTATTCTTATAATTGTGAGTTATAATGAAATTTATTTCTATTTATCAATTATGGTGGTATAAAACTCTAAGAAAAATGCATGAAAATACACTTTTGTACAAAATGTTTTAAAAAAATATACTAACAAGTATTAAGGAAAAAATCATAAATAAGAAAAATTGTAAAGTGAAAATAAGATCAAATGAAAATAATATATGAAGCCTACAATAACAAGCTTCAAATAAACAAAAGCTAAACGTGATTCAAGTGTACAATAACAAAACATAGAAATTAACGCTTCTAAATTTTTAAAACATAGTCGTTAGTTTCATCTAAACCATAACCATTAACCATTATTTAAACGATCATCATTTTCTTCTTCTTCCGAGTCATACTCTACAGCATTTTTTCCTCTTAGTTATTATAAATATAACGTGTTATTTTGAGCTTAATTCACTGTCGAAACATTTAAAAAACAGACAAAAACAAATAGAGTGCTATTTAGAGCTATGCGCTATGATAAATAACGCGTTATTTTTGCGCTATAGGGAACCCTTGCGTTATTATGAGTACAATAGCGCAAGCACTGCGTTATTTGTTGCTATAGCGTGCACTTTGATAAACAGTATGGTATTCAAGAATACGGTATTCAATCCATGCCAATTTTAGTGTCAATGCAACTATACAAGTAGTTGGTTATTATCTCTCGTGCCCTCTCAACCTTCGTGTCATATAGCCTCCTCATATAGTGGTAAGCCTATGCTTGCTCAATCTTATTTATATAAGGAGTAGCAATAGCTAAGCACTAGCAGGGACGGAGCCGGGAATCTGCTCACGGGGGGCGGATTCGAAGGGGGGGCCAATTTTTTTTGATATATACCAGTTTACCATGAATTTATCGTAATTTCAACCTATAATGTCTCATATTATCAAGTTTTAGACATAAATATTGCATAAATACTAATAAAAATGGTCACTTTTGTATTATGGGGGTAAAAAAATTTATACTATAATTTTAAAATCAAGGGGGGGGGGTGCCCCCCCCCCCCCCGGGGCGCTCCGTCCCTGAGCACTAGCAGCTGTTTACTAAACCGGCTCCGTTTTAGTTTGTAGCTATTAGCAATTAAAATGGGTCAGTTTTCCAAAGGTATATATATTTATGAACAAGATTTTGTAGTATCTTCCAAGGATCCTACTATAACACATGCACGGATGATTAAACATCATAACTATGTTTAGACTTGAGCAGCAAAGCTAAGAACACAATACTTGTTATTGAGTTTAGGGTTATATTTGGTGACCCTACGTTTGGTTTATGTCCAAGATTTTGTTTATGATGGCCGTAGCTCCATTTTCATACTAGTTTTGTTTCCATTTATAGACTGTTTCAGATGGCTCTGCATCTCATTACTTGGACAATTTTAGGCATTCATTGTTTAGATTTGAAATAGATGAATTTCTGGCCCATATCTTTTGATCTATAGTTTACTGTTATCTTACTATACCTTCTCTACATACATACCTTCCGTCCTCCTTGTCTTAATCGTGTTCCTACCATTTGCCAGTTTCAATGTTTACCAGATCTTTCTGAAGTTTATTAGAGTTCTGTTTTATCAGATGACAACGAGGCATTCTTACAATGGGCAGCTTTGTGCTCCTTGTCTTTTGGCCTTTACAGATCTCATTTTCGGAAAATATTTCTACTGGGAAACAAGTTCTGAATTACAAGTTTACATATTCATCATGGGACTAGAGTAGCTAGGATAACATGCATTGCTATATATAGTATAATATATGTTAAAACTGACTTATTAATACAAGGGACCCATATAAATCTACTTTCTAATATTTGGATAATACATCTGTTTAGGATCGTATACATAAATATAGATTAATTTACATTGTTTGTTTCTTCATATTAATATTGCTTCAGTATTCCCTCGTATTAATTTTTTTTTATTCCGATGTCCCTCATATTTAAATAAGAAGAAGCAATTTAATTATTCTTTTTTAGAAAATGATTCAAATTGTTTCTTTTTTTAAGTGTGAGGAACACTGGATATATATGTGTGTGTATATATAATATACATAGGGCGTCTATTTAAACACAAAACTGGACACAAAATCGGAACCGCTGGATTAGGTTGCCTTTATACCGCAGAAAAATAGTTCCTGGCTGTCTCTAAATATTACAAATGAAACGACTCTAGTTCTGGTTTTTGTCAGTTGTTTACTAATGCTTCAACTTCTTTTCAGGTGAAATATTGTGCGTCAGTGGGAGATGTTTTCATTGGAGTATCATATCCCATTCTCTTTAGATCAAAATAATAAATCCAAAAACAGTGGCTCTTTATTTGCAGTGTTGGATTTTGTTTAACTGAATGTCATAAACTGAACGGCTGCAAATACTTCCATGATGTATTTTTAATACGTCTCATGGCTACTATTAATCTTGTACTGGTGCTATGCTTATATACCAAAGAAGTGCATTTTACATTGTTTCAAAATACACTAAATTGCGATATGATAAATTATCAATTTTTATTCAACTTTGCTTGCGGTTGTAACATAATGCTTTTATGGTTCATTCTTTTGTCTAGAAGTTTGGGGTATATTTTTATCGTTGGAAATGCTGGTAAGCCAGCAAGGGTAAATTGTAGGTATAAATAAAGCTAAAAACCGATGAGGCCTCTTGCATTTTAATTTTTCTTCAAATTTTGCCCGACATCATTTCAAAATTCATGGCCCTGTACCACTGCTTTTTCTAATCATTTTGTTGTGTTATTTTGGACAATCTCTTGCTGGACCAGTAGCATCGTAGTTTTATTTGAAACTGTTTACTGTTGAGAATTGGCTCAGAAGAAACCAGGTTAGTCTAGAGACGCGTGATTGCTTCCCTTTTAGATAGCAACATCATCTATCCCTACTCATTTGGATTTTGCTAATGGATTTGGTGGCGGACAGGTGATTCATGAGCAAATTTATTGATAAAAAGCAAAGGTGTGAGAGAAATCCTATGCACACTCTTACCGTCGAATTAATACAAAGAAGCAGGCGATCATTAATATGATGGATTTGGACGTTAGTTTACCTTGCTCTGAAATAGGGTAAAAATGTCAAAAATAGTGCAAATGGTGGAATTCCACTGAGAATTTAGAATGAGATTGTGGTGAATCTGTATCCTCCCATTTTTGTGTTTATCCTCGGTATTTTGACAAAAAATGAACCAGGTGGTGTGTAGCATTTTCGGATGTACTCGTACTCTTTCCCAATTAAGTGGAAATAAAATGAGTTAGTAAACCATTTTAATTTACCGAAAAATATCCATTAGAACAAAAATTGAGGTTTTTTTATGTACAAGGATAGCCCGTTAAAAATTTAATCTCGAGGATATTATACTGATTATGTAACACCCCACCTCCGCCCGGGTCACTCTTGCAAGTACACTAGCATTAGAGGGGCGTTAAACGAGGTAAACATGCATGCAGATATCACAAGACAGAACATATAAGTAAAACAGAGTAAATAAAGCAGCGGATAAAACTACTATTTCAAAACCATAGTCAAGTTACATCAAAGTATTGTCATTATTTTCCAACTACTATAAGTCTAGAAAACTTAAACTGAAAACTGGAAATAACATAAAGTAACTATCCCCAAAGTAGGATAAAGGCATAGTATGCTCAAGTCCAAACCGTACATGAGCTATCCAGAAAAGCAGCAACCAAAGTACCAGCGTTCCCATCCTGTAAACCTGGTGGGGGGGGGGGGGGGGGAACGGAAGAAAAGAGGCGAAAGAAGATGGGTCAGTCAAAAAACTGGTAAGCCCTACCTACTATTAGTATAAAAACTAATAAAGTTAACTGAGCATGTAAAACAGAGATGAAACATAGGATGGTAACTGGCATAGTGAAAAGTTAACAAGATAGATCAAGTGTGGCATCGCATATACAAGGTTAGGTTGCACCAGGTGTGTACTAGTATTCCAATCCATGTCAAGTATAAACAAGAAATGATCCCTTGGCCCAAGGTTGGCCCAAACTCATGAGATGACCTAAATCAAGGTCCAACTACTCGATCTAGTCGATCGGCTCCCTATAAGCCTAACTCGTCGTGTATCAGTGTCATACGGCTTAATCGTGGAATGTAGTTAACTGTGCTAGGTCCACCCTAGGGTGTATCCAGCCCTAAGGTGTAAACTACAGACACAAATCAAGCACGCACAGTCTAAACCTACTGGTGCCCATGTTCAACTCCGGACTTAATGTGCACGACCATGGTCCGCCTGAACAACCGGTGCACCCTTCAGCCGTCTTTTTTGGTCTCTTACAATCAGTCCAGTAATCGTGCCCCACCCTAGCCTAGTCTAGGGTACCCATGATACTTCCAAGTGGTTTACTACTGAAAAGGACCACGTAACTAGGATTTCAAGCGGGTTAAGTGTGGTTAACCCTATCCTAACCATGTATTGAGTTGGTCAAGTGTATTCAAGCAGTTCATGACTTAACCCTATCAATACATCGGGTTTAATTGGTTAAGTATATTCAAGTAGTCCATGACTTAACCCTACCAATCCATCGTGTTTAATTGGTTAAGTATTCAAGTAGTCCATGACTTAACCCTACCAATCCATCGTGTTTAATTGGTTAAGTATTCAAGTAGTCCATGACTTAACCCTACCATGTGACATTAATAAACTTAATGCACCCCAACCTCTCACATTAGACTTTGTTGCGGTCACTAGTTAAGCCGGGCGGGTCCGGGTAGCTTTACACCACAACCTAGTCTAACCTCGGGTTTTAAGTGCGATATGACCAACTACTCACATTGGGTCCTATTGTTTGTTTTCGTGCATATTTTCATCTCTAACAATCCTCTTCAAACACCCATATTGATCGCGCATTTAAGATTACAAATTCGATCTCGTGCATGTTGGTTTGCAAAATTGCTTTCAAGATTAGGTAATTTTTTTCCTTTTACTTGCATCGATTGAATTTCCTTTTCCTGTTGTAATCATTTTAATCTAATGTTAATTATTGCGATTAGTTTTTTTTTTGTTTCTATCGGTGAGTAATGGCTTCTGTTGATTCTACAAGCAAGTTCGTTTTAATGTTCGTTTATTCAGTAGTTGGGTATCGGTTTTATTTTTTTTTAGGTATCAGTTCTGTTTAATTAGCTCTATTTTATATTCGTTTTTTGTGGTTTTGATATTGTATTTATTGTGTAGTTGTATTGTTGCATTAACTCTATATTTCAAACGAACTTCTTTTGCTTTAATCAATCAAACTGTGATGCAAATAGTTTTTGTATTAGTTTTAAAAAAAAACATTATAGCAGTTTTTAGATATTATTTTTTTATTTTTTTAGGCATCAGTTTTATTGTATTTACTCTGTTATGTTTTTGGTGTTGTATTAATTTTGTAGTTTTACTATTGCATTAACTATTTAACTCATTCGAATTTATTTTATTTTAATAAATCAAACTGTGATGTAAACTGTTCTTGTATTAGTTTTTCTTTAAAAGATTACAGCAGTTTATAGATATCAGTTTTATGCCTGTGTGTATCATAACTGCGTCATGTGGGTATCAATTTTGAGTGGTTTGCTTTGCTAATTTAATTTTTTGAATTATATTTTTCTTGCAGTGGTGAAAACTGTTTCTTATTGTAGTTGTCTTCAATGATTCATGTTTTAGCACTTGGTTGTCTGTTGATTGCTCAATTTATGTTTTGCGGAATGAAATATTTTGTAACTGGTCTCAGCTTACTCCTATGTCGATTGAGATTAACCATGTGCTTGAGAACAATACTATAATTGTTGACACCGATTCTGATCTTTAAAGTATTGTTTGTTTTCAACTACACAAGAAGAGTGTATTTTTTATGTTAAGTTGAAGGATTTTCAATTAGAAAACATCAATGATGGTTTTTCTTCACTTTCAACTAATGTTTCAATGCACTCATCTTCTACTGTATCTGTGGGTGCAAAAATTGTTGTGCATAGGAAAAGCTACTTGAAAGACTTGATGAAAAGAGGCTCTGCATTAACAGTTTCCAATTTTATTGGTTTTTGTTTTGGAGGGGCTAACTATTTTTAAATGTGACCAATTTGAAGGGTAGGCCAGGTGTATTGATGGGTGCTATTGCAAAGAATGGTAACCAAGGTATGATGCAGTATCAGCTTTTTAGTTATTATTTATTAGGTATTAATTTTGTATGTTGGAGGGTATCAGTTTTTTTGTTACGGTTTTTAAGTATTAGTTTTATAATATTTCTGGTACCAGTTTTTAGTGTTGTAGTTGAAAGGTAACAGTTTTGTATGTCTGAAGGTATCAGTTTGTGCTCTGTAGCTAGTAGGTAGCAGTTTTGTATGTCTAAAGGTACCAATTTTTAGTCTACAGCTAGTAGGTAGCAGTTTTGTATGTCTAAAGGTACCAGTTTTAATGTTACATCCATAAGGTAGCAGTTTTCGTTTTAATGTTACATCCATAAGGTAGCAGTTTTCTTTGTCTAAGTTACCAGTTTTAATGATACAACTAGTAAGTAGCACTTTTTAATTTCAGATGGTAGCAGTTTTTTATCATGATCATGAATTTTGTTTAATTTTTTTGATTTTTTATTCTGGAATTTGTTTCGCAGGTTTCTTCCCTTTAGCAATGATTGTAGTTCCTATAAAAAATATGAACAATTGGAGATGGTATTTAAGTCATTTGAAGGAAATGCTTCAAGAAGATCGGAGTTTGGTTTTTATGTCGGATTGTCATCAAGGTTTAATTACTAGCATTCATAAGGTTTTTCCAACGTCATTTCATAATTATTGTTACCTTCATATGAAACAAAATTCGCTCTCAGTAGTTAAGTCCAGAATTGCAAACATTTCAATTGTTGAATTGTTTAAGATATGTTCTAGAGCATCTAATGTGTATAAATTTTTTGAAGGAAAAGGTAGTGAATCAACATGATTCACGCCTAATATATATTAGCATCCATAAAGTAGCATAAAGTAGCAGTACGTGTATGTACAACATATATACAACCAAAAAAACAGGCCATCGCTACAACCCAGCGACAATATACAGCCTGACAAAAAGAAACTAAGCATCATAATTTACATTACACAGCAAAATACATGACAGCAAAAGACAAAGCCAATGAAAATCCCCATCAAGTGTGTGGACCAGTAATGCACCGCATCCGCTTGCGCACACGGTTAGCAATGCTTTCAACCTGCTCCTTGCGCTCCATGCCTGCCCAGTCATAAACAAAATTGAGAATAGAGTAAATGATACTGTTAGGGGCTTTCAGTTTGTGGTTAAATTTTCTGGAATTGCGTTCATGCCAAAGCAACCAAATGTAAGCAAAGTTCAACAAAGCATTTGAACCGCCACATATGTTCGAACCCCAGCCTCCTAATCCCAGCAAAGTTGAACAACTTGTAAATGCTTCGAACGCTAAACAGCTTTCTTTCTCCCTCCAACATCCAAATAAACTCATCCCTCTCATTAGTTAAAGTCACCCCTTCAAGCAAAACAAACAAGCTGCATAACTGAGTCAATGCATTACTAGCCACCAGCCTCGAAAAAGACAATCTCCATTTGCAGCCCGCTGCTTCATTATCATACATCTCTCTAACAGTGAAATTTTTGTTGCGTGCAATAACAAAAAGCTCAGGAAACTCCGCACAGAAAGGGACATTAGTTAGCCAGCTGGCTAACCAAAATGATGTGTTGTGTCCATTCTTCACCACAATCTTAGTACCCAGCTTCGTCCATTGTGCATGAGCCATAACATTGCGCCAAAACACGGAGCACAATGAGAAATCAGTATTCCAGCTAAAATTGCCATTATAACATGTACTGATAATCCATTCTTTCCATAAAGCGTGATTGTCAGAGTTCATTAACCACGGCCACTTACAAAGTAAAGCACGATTCATTGTCTTCAAGTTAATGACATCGAGTCCCCCTTGCTCTTTAGACTTGCAAACTTGATCCCAAGAAATCAAACAGCTAAGTTTCTTCGTCTCTTTAGTACCAGTCCAGAAAAAATTACGACGAATTGCATCAATCTTCTCCAGCACCCAACCAGGAAGTTGGTAGAAGGACATCCAGTACAACGGAATTGACGATAGAGCAGAATTGACAAGCACGAGACGACCGACTCTTGATAATGAGTTGCCTTTCCACCTCGCCAGTCTATTGTCCACCTTCTCTATCAAGTGCTGCCAGTCTTTCTTCATTAATTTCTTAGGGCGGATGCACATACCCAGATAGTTCAAAGGAAAAACATCAGCCTTGCAATTAAACATCTCAGCACATGACCTGCGTAAATCATCACTACAACCCAACGTGTAAACACTGCTCTTATGAAAGTTAATTTTTAAGCCAGATAAGCTTTCAAAAGCATAGAGAATAAATTTAAGTGCAGCAAGGTATTTACAATTTGGTTTGCTAAAAATGATAGTGTCATCAGCGTATTGCAGAGAATTGATGCCCCCAACCACGTGATCACTGCCAAAGCCGCTAAGAATCCCATTTGCACAGCCCAGCTTCAGAATTTTTGAAAAGACATCTGCCGCCAAATCAAAAAGAAGAGGGGAGAGTGGGTCGCTCTGTCTCAGACCACGCTTGGAGTGGATAGTAGAGCCAGCAACTCCATTGACACAAATGTTAGATCTACTTGATGAAAGAATCATAGAAATCCATTCAATCCACTTGGTGGGGAAGCCTCTTGCCTTCAGCACTTCAATCATAAATCGCCAGTCAACTGTGTCAAAAGCTTTGGCGAAGTCCAACTTGAGAATAGCACAAGGGACATCAAATCTATCACAGTGAGAAATCACTTCACCAACCAACACAGCACCATCAAGAATGTTTCTTCCTTTGATAAAAGCAGTTTGGGACTTATCAATCAACATATCCAACTTAGTTTTCAGCCAATTAGCCAACACCTTCGTGATTAGTTTGAAACTAGTGTTAAGAAGGCTAATCGGTCTAAAGTCGGCGACAAAAACATTACCTTCCTTTTTGGGGATTAAAACCACATTAGCATAACTAATCAAATCTAACCTTAATGAGCCTTTGTGAAACTCTTCAAACAAACGCAATACATCATCTTTCAACATGCCCCAATAGCATGGGGAGTATAACTCTAACGTGACTGAAAATTTCAATAGTTAGATTTGAAATGAGAGGGCATCACCTATTACATCGTGCTTGAATGAAATACGTATTAAAATTATGGAGCAAATGACCAAAAGGAGAGAGAAATGTAGTTTATGGAATACAATTTTATGTCTGACTATGGATAATCGGTTGAAAGAGTTGGTTGAGGAAGAATTCGGATGGGATGTTTATAAATGTTCTGAATTTCTTTTTGAAGTGAAATCTCCAATCTTTCATCGTGTTGATCTCAAGGATTGGAATTGTAGTTGTAATCAATGGAGAGTGAAGGGATTTCTATGTGCTCATGCAATAAAATGCATTAAGAAAGTGAAATTAAATGTGTATCATTTCGTTGAACACTATTTAACTGTAGAAGCTTATCGATCTTCGTATTGTAATACTGTTACTCCTATACCTACTTATGATAAACCCACTATTGATTCAACCAGTGTTGAAGTGATTAGGCCACCCAAGGATAAACGTGGAGCTGGGAGACCATCTACAAAACGAAAAGGCTGTTTTGGATTTTTTTCAAAACAAGCAAAATAGATGCGGCATGTGCCAACAATATGGCCATAACAAGCGTAACTATCGAACTTCCAATAATATGTGATTTTTATTAGATTTGTTTTAAGGTATACATGAATTTTCAGATTTTTTTTAAATAAACTTGTATATGTAACTAAGTGGTCTTTGATACATTAGAAATGTGTTGAATATTTTATAATTTTTATACAAATTGTTCATATCTTAGTGTTTTTATTTTATTTTTACATTGATTTGTTGATGATATGATAGGATATCATGTTTTTAGGATCACTGATAGCAGATTTGTATGCTGGGTATTAGTTTTACTCTCTTATAGGTATCAATTTTATGTGTTATTTTTTGTTTCAGCTACTGTGTATTTGTTTTACGTTCCTGTAGGTATCAGTATTTTGTTATTTTTTTGCTTACAGTTTTTAGGTATCAATTTCATGGCTCGGTAGGTATCAGTTTTAGTTATATTCTTGTTTTCAGTTTATAGGTATCAGTTTAACTCTACTGTAGGTGTCAGTTTTCTTTGTTATTTTTTAGTTTCACCGACTGAGTATCAGTTTTTTTCATTGCAAGTATCAGTTTTTTTTTTTAATTTTCTTGTGTGAAATTTGTAAGTATCAATTTTATATCGCAGTAGGTATCAGTTTTTATTATTTTCTTTCTTCACAGTGTTTAGGTATCAGTTTTATGCCTTGGTAGATATCAGTTTTTGCTTTTTTGTTGTTTGCAGTTTATGGGTATCAGTTTTACAGATTTACAGGTATCAGTTTTTGAAAAGTTCATTTATGCATGAATTTCATAGTATCACTACTGCATTATAATTGATATCACTTCAATAATTTGTCATGCAAAACAACAATATTATGATCATTTCATCCATCAACATATATATGAGCAACATTAGTCCTGAATACATCAATCGAGTCAAAACTGATATGCAAACATATAAAACTGTTTACATATAAGACTAACATATAAAACATTGTTTTCCAACACGATTCAATTACATATAACTATTCCTCAATACGTCAATCACATTTAGTTTAATACATTTACTCAATCTAGACATAAATTCATTCATTTACTTTTACTTTTACTTTTACTCAATCCAGTCATGAATTCAACAAAATTCCAGCAACATTCAGTATCTGCAAGTATTTCATGCATAACTCTTGCTCTTGCTTTCAGCATATTTGTTTTAGTCGCTTTCCATGGTATTTCAGATCTGTTGTGTGAGACCATAAAAATCATGACGTATATTCCACAGTCAACTCTGCATGAATGAAATATTTTGAATGTTATAAATAACTGTTGTAGTACATGATATAAGTTTTTAAATTATGGAAACAATTAATACAAGTGATGGTTTTAACTAACTGTACGAATAAATATCATTTTTGTATGAACTGAGTTGAATTGATGTATGCTAGTGGTGATGTCACTGTTGGTAGTGTACAAGGTGATGATTGGTATTATTTTTTCTAATCAGTGGGTATCAGTTTGAATTAATGTTGGTATCAGTTTGGATTTGTGTTGGTACAGTTTGAAAAGTTTCTACATGCAATTGAATGTTTGTAAGAAATAAAAGTCATCAAAAAGATTACGTGTTGGAATGTTGTTGTGCACATTATAGTTGATGGATTTCTGTTGTATTAAGCTGCATATTCTGAATATTATTCTTTGTCCATAGTTGTTGCAATATTATTTCAACTTCTGGTCTCTGCAATAAATATACATTAGTATAACTTTTAAATTAAAAAAATCTGGAAAGTTTTCCGTATCAGTGTTATGGCATCTTTCGAACTTGGATTATTTATTTCAATTGAATGTCTTGGCCTCATAGAATCAAAGTGTGACCATTCCATTGTTGGATATGTTAATGTAGGTAGTGTCCAATGGCTTTCAAAATGCATTGGGAAGTATATTGTTTCTATATACTTGTTGAGAACAACTTCTACTAGAAATGGATTAACTAAATGCTTTATAATTCCATCCCTTTTTTCAACTATGCCTTTCTGCTCAAATCAGAGTGCATGTTAGTATTTAATCAGTAATTCAATCATGTAAAAAATGTGTATTGAAATTGTACTTACTGTCATTGTTGTTGACATTGCATAATTGTTTTCGACCAAGTCGCATTTAAGGCTGAACCAATCAATAATCTGAGTTATGAATGAAAACAAAATATTACACAAATTAAATTGAAATGTTCGCTTTTGCTATATGATAGTTTGATATGTTGTAGTATCAGTTTTTTATTTATTATTTGTTAGGTATGCGTTTTTTATGTTGGAAGGTATCAATTTTTTGTCTTTCAGTTATTAGGTATCATTTTTATATATTTTATGGTATCAGTTTTTATTGTAACAGCTACTAGATAGCAACTTTATATCTCTAAGGGTATCAGTTTTAGTACTGTTTAGGTTGAATAAAAAAGTTCTAGTTTCTAGGTATCAGTTTGATATGTATGTAGGTATCAGTTTCATGTTTATAGTACTTATCCTATTTAAGATACAGATTTTAGGTATCAGTTTGTTATGAAGTTGGGTATTAGTTTTAAAATTGGATAAAAGTATTTACCTCCCCTTCTGTGAAGTTTCCTTCCGGTACATGTCTCAGCATATCCTTAGTGATAACACATCCTCCCTTTATTGCATCATCATTTGACCAAGCAACTTAACTGTTTTTTTATAAAAAAAACAGTAAATATAAATTTAAATATAATATAACAGGATAAATAAAAATAGAAAACTTACTTTTCTTCAGCTTTTGCAATCGAAAAAATTTCTTTATAATCCTTTGCTCTTCCAAATTTAGATGAACTACACTTTTGCAATGTGTCAAGTGTATATCTCACCATGTAGGTTCTATTATTGCAATTGGCTTTATTGTGTCTATGTTTTTTTTATTTGGAATGTTTTGTTGGTTTTCAGACTTTGCTTCATATATTTTTACCGATGCAAGTTGTAGCGCTTCCTTATTTTCTTCAACTGCTTCATCTTGATTTTTTTTTTCTGTTTACTTTGCTTTTTTGCTTAGTTTTCTTGAATATTCATACATAGTCATTCTTTTTTTAATTCTTTATATTTCTTTCATTCTTTGAACGTAAGAAGGTGTTTTGGTAGTTGTTGGTTTGATGGCTGATTTTTTTAATCCTTTTTTGGGATGGTTTTTCATTGTTACCTACATTGATTTTTTACTTTACATGCTTGAGTGGCATTCAAATCAAAGCTGGAAGAAGTGATGTTTTCAAATGTTTGTTTTTTCTGTTCAGTTGTGGTGTTATGTTTTATGATTTCAGTATCATTTCCTGGTGTGGTTTTATATCGTTCTTTAATAGATATGACTTTCTTTTGAGGTGTATTATCTTCCTTGTGCTTTTTCATGAATTTTTTCTTTGTCTGCAATTGGTAAATCATCCACTGTTGCTTCTGAATCCGCTCTTTCCTCTATTCTTTCATCTTTAGAATATGACTTTTGTTGTTTCAATAGTTGTCCCAGTTTGAAAATTTCTTCTTCTGCCTATTTTCTCAATTTTTCTTTCTTTCTTTAGCTCCTCATTTAACTTTTTATTTTTTTCTTCAATATATTTAATGTGGAGTTTTAATATTCTGAATGAGATGTCTTTTTCTAAAGAACCCATTTTTTCTTCCTTTTCACCACGTTTTCTTCTTTCCATTTCCACAGCTTCTCCTCTTGTGGGTCTGTTAATGCTTCTGATGTCTCCAAAATCTTAACCTCATGTGGTTCAATATTTGTTATTTTTTGAACCTGCATATTTTGAAACATTAAAAAGATATTAAGTAGGTGTCAGATGTATAAATATTTAGGTATCATTTTTAAGATCTCAGTTTTAAAGTATCAGTTTTAGTATAATTTAGGTATCATATTTAAGGTGTTGGTTTTAAGATAGCAGCTTTAGTATTATTTAGGTACCAGTTTTAAGATGTTAATTTAAGGTAGCAGTTTTAGCATTTTTTTTAGTTGTCAGTTTTAGCATTATTCAGTTATCACTTTTAATGTGTCAGTTTTAAGGTAGAAGTTTTAGTATTTTCTAGGTATCAGTTTTAAGATGTCAATTTTAAGGTAGCAATTTTAGCATTTTTTAGGTGTCAATTGTTAGAAATACCAATATGACTAGTGACTGAGGTATCAGTTTTGAGTTGCATTCGGTTTCAGTTTTGAAAAATAGTGTTTTATATACTAACTAGAGATGAAATAGTAATTTAAATAAAAGTTCATACCTGTTCATGCTTTACTTAATTCAAGAATAATCGATACATTATAGTGGTTCGGCGTTAACAAGCCTACGTCCACTTTATAATTCCTTGATTCGCTGAGAAATTACAATTATAATGATTATAATCTTCAATCACTCAATTTACAACACTTAAACTCTCGAAATTCAATAATAGAATCTAGAAATTTTCTTGATGCTTTACTTACAAAGAAAAGTCATATTCAAAACTACTATTATATCGGTTTACATTATAATAGAAAAGTCATACCAGTACCAACCAAAATAATCGATACATTATTTTATGGTTGGTAGAGATCAATGACAAACTTTTACCATATAAAAGTACGATATTTATTTGTTTAAAACATTTCACGTTAAAAGAGTACATATCATGAGTTGTTATTTTTTACTATATGATTATTTATCAATTTTATTTTGTATAATCAAACATACAAGTAAATGTTATGCAAAAAGCTAAAATATTGTATAATATCATGTTATTTTTTATATAAAAATTGCACTCAATATGATATTATAGTATTATTTTGCTAGATTTTCCATTAAATCATTACATATTAAATGTAATGCTATAAAATAATTATGTATAAACATAAACACACACAAACACATACGGTTAAGGTATGTGGTAGTTATTGTAACTATCACATTTAGTAGTTAATTACCATTACAATATAACATATTTTCATATGGTTCGACAAACTATATCAATTAAATTGATCTTCATTTTTTTGATACCATTAGTTGGTACTATTGATTGTGGTTGGTAAGTGGTAAAATGGTGAAAACGTCTAGCCCTAGCATAGACAAAGGGAATTGTCATATTTAAGTTGAGTTATGCAAATGAAATAATCAAATCTAGTTTTGCTGTATAGACAGAATTTTTTTGTAAATCGTTGGAAGTGTACCTTGGTTTATGCTACCCGGTATTTGCGATAGATAAAGTTTACTACTATTAACACCTGATTTTTTTTCTTTTGACCATCAAAACTAAAGGTCATCTTATTATTCCATTTCCTCTTCATAACACCAATTACTGATTTCTTTGTGTGAACATGCACCTAAAAAAAACTCATATTTTTCTCTTCCTTTCTAAATGAGCGCTGCTATTAGAGGAAAATTGAAGAAGTCAGGTCGTTTGTCAATGAGTTAAAAACTCATCACCTCTCTACAATTTGCATAGTGTTCTAATAAGAATTTCTTATTTAGTTTTGTTGAAAAACCCAAGATTTTCAAATTACGGTTGAATTTGTTTTAGTTGATTGATTTGTTGAAACATAAAACTCCGTATTTGTGGTTGACTTGATTTGTTTTTTTGTTTTTTAGATTTTAGAAGGAAACTAATCTTTTTGTGATCATCACAATTGATATATCCACTAAATCTCTACATTCCATCATTTATTAGGTAAAAATGGGATTACCCTGGAGGTTTAGGATTTTAATTTTTGAGAAGTACATATGATATGTTGAGAAGAGATGAGAACTATGATTCTCTAGAGTTGAATGAAAGAATATAAAATGATGGTCATAAATACATAAAAAGACCGACTTTAATAAAATTACAACGATGTCATGGGTTAAAGCAGACGCATACAACCTAATTTCCCTCAAGAGTTTACCTAGAGTATGTTAAAAAAGTTCATAATGGTGTCCAAAAGAAAAAAGGGACAAGGACTAACGTTTCAAACCAATTATTGGACCAAAAAATGGCACAAATACCCAAAGACTAGAATATGTAGAGAAAAATGAAGAAATATCAAATGAAAATAAGAGAAAAACAACAAACACGCACGATTTATAGTGGTTCAGCGTTAACAAGCCTACGTCCACTTTATAATTCCTTGATTCGCTGAGAAATTACAATTATAATGATTATAATCTTCAATCACTCAATTTACAACACTTAAACTCTCGAAATTCAATAATAGAATCCGGAAAATGGTTTGATATGACGATATTGGTTGCTGGTTTGAGTTTGCGTAGAGTGACTGAGTGCTAAAAAGTCCTTTAAATCCTCTCAAAGTTATGTGTATATATAGGTGTAGCAGCAGGCTAATTTTCAAATCGAATAAGCAAAGCTCGAGCCATATTTTTCGAAGTTAGTGGTGGCGGTTAGAAGGTGGTTATGGGAAGACATGCCCTCCAGTTCGAGAAACGTGGGTTTGAACATGGACACGTGGCAGTGTCTCCAGGTCATCAGGAGATCATAGGGTGAATGGTGAAAGTGGAAGGTGCTAACTGTCTTCTCCGGATCGAAATTGGGTATGGATCGAATGTTTCGATCCGGGCTTCATTCGATCTGGGGATTTCGATCTAAAGCCAATTCTCTATCCGATATGAAACTAACCCTTGCACAGTCCAAACTTATCGATCCAATCTTCTTTGAGTCGAGACCAACTCTATTCTTAGGCATATATTTGAGGCTCTGGGACTCTTAGTTATGAGTTTCTGGATCTTGGACGGCCTTGCTGAAAGGAAGGCTAACATTTTCCCCCCCAAAGTACATCTTATCGGAGATGAGATGGGCTTTGAACTCATCGAGCTATCCATTTCCGAACAAGCAATGGTTAATCGCTATGTCCTTTTGTAAAGTCATGACTCTTGATCCCTTGTTCTATGAATAAATAGAAGGTCACTTCCACTATTGTCTTCGTCGTAATCAGCAAGCCAAAATCCTTGACTGGATTTGTAACACCCCGTATTTTTAACGACACTAAAAGAGGATAAATTAAATAATTAATTAATTTAATATTTAGAATTAAGGAAAACGGACTGCTCCATTGCGTCCATCTTGAAATTCTAATCAAGATAGACATTTGGTTTGCGTAAAACAGACACCGTATGAAGAAGTTATGAGAGTTTTAAGTTTATATACGCATAGAAGAATTATATATATACACTGGAGTCAGGGATGAGTCATAATTTTATCCAAAACCGTTCGAATTTGAAAAAGAAAAAGTGGCAGCAGTTTTCCCGCTTTAGGGGGTCGACCCCCCTAAAGGGGTGTTGACACCGTGCTCGACCCCTAGGGGTTGTTGACACCAGGGTAGACCCACCCACATGGGTGTCGACACCCCTAGGGCTGACATGGCAGTCGGTTTCAGAGGGTCTAGCAGCTATGTATACGTGGTCATTTCTCTTGCTTTCTTCATCGAGAATTCATGGTGGCCAAAATCTGCCGGTATCTGAACTGAACTAGATCCGTTAATCTCCTACAACTATCAACCTAAGAAAATCAATTGGAGATTCAAGATCCAATCTTTTCTAGTTCTATCTTTTTATCCAAACTCATTGAGTCTCTTATTGCTTTTAGATTTGAATATTTAAAAGTAAATATGACACGACTATGACTTGGATTTGTTCATATGCCTAGATTATATCAGATCCATTGTAAATTGTAATTATATGACATTCTAAATTGGTTAGGATTTGGACCTAAACCTCTATCTAGTCAGATCTAATTTAACTTCTATGACATGCTATGATGTGAATCTAAATCTCCTTTGTGTAGATCTACTTTTAAACTATTGGATCTAAAATGTGCGGACATTTAGATTGTTAAACAGATCTAGTTTATCATCTTGTGCCTATTATGTTAGATCCAAATAGTTGGACATCTAAATGGTTAATTTAGATCTTATTATGCTCATTATGACATCATAGTTATGTTAAAACTAGTAATTGCTACATGTTCATCAGATTTATGCTCATATGTCCACTTTATCACTATGCTAGTTTATGTTTATGCCAAGTTATGTTAAAACAATCACTTTTGTCATATTCCTATTATTTTTCCCTTTATCGTTCTGATTGGGCTATTATCTAGCCTAGGCATATCGCCAATTTTGTGAGTACGCTAGTTAGGAAATGGGGGAAAAAGGGTTAGAATTGGCATAATTTAAATAACATTTATATGAATTGGACATATAATTCAAATTGGGGAAGTGGGGACATAATCACCTACAAAGACATATGTAAGAATTGGATAAGGATGAAATGTCTAGTAATTACATTTAGAAATTGTAATTGCACTTATGACACGAGGTTAGCTTGCATTAGTGGTGGAAGTCTGCCCGGACCCAACCGGCATATCCAGCAGCCACTAATGTTGAACCTAATGTGAGAGGTCTAAGTGTGCAAATACGAGATGGGCTATGACATGATGTTAGGCCCAACTTGTGGAATAAGACTGCCTAGACCTGACCGGCATATCCTGCATCCACAAGTTGCAGGCATAATGTGGGAGGTCTAGCCCATTATAAACCATAAATGGACATGGTAATAAATTGGATTACTTAATCAAATCTAATCCATAGGGATTGTATAATTGTGAACTAAAGTTAGGGTTAAGTAAAATTGGTTGGACAGTGGATGGGTTAAGGAAATCTGAGGGGGTGGGTAATATTTACATATAGGCCCACAAACTTAACCTGATAAGGTTATGTAATTAAAGACACCAAGTGGTATACATGACCGGGGAGAATATTAAAGTTATGTAATCAAAAGACACCTTTTAGGGTAATCATAATTGTAGAAATGATAGGGTTATGTAATTAAAGGCACCTAGTGGTATACATAGCCCAAGAAAACCTAATGGGGATACAAGACAAAGGGGAAAGCTTGTATCATATTGTGTGGGACCCGTTTCATCCAGTAACCTGGAGTAAGTATCAAAACATGTACTCTGTACTAGGTCAGAGAAGGGGGACGCTTACTGGACTGATTGTAAGAGATCGAAACGTGGAGGATGGTGGGGGCGGCGCAAACCGACCGAGCCATGTACGTGCGTGAGCTGGGCATAAGGGAATAAGACGACCGTGACATATGTAGATATGGGGCTGTGCATATCAGCGAGGGGTTGCCACTTTATGACATGATACATCCTACTATGGGGCCGGCACAGAGTATCTATGGAGTAGGGAACCGATCGATTAGGGTAGTAGTTAGGGTACACTTGGACGTATGCCTAAGTCTACCACCTTATAGTGGAAGGGATCATCTCATTCTGGATATACTAGTAGTAGTGCAGAGTAATCATTAGAGAAGCGTATATACCTTATCTTGCCTACCTTGTCACACCTGCCTTTTATGTAATGATCTCTCTTATCCACTTTATATGCCTGTCATGCAATTTTATTTATTTACTTGCTAAAAGTAACTGGACTCACCAGACTTTATGTCTGACCCTTTTTGTTTCCTCTTTTTTCTTCCGTTCCCTCAGGTTCTTAGGGAGGAAACACTCAGGCTTAGTCAGGACTCAGTTATCATCTTACTAGAGCTACTTTCAAAGTATTGCTCAAGTTCTTATCTCTACTATGGCATTGTCTCTTTCATTTAGGGAATTATGTTTTCTTTTAAGTATTTATGTACTCTGATGGTAAAAGACAAAAGTTATATTGTTGTAATGGTTTTTGTGACTTATGGTATTTTGGACCACGATGTATGATTTGTGTTTGAAATAAAAATCTGAATTTCCGCTGCTATCTTATTTATATCTATCTTGTAAAATTCTGTGTCTGTTACCTATAACGCTACACGAAACTTAATGCATTCCCTTTGTGAGTGACATTAACGGACGCGGGGTATCACAGGAATGGTGACAGGCACATAGGTAAATTCTTTAAGTCCTTGTCAACCGAAGGTTAGACTTGCCTGTTTCAAATCATGTTGAGTTATTGGTCCTCGTACGTGTTTATACACATACAAGTCGTCCCAAACAACCCTCTCTAATGAATGTCAAAACCGGGTTGAACCATGTGAGCCCAATATGTTGCTAAAAACCTGAGATAGTCAACAGGAATATCCCGTGTCCTTTTCCACTTTTTTCCTAGATTCTGATTTTCGGATCAAAAATTTTCATTACTTTTCGGAATGAATTATTCAATCCAGTGCTTCCCTTCTTCAGTTCTGTATCAAAGCAAGCTATCTTTTTTGTGGATACGAATAGTCGCCTTGGCATAGTATATAAGCCAGACCGTCTCCATTTTTACTTTTTACCTTTTACCCTTTGCCACCATTAACTTCGAACCAACAGAGCTCCAAAACCCTAATCTGCTAATTCAATTTCGAATTCAATCCCAAATTATTCATGGTGGGCTTTAATCCATGTAGTCCATGTTTTTATTTGACATCTTATATGAATCGCAACATGAATCCACGCGATTTGACTTTTTATAGAAATATATATATATATATATATATATATATATATATATATATATATATATAATAACCATAAAGGATATAATAACCAATCTCCAGTGGCTAATAAAAACGGACTACCAACAGAGCTGGTAGGCGTAAAGCAAAAGCCAAAACAACCCAGAATAACCTATACCATACAACAAATCCCCACTCACACAGCGAAAAAACAACAAGACAAATGGCTCTAGCTCAGTTTTGGAAGGCGCGACCAAAAAGTGGGAAAACAAGGCAGACTCCAGTGCCTCGCAGTGACCACCTCCATGGAAAAGGGGAAAATCAAATCATAAAAACCATAGAAGTGTCGAGCCTGCTACAGAACCTAATAGCTCTAATGAATTCCACCAACCAAATAAGAAACCTATAGCATCAAAACCTATAGTCCAGACTCTACAAAGAAGGTAAAAAATGATCAGATGGTGTGGGGGGACACAAACGGGTGACAACACTCGCGCTCTTAAACCAAAAGGGTTAACCCACACCAACTCTAGGTAAAAGCCCCCAAAAAACATCGAAAAGACGAGCCAACCTTTGCGATCGAGAATGAATAACACCCCTAAAAGGCCTACTACAAAATACATGGAAAACATCACTCTTCATATGATGAATGATGGAGGATGAGTCCATAGGAACCTCGTCAAAAGAAGATCTGTTTCTAGCACATCAAAGGTGCCAATAGATAAGGCAAGGAATCAGGCGGAATAGGACAGATTGAAGCGAATGATCGGAATTACCATCCCACCAGAGGTAAAGTAATTATATTAGCGAGCCTCTAATACCTCATAGACGAACCTGGTTTCCTATGTAGAGCCAAAATGCTTAGGCACAAAAGCCAGCGAAGAAAAGGTGTCCAGTAGATTCCACTTCTCCTGGCCGGTAGCGTCTATCCATTTAAGATTTGCATCCAGTGGTAAGCCATTATAGAGGATTTTCCATATAAGAATGGAAACTTAGTGGGGTAGAACGGGAGTCCAGATGAAGTCAAAACTTGGAAGCTTAGGACTTGGGGTCCTCATAAAATCCCAAGCAACACAGACGGAAGATGTGGAGCCGTTCCAACTACCCTACCTCCATTCGCATCGGATAATGCCTTGACCAACTACGTTCATTTCCATGTCTCACTAGCATAAGACGGGGTCCTAGAGTAGCCAACATGCAAAAGACGACGGTACTTCTCTAGAAGGAACATTCCCCAAAGAGAATCATTAGATTGGAGCCTAACCCAGAGCTTGTAGACATACGCAGTGTAGACATCTCTAGGGTTTCGAAGCCCGAGACCACCCTCGCACTTGGGACGGAAAATGGTATCCCAGGACACCCAGTGATGACGATGAGATGACTCCTTGTCTCCCCAGAAAAAAGTGGAGGCTAAGGAATGAAAGGAGTGGAAAAATGAGGAGGTAGGAGTCATGACCGCGAGGACATGGGAACTAATGGAATAAAGCACCGACTTGATAAGAACAAGGTTACCCACCTGAGACAACAGAGAAGCATTCCATCTGATGATCTTTCCATGCGCTTTGACTTAGATCTAGCATAAAATTGGTGTTTCCAACCTTACTGTCGCCGTCATCGTTGATGATGCATGGAATGCCACCGGTAACCGGTGACGTTCATTGTTCCATTTTGATGATGCAACTTTTGTCTTCATGGTCTAAAAATTGTGAGGGGAAATGGAGCTTTAATCTGCAACGAAGGGATGGAGGCATGAAGTGAAACCACCAAGGGAAAAGGAGAAAAGAAGGGTTGGATGTCATCGGCTCGAAAAGGCTTCAAACCGAAGATATTTGGTAGAGATTGAAGAATTGGTAAGAGGATTTATGAAGGACATATGATATTCTACGGATCGGCTCAAGAATTTCCGATCCAGTGGAAATCAATCAGGGAGCCTCGTATCGAATGCCATTCGACCCAGATGCTTATTCGATCTAAGACAGGATTCGATTTGGATCCAAGTATCTTGAGACACTTTCCCCTAGTGTCTTCATCTAAGAGAATGGCCATCATAACACATAACCGATAAATAATCCAACATCGAACTGGACAAATAAACTAGGGCTGACAATTAGAACCAAGAACCGAAAACTCGAACCGACCTGAACCGAACCCGATGGGTCTCGGGTCGGGTCTAGGTGATGAAAAATACATTTAAGACCCGATCAGACCCGACCTGCAAAGACCCGAACCGAAAGACCCAACCAAAAAGTATTGAAATGTATGTATTTTTAGTGTTATTATTCAATCGAACCTGAACCGACCCGACCGGATCTGAACCGAAGCCCAGGTCGCGTCGGGTCTAGATTTTTGAAATGTATAGTTCAAACTTGACAAAACCCGACCAGCCTAGAACCGAGACCCACTAGGTCGGGTCTAATTACCACCCTTAAAATAAACACATATAGAGAGTTAGGATATAGCCTTCCCAAATCTAAATCGAAGTGGCATAGCATATGACTTTTGATACTTTGGACATAAAAGACATAATTCTTCGCAACACTATGACACATATCGAACAACTACACGCATTCGACATTTCCTTCCTTTAGCATTTCAACACACTTGCACTGTACTCACTAGAAAACACTCACAGGAGGGCACATGTTACTTTGTTGTAACTACCAATATTTCTTGGATAGCACAACAAGCATGTCTAGAAGATACTCCACAAGATATTCTAAACCTGAGAAGGGCAAGGCTCCCATGACAGAGACCGATCCAAAAATTCCTTCGCCGGATTCTAATTCTGATGGAGATGATCCAGATTATGAAGTCGACCTTCACATGGGAATAAAATCTTCTGAATGGGGAACTTCTTTGGATGACGAGGTCAGTGGAGTAGGAAATAATAGGGATCTTGATACCTTTTAAGATGCAATTTTTTTGTAAGAGCCTAAGGATTCTTGGGTGTCCACCACTGATAAATCGAGGCTGAGGCGATTATGCTTAAAACATGAAATTCCCTGGGAATATGTTCGGGCCCCCTATGTCCTAGAGAGACCTCACAAATCCTCCGGAAGGATACATGGAAATAAGTTGACAAATGTGCTCAGTTGGAAGCATTCCTCCATTTCATCCGTTCGTCGTTGTCTTCCTCCGACGAGTGAATATAACATACATGCAGCTTCATCCGACAGCATGCTCATACATGTACACTTTTTTCATAGCGTACATGGAGATCTTGAATCTGAAGCTCTCTTATGAAGATATTGTCTTTTTCTACAACTTCAAACATCACCAACAAGTGACTCCTTCATTCCTTTGTTTCGAGTCTATGCCAAAAAGGAAGATTATTACTGAGGGATTTAGCAACGTGGACAACATAAGGACTAGTTGGTTTTATGTCTATCATCAAGCGAGGTGCGCTAGATGCTAGCATCGATCTAGTAAGCTTCGAGTTCCAGTCTATTCTGTTTAACTTTACGCATAGGATTTCTAACCTTTCTTTTCATTGTCAGTTCCAAACTTGAAGAAGCCACAAGGTCAGGGGTACCAAGATCGCTTGACTAAATTACTAAACTCTCCACCGACCTCGCTAAGCATTAATAGTTGCCTTGTGTTCTCTATCGATACCATTTGCTCAGCTTATAACAGAGTATGAGAGTTGGTGGAGGTTGTGCTCCGGTATACATGCCCCTAGCTCAGAATCCTTCGACCTCAGCGGGGATAGAAGGCGTCCCCCCAGATGGGGGATAAGCAGCAACTTCATCTGAATCCAAGGGGGGCCCATGGAACAAAGAAATTGCAAGTTCCAAGCAGGAATCTCAGCCAGCGGAGAAAGAGAAGTCGCATGAGAAAATTATCAGCGAAGGACTTTAGAGCCCTTCTCCCATTAATGTATTTACAGAGGATTTCTTAGACAGGACCGCCGAGGAGGAGCCTAAGGGCCTTTCTCCAAGATATACCTCAACTTCAGAGAAGCAATCTTCTCCCAAGACTCCACCTCCGTCTAAATCGCCAATTCATGAATCTCACAAGGAGAAATCAGTGTCTCCATTCCAAGGATTAGGCAATTTTCCTTTGCCAGATGATATATATTCTTTTCAAGACATCGTCTTCGGCACTTTCTGACTTTCGAAGAAGAAGTTACACCCATAAAAGTGGGGGCAAACAACACCGATTATCCAAACTTCGGGTTCTAGTCCGTTTGGGGGGGGTCACTAAGACACACACGACACAGATACTACACGTCACATCACCTATATGTTGCATTAATTCCTGATTCTAATACTGGCTTACTTTGATTTGCAGGAACTATGTCGAATTGAAGTTATGATCCTAGAAAGCTTCGCAGTAGTCTCTAAAAGTCTTATCCTGATCCTGAGCATGAATACAAAGATGGTCGCACTACAACAAAAAACACTTTTCGAAACTGACAATATCTGTTGCAGTAGACCAATTGCAACAGGCCTGCGCATGTTGGTACAGCCGGAGTTGTAAAATGTCGTAGCCTTTTCGCAACCTTTTCCTCCTGTTGCAATAAGATGTTGCGGTATATTTTTCTGCAACAGGCCTTTGCTGTTGCAACTGGTTCTTTTGCAAGAACAAATGACAGTTGCAAAATAGCCTTATACAACTTTGTGCCTGTTGCAAAAGAATTTTTCACAACTGTTTTTGTCTGTTGCAATTGAATCTTTTACAAAATGTATTGCACTTTCAACTATTATAAAATCATGATTTTATGAATTAAAATATATACAATTTAGATATCAGCTCAAAGATAGCACTACTTTAAAATATTTCATTAGATATTCACAAAAGTTCAAATTTTATTACAATATCTATAAATTCAAGCAAAAACATACATTAACAAAGATGGTCACAAATATATATCAACATTTCTCATCAAGATTACAAATTCTTTTCAATATAAATTGATCAAAAACTTAGCAACACAAGCATTAACCGTAGAATCATTCCTCTCCCACATCCAAATTCGACGACTTAAATTCTATATCCCCACCATCGTGCATTTTAATCTAATACAATGTGACTTTCATCCACTCACCGTATTGAATGACAACACCATGTTCAGTATATAATCTACCTGAAAAAACAGTAAAAATATGAAGACGTTTTTCAATTTATTTATAAGCATTTAAGAATGTAAAACATTGCAGCAATTTTTATGGTAACAAATATAAGAAAATTTAAAATGTACCCCGCCATATCCAGTTTGAAAAGGTCCATGCGATGCAACAACATAAGGTAGAAAGTAACTTAGCACAGATTAATTTGCATTTGGACTTAATCCATATTGCTAATAATAAGCAGGAATTGATAGGGAGAAAAACAAAGAAAGGCCGACGATGATATTGTTCCTTGAACTTCCCGTTTCATTGTATCGAAGACTAGACAACCCACATGAAGCAGAGAAGAGAAACAACCATGACATTTGGGATTGAAGCACTAAATCCTCCTCCAACTTTGCCTACATACACATATATTGTTGAAATGGACATAATCATCTGGCTGTGAAATGAGTCCAACTAGAAAGAGAAACATCAAAATGCAAATTTATCCCAAGCATGGCACCGAAGAATATAATAGCAAAGCATATAGAATGCATGTGCACTCACAGAAACATATACATTTTGTGAATCATAAAGGGATTAATGATTTTGATTGGGTTGGATTGCCTTCTATTCTTAAATACATAACAAACATATATGATCCTACAGAGATGCTAACCTGCAAAAAATCCTCCTGTTTGAAAGGCACAACGCAGCTCCAAAAGATGGGTATCAAACTTGAAATAATCCACTTCAATATGGAAATTAAATTAGAAAACAAAACCATAAGTTTAACAAAGTTAAAAACATGTTACAGATTACACAAGTACCACAACAGACACAAAAAATCTTATGCACCTACATGCCTCTATGACCATAATATAACCAAGAAACCTCCTCTATAAGATTTCCCTTCTCTGAATTGCCACAAATAACCCAAAAGAACTCCACAGAAGTAGTCAGTACTTGTTCATGACCATCATCCAGATCAAGTAATGAAAGCTCTCCATCTTTCCGCAGTAATAAGCATCTAAATTTCACAATGAATGACATTAGTGATCAATGCATTATGGGTATACACAACCAATTTATCTGTATAGATTTATATTCTTAATGAGATGAATGAAAGTTGACCATGTTCAAGAAAATAATAAACTAGAAACATTACTATATCATCATTATATTAGATGAAAATGGATAACACCTCAACACGTCATAATAGAGCGGCTAAAACTACTATCCACTCCTTGAATTTCACATATTCATGTTCTACAAGGAAATCAACATCCAGTCGACTCTGCAGAGTATCCACTTCAAGCTATAAACAAGAAATAACAAAATATATTAGTTTACGATGTGTTTACCAGATAGGAATTAAGCATCAAAATACAATATTTACTCACCTTTTGTGTGTGTGTGTGTCTGGGTTTTTCTCTTTGAAACCAAAAGCCATCAAAAATTGAAATTGCCGCGACTTCTTTATCTCAAATTTAAATAATTAGAAACAATCAAAATCCAGGTATGAAAATAAAACAATCTTGCATACTTCCTATTATGATATGTAAATAAGTGAAGTGTTAATATCACTTGAACCAATTGCTATTCACTTTTCTAAAAAAAAAATCAATTCACAAAGTACTTGTTTGCTCGCACAATACGCATGCACTTGTGCATCCGTGTGCTTAAATTTTACATGAAAAGCAAATTGACCGCATACCATACAAGCATAATAAAATGCAGTCTAACAGAATAAAAGTGTTATTATTAATGTTAATTACAACAGGCACTAAATGCAAAAAGAATTATGTACCTTTTGCTGGCGTTTTCATTGCAAAGTGACTGCGTGGAGTGCGATAAATATCAACCGCCATTATCTAATATCAATACATAAAGTTGAACAAAATCATATAATAATAATATGATAACAACTTCATTATGAGAAACCCTCTTAACTAGCATCCAAAGAAAATTCATCCGCAAAACATATCATCATCTTCCCAACCTGGGCACGCTACGAGTAAAGAGCATGAAAAATGAGCAGTTAAACAAAATAAAAAATGAACACAACTTAGTTAAAGTGCACAACAGCTATTATACCTCAAAATACAAAGCACTGGTTTCAATTATCATTGCCTCCTCAAGTTAACAGGCCTCGCGAGCAAAAATCACCACCGTTACGCTGATAGTTGCATCCACGACCTCTATGCCTCGATCCAGGACCCTTATGGCCCTCAAAAGAATGTCCGTCATTTGGTTTGGTTCACTGATATCCATCATGCGAAATATTACTATATTTAACCTGCTTGTTTCCATCGTTTGCTTGAAGGTTTCGCTCCCTGTCATCCTGGTTTCTATACTTGAATTGCGAACCCCTTAAGAATTAAACGATGCGTATATTTTGCAATGAAGACAAATTCACTAGTAAAATCGAAAATCCTAGAATTTGTTACTTGAAACTCTATGGGTAGTCAAATCAAATGTCACCGCAAATCCAATGAATTAAGAATGAAGACATTACTCGTTGTAAGTCGTCAAATAGGAATGCACAGACCCAATCGATTGAAGGATCGATTTATAGGAATTCTTTCCAAGTGGCTCACTGCAAACTTATCTAATTTGAAATGCGAAAGTCTTCGCGAAGCTTTCCACCCTTGTTCAAAGCCTAGAACTGTAACAACCCGTATTTTCAATAAACTGTTATAACATAAATCGAGGCAGAATTAAATTTTAAAATCTGAATCAAGGGAAATGGGCTATGCCATTGCGTTCGTCTCGGAAAAATACGCGAAATAGAGTCCGAGTTTTCGAAAATCGGAGTCCGTATGACCCGGTTAAGGCCCATTGAAGTTTTCAGAAATTTCTATGCTAAAAACAGATTTAAATTTCAAATTAAAAACAAGGATTAGGGCTAATTGGTGTCAGGCGGGAAAATTCCCGCCAGGGCCCCCATGTCGACAGGCATGTCGACAGGGGTCCTAGGGTGTCGACTGCCCTGTCGACAGCCCTGTCGACACGGGGTAGGCAGGCAGTTTTGCCTGGCGCACCATTTTGATTTGGGCTTGGTCTTGTGGCTTGGTTCTAGAGAATTCCTAAATCTGACGGGCCTAAACTAACCTAGGGTTAATCCTAGGGCTAAAAACACTCTAATCTTCTATAAATAAGCCCCTAATCCTACCCTAAAGCCTCATTATTCACTCTAGCAACCAAACTATGTCAAATTGAAATCTCAAATGGCCTCCACCTAAGAACCCTAGCCTCCACCCTCTTCAAAAATCAATTCTAAGAAGATTTTGATGTTCGTACAAGCTTTTCTAAGTTGTATGAATGATCATTAGCTTGCATACATCATCAAGTTGCAAGCTTTATTTGCTAAGCTAGAGTTTTTGGGATTTTTGTTAATTGGAGCTTTGTTTTGGGGTTTTATATGCTTGCATAAAAGGGCTTCTCAATCTTTATTAGTAGATTTGTGTCTTCATAATATTTGTAAGCCCTCTTACCTTCATTTTAGAAACTCTAAAGTAAATATGTGATGAAAGTTGGGATTTTTGTATGTTTAATGAGTTATGCATGCTTATGCGAGTTCACTATGCTATGTTATGCATGTTTAATGAGTTATGCATACTTATGTGAGTTCCCTAAGCTATGTTACACATGTTTGATAAGTTATGCATGTTTATGCAAGTTCACTATGCCATGATTTGCAAGTTTAACAAGTTATGCATGTTTATGGAAGTTCACTATGCCATGATTTGCAAGTTTAACAAGTTATGCATGTTTATGCAAGTTCACTATGCCATGATTTGCAAGTTTAACAAGTTATGCATGTTTATGCAAGTTCACTAAGTCATGATTTGCAAGTTTAACAAGTTATGCATGTTTATGCAAGTTCACTATGCCATGATTTGCAAGTTCAACAAGTTATGCATGTTTATGCAAGTTCACTATGCTAAGTTATGCAAGTCCAACATGTTATGCATGCTTATTATGACATGTAAGATTTATCATGTATGTTGTGCCAAGTTCCCTCTTCCTATCCTTTATGCGTTATGACGAATATGTAAGCGATAGAATGACGTTGGGGGGTTTTGGGTGAAACTTAAAATACATGAAAATATAAGATTGGGAATTTACCTATTAAGTTAGGTCTACCCCTTGGGAATTTACCTATTAAGTTAGGTCTACCCAAGTTAAACTTGTAATTATGGTTTGAAATAAAGTGGACATGACACTTAGAAAACATGTGTGGCCAACTCGAGGTTGGGTTGAGTTTGTAGCGTAAACCTACCCGGAACCGACCGGCTTAACTAGTTGCTACAAACAATAGGATCCAATGTGAGAAGTTGGTCATGTGTACCTGGGACCCGAGGTTAGACCAAGTTGTGGTGTAAAGCTACCCGGACCCGCCCGGCTTAACTAGTAACCGCAACAAAGTCTAATGTGAGAGGTTAAGGTACAATTAAATTAATGCCTCATAATTAGGGTTAAGTCATGGCCCACTAATACTTAACCAATTTTGGGGATACGAGGGATTAAATGGGGTTAAGTGGTGAACTGTTGGTTACACTTAACTAATTTAATCCATGATTAGTGAGGGGTTAAACCACACTTAACCCTCTTAGAAAACCCTAGCAACGTGGTCTGTTCCAGCAGTAATCCCAGTTTGGTATCATTAACAACCCTAGAGGCTAGGCTAGGGCGGGGCACGATTACTGGACTGATGTAAGCGACCAAAGCGACGGCTGAGTGGTACAGCGGTGCGGGTCTAGGCGGGCTACGGACGTGCACGTAGTTCGGTGTTGGACAAACTCGAGGCACGGGTACCAGTAGGTTTAGACTGTGCATTATTGCTTAGGTGTCTGGGGTTGACACCCGAGGGCTTGATACACCCAAAGGTGGACCCAGCACAGTCTGACTACAACCATATGTGGGCCGTATGGACACCAACACTTGACGTGTTAGGTTTATAGGGAGCCGATCGATTAGACCGTTGGGCTGGACCTTGTATTAAGGTCACCTCCTGCTATTGGGCCAAAGTTTTGGGCTGAGGGATCATTACCTGTTATGTTAGTTTGCTAGTACACTGTGGTGCAAAGCTTAATCTTCTTTATGTGATGACACCTTTATCTATTGCCAGTATATTCATCTCAGTTTCCATCATGATGTTAGCTTTATTAGTTTATAGACTGATCGTAGTAGGGCTTACCAGTCTTTTTGACTGACCTATTTTCTTTCGCTTCTTTTCTTCCGTTTCCCCCCTGGTTCTCAGGGAGGGAACAGTGGTGCTTAGCTTGGATCGCTTGCTTGTTCGCTGGATAGCTCATGTATGTCTGGATATTGAGCTCGCTATGGCTTATCACTTTTATTTTTGGGGATAGCACTATGTATTTCAGTATTTCTGTTTATGTTGTACTAGACATATTTATTTTAGCATATGACTTTATGATGTACTAGACTTGTTTTGAGATGGTTTGAGATATTCCGCTGTTTTATTCTCATTTACTCTGTTTTACATATATGTTTATGTTCCTGTTCTGCCTTGATATATCATTATGCATGCTTACCCAGTTCTAACACCCCCCAGAAGCTAGTGCCCCCGAAAGAGTGACCCTAGCGGAGGTGGGGTGTTACAAATTTGGTATCAGAGCATATGGTTTGCAAGAAAGGACAAAAAGTTTTTAAAAAGACTTTTGAAAAACTATTTTCAAAACAAGTATAAAGTATTTTCCAAAGAAAAGTCTAGTATTTTAAAAAGGCTATTCCCCAAAAAAGCCATTAGTGTTATCCTTCGTTCCCTTGACCTAATCTTATCTTATCCTTCGTTTCAGTATGGCTGAGGATCTTGCCATCCCGGATGGAGTAAACGTGCCACTCTGGTATAGGAGGCTTCTAGAAGCTAGGGCGGCAGCCGGCCCCGCAAACCCTACTCCCACTCCTCCTCCTGTAGTTGAGAATCCTCCCCCTAATGTTAATATTCCTCCTCCCGTTGCTAATGTCCCTCCTCTGGTGGTTCCTCCAGCAGTTAATGTTCCTCCCCTCCTGTTGCTGAGGCTCCTCTTCCTCCTCCTCCCCCTCAGCATCCTCAGGTTGAGTTCACGAAGGTTTGTAATGACTTCAAGGCGATGGGAGGCAAGAATTTCCTAGGCACGGAATCTTTTGTTGAAGCTAGGAATTGGCTGAAAGACACGGAGGACCTGTTTGCTATCTTTGGGATTGATGACGAGAGGAAGATCTTATTGACAGTGTGGCTTTTGAAGGATGAAGCGGCCTATTGGTGGGAGGTCACCAATGGGACGAGGCCCGTTGAGACTTGGGCCGATTTGAGGGCTAGATTTGTGGCCAAGTTTCTATCTTCTGCTGAGGCGAATTTACAGATGGAGAAGTTCATTGCATTAAAGCAAGGTGATATGTCTGTTAAGGAGTATGTGAACAAGTTTAATCAGCTGGCCCGTTTTGGTTTGGATATGGTGAACACTCCGGAGAAGAAGGCTCTTCGATTTGCTAGAGGGTTGAATGAGCCGCTGCAGGGCTTGGCGATGTCACATATTCCGCATGGGGCTACTTTTGAGAGTTTGGTCAATATGGCTCTGCTTCAGGGAGATGGAAAGAAAGAAGTCAAGTCGAGTGATACTCAAGCAAAGAAGACTGATTCTCAAGGCAAAGGCAATCAAGGTGGTCAAAGCAGCCAGGGGAATCAGGGCAAGAACAAGAAGGGGAACAACAACAACAAAGGCAAGGGAAAGTGCAATTACTGTGGTGTGCCTGGACACTTTGCTAAGGATTGTAGGAAGAAGAAAAGGAAGCTTAGTGGTGGATGTTTTTCCTGTGGTGAGACTGGACACTTCAGCAAGGAGTGCCCGAAGAAGAAAGGACAGGCTGGACCTTCAGGAGGGCAAGTTCATGCTCTCAATACCGCTCCAGTTCCCGACCGAGGTAGTGTTTCTGTTGAGAACCTTGTTTATGTTTCTGATCTTCCAGTCCGTACTTTGTTTGATTCTGGTGCATCACATAGCTTTATTTCATCTGATCTTGTTGATAGCTTGCACCTTAGTACTAGCTTAGTGGACGATCCCGTGTGTGTTTCGAATCCCATTGGGGGTTCTGCTCATCTATCTATGATATGTGAGGATCTGAGGATCTCTATACTCAGCGTAGAGTTCTTGTGTAGTGCGTATGTTCTTGGTTTCAGGGGATACGGATTGATATTGGGCATGGATTGGCTGTCCCGATATGGAGCCATTCTTGATTGTGAGCATAGGGTTGTGAGGCTTGTGACTCGCCTTGGCAACACCTTAGAGATTTCATGCAATCCGAAGAATCCCGTCATGTTGTGCTATCTTGAATCTCTCGACTCGTCACAGAAAGCCCTTCAGTCTGTAAGGGTGGTCCGAGATTATCCAGATGTTTTTGAAGAAGTTAAGGGGTTGCCCCCGAAACGAGAGATTGATTTTCGCATTTATCTGGTGGATAATGCTAAGCCTGTTTCTTTGCCCGTTCGGCATATGGCTCCGCATGAGAGACGGGAGCTGAGCAAGCAAGTGAAAGAATTGCTTGAGAAGAACTTCATCAGAAGAAGTATATCCGAATGGGGAGCGCCTGTGGTGTTTGCTACTAAGGCAGATGGTTCTCTTCGGCTCTGTGTGGATTATAGAGAATTGAATAAGCTGACTAAGAAGAACAAACACCCGTTACCAAGGATCGATGATCTCTTTGACCAACTTGTTGGTGCTTCTGTTTTCTCTCAGCTTGATCTTGCTACCGGATTTCATCAGCTCAGAGTGGCTGAAGATAGCATAGACAAGACTGCATTCAGAACTCCAGATGGGTTCTTTGAATGGCTTGTTATGCCGTTCGGTTTGACGAATGCACCCGCGTATTTTGTGGACTTGATGAGTAGGGTGTTTCGGGAGTTCTTGAACAAGTTTGTCGTGGTCTTTGTGGATGATATTCTGGTCTTCTCCAAGGATGAAGAAGAGCACGCGAGGCATCTTGTAGAGGTGATGGATACGCTTAGAGCACATCAGTTAAAGGCCAAGTTCTCCAAGTGCCACTTTTGGAGAAGGGAAGTCAGATTCCTTGGGCATATCGTATCCAAGCAAGGCTTAGCGGTGGATCCCGCTAAGGTGGTTGCAGTTCAGGATTGGAAGACTCCAAGGAATGCAACCGAGGTGAGAAGCTTTCTGGGTCTTGCGGGTTTTTACCGGAAGTTCATCAAGGACTTCGCGAAGATATCCACTCCTCTTACTAAGTTGACGAAGAAGAACTTAGTTTTTGCTTGGGATATGGACTGTGAGCTTGCTTTTCAAAGACTCAAGAGAGCCCTTACCTCAGCACCAGTTCTAGCTTTACCGGATGGTGGTAAGATATTTACCGTGTACACTGATGCTTGTGGCACGGGATTGGGCGCCGTTCTGATGCAAGAGGGCAGAGTTATATGTTTTGGAGGGAGGCAACTTAAGGTGCATGAGAGGAATTATCCCACTCATGATCTAGAGTTGGCAGCGATTGTATATGCACTCAAGGCTTGGCGTCATTATCTTCTGGGAGAGAGATTTGAGCTGTATACTGATCATAAGTCTTTGAAGTATCTCTTTTCGCAGAAGGATCTGAACTTGAGGCAGCAGAGATGGATGGAATTCTTGGCTTCCTATGACTTTGATATAGCCTATACCCCTGGCAAGGGGAATGTTGTAGCGGATGCGTTGAGTAGGAAAAGGTTGACACTAAGTCCTCTATTTGTTGAGATGAAGAATTTAGAGTTCTTGGCAACCTTTGATTTTTCTTTGACAGTTGAGTCGATGACCGGTTCTTTGGCATCTCTAGAGCTCAGGCCTACCCTTCTGGATCAAGTTGGGGCTTCGCAGAAGGAAGACCCTCAGATAATTGAGATCATGGATAAGCTGATTCGAGGGGAGACATCTAGTCACCTTGCTCGATATTCTATAGACGATAAGGGTTGGCTGAGGAGAGACGGAAGGGTTTGTGTTCCGATGGTGGAAGACTTGGTGAGGAAAGTCCTTGAGGAAGCACATCGCTCCAAGTTGACTATACATCCAGGCGGTGATAAGATGTATAAAGATATGAAGCGCATTTTCTTCTGGCCTGGAATGAAGAAGGATGTGGCCGAGTTTGTCTCGAGATGTGTTATTTGTCAGAGAGTAAAAGCTGAGTCGAAGAAGCCCGGTGGGCTATTGCATCCTCTAGAGGTCCCGCTATGGAAGTGGGAGAGTATTTCTATGGACTTTATTGATGGGCTTCCAAGGTCAAGGAAGGGGAATACGAGCATATGGGTCATTGTGGATAGGCTCACGAAGAGTGCTCATTTCATTCCGGTGAAGAGCAAAAGGACCGCATCTGGACTAGCATCAGTATATCTTCGTGAGATAGTACGACTACATGGAGTCCCTTCCAGCATAGTCAGTGACCGAGACCCCATCTTTACTAGTCAGTTCTGGAACAGTTTGCAAGAGGCTATGGGCACAAGGTTGAACCTGAGTACGGCCTATCACCCACAAACAGACGGTCAAACAGAAAGGGTGAATAGGGTACTTGAGGACTTGTTGAGGCTTTGCATTCTGGATTTTGGTGGTGCTTGGGAAGACCATCTTCCTCTTGTTGAGTTTGCATATAATAACAGTTATCAAGCAAGCATAGGGATGGCACCATTTGAAGCTTTATATAGGAGGCCGTGCAAGTCGCCTACATGTTGGTGGGAGACTACAGATAAGCTTATACTTGGACCCGACATGATTAGAGATACATCCGAGAAGGTCGAGTTGATTAGAAGACGGATGAAGGCGGCCCAAGACCGACAGAAATCCTATGCTGATAAGCGAAGATCCGATTTGGAGTTTGATGTTGGGGACAAGGTTTTCGTAAAGGTTTCTCCTTTACGGAATGTGGTCCGATTTGGAGCTGTTGGGAAGTTAGCACCGAGATTCGTTGGACCCTTCCCCATCATAGAGAGAATTGGGAAGATGGCTTATAAAGTGCAATTGCCCGAGAAGTTGTCCGGAGTGCATAATGTCTTTCATGTCTCGCATCTCCGAAAGTGCCTACATGAGTCCGCTGAGGTGGTTGAACCTAGCATTCTTGAAGACGTGGAAGTGGAGAAAGAGGCAACTTTAAGGAGAGCTCCGATTCGTATCTTGGGGACAGAGACCAAGAAGCTAAGGAATCGTGAGGTCAGGTTGGTGAAGGTTCAATGGGGTGAAGCCGAAGAGGACGCAACTTGGGAAACCGAGGAGAAGATGCGTGGGCTTTATCCATTCCTTTTTGAGGGTACACTCTCAATCTCTTTTCTTTGTTTAGCATATCTTTCTCTTTGCTATCCATGTTTATCTAGTTATCGTGCTAATCTTGTCATGAGAACCTTAGGTAGAAACCCTTTGGATGAAACATGTGTTTGAAACATGTTATGTTTGATGGTTGCAAGTGGTTGCAAGTGTTTGCAAGTGGTTACTCGTGGATGCATGATACACATTAGGCACTAGATCGGCTCACACACTCCTCATATTGCATGTGCATGAGTGTTTATGCTTATTCTTGGATGAAATTTGTATGCAATCACATGGATGTTGCATATGGATGTATGATTGAGCACGCATGTAGATATTATACATTATGTTAGGAATTTGCATACATATGGATACATTTCACTAACATATTTTGCATTGATCTTTGCATTAGATAGGTACATATACACACACTTCTGCATATGTTCATACAGCATTTAGAATCTTTTAAGGACAAGGGTTGCTCGTGGATGATGTTTTGAGTAGATGGATGTTGGATGGTAGGATATGTTCTTCCTAACTTGAAGATTTCGGGGACAAAATCCTTTAAGGAGGGGAGAATGTAACAACCCGTATTTTGCAATAATCTGTTATAACATAAATCGAGGCAGAATTAAATTTTAAAATCTTAATCAAGGGAAACGGGCTATGCCATTGCGTTCGTCTCGGAAAAATACGCGAAATAGAGTCCGAGTTTTCGAAAATCGGAGTCCGTATGACCCGGTTAAGGCCCATTGAAGTTTTCAGAAATTTCTATGCTAAAAACAGATTTAAATTTCAAATTAAAAACAAGGATTATGGCTAATTGGTGTCAGGCGGGAAAATTCCCGCCAGGGCCCCCATGTCGACAGGCATGTCGACAGGGGTCCTAGGGTGTCGACTGCCCTGTCGACAGCCCTGTCGACACGGGGTAGGCAGGCAGTTTTGCCTGGCGCACCATTTTGATTTGGGCTTGGTCTTGTGGCTTGGTTCTAGAGAATTCCTAAATCTGACGGGCCTAAACTAACCTAGGGTTAATCCTAGGGCTAAAAACACTCTAATCTTCTATAAATAAGCCCCTAATCCTACCCTAAAGCCTCATTATTCACTCTAGCAACCAAACTATGTCAAATTGAAATCTCAAATGGCCTCCACCTAAGAACCCTAGCCTCCACCCTCTTCAAAAATCAATTCTAAGAAGATTTTGATGTTCGTACAAGCTTTTCTAAGTTGTATGAATGATCATTAGCTTGCATACATCATCAAGTTGCAAGCTTTATTTGCTAAGCTAGAGTTTTTGGGATTTTTGTTAATTGGAGCTTTGTTTTGGGGTTTTATATGCTTGCATAAAAGGGCTTCTCAATCTTTATTAGTAGATTTGTGTCTTCATAATATTTGTAAGCCCTCTTACCTTCATTTTAGAAACTCTAAAGTAAATATGTGATGAAAGTTGGGATTTTTGTATGTTTAATGAGTTATGCATGCTTATGCGAGTTCACTATGCTATGTTATGCATGTTTAATGAGTTATGCATACTTATGTGAGTTCCCTAAGCTATGTTACACATGTTTGATAAGTTATGCATGTTTATGCAAGTTCACTATGCCATAATTTGCAAGTTTAACAAGTTATGCATGTTTATGCAAGTTCACTATGCCATGATTTGCAAGTTTAACAAGTTATGCATGTTTATGCAAGTTCACTATGCCATGATTTGCAAGTTTAACAAGTTATGCATGTTTATGCAAGTTCACTAAGTCATGATTTGCAAGTTTAACAAGTTATGCATGTTTATGCAAGTTCACTATGCCATGATTTGCAAGTTCAACAAGTTATGCATGTTTATGCAAGTTCACTATGCTAAGTTATGCAAGTCCAACATGTTATACATGCTTATTATGACATGTAAGATTTATCATGTATGTTGTGCCAAGTTCCCTCTTCCTATCCTTTATGCATTATGACGAATATGTAAGCGATAGAATGACGTTGGGGGTTTTGGGTGAAACTTAAAATACATGAAAATATAAGATTGGGAATTTACCTATTAAGTTAGGTCTACCCCTTGGGAATTTACCTATTAAGTTAGGTCTACCCAAGTTAAACTTGTAATTATGGTTTGAAATAAAGTGGACATGACACTTAGAAAACATGTGTGGCCAACTCGAGGTTGGGTTGAGTTTGTAGCGTAAACCTACCCGGAACCGACCGGCTTAACTAGTTGCTACAAACAATAGGATCCAATGTGAGAAGTTGGTCATGTGTACCTGGGACCCGAGGTTAGACCAAGTTGTGGTGTAAAGCTACCCGGACCCGCCCGGCTTAACTAGTAACCGCAACAAAGTCTAATGTGAGAGGTTAAGGTACAATTAAATTAATGCCTCATAATTAGGGTTAAGTCATGGCCCACTAATACTTAACCAATTTTGGGGATACGAGGGATTAAATGGGGTTAAGTGGTGAACTGTTGGTTACACTTAACTAATTTAATCCATGATTAGTGAGGGGTTAAACCACACTTAACCCTCTTAGAAAACCCTAGCAACGTGGTCTGTTCCAGCAGTAATCCCAGTTTGGTATCATTAACAACCCTAGAGGCTAGGCTAGGGCGGGGCACGATTACTGGACTGATGTAAGCGACCAAAGCGACGGCTGAGTGGTACAGCGGTGCGGGTCCAGGCGGGCTACGGACGTGCACGTAGTTCGGTGTTGGACAAACTCGAGGCACGGATACCAGTAGGTTTAGACTGTGCATTATTGCTTAGGTGTCTGGGGTTGACACCCGAGGGCTTGATACACCCAAAGGTGGACCCAGCACAGTCTGAATACAACCATATGTGGGCCGTATGGACACCAACACTTGACGTGTTAGGTTTATAGGGAGCCGATCGATTAGACCGTTGGGCTGGACCTTGTATTAAGGTCACCTCCTGCTATTGGGCCAAAGTTTTGGGCTGAGGGATCATTACCTGTTATGTTAGTTTGCTAGTACACTGTGGTGCAAAGCTTAATCTTCTTTATGTGATGACACCTTTATCTATTGCCAGTATATTCATCTTAGTTTCCATCATGATGTTAGCTTTATTAGTTTATAGACTGATCGTAGTAGGGCTTACCAGTCTTTTTGACTGACCTGTTTTCTTTCGCTTCTTTTCTTCCGTTTCCCCCCCAGGTTCTCAGGGAGGGAACAGTGGTGCTTAGCTTGGATCGCTTGCTTGTTCGCTGGATAGCTCATGTATGTCTGGATATTGAGCTCGCTATGGCTTATCACTTTTATTTTTGGGGATAGCACTATGTATTTCAGTATTTCTGTTTATGTTGTACTAGACATATTTATTTTAGCAGATGACTTTATGATGTACTAGACTTGTTTTGAGATGGTTTGAGATATTCCGCTGTTTTATTCTCATTTACTCTGTTTTACATATATGTTTATGTTCCTGTTCTGCCTTGATATATCATTATGCATACTTACCCAGTTCTAACACCCCCCAGAAGCTAGTGCCCCCGAAAGAGTGACCCTAGCGGAGGTGGGGTGTTACAAATTTGGTATCAGAGCATATGGTTTGCAAGAAAGGACAAAAAGTTTTTAAAAAGACTTTTGAAAAACTATTTTCAAAACAAGTATAAAGTATTTTCCAAAGAAAAGTCTAGTATTTTAAAAAGGCTATTCCCCAAAAAAGCCGTTAGTGTTATCCTTCGTTCCCTAGCGGAGGTGGGGTGTTACAAGAACTGTCACGAAGTCAAACTCCAGAACGAAGCCAATTTCAGAATCGAATTTAAATTTGGAAGTAGAAACGTATAATCTTCCAGTATCAAAGCCATATTTCAGCATCGAAGTCCATAACCCCGCATCGAAGCTTAACTCCAAATATGAATCGAACTTCAGATGTGAAACCAGCTTTAAGCGTCGAACCTGAATCTTAAATTGAAACTGAAATTCTTTGCGAAGTGCTCGAATCCAGATATGAAGCCGCGGACGATGCCAAGGTATGGGCGATGGCATAAGAAGGATATTTGGAGGACAAATGGAGAATAGGCTCAAATTGGTGATGTCGATGTTGTTTCTTCTGAAATTTGAGGCGGCTACTATTTAGGGTTTTGTAAAAGCGAAGGGATTGGGAGGGAAACAAAAACGTTTAAGGTGTGTTTCGAATTATTTGAGCATTGTAGCAAAAGTTATTTGTGGAAGTGGCTTTAGCACAAAGAAAATTTGAAACTAAAAATTTGCTAAAGAAAAGTTAAACAATATTATTATAAATTATTAAATATTAAGTATATATTATTATTTATATATTTTTGTTTGTATATTATCATTCAAAATTATGAACTATAATTTAGTTATCAATAACTAGTTATAAAAAAATTTGTTACGAAATATATTTTGATTTACTTTATAGAATTTCAAAATTTTCATTTAAAAATAATAAATTATTTTTTACTATGATTATAAAATATAAAGTACTAAAGGTCACGTCTTAGTTATTAAAATTTATTATTAGTTATTAATTATTAATCATTAGTCCTAATTATTACACAATTATTAATATCTAATTATTTGTTGGTGATTATAAGTAATAATTATTAAAAATTAATTATTAATCATCAAATATTACTTCATAATTATTAATTTTAGATATTAATTCAATATCTAATATGAACTTCAATTATTAAAATTAATTTATTAATCATTTTATAGTAAACATTAATTATTTAATATTATTTTTTGATTATTAGTTAAATTTATAATTATTAAATGCTTAAGATCGTTTTTCGCAAGTGTCATATGTCGCTTATTGCAAATAAATAGTTTCAATAGGGTATTTTTCTTGTAATGATGTAATTTTTGGTTACTTTAATTATTTTCAATGTTATTGACTTATAAAAAACAAAGTTGTAAACAACGTTTATTTATTAGATCATATTTAAGGTGATATTAAGATTTATTAGTTATTACATATTCATTATTAATTATTAAAATTTATATCAATTATTAAATAATTACTTTGTATTTGTTTATTATTAAAGTATTAATTCATATTAATAATTATTATTAATTACTACTTCTTATAATATAACTAAATATTACTTATTACTTTGTATTTGTATTTAATAGTAATTATGTTTACGAAAGGTGAGGGGAAAAATAATTTTTAAAAGTATGTTTTTCGCAACTGGCTTTACCAGTTGAAAAATAAATAAAGTTATCACAACTGGAAAAAACAGTTACCAAATATATTTTTCTTGCAACAAGTTTGGAAGTGGAGTTGCAAATAATATGTTTATTGCAACTTTTATGAAAGCGCAATTGATAAAAGTACGTTTTTGCAATTGGTAGTGAAACACAGTTGCAAAAAAATATGTTTTTCACAATGGGAACAAATGGCTTGTTACTAAATCTCATCTATTGCAACGACTACAAAAGGTCTGTTGCTAAACATCATTTGTTGCAACCGTCATTTGATGCTTGTTGCAAAAAGCTAGTTGCAATAGGGTAATTTTCTTGTAGTGCTGGGACAGAGAGAAGAGTGTAATAACCCAGAATTTTGGCAACATAAATTAACTTTTAGAATTTCAAAAATAGGAATTTCTGCAAATGATGGAATTTGACCTTAAAACCTTAACCGATGCATTCGTCTTGGAATTCTAGTCAACTTTCATGTTTGGAATTTAGCGAACAGAATCCGTATGAAAAAGTTACGAACAAAATACGAAAATAGACGGAAAATAAATAAAACATAATATATTATATATAGAAATTTATAATCCTCCTTCCACCTCACTGTCAGGTCGACCAAGCGGTCAATCGGCGGTCGACCGTCGGCTATGATCGCTTGGTCGAGCCAGGTAGTGACGATTAGGGTTTGATTGTATAATATAATATATGAATGAACGGATGTTCAATAAATCAAATCTAACGGTTCATTGCTAATTCCACTCCTATAAATAAAGGGGTAACGCCTCATTCTTTTCCGCACAAATATGTGGGCAGCAGCGAAGCCCTGCCACTTTCATATACAACAAACCATATAGAGTTGTGAGGATTATCAGATCCAATGGAAAATAATGTGAATTGACGCTCCAAATTAGATTCTCTCCTCTCTTCTATCTTCTTACATATCTACGAATATGAAATTCATCCCCTTTTCAGACAGATTGTAGATTTATAAGAATTTGGGAATTGTAGGCCTAAAAGGTTCAAACTTTGGATTTGGATGGTTTAAGGTGAGTGAGAAATTTATATGTACATTTATAACAAATTATTTATTTCATTTGAAATAGATCTCAATTTTATGCCTATTTCCATCAGATCTGTTCATTAAATTGTTGTAATTGGATTGACACCTATCAGATCTGATTGTAAACATTGTAAAACTTATACACTGTGAATTGTGTTTAGACATAATATTAATTGTGGGATTCTTAAATTTTTTTATACCTATTTCCTATAATTATGTTGTAAAATGTATGGGGGTTTGTTGTAAAACACTATAGATCTAGAAATAAGTCCCATTGAACACCATTTAGATCTGGGAATAAGTCCCACTGAACACCATTTAGATGTTGTATTCCAGATCTCTAATTTCAATGTTGAATAATAAATTATGTGAATGTTAGGGAAAATGTAAAAATTGTGTGATTGTAATTTTAAAAGAATAATACCTATTTGCATTCGATGTTGTTGGGTTTTGGCTTAATTGATGTAAATATGTCATTTTTCTCCTTTTGAACAAAAAGATGTTATTTTGAATTCACAAGAGATATGACAAAAAGATTGAAAAAGGGAAAAGTGGTGTAAATATATGTATAAATACAAATACATATTTGTGCGTAGTTTGCATCAACTGTTCTAAAAATATATTTAAACATATATATTTCTTAGGAATTTGAAATATTTCTATTCCACAAATTAGGCATAGTTTACAATAATTACAACTAATGGTCTTTTTGGAAGATTTGAAACCTTTTGGCAAGATTGAATGCAAAAATAAATCTTTGGTTATTGATTAAACCAAATCATAAAATTTAATAATAATAATAAGATGATGAAGAAGAAGAATAATAAAAGATAACTAAGTTGACTGCACGAAAACATAAACATAAGTATATGCATTTTATCTGTCCAAATCAGCATAAAATAGTAAAGTATACATTGTATTGAATATTTGAATGATGTTCAATTATGGAATTATATGAAAATGTAATTCACGTTGAATTAATATATTTGTGGTGACCATTGTAGCAATTAATATAACTTTTTGCTATAAATGGGAAAAAAATCAATAAATAACAATTGTAACTAATGTTGAATGGGGAAAGTAAATATAATAGGATAATGGTTACAATTCCTAAATTAATTAGGACAAATGTTGTACACCCCAATCAGGAAATTGGAATAATAACCGCATTTGGACACGAGCTTAAGCTTAACTTGTGGAAGAAGTCTGCCCCGAACCGACCGACAAATCCAACACCCATAGGAAGTCAGCTCAATGTGAGGGGTATAATGCGTAAATATGAATGTACCAAGGCATGAGGTTATGTTCAACTTGTGGTAGAAGCCTGCCCAGAAAATATCACTGTTATGGTCAAATAAATAAATAAAATAGTAGTTGTCTATTGGGGTACAATAAATAGATATCTTGGGACTGATAAATGGTTGCCTTAGGAAAATATGACCGTTATGGTCATAAAAGGCAATAAACAAAAAGAAGAAGTAAATGGGTGTAATAAGGGGATTAATGAATATTGATTGTTGCTTAAATACTAAGTCCAATTAAGGAAGTTATCAAATAAATATCCTAGGGTAAAGAGGATAGGAATTTCCTTATTTATATTAAATAGTGTAGAAATTAGAATTAAAAGTAGAGTTGGACTTAGTAGGTTAATGAAGTAAAAATAGTATTAACCATAGGAACTCGTGATGATACTAAATCTTATGCATATATTATTTTCGTGGAGAGTAACGAAACGGAAAAGATGTAATGACGTGGCCCACTTTATCCCAATAGGGAAAGTCACTAAAGTCTAATGGGATACGAACCTAATAACCTTCATGTATAGTCCGCTTCCTGGGTCTTAAGCTGTTGGGGTTGAAGAGTCCACTTGGGAATAGGTCTTTTAGAATAGGGGTCTTAAATGTCATGTGTGTGTATTGCCTACTTAAACCTGGAAACTTAAAATGTCAGATATGGATACCAATCCTACGGAAAGTAGTAAGCGACTAAGGGGGTTAGCCAATAAGGTCAGCTAGAAGGTATAGCGAGCGATAAAATGCCATCTCTCACCTTATACGAGGTAATGGTATATGCATGAATGACGGAAGCCTTAACTAGTACGGCCTGTAACTAGTGCCCTCTGGTTTATAAGAATGTAGAACAAATTATCGAGAGGTATTAAGTGATCAATAAGTCCATCAGCCAATAAGTCCACCTAGGATCTTAAGTGATTAGGAGAATCCACCCTATCTATAATTGATAGTGAGGCATTAAATAATAAAGGGTAAGTGGATGGAAAGGTGTGTGCATATATATATATATAACTCCTTAGTCAGGGATTCACTTCTCGGTCTAATAACAAGTTAAATCATGGCCTAAAAACTTTCTAAATATATGTGTAAACGTTCTATCTCAGGATTATACCTTGGAATACTACTTTCGGAAGGGTAGCAAGTTCATACGTAAACATTTACAAAGTTAGACTAGAATCACTAACCTTGGTAGGCATACATCTTGGGTTGAACCAAACGGGATATATCTGTATATTAAAATCTGTGTTGTACATTTCCTATTCCCCAAAATTTTGTTGTTCTGACCCCCTCCTCATTACAACCACCTAGGTTTTCTAGAGAAGGTCGGGTTCTCACAAATGTTTTAGTTTGACTTTCTGTTCACGTTCTCTCTCATGCTCGGTATTGGCAAAGTGTCCTACTTTAAAAAGGTAGTTACTTGAGTTAATACCAGTTTATCCTATTTTGTTTCTGCTGTAATTTGTCTTACTGTACTCTGATTATGCTCAAGCTCATTTATTTGCAGGTGCCAGATATACACGCTCCATGCTTCGATGTGTTTGAGTTTTGATTTTTTTTGAAATTTGGGTGTAGAAAAGTGTGGGGTGTTACATTTTGTATCAGAGCATAGGTTAAACAATCAAATGAATTAGTTAAATTAGCATTCGTAAGTGTAACACCCCACCTCCGTTAAGGACACTCACAAAGGGAATGCCTTAACTTTGGTGGAGCATTTTAGTAAACAGAACAGAAAATTTCAAGACAGATAAACAATACTTAAGAGATTATAAATTTATTACAGCGGAAAACAGAAACCAGTTTGGTTACATCTTTACCAAAAACTCAAGTACATAAATATCAATCTTGTTAAGAAAATCAACAGAGTACAAAACTTTAAAATCATAATCCCCACAGAAGCTGCCATAAGGAGTCAAGCCATACTTTAAGCACTCTAAGTACTTCAAGCAGAAGAAATCCGGACCAAGCTAAAGTATTCCCTCCTTGGAAAACCTGGGGGGGGGGGGGGGGGGACGGAAGAAAAAGGGGCGAAAATAAGCAAGGTCAGACATAAAGTCTGGAAAATCCAGTGACTTTCAGCATATGAACAGATAATAATAATTATGACATGAAAATAAGCTGGATAAGAGATAACAGTAATAGGAGCAGCAGATGTACTTAGGTTAAACAGAAGAAACATAATAATATTACTTTTCATTTCTCTGCACTAATACTAGTATAACAGGATTATGGTTATCCTAATGTCTAAACTAAACAAAAATGGGAACAAAATAATTTCCACAGAAGATAATCCTAGTAATGGCCCATTACCGCCCCAACAGAAGGTACAGAAACAGAATGCTAATAGTGGGCCTTTGCCACCCGAACAGAAGGTACAGAAATAGAATGCTAATAATGGGCCTTTACCACCCGAACAGAAGGTACAGAAACAGAATGCTGAAACATAATGCTAATAATGGGCCTTTACCACCCGAACAGAAGGTACAGAAACAAAATGCTAATAATAGGCCTTTACCACCCGAACAGAAGGTACAGAAACAGAAACAGATTAATCCCTATGGAAACAGAATGTAGAATTAGGTGTACACTAGTAAATGGGCCTTTTCCACCCGAACAGACGGTACCACGTAGAAACAGATAGGTGTTACCACCCAACAGAAACAGAAGGTACCAACAGAAACAGACAAAACTAAGTGTACCCTAAAACCCTACCCCAAGCGATCGACTCCCTAATACATAAATACCCTGTGTCGGCCCCACAGTAGGGTGTATCACTCCCTAAAGTGACAACCAATTAGCACAGACCTATTTATAGATGTCACGACGTCTTACATCCTCAGAGGAAAACTGGGATCCATGCACACACATGACCCTGTTGGAACACACCATCAACACCCTTCACCATTATCAGAATGAACCGCTTATAACTAGTTCAGTAAGCGTGCCCGGACCCTACCTACTGTTGGGTCAAAGTTTTGATACCAGAAAGGGTTACTGACTAATATGGGTCCCAAACAACAGATGACACAAGTAATTTCCCTCCTAACCTTGTGTCCCCAGACTATCAGATTTTAGATTAACTTGTTTACAAGTTTAGACATATAGAGTTCAGATCAACTAGTTCACAGATCAGTCAGGTTTTTAGACTAACGGATCAGATATACGGATTTAACAGATTTACCGATTTGTCTAATTTTGTAATTGGGCCTACAGATTGATGAAACGGGTTTGTTAAATTCATTAGTCCAATTGGTTTAACCCTATCCACCCAACACGTTTTAGACATCATATTTATCTTAGATTTGTATCAATTAAAAAAAATAACGCGTAGACCTCTCACATTAGACTGACAGTTTGCGGCCACTGGTTAGGCCGGTTGGTTTCAGGCCGGTTTCTGCCGTAAACTGAGTCTAACCTCGGGTTTCAAGCACGTTATGACTAACTTCTCACATTAGAACCTATTGTTTGCGGCCACTGGATGTGCCGGGCGGTTCCGGGCAGGATTACGCCGCAAACTCATTCTAACCTCGAGTAAGCCATGCTTCATGTTTAGCCAATGCATTCATTCAAGACTATGCTAATATAAGACTAATCATGCTAATTTAACAAATTAACTTCTATACAAGTTACAGACGATTATTCGAGGTTCTATTAACAAGTTTTGCTCAATTTTAAATCGAGCCAACAGATTTACATACTTCAAATTTCAGCATTTCAGTTCCAACAGATTACGCCATTCAACAAATTAAACAGATAACAGATCTTGCAGATTAGGAGATTTAGCAGATCTAGCAGATAAGGCAATTTAACATAATTAGCAGATTAGGCAATTCAATCTAATTAGCAGTTTAGGCAATATAACAGAACTAGCAGATTAGGCAATATAACAGATTTAATCATTCCTTAAAGTTTCATTGACATATCTTGCCTAATTATAAATTTGGCCTAAGTTTGCATGCCTAAATAATTGTCATGATCCACAATATGATCATATACCCTACGTTTGCATTGAATTTACATGGCATAGATTATAGTCATAATTTACCATATAACTCATGTCCCAATTTTAGTTAAACTTGCCTAGTACAAAAGATTCACACATGAATTATACCAAATATAGCCATCGATTTCAATGCATGTCATATATTCAAAAATCTCCCACTTAGGTGTTATTCACATTTAACAGTTATCAAATCTTAATATAGATCTTCACACCTAAGTCATATTCTCTTTTTATCTCAAGTCATGAATCATTATATAAAAATATACCCAACAGTCTAGAACTTTAAATTATAACAAATCTTAATTTAAAAAATGCGTTATGTCCAAAGTATCAAGTCACATGTTAACATACAATGGTTCCTCTTCTTCCAATTCACAGAATATGCATAGATCTAAATCTAGTTTACAACATCAATCATAGATTAGCCATGTCCAATTATGCCATCGTTCATTATTTGTCCCAAAGTTTTGCGTTTGTGCGTTAATCTCTTATGAGATGTGGCAGGCTCGTGGTAGCCTGGCTATAAACAGCAAGAAGAAAGAGATACAGAATAAAATATATCAGAATAGAACGTACACAACCTCAAATTCAGATTTACAATCATGTCACAATTATAATTAAAGTTTATATCGGAAAATAACTGTACTTGCCTTTCGTGGTTTTAAGAAAGGATAATAAACTGTTGTTGATGCATAAATGCTGAATTACTCCTCTTTAATTGTTGTTGTAGCTCTAAACTTTGATTTGAGATTTGATTTAGCTTTTAATTCTATTCAGGTTGGAAGAAGATGCATCAGTCCAAGTTTTGATTCCAGCAGAGTAAAGACGCCATTATTTTATTTAATAAGAACGGAGGCAGAATATAGGAATGAAATTGTGCAGCATAAGGTTAGAGAAGAATGGTGTAAAGAGAATGGGAATAGGGGGCTGTTTATATAGGGTTTCAAACTAATTAGAGCCATCGATGAAGCTAGAGTTAATCAAGGCCATCCATCTCAAGAGAAGCCAATCAGAAAGTGACAAGGTAGCCCTAGTGACACAGCAGAGCTCAGAAATTCGACCAAAACCCGACCAGGCCAGCCAGGGTCAAACCAGAAAGCTATGCAGGCCTGCTGCTCGGCCTGGGCGCACCTGCCAAGTGTGCCAATGCAAAATTGCATGGGCGCACTTCCCAAGTGCGCCAGTGCAATTTTGCCCTGGCGCACTTCCCAAGTGCGCCAGTGCATTCTGGCCGGTTTCTGGTTTTTCTGCTTAACTTCGTTCGTCCATATCTTCTTCGTACAATATCTGTTTTACGCAAACTCGGACTCTATTTCAAGCAGAATTCCGAGACGAACGCAATGGCGTAACCCATTTCCCTTGATTCTTATTTTAAAAATTAATTATTCTCTGATTTGTTACTTATACGTTCACAGAAAATACGGGGTGTTACATTCTCCCCTCCTTAAAGGATTTCGTCCCCGAAATCTTCAAGTTAAGAAGAATGTGTCCTACCATCCAGTCATCCATCTACTCATCCATCATCCACAAGCATCCATTGTCCTTAGAAAACTTCTAATGTTGTATGAACATATGCAAAAGTGTGTGTATATGTTCCTTATCTAATGCCAAGATCAGGTGGTCCACTAATTCAGTTGACCTCCTTAATGCGAACTATGTCAGTGTCATGAGTCCAACATGTATGCAATTTTCCTATTTGATACATATCATTCTTATATGAGTGACAACCATTCATTCATATGCAACATCCATGTGATGAGTCAATCATTTTGCATCCACAGAAATTGAAAATGCTCACACATCCATATGCAGTATGAGAGTGTTTTCGAGCTAGTGCCTAGTGTGTGTATATGCATCCACGAGCAACCACTAGCAACCACTTGCATCCACTTGCAACCATCAAACATAACATGTCTCAAACACATGTTTACATCCATAGGATTCCTATCTATAGGTCGAATGCTCGATCGATAGGATACAGTCGAGTGATGGGAGCGAGTGCAGATAAACAAAAACTTGGTTTCCATTAGACATTGGTTGAGAGACTAATTCCCCTAAGTATCAACCCCGAAGACCGAAATCAACATCGGATTGACACCTAGAGGATTACCCTCTTTAGACAATGTCAAAACTGGAAATCTTAACCTTATCAGAAATATTCAGATATTTATAGACTACTAGTACAGATCAGATTATCGAATGATTCTTAGAAAACTAAGCATGGGAAAATCCCACCATATCCCTCAAAACCGCAGATTGTATGCATTACAATCGACTTGACGCCTAACACAGATACCCTCAAACCCCAACCTACCACCAACAGATGAGTCGTAACCCCTATGGAGTTTGAGACTATAACCAGATCAGAAACAAGACTAGTATTAAAGTGTAGAGACTCGACTACAGAATCAGAATGCCATAATCGGAAAGAATTCTAACTCAATAATCAGATAAGGAAACTAAACTCTCTACGGAAATTTTCCTACTTCTGTCCTATCCACCAACTATGAGAGCATTCGCCTGCCTTCCCGAAGTAGGTCATGTCCTCTGTCCTTGCCCCCGTTTCTTCGGGCAGTCCCTAGTGAAGTGTCCCATCTCACCACAGTTGAAGTGAGATTCCTTCCTCTTTCGGCAATCCTTGTTCAGACGAGTCAAGCTTCCATAAGTAAAGAACTTTTCTCTTCCTTTATCTTCAGACTTTTCTTCCTTCTTTTGTGTTTCCTTTCTGCCTCCTTTGTGAACCAAGTCCATATCCATGAGTTTCTCATTCTGGGGTTGTGCTCCTTAGCCAAACTCCTTCATTCTCATCTTTACTATCCGTGTGTAACACGTTGACAAGTTCCTCGAAAGCGATCTCCATCGCACGGAAAATCCTACAAAGCTCGAAAGAAAATTACCCATAGGTGAGACTACTGCGGCTACAGATGGAAGTCGGGCGCTTATTTGTCCTTTGACCGGTGTCGTAGTCTTATCAAGTCTACAGAACCATGCCGCAATGAGGTTACCTCCCAAAAAGCCGGGAGCCCCGGAGAAAGAAGGAAACAAAGATTCAAACAGAGGATCAAAAGATAGATATATGGCTTTTGGGGATTATGTTTTTCAAAAATAAGCTTTACTTTTGAAAATACTTCCTTTTAAAACCTTTTTGAAAATAATTTTCAAAAACTTTACCCAATCTGGTAACCTTCAGCTCTGATACCAAGTGTAACACCCCACCTCCGTTAAGGACACTCACAAAGGGAATGCCTTAACTTTGGTGGAGCATTTTAGTAAACAGAACAGAAAATTTCAAGACAGATAAACAATACTTGAGAAATTATAACTTTATTACAACGGAAAACAGAAATCAGTTTGGTTACATCTTTACCAAAAACTCAAGTACATAAATATCAATCTTGTTCAGAAAATCATCAGAGTACAAAACTTTAAAATCATAATCCCCACAGAAGCTGCCATAAGGAGTCAAGCTCTACTTTAAGCACTCTAAGTACTTCAAGCAGAAGAAATCTGGATCAAGCTAAAGTATTCCCTCCTTGGAAAACCTGGGGGGATGGGGGGAAACGGAAGAAAAAGGGGCAAAAACAAGCAAGGTCAGACATAAAGTCTGGCAAGTCCAATGACTTTCAGCATATGAACAGATAATAATAATTATGACATGAAAATAAGCTGGATAAGAGATAATAGTAACAGGAGCAGCAGATGTACTTAGGTTAAACAGAAGAAAAATAATAATATTACTTTTCATTTCTCTGCACTAATACTAGTATAACAAGATTAGGGTTATCCTAATGTCTAAACTAAACAGAAATGGGAACAGAATAATTTCCACAGAAGAGAATCCTAGTAATGGGCCTTTACCGCCCCAACTGAAGGTACATAAATAGAATGCTAATAATGGGCCTTTGCCACCCGAACAGAAGGTACAGAAACAAAATGCTAATAATGGGCCTTTAACACCCGAACAGAAGGTACCGAAACATAATGCTAATAATGGGCCTTTACCACCCAAACAGAAGGTACAGAAATAGATTGCTAATAATGGGCCTTTACCACCCGAACAGAAGGCACAGAAACAGAATGCTAATAATGGGCCTTTACCACCTGAACAGAAGGTACAGATCAGAAACAGATTAATCCCTATGGAAACAGAATGTAGAATCAGGTGTACACTAGTAAATTAGCCTTTACCACCCGAACAGACGGTAGCATGCAGAAACAGACAGGTGTTACTACCCAACAGAAACAGACGGTACCAATAGAAACGTACAGAACTAAGTGTGCCCTAAAACCCCACCCCAAGCGATCGACTCCCTAATACATAAATACCCTGTGTCGGCCCCACAGTAGGGTGTATCACTCCCTAAAGTGCCAACCAATTGGCACAGACCTATTTATAGATGTCACGGCGTCTTACATCCTCAGAGGCAGACTGGGATCCATGCACGCAGATGACCCAGTTGGAACGCACCATCAACACCCTTCGCCATTATAAGAATAAACCGCTTATAATTAGTTCAGTAAGCGTGCCCGGACCCTACCTACTGTTGGGTCAAAATTTTGATACCAGAAAGGGTTACTGACTAATATGGGTCCCAAACAACAGAAGACAAAAGTAATTTCCCTCCTAACCTTGTGTCCCCAGACTATCAGATTTCAGATTAACTTCTTTACAAGTTCAGACATATAGAGTTCAGATCAACTAGTTCACAGATCAGACAAGTTTTCAGACTAACGGATCAGATATACAGATTCAACAGATTTACCGATTTGTTTAACATTGTAATTGGGCCTACAGATTCACGAAACGCGTTTGTTAAATTCATTAGTCCAATTGGTTTAACCCTATCCACCCAACACGTTTTAGACATCATATTTATCTTAGATTTGTATCAATTAAAAAAAATTAACGCGTAGACCTCTCATATTAGACTGACAGTTTGCGACCACTGGTTAGGCTGGTTGGTTCCGGGTAGGTTTCTGCCGCAAACTGAGTCTAACCTCGGGTTTCAAGCATGTTATGACTAACTTCTCACATTAGAACTTATTGTTTACGGCCACTAGATGTGCCGGGTGGTTCCGGGCATGATTACGCCGCAAACTCATTCTAACCTCGAGTTAGCCATGTTTCATGTTTAGCCAATGCGTTCATTCACAGACTATGCTAATATCAGACTAATCATGCTAATTTAACAAATTAACTTCTGTACAAGTTACTGCAGATTATTCAAGGTTCTATTAACAAGTTTTGCTCAATTTTAAACCGAGCCTACAGGTTTACGTACTTTAAATTTCAGCATTTCAGTTCCAGCAGATTATGCCATTCAACAGATTAAACAGATAACAGATCTTGCAGATTAGGAGATTTAGCAGATCTAGCAGATAAGGCAATTTAACATAATTAGCAGATTAGGCAATTCAATCTAATTAGCAGTTTAGGCAGTATAACAGAGCTAGCAGATTAGGCAATATAACAGATTTAATCATTCCTTAAAGTTTCATTGACATATCTTGCCTAATAATAAATTTGGCCTAAGTTTGCATGCCTAAATAATTGTCATGATTCACAATATGATCATATACCCCATGTTTGCATTGAATTTACATGGCATAGATTATGGTCATAATTTACCATATAACTCATGTCCCAATTTTAGTTAAACTTGCCTAGTACAAAAGATTCACACATGAATTATACCAAATATAGCCATCGATTTCAATGCATGTCATATATTCAAAAATTTCCCACTTAGGTGTTATTCACATTTAACAGTTATCAAATCTTAATATAGATCTTCACACCTAAGTCATATTCTCTTTTTATCTCAAGTCATGAATCGTTATATAAAAATATACCCAACAATCTAGAACTTTAAATTATAACAGATCTTAATTCAAAATATGCGTTATGTCCAAAGTCTCAAGTCACATGTTAACATACAATGGTTCCTCTTCTTCCAATTCACAGAATATGCATAGATCTAAATCTAGTTTACAACATCAGTCACAGATTAGCCATGTCCAATTATGCCATCATTCATTATTTGTCCCAAATTTTTTCGTTTGTGCGTTAATCTCTTATGAGATGTGGCGCAGGCTCGTGGTAGCCTGGCTATAGAACAACAAGAAGAAAGAGATACAGAATAAAATATATCAGAATAGAACGTACACAACCTCAAATTCAGATTTACAATCATGTCACAATTATAATTAAAGTTTATATCGGAAAATAACTGTACTTGCCTTTAATGGTTTTAAGAAAGGATAATAAACTGTTGTTGATACAGAAATGCTGAATTACTCCTCTTTAATTGTTGTTGTAGCTCTAAACTTTGATTTGAGATTTGATTTAGCTTTTAATTCTATTCAAGTTGGAAGAAGATGCATCGGTCCAAGTTCTGATTCCAGCAGAGTAACGACGCCATTATTTTATTTAATAAGAACGGAGGCAGAATATAAGAATGAAATTTTGCAGCATCAGGTTAAAGAAGAATGGTGTAAAGAGAATGGGGCTAAGGGGCTGTTTATATAGGGTTTCAAACTAATTAGAGCCGTCGATGAAGCTAGAGTTAATCAAGGCCATCCATCTCAAGAGAAGCCAATCAGAAAGTGACAAGTTAGACCTAGTGACACAGCAGAGCTCAGAAATTCGACCAGAACCCGACCAGGCCAGCCAGGGTCAAACCAGAAAGCTGTGCAGGCCTGCTGCTCAGCCTGGGCGCACCTGCCAAGTGCGCCAATGCAAAATTACATGGGTGCACTTCCCAAGTGTGCCAGTGCAATTTTGCCCTGGCGCACTTCCCAAGTGCGCCAGTGCATTCTGGTCGGTTTCTGGTTTTTCTACTTAACTTCGTTCGTCCATATCTTCTTCGTACGTTATCCGTTTTACGCAAACTCGTACTCTGTTTCAAGCAAAATTCCGAGACAAACGCAATGGCGTAACCCGTTTCCCTTGATTCTTATTTTAAAAATTAATTATTCTCTGATTTGTTACTTATACGTTCATAGAAAATACGGGGTGTTACAGTAAGTGTATGTCATTCGATTTTATTTTCAGTTTTTCTTCATCTTTCTTACTCGATTTTAATTTATTTCAACGGTGAAGTAGTCATGGGCCTAATTATACAAAAATTGGCTCTAAGAGACTAATGGTTGAAATATGTTGATCTTGGGTTTCTAGCTAATTCTTTCTTACTCCACAGTACGTTGGCGATCTCATCGTGAAGAGCATGAGGATGCCATATGGTGGATTCCGTGATTAGAGGTTGGAAACTAGAATAATATAAAAATATAGGTACAACCGAGATAGTCACATTTTTGGCTTCATATTTTGTTTAGTAGTTCCGGTTAAAACCATTACTCGATCCAAAACGGGAAAAGTCCACATTATTATGTCGTATCCGTTTCGAAAATATAATCATGAGGAATATCCATTTGTTACTTCATTGAATTTCTGAATATACCTTTATTGAAACATCCAGTTGAGTTCTTAGCCTTGTATTTGAAGAAAATTTATTTTTAAAACTATAAGGAGAAAATAAAAATGGGTTTTGGAAGTTATGGAATAAGTTTTCGAAGAATGATTTTATAACGGCCTAGTTCAATAAACATATGGTTTTTAAATTTTAATCTGTTCGTGTTTCAAAATTATTAGGACTATTGTGTAATTCTAATAAATATAATCCGATTGGTAGGAAAGATGGAATTAGAAATGACAAGGAATATGCCATTAAACTTAGGAATAATGAATATCTATTTCTTGTGATTTCAAGTGTCCCTCTTCCGGTATGTATTGGATAATTTATCGAAATTATCACAATTAATCATTAAGATTTTGAAGCTCCAACATTTTTGAACATGAAAAGGTTTTCCAGTTTGAAATATAAACTGGAATATAAATAATAATAATAAAATGGATTTAAAAATATGAAACCGTTAGTTTATAATAAACTCCATTTTTGAGAAGTTTTAAATTTTCCTTCGAAAAGTGTAACGATACGGATTTCACTCGGACCTAATCGATCGCTAAATCGACCAAGACTGTTCGAATCCCGTATATGCTAACTCTGGGCATACAACACATCAGAACAAAAAATAGAAGACTTCTATAAACATCATAATAATGTTACATCAGAGTACAGAATATATCAGAGTATATCGAAATATAATACAATGGAAGATTTATTTACAATAAATGTTATACAATGCAGCAGAAATATAAAATAACACAACGAAAGACGATAAATGCACTGGATACAGCTTTAAGCTTAAATCCAGAATCCTGCTCAATATATTTGCAAAATAAAACTACTCGACTGCCGGTGTGGAAAATAGGGGTACCCGAGTTTGCAAGGGAAACTCAAACTACAAGTCAGTCAGGGACTGGTGTGAGAAACTCTAAACAGTTATAATTAACTTATTTAATAATATGGCATATCACGAGACTACGCTGCTAACGTGGAACGGGTTTACCCCCATGAATGCCAGTGTATAAACAACAATCAATATATATATATATATATATATATATATATATATATATATGGATCTACTATACACCAATCAACATGTAATATCCCAATCTACCCAATTCGATTAATCACCACACGTAGATTTTCTAAATCCAATTCAATTTACAAAAATTATTTCTTTGGACTTTATTCCCGATTTCTTATTTCAAATCATTTTGATATACATATCTAGCTTTTATATCAAAGTAGATTTCAAATCGGGATCTCAAATCAAATCATTTGGAAATATGAATTCCAAAACAAATGCATACAAACAAGTATGCAACCAAATATCGGGCTCCCCTCAGACAAGGAAAAGGGCACGTACCTAAGCAACTCGATATATATATATGCACCACCCACATATGGAGTAGGCTACACACTGACCACTCACCCTAAGGCACTGGATCCCACCCATACTTTTAGTAGACCGGGTTACCAAATCTTTAGCCACAAACCAATTCATTTCATATCCCGAAGTAGGGAAAATCATTTCACAACATAATAATCACAAGTACTTTGATAATATAGTACTTCACATCAGCAGTTCACACATATGATTAGTCACTATTAATCTCATAACCTTTGAGCTCATACGTCTCAAAAAAGGGTGGTAAGCAAGAGAATAAATTCTCCGCCACCAAACATATACATCATCAATAGCGACTAATTGGATACGCCATGAACCATAATGTAAAACCATGATGCATTTCTAAATCATTTTAGAAATCATTGGGTTTTAGGCCTCAAAATCCTTTCTGTTTTATAAAACATTTTTATAAAACATTCCCTGTCCAAAATCGGGAATATATTTCTTTTCACTTAAGAAAAACATCATTTCAGAATCATTCATTAAATTTGAAACGAACACATCGCTAAACACCTTATCGTCAAATCGTGAAGTGTTTGACAAGGAGTTAGCACACAGATATTTCTACCCAACCAATGCTAAATGTAAAAGCATATTTTGCTCATAAACTGGTCGAGCACAATCCAAACAATCAATCAATCCAATTTGACATTAAATATAAGGTTTTGTATAGAGATAGTATCGACTTATATTCAACATCAAATCCTGAAACCAACAGATATCATATCGGGAATAATGATATCGATATCTTTCAAAATTCCCATCACAATTTGCGTATAATCACGGAATCTAATATCAAAATATTCCGAATATTATTTCCATTCTAAACCATTCCAATATATTCATGGAAATTTCTGGTTATGTTAAAACCATTTCAAATCCAATTTCTTTTATTTAAAAATTATTGGATTAATTTTTCTAGTTCAAAACTAGTTCATTTTGATAAAAATCTATTTTCATCTTTTCAACCATAGAATTTTTCATCCCAATTCTTTCCAAATCATTTATTATGATTTTACACAAATTACTGATATTTTTAATAATTTTATCAAGGCCTATACAGTCGATTTCCATAAACGGTCATCGAACTACACTTACAACAACCTTTTCCTATTTTTATTTGGACATAATTGCAAATCCAACCGTTAGATTTCGAATTTCTCATATTCTTAGAAATCTCTTTTCGTTATGAACCCAACGGTTCCGGTTTTAGGAGAATCCGACGGTCGGATCTCCCGTAACTTCAATTTGAAGTCAATGGTCGAAATTCTCGAACAGTTGCTGCGCGGCGCGTTCTATTCAGGCCATATATTATATAAAAAAATATATATATATATTATATATTTCGTTGATTTCTACTTAAAACATATTTTATAAATGGTTTTAAATTCATCTGAAAATGATTTCAATTTCTATTCTGGCTCAAATTCTTCAAATTTTCAGTTTCTAAGAACTTTCTAATTTTTCAAAAATTTGGCTAACACCCTAAATTTTCGAAAAATTTCGCCATAACCTCCCCTGCACGGGAGCATCGGGAAAATCCCGAAATTGCCATACAGGCCTCTCCAATCCAAAAAGAAAAAGAAAAAGCGGCTAGCCAGTCGGCTCATAAAATCATCATACCCAAACAAAACAGTAAATATGCACCTATTTGTCAGGCATACAATTTTATTCCTCTTCTCTAGCCTCCTTGCTATGACTTGTTCAATATATCGTATATGTATATTTTCATACAACGCCTATATATACATTTTCATATGAAGCTTTTATATATTCATTCAACGCATATATAATTTCATACAATCCATATATAAGCCAAAAATAATATTATTAGCGAACTAATAATATTTCCATCGTATGACAATTTTATATATTCCATATATACGCTAAAAATGATAATTTTAGCGAACTAATATTTATTTCAAGGTGTGACTATTTTATATACTCATATATGTGTTAAAATTGTTATTTTTAACAAACTAGAATTCATTTTAACGTATGACTATTTTTATTACTTCACATACATGATAAAAATGTTATTTTTATCGTTCAAAGAATTTTTTTCAACACATGCATATTTCATATACTTCATACGTACAATAAAAATGTTATTTTTATTGTTCAAACAATTTATTTCAAACATGAATATTTTTATATACTTCATTTCACATCACAAACCAAATTCACACAAACAAATCAATCCAAACACACAACCAAACAAATAAGTCATCCATGGTCTGTGGACGACGGGGAGCAATTTATATTTGCAGTTATAAAATAAATAACTGAACAGAAAATTTTAGTGATGAGTTCTCACCTTTGGGTTTCCACTCCTCCATCCCTTATTTTTGAACGGTTTGGAATTGAATTTGATTCCAATGAGTTCCATCGCAATCTATTTTCAAATGGTTTATATTAAAAATCACATTTTTATTCTGCTACTATATTGATAAAAATCACAATTTTATTCTGTGTTATTTCCTTTTAAAAATCATGTTATTTATATTTTTAAAACAATGATTTTTTTTAAAACAAAACAGATTTAAACAAAACACATTTAAACAAAACAGATTTTAAACAAGACTGCTTTTAAACAAAACAGATTTTAAAACAAAACAGATTTTTAAGCAAAACAGATTTTGAACAAGACTGGTTTTAAACAAAACAGATTTTAAAACAAAACAGAATTAAACACTATATTATATAAAGTAAAAACTGAAAACATTTCACTGCCCATTTAAATGAAAAACTGAAGACAGAAATTAGTGTTAAACCTTTCTCGTTTGGCCGTTACTCCTAGAACCCTCTCGGGCCCGCATCGAACTAACCTCGCCCTCTAGGGCTTCAATTTTCTCCCTCCACAGTCGCCGTGACGTTGACCAGCTCCTGCCACCTCGAGCACCTCCGCAAGAGCTACTAGCTTCTACCCATTACGTCGAACTCGGCTGTCGATGGTGGTCAAATTACACCTTAAAACGGCGGTCCTTTCCCCGTTGATTTCTCACTATTATTGAAATTATAGCAGATCCCGACCGTTGGTTATCAAGATCATGCAACCCTCTTTAACTTATGTTTGTAAAGTTTGAAGATTATCAAGTGGATTGGAAAAGTTTGGATCCAGAAAACTGGAGCTTTCTGATCGCACGGAGGAATAGGGGGCGCGAGGTAGGGTTTGACCGCGGAAATTAGAATGAAGGGTTTGACAGTTTTGACCCATACATATATATATTATATTTTAATTATTTAAATTCCAACTTTCTTCGTTTAACACCATGAACTTCAAATCAAACCCAACGACTGTCGCCTTTAGCTAATTACCACCATTCTGAACACGATAGGATATGTTTTGTAAGCCAATTCGACTGTTACGATCAGTTACTGCTAAATTTAAAATATAAATCATTATATTTTAAATTCAAACGCACATTTTAATTTACCGGGGCCATATACAACCTTTGAAAATTCCAAAAAAATTATTTCTAGCTTTGTATTGATGATACGGTCCTAACAAAACTAATTTCATCAAATTTGAAGACCGTTTGAAAAATGGCAATTTTTTGGTCGATCGAAATTGATAGAAACTGTCAAAACACGTTTTCTTTCGCCACGTTCACATATTGCTTTCAAAAATTATGAATTTTGGAATCTAGCAATTACTTGACATCACGGATCCAACAAAAGTTGTTTCGTCGAAAACAAAGGTCGTTTGCAAAATTTCCATTTTAAGGGCTAAAATTCCATAGCAGCGGAAAATAATACAATACACAAACTAGAAGAGATATACGGATACAAAGCTTTCCGGATATCGTTCCAGCTGTAAACCAGGATCCTATGAATATAAATCTGCAAAACCAAAACTACTAGCTGCCCATGTCAAAATAGGGGCACCCAGAGTTTAGGTCAAAACAATAAACTCCAGGTCAGTCATGGGACTGGTGTGAGAACTAAAACAGTTATTAATCTTTGTTTTTAAAGTTAGGTAAATCAAGGGACCACGTCGTATAACACAGAACGGGTTTCCTCCCAAGAATACCAGTGCATAAAACAAACAACGAAATGCTAAATAAAGAAAAATGAAGCTGTTATAAGACCCAGGTCCTATCACATAATGCAACGCAAGCCGGGGGATAGGGTTTTTGCTAATAACAACCAAAGAATGCTTGATACGTTTTAAAACAAATCATTTGATACTATTATAAGTGCATAGTGTATAAAACAACTTCAAATCATAAGTATCAATCATAGGCGGCATGGGTACCATATATCATGTCGCCATACTAGTTCTACAATTAAAACCGCAAAGTCACGTATTTGGAAATTGGATTTCCGTCTATGAACCGAGGCAAAAGATAGTCCTCAACCGATTCGAGACAATCTAGCCTACCATGTCTCAGGATCAGAGCTCGAGTGACCCTTGGATAGCCAGGACCGGTCCACCGATGTGGATTAAAATGCCCGAACACTACGTTTCCCCGCCCTTTGGGGCGCAAATGAGCCAACGAATGACTCCATCGGACCCGGATCGTCCGATCAAACCAAGGCGCCTCGCAACAGCAACAACCACATAAGTCAAACTCGTCAGGGCGTGTAAAACCACTAACGCCACTTTTTAGCTAGAAAGAAACGCATGCCCTCCCTGATGTCCGTCTCCCGTTTTTGGTTCATACCGGGTGTGAAACTCGCGAGGTAAACGTTACACAAAGCTACGCCACAAAGGCCGTGCTTCGATCATCCACCACAAGACTTTGCTTTTCAACAGAAGCCTTGATCATTCGCCACTCAGGCATGCCACACAGGCAAACCACTCTATGCAACCGGTATCAGTCACACAGAATGAAATCCAATGTCAGTCACACAGTCCATTTACAAGTTCGTTCTGGGTCTGAACGAAACCGGAGGCACCTAGTACCCCGCATATCCATCGATCTCCAAGTACGTCTGGACGATCACTAACTGTTTCCATCTTCTTGGGTGTACATCCCAATCAAGATCATCATTAATTATCCAAACGACGTGAAGACTTCCGGTCTTCGACCACCGTCTTCATCTTCGACTTATCGTCGTATCAGTTATTCAGAATGGGATAAACCCGGTCTTTCCGAATAACTAGCGTATATTTTAAATAAGTGTTACACAAACACAACATACGCCTCATTCCAATTCATCAGTCACTAACCGAAAATTAATCAAGAGAATAATTCCCCAAATATTAACCCTGAAGGCCGAAACCAACATCTGATCAATATCCAGAAAACCATTCTGCTTGGCTAACCGACAGTTAGTTTCTAAATTTCACATTCATAGGGAAAGGTTCCCATTAATTTTATCCAACATAAATTCCTTGAATTTATTCTCTAATCATCTTTTGAATTTCGATTTAACTAGTCGGGATTAACGAACCTTACCGAAGTAATCATTTGTTTTAATTTCCCAATCCCAACCTATTCATCCCATGAAGTAAAACTGCTTATACTTCATATCTAACACCACGGTGTTATCGGTAAATTCAATTACCATTTCACGTTCAAATATAATTAGAAATTTAACTGACGACTGGAGCAAAACTGGTGATACTCCATTCTCGATTATTTCAATCTAATTAAAGATTCATTAAAACTCCACTTAGTTTTAATTTGTGACTGAGTTAAAGAATCAGTGTCATTCTAAAACACGGTTCACGATAAACCCAAATTCATATCACATTAATTATCGGGTTAAAGAACAAGTGTTATTTAAAACACTGTTCACGATAAACCCAAAAATCAATATCAATTCAATTCCAATTAAATATTATTTAATTGGTACACTTCATTAAATCTAAATAAAAAGATTTAATCTTTTCTCAACTGGGTTCAAGAACAGTGTTAATGAAGACACCATTCACGACAAACCCAAATCACATTTAATATTAAATACAAGGCTCTGAATAGAAAATATATCGGCTTATATTCAATATCAAATTCTACGACCAACAAATATCATATTGCAAATAACGATATAGATATATCTTTCAAATTTCCATAACAATATCTGTATAATCATGAAATCCAACATCGAAATAATCCAAAGACAATTTCGATTCAAATCCATTCCAATTCAATTACAGGAAATTCTGGTTACTTTTAAAACCCTTTTCAAATTCAATTTACTTATTTAAAAATAAATAGAATTATAATTCTAGTTCAAAACTAGTTCATTTCGATAAAAATCTATTTTTATCTTTTTAAATAGGGAGTTTTTCATCCCAATTTTTCTCAAATCATTTCTTATGATTTTACTCAAATTATTGATATTTTAAATAATTTTATCAAGGCCCGTACAGTCGATTTCCATCAATGGCCATCGAACTGCACTTACAGCGACCTTTTCCAAATTTGATTTGGACATAATTCCAAATCCAACCGTTAGATTTCTAATTTCTAATATTCGTTAGAAAGCTCTTTTCGATACGAACCCAACGGTTCCGGTTTTAGGAGAATCCGACGGTCGGATCTCCCGTAATATCCGTTCGAAGTCAATGGTCGAAATTCGCGAACTTCCGCGGCGCGACGCGTTCTATTCAGGCCATTTTATTATATATATAATATATATAATATATACTTCGTCGATTTCAATTCAAAACGTGCTTTATAAATCGTTTTAAATTCATTTTCAAAACGGTTTCAACTTCATATTCAATTTCTAATCAAAATTGAATATTCCAATATAAATTCGTTTTAAATTCATTTCAAATTGATTTCAATTCAATTTCAGTTTAATTCGAATTTCTTTTTAATTTCAATTTGAATTCAATTCCTTTCGATTTCAATTCAGATTCAATTCTATTCAATTTCAATTCGAATTCAATTATATTCAATTTCTATTCGAATTCAATTACATTCAATTCCTATTCGAATTCATTTCTATTCAATTCCTATTCGAATTCAATTCTTTTCAAAATATCAGATTTTGAAATCACTTCGATATTCATGATAAAATGAATAAAATCGATATAAATATCGTTCACGTCAAAATGGCGTCAATCTAATCAACACGGCTTCATATATTTCTATTTTCAAATATTCTATTTCAAATGTTTCTTTTTCAAATATTTCTTTTTCAAATATTTCTATTTCAAATATTTCTATTTCAAATATTTCTTTTTCAAATATGGAATGAGGCCCATTCAATTACCATATAATGATAATTATATGGATTTTCTACAACACATGTATATAATAACAACGATGAATAATCAACCATCATCCAAAGTGCATTCTACACTGTATGAGCATCGAATATAAATATTCAACGCTTATAACAGCCTGTCAATCAATCGATCGACATACAACTAAACAATCAGGATTAGTGTACGTCAAATATCATCCCAATACCCGTGTGGGGTTTCAAACAATCAAACACAGATTTTATTTGTGCAGTTGGGCGATGTGTAAAATTTATCGTCCCAATCAATATCAGTCAAATGTGTGTATATAAACAAATCGTCCGATTTGTTTATTTTTATTTCCTTTTATATACACGTTAAAAATTCTATTTTTAACTATAAAATATTTTTAACTATATAAATATTTTATTTCATTTCACATCACATCACACAATCAACTACACATCAAAATCAAACAACCAAGCATACAAGCCATCCATGGTCTGTGGACGACGGGTGTCGGGTGCTACTAAACACCGTTTGCATTCTTGTATATATATATATATATATATAACTAGAAAATTAAATTAAAGAGTGAGGAATTCTCACAGATAGCTATCCGATGCCGCGACTCTTCTTATGTAGAAATCTTCGTCGTTTCTTGCCTCTTGTCACTTTCGTTGTCCGCTTTCACTACATATATAAAAATCACATTTTTACTTCGCTATTCAATATATAAAAATGATATTTTTACTTCGCTATTCAATATATAAAAATCGAATTTTTACTTCTCTATTCAATATATAAACATCATATTTTTACTTCGCTATTCAATATATAAAAATCGAATTTTTACTTCGCTATTCAATATATAAAAATCATATTTTTACTTCGCTATTCAATATATAAAAATTGAATTTTTATTTCTACTTCATCTATTTTTACAACGCTTCTTTCTATATAAAAATTATATTTTTATATTTCTACCTCTTATATAAAGATTGAATTTTTATTATCATAACTATATAAAAATTATATTTTTACATTTCTACTTTGATAAAAAACATATTTTCAATATCTCTGCTTTATAAAAATCATATTTTTATATTCCTATTCAAATAAAAATTTTATTTTTACTCTCTACATATAATAAAAATTATATTTTTAACTTCAACATATAATAAAAATTATATTGTATAGTTTAAAATTCATTGTTGTTTACAATAAAAATTGAAAACGAAATCCATGTTACTCACATACAAAAATAAGATTTTATACACTAAGAAAATCAGTTAAGAAAAAGTAAAACAAAAATTAATTAAATAAATAAAACTCACGTTAATCAATGGAGGAGGGAAGGTTCGTTGGTCGGAGCTCGTCGGTGGGGTGGGGAAGAGTCTGACGCGGTGGTGGGCCAATGGAGGGGCGGCGGTGGCCGTTACTGGCGGAGGAGGGTTTGGGTTCGGTTTTCGGCGAGGAGGGGGTTCGGGTGGGTGCCTGGAAGGGAGGAGAGGCTAGGGGGAGGGGTGCGGTGGCCCTCCTGGGCGGCGGCGAGGTGGCCAGCCCCTGACGGCGGTGGCGGATGCGACGAAGGGGGAGGGCGATAGGAACCAAGGCGTGGGTTATTTTTTTATTTGGAGATATCGATTCGAGAAAGAAATGAACGAGGGGGGGGGGGGCAGAGCATAAGGGGAGAGAAGGATTTTATATTATTTAATTTATTTTTAAATTCAAAAAGCAACTTTCTATTTTGAATTCGAAATCAAACCCGCCGTCTATCATCCCTAGCGTTTTACCCCCATTCCGAACACAATGTGATATGTATCGGCAGCTGATTCGATCGTTTTGATCTGTTTTCGTTAAAATCAACATATAACTCTATATATTGAATTTGAACGCGCATTTCAATTTACCGGGACCACATACGAACTCTAAAAATTCCAGAAAAATATTTTCTAGCTTCGTATTGACGATACGGTCCTAACAAAACTAATTTCGTCGAATTCTGAGACCGTTAGAAAAATGGCCAATTTCCAATCGATTAAAATCAACTGAAACTGGTCAAACGCGTTTTCCTTTGCCACACTCACATATTGATTCAAAAAATTATGAAATTTGAAACCTAGCAATAACTAGACATCCCGGACCCAACAAAAGTGGTTTCGTCGAAATCTGAGGTCGTTTGCAAAATGTCCATTTTAAAGGGCCTGAATTCCAAAGCGACTATTCAGAATTTTCAACTGGACATATCTTTTGATTCCCGCTATGAAATTTTGATTTTTCGGATTCGTTGGAAAGATATTATCAAATAGATCCTAATGTTTTTGGTTTCACTAAAATCCAGATTGTTTTGCACCCGGTACAATCAATTGAAGTTTGAAATCGAATTATCGAACTACCGCGCCATTTTCAATTCTATATAATTATGTATAATTATTTATATTCTAACGACGACGCGTATAATATATACGTTCTAAATATATTCAAAATAAATTTCTCGTCGATATTATTTAAAATAATTCATTTTAAATATTCAAAATTCGCTAAAATTGCCAAAATAAAAATTTTAAACTGGCCCAGATTTTCGGGTTGTTACATACATTCATTTGAAATTTGAAGTCAAATTTCCAAACTACCGCGCCATTTTCAATTCCTTTTATAATTAAAAATAAAAATTTATATTCTAACGTTGATTCAAATAAATATTTCTGCTCTAATTCTATTCAAAATAAATTTCTCGTCGTTATTATTTAAAATTAATCATTTTAAATATTCAAAATTCATTAAAATTGCCAAAATAAAAATTTTAAATTGGCTTAGATTTTCCGGGTTATTACAATCTCCCCCACTTAAAATATTTTCGTTCTCGAAAAGGAATGGAGCTGAAAGTTGTTTTACAAACCAACTCAACTTCCATTATTTTCATTATGGGTTTCATTCTTGGGCATTTCTAACCCCATCTCTAATGAGTCACTCATTCTAGAATGCTACTGATTCTATCTCTAATGAGGATTCTTCTATAGGATATTACTAATCCTACCTCTGATGAGTCGTTCATTCTGTTCTAACGAGTTGTACCCCAAAGATTTGAGTTAACAAAAGCTCTAATACCAGCTATAACGATACGGATTTCGCTCGGACCTAATCGATCGCTAAATCGACCAAGACCGTTCGAATCCCGTATACGCTAACTCTGGGCATACAACACATCAGAACAAATAACAGAAGACTTCTATAAACATCATAATAATGTTACATCAGAGTACAGAATAAATCTGAGTATATCGAAATATAATACATCGGAAGATTTATTTACAATAAATGTAATACAATGTAGCAAAAATATAAAATAACACAGCGGAAGATGATAAATGCACTGGATACAGCTTTAAGCTTCGATCTAGAATCTTTCTCAATATATCTGCAAAATAAAACTACTCGACTGCCCGTATGGAAAATAGAGGCACCCGAGTTTGCAAGGGAAACACAAACTACAGGTCAGTCATGGGACAGGTGTGACAAACTCTAAACATTTATAATTAACTTATTTAATAATATGGCATATCACGGGACCACGCTGCTAACGCAGAACGAGTTTACCCCCATGAATGCCAGTGTATAAACAACAATCAATATAGATATATGGATCTACTATGCAACAATCAACATGCAATATCCCAATCTACCCATTTAGATTAATCACCACACGTAGATTTTCTAAATCCAATTCAATTTACAGAAGTTATTCCTTTGGACTTTATTCCCGATTTCTTATTTCAAATCATTTTAAAATACATATCTAGCTTTTATATCAAAGTAGATTTCACTTCGGGATCTCAAATCAAATCATTTGGAAATATGAATTCCAAAACAAATGCATATAAACAAGTATGCAACCAAATATCAGGCTCCCCTCAGACAAGGCAAAGGGCACGTACCTAAGCAACTCGATATATATATATATATATATATATATATATATATATATATATATATGCACCTCCCACTAGTTGGAGCAGGCTATACACTGACCACTCACCCTAAGGCACTGGATCCCACCCATACTTTTAATAGACCGGGTTACCAAATCTTTAGCCACATACCAAATCATTTCATATCCCGAAGTAGGGAAACTCATTTCACAACATAAAAATCACAAGTACTTTCATAATATAGTACTTCACATCAGCAGTTCTCACATATGATTAGTCACTATTAATCACATAACCTTTGAGCTCGTACGTCTCAAAGAAGGGTGTTAAGCAAGAGAATAAATTCTCTGCCACCAAACAGATACATCATCAATGACAACTAATCGGATACGCAATGAACCACAATGTAAAACCGTAAAACATTTCTAAATCATTTTAGAAATCATTGCGTTTTGGGCCTCGAAATCCTTTCTGTTTTATAAAACATTCCCTGTCCAAAATCGGGAATATATTTCTTTTCACTTAAGAAAAACATTATTTCAGAATCATTCATTAAATTTGAAACGAACACATCACTAAACACCTTATCGTCAAATTGTGAAGTGTTTGACAAGGCATTAGTACACAGATATTTCTACCTAACCTAATGCTAAATGTAAAAGCATATTTTGCTCATAAACTGGTCGAGCACAATCCAAACAATCAATCAATCCAATTTGACATTAAATATAAGGTTTTGAATAGAGATAGTATCGACGTATATTCAGCATCAAATCCTGAAACCAACAGATATCATATCGGGAATAACAATATCGACATCTTCCAAATTCCCATCACAATATCCGTATAATCATGAAATCCAATGTCGAAATATTCCGAATATTATTTCCATTCCAAAACATTCCAATATATTCATTGGAAATTTCTGGTTATATTAAAACCATTTCAAATCCAATTTCTTTAATTTAAAAATTATTGGATTAATTTTTCTAGTTCAAAACTAGTTCATTTCGTTAAAAATCTATTTTTATCTTTTTAACCATGGAATTTTTCATCCCAATTCTTTACAAATCATGTGTTATGATTTTACACAAATTACTGATATTTTTAATAATTTTATCAAGGCCCGTACTGTCGATTTCCATAAACGGTCATCGAACTGCACTTACAGCGACCTCTTCCTATTTTGATTTGGACATAATTCCAAATCCAACCGTTAGATTTCGAATTTCTCATATTCTTTAGAAATCTCTTTTCGATACAAACCCAACAGTTCCAGTTTTAGGAGAATCCGACTGTCGGATCTCCCGTAACATCAATTTGAAGTCAATGGTTGAAATTCTCGAACGGTTGCTGTGGGCGCGTTCTATTCAGGCCATATATTATATATAATATATATATTTTATATTTCGTCGATTTCTATTTAAAAGGTATTTTATAAATCGTTTTAAATTCGTTTGAAAACAATTTCAATTTCTATTCTGGCTCAAGTTCTTCAACTTTTCAGTTTCAAAGAACTTTCTAATTTTTCAAAAATTTGGCTAACACCCTAAATTTTCGAAAAATTTCGCCATAACCTCCCCTGCATGGGAGCACCGGGAAAATCCCGAAATTGCCGTATAGGCCTCTCCAATCCAAAAAGAAAAAGAAAAAGCCAATCGGCTCATAAAATCATCATACCCAAACAAAACAGTAAATATGTACCTATTTGTCGGGCATACAATTTTATTTCTCTTCTCTAGCCTCCTTGCTATGACTTGTTCAATATATCATATATGTATATTTTCATACAATGCATATATATACATTTTCATATGACGCTTTTATATACTCATTCAACACATATATAATTTCACACAACCCATATATAAGCTAAAAATAATATTATTAGCGAACTAATAATATTTCCATCGTATGATAATTTTTTATATATTCCATATATATGCTAAAAATGATAATTTTAGCGAACTAATATTTATTTCAAGGTGTGACTATTTTATATACTCATATATGTGTTAAAAATGATATTTTTAACAAACTAGAATTCATTTCAATGTATGACTATTTTTATTACTTCACATACATGATAAAAATGTTATTTTTATCATTCAAAGAATTTTTTTCAACACATGCGTATTTCATATACTTCATACGTACAATAAAAATGTTATTTTTATTGTTCAAACAATTTATTTCAAACATGAATATTTTTATATACTTCATTTCACATCACAAACCAAATTCACACAAACAAATCAATCTAAACACACAACCAAACAAACAGGTCGTCCATGGTCTGTGGACGATGGGAAGCAATTTATATTTGTAGTTATAAAATAAATAACTGAACAGAAAATTTTAGTGAGGAGTTCTCACCTTTGGGTTTCCACTCCTCCATCCTTTATTTCTGAACGGTTTGGATTTGAATTTGATTCCAGTGAGTTCCATCGCAATCTATTTAAACGGTTTATATTAAAAATCACATTTTTATTTTGCTACTATATAGATAAAAATCACAATTTTATTTTGTGTTACTTCCTTTTAAAAATCATGTTATTTATATTTTAAAAACAATGATTTTTTAAAACAAAACAGATTTAAACAAAACAGATTTTAAACAAGACTGCTTTTAAACAAAACAGATTTTTAAGCAAAAAAGATTTTAAACAAGACTGGTTTTAAACAATACAGATTTTAAAACAAAACTGATTTAAACACTATATTATATAAATTAAAAACGGAAAACAGTTCACTGTCCATTTAAATGAAAAACTAAAGACAGAATTCAGTGTTAAACCTTTCTCGTTTGGCCGTTACTCCTGGAACCCTCTCAGGCCCGCATCGAACCAACCTCGCCATCTAGGGCTTCAATTTTCTCCCTCCACAGTCGCCGTGACGTTGATCAGCTCCTACCACCACGAGCACCTCCGCAAGAGCTTCTAGCCTCTACCCATTACGTCAAACTCGACTGTCGATGGTGGTCAAATTTCGCCTTGAAATGGCAGTCCTTTCCCTGTTGATTTTTCACTATTCTCGAAATTATAGCAGATCTTGACCATTGGTTATCAAGATCATGCAGCCCTCTTTAATTTATGTTTATAAAGTTTGAAGATTATCAAGTGGATTGGAAAAGTTTGGGTCAAGAAAACTGGGGCTTTCTGATCGCACGGAGGAATTGGGGGCGTGAGGTAGTGTTTGACCGAGGAAATTAGAATGAAGGGTTTGACTGTTTTGACCCATATATATATTATATTTAAATTATTAAATTCCAAATTTCTTCGTTTAACACCACGAACTTCAAATCAAACCCAACTACTGTTGCCCCTAGCTAACTTCCCCCATTCCGAACACGATGGAATATGTTTCGTAAACCAATTCGGCTATTACAATTAGTTACTCCTCAATTTAAAATATAAATCATTATATTTTAATTTCAGACGCACATTTTAATTTACCGGGGCCACATACAGCCTCTAAAATTTCCAGAAAAATTATTTCTAGCTTTTTATTGACGATATGGTACTAGCAAAACTAATTTCATCAAATTTGAAGCCCGTTTGAAAAATGGCCATTTTTTGGTCGATCGAAATTGATAGAAACTGTCAAAACACGTTTTTTTGCCACGTTCACATATTGCTTTCAAAAATTATGAATTTTGGAATCTAGCAATTACTTGACATCACGGATCCAACAAAAGTGGTTTTGTCGAAAACGAAGGTCGTTTGCAAAATTTCCATTTTTAAGGGCCAAAATTCCATAGCGACTATTCTGAATTTTCAACTGGGAATAACTTCTTATTCCCGCTATGAAATTTCAATTTTTCGGATTTTTTGGGAATATATTTTCAAATAGATTATAATATTTTTGGTTTCGCTAAAATCCGGTTTATTTTGAATCCTGTACATTCATTTGAAATTTAAAATCGAATTTCCAAACTACCGCGCCATTTTCAATTCCTTTTATAATTAAAAATAAATATTTATATTCTAACGTTGATTCAAATAAATATTTCCGCTCTAATTCTATTCAAGATTAATTTCTCGTCGTTATTATTTAAAATTAATCATTTTAAATATTCAAAATTCATTAAAATTGCCAAAATAAAAAATTTAAATTGGCTCAGATTTTCCGGATTATTACAAAAAGGCTAAGGAAAATCCTTCGTTCAGATTATTGAGGTATTTGATTTTGAATCGTTTAGTTTATGTTAACTATAAGGGGAAAATCCATTTTAAATTTTATTTTGGATTTCTAGCTGATTTCATGTTTTAAGTTTGTTCGACTCGGTGGTCACAAATCTTTTTGGAGGTACGGAAAAGGCATTGGAAAATTAATTTTCTTAACTCGACGTGTGGTGAAAGCCGATAAGAGAATTCGGTTGGGAGCGAAAGTTGTTTCGACGTAATAGAAATTTTATTTTAATTTATATATAATTTATACAGGCCGTTGGGTCGAGCTTCGTACTGCGCCCACTATGTGGCAAGCGGTCCATTGCTAAGCGGTCGACCGGTGGTCAACCGCCCTTCTAGGGCTAGCTCGACCACTCCCCTTAGTGAGTGTGGCCTGGAACCCGACCTGAATCAGCTGAAACAATATATATATCGTTCCATCCCACTCTTCCTTCCCCAACCCCAATTTCCACAGAAACCCGATCCCTCCTCCTTCCAAAGCTCCAATCCGAGCAACTCCCACTCCGTTTTGTCCCTAATTACTACCAAAATCCTTCTCGTGCAGGTCTCTACCCTTTGCCCAATTCACCGATTCCTCCATGTCATCTCGCACTCAACACCCCGGTCTCATGCCTCAGGAAGCCACTTGGTTAGAGCGCGATAAGGGGAAGATCAAGCACTACTTAGCCTTGGCCAGTTATGAGTTTCAGATTGGTCAACAGGTCAATTTTACCGATTTTGCCGCTTTTGTTTTGGAGGCGCATTTTGTCGTTGCAGACCTAGCACTGATCTTGCGCTTTAACACCTTTGAGCGCGATCTATATCCACGCTGTATCCGTTTGTTTGATGCCTAGATGGATTGTAACAACCTCAATTTCTAGTGTATTTTTATTTAATGATTTAATTTTATTTTTTATTTCTATTTTGTTTGATTTATTTAAAACAAAATGTGTTTATATTTTATAAAAAAATAACTATTTTGATTTTTGATTTAAAACTAAATTTATTTTGGATTTTATAGCAAACGAATTTGATTTTGATACGAATGTAATTTAATAATATAAACAATGTATGCTTTCCAAATCTTATCAAGTTTATTATTTGAATTTTAATTCATTCTTGAATTTAAATTTAAATGGTAAATTCATATTATAGTATAATTTGTTTTCGATATTTATAAAATTGTATCTTTAATTTTATTTCAAAGTATTTCTCATTTTGATCTGTTGTTTTGTATTGATCGATTTTGTTGTAAATAGTATCGTTCAATTTTCATTTTTATTTCGTAGCCTAAAACAAAATAGAACTTTTATTTTTCAGAATTTGTTTTACATATGTTCGAATTAAAAATCGTTCGTTCATTCTTTTCCAAACCCCTCCATTTTCTTTTTAATTAAACTATTCATTTCTATTGCCAAAAGGTTTCTCTCTGTTTCAATTCACAAACGCGTAAGATTGTTTTGAATTTTATAACCGTACATTTCGCTTACCAAGCGATTTTCAATGCGTCTAAAAGTTTATATTACCTATGCACTGTTTCGTTCATAAATCGTTGCTTTGTTTTTCCAACAAAATAATACCATACGTTATCTTCACTAACGACAACAATCTTCCCACTTGTTTATATTCCCCACATTGCTTTATACTCATTTTCCTTTACCCGAGAACATTGCAGCTGCAATATTTTCTTCCACCGCACATTCTCTTCACAACAGTCTTTATCCATACCCAACTGCTCTATCTTTCCCAGCACAACGAAGTCATTCTTCCCACGTCCATGCATTTGCCTCACCATTTTTCAGCAACCCATCCCCATTTCTTTCCAACCCCAAAAATCACCGCTATGAGCCTCCGTTATCTCTTTACCCGCACCGACCAGCTGTCCTCCTTCGACTCCGCCGTCCTGCCAGTCGTAAGCTCACCAACTCTGACCGACCCTCCGCCTTGAGCTCCTCCCGAACGCCGAACATGCCGAACCCTTCTTGCTTCAAACCCTGCTTGCTCCAAACCCCTGCGAATGAGTCTCCCTTCTCAATTCCTCACATTGCCGAATAGCCAATGACCTGAAACCATGTGATGGACCTTGCGTACGTGTGATTGTGTGTGTATTTTGTTCTGTGTATGCGCGTGTGTTAGAATCAGTGTGTTTACATTTGCGTGTGCCAACTGTTGTGTGAGTGGTGTGCACGGTCTGTATGCGTGATTGTGTGTATGCAAGGAAGGGTGCAGCACGATGGTTCTGCATGTGTTGGTGTGTGGTGAAATGTGTGCGCACGTTGGTCCCTGTGTGTGTATTATTTGTTGAGCGTGATTGTTTAATGTGTGTAGTTGTGTTGAGGGGGTGTAAGTTTATATGTGTGCCGTGAGTTTATATATTTTGTGTAATGGCATGTTATATATTTATGTGGATAGTTTTTATGTGTGTGTGTGGGGGGGGGGGGGGGAATGGTTGCGTGAGTTAGTATTTTGTGTGAATACTAGCATGATCGCGTTATGTGTATGAGTGTTAGTATGTGTGCGTTGGGTTGTTTTGAAAATTTAATTGTTTGAAAACAATATGTATATATATATATTGTTTAAGTGTTTATACATACATACATATATATATATATATATATATACAGTTTGCGGTTTTATGGTATGTGTGTGTTTAGAGTCGTGTTGATTTTAAATATATATATATATATATATATTATGGTTTCGGTGTGTATGCGTGAGTGTGTGTATAAATATGTTTGTAAAATTTATTTTGTACAATTTGTCATGCTTATTTATCTTGAATCGGGTTGGTTTTGAGTTCGAAAAACCGTTCCAAAACTCGATACCCGTACCATTTCAAAACACAATAGCCTTACTGATCCGTTGAGAAATTCCCTAACCTCCTCTCATAAAAATATTTTTTTTGAGTGGTCACTGAATTGAATTCATTTTGAGTCATGCTCGGATATCGTCATTTCATTCTGTGTCAATCTGTTTGTCGTCTTCGCTCTGTGCCACGAAAGGTGAGTTTATCTCACACTTGACCTACGTTGTTTCATGGTTGTTACATCAGAACAAAGGAACTATTATGAAATGTATAGGATTGCTAGTAGAAATTGTTTTTGATATGTACACACCTTTTATGTATGACACAATACACATACAACACGTAGGTGCACTGATGATATGATTGATGTTATGTATTGATTTGTTATGATGTTATGACCCCTACTTTAGGAATAATCACTAAGGGTTGAAATGATACATACCTGAATGGACATTAGATTAGGGAAAATCGTTATGGGTTGAAATTATAAACCTAAACGATTTTTACTGAATTTGGGATTGCGGGTTGAAATGATGTATACCCGTAAAATTTTAAATTGCAGATTGAAATGATAAATATACGTATCACTTGACCATAGGGTAGAAAAATATATACGGACACCGTTGGTCATGTTTTCGAAGTAAAGTGATTTGGAAAATTTGATTTTAAAATAATAATTTAGGATTTTATATCTATATTTTAAGATTTTAAACTTATGTTTTACAAATTTTAAATTATATGTTTTTAAATGATTTGATGAGTAAATACTTGTTTAAGATTTTATTTGTAATTTTAATTATTTTAAACCATATAATTTAATTATACAAATATTTTAAACTTTTATATATTATAATAAATATTTCTTTGAAACCTATTATTTTAAACTTATATAAGTTTGTAATCTATTTTCAAATTAATTTTAAATTTTATAAATTTATATATATATATATATATTCAAAGTTAAATTTTCTTATATATATTTTATAAACTTTAATAATAAACTCAAGATGGATAACTTAAGATTTTCGCGATTTGAAACTGAGTTTAATGAATTTAAATTTATATAATGATATCTAATTTAACGAATGAACTGATAAGATATGAATTTGAATTCGAATTGGTCTGAACTTATAAAAGATGAATTTGAACTATGAAATTGATTTAAATTTGGATTTCCAAATTTAAGGAAATGAATTTAAAATTATAATTGATATGAAATGAATTCGATTTGAAGTGACTGGTTTAGAAGTGAATATATACAAAATTTTTATATATGGAATTGATTTTATAAATCATTCGGTTTGAATTAGGAAATTTGTTAAATTAATTTATATGAATGGTTTTGAATTGTATGAATTGCTGAAATTAAAATATAAGATTTGAATTTTATATAAATTGAATTTGAACCTAAGTGATTAGATTTTTGAATCGGCTTAAACGAATTCTTATAAAGATAAACTGTATTATGTGAATTGTTTGAATTAATAAATAATGATTTCAAATTGTATGACTTGGATTTCGAAACACGATATGATTTGTTTGGAATGTAGGTTTTGCCTTGAATCGTATATTTGAATTCGAACCGAAATGTTGGAATTGTATGAATCGAATTAAAAGGATTCTATGACAGGAAAATTTGAATCATTGGATTGTTTTGAACATGAATTTTTGCGAATATAAATCAAACAAAATATTCTCGAAGTTAAATGTTATGGTATCGATTTAAATGGAAATTTAGTAATTAAAGTTATGATTCAAATATAAGTTGATTTTGGATTTGGATTAAAGTCGTTACGCAAATATTTTTGGAAACCAAATAAAAATCAAAGTCGGATGTTATAGTATCAGTTTATACTATATTTGAGATCTTTACGATATGGTTTTTAATCGATTTGATTTAAGTGATTTGAGTTGCTTTCAAATTGAAATATAATCGAAATTAGATATTTAATTGGGGGCCCTTTTTGACTGGCAGGCCAAATGAGGTCATACCTCCTATTAATACCATTATATTATGTTATGATTCGATTGGGGCCCCTTTTTGTTTATGGGAGTGTGTCTCGAGGTGGGCGGTAGTAGATACTATGTGTTACCACCAGTCCGGCTCGGCAAACGGTGAATCCACCCTAGTATTCCTTGCGTGCCTTGTTATATGCCTTACAAGAGCCCACTACGACTTTGTTTTATACTGTTTTATATGGACTGCCCTCTGATTAACCTCTAGTTTACGGAGGAAATACGGTATAGTATATACTATGGGATATATAAAGGGAATATGGTAATCCCGCTTACACTATTTTGGTACTTTACTGATAGACACTATTGTGTATAGCATATTATACTATATAGTATTAGTTTAGCGGATCCTTAGAGGATGGTGATCCCAAACATCCTTTAAGTTATTGATTGTGTAACAACCCAAAAAATCAGAACCAATTTAAAATTTTTATTTTAGCTATTTTAATTAATTTTGAATATTTAAAATGATTTATTTTAAATAATAACAACTAGAAATTTGTTTTAAATAGAATTAGAATGTATAATTTATTTAAATTGAAGTTAGAATATAAATATTTATTAATTATAAAAGGAATTAGAAATGGCGCAGTAGTTTGAAAATTCAATTTCAAAATTCAAATGAATGTACAGGATTCAAAATAAACCGGATTTTAGTGAAACCAAAAATATTTGGATTTGTTTGAAAATATCTTTCCAATGAATCTGAAAAATTCTCATTTCATAGCGGGAATAAAAAGTTATGTCCAGTTGAAAATTCAGAATAGTCGCTATGGAAATATATCCCTTAAAAATAGCAATTTTGCAAACGATCTCCATTTTTGACGAGACCACTTTTGTTGGATCCGAAATGTCAAATTATTACTAGATTCCAATTTTCACAATTGTTGGAATAAATATGTGAGCGTGGTGGATTTAAACGTGTTTGGTCATTTTAGTTTAAATTTAATCGACTGGAAAATGACCGCTTTTCAAATGGTCTCCAAATTCAACGAAATTAGTTTTGTTTGGACCGTATTGTTAAAACATAGCCAGATTTATTTTTCTGGAATTTTTGGAGCCAGTATGTGGCCCCGGTAAATTAAAATGTACGTTCAAAATTAATATTGAATGATTTATATTTTAATTTAAAGAAAAAATGATCTAAACGATCGAATTGGCTTAGGAAACATATCCCATTGTGTTCGGAATGGGGGTATTTAGCTAGGGATGTCAGTCGTTGGGTTCGATTTGAAGTTCAGATAAGAAAACCCTAATTTTCAAATTAAATAATATTAAATATAATATGTATATATATTCTCCTAAATTCTGATTGGCCATTTAACCCTACGGTCAAACCCGCTCTAGGAGGAAACCGATTAACGGCGAAATCCCTTCCATCTTTCTCTCCTCGATTTCTTTAAATCCATTCAATAATTTTAATAAACTCTTCTGCTAATTTTGCTGAGATTCTCCCTAGCTTCATATCCATACAATTTTGATGAACAATTGGTTGGCGGTTTGCTCAAATTCCTTTGGTGAAGTCGCCGGGTTCGCACCAGTTTTGCTCAACATAGAGGTGACGAGCTGCCTCGATCTCCGCGCGTAGGAAGCCCTTTGGTAGCCGCTTCAGGTGGGCCAGCGGATCGGGGTCAAGAGGCTTGTGGCAGCTATGATTTTCAACCCTAGGAATGAGCAATGTTGGGTTTTGAGCGGCCAGGGTGAACGAAGAAGATGAGTGATTAATTAGTTAAATTTATTAATTAATGTATCCAATGTATTACGATACATTCTCCATACGAGGTGCAAATCCAACGATTCAAAATGCGTTGGACTCGTCTCGATGCACACTTCCATGATGGAGCTGACTAGAATCAAAACGGAGCCGGTCAGAATTTCGGACAAATTCAAATCCAATTGTTCAAAAATTCAGATAAAAACTGATGGAGTGGATCCCAATGTGAGAACTCCTCACTATAATTTCTTGTTCAGTTATTTATTTTATAACTGCAAATATGAACTGCTCCTCGTCGTCCACAGACTATGGACGACTTGTTTGTTTGATTGTAGTGTGAAAATTGTTTGTGATGTGAAATAGACTGTATAAAATATTCATGTGTTGAAATAAATATTTAATCGTTAAAAATATAATTTTTAATGTGGATATGAATAAAACAATTATTCATTTACAAATCAGATGATTTGTTTATGTACACCCATTTTATTGATATGTATTGGGACGATAGATTTTACATATCGCCCAACTGAACAAGTAAAATCTGTGTTTGTTGATTGAAACCCCACACGAGTGTTGGGATGATATTTGATGTACACTAATCCCAATTGTTTAGCGGTATGTCGATCGTTTGGTTGACAGGCTGTGTAAGCATGAATTATTTATATTTAATGCTTATGTAGTTGTGTTTTGCACTCTGGATGATGGTTGATTGTTTATCATTGTTGTTATGTACATGTACTGTATGAAATCCATATAAATTACATTATATGGCAATTGAATGCATTGATTCCAATTCAAAATGAACAAATATTTTAAAATAACGAATATTTTAAAATAATATTCAGTAAAAGATCAAAATTTGATTTTGACGTCCGATTTGGGATGGACCCGAAAATATTTAAATATATAAAGCCGTGTTATTTAGATTTGCGCCATTTGACGCGAACGATATTTATATCGATTTTATTCATTTATATAATGAATGTCGAAAAGAAATTGATTTCGAAATATGAAGTTTGAAAATATTATCATTTATGTATTAATGATATGGAATATTCAATTTTGATTTAAAATCGAATATGAAATTGAAATCGTTTTCAAAACGAATTTAAAACGATTTATAAAATACGTTTTAAAAGGAAATCGACGAAGTACATATAATATATATATTTAATGGCCTGAATAGAACACGCCCACCGCGGTTGTTCGCGAATTTCGACCATTGACTTCGAATTGACGTTACGGGAGATCCGACCGTCAGATTCTCCTAAAACCGGAACCGTTGGGTTCATATCGAAAAGAGCTTTCCAATGAATACAAGAGATTTGAAATCTAATGGTTGGATTTGGAATTATGCCCAAGTCAAATTTGGAAAAGGTCGTTGTAAGTGCAGTTCGATGTCCGTTTAGGGAAAATCGACCGTGCGGGCCTTGATAAAATTAATAAAAATATCAATAATTTGTGTAAAATCATAATAAATGATCTAGAAAGAACTGGGGTGAAAAATTCCATATTTGAAAAGATAAAAATATATTTTTATCGAAATGAACTAGTTATTAACTAGAATTATAATCCAGTTATTTTTAAATAAATAAATTGTATTTGAAATGGTTTTAAAAATAACCAAAATTTCCAGTATATGAATTGGAATGGATTTGAATCGAAATTATCTTCGGAATATTTCGATATTGGATTCTGTGATTATACGGATATTGTGGAGGAATTTGGAAGATATATATAGTTTCTCCCAATACGATATTTGTTGATTTCAGAATTTGATATTGAATATAAGCTGATATATTTTCTATTCAGAGCCTTGTGTTTAATATCAAATTGGATTTTGGGTTTGTTATGAATTGTGTTTTAAATGACACTGTTCTTAAACCCAGTAGAGAAAAGATATAAATCTTTTAATTAATATTTAAAGAAGTTTACCAATTAATTAATATTTAATTGCAATTAAATTGATTTTTTTTGGGTTTATCGTGAACGGTGTTTTGAATTACATTTGTTCTTTAACCCGATTAACAATGGAATGAGATTTTGGGTTTGTCGTGAATGGTATCTTTAATAATACCGCTCTTAAACCCAATGGAGTTAAGAAAATTAAAAACTAACTGGAGATTAGCTAAGTTGAATGGTTTCCTGGGTATCGATCTGGTGTTGATTTCGGCCTTAGGGGTTAATACTTAGGGAATTGCTCTCTTACTAATTTACGGTTAGAGACTGATGGGATGGTGTCTTCAGTAACACTGTTCTTAAACCCAGTGTGAAAAGAATAAATCTTTTAATTAAGATGTAGAGAAGAATTACCAATTAATTAACATTTAATTGGATTTGAACTGGAATGTTAATTGAGGTTATTGTGAACTGTGTTTTTAACGACATTCGTTCTTTAATCCGATTTACAGTGAAATGAGATTTGGAACTTATAAATCTTTTAATTAAGGTTTAGTGGAATTTTCCAAAGTTAAGTTTTCCAATTTACCAAAATAAATTGGAATGGAATGGAATTCGATTTGGTAATAATCGAAGTGAATTTCTGTGGAGGAAGACTGTTACTATATATGGAATTTAAAAGGCTTTGCCGTTATTCCATTTATATTATCGGTTGGATATGGAAGTTTATATCGATTATATATATTGATCTGTTTTCCATGAAATTCCATTATTAATGGAATGTGATTTTGGGTTTATCGTGAACTGTGTTTTAAGTGACATTAGTTCTTTAACCCAGTCAAAGATAAGACTAATTTCTTAACTTTGAAAAATCATTAAGTAACGATTTTTGGAGATTAAAACTAAATTAGAGTTTTAATGAATCTTTAATTAGATTGAAATGTGAATCTGACAACTAAATTTATCAAATTCAAGAAATGACCGAGAATGGAGTATCACCAGTTTTGCTCCAAGCGATAGTTAAATCTTTAATTTGATTTGAACGTGAAATGGTAATTAAATTTACCGATAACACTGTGGTGTTAGATATGGAGTACTACTAGTTTTGCTCCATAGGATGAATATATTACGATTTGGAAATTAAATAAATGAGTACTTTGGTAAGGTGCGTTAATCTCGACTAGTTTGGAAAATCTTAATACGGTTTGAATGATATCCAAAGGAAGATTAAAGAATAAGTTTTAAAGAATTTATCTTTGATAAAATTAATGGGAGCATATCCCTAAAGATGTGAATATTTGAGTAAAAGAATATTGTGAATTGGAATGAGGCGTATGTTGTGTTTTTATAGCACTTGTTTACTATATACGCGAGTTATTCAGAAAGACCGGGTTTATCCCATTCTGAATAACTGATTCGACGATAAGTCGATGATGAAGACGGTGGTTGAAAACCGGAGGTCTTCACATCATTTGGATGATTACTGATGTCTTGATTGGGCTGTACACCCAAGACGAGGTAATAAGTGGTGATCGTCCAGACGTACTTGGAGATCGACCGGATATGCGAGGACCTCTCTCCTATATTGGACATATGGGACGAGTTTCGTTCAGACCCAGAACGAACTAGTAAATGGATGTGTGTCTGACATCAGATTTCATTCTGTGTGATTGATAGACATCGGTCGCATATCGTGAATTGCCTGTGTGGCATGCTGAGATGCAAATGATCAAGGCTTCTGTTGAAAAACAGAGTCTTGTGGTTGATGATCAAAGCATAGCTTTAATATAGCATGGCTTTGTGTATAGCGTTAATTCGCTAACCTCACACCTCAGTGTGAATCAAAAACGGGAGAAGACCTCAGGGAGGACATGCATTTCTTTCTAGCTAGGAGTGGTGTCAGGGTTTTGCAAGCCCTGGCGTTTTACTTATGTGGATGATGGAAAGCGAGGCGCCTCAGTTATATCAGTCACTACGGGGCCAATGGATGGTTTGGTCGGGATATGACCAGTTTACTCCCCATAGGGCGGGGAAACACATTGTTCAGGCATTTAATCCACTTCGTTGGACCGGCCCTGACGATCCAAGGTGTAGTTGCGGTTGTTTCCGAGGCTCGAGCTAGAGAGTTTCGAAGCAGTAAGGACGATCCCTTGCCTTGGTTCACAGACGGAAATCCAACTTGCAATACGTGACATTTCGGTTTTATTTGTAGAGCCTAGTATGACGACATAGTGGGATGGGACACTATGTCGTCTATGATTGATACATTTATATTTGAAGTTGTTTTCATACACTTTAGACTATAATAGTATCAAAATGATTTTTTTTAAAATGTACCAAGCATGTTTGGCTATTATAAGGTAAAACTCTATCCTCCGGCTTGCATTGCATTGTGTGATGGGACCTGAGTCTTATATTAGCTTCATTTTTCCAAAAAAGCATTGCGCTGTTTGATTTATGCACTGGTATTCTTGGGAGGAAACACGTTCCATGTTATACGACGTGGTCCCTTGATTTACTTTTTTTTAAAAGTAAAGATTTAATAACTGTTTTAGTTCTCACACCAGTCACATGACTGACCTGGAGTTTATTGTTTTAACCTAAACTCTGGGTGCCCTTATTTTCCACACGGGCAGCTAGTAGTTGGGTTTTGCAGATATTATATTCACAGAATCCTGGTTTACAGCTGGAACTATATTCGGAAAGCTCTATATCCGTGTATGCATTCCAGTTGTGTTATGTATTATTTTCCGCTGCGATGTAATGTAATTTAAATCTCTAGTAATTTTCTTCTGTATATTATTCATGTATACTCTGGAATATTCTTGTATTCTGATGAAATTATTGTAACAAGCAATGAAATGTTCTTCTGTTCATGTTCTAATTTGTCATATTCTCAAAGCAATCCGGGCTTTCCTTCACAGGGAAGTTTGGGTCGTTTTAGATTGCATTTCATCGAACATTTCATTTGAGTTGATTTACTTCCATGAGAATGTAAGTCCTGATTTGAGTTTTTTTGTTTTGCATTATTGCTCAGATATGATAAATTATCACATCTTTCAAGATTCATTACTAGAGTTGGAGTTTATATTGGGTTTTGCTCACCTATATATATCCACTCTGTTGTTTCCTCATTTAGTTATTTTTGTCGTTTCTGTTTCAAATTGTTATCATTTATTTATGTATCTGAAATTCATTATATTAGACTTCCTCTATATTATATATGTAAACTCTGATGTAAAATTTTATTTAGTAGCTTCATGAACTACTATTGTATTACATATTTTCCACTATAAGATATTATATTGCTATGTATCTGTGTCGGTGATATGTGATTCTGTTATTTATTCATTTACTATAGAAGCTAATAACAATCTGTCGTTTCAGACGGTTCGAATTGATATGTTTTGTCGATTGATGTAACACCTCGTATTTCTATTAATATTAATGTTCACAAATTAAAGAATAACTAATCTCAAATGTAAGAATTAAGAAAAAGGGTTGGGCCATTGTGTTCGCCTTAGAATTCTGGTTGAGATAGAGTCCGAGTTTGCGTTAATTGGACTTCGTATGAAGAAGTTATGGCCAACGGAAGTTTCAGAAAATTCAAATTTCAGAGTCAGATTGGCTACGTGGGAAATTTCCCAACAGGGCCAGGTCGACCATAGGGTCGACCTACACTGACCAGGTCAACCATAGGGTCGACCTGGGGGTCGACCTGCACCCCCGGGCAGATTTTATTAGTGACCTGTTAATGACTGTGTGCTGACTCATTAGGGTTTCTGATCTGCTCTGATTGGCTGGGATTAATTCTGGGTTGATCGGACGGCCTAAACTAATCCTATCACTCTATAAAAACACCTATAGACTCAAACCCTAAAATCAAAATAAAATTAGACTCATGGCCTCCATGTCGTCACCTTGCAACTCAGAATAGCCGCCACCAATTAGAGAGGAAGAAAGCTAATCGAATTCAATTCTTTTCAACTCTAATAACGAATCTTCTTCAAAGGAAAGCTAATTCAACTTCAGAACTCAAATTCAGAACTCAAGACCTTCTTTGAGTTGTGAGTTCGATTTCTTTAATAAAATAATTAGCAATTTAATTGGATTAAGTTATGATGTGGATTATATGGATATGATGTGAATTATTGACCGCATATTATAATTATGTTATGTTATCATATATGTTGTAAATTCTATGATGTTATGTTGTGATGTTATCATCTATGTTGTAAACTTATGATGCTACCATCTATGTTGTAATTCTATGATTGGCTTATGTATAATCAAATCATCATGTTGTTCATATGCTAGTTTGGTTATGTTGATTCATATGATAAATCATATGTATGTATGCAAGTTTAGATTTTGATTTAGACATGAATCATATGCAAGTTGGGGAAAATTATATGTAACCTTACACGTTTCATGACATCTATTTTAGACATAAAGTTAGGCTATGACATGTGTGAGTTATATGCTAAATTTTACATGCTAGTTTACATGTCTAGATGTAAGTTTACACCATTGTTATGCTGCATAAATCACATATGCAAGTTTATATAAATATATGAGTTTGGAATATGAATCATGTTATGCAAGTTTGTGGTTATTGCCTATGCAAGTTTACACTTTAGATGTAGATCCATGACATACATGATTTATGCAAGTTATGATCATTACCTAAACAAGTTTACGCCTTTAGATTTGGATCTAGGATCTATGACATATGTAGTTTTATGCAAGTTGTAACTTTGGCCTATGCAAGTTTTAGATGTAGGACATCATTTACACATGAAAGTTCACCCCTTATGTTTAGATCTATCTTTAATTATATGTATGTTGTGATATTTTCTCTTTATTCCATGGGTTAGACTATTCGAGTCTAACGTATATTTTACGTTAAACGAACGAACGTACAACGTGGGGCAATGGGATAATATTAAAAGATTTAATATTGAGAATTGGCATAAATGCCTAAAATGGCATAGAATTAATTTATGATGAAAATTGGTATGATTTTGCATACCATAAATAGATGGACATAATTGAGTCAATTATGGCCATAGATAAATTTGGAATTGATTGATAATTTGAACAGGGAAAATAATTCAAATTGGGGAATAATTAATTATGTGTAATTAATCGTCTAAGACATGAGGTTAGGCTCTTTTGTGGTGTAAGACTGCCCGGACCCGCCCGGCAAATCCAGCTTCCACAAATGTCAGTCTAATGTGGGAGGTATTAGGCATAAATTAAATGTGTAACAGTTGTAAAGACACGAGGTTAGGCTTGCTTGTGGTGTAAGACTGCCCGGACCCGCCCGGCAAATCCAGCTGCCACAAATGCCAGTCTAATTGGGAGGTCTTTATAAAGTTACGGTCTTAATGAATTAAGAAACACTTAACCAGATAAACATGTAGCGGGACATGAGGGGGTTAAGTGGGTGCCTTGGGTGGCATGTGGAATATAGTGGGTGCCTTGGGTGGCATTTGAAATACGATTAGAAACACTTAACCAAAATTGAAACATGTAAGTGAACATGAATAAGAAGAGGGTTAAGTGGGATGTAGAGGGGACCAAGCTTAGGTGGATAGCTTGTGTCAAGTAATGGGGGCCCGTTCAACCAGTAACCCATACGTATCTTTGTGGGCTCGACCCAAGTTGAGGATGGGTCATGCATAATGGGCTTGAATATAAGAGGCCAAACCGGGTTAGCGGTGGCAACGTAAGTCCAACGGGTTCATATGCGTGTGTGGACCCGGGCTGGTAGGTAAGATGTTGTTGCATCGTGTAGGTATAAGCCGTGCATTATTGGTGGTATCGGGTTGCCACTTTGGGGAGTGATACACCCCACTGTGGGGCCATCACGGGTATCTACGAGTTAGGGAGCCGATCGCTTGGGGGTGGTGGGTACACCTAGTGGAGATAGGGGCAGGCGGCACCTATGAAGGCAACTAGGAGTATACGAAACTACCATTATCATTATTAGGTTTTGTAGGCGGGATTAACCTTTAGAGTGACTAGTGGTGGTGCAGTATAATAATTATCTTATAGTGGTTTAGATGCGCTTTAACGTTATCTTAGTTCAACCTTATTTCCTTGTATACTCTGCCATACTCAATTGTTCACAGTCGTTTCCTTATTTTCCAACTTTGCCTTAGCCTAGTTATTTTGGTAATTATACTATTAAAGTTATCGCACTTGCCAGACTTTATGTCTGACCCCCTTTGTTTCCTCCTCTTTTCTTCCTTCCCCTCCCCCCCAAAGTGCTCAGATTGGAACTAGCACCAGTGGAGCTTGATTTTGGACAACTGTATCTCTTGCTTTTAGAAGTTGCTTGGATCGCTGAAGCAAAGTTCAGCCTCTCTTATTTATGGCTATTTTGTACTGGGGTTATGTCTTTCAATTTATGTACTTTGATTTAATCAAGATGGATATTATGTACTTTGACTTTGGGTTTTGATGATGTAATTAAACTTATGTGTTTACCGCCGCAATGAATAAAGTTTTAAAATTTTAAGTACTGTTTATATCTGTCTTGTTGTTAAATTTCTGTTCTATACTCACTTAAAACGCTCCATAGAAGTTAATGCATTCCCTTTGTGAGTGACATTAATGGACGTGGGGTGTTACACGTGGTATCAGAGCTGAAGGTTACCAGAACAGATATGAATTTTGAAAAGTGTTTTTGAAAAACAACCTTTATAAAGAAGTACCTTCAAAAGTATGTTTTAAGGAAAGTATTTTCAAGAGAAAAGCTTATTTTAGAAAGCATAACCCCAAGAGCCATAAATCTTTCCTTCGGATCTTTTGTATTGAATCTTTCCTTTTTCGTTTCAGCATGGCTGGAATTCCCTAGATACCCGAGGGGATACCGATACCAGGATGGTTTAGGAGGTATTTGTAGACTAGGGCCACCACTCTAGGTCCAGCAAATCCTCCTCCTCCTCCTCCTCCTCGTGTCGATACTTTTGCGAAGATATGTAAGGACATTTGGGAAATGGGTGGAAAACCCTTTCATGGGACGGAGACATTTGTTGAAGCTCGAAATTGGCTAAAGGTGGTAAAGGCAACAATGGTAAGGGAAAGAAGAGATGCTTTTACTGTGGGACACCAGGCCATCTAAGTAAAGATTGTAGGAAGAAAAAGAAGACTGACTGTTTCCACTGTGGCGAAGTGGGACATCTGATTAAGGACTGCCCGAAGAAAGGGCAAAGGCCAAGGTCTACCTCGGGAGGATAGGTGCAGGCTCTTATGGCACCAGGGCAGGCAAGGGGGCATGTTCAGGCTCACGTGGTCCCACCGCTGCAAGAAAGAGGTAGAGCAATTTCCGTTGAAAGTTTAGTTTTTCTGTTCGATCGTCCTGTCCGTACTTTATTCGATTCTGGCGCATCACATTCGTTTATTTCTACATCATTAGTTGAAACACTACACCTAGATACTAGTCTAGTTACAGATCCATTAGTGTTCTCGAATCCTATTGGTGGTTCAGCTCATCTTTCTATGATTTATCGGGATTTGAGAGTGTGTACCTTGGGCGTTGAGTTTGAATGCAACGACTTTGTTCTTGGTTTCATGGGCTATGGCTTAATTTTAGGTATGGATTGGCTAACTAGATACGGGGCCATCCTAGATTGTGAAAGAAGGGTGGTTAGATTGATGACTTGTGGTGGAAAGACCCTTGATATTTCTTGTGACCCTAGAGGTCCAGTAATGCTTAGCTACGTAGAATCCCTTAACACATCCGATGATGATTTACATTCTGTTCGTATAGTCCGTGAATATGTTGATGTCTTCGATGAGGTGAGGGGTTTACCCCCAAAACGTGAGATAGACTTTCGAATATATCTAGTAGATAATGCAAAGCCAGTTGCATTGCCTGTGCGCCACATGGCTCTAAGAGAGAGAAGAGAACTCAGTAAGCAAGTGAAGGAGTTGCTTGAGAAGTGGTTCATCAGACGTAGTATATCGGAGTGGGGTGCTCCAGTAGTATTTGCCACGAAGGCAGATGGGTCCCTTAGACTTTGTGTGGGCTATAGAAAACTTAATAAACTTACTAAGAAGAATAAGCACCCATTGCTGAGAATGGACGATCTCTTCGATCAGTTAGTTGGCGCCTCAGTGTTTTTGCAGTTGGACTTAGCCACAGGTTTCCATCAGTTGAGAGTGGCCGAGGATAGCATAGACAAGACTGCCTTTAGGACTCCGGACGGTTTCTTCGAGTGGCTTGTGATGCCCTTCAGTTTGACAAACGCCCCCGCATACTTTGTTGATTTAATGAGTAGGGTGTTTAGGGAGTACCTTAATAAATTCGTGGTAGTCTTTGTGGACGACATCTTGATCTTTTCTAAAAGCGAGGAAGAGCATGCCCTATGAAACACCCCACCTCCGTTAGGGTCACTCTCAAAGGGAATGCCCTAATTTTGGTGGAGGTTTATAAGTATAAGTCACAGATACACAAGACATATATAAATACACATATTTTCGAACAGTGGAAAACAACAGCAACTTTTATTTCATCAAAATACGTGTTACACAAACCATGCCATAATTGTCTTACAATACTTCCAAAAACATTACATTTTCATATCTGTCTTGATTTCATAACTTAAAGAAGCATAAAAACATAAGAAAACTGCATAAGTCCCCATAATTGCTATCCAAAGCCATAGTCCAAAACGAAAGAGATCCAAGCAATACATTCTTTCTCTTCAAGCTGGATGTGAAAACTAGTCAAGCTGCGTATTCCCTCCCTGTGGACCTTGGGGGGAGGGGGGGAACGAAAGAAAAGAAGACGAAAGAAAAGTAGAGTCAGACATAAAGCCTGAGTAAGTCTAGGACTATTCAGTCTATGAATAAGGAAATGAGCATGATAAGTATAAACTGGAAATGAGGAAGCGCCATGAACTAAGTTAAGTTGTCTAGAGTCGAATTTCTATCGTACCCTATATTAATCTCTGCACCCTTATAAACTAGTTCCCAACAGGCACCCCATAATCAGGGTGAAGTGATCCATTTCTAATGATCGGCTCCTACTCGCATAATTACATGTGTCTTACGGCCCCTGATGTTGTAGCTACCTATGCTGGTCCCACCATGGGGTGTATCAAGTCCCATGGTGGCGGCCCGACACAATTCTAGAATGCACAGGTATACTACTGGTGCCCAGTGCCTAATTTTTCTGCGCCGGAGTGTGTGCACGCCCGCACCCCGTTAGAACCTACACCGATGCACCTTTGCCGTCGATTTGACCTCTTACAGTCAGCCCAGTAATCGTGCCCCACCATGCCTAGTTCAGGGTATCCTGATACACCTTGTAGGGTTACTGCTGAAAAGGGTCCCCCGGTACTAGGTTTTCTATTTCTAGCCAACATGCTAAGTTGGTTAAGTGTTCTGTATAAACCTAACCCCCAATCAGTCTGTATAGTTTAGCATGTTCAATTTGATAAAGTATTAATTCAATTTACTTAATCCTATCAATCCTAACTCAGCCTTAATTGTCTTATTAAAGCCTCAACCACTCACATTAGACAGGTATTGTTGTGACTGCCTGTTGCCGGTTGGGTCCGGGCAGTCTTACGCACAACTCAGTCTAACCTCGGGTCTATATTGGGCTAAATGTTTAACCACCCACATTGGATAGGTATTATTGTGACTACTGGACAGCCGGACGGGTCCAGGCAGGTTTATGTCACAACGCAATCCAACCTCGGGTTAAACACATCGTATTTTCTAAGTTTACATATTTTGTCTCTTTTCTTTTTATATGTAAATATTGGTAGCCCATTATTCAAATTCATCTTTATTGGGAAAAAATAATTTATACCACTTAAATGTTCTCAAGGTCGTTGGCATGCGTCAGACATGCCAACACATATGTTTTATATTTTTAACCCAACGTCATTACCCCCGTTTTATACGTTCGCTATATTATAACATATGTTGGGCTTAACATTTAAGCCCAACTTAGCCACATGAAAAAGGGGAGGCTTAGAACATGGTGTTTATATATCCTAAGTAACATCAAAAGGGGTGTGTGAACGCATGAACTTGCAACATAGCGATCTAATTAACATAAATTAGGCACTTGTGAACTTGCATTGTAATAGCATATAATCTTGACATAAAACATACCTAAACATGAATCATGGTTTTAATCTAGTCATGTAAACTTTTATTTAAAGCATGAATCTAACTTAATTATGTGCCACATATATTATCATATGTTTTCTAACAACAACCTAAGCCTAAAACATATTTTGTTTGGGCATAAAGTTAAACATAAACTAGCCATGTTCATAAAGTCAACACAAGTTCACAAAGATGCTTACTTTTGTCACTAATACAAAAGTATGGTTTTACACTTGAATCATGATGCCAATTCCAACATAAATTCATATGAATCATAATACTCAATTAGTTCCATCTACACTAAAAATGATCATAAAAATATACATAGATGGATCTAAAATCATGTTGGCATAATAGTGAATCATATACTTGCATGAGTCTCAACTTGGTTGTAATAAACTACCACAAACATATAGTTGTTAACTTTCAACATGAATCATATACTTGCAAATATCCAATAGATCTAACATCATTGTACCACAACATCCCAAATCTATTCATAATTAGAATCATAGCAACATACAATTATGAATTATCATCACCACAAATTAGGTACAATTCCATTTCTCATTTTACACAGATCAAATCTCAATTATTCATTCACATCGGAATAGCACTCTACTTGCAACGTATGACGAATCATCAATTCAGGATTCTGAATTTGGAGATGCTATCCTTTGTTTTAGGCATTGTTTTAATTTAATTGTCGTGGCTTTAAGCTTTTGAATCAACTCCTAATCGTTTCTCGACTTGACGGCTATTCCTAGTCTTTCTTCAGCAGCATGACAGCTCCATTCTCATTTTTATTTGTGTGAATTAGGTGGAGTCTTAGGTCCTTTTTATAGAGTTTGTGAATTGATTAGATCCGTCGATGGAGCTTAGATTAATATAAGCCGTTCGTTTTAAAGAGAAACCAATCAAGACTTAACACATAAGCCCTAGTGATAAGACAAAGTCCAGAAATTCGGCCAAGCACAGACCAGGCCAGCCAGGAGGGGCTGGGTTCGACCTGGCTCAGGGGCCAGGTCGATTACCCAGTCGACCCCTAGGTCGACTACCCAGTCGACCTGGGTGCCCCAGGTCGACAACCCAGTCGACCTGGGTCTTGGACGGGAAAATTCCCGCCCAGCCCGATCTGGGTCCGCTTTTAAATTTTGAACTCGTTTCTGAACTGTTTCTGTCTGTTTGAATTTTAAACTGAATTCTGAAACTTCCGGAGGTCATATCTCCCTCATACAGAGTCTGTTTTACGCAAACTCAGACTCTATCTCAAGCAGAATTCCGAGACGAAATTAATGGCGTATCCCGTTTCCCTTAATTCTTTGGTCTGAAATTAATTATACTTTAATTTTTGAATTTCACTGTTATAGAATATACGGGGTGTTACATTCTCCCCCACTTAAAAGGATTTCGTCCCCGAAATCTTCAAGTTTAGGAAGAATGTATATCCTAACATCCAAACATCCATCTACTCATCCATCAAACACGTGCGTCCATTGTCCTTAAAAGACTTCTAATGCTTCATGATCATATGCAAAATGTGTGTACATGTACTTATCTAATGCAAAATCAGGCGGTCTACTGATTCAGTTGACCTCCTTAATGCAAATTATGTAAGTGTCATGAATCCATTATGTATGCAAACCTTCCTATTCATGATTCTACATGAGTGCACAATCATTCATATAAATGCAACATCCATATGACAACACATTAAACTTCAACCACATAAGAATGTAAATACATATATGCATATGCAATATGAAGTGACTGAGCCGATCAAAAACCTAGATTGTGTGTGTATATGCAACCACTAGCAATCACTTGCAACCATCATCCATAACATGTTTCAATCACATGTTTTCATCCAAAGGGTTTCTACCTAAAAGATAAGGTCGAGGAGATATACCCTAAAAGACAGATAAAAGCACAACTTAAGGAAAAAGAAAGATCAAAGATGTACCCTCAAAAAGAAAAGGATAGGTTGCGCGTATTCTAGCCTCAGTTTCCCAAGTCGCGTCTTCCTCGGCGTCGCTCCACTGAACTTTGACGAGCTTGACTTCGCGGTTGCGTAGCTTTTTCACTTCCGTTCCTAATATGCGGGTTGGAGCTTTCCTCACGGTTGCTTCGCGTTCCATTTCAGCTTCTTCAAGGATGTTTGGCTCTACCACTTCAGCAGATTCATGTAGACATTTTCGGAGGGGCGAAACATGAAAGACGTTGTGAACTCCAGCTAGTTTTTCAGGTAGCTCTAATCTATAGTCCATTTTCCCAATTTTCTCGATAATAGGAAACGACCCTACCAACCTTGGTACTAGCTTCCCTGTGGTTCCAAAACGAACGACATTCCTTAAAGGAGATACCTTAAGAAAAACTCTGTCCCCAACCTTAAACTCAAGGTCGGTCCTTATCTTATCTGCGTAGGATTTTTGTCTGTCTTGGGCTGTCTTCATTCTTCTCCGTATTAAGTCTACTTTCTCTGAAGTCTTTCGGATCATATCTGGTCCAAGTATGAGCTTGTCAGTAGACTCCCACCAACAAGTGGGCGATCAGCATGGTCTTCCATATGAAGCCTCGAAGGGCGCCATTCCGATGGTGGCTTGGTAGCTGTTGTTGTAGGCAAATTCCACCAAAGGAAGATGGTCTTCCCACGTCCCTCCGAAGTCAAGGACGCACAGTCTTAAAAGGTCCTCCAAAACTCTGTTCACTCTTTCTGTCTGGCCGTCAGTTTAGGGGTGACAGGTTGTACTCAAGCATAACTGTGTGCCTACCGCTTCTTGCAGACTCCGCCAAAACTCACTTGTGAAGATAGGGTCTCGGTCACTAACAATGCTGGAGGGAATTCCATGGAGTCGAGCAATTTCCTTGAGATAAAGAGATGCTAGGGATAAGGCAGTCCTTCTACTCTTGACAGGTAAAAAGTGGGCGCTTTTAGTAAGCCTATCCACTATTACCCAAATGCTAGTTTTGCCTCTTCTAGACCTAGGCAGCCCATCAATGAAGTCCATTGAAGTGCTATCCCACTTCCACTGTGGGACCTCTAGAGGATGGAGCGGACCGCCAGGTTTCTTTTTGTTCCGCCTTAACCTGTTGGCAAATCATACACTTAGAAACGAAATCTGCCACATCCTTCTTCATGCCATTCCAAAAGAACGTTCTCTTTATGTCCTTGTACATTTTATCTCCGCCTGGATGTATTGTCATCTAGGAACGATGTGCTTCTTCGAGAACCGTCTTTACTAAATCCCTTGTCCGTGAGACGCATAGTCTTTCATCTCGCCTTAGCCAACCCTTATTGTCGATGGAGTATCTGTTGAGGTGACTTGAAGACTCACCCCTAATTAGCCTATCAATCGTCTCCACAAGCTGAGGGTCTTCGCGTTGTGCTGTCCCTATTGAGTCCACTAGAGTCGGGCGTACTTCGAGAGATGCTGGCAAGCCCGATACAAAATCGGAGGAGGGCCTAAAGTTAAAACTGGTTATATACTCCAAGCTTTGCCTTTCTATAAAGAGCGGGCTTAGGGCCAGTTTCTTTCGGCTCAACGCGTCTGCCACTACGTTGCCTTTGCCCGGAGTGTAGGAGATCTCGAAATCATACGAGGCAAGAAACTCCATCCACCTTTGTTGCCTCAAGTTAAGATCTTTCTGCGAGAAAAGATATTTCAACGATTTATGGTCAGTGTAAAGTTCGAACTTCTCACCTAGGAGATAGTGTCGCCAAGACTTAAGTGCAAAGACGATGGCGGCCAACTCAAGATCGTGGGTCGGGTAGTTCTTTTCATGAACTTTCAATTGCCTTCCACCATAAGCTACTACCCTTCCTTCTTGCATTAAGACAGCGCCTAGCCCTGTCCTACATGCATCTGTATAAACTGTGAACATCTTGCTTCCATTTGGCAACGTCAGAACTGGGGCTGTTGTAAGAGCCCTTTTTAGTCGTTGGAAAGCAAACTTGCAATCCAAGTCCCAATTGAACACTAGATTCTTCTTTGTCAGCCTTGTGAGTGGAGCTGAGATTTTCGCAAAATCCCTTATGAATTTTTGGTAGAAACCTGCTTGTCCTAGAAAACTTTGGACCTTAGTTGCATTCCTTGGTGTCTTCCAATCCTGTACCGCTACTACCTTAGCAGGGTCCACAGCTAACCCTTCTTTGGATACTATGTGTCCAAGAAACCTTACTTCCTCTCTCCAAAAGTGGCACTTGGAGAATTTGGCTTTTAGTTGATGGACTCGCAGAGTTTCCATGATTGCCCTTAGGTGTTGAGCATTTTCTTCTTCACTCTTTGAGAAGATCAAGATATCGTCTACGAAGACTACTACGAACTTGTTGAGGAATTCTATGAACACCCTACTCATCAGGTCCACGAAGTAAGCGGGTGCGTTTGTCAAGCCGAAAGGCATGACAAGCCATTCAAAGAAGCCTTCTGGAGTTCTGAATGTTGTCTTATCGCTGCTATCTTCAGCCACCCTTAGCTGATGAAATCCGGTCGCCAAATCGAGTTGGGAGAAAACAGACGCTCCTACAAGCTGATCAAACAGATCATCAATTCTGGGGAGAGGGTGCCTATTCTTTTTCGTTAGTTTGTTGAGCTCCCTATAGTCAACACATAGACGGAGTGAACCATCCGCCTTTGTGGCGAACACCACTGGAGCGCCCCATTCTGAAATACTCCTTCTAATGAACCCCTTCTCTAGAAGCTCTTTAACCAGTTTACTGAGCTCTTTCCTTTCCCATGGAGCCATGTGTCTAACGGGCAACACAATGGGCTTTGCATTATCTAGAAGATATATGCGGAAGTCTATCTCCCGCTTCGGAGGTAAGCCCTTCACCTCATCGAAGACATCCGGATATTCACGGACCACTCTAACCGATTTCAAACTCTCAACAGAAGCATCTAGCGATTCAAGATAACTAAGCATAACCGCATACGAGGGATTACAAGTAATTTCCAGAGTGTTACCGAGTTGGGTCAGAAGCCTAACCACCCTTTTCTCACAATCAAGGATGGAACCATTACTGGATAGCCAATCCATGCCCAAAATCAAATCATATCCCGAGAAGCCCAAAACAAAGGCACTACATCTAAATTCTGCGCTTAGAATAGAAATTTTCAATCCCACACAGATCATAGACAAATGAGCTGGGCCCCCGATTGGATTTGAAACAATTAAGGGGTCCTCTACCATACTAGTTTCTAGGTGCAGAGATTCTACTAAAGCAGATAAAATAAAGGAGTGTGATGCGCCAGAATCAAATAAAGTGCAAACTGGGTGATCATAAAGATAAACTACACTTTCTACAGAAGTATTTATACCTCGCTGTTGCAGAGGCGGCGCTTCTAGCACATGAACCTGTGCCCCAGAGGTGGATCCAGCCTTCTGCCCCTGCCCTCGCTTCTTTGGGCAATCCTTAGCCATGTGGCCTGTCTCACCACAAGAAAAGCACCCACCATTCAACTTGGCCTTCTTTTTCCGGCAATCTTTCACTAAGTGCCCCACTTTGCCACATAAATTACACTTCCTCTTCTCTTGGGACTTGTTGTCTTTCCCGCCCTTCTTAAAGTCTGTCTTCTTAGGCTGTAAACCCTCTTTCTTCCCTTGAGAGATTTCTGCCTTTGTCTCCTTCTTGCCCTTATCCTCTTCGTTCAGCAATGCCATCCGCACCAACCTTTCATACATAGCTCCCATAGGTATATGGGTCATGGCCAAGCTGTGTAATGGCTCATTCAATCCTTTGACAAAGCGGAGAGCCTTCTTGTGTGGAGTGTTGACTAGGTCCAGTCCGAACCTAGCCAGCTGATCGAACTGATTAACTACTCTTTGACTGTCATATTCCCTTGCTTAAGAAATAAGAAATTTTCCAATTGAAGGCTCCTTTCAGCTTCTGAGAGAAATTTAGCCTCAAACCTTGCCCTAAAGTCCTCCCATGTTTCCACTGGTCTTTCTGCATTGGTAACTTCCCACCAGTAGGAAGCCTCGCCTTTAAGTAGCCATACTGCCAGTTGTACCTTCTGCCTATCTTCTACCTCAAAGATGACGAATAAGTCCTCGGTTTCCTTCAGCCAGTTCTTGGCTGCCACGAAGGAATTAGTTCCATGAAAGTCCTTACCTCCCATAACTTTGAAATCTTTACATATCTTAGCAAAAGCATTACCATGCGGAGGAGGTGGAGGAGGAGGTGCTGCTGCAGACGGATGATTTCCTGCAGCTGGATGATTTCCTGTGGCTGGGGGAGGAGGAATAGTGGGACCTGGCTGATTGGCCCTTGCTTCTAAGAATCGTCTGAACCAACCAGGTATTGGTACACCCTCTAGCAAGTTGAGTTCTTCGGACATGCTGAAACAAAAAGGATAGATTCAAAACGAAGGATAAAAGATAGTACCTATGGCTTTGGGGGACTATGCCTTTTTAAAATAAAATAACATTTTATCTTTAAAAATGCTTCTTTAAATTTTCTTTTGAAAATAAATTTTCAAAACTTTTTATCTTATCCGGTAAACCTATGCTCTGATACCAAGTGAAACACCCCACCTCCGTTAGGGTCACTCTCAAAGGGAGTGCCCTAATTTTGGTGGAGGTTTATAAGTATAAGTCACAGATACACAAGACAGATATAAATACACATATTTTTGAATAGCGGAAAACAACAGCAACTTTTATTTCATCAAAATACGTGTTACACAAACCATGCCATAATTGTCGTACAATACTTCCAAAAACATTACATTTTCATAACTGTCTTGATTTCATAACTTAAAGAAGCATAAAAACATAAGTAAACTGCATAAGTCCCCATAATTGCTATCCAATGCCATAGTCCAAAACGAAAGAGATCCAAGCAATACATTCTTTCTCTTCAAGCTGGATGTGAAAACTTGTCAAGCTGCGGTATTCCCTCCCTGTGGACCTGGGGGGGAGGGGGGGGGGAAACGAAAGAAAAGTAGAGTCAGACATAAAGCCTGAGTAAGTCTAGGACTATTCAGTCTATGAATAAGTAAATGAGCATGATAAGTATAAACTGTAAATAGGGAAGCACCATGAACTAAGTTAAGTTGTCTAGAGTCGAATTTCTATCGTACTCCATATTAATCTCTGCACCCCTATAAACTAGTTCCCAACAGGCACCCCATAATCAGGGTGAAGTGATCCATTTCTAATGATCGGCTCCTACTCGCATAATTACATGTGTCTTACGGCCCCCGATGTTGTAGCTACCTATGCTGGTCCCACCATGGGGTGTATCAAGTCCCATGGTGGTGGCCCGACACAATTCTAGAATGCACAGGTATACTACTGGTGCCCAGTGCCTAATTTTTCTGCGCCGGAGTGTGTGCACGCCCGCACCCCGTTAGAACCTACACTGCTGCACTACCGCCGTCGATTTGACCTCTTACAGTCAGCCCAGTAATCATGCCCCACCCTGCCTAGTTCAGGGTATCCTGATACACCTTGTAGGGTTATTGCTGAAAAGGGTCCCCGGTACTAGGATTTCTATTTCTAGCCAACATGCTAAGTTGGTTAAGTGTTCTGTATAAACCTAACCCCCAATCAGTTTGTATAGTTTAGCATGTTCAATTTGATAAAGTATTAATTCAATTTACTTAATCCTATCAATCCTAACTCAGCCTTAATTGTCTTATTAAAACCTCAACCACTCACATTAGACGGGTATTGTTGTGACTGCCTGTTACCGGTTGGGTCCGGGCAGTCTTACGTCACAACTCAGTCTAACCTCGGGTCTATATTGGGCTAAATGTTTAACCACCCACATTGGATAGGTATTGTTGTGACTACTGGACAGCCGGACGGGTCCGGGCAGGTTTATGTCACAACGCAATCCAACCTCGGGTTAAACACATCGTATTTTCTAAGTTTACATATTTTGTCTCTTTTCTTTTTATATGTAAATATTTGCAGCCCATTATTCAAATTCATCTTTATTGGGTAAAATTAATTTATACCACTTAAATGTTCTCAAGGTCGTTGGCATGCGTCAGACATGCCAACACATATGTTTTATATTTTTAACCCAACGTCATTACCCCCGTTTTATACGTTCGCTATATTATAACATATGTTGGGCTTAACATTTAAGCCCAACTTAGCCACATGAAAAAGGGGAGGCTTAGAACATGGTGTTTATATATCCTAAGTAACATCAAAAGGGGTGTGTGAACGCATGAACTTGCAACATAGCGATCTAATTAACATAAATTAGGCACTTGTGAACTTGCATTGTAATAGCATATAATCTTGACCTAAAACATACCTAAACATGAATCATGGTTTTAATCTAGTCATGTAAACTTTTATTTAAAGCATGAATCTAACTTAATTATGTGCCACATATATTATCATATGTTTTCAAACAACAACCTAAGCCTAAAACATATTTTGTTTGGGCATAAAGTTAAACATAAACTAGCCATGTTCATAAAGTCAACACAAGTTCACAAAGATGCTTACTTTTGTCACTAATACAAAAGTATGGTTTTACACTTGAATCATGATGCCAATTCCAACATAAATTCATATGAATCATAATACTCAATTGGTTCCAACTACACTAAAAATGATCATAAAAATATACATAGATGGATCTAAAATCATGTTGGCATAATAGTGAATCATATACTTGCATGAGTCTCAACTTGGTTGTAATAAACTACCACAAACATATAGTTGTTAACTTTCAACATGAATCATATACTTGCAAATATCCAATAGAACTAACATCATTGTACCACAACATCCCAAATCTATTCATAATTAGAATCATAGCAACATACAATTATGAATTATCATCACCACAAATTAGGTACAATTCCATTTCTCATTTTACACAGATCAAATCTCAATTATTCATTCACATCGGAATAGCACTCTACTTGCAACGTATGACGAATCTTCAATTCAGGATTCTGAATTCTGAATTTGGAGATGATATCCTTTGTTGTAGGCATTATTTTAATTTAATTATCGTGGCTTTAAGCTTTTGAATCAACTCCTAATCATTTCTCGACTTGACGGCTATTCCAAGTCTTTCTTCAGTAGCATGACAGCTCCATTCTCATTTTTATTTGTGTGAATTAGGTGGAGTCTTAGGTCCTTTTTATAGAGTTTGTGAATTGATTAGAGCCGTCGATGGAGCTTAGATTAATATAAGCCGTTTGTTTTAAAGAGAAACCAATCAAGACTTGACACATAAGCCCTAGTGACAAGACAAAGTCCAGAAATTCGGCCAAGCACAGGCCAGGCCAGCCAGGAGGGGCTGGGTTCGACCTGGCTCAGGGGCCAGGTCGACTACCCAGTCGACCCCCAGGTCGACTACCCAGTCGACCTGGGTCTTGGGCAGGAAAATTCCCGCCCAGCCCGATCTGGGTCCGCTTTTAAATTTTGAACTCGTTTCTGAACTGTTTCTGTCTGTTTGAATTTTAAACTGAATTCTGAAACTTCCGGAGGTCATATCTCCCTCATAAGGAGTCCGTTGTACGCAAACTCATACTCTATCTCAAGAAGAATTCCGAGACGAAATTAATGGCGTATCCCGTTTCCCTTAATTCTTTGGTCTGAAATTAATTATACTTTAATTTTTGAATTTCACTATTATAGAATATACGGGGTGTTACACCCTACATCTTAGGGAAGTGTTGGAGACCCTTCGAGCACATAGCCTTAAAGATAAATTTTCTAAATGTCACTTTTGGAGGAAGGAAGTGCGATTCTTAGGGCATGTGGTTTCCAAAGAACTGATAGTTGTGGATCCCGCGAAGGTAGTGGCCATCCAAGATTGGAAGGTTCCTAAAAATGATACTGAGGTGAGGAGTTTCTTAGGGTTGGCTGGCTACCGTAGGAAGTTTATCAAAGACTTCGCAAAGATATCAGCCCCATTAACATGCTTGACGAAGAAGAACTTAGTGTTCACATGGGACGTAGATTGTGATGATGCGTTCCAATGTTTAAAGAGAGCTTTGACCACAACCCCAGTCTTAGTGTTGCCAGATGGGAGTAAGCCATTTACCGTTTATACCGATGCTTGTGGGACAGGACTAGGCGCAGTCTTAATGCAAGAGGGAAGGGTAATAGCCTATGATGGAAGGCAGTTGAGAGTGCATGAGAGAAATTACCCTACACATGACCTAGAGTTGGCCGCTATTGTTTTCGCGCTTAAGTCTTGGCACCATTATCTTCTTGGCGAGAAATTCGAATTGTTCACTGACCACAAATCGCTAAAATACTTGTTCTCTCAGCAGGACTTGAACTTAAGGCAGCAAAGGTGGATGGAATTCTTAGCATCCTACGACTTCGAAATAGCATATACCCCTTGCAAGGGTAACGTGGTGGCAGACGCCTTAAGTAGGAAAAGGTTATCCTTGAGTCCGTCGTTTGTTGAGCGACAAAGCTTAGATTTCATCTCTACGTTTGACTATAGACCTTCCGTTGACTTTGTACCCGGTTTGCTAGCATCCTTAGAGGTCAGACCTACGCTTTTGGGACGGATTGGTGAGGCACAGCGAGATGACCCACAGTTGGTTGAGTTGGTAGAGAAGCTCAAAAGAGGGGAGTCATCAAGCCATCTTAGTAGGTATACCCTAGATGATAAGGGTTGGTTTCGTAGGGATGGTTGGCTTTGTGTACCACGGGACGAGAATTTGAGGAAGACCATTCTTGATGATGCACATCGTTCGAAGATGACCATCCATCCCGGCGGGGATAAGATGTACATGGACATGAGACCAGTTTACTTTTGGGCCAACATGAAGAGGGATGTGGCCAAGTTTGTCACTAGATGCTTAGTGTGCCAACAAGTAAAAGCAGAGCAAAAGAAGCCCGGTGGGTTGCTTCACCCATTGGAGGTTCCACAATGGAAATGGGAAAGTGTCTCGATGGACTTTGTTGATGGGTTACCAAGATCGAGGAAGGGTAATACGGGGATTTGGGTCATGGTAGACAGACTTACTAAGAGCGCCCGTTTCATTCTCGTAAAGAGTAAGAGGACTGCTCCATGGTTAGCCTCCGTATACATTCGAGAGATAGTTCGCTTGCACGGTGTTCCTTCTAGCATAGTGAGCGATCGCGATCCTATATTTACTAGCGAGTTTTGGAAGAGCTTGCAAGAGGCGGTTGGGACTCAATTATGTTTGAGCACCGCATATCATCCTCAGACGGACGGCCAGACCGAGAGGGTGAATCATATTCTAGAGGACCTATTGAGGTTGTGTGTCTTAGACTTCGGAGGTACATGGGAGGAACATCTTCCGTTGGTGGAGTTTGCATATAATAATAGCTTTCAGTCTAGCATTGGCATGGCACCGTTCGAGGCTCTTTATGGATGGCCGTGTCGTTCGCCTACATGTTGGTGGGAGTCTACAGATAAGATCTTGCTTGGGCCCGATATGATTTGAGAGACTTCGGAAAAGATTGATCTAATTCGAAAGAGGATGAAGACGGCACAAGATAGGCAGAAATCTTATGCGGACAAGAGGATGACATATCTTGAGTTTGATATCAGGGACATTGTCTTTGTCAAGGTGTCTCCATTACGGAATGTGGTTCTCTTTGGGTCTGTTGGGAAGTTAGCACCAAGGTTCGTAGGGCTGTTTCCTATTAAGGAGAGGATTCGACAGATGGCGTATAGAGTGGAGTTGCCCGAGAGACTTAGTGGTGTACACGATGTATTCCATGTATCACATTTGACGAAGTGCTTGCATGAGACCGTGGAAGTTGTAGAGCCGAGCTTGCTTAGAGAGGTGGAGATCGAGTGTGATGCGACGATTTGACGAGCTCCTACATGCATTCTTGGGTCGGAGATTAAGAAGTTGAGGAATCGAGAGGTTAAGCTAGTCAAAGTGCAATAGGGAGATGATGAGAGCAATGCTACATGGGAGACGGAAGAGAAGATGCGTTCATTATATCCTTTTCGTTTCGAGGGTGTGTCCTTTAATTTCTCCTTTATCGCTTAGCTTGTACTTGTTTTATCTTTAGTATGTCCTCTCGCTAGTATCTTTGACCTTTTGATAAGGTAATCCTATGGTTGAAACATGTGTTTGAGACATGTTATGTATGATGGATGCATGTGGATGCAAGTGTTTTCTAGTGGTTGCTCGTGGATGTATAGACACACACTTTAGGCCCTAGATCGGCTCAGTCACTTCATATTGCATATTGCATAAAAATGTGTGTGCATATTTAAGTTAATGGATGTATGATGGTTGTACTATCATATGGATGCTGCATTTTAGTGAATGGTTGTGCACACATGTAGAAATAATATGTATCAATAGGATTCTTTCGCATACATAATTGACGCATGACACTATCATGGTTTGCATTAAGGAGGTCAACTGAATCAGTAGACCGCCTGATTCTGCATTAGATAAGGAACATATACACACACTTCTTGCATATGTTCATACAACATTAGGAATTTTATAAGGACAATGGATGCCTGTGTTTGATGGTTGAGTAGATGGTTGTTTGGATGTTAGGATATGCATTCTCCTTAACTTGGAGATTTCGGGGGCGAAATCCTTTAAGGAGGGGAGAATGTAACACCCCGTATTTCTGTTAATATTAATGTTCACAAATTAAATAATAACTAATCTCAGATATGAGAATTAAGGGAAACGGGTTGCGCCATTGTGTTCATCTCGGAATTCTAGTTGAGATAGAGTTCGAGTTTGCGTGAATTGGACTTCGTATGAAGAATTTATGGCCATTAGAAGTTTCAGAAAATTCAAATTTTAGAGTCAGATGGGCTAGGCGGGAAATTTCCCGCCAGGGCCAGGTCGACCATAGGTTCGACCTGGGGTCGACCTACCTTGACCAGGTCGACCATAGGGACGACCTGCCCCCCAGGCAGATTTGATTAGTGACCTGTTAATGACTGTATGCTGACTCATTAGGGTTTCTGATCTGCTCAGATTGGCTGGGATTAACTCTGGGTTGATCGGACGGCCTAAACTAATCCTAAACTCTATAAAAACACCTATAGACTCAAACCCTAAAATCAGAATAAAATTAGACTCATAGCCTCCATGCCATCACCTTGCAACTCAGAATAGCCGCCACCAATTAGATAGGAAGAAAGCTAATCAAATTCAATTCTTTTCAACTCTAACAACGAATCTTCTTCAAAGGAAAGCTAATTCAACTTCAGAACTTAGAATTCAGAACTCAAGACCTTCTTTGAGTTGTGAGTTCGATTTATTTAATAAGATAATTAGCAATTTAATTGGATTAAGTTATGATGTGGATTATATGGATATGATGTGAATTATTGATCACATGTTATAATTATGTTATGTTATCATATATGTTGTAAATTCTATGTTGTGATGTTATCATCTATATTGTAAAGTTATGATGCTACCATCTATGTTGTAATTCTATGATTGGCTTATGTATAATCAAATCATCATGTTGTTCATATGCTAGTTTGGTTATGTTGATTCATATGATAAATCATATGTATGTATGCAAGTTTAGATTGTTATTTAGACATGAATCATATTCAAGTTAGGGAAAATTATATGTAACCTTACATGTTTCATGACATCTATTTTAGACCTAAAGTTAGGCTATGACATGTGTGAGTTATATGCTAAATTTTACATGCTAGTTTACATGTTTAGATGTAAGTTTACACCATTGTTATGTTGCATAAATCACATATGCAGTTTTATATAAATATATGAGTTTGGAATATGAATCATGTTATGCAAGTTTGTGGTTATTGCCTATGCAAGTTTACACCTTTAAATGTAGATCCATGATATACATGATTTATGCAAGTTGTGACCATTACGTAAACAAGTTTATGCCTTTAGATTTGGATCTATGACATATGTAGTTTTATGCAAGTTGTAACTTTGGCCTATGCAAGTTTTAGATGTAGGACATCATTCACACATGCAAGTTCACCCCTTATGTTTAGATCTATCTTTAATTATATGTCTGTTGCTATGTTTTCTCTTTATTCCATGAGTTAGACTATTCGAGTCTAACGTATATTTTACGTTAAACGAACGAACGTACAACGTGAGGCAATGGGATATTATTAAAAGATTTAATATTGAGAATTGGCATAAATGCCTTAAACGGCATAGAATTAATTTGTAATGAAAATTGGTATGATTTGGCATACCATAAATAGATGGACATAATTGAGTCAATTATGGCCATAGATAAATTTGGAATTGATTGATAATTTTAATAGGGAAAATAATTCAAATAGGGAATAATTAATTATGTGTAATTATTTTTCTAAGACACGAGGTTAGGCTCTTTTGTGGTGTAAGACTGCCTGGACCCGCCCGGCAAATCCAGCTGCCACAAATGCTAGTCTAATGTGGGAGGTCTGAGGCATAAATTAAATGTGTAACAGTTGTAAAGACACGAGGTTAGGCTCGTTTGTGGTGTAAGGCTGCCCGGACCCACCCGGCAAATCCAGCTGCCACAAATGCCAGTCTAATGTGGGAGGTCTTTATAAGGTTACGGTCTTAATGAATTAAGAAACACTTAACCAGATAAACATGTAGTGGGACATGAGGGGGTTAAGTGGGTGCCTTGGGTGGCATGTGGAATCTAGTGGGTGCCTTCGGTGGCATTTGAAATACGATTAGAAACATTTAACCAAAATTGAAACATGTAAGTGAACATGAATAAGAAGAGGGTTAAGTGGGATGTACTAGAGGGGACCAAGCTTAGGTGGATAGCTTGTGTCAAGTAATGGGGGCCCGTTTCAACCAGTAACCCATACGTATCTTTGTGTGCTCGACCCAAGTCGAGGACGGGACACGCATACTGGGCTTGACTGTGAGAGGCCAAACCGGGTTAGCGGTGGCAACGCAAGTCCAACGGGTTCATATGCGTGTGTGGACCCGAGCTGGTAGGTAAGACGTTGTTGGATCGTGTAGGTATAAGTCGTGCATTATTGGTGGTATCAGGTTGCCACTTTGGGGAGTGATACACCCCACTATGGGGCCAGCACGGGTATCTACGAGTTAGGGAGCCGATCGCTTAGGGGTAGTGGGTACACCTAGTAGAGATAGGGGCAGGCGGCATGTATGAAGGCAACTAGGGGTACACGAAACTACCATTATCATTATTAGGTTTTGTAGGCGGGATCAACCTTTAGAGTGACTAGTGGTGGTGCAGTAGAGTAATTATCTAATAGTGGTTTAGGTGCGCTTTAACGTTATCTTAGTTCAACCTTATTTCCTTGTATACTCTGCCATACTCAATTGTTCACAGTCATTTCCTTATTTTCCAACTTATGCCTTAGCCTATTTATTTTGGTAATTATATTGTTAAAGTTATCGCACTCGCCAGACTTTATGTCTGACCCCCTTTGTTTCCTCCTCTTTTCTTCCTCCCCCCCAAGGTTCTCAGGTTGGAACTAGCACCAGTGGACCTTGATTTTGGATAGCTGTATCTCTTGCTTTTAGAAGTTGCTTGGATCGCTGAAGTAAAGATCACCTCTCTTATTTATGGCTATTTTGTACTGGGGTTATGTCTTTCAATTTATGTTCGATTTAGTCAAGATGGATATTATGTACTTTGACTCTGGTTTTTGATGATGTAATCAAACTTATGTGTTTAACACTGCAATGAATAAAGTTTTAAATTTTTAAGTACTTTTTATATCTGTCTTGTTGTTAAGTTTCTGTTCTATATTCACTTAAAACGCTCCATAGAAGTTAATGCATTCCCTTTGTGAGTGACATTAATGGACGTGCGGTGTTACAATTTGGCTCGGTCAAAATGGCGGGTCGTTACATGTGGTATTAGAGCTTCGGTTTATCAAAGCTTTAGCCTATGGGGTAAAAACTCATTAGAGATAGGTTAGTGATACCGTAAAATGAGTGGAATCAGTCGCAGAATCCTTCTTGAGAGAGAGAGCGTATTCTGAAAATATGAATGGTTTTAAAATGGTTTAAAATGTTTTCAAATAAATATTTTTGGATACAAAATTTCATTTAATATTTAAATCTTCTTCTGAATTTTTCCTTTCCATTTGAATCCATCTTCCTTTGTAGATCCTATTTGATTAAGTTCTTTCATTCGTTCAGTTTTCAACTCGAATTCTATAACTTATCTTTCCCATAGCAAGGTAAGAGGTAGAAGGAGATTTTTAATCTTCTAGCGAGTTCATTCTTATTGAATAGAGGTTTGAAATTGGTATTTTCTTAATATAATTTTGATGTATATCTGAAACAACATTTTGTTTGGTAATACCAATATTTTGAAAGATTTAGTATTTATACTTTAAGATTTTATATTTTATAAACCATATATTTTATATAAGATTTAAGATGTAGATTTTGTAATAAAATGATTTTATCTTGGTTAAAATCTATAATGGTATTGTTTATAAATGTATGTATATATATGAATCTATAAAATTTAAATTGGTTTATAAATATTTTTATTTGTGATGATTATATATGTTAAACTTACGGTATTAAACTAGTTTTATTAGTTCGAATATAGATAATATGGATTTGAAAATATTTGGGTATTGTATTGAATAATGTTTTATGTATTTGAAAATGGCACCTCGCACTCAACATCCTGGTCTCATGCCTCAGGAAGCCGTTTGGTTAGACCGCGATAAGGGGAAGATTAAGCATACTTAGCCACGACTAGTTATGAGTTTCAGATTGGTCGACCGGTGAAGTTTACCGTTTTTGCCGCTTTTGATTTGGAGATGCATTTTTTGGCCATAAGCCTAGCACCGATCCTGCGCTTCGACACCTTTGAGCGCGACCTGTATCTACGCTATGTCCGTCTATTTGATGCCCAGATGGATGATAACATCAATGATGAGTCATGCGTCATCATAACTGAGGTTATGGGCACCCCCATCGAGTTCATTGACGACGACTTAGCTCAGATTTTGGACATCTTAGAAGTCGAAGTCGAGCTTGATGTTATAGAGATGGAGAACCCTCAGATTATTTAACGTATCTTCCTTGGATCCCTCAAAGCCTGGACCACTGCCAATCTGCGGCCCATTACCCGAGTAGATGTGCGCATTCTACAGCATAACGTCATCCCGAAAATGGGAAGCTTGGAGCAGATTTATCCTTCTGTTCTCCACGCCACCTATGCTATCCTTAGCGGCATAGCCGTCAATTGGGCACACATGCTTATGATTCATCTTTATGAGCCCTTTGCCAGCATCCTAAGGAGCCACTTTCCTTATAGTTACTTTTTCACTCGTGTCTTCCGACACTTTCAGGTGAGACTTTCTGGGGAGATAGCAGTGAAGAAGACACCAACCATCATTAGCCATACCACTCTCTGGAAGATGGGCATTCATCCACCTGATGCTCCTATCCCCGCACCACCCGCTCCAGATCAGCAGCCTCAGCAGCCCCCACAACCTGGATAGGAGGGTCCAGAGCTCGCCACTCTCCGCATCATACAGGCCGAGCTCCGAGAGGTTCACGACGAGCAGCGCTGGCAGGCCCATGAGATCAGTTGCATCTCTTGCATACTACGCTCCTGGCGTGGGTGTGGTAATGATTAGGCTCCAGTTGCTGAGGTAGACTAGCTTACAGTGGATTATTGTAGTCATTGTTAGTGCATGCCTTGCGCATGTTGTATCTCGTATCATGTGTTTCTCTTTCCAGCATTTTTCTTTATCTTTTTGTTGTTGTAGTGTTATAACAGCTAGTATTGAAAAATCGCACGACTTTGGTTAATGAGATTTCAATGTTTGTAATTGTTTTGTCATTCATGCATATTTATTTGAATTAAATCTCATTCATAAACTAGCATTTGTCCTAGAGTTGGAAATAATATAATTATGTGTTGGATAAATTTTAGTAAAGAACCGGTTCCACGTAACATGTATATAAATAAATAACCGCTCCTTATTAAAACTAAAATTTATTTTGGTCTTTTATATGATTTCAGTTTTCGCATTTTTGCGCGACTGGCTTCCTTTTTCGCCAGTATTTCACTTAAATCATTTGAGTTTCCGCAAAATACATTTTTAATGTTTTTGGAAGACAATGTTTGATTTTTTTAAATCATTTTCTCATTTTATAGGAAAGTTAAATGGTTTTGAAAAGAAATTTTCAAAGAAAACGTAGAAGTTTTCAAGGTAAAATTTATTTTTATGAATTTTTTTGATTTTTTGTTACATGAACAACGTAAGGAAGATGTTTGAATGGTTTGTGTGCACGTTTTTAGTGGTGTAATAGGACCAACGATACGATAAAAACATTAATGATAACAAGAAAAAAACTGTTTTAGTCTTGGAAACGTTGTTTCCATAATTTGTCAACAATTCGCGCGAGTCATTAATTAACTCATTTTACGTCTTAGAGCTTGTTTTAAGCCTCTTTTACAGTCTACAGATGGAAATTTTTGGTGTATTTTGGGTAATGAGGTGAAAATTCCATCATAGCATGGGAAATGAAATATTTGTAAGTGGAAAAAATGTTAAAGTTCTTCGCTTCGGCTTCCTTTTCCGGTTTATGAGAAATTAAATAGGAAATGATTAGATTGCGTGGCATTTTTGGTGGTAGGGTTTGAATGTAAAATTGGTTGCTTCACACTTTTATCCGTAATTGTGTGAAGGCGAGGGATGAAAAAGAGTTTTCAAAATTTGCATTCGCATAGAACTACCAGTATATTTAGGATGTTTTGCATCATGCTTTCAAAGGTATTTCAAAATTTTAATGCATATATATAGAAGAATCCGATATATAATCATCTTGCATATATGTTTTTCGCTTGAGATTCCATTATGAACACCATGCACATATGCACATGGTTTAAAAGTGGATGTACACAAATTGGTTGTGTAGAATACGACAATAGGTGTCATAATTTGGGGATGAAATTTCTTTTAAGGAGGGAAGAATGTAAGAACACGGAATTTTGGCAACATAAATTAATTTTTAGAATTTCAAAAATAGGAATTTCTGTAATTGGTGGAATTTGACCATGAAACTTTAACTGATGCATTTGTCTTGGAATTCAGGTCAACTTTCATGTTTGGACTTTCGCGAACAGAGTCCATATGAAAAAGTTATGGACAAAATACAAGAACAGATGGAAAATAAATAAAATAGAACATATTACATATAGAAATTTATAATCCTTCTACAACCTCACTTCTTGGTCGATCGCTAGCTACGATTGCTTGGTCGAGCCAGGCAGTGACGGTTAGGGTTTGGCTGTATAATATAATATGTGAACGGACGGATATTCAATAAATCAAATGTAATGGTTCATGGCCAATTACACTTCTATAAATAAAGGGGCAAGGCCTCATTCTTTTCCACACAAATCTATTGGAGCAGCGAAGCTCTTCTATTTTCCTCCCTCTTCTAACTTAATTTCTTAACTAAAAATATATTCATATACAACAAATCATATAGAATTGAGAGGATTATCAGATCCAATGTAAAAGAATGTGAATTGATGCTCCAAATCAGATTCTATCCTCTTTCCTATCTTCTTACATATCTACTGATCTGAAATTTATCCCCTTTTCCGATAGGTTGTAGATTTATAAGAATTTTGGGAATTGTAGGCCTAAAAGGTTCAAACTTTGGATTTGGATGCTTTAAGGTGAGTGGGAAATTTATATGTATAGTTATAATAGCTTACTTATTTTTTCTGAGTTAGATCTCAAATTTTGGTGCCTATTTCCATCAGATCTATTCATTAAATTGTTGTAATTGGATTGATACCCACCAAATCTGATTATAAACATCGTAAAACTTGTTTATTGTGAATTATGGTTAGACATAATATTAGTTATGGGATTCTTAAACTTTTTTATACGTATTTCCTACAATTATGTTGTAAAATGTATGGTGGTTTGTTATAAAACACTATAGATCTAAAAATCAGTCCCACTGAACACCATTTAGATGTAGTTATATTCCAGATCTCTAATTTCAATGTTGAATAATAAATTATGTGAATGTTGAGGAAAATGTAAAAATTGTGTGATTGTAAATTTAAAAGAATTATATCTATTTGCATTCGATGTTGTTGGGTTCTGGCTTAATTGTTGTAAGTATGACATTTTTCTCTTTTTGAATAAAAAGATGTTCTTTTGAATTCACAAAAGATATGCCAAAAAGATTAAAAATGAGGAAAGTGGTGCAAACGTAGGTAAAAATATAAATGCATATTTGTGCGTAGTTTGCATCAACTATTCTAAAAATATATATATAAACATATATATTTCCAGTGAATTTGAACAATGTCTATTCCACAAATCATGCATAATTTACAATAATTACAACTAACGGTCTTTTTGGAAGATTTGAAAACTTTTGGCTAGATTGAACACAAAAAAGGAATGTTGGTTATTAATTAACCCAAATCATAAATTTTAATAACAACAACAATAATAATAAGAAGAATAAAAGATAACTATGTTGACCGCGCATAAACATAAATATAAGTACATACATATTATCGTCCAAATCAGCGTAAAATAGTAAAATATACATTGTTTTGAATATTTGAATGATGTTCAATTATGGAATTATATGAAAATGTAATCCATATTGAATTAATATATTTGTGGTGACCATTGTGGCAATTAATATAATCTATTGTTATAAATGGGACTGCAATTCAATAAATAACAATTGTAACTATTGTTGAATGGGGAATGTAAATATAAAAGGATAATGGTTTCAATTCCTAAATTAGTTAGGATAAATGTTGTACACCCCAATTAGGAAATTTGAATTATAACCACATTTAGACACGAGCTTAAGCTTAACTTGTGGAAGAAGTCTGCCCGGAATCGACCGACAAATCCAGCATCCAAAGGTGGTCAACTTAATGTGAGGGGTCTAATGCGTAAATTTAAATGTACCAAGGCACGAGGTTAAGCTCAACTTATGGTAGAAGCCTATCCGGAGCTGATCGGAAAATCCAGCATCCACAAGTGGTCAACATAATGTGAGAGGCCTGGTTCACGAATAATATACATACATATACATATACATACATACATACATATATATATATATATATATATATATATATAACAAGCAACGAATAAATAAATAAATATGAATAGTGATTGCCTATTGGAGTACAACAAACATATATCTTGGGACCGATAAATGGTTATGTAACGCCCCACCGCTATACTCGCGTTAGCTAAGGCCATTGCAAGTAATGGCGGCAACTAACCCGAAGAATAAGGTTGTTGAGGAGCGACCATCTGTATATTAGCTTTAAACGAATGTTAAATATGTCTGATAATGTGGTCTAACTTTTAAAATCTCATGAGGAAATCCGACACATCTAAATCAAGTTCAAATCTATTACACAGTGGTTATATATAATTCAGAAAGCAATATAAAATACATAAAAATAAAATCAGAGTCAGACACAGATGTTCACATCACTAAGGCAGAAAAGGTATGAATATAACACATGAGTATAAATACAAAGTTAGTGGTCATGGTCGAACCACTATACAACAAAAGAATAGGTATAAGATCTAGCCAAAATAATATGTATACAAAGATGTCTCATATACATATTACCCAAAATTACTACAATTGCAATGTAGATATGAAAAACCAAGAAGTGGTCCCCGCTAGAAGTCTTGAAAAACACCTGCAATACTCAGCCTGACCAAAATATTATTTATAAGAAAATAAACAATAAATGGACCAGTCTAAATATTCTCTTCATAATAAACCGGGATAGAAATAGAGATATAGGTAGATAATGACATATAAGCAACAATGATCATGTTCACCCATAAGCATGAAACACCAAAAATGTATAACCAATACCCCAATGAGATCTCCACAAAACATAACCCATACGATGAACCGAAGTTCCCCGCAAATCCGAAGATCGCCACACATACCATACAAGTTGAACAGAAGTTCTTCACGAATTCGAAGATCGCCAAACAACTTGGACCGAGGTTCCTCGCGAATACGAAGATTGCCAAACAACATAAACCGAAGTTCCCCGCGAATCCGAAGATCGCCAAACAACATGAACTGAAGTTCCCCGTGAATCCGAAGATCGCCAAACAACATGAACCGAAGTACGCCGCGAATCCAAATATCGCTAAAAAACATGAATCGAAGTTCCCTGCGAATCCGAAGATCTCCATTAGTGCAAGATACACCAAGCTAGTAAATATAAGAGTTAGGCTACAAGTCCCATAACCACTTGCTCTACTCAAATATTTACGAACAAGCTGTACATTTCACTAGGAATATGAAACGATCATTGCCACCATGTTCAATTGAACGAGTCCAAGAATTAACCACCCAAGAAAACACAATGGGTCATAGTCCATGCTTTTATTAAGGAGTTTAATTAGATTTCTCATACGAACGAGAAAAAGGTTTATATAAATACATACTAGTAGATGGGAAGACGGTTTATAAATGATTTTGTAAAATATCTTCGTATAATGAAGTAGAATTGGAAACCATTTAAATATAAGAATTTGGTATCTGCTAATAATATAAAAAAGCCTTTATAGTTCAAAGTGGAAAATCTCATAAGATATAGAACATAATAACAATCGATCAATAATGTAAATCAAATCTCAAAATTCACGATAAATCTGAACTGCTTAAATTCATAAATTAGGGCATCTGAGAAAATAGTAGAAAAGAGCAAATAGGCTAAACTCGGCCGGAGATAAGCCTAAATGTATATGTACTGTGGACTGTGGTTTCCATTGGTAGACAGTAGAAAAAAATAAACAGCAGGAAAAGTTACATGTATGGACCGATTTTTAGATGTTTGACCTGGTTCAGACGTCTGAAAATTGGTTTCAGACATCCGAATTTTCTCTCTGGAAATCTCGGAGACCATTTCAGACGTCTGACCAGCTCTGGGGTTGTTTTTCAAGGGGAAAAACATAACAAAAAGGATTTGGATCGATGCGTGTTTTGTCTAGACTATTGTGTAAGTTAAAATCATTCCCTAGCACACTGAAGCACATGTACAAACGTCCATTCATTGGTTTAGACAAGGATACTCATATAAATGAAATCAAAACGCATAAATTGGAGAGTTAACAACCAAATAAACCAATTCATACAATGCATTCACAACATATACACAATTCAAACATGCCATAGACACACTATACAAGCTTATAGCTTGAGGCGTAGACATGAGTTCTCAAAGAACTCACCTTTGATCTCGATAAGGAAGGAGAGGCTCCAAAATAAGGCAAGATCAACCTCTCTTCAACAAGAACTCTAGAATCTTCAACTTAATCACATATGAACGAATTTCCTAAGAGTTAGGTTTAGGGAATTATCTGAAACTCAAGAGAGAACAAGATGGAAATGGACTTACCCAAGCTTCTCCCTTGATTTTGCACACGATTTCTACAAGAAATGGATTCCTAATAGCAACTCTAGGTTTAGGAATTTTAATTTCTCATTCCTCTCCCCATTTTCTATTTTCTTTGAGCTGCTAAAGTGAGTGAGGGAAAGGGGTTGATGGAGCTCTTAAGGGAGTGGGCTAGGTATATGGATCATAGCCAAGCTGTGAAGTGGCTCATTCAATCCCTTGACAAAGCGAAGAGCCTTCTTATGAGGAGTATTCACTAAGTCCAGTCCAAATCGGGCCAGCTGATTGAATTGATTGACGTACTCCTTGACCATCATACTTTCTTTCTTAAGAGATAAGAACTTTTCCAGCTGTAGACTTCGCTTCGCTTGTGAGAGGAATTTCATCTCAAACCTTATTCTGAAATCCATCCACGTGTCAACTGGTCTTTCAACGTTAGTGACTTCCCACCAATAGGAAGCTTCGTCTTTGAGCAACCATACAGCCAACTGTATATTCTGCCTATCGTCCACCTCGGAGATAATGAACAGATCTTCAGTTTCTTTGAGCCAGTTCCTTGCTTCTACGAATGACTCAGTTCCCTTGAAATCCTTTCCACCTATGGCCCTAAAGTCTCTACAAATCTTTGAGAAAGCATTTGCACGAGGAGGAGGAGGGGGAGGAGGAACTGCTGCATCTGGAGGAGGAATATCTACTGGGCCTGCATCATTGGACCTAGCCTCTAAGTACCTCCTGGACCAGCCAGGTATCGGTACACCCTCTGGAAGGTTAAGATTCCCAGACATGCTGAAACGAAAAAGAAAGAATTCAAAACAAAGGATAGAATGATAGGGCATATGGCTTTGGGGGATTATGCCTTTAAAATAAAATAACACTTTTTCTTGTAAAATGCTTCTTTATAATTCCTTTTGAAAATAGTTTTTCAAAAATTCTTATCTGATCTGGTAAACCTTTTCTCTAATACCAAGTGAAATACCACACCTCCGTTAAGGTCACTCACAAAGGGAAAGCCTTAACTTTGGTGGAGGGTTATAGGTACAAGTCATAGAAAATTTTCACAAGACAGATAAATTTAAGCAGCGGAATTCAAACATTTATTGCATACATAGTTCAATACAAAAGCATTACTTCAAATTGTCTCAAAATAACTTCAAAACATTACACCATAACTTCTGTCTTGATTATTCAATAAAGAAGCATAAAACAAAAGTAAAAGTGCCTAAATCCCCAAGGATAATGTCCAAGAGCTATAGCCAAGGTGAGAGAGAGAGTCTAAATCATACATCTACTTTCTTGAAGCTTGCAAAGAGTCTGACTAAGCTGCAGTATTCCCTCCCTATGGACCTGGGGGGAAACGGAAGAAAAGAGGATGAAAGAAAACGGGTCTGACAATAAGTCTGGTAAGTTCAGTGATTACTAGTATTTAAACAAGGAAAGGAATCATGACTGTGATAACAGAACATAGGACAATACCCTAATATAAGATAAGAGGAACATGTGATCACACCCATTACTATAGTCTCTGCACCAACCAACTATTGATTCAACCAGCCCCACGTGTTTATAACAAACGATCCCCTTAATGATCGACTCCTACTCGCATGCATTCATGTCCTATGTCATTCGGCCTCGCTTGGCTGTAGCTACCTGTGCTGGTCCCACCATGGGGTGTATCAGTCCCTCTGGTGGCAACTCGACACGATTCAAGATGCATAGTGTACACTACTGATGTCCAGTACCTGATTTTTCCACTTCGGAGTACGTGCATGCCCATACACCATCGGAACCTACACTGGCCCACCAACCGCCCACGTTTTGACCGCTTATAATTCAGCCCAGTAATCGTGCCCCACCCTGCCCAGTTTTAGGGTACCATGATACATCTATGTGGGTTACTGCTGAAATGGGTCCCCGTTACTAGGGTTTTCTAATCAACATATTTACTTGGTTAAGTGTTCAAGTTTACCTAACCCCACCTATTCGTTTAGTTAACATGTTGAATCGGTTGAGTGTTTTCCTAATTTACTTAACCCTACCAATCCTGACTTAGCTTTAATTTATTAAAGCACCAACCACTCACATTAGACATGTAATAACCGAGAAATCTGAGCCAATTTAAAATTTTTATTTTGGCAATTTTAGTGAACTTTGAATATTTAAAACATATTATTTTAAATAATTAAACGAGAAATTTATTTTGAATGGAATTCGAACGTATATATTTATTCGAATCGTCGTTAGAATAAAAAAAATTATTTACATATATAAAAGGAATTGAAAATGGCGCGGTAGTTCGATAATTCGATTTCAAATTTAAAATGAATTTACAGGATTCAAAATAAACCGGATTTTAGTGAAACCAAAAATATTTCAATCTAATTGAGAATATATTTCCAACGAATCCAGGAAATCAAAATTTCATAGCGCGAATCAAAAGATACGTCCAGTTGAAAATTCAGAATAGTCGCTATGGAATTCTGGCCCTTAAAAATGGAAATTTTGCAAACGACCTCGGTTTTCGACGAAACCACTTTTGTTGGATCTGCGATGTCAAATTATTGCTAGGTTTCAATTTTCATAATTTTTGAATTCAATATGTGAGCGTGGCAAAGGAAAACGCGTTTGACCAGTTTTAGTTGATTTTAATCGACTGGAAAATGGTCATTTTTCAAACGGTCTCGGAATTCGACGAAATTTGTTTTTTTTAGGACCGTATCGTCAATACGAGGCTAGAAAACATTTTTCTGCAAATTTTCGAGTTAGTATGTGGCCCCGGTAAATTGAAATGCGCGTTCAAATTCAATATATAGAGTTATATTTTGATTTTTACAAAAACTGATCGAAACGATTGAATCAGCTTACGATACATATCCCATTGTGTTCGGAATGGGGGTAATTAGCTGGGGACGAAATTCGGTAGACTTGATTTCGAGTTCAAACGAAAAGTCAACTTTTATTGGAAATAAATAATAATTAAATTAAATTTTGTATATAACCCCCCCTTCACAATTTTCTTAGATCCAAATCAATTTAAATATAAATAAAAGAAGGGAGAGAGGGAAGATCGACTTCGACGGAGCCGCTCCTAGGGGTCGCCGCCCACCTCGCCCCTCCACCATCGAGCGCGCCACCCAAGGAAGCCGCCACCCCTTCCCCGTTCTCTCTCCTCCGCATCTCCTTCTCCTTCAACCCCCTTCGTTCAAACCCGACACCCGTCGCCCCTCTTCTCTAAAACCCTAACTCCACCCCAATCCGCACCTCAGGCCTTCCCCTGGCCCGCCGCCTACAGCTCCAGCGCAGCCCACCCCGACCCTCCTGCCTCTTCGTTCGTCTAAAAGGTGAGAGTTTAACTATTTTTTTTGAATGTAATTAATCTAGTTAATTTTGATGATTAAACATTGTTTTAAAAATTCTGATTTTACATATATTAGCATTAAATTTAGATGCGATTTTATAGGAAGGAAAACGATTTAAAGAATAGATTTTTCTGATTAAAAAGTTTAGATTTTTATTAGTGAAAGGGAGAGATTTTTAAAATAAGAAGTTAGATTTTTAATAATGAAAGATTTAGATTTTGAAAAGCAATAAAAATTTGATTTTTAATATAGGAAAGTTAAGATTTTTAATTAGGTAAAGACATGATTTTTAGTCAAATAAAAATGCGATCTTTACATACGAAGTAGCGGTATAAAATCTGGAATTTAATTCGTATGAATGGAATTTAAAAATATGATTTTTATCTTATGAAGAGTATAATAAAAATACGATTTTTATATTATATAGATAGTAAAAATTCGATCTTTATATGTGAAATAGAAATATAAAAATATAATTTTTATATAGAATGAAGCGTTGAAAAAATATACATGAAGTAGAAATAAAAATATGATTTTTATTTATTGAAATGAAGTAATAAAAATATATTTTTTATTATGGACAGCGTGAAAAGGACTACATTGGAATTTCTGGTAGATCTAGACGGTTCAGCAGTTCAAAGGCAAAGCCCGACGGAGTAGAACCCTCTGTGAGAACTTCAAACTTTTAATTTAATTTTCTAGTCAAAATATATACTAGGATACAGATGGTGTTTAGTAGCACCCAACACCCTTCGTCCACAGACCTTGGACGGCTTGTTTGTTTGTTTGTTTAATTTTGATGTGTAGTTGATTATGTGATGTGGATTGAAATAAAAATATTTTTATAGTTAAAAATAGAATTTTTAACGTGTATATGAAATGAAATAAATTAATATAAACAAATCGAACGATTTGTTTATATACACACATTTGACTGATATTGATTGGGACGATAAATTTTACACATCGCCCAACTGCACAAATAAAATCTGTGTTTGATTGTTCGAAACCCCACATGGGTATTGGGATGATATATGACATACACTAATCCTAATAATTAGTTGTATGTCGATCGATTGATTGATAGACTATTATGAGCGTTAAATATTTATATTTGATGCTTATACCGTGCAGAATGCACTTTGGATGATGGTTGATTATTTGTCATTGTTGATATATACATGCGTTGTATGGAAATATATAGAAATAAAATCTATGGTAATTGATTGGGCCTCATTCTAGTTTTGAAATAGAATATTTGAAGAGAAATATTTGAATAAAATATTTGAAAAGAAATATTTGAAACGAAATATTTGAATAGAATATTTGAAGTAGAAATATATAAAGCCGTGTTGATTAGATATGCGCTATTTTGACACGAAGGATATTTATATCGATTATATTCGTTTTTATAATGAATATTGAAAAGTGATTTCAAAATCGAATATTTTGAAATGAAATTCGAATTAAATTGAATTGAAATGAATTAGAATTCGAATTGAAACGAATTAGAATTCGAATTGAATTGAAAATAAAATCAATTCGAATCGAATTGAAATTGAATGGAAATCAATTTGAGATGAATTCGAATTGAAATTGAATTCGAATTGAAATTGAATAGAATTGAATTCGAATTGAAATTGAATAGAAATGAATTCGAATTGAAATCAAATTGAATTGAAAACGAATTGAAATTGAATTAAAAATCGATTTGAATTGAAATCAAGTTGAAATGAATTTAAAACGAATTTATAAGGAACAATTCAATTTTGATTTGAATTTGAAATGAAGTTGAAATCGTTTCGAAAACGAATTTAAAACAATTTATAAAATAAGTTTTAAAAGGAAATCGACGTAGTATATATTATATATATATATATATATATATATTATATATATATAAGATAAGGGCCTGAATAGAAAGCACCGTGCCGCGGTAGTTCGCGAATTTCGACCATTGACTTCGAACGGATATTACGGGAGATCCGACCGTCGGATTCTCCTAAAACCGGAACCGTTGGGTTCGTATCGACAAGAGCTTTCTAACGAATATTAGAAATTAGAAATCTAATGGTTGTATTTGGAATTATGTCCAGGAAAAGGTCGTTGTAAGTGCAGTTCGATGACCGTTGATGGAAATCAACTGTACGGGCCTTGATAAAATTATTAAAAATAGTAATAATTTGTTTAAAATCATAAGAAAGGATTTGTGAAGAATTGGGATGAAAAACTTCATATTTGAAAAGATAAAAATAGATTTTTATCGAAATGAACTAGTTTTGAACTAGAATTATAATTCTATTTATTTTTTTAAATAAATAAAGTGGATTTGAAATGGTTTCAAAGGTAACCAGAATTTCCAATAATTGAATTGGAATGGATTTGAATCGAAATTGTCTTTGGAATATTTCGATGTTAGATTTCGTGATTATACAGATAGCGTTATGGAAATTTGAAAGATATATAGATATCGTTATTTCCAATACGATATTTGTTGGTCGTAGAGTTTGATATTGAATATAAGCCGATATATTTTCTATTCAGAGCCTTGTATTTAATATCAAATGTGATTTGGGTTTGTCGTGAATGGTGTCTTCATTGACACTGTTCTTAAACCCAGGTGAGACAAAGATTAAATCTTTTTATTTAGATTTAATGAATTGTACCAATTAAATAATATTTAATTGGAATTGAATTGGTATTGATTTTTGGGTTTATCGTGAACAATGTTTTAAATAACACTTGTTCTTTAACTTGATAATTAATGGAATGTGATTTTGGGTTGTCGTGAAGGGTATCTTCAATAATACTATTGTTAGACCCAAAGGAGTTAAGAAAATCAGAAACTAACTGGAAATTAGTTAAGTTGAATGGTTTCTGGGGTATTGATCTGATGTTTGTTTCGGCCTTCGGGGTTAATACTTAGGGAATTGCTCACTTGCTAATTTATGGTTAGGGACTGATTGAAATGTGATGTGATTTTGGGGTTTATCGTGAACTGTGTTTCAAATGACACTGATTCTTTAACCCTGTTAAAGATTAAAACTAAGTGGAGTTTTAATGAATCTTTAATTAGATTGAAAAGATCAAGAATGGAGTATCACCAGTTTTGCTCCAAGCGATAGTCAAATCTTTAATTAGATTTGAATGTGAAATGGTAACTGAATTTACCAATAACACCGTGGTGTTAGATATGAAGTATGACCAGTTTTACTTCATGGGATGAATAGGTTGGGATTGGGAAATAAAATAAATGATCACTTCGGTGTGGTTCACTAATCCCGACTAGTTTGAAATGGTACTCAAATGAAGATTAAAGAATAAACTTAAAAGAATTTATCTTTGATAAAATTAATGGGAACGTTTCCCTAAGAATGTGAAATCTAGAAACTAACTGTAGGTTAGCTAAGAAGAATGGTTTCCTGGGTATTGATCTGATGTTGGTTTCGGCCTTCGGGATTAATATTTGGGGAATTGTTCCCTTACTAATTTACGGTTAGTGACTGATGAATCGGAATGAGGCGTATGTTGTGTTTGTGTAACATTTGTTTATTATATACGCGAGTTATTTAGAAAGACTGGGTTTATCCCATTCTGAATAACTGATTCGACGATGAGTCGAAGATGAAGACGGTGGTTGAAGACCGGAGGTCTTCACGTCGTTTGGGTGATTACTGATGATCTTGATTGGGATGTACACCCAAGAGGAGGGAATCGGTTGGTGATCGTCTAGACGTACTTGGAGATCGATGGATATGCAAGGAATAAGGTTCCTCCGGTTTCGTTTGGACCCAGAACGGACTTGTAAATGGATGTGTGCCTGACATCGGATTTCATTCTGTGTGATTGATATCGGTTGCATAGCGTGAATTGCCTGTATGGCATGCTAAGATGCAAATGATCAAGGCTCCTGTTGAAAAGCAGAGTCTTGTGGTTGATGATCAAAGCACAGCCTGTGTGGCATAGCTTTGTGTAACGTTGATTCGCGAGCCTCACACCCCGGTATGAACCAGAAACGGGAGAGGACTGCAGGGAGAACATGCATTTCCTTCTAGCTAAGAGTTGTGTCAGTGTTTTTACACGGCCTGACATTTTACTTATGTGGATGATGGATAGCGAGGCGCCTCGGAAATATCGGTCGTTCTCGAACCGATGGAGTCATTCGTTGGCTCATTTACGCCCCATAGGGCGGGGAGACTAGTGTTCAGGATTTCGTCTAATCCACATCGGTGGACCGACCCTGAAGATCCAAGGGTCGATGCATTCTGATCCTGAGACTCAGGCTAGACAATCTCGAATCGGTAGAGAACGAACCCTTGCCTCTGTTCACAGATGGAAATCCAACTTCCAATACGTGACGTTTCGATTTTAGTTGTAATCCTATATATGGCGACATAGTGGGATGGGGCGCTCATGCCGCCTATGATTGATATTTATGATTGTATATAAAATCAGAAACTAACTGGAAACGAACTAAGATGGGTGGTTGCCTGGGTATTTGTCTGATGCTGGTTTCGGCCTTCGGGGTTAATACTTAGGGAATCGTTCTCTTACTAATTTACGGTTGGAGTCTGATTAAGAATTAAAACATGAAATTTAGCGTATCAAGCATTCTTTGGCTATTATAAGGTAAAACCCTATCCTCCGGTTTGTGTTGCATTGTGTGATGGGACCTGGGTCTTATAATAGCTTCATTGTTCTTTATTTAGCATGGCGCTGTTGTTTTATGCACAGGTGTTCTTGGGAGGAAACCCGTTCCGTGTTATACGGCGTGGTCCCTTGATTTACCTAACTTTAAAATAAAAATTAATAACTGTTTTAGTTCTCACACTAGTCCCATGACTGACCTGGAGTTTATTGTTTTCACATAAACTCTGGGTGCCCTTATTTTGACACGGGCAGCTGGTCGTTTTGGTTTTGCAGATTTATATTCACAGGATCCTGGTTTACCGCTGGAACGATATCCGTAAAGCTCTGTATCCATATATCTCTTTTAGTTTGTGTATTGTATTATTTTTCCGCTGCAGTAATGTATTTAAATCTCTGATATTTTTCTGATGTATATTATTTGTTTATACTCTGTATATTCTTGTATTCTGATGAATTGTTGTAATTAACAATGAAATGTTCTTCTATTTGCGTTCTGATGTGGCTTGTTCTCAATTCAATCTGTGATTTCCCGTAAGGGGGATTTCGGGTTGTTTCATCGTGGTATCAAAGCTTTGGTTTATAGAGCTCGGAGAACAAGACACGTTAGAACCAAACGAAAGAATTCATCAGAAATTGGATTAGTAATATCCAATGGGAATGACTTGTTAGAGATGGGATCAGTAGTATCCTAGAACGAATGTAAAGAGTGATATTTTTGAAAAATAAAAAGAAAACCAAATTTTGTTTTGAAATTTAAATCGTAGTATACGTATTTGAATATTTATTTATATTGAATTTGGACAATCCAATATATAAAGATTTTTCCTATACGCCTTGCAAACGTGTATTCGAAGTTTTAATGTACTGGATGGTTATAGAATCACACTCTAATTGCCCGGGGATAATTCTGGTGGCGGGGCACCATCGCCAGTATTTATTTTCTAGTTTCGAAAGTGGGATTTCTATATATTTCCAATTGACTGGTGTGAGAACCGAAACTAGATAAGGCTTGTTGTCGTGATTTGGCATCAAAAATGTGATTTTTGAATATATATCAAAATCATGAATTTGAAATGATAACTAACTAATTGATTGATGGTTGTGTTGTTTGATTATTGTTTGATTAATTAAACGTTGAACCTTTAGCCGAATTGATCAAAAAGTGAATTATATTGAAAATTTATCGCATTTGCATGCATATACATGTACTTACATCGAACAGGTCATAACAAGGAGGCTAGAGAAGAAGAATAAAATTGTTTGCCCGACAAATAGGTACATTTTTACCATAATTTACTATTTTGTTTGGGTGATGATGATTTTATGAGCCGATTGGCTAGCCGCTTGGCTTTTGCTTTTTCTTTTTGATTGAAAAAGGCCATGGGAGGCTATATGAAATATCCCCAAGTCCCCGGTGCAGGGGAGGTTATGTTGAAATTTTTCGAAAAGTTAGGGTGTTAGCCAAATTTTTGAAAAAATTGGAAGGTTTTTAGAAACTGAAAAGTTGAAGAACTTAAGCCGTAATGAAAATAATGGAAGTGGAGTTGGTTTGTGAAACAACTTTCGGCTTCGTTCCTTTTCGAGGACGAAAAGTTTTAAGTGGGGGAGATTGTAATAACCCGGAAATCTTAGCCAATTTAAAAATTTTTATTTTGGCAATTTTAGTGGATTTTGAATATTTATAATAGATTATTTTAAATAATTAGACGAGAAATTTATTTTGAACGGAATTTGAACGTTTATATTTATTCGAATCGTCGTTAGAATTTTTTTATTTATATATATAAAAGGAATTAAAAATGGCGTGGTAGTTCGATAATTCGATTTCAAATTTCAAATGAATTTACAGGATTCAAAATAAACCGGATTTAAGTGAAACCAAAAATATTTGAATCTAATTGAGAATATCTTTCCAACGAATCCAGGAAATCAAAATTTCATAGCGGGAATCAAAAGATACGTCCAGTTGAAAATTCAGAATAGTCGCTATGGAATTCTGGCCCTTCAAAATGGAAATTTTGCAAACGACCTCGGTTTTCGACGAAACCACTTTTGTTGGATCCGCGATGTCAAATTATTGCTAGGTTTCAATTTTCATAATTTTTGAATTCAATATGTGAGCGTGGCAAAGGAAAATGCGTTTGACCAGTTTTAGTTGATTTTAATCGACTGGAAATTGGCCATTTTTCAAACGGTCTCGGAATTCGATGAAATTAGTTTTGTTAGGACCGTATCTTCAATACGAGGCTAGAAAATATTTTTCTAGGATTTTTCGAGTTAGTATGTGGCCCCGTGTAACGACCCAGGGTTTTCGGCCCCGAAAATCGACATAAATACCTTTATTGTATCTCATGCCGACCTTTCAAATACCGAGAACTCTGGATTGTTAATGAAAGAAATTAGAGGGTGAGATACGAAAGAAAGAATTATAAGAATAGAAGAAGAAGAAGAATACAACACAGAGTCTCACATCCCAGTGGAACAATATATAATATATAAATAAATCTTTATTGAGAGCTTTTAAATAATACTTACAATCATCATAGTACATGAACACATCTGCCCTTATATACAACACAGCGGAATAACACTAAATATGTCTGGGCTTCTCCAGCACACCTTTCGTCGTGTTCAATAAACTGAACCTGCAAACCCGGGCTAACCCGAGCATTTACAAAATACCGGGTCAGTCTGGTGGACCAGAGTGAGATAAACTTGCACAACATTAAGGGTGAATCATCCAATCATGATTTTAAAGTTTGAAATCTTTCAAAAGAAAAGGATAATCGTAAGACCGAATCCACACATAAACACGGACGGCTTTTACCTTACGATAACCCAAAACGGTTTTGAAATCATAACTTGTTCTGATATTATCATAATGTCTAAATACAGATAAATAACAAACTAGAGGAACGCTTGCATCTCACGCTCCCCATATATAGTATACAAACCAAAACCGCAGGCGCTTATTGGATATTGGATTCCAACTCTGACCAGGTATGGGACCACCTGCCGATCGTGTATCTCTAGAGACGAATACACCGGGTTCAACAAGAACGTCTTGCAACCTGGCCCACACATGACCGACCACTCATTTTGCTTGAGTGTATCGAATGTATATCACCGACGGTTGGGATCAGCAACCGCCTCCCGAAAAGGGACAACATCGAATATAGATTAAAGAAACAAATGGAATTCCTCTAGATAGGTGATCATACACCCTAATGGGAGCGACCCACATAGCCATGCTACCTGCCCGATTTTTGTCATCTCCCGATTGATGAGGCTTGAGGCCAGAATTTACTTTGAACCTTTGGTCATCATTCACTTTGAATGCCACATCGTCAGATCCATCAGATATCACTAATTGACGTCCACAAAAATACCCAAGTCGGGAGCGACCCAACTATGATACGTTTGAAGAAATCAACGTTCGTAATCCTCTTTGGAAATACTCTTTCAGACACTCGTCCATACAAGTCATCCAGGAACAGGATGAACCGAAGGCACCCTCCTACTGCATCCTAGGAATCACCCTACAGATCAGTAGCGAGAAGTCCTTGCAATCCGTAGATTCCAAATCATGACAGAATCACTGTTGAAATATCTCCGGCCGCTAAACCGGAGAAATCCAATCAGTAGTTCTTCCGCTCGTGAAGATCAACGGTCTTCTATTTCTCCATCTTCAATAGTCTTCTTTCACGTATACGCTAGTCGTAATGGCTTTCGAATATATATTCGGTCCCGGTCTTTCCGTACCAACGATCGTATGGGTCAACTTTGATAGTCGGTGTTTTAACTATCAAATAAATAATTGTGCGAATGACATGAGTTTACCAGTTCAGTACCAACACTACATGGCCTTTTAAATAAAACTGTTTACAATAGTTAATCTCAAACCCTTAAACCTTTCAAATATAATTTATTTGACGTAATGTTCTTATTTCACACTATTTTACTCTCATATTTAAGAAAATATTCTTAAATCATATTCATATCTTTATTCTACCATCGTTTCAAACTCATTCACTATTTTATTAACCATATTGGGAAAACGACTTACCTTACTCCAAGTGAAAACGACGTTATAACATCTCCTTTATTTCATCACTTGAAAATAACCAGCTATTATTCTCTTAGTATAAATTGTTCTCAAGGTTTTACTTTTTTTTTTTCAATTTCCTTTAACATTGGAAATACCAATTTAACTTTCCCATTACACACTAATATCATCCTCAGATAATCCTGAGGTCGTTCAAGTTGGGGTATTTATTTACCTCTCAGACCTTGATCAACAACGGTCTTACCTTTAGATAGACGTTAGTGGTAATTCAAATCCCGAACTTATTTTGATATCAATTACACCTCATATATTTATAAAAAACTTCTTATCTTTTGAATCTTCCCTCTCAAGTATAACCACCATTCTTAATTCATAGATTAAGAAAATCATTTCTAAAATATCACATTTTTTTTAACTTCTCTAAACGATAACTTTTCTACTTGGATTTTTGTTAAAATCCTATTACGCACTCCTTTCACCCCATTCACCTTTTAGCCTTTCGCTTAAAATCTTATTTCATAAATTTTACTTAATTCCCTTATTAAGTAATACTTATTTATACCTCATTTCTTTTTCATAGACTTCGTTTATAAAATCATGATTCAACATAAACCCTATTACCATCACTTTCCTTTTTATTTAATTTAAACCCTTAGAATTTCTTTTTTATTTATTTATCCCAAACGGTTATTCAAATAAATTTCTGCTTATACACTTATAAATCTGATAAATGTCAGAAAGCTCCTTTATACAATCGATTAAAAACCAAGTATAACTCAATTCATAAATAATAAATATTTATTTATTTCCTTTTTACAAACTTTAATTCAGATAATAGATTTAAAAATCTATTTTCAGTTATAAAATAAATTTTATAACTTTAACTCGTCGATTTACCCGATGGTAGATCGATATTTATAAAATGGTGAATTCATAGGCCATGTACTGTCAACTACTCAACCGATAGTACCCATTGGTTTAAACCAAACAAATGGTAAATTTCAGGTCAATATTCAACCATCAATCAAAACAATTTAATAATGGTCTCATAACAGTTTATAACGACAATTCAATATCAAACACAACAACCAATCAAGCAATTCATTTATTAAAACATGTTTATTCTATAAACGTGACCAATAAGGTAACTTACCTTAATTGGAACCAATCGTAAAAATAACGATTTGTGTTTCACTGAAATTAAACGACGTTTAATTTAATCAATTCAACAATATATGAATATATATCAACAACCAGTCAAACACTAGTAACCATAACACACAAAAAAATAAAAACCCAACTTATAACATATAAGCGGGAGTAACTGAGTGAGTTTAACTCACCTTAAATTTGATTCATCGATAAATGGTTTGATTTAGTCAATTCAAACAGATGTTTAAATCAACTAGAAATTTCCAACAGCCTCCAAGCCTGTCCGAACCAATCCCATGTTGTAGTACTTGACAAGGTGAATCCAACGCGTCTGACGGTTCATCATTCTGATCACGTATGCATTCGGAATTTAAAATCTAAGTTTTAATAAACATTTAAAACTAAGTAAAAACAATAATGGGCATTACTTAATTTTCTCTCAGCCCAACCCCAATTGGACCCACCCACATTTTCCACCCTAAAACAACATCGAAACCCTCCTTTTCTTCATAACGTAGCCGCCACACAAGAAACTTCCAACGAAAAAGAAAAACCCTCCACCGAACTCATCTGCTTCCGCTTGCATCGCCTTCATCCTTCAACACATATCGGACGCACCTCCCCATGCTCCGTGCTTCCGTCGCTCGTGAAAACTAGACCGAGGCTCCCACCCAAAAAGCTAAGTGTTTTGATAAAACTATTTTTGATTTAATTTCTGTTTTGTTTTCTTCTTGGTGGGTTTGAATTCGGTTTATTTCGAACTGAATTGATTTGGTTTGTGGTTGAACACACCGTGTATTTATAGTAGTAACCGATCACTGTTCATCTCGAATTGTTACATCCTAGGTTTAGACTTAGCTGTTACTATATTTCGTAGGAGTTTGCTCTTCATTTCCAGCTGTGCCATGTTCGAACTGTTGTGATAGAAATGATGCTTGATAGGGTGATGTAAAGATTTGTATTGGATTTTCCCTGTGCAAATCAAACCGTCCTTATGTAGATTTGTACATAGATTTTTATTGTATTTATTTGGTTGGTACTTTCCTGTTAGAATATTTCCTCCATGTGCACTCCTGCTCAACTGTCCCTATGGTTAAGGCTATACATCTATAGATATTTCACATGATATTGTCTGCCACTACATTATTTCAATTCAATTCCAGATCTGTATTGGAATAGCAGAACAACTATTCTATGTGATTTTCTGAATATATATGAATATATAGGTAGATTTGGTTGGATTTTGTTTTCAGCTTTTCCATGTGCTATCAACTTGTTCACTCTATTGAAGAGACCATTGATCAAACTTTATGCCGAAGCTATTGTATGGTTTTATTTTCTTTTTGCTGATGTGAACAATGACTCGTTTGCTTGAATTCAAACTGTGGATTGTTTACTATTGTTAAAGGAAATAAAATTGTGTTAAATCACTGTTTTCATAGCTGTTTTCTGAATGCTGTATGACAGAATCTGAGTTTTTAATGTGTTATTTTCCTTATTCAAATCTTTTATTTTACATATCTATATATACTAGCTATTAATAGCTGTCTCTTTTCTTTCTTTACAGGGTGGATTTTTATGCCAGCGTTGTTTCATCGATAGGTACATTGGCAGCGGGTTCAGGGCGCATGTGCATGCTTTCCCACTTGGTGACGTCTTGCTTATTGATGGGAGAAGATATGAGCAAAAGAGTAGTGTAGTTGATTGTAGGATTTCCTTTCATTTTTCTGTTGATTCATTTTTTTCTTTTCTTTTTGTTGATGTTTTTATCATCTGTACGGTTTGCTTTTGTTGTTGGAACTGTTTTATGTTTGTTTTGGTATGAGTCTTATGACAAAAGTGGTCATAAGGACTTGGTGAATCGAATGTACTTGTTTACTGTTACGGATTGTTTTTCCTTTTCCTTCACTGTTTCTTATAGGAAAGGACATGGTATTGTTTATATTCCCATTTGGTTTTGCATTTTATTTAGCAAAAGCATGCCTAATGAAAACCGTGTGAAACAAACAACACTTTATGGTGTATTTCAAAACTACATGCCATTGAATTGTTCTTCTCGAGTAATTGTAATTTGCATTTGACGGAAATTATGTTGTGTACCATATAGTCGCAAAGCATCAATCTTTACTTAGCGGTGTACGTATGTATACAAGTTCTAGATTGGTTCATTTTTAGATCAAAAAGGATATCGATACAATTTAAATTAAATTTTAAAATAGTTGAAATAAACCAATATTACCGAATATATTCAGAATGAAATAACGTATAATTTCAAATAAGACGGAGATAAATTTTCAAGCTCTATACTCTCAAATTTGGTTAAATGATATTGTATATATATAATTTCTTATTTATTAAATAACGTTATCGTTTATAACAATTTCCATAGCGACTATTTTAAAATTTCAACTGGACATAACTAACAAATTATAACATGAAATCTCAATTTTTCTCTTTCATATGAAAAATATAATCAAATCGATCGTTTCTGGTTTCACAGAATTTCGACTTAAAACGAATTCTGTGTATTCAGTTGAAGTTCAAAACAAAATTTACAAACTACCGCGCCATTTCTAATTCGTTTATAATATAATTGTAAATTAAACGTTCTGACGTCGTTTTAATAACGAATATATTTATATAATTCAATATAAACCATATTTAAATCACTTTACATTGCTTGTTCACATTATACTGCAAATCCATCATTTTCCAAATATCCTAAAAATAAAATATTATTATATTATTAATACAATTTAAATATTCAAATTAAAATGGTCAAATCCCTTTATAAAAATTCAAATCAATATTTTAAATAAATAAAATATTTCAAATAAATGGCCAGAAAAATTCGGGACATTACATTCTTCCCCCCTTAAAATAATTTCGTCCCCAAAATTGCTAAGGTAAGAAAAATATTGCAATCCCTTTAACTTTAAAAATATATTTTATCTCCAATCAAAACTAATTATTATTGTAAACAAAATTTTCAAAAATTGTCGAGAATATTTTAACACATTAAATTCTCAGAAAATTTTAGCAGTCTCTTCCTGCACGGAGGGACTTCTGCGATATTGTTGAAACATGTAATAACGACCCACACGGTCGGAAAACGAAAATTAAAACCCCCTAAAAATTTTAATTTCGCGTAGGCGTACCTTTTCCGAGCACGATTGAGCCTACTACTCAATTTACGTGCAACTTACGTCATCAAACTCAATCGTCATAGTTCTCTGGCCCCTGTACTTAACTCGATCCATCATGAAGTATTTAAATAACACTTCTTTTACTTTTCTGGGTTTCAGTGTATTTATCAATCCTTGGATGAATTATATTCAACCAATCAATCAACAATAAATCAACGATCAGGGCACAATAAACTCAATCAAATCGACTGAATCCACATTCAATATTGTTATTTAATTTAATTCAACTTATTTGAACACCAACCGATTACTATTCGATTGATTTTTATTTAATTATTATTCATTAAATTTCCAAATTCGAATCAACTTTATTTAATTACCACATTATCTCTTAATTTAATCTCAATATCATTATTAATGTTTTAATTCGATTTCACTTAACCCAGTTAAGTTTCAATTCAAAATTTTAACCAAATTTTGAATTCTATTCAAATCACATAATATCCCAATAATTTCATGAAATTATTTCTTTTCTATACAAAAATATATTTTGGGTAAAATTATTTCATTTACCCTTTTTCAAAACAATATTGTATCGATTACCAATTCAATGCTTTTCAACACTTGAACCAATCAACAACACAATACAAAACATTTGTATATAAAATTCACAAATACGCTCTCATATATATACACTCAAACTCAATCTAGGGTGTTACTAACCCCATCTCTATCGAGTTATGCCACAGAACCAAGGTTATTACTAAACCAATAGCTCTGATACCACTGTAACGACCCAGGGTTTTCGGCCCCGAAAATCGACATAAATACCTTTACTGTATCTCATGCCGACCTTTCAAATACCGAGAACTCCGGATTGTTAATGAAAGAAATTAGAGGGTGAGATAAGAAAGAAAGAATTATAAGAATAGAAGAAGAAGAAGAACACAACAAAGTGTCTCACATCACAAAGGAACAAAATATAATATATAAATAAATCTTTATTGAGAGCTTTTAAATAATACTTACAATCATCAGAGTACATGAACACATCTGGAAAGTTATAATAATCTGCCCTTATATACAACACAACAGAATAACACTAAATATGTCTGGGCTTCTCCATCACACCTTTCGTCGTGTTCAATAACCTGAACCTGCAAACCCAGGCTAACCCGAGCATTTACAAAATACGGGTCAGTCTGGTAGACCAGAGTGAGATAAACTCGCACAACATTAAGGGTGAATCATCCAATCATGATTTTAAAGTTCGAAATCTTTCAAAAGAAAAGGATAATCGTAAGACCGAATCCACACATAAACACGGACGGCTTTTACCTTACGATAACCCAAAATGGTTTTAAAATCATAACTCGTTCTGATATTATCATAATGTCTAAATACAGATAAATAACAAACTAGAGGAACGCTTGCATCTCACGCTCCCCATATATAGTATACAAACCAAAACCGCAGGCGCTTATTGGATATTGGATTCCAACTCTGACCAGGTATGGGACCACCTGCCGATCGTGTATCTCTAGAGACGAATACACTGGGTTCAACAAGAACGTCTTGCAAACCGGCCCACACATGACCAACCACTCATTTCGCTTGAGTAAATCGAATGTATATCACCGACGGTTGGGATCAGCAACCGCCTCCCGAAAAGGGACAACATCGAATATAGATTAAAGAAACAAATGGAATTCCTCTAGATAGGTGATCATACACCCTAATGAGAGCGACCCACATAGCCATGCTGCCTGCCCGATTTTTGTCATCTCCCGGTTGATGAGGCTTGAGGCCAGAATTTACTTTGAACCTTTGGTCATCATTCACTTTGAATGCCACATCGTCAGATCCATCAGATATCACTAATTGACGTCGACAAAAATACCCTAGTCGGGAGAGACCCAACTATGATACGTTTGAAGAAATCAACGTACGTAATCCTCTTTGGAAATACTCTGTCAGACACTCATCCATACAAGTCATCCAGGAACAGGATGAACCGAAGGCACCCTCCTACTGCATCCTAGGAATCACCCTACAGATCAGTAGCGAGAAGTCCTTGCAATCCGTAGATTCCAAATCACGACAAAATCACTGTTGAAATATCTCCGGCCGCTAAATCAGAGAAATCCAATCAGTAGTTCTTCCGCTCGTGAAGATCAACGGTCTTCTATTTCTCCATCTTCAATAGTCTTCTTTCACGTATACGCTAGTCGTAATGGCTTTCGAATATATATTCGGTCCCGGTCTTTCCGTACCAACGATCGTATGGGGTCAACTTTGATAGTCGGTGTTTTAACTATCAAATAAATAATTGTGTGAATGACATGAGTTTACCAGTTCAGTACCAACACTACATGGCCTTTTAAATAAAATGGTTTACGATAGTTAATCTCAAACCCTTAAACCTTTCAAATATAATTTATTTGACGTAAGGTTCTTATTTCACACTATTTTACTGTCATATTTAAGAAAATATTCTTAGATCACATTCATATCTTTATTCTACCATCGTTTCAAACTCATTCACTATTTTATTAACCATATTGGGAAAACGACTTACCTTACTCCAAGTGAAAACGACGTTATAACATCTCCTTTATTTCATCACTTGAAAATAACCAGCTATTATTCTCTTAGTATAAATTGTTCTCAAGAATTTACTTTTTTTTTTCAATTTCCTTTAACATTGGAAATACCAATTTAAATTTCCCATTACACACTAATATCATCCTCAGATAATCCCGAGGTCGTTCAAGTTGGGGTATTTATTTACCTCTCAGACCTTGATCAACAACGGTCTTACCTTTAGATAGACGTTAGTGGTAATTCAAATCCCGAACTTATTTTGATATCAATTACACCTCATATATTTATAAAAAACTTCTTATCTTTTGAATCTTCCCTCTCAAGTATAACCACCATTCTTAATTCATTGATTAAGAAAATCATTTCTAAAATATCACATTTTCTTTTACTTCTCTAAACGATAACTTTTCTACTTGGATTTTTGTTAAAATCCTATTACGCACTCCTTTCACCTCATTCACCTTTTAGCCTTTTGCTTAAAATCTTATTTCATAAATTTTACTTAATTCCCTTATTAAGTAATACTTATTTATACCTCATTTCTTTTTCATAGACTTCGTTTATAAATCATGATTCAACATAAACCCTATTACCATCACTTTCCTTTTTATTTAATTTAAACTCTTGGAATTTCTTTTTATTTATTTATTTATCACAAGCGGTTATTCAAATAAATTTCTGCTTATACACTTATAAATCTGATAAATGTCAGAAAGCTCCTTTATACAATCGATTAAAAACCAAGTATAACTCAATTCATAAATAATAAATATTTATTTATTTCCTTTTTACAAACTTTAATTCAAATAATAGATTTAAAAATCTATTTTCAGTTATAAAATAAATTTTATAACTTTAACTCGTCGATTTACCCGATGGTAGATCGATATTTATAAAATGGTGAATTCACAAGCCATGTACTGTCAACTACTCAACCGATAGTACCCATTGGTTTAAACCAAACAAATGGTAAATTTCAGGTCAATATTCAACCATCAATCAAAACAATTTAATAATGGTCTCATAACAGTTTATAACGACAATTCAATATCAACCACAACAACCAATCAAGCAATTCATTTATTAAAACACGTTTATTCTATAAACGTGACCAATAAGGTAACTTACCTTAATTGGAACCAATCGTCAAAATGACAATTTGGGTTCCACTGAAATTAAACAACGTTTAATTTCATCAGTTCAACAATATATGAATATATATATCAACAACAAGTCAAACACTAGTTACCATAACACACACAAAAATAAAAACCCAACTTATAACATATAAGCGGGAGTAACTGATTGAGTTTAACTCACCTTAAATTTGATTCGTCGATAAATGGTTTGATTTAGTCAATTTAAACAGACGTTTAAATCAACTAGAAATTTCCAACAGCCTCCAAACCGGTCCGAACCAATCCCATGTTGTAGTACTCGACAAGGTGAATCCAACGCTTCTGACAGTTCATCGTTCTGATCACGTATGCATTCGGAATTTAAAATCTAAGTTTTAATAAACATTTAAAACTAAGTAAAAACAATAATGGGCCTTACTTAATTTTCTCTCAGCCTAACCCCAATTGGACCCGCCCACCTTTTCCACCCTAAAACAACATCGAAACCCTCCTTTTCTTCATAATGTAGCCGCCACAAAAGAAACTTCCAGCGAAAAAGAAAAACCCTCCACCGAACTCATCTGCTTCCGCTTCCATCGCCTTCCTTCTTCAGCGCAAATCGGACGCACCTCCCCATGCTCCGTGCTTCCGTCGCTCGTGAAAATTAGACCGAGGCTCCCACCCAAAAAGCTAAGTGTTTTGATAAAACTATTTTTGATTTAATTTCTGTTTTGTTTTCTTCTTGGTGGGTTTGAATTCGGTTTATTTCGAACTGAATTGATTTGGTTCGTGGTTGAACACACCATGTATTTATAGTTGTAACGGATCACTATTCATCTCGAATTGTTACATCCTAGGTTTAGACTTATCTGTTACTAGATTTCGTGGGAGTTTGCTCTTCATTTCCAGCTGTGCCATGTTCGAACTGTTGTGATAAAAATGATGCTTGATAGGGTGATGTAATGATTTGTATTGGATTTTCCCTATGCAAATCAAACTGTCCTTATATAGATTTGTACATATATTTTTATTGTATTTATTTGGTTGGTACTTTCCTGTTAGAATATTTCCTCCATGTGCACTCCTGCTCAACTGTCCCTATGGTTAAGGCTATACATCTATAGATATTTCACTTGGTATTGTCTGCCACTACATTATTTTAATTCAATTCCAGATCTGTATTGGAATAGCAGAACAACTATTCTATGTGATTTTTTGCATACATATGAATATATAGGTAGATTTGATTGGATTTTGTTTTCAGCTTTTCCATGTGCTATCAACTTGTTCACTCTATTGAAGAGACCATTGATCAAACTTTATGCCGAAGCTATTGTATGGTTTTATTTTCTTTTTGCTGATGTGAACAATGACTTGTTTGCTTGAATTTAAACTGTGGATTGTTTACTGTTGTTAAAGGAAATAAAATTGTGTTAAATCACTGTTTTCTTAGCTGTTTTCTGATTGCTGTATGACAGAATCTGAGTTTTTAATGTGTTATTTTCCTTATTTAAATCTTTTATTTTACATATCTATATATACTAGCTATTAATAGCTGTCTCTTTTCTTTATTTACAGGGCGGATTTTTATGCCAGCATTGTTTCATCGATAGGTACATTGGCAGCGGGTTCAGGGCGCATGTGCATGCTTTCCCACTTGGTGACGTCTTGCTTATTGATGGGAGAAGATAGGAGCAAAAGAGTAGTGTAGTTGATTGTAGGATTTCCTTTCATTTTTCTGTTGATTCATTTTTTTTCTTTTCTTTTTGTTGATGTTTTTATCATCTGTACGGTTTGCTTCTGTTGTTGGAACTGTTTTATGTTTGTTTTGGTATGAGTCCTATGACAAGAGTGGTCATAAGGACTTGGTGAATCGAATGTACTTTTTTACTGTTATGGATTGTTTTTCCTTTTCCTTCACTGTTTCTTATAGGAAAGGACATGGTATTGTTTATATTCCCATTTGGTTTTGCATTTTATTTAGCAAAAGCATGCCTAATGAAAACCATGTGAAACAAACAACACTTTATAGTGGATTTCAAAACTACATTCCAATGAATAATTCTTCTCGAGTAATTGTAATTTGCATTTGATGGAAATTATGTTGTGTACCATATAGTCGCAAAGCATCAATCTTTCCTTAGCGGTGTACGTGTGTATACAAGTTCTAGATTGGTTCATTTTTAGATCATAAAGGATATCGATACAATTTAAATTAAATTTTAAAATAGTTGAAATAAACCAATATTATCGAATATACTCAGATTGAAATAACGTATAATTTCAAATAAGACTAAGATAAATTTTCAAGCTCTATACTCTCAAATTTGGTTAAACGATATTATGTATATATAATTTCTTATTTATTAAATAACGTTATCGTTTATAATGATTTCCATAACGACTATTTTAAAATTTCAACTGGACATAATTAACAAATTATAACACGAAATCTCGATTTTTCTCTTTCATATGAAAAGTATAATCAAATCGATTTCAACGTTTCTGGTTTCACAGAATTTCGACTTAAAACGAATTCTGTATATTCAGTTGAAGTTCAAAACGAAATTTACGAACTACCGCGCCATTTCTAATTCGTTTATAATATAATTGTAAATTAAACGTTCTGACATCGTTTTAATAACGAATATATTTATATAATTCAATATAAACCATATTTAAATCACTTTACATTGCTTGTTCACATTATACTGCAAATCCATCATTTTCCAAATATCCTAAAAATAAAATATTATTATATTATTAATATAATTTAAATATTCAAATTAAAATGGTCAAATCCCTTTATAAAAATTCAAATCAATAGTTTAAATAATAGAATACTTCAAATAAATGGCCAGAAAAATTCGGGACATTACATTCTTCCCCCCTTAAAATAATTTCGTCCTCGAAATTGCTAAGGTAAGAAAAATATTGCAATCCCATTAACTTTAAAAATATATTTTATCTCCAATCAAAACTAATTATTATTGTAAACAAAATTTTCAAAAATTATCGAGAATATTTTAACACATTAAATTCTCAGAAAATTTTAGCAGTCTCTTCCCTGCATGGAGGGACTTCTGCGATATTGTAGAAACACGTAATATCGACCCACACGATCGGAAAACGAAAATTAAAACCCCCAAAAAAATTAATTTCGCGTAGGCGTACCTTTTCCGAGCGCGATTGTGCCTACTACTCAATTTACGTGCAACTTACGTCATCAAACTCAATCTTCATAGTTCTCTGGCCCCTGTACTTAACTCGATCCATCATGAAGTATTTAAATAACACTTCTTTTATTTTTCTGGGTTTCAGTGTATTTATCAATCCTTGGATGAATTATATTCAACCAATCAATCAACATTAAATCAACGATCAGGGCACAATAAACTCAATCAAATCGACTGAATCCACATTCAATATTGTTATTTAATTTAATTCAACTTATTTGAACACCAACCGATTACTATTCGATTGATTTTTATTTAATTATTATTCATTAAATTTCCAAATTCGAATCAACTTTATTTAATTACCACATTATCTCTTAATTTAATCTCAATATCATTTTTAATGTTTTAATTCGATTTCACTTAACCCAGTTAAGTTCCAATTCAAAATTTTAACCAAATTTTGAATTATATTCAAATCACACAATATCCCAATAATTTCGTGAAATTATTTCTTTTCTATACAAAAATATATTTTGGGTAAAATTATTTCATTTACCCTTTTTCAAAACAATACTGTTTCGATTACCAATTCAATGCTTTTCAACACTTGAACCGATCAACAACACAATACAAAACATTTGTATATAGAATTCACAAATACGCTCTCATATATATACACTCAAACTCAACCTATGGTGTTACTAACCCCATCTCTATCGAGTTATGCCATAGAACCAAGGTTATTACTAAACCAATAGCTCTGATACCACTGTAACGGCCCAGGGTTTTCGGCCCCGAAAATCGACATAAATACCTTTACTGTATCTCATGCCGACCTTTCAAATACCGAGAACTCCGGATTGTTAATGAAAGAAATTAGAGGGTGAGATAAGAAAGAAAGAATTATAAGAATAGAAGAAGAAGAAGAATACAACACAGAGTCTCACATCCCAGCGGAACAATATATAATATATAAATAAATCTTTATTGAGAGCTTTTAAATAATACTTACAATCATCATAGTACATGAACACATCTGGACAGTTATAATAATCTGCCCTTATATACAACACAGCGGAATAACACTAAATATGTTTGGGCTTCTCCAGCACACCTTTCGTCGTGTTCAATAACCTGAACCTGCAAACCCGGGCTAATCCGAGCATTTACAAAATACCGGGTCAGTTTGGTGGACCAGAGTGAGATAAACTCGCACAGCATTAAGGGTGAATCATCCAATCATGATTTTAAAGTTCGAAATCTTTCAAAAGAAAAGGATAATCGTAAGATCGAATCCACACATAAACACAGACGGCTTTTACCTTACGATAACCCAAAACAGTTTTGAAATCATAACACGTTCTGATATTATCATAATGTCTAAATACAGATAAATAACAAACTAGAGGAACACTTGCATCTCACGCTCCCCATATATAGTATGCAAACCAAAACCGCAGGCGCTTGTTGGACATTGGATTCCAAATCTGACCAGGTATGGGACCACCTGCCGATCGTGTATCTCTAGAGACGAATACACTGGGTTCAACAAGAACGTCTTGCAACCCGACCCACACATGGCCGACCACTCATTTCGCTTGAGTGTATCGAATGTATATCACCGACGGTTGGGATCAGCAACCGCCTCCCGAAAAGGGACAGCATCGAATATAGATTAAAGAAACAAATGGAATTCCTCTAAATAGGTGATCATACACCCTAGTGGGAGTGATCCACATAGCCATGCTGCCTGCCCGATTTTTGTCATCTCCCGGTTGATGAGGATTGAGGCCAGAATTTACTTTGAACCTTTGGTCATCATTCACTTTGAATGCCACATCGTCAGATCCATCAGATATCACTAATTGACGTCCACAAAAATACCCTAGTCGGGTGCGACCCAACTATGATACGTTTGAAGAAATCAACGTATGTAATCCCCTTTGGAAATACTCTGTCAGACACTCGTCAATACAAGTCATCCAGGAACAGGATGAACTAAAGGCACCCTCCTACTGCATCCTAGGAATCAACCTACAGATCAGTAGCGAGAAGTCCTTGCAATCCGTAGATTCCAAATCACGACAGAATCACTGTTGAAATATCTCCGGCCGCTAAACCGGAGAAATCCAATCAGTAGTTCTTCCGCTCGTGAAGATCAACGGTCCTCTATTTCTCCATCTTCAATAGTCTTCTTTCATGTATACGCTGGTCGGAATGGCTTTCGAATATATATTCGGTCCCGGTCTTTCCGTACCAACGATAGTATGGGTCATGTAACACCCCGTGTATTTTATAACTGTGAAATTCACAAATTAAAGTATAACTAATTTTAAATCAAAGAATTAAGGGAAACAGGATACGCCATTGCGTTCTTCTCGGAATTCTGCTTGAGATAGAGTCTGAGTTTGCGTAAAACGGATATCGTATGAAGAAGATATGGACGAACGAAGTTGGGCGAAAAACCAGAAAACGGGTCAGAATGCACTGGCGCACTTGGGAAGTGTGCCAGTACGTTTTTGACCTGGCGCACCTGCCAAGTGCGCCCAGGTCAAAAATGACCTGCTGGTCAGGTCTGGTCAAGTCCTGGCTGGCCAGGTCTGTGTTTGGTTGATTTTCTGAGCCTTGCCTTGTTACTAGGGCTAGGTGTCAGCTCCTGGTTGGTCTCAAACGAACGGCTATTATTGAACCAAGCTTCATCGACGGTCTAAATCAACTCACAAACTCTATAAAAAGGACCTAAGTCTAACCCTAATTCACACAAACTAAAATGGAGATGAGACCGTCATGTTGCTGAGGAGAGACTAAGTATAGCCGTCAGAAATAGAGAGACAACTAGGGGATAATTCAAAGCTTAAAGCAACGCTAATCAAATCAAAGCAACGCCTACAACAAAGGATAGCATCTCCAAATTCAGAATTCAGATTTCTGAATTGAAGATTCGCCATACGCTGTAAGTAGAGTGCTATTCCGATATGAATTAAATAATTGTGTTGATTTGTGTAATGTAAGAAATGGAATTGTGGCGATAATAATCTATGTTTGTATGTTGCTTTGATGCAAAACGATTTGGGAATATTATGGTATACGATTGGATATTTACGCGATTTGCGTTGGAAATGAAATGGAATTGTGGCGATAATGACTTATATTTGAATGTTATTTTGATTCTAAACGATTTGGCAATACTATGGTGTACGATTGGATTCATACAAGTATATGATTTATGTTGACAACCACATGTTGTGGAATTTTAATTGGGATTCATGCAAGCATATGATTCATATTGAAAACTACATGTTTGTGGTAGTTATTTACAACACCCATTTGATCATTGCAAGTATATGATTCATGTTGAAAGTAACAACTATATGTTGTAATAATTTATTTAAGATTCATGCAAGTATATGATTCATGTTAACAACTATATGTTATGATATTTTAATTGGAATTCATGCAAGTATATGATTCGTTATTATGCTAATATGATGTACATACTTTTATGACCACTTTTAGTGTGTAATTGAATCGACTAAGTACTATGATTTATATGAATCTATGTTGAAATTGGCAAATCATACTTTTGTGTTAGAAACAAAAGTAAGTACCTTTATGAACATGACTAAACTATGTTTGTTATTATGCCTAGTTGAAAAATATGTTTTTAGGCTTATGTTGTTATCATAATCATATGATAATATATGTGACACATAAGTTACATTAGAATTACATTAGAATTACATTCCACTTGCAAGTTACATAGATAGAATAAAAACCACGATTTAAGTTTAGGTATGTTTATGCTATAATTCCATGAATAGAATAAAAACCATGATTTAAGTTTAGGTATGTTTATGCTATAATTTTATAAATGGATTAAAAACCATGATTCATATAAGAATTAGGTTGGGATAATTCTAGTTGAACCATACTTTTGTATCAGTGACAAAAGTAAGTACCTTTTGTTAACATATAGTGATTTTATGAACATGATTAGTTTATATTATGCCTAAATAAAAATATAGACTTATATTTCTAGTCAAGACCATGTGCCAATAATAATGATATCTAATTTATTTAGATTCTTAATTTCAAGTTTACATGGTTAGTTGAACCTATGATTCAGGTTTATGTTTATGCCATTATCATATGACTAGAATAATTCATGTTTAAGTACTGCTTACGCCATAATCATATGAATAAAATAATTCATGTTTAAGTATTGTCTATGCATTAACCATATGAATAGAATGATTTATGTTTAAGTATTGTTTATGCTATGATTATGTGGATAAAATGATTCATGTTATGCCATGATTATATGATGTTACAATTGCAAGTTCACATGTGCCTATTTTACGTTAATTGAATCGTTCGTTGCAAGTCCATGCGTTCACACTCCCCTTTTTCATGTTACTTTATAAACACCATGTTACAAGCCCCCCCTTTTCATTTGGCTAAATTGGGTTTAAGTATTAAACCCAACACACCTTACGTTGGAGCAAACGTATAATACGGGGGTAATGACGTTTGGGCTAAAATATAGAACATATGTGTTGGCATGTTTAACGCATGCCAACAACCTTGAAAGAACAATTAAGTGGCATATATGAAATTTAACCAATAAAGATGAATTTGAAGAATGGGCCGCAAATATTTACATACAAAAAGAAGAAAGACAAAATATGTAAATGTAGAAAATACGATGTGTTTAACCCGAGGTTGGATTGAGTTGTGATGTAAACCTGCCCGGAAACGCCCGGCTGTCCAGTAGTCACAAAAATACCTATCCAATGTGGGTGGTTAAACATGGAGCCCAATAAGGACCCAAGGTTAGACTGAGTTGTGGCGTAAGACTGCCCGGACCCAACCGGCAACAGGCAGCCACAACAATACCTGTCTAATGTGAGAGGTCAAGGCTTTAATAAGACAATTAAGGCTGAGTCAGGATTGATAGGATTAAGTAAATTATATTAATACTTAATCAAAATGGAACATGCTAAACTAAACAGACTGATTGGGGGTTAGGTTTATAAAACACTTAACCAACTTAGCATGTTGGCTAGAGATAGAAAAACCTAGTAGCGGGGGACCCTTTTCAGCAGTAACCCTATAAGGTGTATCATGATACCCTAAAACTAGGCAGGGAGGGGCACGATTACTGGGCTGATTGTAAGAGGTCAAATCGACGGCGGTGGTGCAGCAGTGTAGGTTCTAACGGGGTGCGGGCGTGCACACACTCCGACGCAGAAAAATAAGGCACTGGGCACCAGTAGCATACCTGTGCATTCTAGGATTGTGTCGGGCCGCCACCATGGGACTTGATACACCCCATGGTGGGACCAGCATAGGTAACTACAACATCGGGGGCCGTAAGACACATGTAACTATGCGAGTAGGAGCCGATCATCATAAAATGGATCACTTCACCCTAATTATGGGGTGCCTGTTGGGAACTAGTTTGTATGGGTACAGAGATTAATACGGGGTACGATAGTATATTCGACCCTAGACAACTTAACTAAGTTTATGGTGCTTTCCCATTTCTAGTTTATACTTATCATACCCAGTTCTTTATTCATAGACTGAATAGTCCTAGACTTACTCAGGCTTTATGTCTGACTCTACTTTTCTTTCGTCTTCTTTTCTTTCGTTCCCCCCTAGGTCCACAGGGAGGGAATACCGCAGCTTGACCAGCCTTCATATCCAGCTTGAAGAGAAAGAATGTATTGCTTGGATCTTTTCGTTTTGGACTATGGCTTTGGACAGCAACTATGGGACTTTTGCAGTTTATTTATGTTTTCTTTATGCTTCTTTAAATAATGTAATCAAGACAGTTATGAAGATGTTATGTTTTTGGGAGTATTGTAAGACAATTATGGTATGGTTGTTGTAACACGTATTTTTAATGAAATAAAAGTTGTTGTTTTTCCGCTGTTCAAAAATATGTGTTCTTATATCTGTCTTGTATATCTGTGACTTATACTTATAAACCTCCACCAAAATTAGGGCATTCCCTTTGAGAGTGACCCTAACGGAGGTGGGGTGTTTCACTTGGTATCAGAGCATAGGTTTACCAGATAAGATAAAAAGTTTTGAAAATTTATTTTCAAAAAGGAAATTTAAAGAAGCATTTTTAAAAGAAAAATATTATTTTATTTTAAAAAAGGAAAAGTCCCCCCAAAGCCATAGGTACTATCTCTTATCCTTCTTTTGAATCTATCCTTTTTGTTTCAGCATGTCCGAAGAACTTAACTTGCCAGAGGGTGTACCAATACCTGGTTGGTTTAGACGGTTCTTAGAAGCAAGGGCCACTCAGCCAGGTCCTACCGTTCCTCCTCCCCCAGCTGCAGGAAATCATCCAGCTGCAGCAGCACCTCTTCCTCCACCTCCTCCACGGGGAAACACGTTTGCTAAGATATGTAAAGATTTTAAAGCTATGGGAGGAAAGGATTTTCATGGAACTGAGTCCTTCGTGGCGGCTAGAAATTGGCTGAAAGAAACCGAGGACTTATTCATCATTTTTGAGGTAGAAGATAGACAGAAAGTACAACTGGCAGTATGGCTACTAAAGGGCGAGGCTTCCTACTGGTGGGAAGTCACTAATGCAGAAAGACCAGTGGAGACATGGGAGGACTTTAGGGCAAGGTTTGAGGCTAAATTTCTCTCAGATGCGGAAAGGAGTTTGCAGTTGGAAAATTTCTTATTTCTTAAGCAAGGGAACAAGACAGTCAAAGAGTATGTTAATCAGTTCGATGAGCTGGCTAGGTTTGGGCTGGACCTAGTCAACACCCCGCATAAGAAGGCTCTCCGTTTCGTCAAAGAGTTGAATGAGCCATTACACAGTTTGGCCATGACCCATATACCCATGGGGGCTACATATGAAAGGTTGGTACAAATGGCATTGCTGAACGTAGAGGATAAGGGCAAGAAGGAGACAAAGGCAGAAAGCTCTCAAGGGAAGAAAGAGGGTTTGCAGCCTAAGAAGACAGACTTTAAGAAGGGCGGGAAAGGCAACAAAGAGAAGAGGAAGTGTAATTTCTGTGGCAAAGTGGGGCACTTAGTGAAAGATTGCCGGAAAAAGAAGGCCAAGGAGAATGGTGGGTGCTTTTCTTGCGGTGAGACAGGCCACAAGGCTAAGGACTGCCCAAAGAAACGAGGATAGGGGCAGAGGGCTGGATCCACCTCAGGGGCACAAGTTCATGTGCTAGAAGCGCCACCTCTGCAACAGCGAGGTATAAATACTTCTGTAGAAAGTGTAGTTTATCTTTATGATCACCCCGTTCGCACTTTATTTGATTCTGGCGCATCACACTCCTTTATCTCGTCTGCTTTAGTAGAATCTCTGCACCTAAAAACTAGTATTGTAGAGGACCCCTTAATTGTTTCAAACCCAATTGGGGGCCCAGCTCATTTATCTATGATCTGTTTGGGATTGAAAACTCTATTCTAAGCGTAGAATTTAAGCGTAGTGCCTTTGTTTTGGGCTTTTCGGGATATGGTTTGATTTTGGGCATGGATTGGCTATCCAGTAATGGGGCCATCCTTGATTGTGAGAAAAGGGTTGTTAGGCTCCTAACCCAGCTCGGTAATACTTTGGAAATTTCTTGTAATCCCTCGTATGCGGTTATGCTTAGTTACCTTGAATCGCTAGATGCCTCTGTTGAAAATTTGCAATCGGTTAGAGTGGTCCGGGAATATCCGGATGTCTTCGAAGAGGTGAAGGGCTTGCCTCCGAAGTGGGAGATAGACTTTCGTATATATATCTTGTAGATAATGCAAAGCCCGTTGCGTTGCCCGTTAGACACATGGCTCCACGGGAAAGGAAAGAGATCAGTAAACAGATTAAAGAGCTTCTAGAGAAGGGGTTCATTAGAAGGAGCATTTCAGAATGGGGCGCTCCAGTAGTGTTCGCCACTAAGGCAGAAGGTTCATTTCGCTTATGCATGAATTGTGGAGAATCACCTTAGTAAGTACATTTGGCAACATGGCTGGCATTTATTTCCAAGAGATAGTTCTGCTACGTGGAATACCTGATAGTAAGTGGACGAGATCTAAAATTCACTAGTGAATTTTGGAGAGCTTGCATGAAACCATGAGTACGCCGTTATGTTTGAGCTGAGTATACTAGAAGTAGAGTAAGTGGAAAGAGGAACGAGAGGCAACAGTGAAATAGGTTCCAACTCATATTTTGGAAACAAGAATTAAGGAGCTACGAAATTGTGAAGTTAAAGACGGACGAAGCATAATGGAGTTAAGCTCAAGGAAATGCGACTTAGAAGATTGAAGACTAGATTCGTGCATCATATCTCTTCTTAAGAGTATATCCTTGATCCCTCTCTTCCTGTAGAGCTCACTTGCATGCTATCTTTTGTGTATATCCTCTCGGTCCCATTCTCAATCCAATTTCTGTTGCAAACCCCATAGGGAGTATAACTCATCTGTTAGTAACACATGTTGGGGCTCGAGAGTGTTCATTGGTTTGACTAAACTTTTTGGGTTTTATAGGTTAGTCTTAGGAAGGGACTCCCTTGTGACCTAAAAGGAGTCCATCATGCTTAGTTTCCTAGAATCATATATGGTGGTTGGGTTGAGTAACTCTTTGGGTGTCAGTCTGATGTTGATTTCGGTCTTCGGGGCTGATGCTTAGAGAGTTCTTCTCCTAATCAATATATATGTGGCATAGATTTCCAGTTTTGACATTGCCTAATGGGCACAAAGTTTTTACTTGCTTCTATCATTCGACTATACCTTTTAGATAGGAACAATTGGGAAAATGTCCTATAGATTATAGCTACCCGAAAGATTGGACGGAGTTCACAACGTTTTTCATGTTTCACATCTCCGAAAATGTCTACATGAGTCTGCTGAAGTGGTAGAGCCAAATATCCTAGAAGAAGCTGAAGTGGAACGCGAAGCAACCATAACAAAAGTTCCAACCCGCATATTAGGAACGGAAGTGAAAAAGCTACGCAACCGCGAAGTCAAGCTCGTCAAAGTTCAGTGGAGCGACGCTGAAGGAAATGCAACTTGGGAAACTGAAGCTAGAATACGCGCTGCCTACCCTTTTCTTTTCGAGGGTACATCTTTGATCCTTCCTTTTCCTTAAGTTGCGCTTTTATCTATTTTCTTTTTTTTTAGGTGTATCTCCTCGACCCTATCTTTTAGGTAGAAACTCTTTGGATGAAAACATGTAGTTGAAACATGTTATGGATGATGGTTGCAAGTGGTTGCAAGTGATTGCTAGTGGTTGCTCGTGGTTGCATATACACACACAATCTAGGTTTTAGATCGGCTCAGTCACTTCATATTACATATGCATATATGTTTGCATTCGTATATGGTTGAGCTTTAATGTGTTGTCATATGGATGTTGCATGTGTATGAATGATTGTGCACTCATGTAGAATCATGAATAGGAGGATTTGCATACATAATGGATTCATAGCACTTACATAAATCGCATTAAGGAGGTCAACTGAATCAGTAGACCGCCTGATTTTGCATTAGATAAGTACATGTACACACACACTTCGCATATGATCATGAAGCATTAGAAGTCTTTTAAGGACAATGGATGCTCGTGTTTGATGGATGAGTAGATGGATGTTTGGACGTTAGGATATACATTCTTCCTGAACTTGAAGATTTCGGGGACGAAATCCTTTTAAGTGGGGGAGGATGTAACACCCCGTGTATTTTATAACTGTGAAATCCACAAATTAAAGTATAAATAATTTTAAATCAAAGAATTAAGGGAAACGGGATACGCCATTGCGTTCGTCTCGGAATTCTGCTTGAGATAGAGTCTGAGTTTGCGTAAAACGGATATCGTATGAAGAAGATATGGACGAATGAAGTTGGGCGAAAAACCAGAAAACGGGTCAGAATGCACTGGTGCACTTGGGAAGTGCGCCAGAACAAAAATGCATGGGCGCACTTGGGAAGTGCGCCATTACATTTTTGACCTGGCGCACCTGCCAAGTGCGCCCAGGTCAAAAATGACCTGCTGGTCAGGTCTGGTCAAGTCCTGGCTGGCCAGGTCTGTGTTTGGTCGATTTTCTGAGCCTTGCCTTGTCACTAGGGCTAGGTGTCAGCTCCTGGTTGGTCTCCCCTTCAAACGAACGGCTATTATTGAACCTAGCTTCATCGACGGTCTAAATCAACTCACAAACTCTATAAAAAGGACCTAAGTCTAACCCTAATTCACACAAACTAAAATGGAGATGAGACCGTCATGTTGCTGAGGAGAGACTAAGTATAGCCGTCAGAAATAGAGAGACAACTAGGGGATAATTCAAAGCTTAAAGCAATGCTAATCAAATCAAAGCAACGCCTACAACAAAGTATAGCATCTCCAAATTCAGAATTCAGATTTCTGAATTGAAGATTCGCCATACGCTGTAAGTAGAGTGCTATTCCGATATGAATTAAATAATTGTGTTGATTTGTGTAATGTAAGAAATGGAATTGTGGCGATAATAATCTATGTTTGTATGTTGCTTTGATGCAAAACGATTTGGGAATATTATGGTATACGATTGGATATTTACGCGATTTGCATTGGAAACGAAATGGAATTGTGGCGATAATGACTTATATTTGAATGTTATTTTGATTCTAAACGATTTGGCAATACTATGGTGTACGATTGGATTCATACAAGTATATGATTTATGTTGACAACCACATGTTGTGGAATTTTAATTGGGATTCATGCAAGCATATGATTCATATTGAAAACTACATGTTTGTGGTAGTTATTTACAACACCCATTTGATCATTGCAAGTATATGATTCATGTTGAAAGTAACAACTATATGTTGTAATAATTTATTTAAGATTCATGCAAGTATATGATTCATGTTAACAACTATATGTAATGATATTTTAATTGGAATTCATGCAAGTATATGATTCGTTATTATGCTAATATGATGTACATACTTTTATGACCACTTTTAGTGTGTAATTGAATCGACTAAGTACTATGATTTATATGAATCTATGTTGAAATTGGCAAATCATACTTTTGTGTTAGAAACAAAAGTAAGTACCTTTATGAACATGACTAAACTATGTTTGTTATTATGCGTAGTTGAAAAATATTTTTTTAGGCTTATGTTGTTATCATAATCATATGATAATATATGTGACACATAAGTTACATTAGAATTACATTAGAATTACATTCCACTTGCAAGTTACATAGATAGAATAAAAACCACGATTTAAGTTTAGGTATGTTTATGCTATAATTCCATGAATAGAATAAAAACCATGATTTAAGTTTAGGTATGTTTATGCTATAATTTTATAAATGGATTAAAAACCATGATTCATATAAGAATTAGGTTGGGATAATTCTAGTGGAACCATACTTTTGTATTAGTGACAAAAGTAAGTACCTTTTGTTAACATATAGTGATTTTATGAACATGATTAGTTTATATTATGCCTAAATAAAAATATAGACTTATATTTCTAGTCAAGACCATGTGCCAATAATAATGATATCTAATTTATTTAGATTCTTAATTTCAAGTTTACATGGTTAGTTGAACCTATGATTCATGTTTAAGTTTATGCCATTATCATATGACTAGAATAATTCATGTTTAAGTACTGCTTACGCCATAATCATATGAATAAAATAATTCATGTTTAAGTATTGTCTAACCATATGAATAGAATGATTTATGTTTAAGTATTGTTTATGCTATGATTATGTGGATAAAATGATTCATGTTATGCCATGATTATATGATGTTACAATTGCAAGTTCACATGTGCCTATTTTATGTTAATTGAATTGTTCGTTGCAAGTCCATGCGTTCACACTCCCCTTTTTCATGTTACTTTATAAACACCATGTTACAAGCCCCCCCTTTTCATTTGGATAAATTGGGTTTAAGTATTAAACCCAACACACCTTACGTTGGAGCAAACGTATAATACGGGGGTAATGATGTTTGGGCTAAAATATAGAACATATGTGTTGACATGTTTAACGCATGCCAACAACCTTGAAAGAACAATTAAGTGGCATAAATGAAATTTAACCAATAAAGATGAATTTGAAGAATGGGCCGCAAATATTTACATATAAAAAGAAGAAAGACAAAATATGTAAATGTAGAAAATACGATGTGTTTAACCCGAGGTTGGATTGGGTTGTGATGTAAACCTGCCCGGAACCGCCCGGCTGTCCAGTAGTCACAAAAATACCTATCCAATATGGGTGGTTAAACATGGAGCCCAATAAGGACCCGAGGTTAGACTGATTTGTGGCGTAAGACTGCCCGGACCCAACCGGCAACAGGCAGCCACAACAATACCTGTCTAATGTGAGAGGTCAAGGCTTTAATAAGACAATTAAGGCTGAGTCAGGATTGATAGGATTAAGTAAATTATATTAATACTTAATCAAAATGGAACATGCTAAACTAAACAGACTGATTGGGGGTTAGGTTTATAAAACACTTAACCAACTTAGCATGTTGGCTAGAGATAGAAAAACCTAGTAGCGGGGGACCCTTTTCAGCAGTAACCCTATAAGGTGTATCATGATACCCTGAAACTAGGCAGGGAGGGGCACGATTACTGGGCTGATTGTAAGAGGTCAAATCGACGGCGGTGGTGCAGCAGTGTAGGTTCTAACGGGGTGCGGGCGTGCACACACTCCGGCGTAGAAAAATAAGGCACTGGGCACCAGTAGCATACCTGTGCATTCTAGGATTGTGTCGGGCCGCCACCATGGGACTTGATACACCCCATGGTGGGACCATCATAGGTAACTACAACATCGGGGGCCGTAAGGCACATGTAACTATGCGAGTAGGAGCCGATCATCATAAAATGGATCACTTCACCCTAATTATGGGGTGCCTGTTGGGAACTAGTTTGTATGGGTACAGAGATTAATACGGGGTACGATAGTATATTCGACCCTAGACAACTTAACTAAGTTTATGGTGCTTTCCCATTTCTAGTTTATACTTATCATACCCAGTTCTTTATTCATAGACTGAATAGTCCTAGACTTACTCAGGCTTTATGTCTGACTCTACTTTTCTTTCGTCTTCTTTTCTTCCGTTTCCCCCCCCCCCCAGGTCCACAGGGAGGGAATACCGCAGCTTGACCAGCCTTCATATCCAGCTTGAAGAGAAAGAATGTATTGCTTGGATCTTTTCGTTTTGGACTATGGGTTTGGACAGCAACTATGGGACTTTTGCAGTTTATTTATGTTTTCTTTATGCTTCTTTAAATAATGTAATCAAGACAGTTATGAAGATGTTATGTTTTTGGGAGTATTGTAAGACAATTATGGTATGGTTGTTGTAACACGTATTTTTAATGAAATAAAAGTTGTTGTTTTTCCGCTGTTCAAAAATATGTGTTCTTATATCTGTCTTGTATATCTGTGACTTATACTTATAAACCTCCACCAAAATTAGGGCATTCCCTTTGAGAGTGACCCTAACGGAGGTGGGGTGTTTCAGGTCAACTTTGATAGTCGGTGTTTTATCTATGAAATAAATAATTGTGTGAATGACATGAGTTTACCAGTTCAGTACCAACACTACATGGCCTTTTAATTCAAATATTTATTTATTTATTTCCTTTTTACAAACTTTAATTCAAATAATAGATTTAAAAATCTATTTTCAGTTATAAAATAAATTTTATAACTTTAACTCGTCGATTTACCTGATGGTAGATCGATATTTATAAAATGGTGAATTCACTGGCCACATACTGTCAACTACTCAACCAATAGTACCCATTGGTTTAAAGCAAATAAATGGTAAATTTCAGGTCAATATTCAACCATCAACCAAAACAATTTAATAATGGTCTCATAACAGTTTATAACAACAATTCAATATCAACCACAACAACCAATCAAGCAATTCATTTATTAAAACACGTTTATACTATAAACGTGACCAATAAGGTAACTTACCTTAATTGGAACCAATCGTCAAAATAACGATTTGGGTTTCACTGAAATTAAACGACGTTTAATTTCATTAGTTCAACAATATATGAATATATATCAACAACCAGTCAAACACTAGTAACCATAACACACAAAAAAATAAAAACCCAACTTATAACATATAAGCGGGAGTAACTGAGTGAGTTTAACTCACCTTAAATTTGATTCATCGATAAATAGTTTGATTTATTCAATTTAAACAGACATTTAAATCAACTAGAAATTTCCAACAGCCTCCAAGCCTGTCCGAACCAATCCCATGTTGTAGTACTCGACAAGGTGAATCCAACGCTTCTGACGGTTCGTCGTTCTGATCACGTATGCATTCGGAATTTAAAATCTAAGTTTTAATAAACATTTAAAACTAAGTAAAAACAATAATGGGCCTTACTTAATTTTCCCTCAGCCCAACCCCAATTGGACCCGCCCACCTTTTCCACCCTAAAACAACATCGAAACCCTCCTTTTCTTCAAAAGTAGCCGCCACACAAGAAACTTCCAGCGAAAAAGAAAAACCCTCCACCGAACTCATCTGCTTCCGCTTCCATCGCTTCATCCTTCAGCGCAAATCGGACGCACCTCCCCATGCTCCGTGCTTCCGTCGCTCGTGAAAACTAGACCGAGGCTCCCGCCCAAAAAGCTAAGTGTTTTGATAAAACTATTTTTGATTTAATTTCTGTTTTGTTTTCTTCTTGGTGGGTTTGAATTCGGTTTATTTCGAACTAAATTGATTTGGTTTGTGGTTGAACAAAACCGTGTATTTATAGTTGTAACGGATCACTCTTCATCTCTAATTGTTACATCCTAGGTTTAGACTTAGCTGTTACTAGATTTCATAGGAGTTTGCTCTTTATTTCCAGCTGTGCCATGTTCGAACTGTTGTGATAGAAATGATGCTTGATAGGGTGATGTAAAGATTTGTATTGGATTTTCCCTGTGCAAATCAAACCGTCCTTATGTAGATTTGTACATAGATTTTTACTGTATTTATTTGGTTGGTACTTTCCTGTTAGAATATTTCCTCCATGTGCACTCCTGCTCAACTGTCCCTATGGTTAAGGCTATACATCTATATATATTTCACATGGTATTGTCTGCCACTACATTATTTTAATTCAATTCCAGATCTGTATTGGAATAGTAGAACAGCTATTCTATGTGATTTTCTAAATATATATGAATATATAGGTAGATTTGATTGGATTTTGTTTTCAGCTTTTCCATGTGCTATCAACTTGTTCACTCTATTGAAGAGACCATTTATCAAACTTTATGCCGAAGCTAGTGTATGGTTTTATTTTCTTTTTGCTGATGTGAACAATGACTAGTTTGCTTGAATTCAAACTGTGGATTGTTGACTGTTGTTAAAGGAAATAAAATTGTGTTAAATCACTATTTTCTTAGCTGTTTTCTGATTGCTGTATGACAAAATCTGAGTTTTTAATGTGTTATTTTCCTTATTCAAATCTTTTATTTTACATATCTATATATACTAGCTATTAATAACTGTCTCTTTTCTTTCTTTACAGGACGGATTTTTATGCCAGCGTTGTTTCAACGATAGGTACATTAGCAGCGGGTTCAGGGCGCATGTGCATGCTTTCCCACTTGGCGACGTCTTGCTTATTGATGGGAGAAGATAGGAGTAAAAGAGTAGTGTAGTTGATTGTAGGATTTCCTTTCATTTTTTTGTTGATTCATTTTTTTTTCTTTTCTTTTTGTTGATGTTTTTATCATCTGTACGGTTTGCTTCTGTTGTTGGAACTGTTTTATGTTTGTTTTGGTATGAGTCTTAGGACATGAGTGGTCCTAAGGACTTGGTGAATCGAATGTACTTGTTTACTGTTATGGATTTTTTTTCCTTTTCACTGTTTCTTATAGGAAAGGACATGGTATTGTTTATATTCCCATTTGGTTTTGCATTTTATTTAGCAAAAGCATGCCTAATGAAAACCGTGTGAAACAAACAACAATTTATGGTGGATTTCAAAACTACATGCCAATGAATTGTTCTTCTCGAGTAATTGTAATTTGCATTTGATGGAAATTATGTTGTGTACCATATAGTCGCAAAGCATCAATCTTTCCTTAGTGGTGTACGTGTGTATACAAGTTCTAGATTGGTTCATTTTTAGATCACAAAGGATATCGATACAATTTAAATTAAATTTTAAAATAGTTGAAATAAACTAATATTATCGAATATACTCAGATTGAAATAACGTATAATTTCAAATAAGACTGAGATAAATTTTCAAGCTCTATACTCTCAAATTTGGTTAAATGATATTATATATATAATTTCTTATTTATTTAATAACGTTATCGTTTATAACGATTTTCATAGCGACTATTTTAAAATTTCAACTGGACATAACTAACAAATTATAACACGAAATCTCGATTTTTCTCTTTCATATGAAAAATATAATCAAATCGATTTCAACGTTTCTGGTTTCACAGAATTTCGACTTAAAACGAATTCTGTATATTCAGTTGAAGTTCAAAACAAAATTTACGAACTACCACACCATTTCTAATTCGTTAATAATATAATTATTAATTAAACGTTCTGACGTCGTTTTAATAACGAATATATTTATATAATTCAATATAAACCATATTTAAATCACTTTACATTGCTTGTTCACATTATACTGCAAATCCATCATTTTCCAAATATCCTAAAAATAAAATATTATAATATTATTAATATAATTTAAATATTCAAATTAATATGGTCAAATCCCTTTATAAAAATTCAAATCAATATTTTAAATAAATAAAATATTTCAAATAAATGGCCAGAAAAAATTCGGAACATTACACCCCGGTAAATTGAAATGCACGTTCAAATTCAATATATAGAGTTATATTTTGATTTTGAAGAAAACTGATCGAAACGATCGAATCAGCTTATGATACATATCCCATTGTGTTCGGAATGGGGGTAATTAGCTAGGGACAACAGTCGGTGGACTTGATTTCGAGTTCAAACCAAAAGTCAACTTTATTGGAAATAAATAATAATTAAATTAAATTTTATATATAACCCCCCCCCTCACAATTTTCTCAGATCCAAATCGATTTAAATATTAAAAAAAGAAGGGAGAGAGGGAAGATCGACTTCGACGGAGCCGCTCCTGGGGGTCGTCGCCCACCTCGCCCCTCCACTATCGAGCGCGTCACCCAAGGAAGCCGCTACCCCTTCCCCGTTCTCTCTCCTCCGCACCTCCTTCTCCTTCAACCCCCTTCGTTCAACCCCGACACCCGTCGCCCCTCTTCTGTAAAACCCTAACTCCACCCCAATCCGCACCTCAGACCTTCCCCTGGCCCGCCGCCTACAACTCCAGCGCAGCCCACCCCGACCCTCCTCCCTCTTCGTTCGTCTAAAAGGTGAGAGTTTAACTATTTTTGTTTTTTGTTGAATGTAATTAATCTAGTTAATTTTGATGATTAAACATTATTTTAAAAATTCTGATTTTACAAATATTAGCATTGAATTTAGATGCGATTTTATAGGAAGGAAAACGATTTAAAGAATAGATTTTTCTTATTAAAAAGGTTAGATTTTTAGTAGTGAAAGGGAGAGATTTTTAAAATAAGAAGTTAGATTTTTAATAACGAAAGAATAAGATTTTGAAAAGCAATAAAAATTTGTTTTTTAATATAGGAAAGTTAAGATTTTTAATTAGGTAAAGACATGATTTTTAGTCAAACAAAAATGCGATCTTTACAGACGAAGTAGCAGTATAAAATCTGGAATTTTATTCTTATGAATGGCATTTAAAAATATGATTTTTATCTTATGAAGAGTATAATAAAAATATGATTTTTATATTATATAGATAGTAAAAATTCAATCTTTATATATGAAATAGAAATATAAAAATATAATTTTTATATAGAATGAAGCATCGAAAAAATATACATGAAGTAGAAATAAAAATATGATTTTTATTTATTGAAATGAAGTAATAAAAATATAATTTTTTTTATGAACAACGTGAAAAGGACTGCATTGGAATTTCGGGCAGATCTAGACGGTTCAGCAGTTCAAAGGCAAAGCACGGCGGAGTGGAACCCTCTGTGAGAACTTCTCACTTTTAATTTAATTTTCTAGTTAAAATATATACTAGGATGTAGACGGTGTTTAGTAGCACCCGACACCCATCGTCCACAGACCATGGACGGCTTGTTTGTTTGTTTGATTTTGATGTGTAGTTGATTGTGTGATGTGGATTGAAAGAAAAACATTTTTATAGTTAAAAATAGAATTTTTAACATGTATATGAAATGAAATAAATTAATATAAACAAATCGAACAATTTTTTATATACACACATTTGACTGATATTGATTGGGACGATAAATTTTACACATCGCCCAACTGCACAAATTAAATCTGTGTTTGATTGTTTGAAACCCCGCATGGGTATTGGGATGATATATGACATACACTAATCCCAATAATTAGTTGTATGTCGATCGATAGATTGACAGACTGTTATGAGCGTTAAATATTTATATTTGATGCTTATACAGTGTAGAATGCACTCTGAATGATGGTTGATTATTTGTCATTGTTGATATATACATGCATTGTATGGAAATCCATAGAAATAAAATCTATCGTAATTGACTGGGCCTCATTCCAGTTTTAAAATAGAATATTTGAAGAGAAATATTTGAATAAAATATTTGAAAAGAAATATTTGAAACTAAATATTTGAATAGAATATTTGAAATAGAAATATATAAAGCCGTGTTGATTAGATATGCGCTATTTTGACGCGAACGATATTTATGTCGATTATATTCGTTTTTATAATGAATATTGAAAAGTGATTTCAAAATCGAATATTTTGAAATGAAATTCGAATTAAATTGAATTGAAACGAATTAGAATTCGAATTGAATTGAAACGAATTAGAATTCGAAATGAATTGAAAATAAAATGAATTTGAATCAAATTGAAATTGAATGGAAATCAGTTTGAAATGAATTCGAATTGAAAATGAATTCGAATTGAAATTGAATAGAATTGAATTCGAATTGAAATTGAATAGAAATGAATTCGAATCGAAATCGAATTGAAAACGAATTGAAATTGAATTAAAAATCGATTTGAATTGAAATCAATTTAAAATTAATTTAAAATAAATTTATAAGGAAAAATTCAATTTTGATTTGAATTTGAAATGAAGTTGAAATCGTTTCGAAAACGAATTTAAAATGATTTATAAAATACGTTTTAAAAGGAAATCGATGAAGTATATATTATATATATATTATATATAATATATTGGCCTGAATAGAACGCACCGCGCTGCGGTAATTCGCGAATTCCGACCATTGATTTCGAACGGATATTACAGGAGATCCGACCGTCGGATTCTCCTAACACAGGAACTGTTGGGTTTATATCGATAAGAGCTTTCTAATGAATATTAGAAATTAGAAATCTAATGGTTGGATTTGGAATTATGTCCAAATCAAATTTGGAAAAGGTCGTTGTAAGTGCAGTTCGATGACCGTTGATGGAAATCGACTGTACGGGCCTTGATAAAATTATTAAAAATAGTCATTGTAACAACCCGAAAATCTGAGCCAGTTTAAAATTTTTAATTTGGCAATTTATCGAATTTTGAATATTTAAAATGAATTATTTTAAATAATATCGACGAGAAATTTATTTTGAATAGAATTCGAACGTATATATTATATACGTCGTCGTTAGAATATGAATAATTATATATAATTATAAATAGAATTGAAAATGGCGCGGTAGTTCGATAATTCGATTTCAAACTTCAATTGAATGTACTGGGTGCAAAACAAACCGGATTTTAGTGAAACCAAAAATAATAGGATCTATTTGAGGATATCTTTCCAACGAATCCGAAAAATCAAAATTTCATAGCGGGAATCAAAAGATATGTCCAATTGAAAATTCTGAATAGTCGCTATGGAATTCAGGCCCTTAAAAATGGACATTTTGCAAACGACCTCGGATTTCGACGAAACCACTTTTGTTGGGTCCGTGATGTCAAATTATTTCTAGATTCCAAATTTCTTAATTTCTCGAATCAATATGTGAGTGTGGCAAAGGAAAACGCGTTTGACCAGTTTCAGTTGATTTTAATCGACTGGAAAATGGCCATTTTTCAAACGGTCTCAGAATTCGACGAAACTAGTCTTATTAAGACCGTATCGTCAATACGAAGCTAGAAAATATTTTTCTGGAATTTTTAAAGTTCGTATGTGACCCCGGTAAATTGAAATGTGCGTTTAAATTCGATGTATAGAGTTATATGTTGATTTTGACGAAAACTGATCAAAACGATCAGGGGTTTCGAACGGTCTAGATTGGTTTAACGACTGATTCGGATCGAGTGAAATTCCCGGCCGTTACATTTGTTATCAGTGCTTTGGTTTACAGAGCTCGAGAACAAGACACATTAGAACCATACGAAAGAATTCATCAGATATTGGGTTAGTAATATCCAATTAGAATGACTCGTTAGAGATAGGATCAGTAGTATCCTAGAACGAGTGTGAAGAGTATATTTTTCAATTGAAAACAATTTTGTTTTGAAAATTTAAACCATTTTATACGTATTTGAATATTTTATTTATATTGAATTTGGACAGTCCGATATATAAAGATGTGGCATATACGCGTCATGAACGTATATTCGAAGTTTTAATATACCGGATAGATATAGAACCGCACTCTAGTAGCCCGGAGATGTTCTGATGGTGGTTCAAAACATCATCAGCATTTATTTCCGAGTGACGAAGGTGAGATATCTATATATTTCTTTTAGACTGGTGTGAGAACCAAAACTTATATAGATAGATTTATTTGTTGTGAATTGGCATCAAAAACAAGATTTTCAGTATATATATCAAAATTATGAGTTTGAAACGTTAATCCACTAATTGATTGATGTCTGTGTTGCTTGTTTATTTATTTGATAAATTTTGAACCATTATGCCTAATTGCATCAAATATTGAATATTATTGAAAATTGGTCGCATTTGCTTGCATATACATATACTAACATTGAACAGGTCATAGCAAGGAGGCTAGAGCAGAGAATAAAATTTGTTTGCCCGACAAATAGGTACATGTTTACTATAATTTACTGTTTTGTTTGGGTGATGATGATTTTATGAGCCTATTGGCTTTTTCTTTTTCTTTTTGAGATCAGAAGGCCTATATGGCAATTTCGGGATTTTCCCGTGGCTCCCGGTGCAGAGGAGGTAATGGCGAAATTTTTTGAAAATTTAGGGTGTTAGCCAAATTTATGGAGAATTTGAAAATTCTCAGAAACTGAAAAGTTGGAGAATGGAAGCCAGATCGAACGTAGAGCTGATTAATCAAACCACTTTCGGCTTCGTTCCTTTTTGGGGACGAAAAGTTTTAAGTGGGGGAGATTGTAACAACCCGAAAATCTGAGCCAGTTTAAAATTTTAATTTTGGCAATTTTAGCGAATTTTAAATATTTAAAATGAATTATTTTAAATAATATCGACGAGAAATTTATTTTGAATAGAATTCGAACGTATATATTATATACATCGTCGTAAGAATATAAATAATTATATATAATTATAAATAGAATTGAAAATGGAGCGGTAGTTCGATAATTCGATTTAAAACTTCAATTGAATGTACAGGGTGCAAAACAAATCGAATTTTAGTGAAACCAAAAATAATAGGATCTATTTGAGGATATCTTTCCAACGAATCCGAAAAATCAAAATTTCATAGCGGGAATCAAAAGATATGTCAAGTTGAAAATTCTGAATAGTCGCTATGGAATTCTGACCCTTAAAAATGGAAATTTTGCAAACGACCTCGGATTTTGACGAAACCACTTTTGTTGGGTCCGTGATGTCAAATTATTGCTAGATTCCAAATTTCATAATTTCTCGAATCAATATGTGAGCGTGGCAAAGGAAAACGCGTTTGACCAGTTTCAGTTGATTTTAATAGACTGGAAAATGGCCATTTTTCAAACGGTCTCAGAATTCGACAAAACTAGTTTTATTAAGACCGTATCGTCAATACGAAGCTAGAAAATATTTTTCGGGAATTTTTAAAGTTCGTATGTGACCCCGGTAAATTGAAATGCACGTTCAAATTCAATGTATAGAGTTATATGTTGATTTTGACGAAAACTGATCAAAACGATCAGGGGTTTCGAACGGTCTAGATCGGTTTAACGACTGATTCGGATCGAGCGAAATTCCCGGCCGTCATAGTCATAATTTGTGTAAAATCATAAGAAATAATCTGTGAAGAATTCGGATGAAAAACTCCATATTTGAAAAGATAAAAATAGATTTTTATTGAAATGAACTAGTTTTGAACTAGAATTATAATTCTATTTTTTTTTAAATAAATAAAGTGGATTTGAAATTGTTTCAAAGGTAACCAGAATTTCCAATAATTGAATTGGAGTGGATTTGAATCGAAATTGTCTTTGGAATATTTTGATGTTAGATTTCGTGATTATACAGATTGCGTAATGGAAATTTGGAAGATATATAGATATCGTTATTTCCAATACGATATTTGTTGGTCGTAGAATTTGATATTGAATATAAGCCGATATATTTTCTATTCAGAGCGTTGTATTTAATATCAAATGTGATTTGGGATTGTCGTGAATGGTGTCTTCATTGACACTGTTCTTAAACCCATGTGAGAAAAAGATTAAATCTTTTTATTTAGATTTAACGAAGTGTACCAATTAAATAATATTTAATTGGAATTGAGTTGGTATTGATTTTTGGGTTTATCGTGAACAGTGTTTTAAATAATACTTGTTCTTTAACCCGATAATTAATGGAATGTGATTTTGGGTTGTCGTGAACGGTATCTTCAATAATACTGTTCTTAGACCCAAAGGAGTTAAGAAAATCAGAAACTAACTGGAGATTAGTTAAGTTGAATGGTTTCTAGGGTACTGATCTGATGTTGGTTTCGGCCTTCGGGGTTAATACTTAGGGAATTGCTTACTTGCTAATTTACGGTTAGGGACTGATTGAAATGTGATGTGATTTTGGGGTTTATCGTGAACCGTGTTTCAAATGACACTGATTTTTTAACCCAGTTAAGGATTAAAACTAAGTGGAGTTTTAATGAATCTTTAAATAGATTGAAAAGATCGTGAAAGGAGTATCACCAATTTTGCTCCAGGCGATAGTTAAATCTTTAATTAGATTTGAACGTGAAATGGTAATTGAATTTACAGATAACACTGTGGTTTTAGATATGAAGTATGACCAATTTTACTTCATGGGATGAATAGGTTGGGATTGGGAAATAAAATAAATGATCACTTCGGTGTGGTTCGCTAATCCCGACTAGTTTGAATTGATATTCAAAAGAAGATTGAAGAATAAACTTAAAAGAATTTATCTTTGATAAAATTATTGGGAACCTTTCCCTAAGAATGTGAAATCTAGAAAATAACTGTAGGTTAGCTAAGAAGAATGGTTTCCTGGGTATTGATCTGATGTTGGTTTCGGCCTTCGGGGTTAATATTTGGGGAATTGTTCCCTTACTAATTTACGGTTAGTGACTGATGAATTGGAATGAGGCGTATGTTGTGTTTGTGTAACACTTGTTTATTATATACGCGAGTTATTCAGAAAAACCGGGTTTATCCCATTATGAATAACCGATTCGACGATTAGTCGAAGATGAAGACGGTGGTTGAAGACCGGAGGTCTTCACGTCATTTGGGTGATTACTTATGATCTTGATTGGGATGTACACCCAAGAGGAGGGAATCAGTTGGTGATCGTCCAGACGTACTTGGAGATCGATGGATATGCGGGGAATAAGGTTCCTCCGGTTTCGTTCAGACCCAGAACGGACTTGTAAATGGATGTGTGTCTGACATCGGATTTCATTCTATGTGATTGATATCGGTTGCATAGTGTGAATTGCCTATGTAGCATGCTAAAATGCAAATGGTCAAGGCTCCGGTTGAAAAGCAGAGTCTTGTGTTTGATGATCAAAGCACAGACTGTGTGGCATAGCTTTGTGTATCGTTGATTCGCGAGCCTCACACCCCGGTATGAACCAGAAACGGGAGAGGACTGTAGGGAGAACATGTATTTCCTTCTTGCTAGGAGTTGTGTTAGTGTTTTTACACGGCCTGACATTTTACTTATGTGGATGATGGATAGCGAGGCGCCTCGGATATGTCGGTCGTTCTCGAACCGATGGAGTCATTCGTTGGCTCATTTACGCCCCATAAGGTGGGGAGACGTAGTGTTCATGATTTCGTCTAATCAACATCGGTGGACCGGCCCTGAAGATCCAAGGGTCGATGCGTTCTGATCTTGAGACTCGGGCTAGACAGACTTGAATCGGTAGAGGACGATCCCTTGCCTCGGTTCACAGATAGAAATCCAACTTCCAATGCGTGACGTTTCGATTTTAGTTGTAATCCTATATATGGCGACATATTGGGATGGGGCGCTCATGCCACCTATGATTGATATTTACGATTGTATATAAAATCAGAAACTAACTGGAAACGAGCTAAGATGGGTGGTTGCTTGGGTATTAGTCTGATGTTGGTTTCGGCCTTCGGGGTTAATACTTAGGGAATCGTTCTCTTACTAATTTACGGTTGAAGTCTGATTAAGAATTAAAATATGAAATTTAGCGTATCAAGCATTTTTTGGCTATTATAAGGTAAAACCCTATCCTCCGGTTTGTGTTGCATTGTGTGATGGGACCTGGGTCTTATAATAGCTTCATTGTTCTTTATTTAGCATTGCGCTGTTGTTTTATGCACTGGTGTTCTTGGGAGGAAACCCGCTCCGTGTTATACGGCGTGGTCCCTTGATTTACCTAACTTTAAAATAAAGATTAATAGCTGTTTTAGTTCTCACACCAGTCCCATGACGGACCTGGAGTTTATTATTTTCACCTAAACTTTGGATACCCTTATTTTGACACGGGCAGCTAGTAGTTTTGGTTTTGCAGGTTTATATTCACAGGATCCTGGTTTACAGCTGGAACGATATCCGGAAAGCTCTGTATCTGTATATCTCTTCTAGTTTGTGCATTGTATTATTTTCCCGTTGCAGTAATGTATTTAAATCTCTGATATTTTTCTGATGTATATTATTTGTTTGTACTCTGTATATTCTTGTATTCTGATGAATTGTTATAATTAACATTGAAATGTTCTTCTGTTTGCGATCTGATGTGGCTTGTTCTCAATTCAATCCGTGATTTCCCGTAAGGGGGATTTCAGGTCGTTTCATCGTGGTATCAGAGCTTTGGTTTACAGAGCTCGGAGAACAAGACACCTTAGAACCAAACAAAAGAATTCATCAGAAATTGGATTAGTAATATCCAATGGGAATGACTCGTTAGAGGTAGGATTAGTAGTATCCTAGAACGAGTGTAAAGAGTGATATTTTTAAAAAATAAAATGAAAACCAAATTTTTTTTGAAATTTAAATCGTAGTATACGTATTTGAATATTTATTTATATTGAATTTGGACAATCCAATATATAAAGATTTTGCCTATACGCCTTGCAAGCGTGTATTCGAAGTTTTAATGTACTAGATGGTTATAGAATCACACTCTAGTTGCTCGGGGATAATTCTGGTGGCGGGGCACCATCGCCAGTATTTATTTTCGAGTTTCGAAAGTGGGATTTCTATATATTTCCAATTGACTGGTGTGAGAACCGAAACTAGATAGGGCTTATTGTTGTGATTTGGTATCAAAAATGTGATTTTTGACTATATATCAAAGTTATGAATTTGAAATGATAACCAACTAATTGATTGATGGTTGTGCTGTTTGATTATTGTTTGATCAATTAAATGTTGAACCTTTAGCCAAATTGATCAAATAGTGAATTGTATTGAAAATTTATCGCATTTGCATGCATATACATGTACTTACATCGAACAGGTCATAGCAAGGAGGCTAGAGCAGAAGAATAAAATTGTTTGCCCGACAAATAGGTACATGTTTACCATAATTTACTGTTTTGTTTGGGTGATGATGATTTTATGAGCCGATTAGCTAGCCGCTTGGCTTTTTCTTTTTCTTTTTGATTGAAGAAGGCCATGGGAGGCTATATGAAATATCCCAAAGTCCCCGGTGCAGGGGAGGTTATGGCGAATTTTTTTGAAAATTTAGGGTGTTATCCAAATTTTTGAAAAATTTGAAAAGTTTTTAGAAACTGAAAAGTTGAAGAACTTAAGCTGTAATGAAAATAATGGAAGTTGAGTTGGTTTGTGAAACAACTTTCGGGTTCGTTCCTTTTCGTGGAGGAAAAGTTTTAAGTGTGGGAGATTGTAATAACCCGGAAATCTGAGCGAATTAAATTTTTTTATTTTGGCAATTTTAGTGAATTTTGAATATTTAAAATAGATTATTTTAAATAATTAGACGAGAAATTTATTTTGAATGGAATTCGAATGTATATATTTATTCGAATCGTCGTTATAATATAAATATTTATTTATATATATAAAAGGAATTGAAAATGGCGTGGTAGTTCGATAATTCGATTTCAAATTTCAAATTTCAAATTTCAAATGAATTTACAGGATTCAAAATAAACCGGATTTTAGTGAAACCAAAAATATTTGGATCTAACTGAGAATATCTTTCCAACAAATCCGGGAAATCAAAATTTCATAGCGGGAATCAAAAGATACGTCCAGTTGAAAATTCAGAATAGTCACCATGGAATTCTGGCCCTTAAAAATGGAAATTTTGCAAATGACCTCGATTTTCGATGAAACCACTTTTGTTGGATCCGCGATGTCAAATTATTGCTAGTTTCAATTTTCATAATTTTTGAATTCAATATGTGAGCATGGCAAAGGAAAACGCGTTTGACCAGTTTTAGTTGATTTTAATCGACTGGAAAATGGCCATTTTTCAAACGGTCTTGGAATTCGATGAAATTAGTTTTGTTTGGACCGTATTGTCAATACGAGGCTAGAAAATATTTTTCTAGGAGTTTTCGAGTTAGTATGTGGCCCCGGTAAATTGAAATGCGCGTTCAAATTCAATATATAGAATTATATTTTGATTTTGACGAAAACTGATCGGAACGATCGAATCATCTTATGATACATATCCCATTGTGTTCAGAATGGGGGTAATTAGCTAGGGACAACAGTCGGTGGACTTGATTTCGAGTTCAAACGAAAAGTCAACTTTTATTGGAAATAAATAATAATTAAATTAAATTTTATATATAACCCCACCTTCACAATTTTCTCAGATCCAAATCGATTTAAATATTAAAAAAAGAAGGGAGAGAGGGAAGATCGACTTCGACGGAGCCGCTCCTGGGGGTCGTCGCCCACCTCGCCCCTCCACTGTCGGGCGCGCCACCCAAGGAAGCCGCCACCCCTTCCCCGTTCTCTCTCCTCCGCACCTCCTTCTCCTTCAACCCCCTTCGTTCAAACCCGACACCCGTCGCCCCTCTTCTCTAAAACCCTAACTCCACCCCAATCTGCACCTCAGGCCTTCCCCTGGCCCGCCGACTATAGCTCCAGCGCAGCCCACCCCGACCCTCCTCCCTCTTCGTTCGTCTAAAAGGTGAGAGTTTATATAGTTATGTTTTTTGTTAAATGTAATTAATCTAGTTAATTTTGATGATTAAACATTATTTTAAAAATTCTGATTTTACAAATATTAGCATTGAATTTAGATGCGATTTTATAGGAAGGAAAACGATCTAAAGAATAGATTTTTCTTATTAAAAAGGTTAGATTTTTAGTAGTGATGTAACGAACCGGAGATTTTCGACTCCGAAAATCAACATCAAACTACCATGTTGACCATTCAGACATCGAATATTCCAGATCATTAATAGAAAGAAGTTAGAGGGTGAGATAAGAAAGAAAGAAATATTAGAATAGAAGAAGAAGAAACAACACAACCCAGAGTCTCACATCGCAGCGGAACAAAATATAATACAGAAGTAAATCTTTACTGAGAACTTTGAAAATACTTACAATATCAGAGTACATCAACATCTGGACAGTGATAATCTGTCCTCATACAACACACAGCGGAATACTAGTAATATCATACGTCTGGACTCTTCCAGCTCGTCTCTTCATAGTAGTCGGTAACCTGAACCTGTACAGTCCGGGCTAACCCGAGCATTTACAAAACACCGGGTCAGTCTGGTGAACCAGAGTGAGATAAACTCGCACAGTAATAAGGGTGAATCATCCAATCATGATTTTAAAATAAAAAAAAAATCTTTTCAAAAGAAAAGGATAATCGTAAGACCAAATCCACACATAAACACGGACGGTTTTTACCTTACGATAACCCAAAACATTTTGAAACCAATATCTTGTCTGATATTATAATAATGTCTAAACACAAGTAAATAGAATCTAGTGGAACGCTTGCATCTCACGCTCCACATATATAGTATACAATCAAAACCCGCAGGCGCTTATTGGGAATTGGATTCCGACTTGACAAGGTATGGGACCACCTGCCGATAGTGTATCTCTAGAGACGAATACACTGGGTTCAACAAGAACTTCTTGCAACCCGGCCCTCACATGACCGACCACTCATTTCGCTTGAGTGTATCGAATGTATATCACCGACGGTTGGGATCAGCAGCCGTCTCCCGACAAGGGACAGCATCAAAACATAGATTAAGAAACAAATAGGATTTCCTCTAGATAGGTGATCATACACCCTAATGGGAGCGACCCACATAGCCATGCTGCCTGCCCGATTTTTGTCATTTCCCGGTTGATGAGGCTTGAGGCCAGAATTAAATCTTGAACATCGGGTCGTCATTCACTTTGAATGCCACATCGTCAGATCCTCCAGATATCACTAATTGACGTCCACAAAAATACTCTAGCTGAAAGCTAGAGAATGGCAATTCCCTGCCAACAACTATCGTACGTTTGAAGAAATCAACGTACGTGACCCTTTGGAAATACTCTGTCAGACATTCGTCTATATACGTCATCCAGGAACAGGATGAACCGAAGGCACTCTCCTACCGCATCCAACATAGGAATCACCCCATGGATCAGTAGCGAGAAGTCCTTGCAACCCCGTAGATTCCAACTACGACAGAATCACAGTTTATCTCTGCTTGCCAGGCAGAGAATATTAGTGGTTCTTCCGTTTATGAAAATCAACGGTCTTCACAGCACCATCTCGATCATCTTCTGATATCTTCACGTATTTGTTGGACGGAATGGTTTTCGAATATAAATTCGATCCCGGTCTTTCCATACCAACAAATCGTATTGGCCAGATTTGATAGTCGGTGTTTTAACTATCAAAATATTCAGTGTTTCAAACATGACACTCCAATGAGTTCACTGATTCAGTATTTAGCATCATTTGGCCTTTTACAATCTAATTTCCTTTTTGTTAAATTGAAATTTCAAATTCTTTAAATACTCAAAAGTACAATATTTGAATAACTCTAATTGATTAATTCACATTCGTCTTAATTCCATTCGCTTGACTCTAGATCACAGCGATCACAATGGTTACGCCTGAATCCCTCAGGAAACATCCGACCGCCGTAGGCTATCTGCAGCCCTGCGAATTACGCTAGCAGTCGTACGAAATGGCACTTAGCTCAATAATTATGTTTGGCTAATTCTATCTCGAATAAATATATTCAATTTCCCATTTTGAAATTTCATTTAAAATTCTCCTTTTTACTAGATCTCGTTTCCAAATAACGTTAACATAAAAGTAACGTCTTAACACTTTGAATCTCACTTAAAACCTCTGGTTTATAATAAACCCTTTTTATCGTAATCTCCTTTCACTTAATTCATATAATTGAGTACGTTTATTTCCTTTCACCATTCAATTGGCTTGCATCTCACATTCGGTCACTTTTTAAATGAATTCCCATTTAAAAATATATTCCTAACTTTATCATTTACTTAAAATAATAACTTATTCCAACCATTAACTACTTTAGTAGTTAATCCTTTTTTTAACTCAACTAAATATTAAATCCCTTTTAAATCCTTATTTAATTTCAAACAATATTCATTTAGCTATTTTGGTCAAAACACATTAACTTGGTAAACAATTCTAGTTCCAAATGGTCGATTTAATTAACTCAAAACTTGATTACCTCATTAACCGATTTCAAAAACCCTCGCTTTAAATTAATTAAAAATATAATTAATTTAAATAGATTCTAATTATTTGTTTCTTTACAAACAAATTTTCAAGGTTTTAACCATTTAATTTATTTCTTATTCTTCAACTGGTAAATCTGATTAACATCAACATTTGCTTTGCAAAATAAATTCATAACAAATCAAAGTCTTAAACAAATAAAATATTTATTTATTTCTCTTAAATAACTCTTATTCAAATAATATAATTCAAATCTAACTCTGGTTATAAAATAAATTTTATAACCTCAACTCTATCGATTCACCTGACGGTGAATCACTGTCTATAACACGATTGGTTTTAAAGGCCATACTCTGCCAAACACTTAACCAATATCGCCCATTGGTTTAAACTAAACAGATGTTGAATATCCAGTCAATAATCAACCATCAAATCAATCACCCAAACAGATTAGTTCATATATGATAATATGAAAATAAATAATACATTTGAGGAATCCGGTTGGATCCCTCCAACCTGTTCTCCCCTGTATTCAAATGGTTATCTCAAATCAGACGGTTCAGTTTTGTTTAACTGATAAATTAAACAACGACCATTTAACATCAACCATAAGTAATTCAAACAATGCAACCATTTAAACACGTTTATAAATAAACGTGACCAATCAAGGTGAGTCACCTTTATTGGAACCAACCGTTAAAATAACGATTTGGAATTTCACTGAAATTAAACACGGTTTAATTTCATCTGTTAAACTAACGGATGAATAGATAATTAGAAAAACAGTCAACCATTGGCAAGCAGAGCACACAAAATAAAAACACCCAATTTATATTAAATATAAAAAGGGTAACTGAGTGAGTTTAACTCACCTCAATTCGACTGTCGTTCAAACGGTGCATTTTAATTAAATTAAACATGTGTTCAATCTAATTAAAATCTCCGACTGCGTTCATCTCTGTCGATTTCCAGCTCCACAAATGCGGTGCTTGTCCGTACAGGTCCGACACGACTTGATTTGTAAATCCTAATAAGATATGTACCTGTCATTCATAACATAAGTTTATAGTGTAATTACAATAATTAACTTCTTAATTAAGATTTAGTTAATTAAATTATTATTTTGTTAATCTAAATCTGGTTCCAACTTCTTCGTTTTCTGCCTATACCACAACTATAGAATCCTAGACATATTTACTTAACCCTGCCATAACCATTAAATAACTTAATAATATAACCACTTACCTTAATTACCGTAACCAGTCCTCCCTTTTCCGTTTTCTTGTTACTCTCGAATGCCCAATTCCTCGTCCACTGCTTTGAAATAACCAGCCACGTTCTACACTATTTTTTTAAATGTTATGATCCTTAATCACTAAATTATAAGCTAATTTATAACTAAAAAAAAAAAAGTTAGGTCTAATTATGGTTTACTGCTCCTCATGCTTGCCAACGTGTCATGGTACCACCCGCCTTTTGTTTGTTTCTCACGTCCTTCACCATTTTACTTCTGCTCATCCTCTCTTCCATCTGCACAGTTCTCCTCACGTCCGCTCTTTCTTCCCTTTTTTTTTTTTTTTTTTTTTCTCATGAAAGCCTCCAAGCCCAGCATGCTACGTCCTCCCCTCCCCTTAACCGCTATTCAAACGTGCTTCGGCATTTTCCTTTTTTTTTTTTTTTTTTTTTTTTCATTTTCCTTTCTTCTTTCTTTCTTTTTGAAACGGAGAAAAAGAAAACAATGGAGGAGTTTATATAGGGAGGTTGAACCGTGGGTGGCAAGCAAACGTAGGGGATAGGTCTGTGATAAAAAGAGTAGTGCGGTTCTCGAAAATTCCTTGGTCGGCAAGGTTTACTGATGTCTTTTCGTTTATAAATGCTTGGTCGGCAAGCTTCAGAATTTAGGTCATCAATTGGCAGTTGGGTACAAAGTAGGGTAGATTTTATTACCATTTTAATACAACAAAACTTCGCAGTGAGAATTCGTATTAAAACCCACCACATATGATTTCTGTCTACTGATAAAAAGGCTAATCTCAATGTAAAAAGATATTCCGGATCCAATGGAACAAGTTTCGTTGCAATCCGAGATCGTTTGAAGAAAATTCCCTTATAAAACCAGAAATGAACACACGTTTAATTTTTTCACGGTCACCAGATAAATCAAATCAACTTGAAATCTTGATATCTTGCAATAACTTTTCGATACGAACCCAATGGCACTAATTTCGTCGCATTCTGAGACTGTTGCCCCGGTAGGCTGTTTTTACCTCGAACCGCAATACCCCTTTTTACACCAAATTTTCCGGTCTCTAAAAATAACAAACTATATACTTATTCTGACTCTAATCGACGATACGAACTCAACGGAACTGGTTTCGTGGCCTAATTCGATCGTCTGCTCAAGTTATGCCAAATATCCTTTTATTTATTTAAATTACGCGTTATAGAAATTGAACGGGCGTTTATGGCTACCGTGGTCACATACGACATCGGTTTGCCACGCCATTTGACACCATGCAATAATTTAACGATACGGTTCTAATGAAACTGATTTTGTCTAAATCTGAGTCCGTTTGCAAAACGGCTATTTTAAAGGCCTATAATTAAATAACGATTTTCCATAGCGACTATTTCAAAATTTGATTTGGTCATAACTGTCAAACTATAACACGAAATCTGGATTTTTCTCTTTCATATGAAAATTATCGTCAATACGGTTCCAACGTGTCTTGTTTCACAGAAATCCGACTTATATCGAATTCTGTATTCTCAGTTGAAGTTCAAAACTCTATATTGCAAACTGCAGCGCCATTTTTGAGCTCGTTTTATAATTATATAAATATATTACGTCGAACTTCGTTTAAATAACGAATTAAATATTAAATACCATTAATATTTCCAATATAATATTTAGAACTAATTTAAATATTCATATTCAAATGGTCGAAAAACACGGGTCGTTACATTCTTCCCCCCTTAAAATAATTTCGTCCTCGAAATTGCTAAGGTAAGAAAGAACGTTATAAACTCATTAATTTCAAATCTAATTTACTTTAAATCGAAAATCAATTCAATACTGTAAATAAATATTTTCAAAAATATTGAAAATTTCCTAACACTTTAAATTTTCGAAAAATATCGCCAGCACCTCCTTTGTACGGCTCAATCGGTACAACTCTAACTTGCCTTTCTAGGCCTTCTCCAATCCAAAAGAAAATGAAACAGCCAAGTGGCTTGCCATATAGGCTCATAAATCTCCAATCCCATATGAAAATAAACATGTACCTTTTTGTCGGGCATATCATGATATCCTTTCCATCTGCTACCCCGTCAGTGTATACAACTGCATTCCCAAACAAATTTCAACTTTATTCTCAAAATCAAATCCTTCACGCGTCCAAGCCAAATTCCATTCTTGACTCAATTTCCATCCATCATCAATTCCACTCTTAACTTACCGGTCCAACACTATTTCAAATTCCTGTCTCCAAATTTCAAAATCTGATTCTACTCGATACATTATCTCCCGATTCAATTTCCAGTTAATTGGTTTCAATTCAATTCATATTCGCTTTCACAATTTCTATTTAATCTTGTTTTTGTTCAACAATTTCCCCGGGAAGTTTTTAAACAGCTCAACTTTTCCAAAAATCAAACCTTTCTTTACAGAATTCAAAACACTTGTTTTTCTCAAAGCAATTCAAAACAAAATCTTTGGTAGTAATCCGTCACTTACCACTCGAAAATGGACACCGATGATGTCCGGATCATCATTGGAATCTATTTTCCAGCTATCGAAGTGAGTTCAATACTATATCACTTTTCAAAACTTCAATTTTAAACACTTTCACTTTGAAATCTATTTCAAAATAAAATTCACGATGCTCGTAAACAATTTAAAATCTCCCAGGATTTTAAAATTCTCATATATTCAATTCAAGTTCATTTGCAATCATCTTTCCCACTTTAAGAAATTTTAATTCCAATTCTGATTTAGATTTCAGATTTAATTCATCTGATTCCATAGTATACGAATGCTAATTGGTTATTTATATAACCATTTCAATTATAATCTTATTTGATTATAATAACAAACAACACACCACATATATTATGATATTTCCAACATATATATTTCCTTTATATCAAAATATAATTTGGGTAAAATTATTTCATTTACCCCCTTTCAAAAACATACTGTGTCGAATTATTCTGTTCAAGAGTTTAGAGACACTTATCGACGCAGTTTGCATTACTGTATCGACCAGAATTCATAAACTACTCGACAAACCAATCAACACAATATAAACAGTTTTTATAAAATCTACAAATACGTTCACTCGTATATAAACACTCAAACTCAGTCTAGGGTATTACTAACCCCATCTCTACTGAGTCACGCCACAGAGCCAAGGTAATTACTTAACCAATAGCTCTGATACCACTGTAACGACCCAGAGATTCGAGTAGGCTTTTCAACCATCCTCTCCTCCCTCGGCACTGGGCTAACCTCCCAGCGTGGCTTACAGAGATACCTCAGAACTGCTTTTACGGCCAGCCTCTCGACTCGACCAACCCACATTGTCGGGAGATGTAGGGGTAAGAGTCTCCCGTTCGCCACCAAACGCGAAGCGAGAACCCCCTATCATCCGTACCAATTAAGCAACCAGCTCTGATACCACTGTAACGAACCGGAGATTTTCGACTCCGAAAATCAACATCAAACTACCATGTTGACCATTCAGACATCGAATATTCCAGATCATTAATAGAAAGAAGTTAGAGGGTGAGATAAGAAAGAAAGAAATATTAGAATAGAAGAAGAAGAAACAACACAACCCAGAGTCTCACATCGCAGCGGAACAAAATATAATACAGAAGTAAATCTTTACTGAGAACTTTGAAAATACTTACAATATCAGAGTACATCAACATCTGGACAGTGATAATCTGTCCTCATACAACACACAGCGGAATACTAGTAATATCATACGTCTGGACTCTTCCAGCTCGTCTCTTCATAGCAGTCGGTAACCTGAACCTGTACAGTCCGGGCTAACCCGAGCATTTACAAAACACCGGGTCAGTCTGGTGAACCAGAGTGAGATAAACTCGCACAGTAATAAGGGTGAATCATCCAATCATGATTTTAAAATAAAAAAAAATCTTTTCAAAAGAAAAGGATAATCGTAAGACCAAATCCACACATAAACACGGACGGTTTTTACCTTACGATAACCCAAAACATTTTGAAACCAATATCTTGTCTGATATTATAATAATGTCTAAACACAAGTAAATAGAATCTAGTGGAACGCTTGCATCTCACGCTCCACATATATAGTATACAATCAAAACCCGCAGGCGCTTATTGGGAATTGGATTCCGACTTGACAAGGTATGGGACCACCTGCCGATAGTGTATCTCTAGAGACGAATACACTGGGTTCAACAAGAACTTCTTGCAACCCGGCCCTCACATGACCGACCACTCATTTCGCTTGAGTGTATCGAATGTATATCACCGACGGTTGGGATCAGCAGCCGTCTCCCGACAAGGGACAGCATCAAAACATAGATTAAGAAACAAATAGGATTTCCTCTAGATAGGTGATCATACACCCTAATGGGAGCGACCCACATAGCCATGCTGCCTGCCCGATTTTTGTCATTTCCCGGTTGATGAGGCTTGAGGCCAGAATTAAATCTTGAACATCGGGTCGTCATTCACTTTGAATGCCACATCGTCAGATCCTCCAGATATCACTAATTGACGTCCACAAAAATACTCTAGCTGAAAGCTAGAGAATGGCAATTCCCTGCCAACAACTATCGTACGTTTGAAGAAATCAACGTACGTGACCCTTTGGAAATACTCTGTCAGACATTCGTCCATATACGTCATCCAGGAACAGGATGAACCGAAGGCACTCTCCTACCGCATCCAACATAGGAATCACCCCATGGATCAGTAGCGAGAAGTCCTTGCAACCCCGTAGATTCCAACTACGACAGAATCACAGTTTATCTCTGCTTGCCAGGCAGAGAATATTAGTGGTTCTTCCGTTTATGAAAATCAACGGTCTTCACAGCACCATCTCGATCATCTTCTGATATCTTCACGTATTTGTTGGACGGAATGGTTTTCGAATATAAATTCGATCCCGGTCTTTCCATACCAACAAATCGTATTGGCCAGATTTGATAGTCGGTGTTTTAACTATCAAAATATTCAGTGTTTCAAACATGACACTCCAATGAGTTCACTGATTCAGTATTTAGCATCATTTGGCCTTTTACAATCTAATTTCCTTTTTGTTAAATTGAAATTTCAAATTCTTTAAATACTCAAAAGTACAATATTTGAATAACTCTAATTGATTAATTCACATTCGTCTTAATTCCATTCGCTTGACTCTAGATCACAGCGATCACAATGGTTACGCCTGAATCCCTCAGGAAACATCCGACCGCCGTAGGCTATCTGCAGCCCTGCGAATTACGCTAGCAGTCGTACGAAATGGCACTTAGCTCAATAATTATGTTTGGCTAATTCTATCTCGAATAAATATATTCAATTTCCCATTTTGAAATTTCATTTAAAATTCTCCTTTTTACTAGATCTCGTTTCCAAATAACGTTAACATAAAAGTAACGTCTTAACACTTTGAATCTCACTTAAAACCTCTGGTTTATAATAAACCCTTTTTATCGTAATCTCCTTTCACTTAATTCATATAATTGAGTACGTTTATTTCCTTTCACCATTCAATTGGCTTGCATCTCACATTCGGTCACTTTTTAAATGAATTCCCATTTAAAAATATATTCCTAACTTTATCATTTACTTAAAATAATAACTTATTCCAACCATTAACTACTTTAGTAGTTAATCCTTTTTTTAACTCAACTAAATATTAAATCCCTTTTAAATCCTTATTTAATTTCAAACAATATTCATTTAGCTATTTTGGTCAAAACACATTAACTTGGTAAACAATTCTAGTTCCAAATGGTCGATTTAATTAACTCAAAACTTGATTACCTCATTAACCGATTTCAAAAACCCTCGCTTTAAATTAATTAAAAATATAATTAATTTAAATAGATTCTAATTATTTGTTTCTTTACAAACAAATTTTCAAGGTTTTAACCATTTAATTTATTTCTTATTCTTCAACTGGTAAATCTGATTAACATCAACATTTGCTTTGCAAAATAAATTCATAACAAATCAAAGTCTTAAACAAATAAAATATTTATTTATTTCTCTTAAATAACTCTTATTCAAATAATATAATTCAAATCTAACTCTGGTTATAAAATAAATTTTATAACCTCAACTCTATCGATTCACCTGACGGTGAATCACTGTCTATAACACGATTGGTTTTAAAGGCCATACTCTGCCAAACACTTAACCAATATCGCCCATTGGTTTAAACTAAACAGATGTTGAATATCCAGTCAATAATCAACCATCAAATCAATCACCCAAACAGATTAGTTCATATATGATAATATGAAAATAAATAATACATTTGAGGAATCCGGTTGGATCCCTCCAACCTGTTCTCCCCTGTATTCAAATGGTTATCTCAAATCAGACGGTTCAGTTTTGTTTAACTGATAAATTAAACAACGACCATTTAACATCAACCATAAGTAATTCAAACAATGCAACCATTTAAACACGTTTATAAATAAACGTGACCAATCAAGGTGAGTCACCTTTATTGGAACCAACCGTTAAAATAACGATTTGGAATTTCACTGAAATTAAACACGGTTTAATTTCATCTGTTAAACTAACGGATGAATAGATAATTAGAAAAACAGTCAACCATTGGCAAGCAGAGCACACAAAATAAAAACACCCAATTTATATTAAATATAAAAAGGGTAACTGAGTGAGTTTAACTCACCTCAATTCGACTGTCGTTCAAACGGTGCATTTTAATTAAATTAAACATGTGTTCAATCTAATTAAAATCTCCGACTGCGTTCATCTCTGTCGATTTCCAGCTCCACAAATGCGGTGCTTGTCCGTACAGGTCCGACACGACTTGATTTGTAAATCCTAATAAGATATGTACCTGTCATTCATAACATAAGTTTATAGTGTAATTACAATAATTAACTTCTTAATTAAGATTTAGTTAATTAAATTATTATTTTGTTAATCTAAATCTGGTTCCAACTTCTTCGTTTTCTGCCTATACCACAACTATAGAATCCTAGACATATTTACTTAACCCTGCCATAACCATTAAATAACTTAATAATATAACCACTTACCTTAATTACCGTAACCAGTCCTCCCTTTTCCGTTTTCTTGTTACTCTCGAATGCCCAATTCCTCGTCCACTGCTTTGAAATAACCAGCCACGTTCTACACTATTTTTTTAAATGTTATGATCCTTAATCACTAAATTATAAGCTAATTTATAACTAAAAAAAAAAAAGTTAGGTCTAATTATGGTTTACTGCTCCTCATGCTTGCCAACGTGTCATGGTACCACCCGCCTTTTGTTTGTTTCTCACGTCCTTCACCATTTTACTTCTGCTCATCCTCTCTTCCATCTGCACAGTTCTCCTCACGTCCGCTCTTTCTTCCCTTTTTTTTTTTTTTTTTTTTTCTCATGAAAGCCTCCAAGCCCAGCATGCTACGTCCTCCCCTCCCCTTAACCGCTATTCAAACGTGCTTCGGCATTTTCCTTTTTTTTTTTTTTTTTTTTTTTTCATTTTCCTTTCTTCTTTCTTTCTTTTTGAAACGGAGAAAAAGAAAACAATGGAGGAGTTTATATAGGGAGGTTGAACCGTGGGTGGCAAGCAAACGTAGGGGATAGGTCTGTGATAAAAAGAGTAGTGCGGTTCTCGAAAATTCCTTGGTCGGCAAGGTTTACTGATGTCTTTTCGTTTATAAATGCTTGGTCGGCAAGCTTCAGAATTTAGGTCATCAATTGGCAGTTGGGTACAAAGTAGGGTAGATTTTATTACCATTTTAATACAACAAAACTTCGCAGTGAGAATTCGTATTAAAACCCACCACATATGATTTCTGTCTACTGATAAAAAGGCTAATCTCAATGTAAAAAGATATTCCGGATCCAATGGAACAAGTTTCGTTGCAATCCGAGATCGTTTGAAGAAAATTCCCTTATAAAACCAGAAATGAACACACGTTTAATTTTTTCACGGTCACCAGATAAATCAAATCAACTTGAAATCTTGATATCTTGCAATAACTTTTCGATACGAACCCAATGGCACTAATTTCGTCGCATTCTGAGACTGTTGCCCCGGTAGGCTGTTTTTACCTCGAACCGCAATACCCCTTTTTACACCAAATTTTCCGGTCTCTAAAAATAACAAACTATATACTTATTCTGACTCTAATCGACGATACGAACTCAACGGAACTGGTTTCGTGGCCTAATTCGATCGTCTGCTCAAGTTATGCCAAATATCCTTTTATTTATTTAAATTACGCGTTATAGAAATTGAACGGGCGTTTATGGCTACCGTGGTCACATACGACATCGGTTTGCCACGCCATTTGACACCATGCAATAATTTAACGATACGGTTCTAATGAAACTGATTTTGTCTAAATCTGAGTCCGTTTGCAAAACGGCTATTTTAAAGGCCTATAATTAAATAACGATTTTCCATAGCGACTATTTCAAAATTTGATTTGGTCATAACTGTCAAACTATAACACGAAATCTGGATTTTTCTCTTTCATATGAAAATTATCGTCAATACGGTTCCAACGTGTCTTGTTTCACAGAAATCCGACTTATATCGAATTCTGTATTCTCAGTTGAAGTTCAAAACTCTATATTGCAAACTGCAGCGCCATTTTTGAGCTCGTTTTATAATTATATAAATATATTACGTCGAACTTCGTTTAAATAACGAATTAAATATTAAATACCATTAATATTTCCAATATAATATTTAGAACTAATTTAAATATTCATATTCAAATGGTCGAAAAACACGGGTCGTTACAAGTGAAAGGGAGAGATTTTTAAAATAAGAAGTTAGATTTTTAATAACGAAAGAATTAGATTTTTAAAATCAATAAAAATTTGATTTTTAATATAGGAAAGTTAAGATTTTTAATTGGGTAAAGACATGATTTTTAGTCAAACAAAAATGCGATCTTTACATACGAAGTAGCAGTATTAAATCTGGAATTTTATTCTTATGAATGGCATTTAAAAATATGATTTTTATCTTATGAAGAGTATAATAAAAATACGATTTTTATATTATATAGATAGTAAAGATTCAATCTTTATATATGAAATAGAAATATAAAAATATAATTTTTATATAGAATGAAGCATCGAAAAAATATACATGAAGTAGAAATAAAAATATGATTTTTATTTATTGAAATGAAGTAATAAAAATATAATTTTTTTTATGAACAACGTGAAAAGGACTGCATTGGAATTTCGGGCAGATCTAGACGGTTCAGCAGTTCAAAGGCAAAGCACGGCGGAGTGGAACCATCTATGAGAACTTCTCACTTTTAATTTAATTTTCTAGTTAAAATATATACTAGGATGCAGACGGTGTTTAGTAGCACCCGACACCCATCGTCCACAGACCATGGACGGTTTGTTTGTTTGATTTTGATGTGTAGTTGATTGTGTGATGTGGATTGAAAGAAAAATATTTTTATAGTTAAAAATAAAATTTTTAACATGTATATGAAATGAAATAAATTAATATAAACAAATCGAACGATTTGTTTATATACACACATTTGACTGATATTGATTGGGACGATAAATTTTACACATCGCCCAAGTGCACAAATTAAATCTGTGTTTGATTGTTTGAAACCCCACACGGGTATTGGGATGATATATGACATACATTAATCCCAATAATTAGTTGTATGTCGATCGATAGATTGACAGACTGTTATGAGCGTTAAATATTTATATTTGATGCTTATACAGTGTAGAATGCACTTTGAATGATGGTTGATTATTTGTCATTGTTGATATATACATGCGTTGTTTGGAAATCCATAGAAATAAAATCTATGGTATTTGACTGGGCCTCATTCCAGTTTTAAAATAGAATATTTGAAGAGAAATATTTGAATAAAATATTTGAAAAGAAATATTTGAAACTAAATATTTGAATAGAATATTTGAAATAGAAATATATAAAGCCGTGTTGATTAGATATGCGCTATTTTGACGCGAACGATATTTTTGTCGATTATATTCGTTTTTATAATGAATATTGAAAAGTGATTTCAAAATCGAATATTTTGAAATGAAATTCGAATTAAATTGAATTGAAACGAAATAGAATTCAAATTGAATTGAAACGAATTAGAATTCGAATTGAATTGAAAATAAAATGAATTCGAACCGAATTGAAATTGAATGGAAATCAGTTTGAAATGAATTCGAATTGAAAATGAATTCGAATTGAAATTGAATAGAATTGAATTCGAATTGAAATTGAATAGAAATGAATTCGAATTGAAATCGAATTGAATTGAAAACGAATTGAAATTGAATTAATAATCGATTTGAATTGAAATCAATTTGAAATGAATTTAAAACGAATTTATAAGGAAAAATTCAATTTTGATTTGAATTTGAAATGAAGTTGAAATCGTTTCGAAAATGAATTTAAAACGATTTATAAAATACATTTTAAAAGGAAATCGACGAAGTATATATTATATATATTATATATATAATGTTATGGCCTGAATAGAACGCACTGCGCCGCGGTAGTTCGCGAATTTCGACCATTGACTTCGAACGGATATTACGGGAGATCCGACCGTCGAATTCTCCTAAAACCGGAACCGTTGGGTTCGTATCGACAAGAGCTTTCTAACGAATATTAGAAATTAGAAATTTAACGGTTGGATTTGGAATTATGTCCAAATCAAATTTGGAAAAGGTCGTTGTAAGTGCAGTTCTATGACCGTTGATGGAAATCGACTGTACGGGCCTTGATAAAATTATTAAAAATAGTAATAATTTGTGTAAAATCATAAGAAATGATTTTTGAAGAATTGGATAAAAAACTCCGTATTTGAAAAGATAAAAATAGATTTTTATCGAAATGAACTAGTTTTGAACTAGAATTATAATTCTATTTATTTTTTTAAATAAATAAAGTGGATTTGAAATGGTTTCAAAGGTAACTAGAATTTCCAATAACTGAATTGGAACGGATTTGAATCGAAATTGTCTTTGGAATATTTCGATGTTAGATTTCGTGATTATACAGATAGCGTTATGGAAATTTGAAAGATATATAGATATCGTTATTTACACTACGATATTTATTGGTCGTAGAATTTGATATTGAATATAAGCCGATATATTTTCTATTCAGAGCCTTGTATTTAATATCAAATGTGATTTGCGTTTGTCGTGAATGGTGTCTTCATTGACACTGTTCTTAAACCCAGGTGAGAAAAAGATTAAATCTTTTTATTTGGATTTAATGAAATGTACCAATTAAATAATATTTAATTGGAATTGAATTGGTATTGATTTTTGGGTTTATCGTGAACAGTGTTTTAAATAACACTTGTTCTTTAACCCGATAATTAATGGAATGTGATTTTGGGTTGTCGTGAACGGTATCTTCAATAATAATGTTCTTAGACCCAAAGGAGTTAAGAAAATCAGAAACTAACAGGAGATTAGTTAAGTTGAATGGTTTCTGGGGTACTGATCAGATGTTGGTTTCGGCCTTCGGGGTTAATACTTAGGGAATTGCTCACTTGCTAATTTACGGTTAGGGACTGATTGAAATGTGATGTGATTTTGGGGTTTATCGTGAACCGTGTTTCAAATGACACCGATTCTTTAACCCAGTTAAAGATTAAAACTAAGTGGAGTTTTAATGAATCTTTAATTAGATTGAAACATCGAGAATGGAGTATCACCAGTTTTGCTCCAGGCGATAGTTAAATCTTTAATTAGATTTAAGCGTGAAATGGTAATTGAATTTACTAATAACACCGTGGTGTTAGATATGAAGTATGACCTGTTTTACTTCATGGGATGAATAGGTTGGGATTGGGAAATAAAATAAATGATCACTTCGGTGTGGTTCGCTAATCCCAACTAGTTTGAATTGATATTCAAAAGAAGATTAAAGAATAAACTTAAAAGAATTTTTCTTTGATAAAATTAATGGGAACCTTTCCCTAAGAATGTGAAATCTAGAAACTAACTGTAGGTTAGCTAAGAAGAATGGTTTCCTTGGTATTGATCTGATGTTGGTTTCAGCCTTCGGGGTTAATATTTGGGGAATTGTTCCCTTACTAATTTACGGTTAGTGACTGATGAATTGGAATGAGGCGTATGTTCTGTTTATGTAACACTTGTTTATCATATACACGAGTTATTCAGATAGACCGGGTTTATCCCAGTCTGAATAACTAATTCGACGATGAGTCGAAGATGAAGACTGTAGTTGAGGACCGGAGGTCTTCACTTTTTTTGGGTGATTACTGATGATCTTGATTGGGATGTACACCCAGGAGGAGGGAATCAGTTGGTGATCGTCCAGGCGTACTTGGAGATCGATGGATATGCGTGGAATTAGGTTCCTCCGGTTTCGTTCAGACCAAGAACAGACTTGTAAATGGATGTGTGTCTGATATCGGATTTCATTCTGTGTGATTGATATCGGTTGCATAGCATGAATTGCCTGTGTGGCATGCTAAGATGCAAATGATCAAGGCTCCTGTTGAAAAGCACAGTCTTGTGGTTGATGATCAAAGCACAGCCTGTGTGGCATAGCTTTGTGTAACGTTGATTCGCGAGCCTCACACCCCGGTATGAACCAGAAACGGGAGAGGACTGCAGGGAGAACATGCATTTCCTTCTAGCTAGGAGTTGTGTCAGTGTTTTTACATGGCCTGACATTTTACTTATGTGGATGATGGATAGCGAGGCGCCTCGGATATATCGTTCGTTCTCGAACTGATGGAGTCATTAGTTGGCTCTTTTACGCCCCATAGGGCGGGGAGACGTAGTGTTCAGGATTTCGTCTAATCCACATCGGTGGACCGGCCCTGAAGATCCGACGGTCGATGCGTTCTGATCCTGAGACTCGGGCTAGACAGTCTCAAATCGGTAGAGGACGATCCCTTGCCTCAGTTCACAGATGGAAATCCAACTTCCAATACGTGGCGTTTCGATTTTAGTTGTAATCCTATATATGGTGACATAGTGGGATGGGGCGCTCATGCCGCCTATGATTGATATTTATGATTGTATATAAAATCAGAAACTAACTGGAAACGAGCTAAAATGGGTGGTTGCCTAAGTATTAGTCTGATGTTGGTTTCGACCTTCGGGGTTAATACTTAGGGAATCATTCTCTTACTAATTTATGGTTGGAGTCTGATTAAGAATTAAAACATGAAATTTAGCGTATCAAGCATTCTTTGGCTATTATAAGGTAAAACCCTATCCTCCGGTTTGTGCTGCATTGTGTGATGGGACCTGGGTCTTATAATAGCTTCATTGTTCTTTATTTAGCATTGCACTATTGTTTTATGCACTGGTGTTCTTGGGAGGAACCTGTTCCGTGTTATACGGCGTGGTCCCTTGATTTACCTTACTTTAAAATAAAGATTAATAACTGTTTTAGTTCTCACACCAGTCCCATGACTGACCTAGAGTTTATTTTTTTCACCTAAACTCTGGGTGCCCTTATTTTGACACGGGCAGCTAGTAGTTTTGGTTTTGCAGATTTATATTCATAGGATCCTGGTTTACAGCTGGAACGATATCCGGAAAGCTCTGTATCCGTATATCTCTTCAAGTTTGTGTATTGTATTATTTTTCCGCTACAGTAATGTATTTAAATCTCTGATATTTTTCTGATGTATATTATTTGTTTATACTATGTATATTCTTGTATTCTGATGAATTGTTGTAATTAACAATAAAATATTCTTCTCTTTGCGTTCTGATGTGGCTTGTTCTCAATTCATTCCATGATTTCCCGTAAGGGGGATTTTGGGTCGTTTCAAGATAGGTCTTGTTGTGGTCACTGGATGCGCCGGTCGGTTCCGGGCAGATTTACACCATAACTCAGTCTAACCTCGGGTTCTTTTTAGGCTTGATGCACTAACCACCAACATTAGACAGGTCTTGTTGTGGTCACTGGATATGCCTGTCGGTTCCGGGCAGATTTACACCACAACTCAGTCTAACCTCGGGTTAGGCATGTTCGTCTTTTCTGAATTCATATTTTTCTATGTATGTCAAATTTCTTTACGTAAATTAATTTTAATTTACTCATGCCATAATTATCCTTTGATTATGTCACCATAAATGGAATATCAAATATACCATTTAATGAACAAATCTATGCCATGAATTTTCATATTTTCCCATCGCTACCCCCGTAGAACGTACGTATGAGTTACATAAAATGCTGGGCTAACAAATTAGCCCAAACCCATAATCAAAAAGGGTAATAAACAAGGAACATGAAATAAACATAAAATGGCATACATTTTACTTATCACATATAACATGGCATAGATGTCTCATTATCTTAACTAAACAGGTAAAGTTGAACTTGTGACTAAGTTGGGTCTAATGGTCATGTAAACTTGACAAGGGTCTAGCATGGAAGTTTAACATATAATCACAGTTTCAACCCACAACTTAGCATATAATCTTATGTATGTCAAAACATAAGAAAGCTATTATAATCATTTTTAATCACAATTTAGCATGATGTTAAAAACATAAGAGGAATACAATTCCACTTTTACAACATAATTAGATTCAACCTAACATGAATATACATGGGTGTTGATCTAACATATAAGCATGTGTTTTAGATCACAAACTTGCAAATAACCACCAATTTATAGCATGACAGGTTTTACCGTTTAATTGGCAAAATAAATCCATTACCCAAATCATAATAGATTTTAATAACATACAATATGTTCATCACCACAAGCATATAGACATGATTAATATACAACATGTTCATCGCCACAAGCATATAGATATGAAATATACAACATGTTCATCGCCATAAGCATATAGACATGATTAATTACAACGATACTTTAAGATAAACGAGAATCAAATCTTATACATAAGCATCATTCTATATCTCAATTACAACATGTCATGATTAAATCGAAAGAATGTTTAAATCTACGTAATAACCAACTTCCAAACTAAAAGGAATTCTTGCATTCTGAAATCTGAATTCTGAAATTGGAGATGCGCACCTTTGATGAAGATGTTGAATTAGACTAGTTTTAATTTGATTTTAGATGTAAGCTTTTAGCTCGTCTTTGAATTGAAAATGGTGATGACTACTCCAAGTTCTCTGCTGACAACATTTCAGTTCTAGGATTATTTTTCTGTGTGTTTTTAGGTTGAGCATTGAGTTGTTTATATAGAATTCCAGTTTAATTATAGCCATTAGATGAACCTAGGGTTAATCACAGCCACTCAGACCAGATCAGGACCATCCAGAAACCCTAGTGACTCAGCAGCATGTCATTAGTCGTCCAAATTTCAGATCTGGTCGGGCGACAGGTCGACCCCCAGGTCGACCTCTAAGGGAGAGGTTGACACTAGGTTTGACTCCTTGGTCGACCTGCCTGGGCGGGAATTTTCCCGCCCATCCCACTTCTGACTTCTGTTTGAATTTGAATTCGTTTTTCTAGATGTTTGAATTTATTTGAATTTTCTAGAAACTTCTGACAGCCATTACTTCTTCATATGAAGTCCAATTTACGCAAACTCGGACTCTACCTCAAGCAGAATTCCGAGATGAACGCAATGACATAACCTATTTACCTTAATTCGTACATTTTAAATTAAGTATTCTAGGATTCGTTATTATAACGTTAATAGAAAGTACGGGGTGTTACATTCTCCCCTCCTTTTAGGATTTCGTCCCCGAAATATTCAAGTCGAGAAGAATTTATATCCTACCATCCAATCACCCATCTACTCAACCATCAAACACAGGCGTCCATTGTCCTTAAGAGATTTCTAATGCTTCATGATCATATGCATTGTGTGTGTATATGTCCTTATCTAATCCAAAATCAGGCGGTCTACTGATTCAGTTAACCTCCTTAATGCAAATTATGTCGGTGCCATGAGTCCATTATGAATGCAATTTTTCCTACTCAAAATTTCGTATGTGAGTGCACAACTATTCATACAAATGCAACATCCATATGCTAACACATCAAGTTTCAATCCATATACAAATACATATATGCATATGCAATATGAACGTGACTGAGCCGATCTAATACCTAATGTGTGTGTATATGCATCCACGAGCAACCACTAGCAACCACTTGTAATCACTTGCAACCATCAACCATAACATGTTTCAATTACATGTTTACATTCAAAGAGGTTTCTACCTAAGGATAAAGGATAAGAGATACACCTAAAAAGATAGATACGAGCACAAACTTAAGGAAAAAGAGATTAAAGACGTACCCTCAAAAAGAAAAGGGTAGGTTGCGCGTATTCTGTCCTCAGTTTCCCAATTCGCGTCTTCCTTGGCGTCGCTCCATTGAACTTTGACGAGCTTAACTTCGCGGTTGCATAGCTTTTTGACCTCTGTTCCCAAGATACGGGTTGGAACTCTCCTCACAGTTGCTTCTCGTTCAACTTCAACTTCTTCTAGCATACTTGGTTCTACCACTTCCGCAGATTCGTGTAAGCATTTCCACAGGTGAGAGACATGAAATACATTATGAACCCCGGCCAACCTTTTGGGGAGCTGTACCCTATAAGCCATCTTCCCAATCTTCTAGATGATAGGGAATGGCCCTACAAATCTTGGTGCTAACTTCCCTGCGGATCCAAAGCGAATGACGTTCCTCAAAGGAGATACTTTAAGGAACACCTTGTCTCCTACTTCGAACTCAAGGTCAGTTCTTCTTTTGTCTGTCTAGGACTTCTGTCTGTCTTGGGCAGTCTTCATTCTTCTTTGTATCAAGTCTACTTTCTCTGAAGTATCCATAATCATGTCTGGTCCAAGTATGAGCTTGTCTGTGGACTCCCACCAGCAAGTTGGTGACCTGCACATCTTCCATATAAAGCTTCGAAAGGTGCCATCCCTATGGTGGCTTGGTAGCTATTATTGTAAGCGAATTCCACCAAAGGTAGATGATCCTCCCATGTACCTCCGAAGTCAAGAATGCATAGTCTCAAGAGGTCTTCTAATACTCTATTGACTCTTTCCGTTTGGCCATCGGTTTGAGGGTGATAGGCTGTGCTTAGTCATAATCTTGTGCCTACAGACTCTTGTAAACTCTTCCAAAACTCGCTCGTGAAGATAGGGTCCCGATCACTCACTATGCTGGAGGGTATCCCATGGAGTTGAACTATCTCTTTGAGATATATGGATGCTAGAGATGAGTTAGTACTTCTACTCTTGACGGGTATAAAGTGGGCACTTTTTGTGAGCTTGTCCACTATTACCCAAATGCTGGTATTGCCCCTTCTTGACCTAGGCAACCCATCTATAAAGTCCATCGAGATACTATCCCATTTCCACTATGGGACCTCTAGAGGATGGAGAAGACCACCAGGCTTCTTCTGCTCCACCTTGACGTGTTGGCATATAAAACACATAGAAACAAATTCAGCTACGTCTTGCTTCATGCCATTCCAAAAGAAAACTCTTTTGATGTCTTTATACATTTTGTATCCTCCTGGGTGTATGGTCAGCTTGGAATGGTGTGCCTCTTCTAGAACCGCTTTTATCAAATCCTTTACTTGTGAGACACATAGTCTTCCTTCTTGTCTCAACCAGCCCTTGGCATCAATGGAGTATCTATTTAGGTGACTTGAAGTCTCACCCCTAATTAACTTGTCCATCACATCGGCTAGCTGAGGGTCTTCTCTTTGCGCGGCTCCGATTGAGTCTAATAGAGTTGGTCGCACTTCTAACGTTGCTAGCAAGCCAGGTACAAAGTCAGTGGAGGGTCTGGAGTTAAAGCTTTCTATGAACTCCAAGCTTTGCCTTTCCACAAAGAGAGGACTTAAGGTCAGTTTCTTTCAACTCAAGGCATCTGCTACTGCATTGCCCTTGCCAGGAGTGTAGGAAATCTCAAAATCATACGAGGCAAGAAACTCCATCAATCTCTGCTGCCTCAAGTTGAGATCTTTCGGCAAGAATAGGTATTTCAACGATTTATGGCCAATATACAGTTCAAATTTCTCACCTAGGAGATAATGGCGCCAAGACTTAAGCGCAAAAACGATGGCCGCCAACTCTAGGTCTTGGGTTGGGTAGTTTTTCTCGTCTACTTTCAACTGCCTTCCACCATAAGCTACTACCTTCCCTTCTTGCATCAGAACAACGCCTAGTCCCGTTCTGCATGCATCTGTGTATACTGTAAACATCTTGCTTCCATCAGGCAATGTCAGAACTGGGGTTGTTGTTAGAGCCATTTTCAAACGTTGGAAAGCAATATCGCAATCCAAATCCCAATTGAAAGCTAGGTTCTTCTTTGTCAACCTTGTGAGTGGAGCTGAGATTTTTGCAAAATCTTTGATAAATTTTCGATAAAAGATTGCTAGCCCGAGAAAGCTTCAGACTTCGGTTGCATTTCGAGGAACCGTCCAATCTTGCACAACAACCATTTTCGCGGGGTCCACAGCTAACCCCTCTTTGGACACCACATGTCCAAGGAACCTAACTTCTTCTCTCCAGAAATGACATTAGGAGAATTTCACCTTCAACTGATGTGCACAGAGTCCATGACTTCCTTTAGATGCTGAGCATGCTCTTCATCATTCTTTGAGAAGATCAAAATATCGTCTATGAAGACCACCACAAACTTATTGAGGAACTCTTGGAACACCCTGCTCATTAAATCTACGAAGTAAGCGGGAGCGTTTGTCAAGTCGAAGGGCATGACAAGCCACTCGAAGAAACCATCGGCAGTTCTGAACGCGGTCTTATCAATGCTGTCTTCAGCCACTCTTAGCTGATGAAACCCGGTAGCTAAATCTAATTGGGAGAAAACCGATGCACCTACAAGCTGATCGAACAAATCATCTATTCTTGGGAGTGGGTGTTTATTCTTCTTGGTCAGCTTGTTTAGCTCCCTATAATCAACGCACAGACGAAGCGAACCATTAGCTTTGGTTGCAAACACTACCGGAGCACCCCATTCAGAAATACTCCGTCTTATGAACCCCTTTTCAAGCAACTATTTGATTTGTTTGCTGAGCTCCTTTCTCTCCCTTAGGGCCATGTGCCTAACGGGTAAAGCAACGGGTTTTGCATTATCAACGAGGTATATGCGGAAGTATATCTCCCGCTTCGGAGGTAAGCACTTTACCTCTTCAAACACATCCGAGTATTCACAGACTATCCTTACAGACTGCAAGTTCTCAACAGACGCATCAAGTGATTCTAGGTAACTAAGCATGACGGAGTTCATGGGATTACAAGAAATTTCGAGAGTGTTACTGAGGCGAGTCATGAGTCTAACCACTCTCTTTTCACAATCGATGACGGCACCATTACTGGATAGGCAGTCCATGCCTAGAATCAAGCCATAGCCCGTTAAGCCCAAAACATAGGCATTGCATCTAAACTCAACGCTTAGAATAGATATTTTCAAATCCAAACTAACCATTGACAAATAAGCCGAGCCCCCGATTGGTTTTGAAACAACCAAGGGATCTTCTACTATAATGGTGTCTAGGTGCAGAGATTCCACTAAAGCAGTAGATATAAAAGAGTGCGATGCACCAGAATCAAATAGTGTACGAACAGGATGATCAAAAAGATAGACTAAACTTTCGACAGAAATATTTCTACCTCATTCTTGCGGAGGTGCCGTGAGAGCGTGAACTTGTCCTCCAGAAGAAGGTCCAGCTCCCTGCCCTTGCTTCCTTGGGCAAGCCCTTGCCATGTGTCCTGTCTCACAACAGTGGAAACAGCCACCCATCTTCCTTTTCTTCTTCTTGCAGTCTATGATCAGATGCCCAGGGATGTCACAGAAATTACACTATCTCTTTTCACGTGGTTTGTTGTTCTTCCCGCCTTTCTTTGAATCAGCCTTCTTGTTCTGCGGCCCTTCCCCTTCTTATCTTGAGGCACTTCCGGTTTTGCCTCATTCTTGCCCTTGTCTTCTTCATGTAAGAGTGTCATGTCAACTAACCTCTCGTAAGTAGCCCCCATAGGTATATGGGTCATAGCCAAGCTGTGAAGTGGCTCATTCAATCCCTTGACAAAACGAAGAGCCTTCTTATGAGGAGTATTCACTAAGTATAGTCCAAATCGGGCCAGCTGATTGAATTGATTGACGTACTCCTTGACCGTCATACTTCTTTGCTTAAGAGATAAGAACTTTTCCAGCTGTAGACTTCGCTCCGCTTATGAGAGGAATTTCATCTCAAACCTTATTCTGAAATCCATCGACGTGTTAACTGGTCTTTCAGCGTTAATGACTTCCCACCAATAGGAAGCTTCGTCTTTGAGCAACCATACAACCAACTGTATCTTCTGCCTATCGTCCACCTCGAAGATAACAAACAGATCCTCAGTTTCTTTGAGCCAGTTCCTTGCTTCTAAAGAATGACTCAGTTCCCTTGAAATTCTTTCCATCCATGGCCCTAAAGTCTCTACAAATCTTTGAGAAAGCATTTGCATGAGGAGGAGGATGGGGAGGAGGAACTGCTGCAGCTGGAGGAGGAATATCTGCTTGGCCTGCGTCATTGGCCCTAGCCTCTAAGTACCTCCTGAACCAACCAGGTATCGGTACACCCTCTGGAAGGTTAAGATTCCCAGACATGCTGAAATGAAAAAGAAAAGATTCAAAACAAAGGATAAAATGATAGGGAATATGGCTTTGGTGGGTTATGCCTTTAAAATAAAATAACAGTTTTTCTTGTAAAATGCTTCTTTATAATTCCTTTTGAAAATAGTTTTTCAAAAATTCTTATCTGATCTGGTAAACCTTTGCTCTGATACCAAGTGAAACACCCTACCTCAGTTAAGGTCACTCACAAAGGGAATGCCTTAACTTTGGTGGAGGGTTATAGGTACAAGTCACATAAATTTTTTACAAGACGGATAAATTTAAGCAGCGAAATTCAAACATTTATTGCATACATAGTTCAATACAAAAGCATTACATCAAATTGTCTCAAAATAACTCCAAAACATTACACCATAATTTCTGTCTTGATTACTCAATAAAGAAGCATAAACCAAAAGTAAAAGTGCATAAATCCCTGAGGGTAATGTCCAAGAGCCATAGCCAAGGTGAGAGAGAGAGTCCAAATCATACATCTACTTTCTTTAAGCTTGCAAAGAGTCTGACTAAGCTGCAGTATTCCCTCCCTGTGGACCTGGGGGGGAAACGGAAGAAAAGAGGACGAAAGAAAATGGGTCAGACAATAAGTCTAGTAAGTTTAGTGACTATTAGTATTTAAACGTGGAAAGGAATCATGATAGTGATAACAGAACATAGGACAATACCCTAATATAATATAAGAGGAACATGTGATCACACCCATTACTATAGTCTCTGCACCTATCAACTACTGATTCAACCAGCCCCACGTGTTTATAACAACGATCCCCTTAATGATTGGCTCCTACTCGCATGCATTCATGTCCTATGTCATTCGGCCCCGCTTGGCTATAGCTAGCTATGTTGGTCCCATCATGAGGTGTATCAGTCCCTCTGGTGGCAACCCGACACGATTCAAGATGCACAGTGTACACTACTGATGTCCAGTGCCTGATTTTTCCACTTCGGTGTACGTGCACGCCCATACTTCGTCGAAACCTACACTGGCCCACCAACCGCCGACGTTTTGACCGCTTATAATTCAGCCCAGTAATCGTGCCCCACCCTGCCTAGTTTCAGGGTACCATGATACATCTATGTGGGTTACTGCTGAAATGGCTCCCCATTACTAGGGTTTTCTAATCAACATGTTTGTTTGGTTAAGTGTCCAAGTTTACCTAATCCCACCCATTCATTTAGTTAACATGTTGAATCGGTTAAGTGTTTTCCTAATTTACTTAACCCTACCAATCCTGACTTAGCTTTAATTTATTAAAACACCAACCACTCACATTAGACAGGTCTTGTTGTGGTCACTGGATGTGCCGGTCGGTTCCTGGCAGATTTACACCAAAACTCAGCCTAACCTCGGGTTCTTTTTGGGCTTGATGCACTAATCATCCACATTAGACAGGTCTTGTTGCGGTCATTGGATATGCTGGTCTGTTCCGGGCAGATTTACACCACAACTCAGTCTAACCTCGGGTTAGGTATGTTCGTCTTTTCTAAATTCATATTTTTCTATATATGTAAAATTTCTTTACGTAAATTAATTTTAATTTACTCATGCCATAATTATCCTTTGATTATGCTCACCATAAATGGTATATCAAATATACCATTTAATGAACAAATTTATGCCATGAATTTTCATATTTTCCTATCGCTACCCCCGTAGAACGTACATATGAACTACATAAAATGTTGGGCTAGCAAATTAGCCCAAACCCATAAACAAAAAAGGGGTAATAAACAAGGAACATGAAATAAACATAAAATAGCATACATTTAACTTATCACATGTAACTTGGCATAGATGTATCATTATCTTAACTAAACATGTAAAGGTGAACTTGTAACGACCCGTATTTTTACGGTATATAAATAATTTATTTAATTATTTAAATAGTGGTTTGGTTATTTAAAATGACCAGAATTAAATAATATTGAATATTTAATTAAAATAAATAATGTAATAATATAATAATATATTTAATTTCTGAAATAGTCAGACATAGTGGAATTCACAAAATGGTATAAATTGGATTATCTGTGATATTTAATTCAGTTTAGAACTGAATTAGAATAATGAATGTATTATTTTAACGATAGTTGAATGTATAATTATATTATAATTAAAATCGAGCTCGAAATGGCGCTGCAGTTCGTAATTTGGCGATTTGAACTTCAACAGAATGTACAAGGTCCATTTTAAATCGGATTTCTGTGAAACAACAAATGCTAGGAGCTGGTGTAGTGTATTTTTCTGATGGAAGAGAAAAATCGAGATTTCGTCATGTAGATTTTTAGTATTGTCCAAATCAAATTTTAGAAAAGTCGCTATGGAATTCCTTTATATTTTATATCGATTTATTTACATTTAAAAATGGTTTTTTAAATATAAATCGAATATCGATATAATAGAGAACTTTGAAATATTGAGTTATAAATCCCAGAGGAGCAGTATGATATACTAGTGTGGATATATACGATAATATTTATTTTTAAATATTAAATTTAATTGTTTTTAAATATATTATTCTATTTAAATGGGTTATTTAGAGCTTTAAAAATAGCTAGTTTTTCAAACGACCTCAGAATTCAATGAAACTCATTATTTTTGATTCGCAACATCAAATTATTGTTAGATTCCAAGTTCCGTGATTTTCAGAGTCACTGTGTGGCCGTACGGATTTTTAAAGTGAAAAACAGTCGATATTTTGACAGTTGAAAATACACTGTGTGAGCAAATGGAGTCGGAATTCGACGAAACCAGTTTCGTTGGGTCCGCAATGTCAAACTCAAGTTGCATGTTCAGTTTCGTGATTTTTGGTTATTATATATGATCACATGAATTTTTAAACAGTGAATACAAACAGCGATAGTTAAAATGAATATAAAAACTCGAATAAAAAATATTTTATCATCCTATAAATACTATTTACTTCTTCTAACCCTAAAAACCCTTTCCTTCGGTCAAAGGATGCGCTGCCACCATTTTCTCTTCACAGTGAGCCAAACCAATCTTCAAAAATCAAATATAATTCAAATAAAAGTATATCAATTCCAAACCAAGGCTATATGAGTTTGGGTTGATGAAAGCTTCAGTCTCGTACCCATTTCCTGGTATCCGACCTTCATTTTTGAGGTGCGGTTTTTTCGATAGTAAAACTAGGGTTCGAGGTTGAGGGTGATTGAAGTATTGGTTCATGATTTCGAGTATGTTTTTGGATTTGTTGATGAAAACCGCTCCTAGCATGCCGATGAAGGGATTCAGTGAGAATTTTGTGTGCTACCCGTAGCCGTAGCCTGCATTTGCAGTTCCAGAATGATGATCGAAGGGTTGGTAATGGGTATAGCTGTGGAGAGGTCGAGATGAGGAGTAGATTGCTGATTTTTGTTTTGGTTTTAGTGATGAAACGGAGGAGAAAATGGCCATGGAAGGAGCGGCAATGGTGTTGGGTTTAGTGGAAGAGTTGCGTTATTGTACAGAGAAGAGGTAGGAAGAGTGGAGAGCACGTGTGGGCTTTATCATTAGTGAGTGGGCTGGTTTTGTAAAGGTTAAGGCCCGATTCAAATTAACTTAAGTTATTTTTAATTTAAATTGTATTCAAAACTTTAAAAATGTGTAACTTGATCATACGATATCAGATTGACGAACCGTAAGTTGCGTTGGTATCGTATGGAAGGGAGCTACACGATGAAACCGACTGGAATTCCATCGGAGCTCGTTACAATTTATGGCAAAATAAATTGTCTGATCAGAATCAACAGACGCAAATCGTTATTTAATGGTTAACGCGAATGTGAGTAAAAATCACTAACTCTTCCCAGTTTTATTTTTATAACATATTTTTATAATTGATAAATAATGATTGTTTGTTGTGTGTTGGCTACTTGGTTGAACTGCTAGTCAGTTGATTGAAAATATAGATAACGATATAGATTTAAATCGTTAATCAAATATTGATTCTGATTAGCATAATATTTCATAGTGAAATGAAATTGATGTTAATTTTGTTGTTTAACATCTGTGGTTGCAGGGAAACAGGTCGGAGGGACCCAACTGGGTTCCTCAACATTTATTTTACTGTTTTTCCATACATTGTGTTATATGATGTGATATGAAATTTGTTGTTGATTTCGTATGTTTGAATGATACCGGTCATTGTTATGTGGTATGTTAAATACCATAAGAAATACTGGAATGTTAAAAAGGAGATTTTCAATGTTATACTGAAAAAGAAATATTTATAAAATTAAAAGATTTTATAAAAAGAAAATAGTTATTTAGAAAATAAATAGATTAAAAAGGAATATTTATTTGTTAACCAAATAATTAAAATTGAAGGGAAATATTTGTAAAACATTTACAGATAGAATTGAAAAAGAAATATTTGTAAACTATTTACAAATAGAGTTGAAAAGGAATATTTATTTGAAAAATAAATAGAATAGAAAAAGGAAATATGTGAAACAAATAGAAAAGGGAATAGTTAGATTATCAAAGGAACTACTTATAAAATCAATAGATTTTATAAAAAGAAAATATTTTATAAAATAAATGAAATTATCAAAAAGGGATTTATTTTGTAAGTAAATGGATTATAAAAGGAAATACTTGAAAAGTGACTAGAATTGTATAAAAAGAGAATTTTATATTTGAAACGTTTAGACCCGTGCTTCGGACACGGGTACAACATGATATGGATTTAAAGCAAATATTTTAAATAGAATCTATTCTGACTGATAGATTGAGAAGATAAATTTATAAATAATATTTTATAAATTAAATAAGATGTTTATCATTGTATAAATAGAATATATAAGTCAGGACTTATATAGAGAAGTAAGAATCGATTTCAACATCGATATTTGAAACTGAATAAACGTAGAGTTAATCAAAGGAGTTAACCAGTTAGAGTAAATCAGTTAGAGTTAATCAGTTAGATTTAATTAGATAGAGTTAATCGAATTAGAATTAATTGAATATTAGTTATTCAATTAGAGTTGATCGATTATAGTTATTCGAGATAGAGTTAATCAAACATAGTTATTCAGGACGAGTCGCCATTTCGTACGACTGCTAGCGTAATTCGCAGGGCTGCAGATAGCCTATGGCAGTCGGATGTTTCCTAAGGGAATCAGGTGTAACCATTGTGATCGCTGCGATCTAGAGTCAAGCGAATGGAGTTAAATCGAATATTGGCCATTCGAAATAAAGTTAAAACAGACATAGTTATTCGAATATAAATTAATCGAATATTAGTTATTAGATAGGAGTTAAATAAGTTGAGTTAAATAAGTTGAGTTAATCAAGTAAGTACTCAAGTTGAGTTAATCAAGGTGAGTTAGTCAATATGAGTTAATCAAACCGAGTTAATCCAAATAAGTTAAATCAAAGGAGTTATTCAAAATAATTTATTCAAATAAAATTAAGGGAGTTAATCGAATATAGTTTATTCAGAAGGAGATTAATCGAATGTAAATCATTCGTAGAAAGTTAATCGAATGTAAATCATTCGAAGAGAGATTATCGAATATAGTTATTCGAAGAAAGAATTATCGAATATAGTTTATTCAAAAAAGAGCTATCGAATAGAGATTATTCGAAAAAGAGAATTATACACTGAATTCGATTATATCGAATTCGGGAAAGTAATAATTACTTTTCGGTTTAATCAAGATTTACTTATTTATTAATAGATGAGTGGTTTTGTTATTGAGTTAAATTAAGGATAAAAGTTACATTTTGAAGTTGGATATTCAAGAAGAAAGGAATTATAACGCTATAGTTAAAATCAATGTTTTAAAATAAAGAAGGGGATTCATAAATAGAATCCGAGTTACGTAAGGAGGTGTTAAAGGTTTAAAAGGTGAACTTTGTCTATTTCGAGGTTAGAAATGTTGTTTAGTTAAGGTCTGAGAGGTAATTATACCCCAACTTGATTGACTTCGTTTTTATCTAAGGGATGGGTAAGGTTCGATAGTGAAGATTGATTAAGTGAATTTAGTTAATGAGTGTAATGGTTTAAATTGGCTTAGTGACGTTTTACTTAACATCTGTTTTAAATCAAATGAACAAATTTTGGAAACATTTTCCAAATATAATCAGAGATATTTTCTAATCATAGAAAATGAAATTTTGATGAGAAAGAATACTGGAATGACAATGATACGTGAAACAGAGATGGAAATGTTTTCCAATGATTGATGATGCATATTTCATAAATTTAGAAAATAAGAAATGTTGAGTATATAAAAATGGGAAATGAATAAATTAATGATAAATTAAATCAAAGGAGATTAATGTTGATTGATGATTGATCGATAGAATTTCCATCTAGAAATAATATCGTTGTTTGCACACCTGTTTTTCTTTGATAGTTAAATCACCGACTATCGAAAATTTTGACCATTTTTCCGTCGTCAATACGGAGAGACCGGTATCAGATTCATTATCTAAAGCCCACTCTGTATGGACGTTAGCGTGCAATCAATTATAACGAAGATCATTGAAGATGGAGTTGTGCAAGGGCTATCCTATTTACAGAATAGTGCCTTTGGTTTGTCCAGTCCCAGGACAACGTGAATGGACGAATGTCTGACAAAGTATATCTAATGGATCGCGTAAATTGATCTCTTCAAACGTACTTACGTTTGGTGGCGGAGGAATTCGTTTCTCTTAGCTTTATACCCATGGTATTTTTGGGAAATCAATTTATGATTTGGTGGGTATGACAACGTGGCATTCAAAGTAAATGAATGTATGATTTGTCAAAAGATACGTTATGACCTCAAGCCTCACCAATCCGGAAATGACAGAAATCGGGCCGGCAGCATGGCTAAGTTGGTCGCTCCCATTAGGGTGTATATCACCTATCTAGAGAAAATCCATTTCATTCTTTTATCTATTATCGATGTTGTCCCTTTTTGGGAGACGTTGGGTAGCTCCCAATCGTTGGTGGTATACATTCAATACACTCAAGCGAAATGAGTGGTCGGTCATGTGAAGGTCGGGTTGCAAGATGTTCTTGTTGAACCCAGTGTATTCGCCTCTAGAGATACACTATCGGCAGGTGGTCCCATACCTTATCATAGTCGGAATCCAATCTCCAATAAGCGCCCGCGATTTTGATTGTATATAATATATGTGGAACGTGAGATACAAGCGTTCTGCTAGATTCTATTTACCTGTGATTAGACATTATTATAATATCAAAAAGTATCGATTTCCAAAACTGTTTTGGGTTATCGTAAGGTAAAAACCATCCGTGTTTATGTGTGGATCGGTCTTACGATTACCTTTTCATTTGAAAATAATTTTGGAAAGTTAAACCAAATGATTTGAGTTTACTCACACTAGTCCCATCACTGACCCAGAGTTTATTTTGTTTTGTTTTCCCTAAACTCTTGGGTGCCCAAATTTGTACGGGCAGTCAAGTAGTTCAGGTCTTTACAGATATACTAGGAGGAGCTTGAAGCAGGAGGCTTCAGGATTATATAGCTATTGTTATTTCCACTTTGTATAAGTTTTGTACTCTGATAATGTCATTATACTGTTTTTCAAAATTATGTTATATATTATATTTTATTCGTTCTGCTTTGAGATTCATGTTTACTCTGATTGTGTTCTTCTTCTTCTTCTATTCTAATTTTCTATCTTATCTGTTCTCACCTTCTAACTTCTTTCTATTAATAATCAGGAATTTCCGATGTCTGAATAGTTAACATGGTAGATTTGTGTAAATTTTCGAAGTCGAGAATCTTTGTTCGTTACAGAACTTGTGACTAAGTTGGGTCTAATGGTCATGTAAACTTGACAAGGGTCTGGCATGGAAGTTTTACATATAATCACTGTTTCAACCCACAACTTAGCATATAATCTTATGTATGTCAAAACATAAGAAAGCTATTATAATCATTTTTAATCACAATTTAGGATGATGTTAAAAACATAAGAGGACTACAATTCCACTTTTACAACATAATTAGATTCAACCTAACATGAATATATATGGGTGTTGATCTAACATATAAGCATGTGTTTTAGATCACAAACTTGCAAATAACCACCAATTTATAGCGTGACAGGTTTTACCGTTTAATTGGCAAAATAAATCCATTACCCAAATCATAATAGATTTTAATAACATACAATATGTTCATCACCACAAGCATATAGACATGACTAATATACAACATGTTCATCTCCACAAGCATATAGACATGAAATATACAACATGTTCATCGCCATAAGCATATAGACATGATTAATTACAACGATACTTTAAGATAAATGAGAATCAAATCTTATACATAAGCATCATTCTATATCCCAATTACAAATGTCATGATTAAATCGGAAGAATGTTTAAATCTACCTAATAACCAACTTACAAACTAAAAGGAATTCTTGCATTCTGAAATCTGAATTCTGAAATTGGAGATGCATGCCAATGATGAAGATCGTTGAATTAGACTAGTTTTAATTTGATTTTAGATGTAAGCTTTTAACTCATCTTTGAATTGAAAACGGTGACGGCTACTCCAAGTTCTCTATTGATGGCATTTCAGTACTAGGATTATTTTTCTGTGTGATTTTAGGTTGAGCATTGAGTTGTTTATATAGAATTCCAGTTTAATTATAGTCGTCGGATGAACCTAGGGTTAATCACAGCCACTCAGACCAGATCAGGACCATCTAGAAACCCTAGTGACTCAGCAGCACGTCATCAGTCATTCAAATTTCAGATCTGGCTGGGGGCCAGGTCGACCCCTAAGTCAACCCTAAGGCCGACCCCCAGTTCGACCTCTAGGGGGGATGTCGACACTAGGGTCGACCCCCTGGTCGACCCGCCTAGGCGGGAATTTTCCCGCCCAGCCCGCTTCTGACATCTGTCTGAATTTGAACTTGTTTTTCGAGCTGTTTGAATTTATTTGAATTTTCTGGAAACTTCTGACAACCATAACTTCTTCATATGAAGTCCAATTTACACAAACTTGAACTCTATCTCAAGCAGAATTCCGTGATGAACGCAATGGCGTAACCCATTTCCCTTAATTCACATATTTTAAATTAAGTATTCTAGGATTCGTTATTATAACGTTAATAGAAAGTACGGGGTGTTACACTAGGAAACAACCCTAATTCCTACACATGAAAGGGATGGGACTCTTAGTTTATCTAGGCCAAGAATTCAAAAAGATGAAATCAAATAAATTTGATTGGTCAAACAAGGATCACGATATAAGAGAGGATATGACGGGTCCAAAGACTCGATTTAAATGCTTAACAAGATTTCCTAATAAACTTAGGACAATGATCCTCGCCATAATATCTTATATTGTTCCGAACTCGACTCTAATACCAAGTGTAACACACCACCTCTATACTCGCAATAGCCAGGGTCACTGTAAGCAATGGTGTCAACTAACTCAAAGAATAAGGCTGTTGAGGAGCGACCATCGTTATATTAGCTTTGAATGAGTGTTAAATATTTCAGATAATGTGGTCTAACTTTTAAAATCTCATGAGGAAATCTGACAAATCTAAATCACATTCAAATCTACTACACAATGGCTATATATAATTCGGAAACTAATATAAAATACATAACAATAAAATCAGAGTCAGATATAGATGCTCACAGAACTAAGGGAGAAAGATAGGAATATAATACATGAGTAAATGCAGAGTTAGTGGTCATGGTCGAACCACTATACAACAAAAGAATAGGTACAAGCTTTAGCCAAAAGAATATGTAAACAAAGATGTCTCATGTACATATAATCCGAATTACTACAATAACAATGTAGACATGAAAAACCAAGAAGTGGTCCCTGCTAGAAGTATTGAAAAGGCACATGCAATACTCAGTCTGACCCAAGTATTATTTATAAGAAAATAAACACTAAACGGATCAGTCTAACCTTACTCATCATAATAAACCGGGATAGAAATAGAGATATAGGTAGATAATGACATATAAGAAACAAGGATTATTTTCAACCATAAGCATGAAACCCAAAAAATGTATAAACATTACCCCAATGAGATCCCCACACAACATAACCCACACGATGAACCGAATTTTCCCGCGAATCCGAAGATCGCCACACACCATACAAGTTGAACCAAAGTTCCTTGCGAATCCAAAAATCGCCAAACAACATGAACTGAAGTTCCCAACAAATCCGAAGATTGCCAAACAACATGAACCAAAGTTCCCCCGAATCCGAAGATTGCCAAACAATATGAACCGAAGTTCCCCACGAATCTGAAGATCGCCAAACAACATGAACCGGAGTTCCCCGCAAATCCAAAAATCGCCAAAAAACATAAACCGAAGTTCCCCGTGAATCCAAAGATCGCCATTAGTGTAAGATACCCCAAACTAGTAAATATAAGAGTTAAGCTACATGTCCCATAACCACTTGCTCTACTTAAATATTTACGAATAAGTTGTATATTTTACTAGAAATACGAAACGATCATTGCCACTGTATTCAATCGAACGACTGCAAGAATTAACTATCAAAGAAAACACATGGGGTCATAGTCCCTTTTTTTACTAAGGCATTTAATTATTCTCATACGAACGAGAAAAAGGTTTATATAAATATATACTAGTAGATTGGAAGATGGTTTATAAAACGATTTCATAAAATATCTTCGTATAATGAAGTAGGATTGGAAACCGTTTAAATAAAAGAATTTGGTATCAACTAATAATATAAAAACCCCTTTATAGTTTGAAGTGGCAAATCTCATAAAATTAGACGTCTAGACCTATTTTCAGATGTCTGCCCTAGTCCAGACATCTGAAAATAGGTCTCAGACGTCTGAATTTGCTCTTTGGAAATCCCGAAGACCATTTCAGACAACTAAAAATTATTTCAGACATTTGACCTGCTCTGGGGATGTTTTTATAGGGAGGAACACAAAAAGGCTTCGGATCGATGCATGTTTTCTCTAGACTATTGTGTAAGTTAAAAACATTCCCTAACCCACTGAAGCATATGTACAAAAATCCATTCATTGGTTTAGACAAGGATACTCATATAAATGAAATCAAAACTCATAAATTGGAGAGTTAACAACCAAACAAACCAATTCATACAATGCATTCACAACATATACACTTCAAACGTGCCATAGACACACTATACAAGCTTATAGCTTGAGGTATAGATGTGAGTTCTCAAAGTACTCACCTTTGATCTCGATAAGGAAGGGGAGACTCCAAAACAAGGCAAGATCAACCTCTCTTCAACAAGAACTCTAGAATCTTCAACCTAATCACATATGAACGAATTTCCTAAGAGTTAGGTTTTGGGAATTCTCAGAAATTGAAGAGGGAACAATATGGAGAAGATGAAGGTGGACATACCCATGCTTCTCCCTTGATTTTGCACTTGATTTCTACAAGAACTGGATTCCTAATAGCAATTGTAGGTTTAGGAATTTTAATTTCTCATTCCTCTCCCTATTTTCTATTTCCTTTGAAGTGTTAAAGTGAGTGAGGGAGAGGGAGCTGATGGAGCTCTTAAGGAAGTGGGCTAGGTTGGCTAACCCAGGACCAATTCAAAGTCCCAATTTTCACAACGTCGAAATATATCGATGTTTATAGTTTTCGACCACCTAAATGACATTTTGAATTCAATGGAAGTAGTTTCGAGTCCAAATTCATCTGTATGCAAAATGTGACTTTTTGGACATATATACGATTAATGACGATATATTCAAATAAAATATTTTAATATATTATCATAAAATATGCAGGTTGCTACAGATCTCCCCTTAAAGAAATTGCGTCCCCGAGATTACTTAAAGAAAAACTCGAAAGTAACAACCAAGCACTAAAGTTTTATATGAAAGTAGATTAAGTCAAGAAATTCACTTTTGTTTTCATGTGTAGTATATCATTCTTATATTAAAATTCACTTATGAATAATCTTGTAAAATTTTTATTTTGAGTTATAAATCACTATATAACTTAAGTCTGTACACTTATGATGTTCAAATCAACGCCATAAACACATACGAGCATCTAATCTATTTTGATCATAATTGTTTTCAATAAATTAGAATTTCCTTACTCAAATTATATATATTCTAAACCAAACCCCGAAGATAGTTTCAACTCAAAGTAGGAAACAATTATGAATTCCTATACATAAAAGGGATTGGACTCTATGTTTATCTAGGCCAAGAATTCACAAAGATGAAATCTAATAAATTTGATTGGTCAAACAAGGATCATGACATAAGATAGCATATAACGGGTCCTAAGACTCGATTTAAATCCTAAACATGATTTCCTAAGAAACTTAGGAAAATGATCCTCACCGTAATATCTTTTATTGTTCCGAACTTGGCTCTGATATCACGTGTAACGCCCCACCTCTATACTCGCGTTAGCCAAGGCCATTGCAAGCAATTGTGTCAACTAACCCGAAGATAAGGCTGTTGAGGAGCGACCATCAGTATATTAGCTTTGAACGAGTGTTAAATATGTCAGATAATGTGGTCTAACCTTTTAAACCTCACGAGAAAAACTAACACATCTAAATCAAGTTCAAATCCACTACACAGTGGCTGTGTATAATTCGGAAAGCAATATAAAATATGTAACAATAAAATCAGAGTCAGACACAGATGTTCACATCACTAAGGCAGAAAAGATATGAATATAACACATGAGTATAAATGCGAATTTATGGTCATGGTCGAAACCACTATACAACAAAATAATAGGTATAATCTCTAGCCAAAAGAGTATATATATACAAAGATGTATCATATACATATAACCCAAAATTCCTACAATAACAATGTAGAAATGAAAAACCAACAAGTGGTCCCTGCAAGAAGTCTTAAAAAAGCATATGCAATACTCAGTCTGACCCGAGTATTGTTTATAAGTAAATAAACAATGAACGGATCATTCTAACCGTACTCATCATAATAAACAGGGATAGAAATAGAGATATAGGTAGATAATGACATATAAGCAACAACGATCATGTTCAACCATAAGCATGAAACTGCAAAAATTTATAACCAATGCCCCAATGAGATCCCCATACAACATAACCCACATGATGAACCAAAGTTCCCCGCGAATCCGAAGATCTCCACACACCATACAAGTTGTACCGAAGTTCCTCGCGAATCCGAAGATCACAAAACAACATGAAAAGAAGTTCCTCGTGAATATGAAGATCGCCAAACAACATGAACCAAAGTTCCCTGCGAATCCGAAGATCGCCAAACAACATTAACCGAAGTTCCCCACAAATATAAAGATCGCCAAACAACATGAACCGGAGTCCCACGCAAATCCAAAGACCACCAAAAAAACATGAACCGAAGTTCCCCGCGAATCTGAAGATCGTCATAAGTGCATGATACTCCAAGCTAGTAAATATGAGAATTAAGCTACATGTCCCATAACCACTTGCTCTACTCAAATATTTATGAATAAGTTGTATATTTCACAAGAAATACAAAACGATCATTGCCACGGTGTTCAATCCAACAATTCCAAGAATTAACTGCCAAAGCAAACATAAGGGATCATAGTCCTTGTTTGTACTAAGGCGCTTAATTAAATTTCTCATACGAACGAGAAAAAGGTCTATATAAATATATACTAGTAGAATGGAAGGCGGTTTATAAAATGATTTCGTAAAATATATTCGTATAATGAAGTAGGATTGGAAACCATTTAAATAAAATAATTTGGTATCTACTAATAATATATAAAACCCTTTATAGTATGAAGTGGCAAATCTCATAAAATATAGATCAGAATAACAATCAATCTATAACATAAATCAAATATCAAAATTCACGATAAATCTGAGCTACTAAAATTTATGAATTAGGGCAACTGAGAAAACACTAGAAAAGATTAAGTGGGCTGAAACTCGGCTGGAGATAAGACCGAATGTATCTTTACTGTCGACTGACGTCTCCACTGGTTGATAGTATAAAAAATTAAATAGTAGGCAAAATTAGACGTCTAGACCTATTTTTAGATGCCTGCCCTGGTTCAGACGTCTGAAAATAGGTTTCAGACGTCAGAATTTGCTCTTTGGAGATCCCAAAGCCCATTTAAGACGTCTAAAATTTATTTCAGACATCTGATCTGCTATGGGGATGTTTTTCAAGGGGAGAAACATAACAAAAAGGATCCGGATCGATGCATGTTTGCTTAGACTATTGTGTAAGTTAAAAACATTCCCTAATCCACAAAAGCATATGTATAAACGTCCATTCATTGGTTTAGACAAGGATACTCATATAAATGAAATCAAAACTCATAAATTGGAGAGTTAACAGCAAAAAAACCAATTCATACAATGCATTCACAATATATATACAATTCAAAAGTTCCATAGACACACTATACAAGCTTATAGCTTTAGGCATAGATGTGATTTCTTAAAGAACTCACCTTTTATGTCGATAAGGAAGGAGAGACTCAGAAACAAGGAAAGATCAACCTCTCTTCATCAAAAACTCTAGAATCTTCAACCTAATCATATCTGTATGAATTTCCTAAGAGTTATAAGGAATTATCAGAAATTGAAGAGAGAACAAGATGGAAAAGATGGACTTACCCAAGCTTCTCCCTTGATTTTGCACATGATTTCTACTAGAACTGGATTCCTAATAGCAACTCTAGGCTTAGGAATTTTACTTTCTCATTCCTCTCCCCATTTTCTATTTTCTTTGAGGCGCTAAAGCGAGTGAGGGAAAGGTTTCTGATGGAGCTCTTAAGGGAGTGGGCTAGGTTGGCTAACCCAAGTCCAAACCAGAGTCCTAATTTTCACCACCTCGAAATATATCGATGTTTATAGTTTTTGATAACGTAAATGACATTTTGAACTCAATGGAAGTGTTTTGGAGTCCAAATTCATCCATATGCAAAATGTCGCTTTTTGGACACATACACGATTAACAACAAATATTTAAATATATTTTCCTAAAATATGCGGGTTGTTACATGTTTCCCTAGGAAAATATGACCGTTATGGTCATAAATGGCAATTAACAAAGAAATAAGAAGTAAATGAGTGTAATAGGGGATTAATGAATATTGGTTGCTATTTAAATACCAAGTCCAATTAGGGAAGTAATCAAATAAATATCCTAGGGTAAAGAGGATATTACCTTCCTTATTTATATTAATTGATATATAACTTTAATTAAAAGTAGAGTTGGACTTAGTACGTTAATGACGTAAATATATTATTAACCATAGGAACCCGTGATAATAATACATCTTATGCATATCATATTTCCGTGGAGAGAAACTAAACAGAAAAGACATAATGACGTGGCCTACTTTATCCCAACGGGAAACAGTACTAAGGGTTAAAGGGTACAAACCTAGTAACCTTCGCGCATAGTCCGCTTCCTGGGTCTTAAGCGACTGGGGTCGAAGAGTCCACCTGGGAGTAGGTCTTTCAGTATATGGGTCTTAAATGGTATGTGTCTGTATTGCCTACCCAAACCTGGAAACGTAAAATGTCAGATATGGCTACCTACCATACGGGTAGTAAGCGACTAAGTGGGTTATCCAATAAGGTTAGCTAGAAGGTATAGCGAGCAATAAAACACCATCTCTTACCTTATACGGGGCAAGGGTATATGTGTGAATGACGGAAGCCTTAACTAGCAGGGCTCGTAGATAGTGCCCTCTAGTTTATAAGAATGTTAAACAAATTATCGAGAGGTATTAAGTGACCAATAAGTCCTCCTAGTGTCTTAACTGATCAGGATAATCCACCCTATCTATCATTATAGTGAGGCGTTAAATAATAAAGGGTAGGTGAATGGAAAAATGTGTAGATATATAACTCCTTGGTCACGAGTTCACTTCTTGGTCTAATAACAAGTGAAATCATGGTCTAAAGGCTTTCTAAATATGTGCGTAAACGTTATATCTTGGAATAATACCTTGGAATACTACTTTGAGAAGGGTAGTAAGTTCGTGCATTAACATTTACAAGGTTAGGATAGAATCACCAACCTTGGTAGGTATACATCTTGCGTTGTACCAAACGGGTTACATCTGTGTATTATAATTTGTGTTGTACATTTCCTGTTCACTAGAAAATTTTTGTTCTGACCCCCTCCTTATTACAACCACCCAGGTTTTATAGAGAAGGTCGGGTTCTCACAAGTGCTTTAGTTTGGCTTTCTGTTCTTGTTCTCTTTGATGCTCAGTATTGGAAAAGTGACTTAATTTAAAAAGGTAGTTACTTAAGTTAATACTAGTTTATCCTATTTTGTTTATGTTGTGAGTTATCTTACCGTAATCTGATTATGCTCATGTTGATTTATTTGCATGCACCAGATATACATACACCATATTTGGATGTGTTTGAGTTTTGATTTTTGTCAAAATTTAGGCATAGAAAAGCGTGGGGTTTTACAGAGATAAGGCGCTGCAAATAGAATTAATATCCCTTCTCATGCTTTCATTCTCTGGTCTGCTTCGATGTTAACAAGCATAAGAGCTAATAGGGATCTCGCGAAGCGAATAAACAAGTTGCTAAAGCTCTACTTCCCCCTAAAGGTCATAATCACAAGAAAAACACCCTAAGAAACATTATGACCCCAAGGTTAAATACAAGGATAATGATGGTGCAACAATTTTTGATGGCAAAAAATGTCGTAAACAACAAAGATTCCTATTACTAGGAATAGCTAATTTGGTCGCAGGACTAAGTAAAAGAAAGCGGTAAATGATACGCGAATTTATAGTTGTTCAGCCGCGGATTAGGCCTACGTTCGCAAGGATGTTGAACTTTTATTAATCACTTAAGAATTACAAGATAGAGCCATGCTCATTACATTCACTTTTATAATTGTCATATGCTAGGTATTTGGGAAAAAATATTTAATTCTCCTTCTTCTCAAATAGAAGATGCCATTAATGAGGTCTAGGAAGCTCTAGGAAGGTCTCAAGTGAAGAAAATCCAATCCCTTTTAAGTGCGAGGCCATGGGCTATTTATAGGAGTCAGGGTAGGTAGGAGTAGGTAGAAATAGGGGACCACCAGTAGAATTTCGAACCCACCCCAGCACACCTCGAAATTTTGAATCCGGGCGTGGGTTTGAAATTTCGCACCCGTTGGGTTCGAAATTCCGAACCACGGGATGGGTTCAAGATTTCACCCCCACTGGTTTCGAAATTCCGAACCCAGGCGTGGGTTCGAAATTTCGAACCCAGCATGGGTGCGAAATTTTACACCCGCAGGGTTTCAAGATTTCGAACCTAGGCCTATGTACGAATTTCATGTCCTGCTTGGTGCGAAGTCTTTATGAGGAGCGTGATGATCCCGGGATGGGGCGCTTGAGGCTCGCAATTCTTGCGAGGCCCAAGGCCTTGGTTCGCGGATGTCTTCTGAATGTTGCGAGGTTGCGAGCAGCGCATTCCCGTCCTGATCATGTCTCCTTTGCTCCTGAGCGTCCCTTTATGGCCCCAACTTCACGCGATATGTTGAGTTGAGCGTGTTTGATGCACTATTGGGAACCGGACCAAAAGGTCGGTTAACATTTGCCCCCCAAAGTACGTCTTATCTTGACATGATGTGCTTTGTGTTGGTTGAGATAGTAGTTAAACTGTTAGTTCTCCTTATAATTCAAAAGGTAAATAAGCGTTAGTTGTTGGGGGATGCGCCATACTAAAGTCGCTCCATGCCCATAGTGCTTCATTCCCGTGGATGCGCTGGGGTCGATATGCAAATGCATGGAATACGTATACGAGAGAGTGTGGTGCAGTGCTTCAAACCCTTAGGTATTATCAGCCTCATTCATCATCATTTTTTTAACCGGGTCGAAGTCATGAACCCTCGTGGGTTCGGATTTTCGAACTCCGTGGGGTTCGAAGCATCAAACCCTTGTTGGTTTGAATTTCCAAACCCCCTGTCTGGGTTCGAAATTTCAAACCTGGAGAGGTTCGGATTTTCGAACCCGGACGGGTTCCGAGTTTTGAACCCTTCTGGGTTTGAAATTTTGAACTTGGGGTTCGAAATTTCGAGCCTAGAGAGGTTCAGATTTTCGAACCCGGATGGTTTAGAGTCTCAAACCCTTCTGGGTTCGTAATTTCGAACCTGGGGTTCGAAATTTCGAGCTTGACATGGTTCGAGACTCGGTCTTTGATGTGTCAGGCTCCTGATCTGCCGTGCCGTTGGACTTTGGATTTCGGATACTCGTCTCTGGATTTGCATACTTAGTGTTGATGCATAAGTTGTTAACCACGCGAGCAGGGTTTTAGGATTGTTCACATAGGATAGAGCATACAACTGGACTGGGACTTAGACTGTTTCGAATCATTCTGGACTTTCTTTATGTAGCTTATTTTTGCATAACATTACACACACATATTAGTTGTCACCAACACGAGGGGTACAGGTCACTATACTGCCCGTTCTAATACTGGTGCGTTAAAGTATAGCTGAAGATGCAGACAAGATCAAAGACCGGAAAGACTACGGAAGCCGAGGCTTCCCAACCCCTATCACATACATCTGATCCTACCCCTAGAGGTAGCTCGTCTGGCAGCGAGCTTGAGACCACCGAAGGATCGACTCCTTCACATACGACCAGTTCTCCCAAAGCGCCTGAGCATGGGGAGAAACTTGAACGGAAATATTCCCCGATCGCGACTGAAGAGGCCGAGGATGTGGATATCATGGGTGAGGATGCGCCCACACCTCCGGTAGCTCCGGATATATTGCCTGATGCGGTGATTTAGGAGAATCCTACTGATTCAGTCCCCTCGTATATGGATGCTACCACAGTCCGAAAATTGGCGGCACAATTTAACGTACCGGTGGATGATGCCCATGCCTGCGGGAGAGATGGTAGAGCTCATGCACCACCTGAGGGTTTTACTGCTTAGAACCGACAAGCTTGCCTTGCGGGGTATGTGCCACCGGCTAATGACTTCATTCGGAACATGCTTTTCTATTTCCGTCTCATGCCATCACAATTGCACCCCAATGCTTATGCTTCTCTCCTAGGTACTTATGTTCTCTTCCACGAGTTTTTACACAGGGAACCCACCGGGGAAGATATTCGATATTTCTTCCACTTAAGGAAAACCAGCGCTGCTTGCCCTCTTAATGGTTCCTGGAAGCGACTGCTGCTACCAAATTTTTTGTCGGAACGTGGCCTAGGCTGTCAGCGTTTAAGCGCAAGTGGTTCTTCGTCTGCTGCCCTCCCGGATTTGCCAGAAGATGGATTGAGGGAAGTAAGTGTTTCTCTAGTTCCGTTCCTTACCATAATTTTTTGATTCCTTCCTCTAATTACGGCTTTAATTGGGTTATGGCAGGAAATCCAAAGGCGCCCACCACGGACAAATACCGACTTGCATGCGATACCAGAGAATCTCCGCGATACTAGCACTGTGACAAGTCAGGATCGCCTCCGCCGTGCTGGGTTGCTACCGGCCAACCGGGTTATGATCAGGCCTGCGGTTGCTGCTAGTGTGCCAAAATAGGGAGTTGCAGTAGGTCCAACCACCACCGGGCGGAAGAGGAAAATGCCCCCAGTGGGAGGGGAGCTGCCAGAGACTGCTCGACCTCAAGGAGATGTATGCGAAGGCAAGGATCACGGTCACGAGGAGGTTGCTAGAGAAGAGGGGTTGCCAAGCACTCCCGTCCCACCTCCAACAAGGGAGGGGGAGGGAGCGCTGGTTAGACTGCAGTCTCCTGCGACTCACTCAGGGACCACTGCCTCGCCCGAACCCATAAGCCAGTTTGATGGCTTGAAAGGACATGATTTAATAGTGACTCCATGACCAAATACGGCAAGCCTAGAAGAACTTACTTGTGCTGCTGAGGGTTAACTCCCACGATCGAACCACAATTTAGTCTGTTGAGAGAACACTTAGGGCATACATTCATAACACTACGTAGCATAGATGTCTGCCTATGTGTGTAACTTGACTAACTTTGGCTTGTTCCATTGGTAGGCGATATGGCAGGTGGGAATGGTGGACAAGGTTATGGACGTGGTGACCGCTAGCATCCCTAGAGTTCTTCCTTTGAGAGTTTCTGAAGATCCACCAGTTTGTATGGTGCTCCTCCTACGCTAGAACAAGGCGACGGGCATCAAAGCCCCGGGGCCGATCTAGGCAATCCCTGATGCCTCCTCCTCCTCCTATTCGTGTCTCCGCGGGAGATACTTGGGTCAACATAGGTGGATCTCGATCTCTGCCTCCAACAACTCCTCCATCTATCGCTCCTCCGGCCCTTCGTTTATCTTGTTAAGGAAGAGGAAGCACATCTTGGCCAGTCGAGTCGGAGAGAGAGGCTAAGATAGAGGTGCCAGACTTGAAAGAACCCCAGTTTCGAGGGTTACTGATAGAGGAGCAAAGGGCATTTCTGAAACATCATTTTCCCCGGCACTATTTCGATGGGTTGAGATTCGTCCCCGGCCTCCGTCCAGCTCCTGATAGAGAACCTGGGGAGGTGTGGATGCATGTGAAAGCTTCATATCACCAAACCAACGAGTTCATCAAGTATTCCTTCTGGCTTTCGGAGCTAATCAGGAAGAAGAATCAGCAGCTTGCTGATCAGAGGTCGACCATCGATGCCGAGAAACCAACGTCGAAGCTTTGAATAAGAAGATAGGTATGCATGTTCCCTGCATTACAAGTTCTTTCTTATGCATTATTAGACCTTTAATGCTAGATCTGTCATTGTAGCTGAGATGGCGCAGGCTCATGATGCACTGAAGAGGGAGTCGGGGTATGCTCTCTCGAACTTTAAAGCCACCGTGGCAGATTTAACTACTGAGACCACATCTCTAAAAAAGGACAAAGCTAATCTAAAGCGAGCGTGTGACATCCTGGAGAAGGATAATGCGAGAGTCACCGAGCTCTAGAATGACAAAGTCGCTTTGAGGGCCGAGAATGAAAGGTTGCAGGCTGAGAATGCCGAGGTCGCTGAGTTGAAGAGGCAGCTCGAGGCGATGAGGAAAGCGAAAGAGGAAGCCGAAGCTGGCAATAGGTACTTATTGAGTGTGGCTGAGGGTATAAAAGTCGAACATGTGAGGGAGATAAAGCAGCTGGGGAACAGCTGAATGACGTGGAATTCCGAGTTGGGTCCTCCTTCGAGGAGAGTATCCATAATATGTATGTGAAGGCTTTGGGATTTCGAGGAATTTCGTGGGTCGAAGACTATCCCCGCGAGCTAGCCAGAACCTAGGAGAGATTGGTCCCGTACGAGGCTTTCTTATGTCAAGTGGACGTAAGTACTTTAGATGAGCACCAGCTTGCAAATGTTCTCTTGGACAGTGACGAACATTAGAAGCTGGAGGAAGGAAGGAGGTTGTTGAGCGAGGATGCCGAGAATGAAAGGTTGGCGAGGCTCGCTGAGAAGAAAGGGAAGTTCGTGCTGACTGATAGCGTGGTCATGGCAGAGGCATTTGCAGAGGGGAGTTCTTATCAGTCTCTGGACCCTGTATTTGCTATGGTGAGTGGTCTTGAGGCTTTGGCCCAAACCTCCACTGAGTACAATCCTAACTTTCTAACACTGGGGGATACCAGATTCACCTTACCCACCACCACAAGCACCCTTCTTATCATTCCTTCGCCATCCTTGACCATAGGTAAACTCCTTTTACCCTGCATCCCTGAGGGTGAATTTATTACCTAATTTACGGAATAAAAAAAGGTTGTTTCTTTGTTGTGCAGTTCTTCCTGAGTATATGATGGAAGCGGATCCTTCCCCTAAGGTTCCTCGAGTGACCGAATCCGGGCCAAGCCTCATAGGAACACAGTTTGGAGAGGGCGATGACCAACTTGACACCTTCTCTGACATAAGAGTAAGTCCTAGCATGGTGGACATTCTTAACGAGGAAGGAGAAGTGTAGATGGATAGAGTGCCCCGGCCAGAGGCCCGGTGGAAGCCGACGTATCTACGATGGCGGATCTAGTGGCAACCCAAAAGGCCAAGATGGTGGCCAAGTGCGAGAAGGCAGAGGAGACGGAGAGGTATGAGGGAGAAGGAAGAGAGATCTCGAAGAGGAACGAGATCGCGGTATGTCTTCCTATTGGGAGTGCCCCCGTGCCAACACCGCTTGCCATTACTACTGATACCACGGGAGTTTCTAGTGGTGATGGTGCAAGGGATCGTCGCCTTTCTGTCACTCATGAATTGATTACCCATCCAAAGGGTCAGTCAAGCAAGAGTGGGTCGAGCAGGAAGAGGTCTGGTGCTGGTGCCAGGAAAGAGCCATCGAGTGCTGAATCTGCAAAAAAGTACAAGCACAAGGAAAAGAAGAGAAGACACGATTAGTGTTAGTAGCCTAAATAGAGGTTACCGTTATTTTGGTAGTATAGGCTGATAGTTTATGCGAGTACGACCCTCGCTTTTGGTTTTTCAAGACACTGTGTGGTTCTCATGTACACCCTGTCATTAGAAAGTAAAAGTGTTAGGCACGTAGTTTGTTTTGTGTGTGCATGAAAATGAAATATGAATAAGTAAAGATCGTTGTTTATGTCAAGTGTTCAGATGTTCTTTTTATGTTTTCCAGCGTCCTGTAATTGCATAAGCATATTTATTGTTACGCTTATCACAAACGCGATTAAGGGCCGTCTTTGGGTAAATTATTCCAGATAGGTAAGGTAGAGCGCTGGTTTCAGTAAGTTTCCCTCAACTCAGGAAACCCGTAGTTTGCGAAACCAGGTTGTGCGCCTGCTATTTTGGGTGGCCCAGGGTTAAACCCAAGTATAGCGAAGGCGTAGGGAATTGCATTGTGCGGTCCGCCAGGTGGGTGGCTCTCCCGTCATTCATTGGGTTAAGGCGAGCCGCCAGACGTCATTTATTCATCGGCGTAGTTTTCAGCCTCGATCATCAGCTCGTAAGGTCCGATCATGACCATGGGATGCCCCTAAGCCTTGAGTGCTAAGTGGGAAGAAACGATTTAAAGTTGGTTTTGGTGTTGCGCCAAGATTCGGCCGGCACCCGCAACCGGCGAAGAGAAATTTGCATCGGTCTTGGTCGGTCGCTAAGTGGCGCCAAGTCGCCTGAACTAGGACGCAGAACAATTTATCCTTGGCCTCGGCACTGGGCCGAGGTTTGAGTTAGTGGTTGTTTATAGTCAGTCGTGCCGCGGGCCAGTGATTCGAGTAGCATTGCCGGCTCCCGTGCTCGGGGTGTCGGGCATAGCTAAGTGTTTTAGACTCGATGTTACCTAGAGGTTGGAATGGCAGCTCTCAATCCCATGCCCGGGGTGCCGATCCGGCGGTCGCAGTCATGAATCGAGCTTGGTTGTTGGAACCAATAAGACGCATTATGTGAGAAGTAAACAACAAGGAGATAGGAAACTGAACATTATTTCTACTAATAACTTTTGGTAGTAACAACCTTTACAATACCTTGAATTTCTAAAAAAAAGAACATTGTTTGAAAAGCATAAACAACCGCAAACTGAGTTATGTAAAGTAGCGGCAGAGATGTTCGTTGTTCCATGCCCTTGGGAGTTCAGCTCCGTCGACGGTGACGAGTCTGAAAGTTCCATCGCTAAGCTTTCACTGTATGGAGTACGGGGCTTCCCAGCGAGGTGTGAGGCCTGTTGGCGGGGGAAAAACTCGCTTTAGAACGAGGTCGCCGACGTTGAGGTCCCTATGGCGGACTCTGGAATTGAAGTATCGAGCTACTCGCTGTCGTTGGGCGGCGGCTCCAATATCGGCCTCGTTCCTCTTTTCTTCAAGTAAGTCGAGCGATCCCATAAGTTGATCTTGATTTGTCCTTGGGTCGAAGTACGTGACTCGATGGGATTGAAGCTTGAGCTCAATGGGAATGACGGCTTCAGATCCGTACGCAAGGGTGAAAGGAGAATGACGTGTTGTTGTCTTATGGGTGATGCGGTAAGCCCATAGAGCTAGAGGATGTTCATCTGCCCACATGCCCCCAGCCTTTTCCAAACGCTTCTTGATGATGGATTTGATGACCTTGTTTACCGCCTCGACTTGCCCATTGGCTTGAGGATGAGCCACCGCTGAGAATCTTTTATCGATGTCGTGACGCTGACAGAAGGCTTTGAACTCGATGCTCTCAAATTGAGTGTCGTTGTCCGAGATGATAGCTTGGGGAACCCCATAGCGGGTAATGATGTTGCGGACAACAAAGTTGATCATCTTCTTTGTGGTGATGGTGGCGAGAGCTTTAGCTTCTGCCCACTTGGTGACATAGTCCACTACAACGACAACGTATCGTACCCCGCCTCTAGTCATTGGAAGGTTCCAATGATATTGATTTCCCATATGGAGAACGATCAAGGGCTGACCATTTGGGACAATTCGGTAGGCGGAGCTCTTGGAATCTTGGAGAAGAACTGGCACTTATCGCACTTGCGAGCATAGTCCATGGTGTCTTGATCGAGCGTGGGCCAGTAGTAACCATGTCTGAGAAACTTTCTGGCCAGGGTTTGCCCCCTAGTGTGGTCGCCGCATTCGCCTTAATGCACAGTACTTAGCACTCGGAGGGCGTCGCCATGGGCTACGCATTGGAGCACGGGAACAGAAAAATCTCTGCAGTAAAGTACCCCATCCATAAGAAGGTAACGGGCCGATTGGCAAGTGAGCGCGTGCCTTTCCTTGTAGTGCTTTGGTAGGTTCCCGTGTTGCAGGCAATTTCTAATTGGTGTCATCCATGACTCGAGCTCGGGTTCGGCGCTCATCATCATCTCGTCTTGCCCTTGCTTGATGCTCGGAGAGTTGAGAATCTCAACTGGAGCGAACCCATTAAGATACGAATCCTCGAAGCTTACTAGTTTAGCGAGGGAATCTGCCTTTCCATTTTGCTCGCACGGGACATAGGTGATGGTGAAATGCTCGAGGTGGGAGAGTAGCCCCAGAATTTAGGCCAGGTATTGGGTGAGCCGTCCCTCTTTCGCTTGATACTCTCCCAGCACTTGTTGGACGATAAGCTGTGAATCAGAGAAGATATGGATGGTCTCTAGCTTGAGTTCGATCGCGATTCCAAGCCCGACGATCAGGGCCTCATATTCCACATCATTATTAGTTATAGGAAAATTTAGCCTTAACGCGTAACTCATCGGTGGTTCTTTTGGGGTGATGAGCATGACTTCAGCCCCGAAGCACTTTCTGTTAGAGGAGCCGTCTATGAACAATTTCCACTGGGCGTCGGGAGCTCCAGTGTCCTCTATGGCAGCTTCCTCAGGGGCCGTGAATTCTACGATGAAATATGCAAGAGCTTGGTCGAGGATGGCTCGTCGGGGGATGAAGGTTATCTCGAATTGGCTCAGCTCTATGCTCCACTTTAGTAATCGTCCTGACGCCTCGGGTCACTGTAGGACCGGTCGCAGAAGCTGGTCAGTGAAAACTTTTATGGGATGAGACTGGAAGTACGGTCGGAGCTTTCTAGAAGAAATCAATAAGAAGAATGCTAGCTTCTTAGGGTAATTCTTCTCTGCCCCCGTCAACCGCTTGCTAATATAGTAGACGGGCTGTTGAGTGCTAACTTCAAGGCATACTAGTGCCGAGCTGATTGCCTATACAGAAATAGCCATGTATACATATATGTCCTCATGGTCTATAGGCATAGAGAGGATAGGTAGTCACACTAAGTGATCTAGAAGTTCCTTGAATAAAGAGACACATTTGGGGGTCCACTCAAAATTGCTCTTCCCTTTTCGGAGTAAATTGAAGAAGGGGATGCACTTGTCGGTGGCCTTAGAGATGAATCGACTTAAAGTGGCAACCTTTTCATTTAGACTCAGGACGTCCCTGTTGTTCTTGGGGACTCGGATGTCCCAAATAGCTTGAATTTTTTCTAGGTCTGCTTCGATGCCTCGAGAGTTGACAATGAAACCCAAGAATTTTCCCGAAGCGACTCCGAAGGAGAACTTCAAAGGGTTGAGTTTCATGTCGTAATGGCGGAGAACACCAAACATTTCAGAGAGGTCGGGGATGTGATCGCTTGATATTTTAGATTTCACCAGTATATCATCCACATACACCTCCATAGACTTCCCAATCTGATTTTTAAATAGTCGATTAACCATTCGTTGGTAAGTTGCGCCGGCATTCTTGAGGCCCAAGGGCATTACATGGTAGCAATAGAGCCCAAGATCGGTTATGAAAGAGGTATGATCTTGGTCATGGAGGCTCATCGGGATCTGGTTGTAGCCTGAGCAGACATCCATGAAAGATAGCAGTTGGTATCTGATCGATCTTTAGGAGCAGAAAACTATCCTCGGGACATGCCTTTTTAGATCGAAGAAGTCAATTCATGTCCTCCATTTACGTTGGCTTTTTTTTAACCAAAACTGGATTGGAAATCACTTCAGGATAGTCGGCTTCGCGGATGTAGTTATTGTTGAGCAGACGGTCCACTTCTTCTTTGAGTGCTTTGGACCTCTTGGCCCCCAAGAAGCGGTGCTTCTGTTTGACTGGAGGCATTATGGGATCTAAGGAAAGGGAATGGAAAGCAATCGCGGGGTCGAAGCCCCTCTTGTCGAAGTGAGTTCATGCAAACACATCCAGATTGGCTTTCAGGAACCATATAAGTTCTTCTTTGATTGCTAGGTAGAGTTGTGACCCTACTTTCAACATCATTGTTGGGCTGTCGAGGTTGGCGGGAACGTCCACTGTGAATTCGACTGGTGTAGCCCTCTCTTACTCGGGTTCTTCATCCTTCCGTGGGTCGAGGTCAGTGAAAAGACGGTAGTGGCGCCTGAGCCAGGGGCCAGACGCCGTTGATTGCTATGCTGAGACGTTCTTGGCGCAAGAAGGCGCGGGCACAACGTTGCCCTTGTCCTTATTGCACGCGTTCTTCCATTCTATTGCGTATCATTCCCTAGCGCTTACTTGATCGCCCTTAACGGTTCCAATCCCATTTTCCGTTGGGAATTTCATTAGGAGAGACCATGGTGCCATGTAAACCTGGAATTCAGTGAGAAAGGAGCGCCCTAGGAAAGCATTGTAGGGGAGTCGATGTCTATAACCATGAAAGTGTGAGAATTCGGACTCGGCTTCGGTCCCCCTTGCCCAGTTCCATAGGTAGGTCGATCATCCTAACGGGGGAACTAGAGGCTCCATTAAATCCATGAATCGCGGTGTGACATGGCTTTAAATCATTCATTTCCAATTTCATCTGGTCATAGGCGGCCTTAAAGATGATGTTGACCGAGCTCCCTGAGTCGATTAAAACCTTTCGAACGGAAGCGGCGCCGATCTGGGCAATGATGACTAATGGATCGTGGTCGGGATTTCCACCCCTTTCGATTCTCTTTCTTGGAAGACGATGTCGTCCCGCATAGTTTTTTGTAGCTTAGCTGGGACGGACTCAGGGAGAGCGGAGCAAGCTTCGTAAGTAGCATATTTTATGGAACTCACATATTCCTCCATTTTTCGAAAGCTATTGTGTATGGGGTAAGGTCCACCACATATGGTGTTGATCACAATTCCTCGTCTTGGGTTAGATGGTCCTGGAGCTGCCTTGGTGGCAACATATGGAGCTGGTGCCGGAGGCTGCGAGTTTGTTTCGGGGGGAAGGGCTCCTGGACATATTGCTCGAGCCGCTTCTTGCGAATAAGTTTCTCGATTGCATCCCTTTTGGTGTCGTACCTGTACATGTCGTGGTATCGATGGTATCTCCTGGTGTTCTTCTCGCGGTTAGTTAATTCTCTGACGCGTGGCTTCTTATACGGCGAAGTGTTGCATGTTTCCAAGTAGATTGTCTCTATGTCTTCATTCAATGGGGTGTAGGTCTCGAAAGCTTGGCGAGGGCCGGGCTTTCTCATTTCTGCTGGGACTTGCCCATTGTTTCGTCCATCCGGCCTGCCATTGTTGGGTTTCTGCCTGTAGGGACCTGCCCCCTATTTTGGTCGAAGGTCCCCTGCCTCGCCAACCTCTGAAGTTATTATTGGCGGTATCTACTTAGGGATCCTTGGGACAACTTGTGGCGGAGAGCCGGTTTTTCCTTGCATCTTATTGGCACAAGTATTGATCTACCTTCTCATAGAAGGGGTCGAGGCTTTTTGTTTATTTTCAATCGATCCAGGCTCCGAATTCTGAAGTAGGGAGGACATCTTTCGCTAGTTGGAAGAGTATGGTGCAAGGATCTGGGTCCTCGACCTCGGCGAGAGCTGTATTGAACCGGGAAAGGTAGCTTCTAAGCGACTCGGCGTGCCTTTCGTATAGGTTGGACAAAGTGAGAGCATTCTTCAGAGTTGGGATATGCACCCTGAACTGCTTGACCTGCTCTATTGCTAGTTGCCCGAAGTTGTTGATGGAGTCAAGAGGGAGGCGAGAGAACCAAAATAAAGCCGCACAGACCAGAAGACCGGGAAGCATTTGCATTTGGACAGATCGTCACCCTGGCTCGAGTCCATTTGCTATTCACAGCGATTCAAGAAGGCACAAGGATCAGTGTTACCGTTGTAGAGTGGCATTTGTGGCATGCTAAAGCGCCTCGGCCACACGACCTCATTTACTCTTCTCGTGAAGGGGTTACGCCTGACGTGGGCTTCCCATGAGCCGTGCGCCCCCTCCCACCCCCCACATTTCCCTCATGACCCTTCGTATCATGTCGGGAAGGTAAGTTAGATGGGGATCCGCCATCGTGATCCACGGATTTTGACGTGGCTCTGGAGTCCTGTTGCGATGTTGTCTTCTATTGTGGATGTCCGGATCGCCTTCCTCCATGTCCTCGACATCTATGATTGGGTCTTGGTGTAGATGGTGAGGTGGAGAGGGATGAAGCGGATCCTGTTCTAAGGAGCGCGGGCCGTTGGATCAGCTGGCCCATCACCTGATTAGCGACCATCGGGTTGTGTCGAGGAAGAGGTTGGTTTGTAGGACCTGGTCCATCATTGATGACTAAGCGAGAGCGGCCTTGATGTTGTGCTCCCTCGCTATATATGTCTGTAGTTCGGTCGCCGTTGCCGTTTCCATTGCCATTGGCATGACATTAACTATTATCGAGGGTGTTGGTACAAATGACGACGTTGTTGATGAGGCTAAACCTTCTCCTTTGGTGTGGGCCCCTTGACTTAGAAGAGGATGTTTCCGAGGCGGTTGGTCGAGGTCGGGCATCGTTCCGAGTTAGTTGAAGTTGGGCGACGACGCGTTGACTTTTTTGAAGTTGTCGCATAAGGACGATGTTATTCCTTAATGTTTGGTTGAGCTCGATCGCAGTGTTCTCATATCTTTCATTAAGCGCGCAAATTTGAGCTTGCGAGATGGGCGCTTCGGGGTCCACAATAGGAGGGGCGGTTTCATTGGTGGTTGGGACGTCTACCAGTTGAGGTTGCTGGGAGGTACCGGCATCGGCTGCGGCTAAAGTGCCGACCATTGCGTTCTTTGACTTCTTTACCATCATAAGCGGACTCGACAGCAGGTTGAGCAAGGAACCTTAAGCTCGTCGAAGTCAAGATGATAATGTGGAAGAAAGACGCAAATCTTGAGTTCAATTCTCAGTGAAAGCACCAAATGTTGACGACAAAAAAGTTGTAAACACCAAAAATTCCTATTACTAGGAATAGTTAATTTGGTCGCAAGACTAAGTAAGAGAAAGCGGTAAATAACACAAAAATTTATAGTGGTTCGGTCGTGGATTAGGCCTATGTCCACTTTGGAAGGATGTTGAACTTTTATTAATCACTCAAGAATTACAAGGTAGAGCCATGCTCATTGCATTCACTTTTATAATTGTCATATGCTAGGTATTTGGGAAAAAGAATATTTAATTATCCTTCTTCCTCAAATAGGAGATGCCATTAATGAGGTCTAGGAAGGTCTCAAGTGAAGAAAATCCAACCCCTTTGATGTGTGATGCCATGGGCTATTTATAGGAGTGGGGTAGGTAGGATTAGGTAGGAGTAGGTAGAAATAGGGGACCACTAGCAAAATTTCGAACCCACCCCTGCATACCTCAAAATTTCGAACCCGGGCGTGGGTTCGAATTTTCGCGCCCGCTGGGTACGAAATTCTGAACCTAGGCATGGGTTCAAAATTTCGCACTCGTTGGGTTCGAAATTTCGAACCCAGGCATGGGTTCGAAATTTTGCACCCGTTGGGTTCGAGATTTCTCCCCCACTGGGTTCGAAATTCTAAGCCCAGGCGTGGGTTCGAAATTTCGAACCAGGCATAAGTGCGAAATTTGCACCCACAGGGTTCGAGATTTCGAACCTAGGCGTGGGTGCGAATTTCGCATCCTGCCTAGTGCGAAGTCCTTCTGAGGAGCGCGATGATCCCAGGATCGGGCGCTTGAGGCTCCTAATTCCTGTGTGGCCCGAGGCCTTGGTTCGCGGATGTCTTCTGAATGTTGCGAGGTTGCGAGCGGCGCATTCCCTTCCTAATCTTTCCTCCTTTGCTCCTTAGCGTCCCTTTTTGGCCTCAAATTCACGTGATATGTTGAGTTGAGCGTGTCTGATGCACTCTTGGGAACCAAATCAAAAGGCCGGTTAACAGCGATCATTCCATTCAAATGCAAATCCGCTGATATCTCTACATCCAAGCCCGTTGTTCTTGATGCATCTATTGCTGAGAGGATAAAAGTTTTAAAAGAGAAATTCCCTTGGTTTCACTTTGGGAGCAAGCACTTTGTGCTTAACATTCAAGTTAGTCCATGAAAATTAGTCTGAGTGCGTCAAGGAAAAGATAGACTTCATTGACAAACAATATAAGGAAACATGCAAGTATGCTTGGAAGTTATCCGAGGTTATACAAAATATCCAGTTGGACTTAGATAATTAGAGGTATTTGTGGGAGTGCGACATGTCACGTGTCCAAGCTGTTGAGAAAGAACATGAAGAAGATTAGGATAAGCTTGCACTTTCGGAGTGTGAGGCCTAGAAATATAAGAAATGCATGATGAGTTGTGAAAACATTTGCATAATGAACTTGATGTTAATAGCAAGGGACGCACAACCCTTACGGAGAAATGTCAAAGTGTTATGGCTGAAAACATGATCTAAAGTTGTCTTACACTCGCCTCAAGCATGAGAAAACTGAACTTGAGAAGGAGAATGTTGATCTGAGGACCATGCTGGCAGAAGCCGAGGAGAGGGCAAAGAGGGCGGAGGATCATGCTAACACTGCTCTGGAATCTGCTTCTAATTATAAGGCTCAATTTGAGGTATACAAGGCTAAGTTGGAGAAACAACTTGCAGAGGCCAAGCAAGACCTGCTTGGTATGGGTCCTCTCATTCTTTCTTTCTTCGCGCAAGTTATCCGATATTGCACTACGCCAGAAATCGAATCAGATGACAGATATCCATCATTGTCTGATTCCATATCTTTCTTTCGTTAAATCACGTGCCGTCTCATTCTACATATGACCACGGATATAACCTATTCTCTGATTAGAGCTAGAATAACATATAAAAACATAGTCGTGTGTTGTCTGATGTGGTGTTCTTGTTTTACAGATAGAATTCAAGAAAAACTAGGCAATTGAACCTATGCAAACACAAAATTTAACAAGACCAACATTTGCAAAGCTGACTAACAAAGGTTCGATTGGCATTCACATATAGAATTCAGGCACTATGATTATACAAAGTTGTAGACATGTGTAGCCCATTCCACATACATGACATCAATATCCTTTTGTGAAAAATTATTGTTTACACTCTTCTCCCACTGAAACAAATAGAAAATGCTTAGGTTAACTTTACATGGCATGTATCTCGGTATATACCTATATATAAGTTTGGTAGTGCACGAGTTTTAAACAGTCTAACACAAGAGTTCGAGGAAAGCCTAACTAATCGTGCAACAACAATTTCAAAGTATCTAACAAGGTCATACAATGAGACTGGAGACACATGAAAATGGTCGTGACTAGTCCCCCAGGAAGAAAGACAGTAAAGATTTGTGCCAACAACATATCATAAATGAGTAGTACAATGGACATTAGCGCATATAAATGTAGTAAACAGTGGTAAGGCCCAAGCAACAAGGAGAATAAGTAGATCACATTATAGATATCACATACAACCTAGGGCATATAGAGTTCAAATGCCTTACTTGCGGTTCTCATGCTTAGTTAAACTCCAGTGGATACTCCAATCAACTATTTGAAAAGTCAATTGAGAATTGCATGTATAACATATCGTTTATGAATGGTTTCTGATGTACCATATCCTTCCTTCATCATTGGTCCGATATTGAATTTTTACAATGCATAAATGGAAAGTGATTGATGTGCATCTTAATAACAAAAACCATTTCAGAATGACAAAACTCAACTTTCTAGTACCCGTATAGTTACCATTTTACCTTGGAAAGACAAGTCTGGAAGAAAGCTAAGAAAGCCTACTAAACCTGTGAGCTAGACAGCCAAATGTAGATGGACAATAGTGGAACACCTATCATATGAATATTATTCTAAATTGTATCCTGAGTGCTCGTATATATAAAAAGAGTCATACGAATTAGTGCATGAAAGTTATCAGACACCTGTGCCTCTAACGTGTATAAACTACAAAACTATTGTAGGTCATATTTACAAATAATTTTCTTTGATTTGTATAGGATTGTGTGTCTGAATTTTCCACAATCTGTAACCAGGTTATATTGCAAAATTAAAATCTAGAAATGGGGAAGTCAAACATTGGTAAGACCGCACATTGCGTTCTGAGTCTTTTGACTCAGAAATTTGTTTCCAGGTTTAATTCACACTTTGACTGTCCATAATAAAATACGAAGTTAATCATCCCTAGCGATTTTTCATTGCATCATTATTAGATTTAACTTTATTTACATATCACCAAACTAAAATTGTTGTAAATAATTAATGATTGTCTCGCAAGCAAACAAGATTTTCTTTGACGAAAGAGAGATGAGAATCAAATTCGAACTGGGAATTCAGGTAATTTGTAATAGGGGTATACTGACAGACACACAGTATCTAAGAAAAAATATATTAGTTACCAAACATGAGAACGTGATTTCTTATAAAGAATTAGCTAACCAAGACTGTTAACAAAGGCTATGCCTATTTTGGAAATGATAATTTTCAAGGTGGTCATATAACGTGCATTTTGCTACATGAAACTAAGCATTAGCCCATAAAGCGTACATTTCAGCATCAACAAAATTGGATGGTCATTTCTCGTCTATGGAAAATAGAGAGACGCTTTCATGCAGTTTGAACTTACTAGTGAGGGCTGTTAGAAATCTGCACCAATATAAGTTCTAAATGATAATAGCACAAGAACGAATAAACTACACACCAAAATAATCAACTTTTCCCTATAAATAGCATTAGCATTTAGACCAACATATTAAAGCTTGTCGAAGCCACCAGGTCGAAGTAGTGCTTGCTCAATAAGATCATGTCTATTTTTTGCGCCTATAATAAACAGATCCTGTGATATTTATAGGAAAATATGTAACAACATTAACAGATTGAAAATTCAAGAAAAATGAAAGCACCTTGTATGACTCACTTAGACCAACAATTTCTACAAGCATCTGTAGAAAATATAAATATAAAATTATATAAAAATAGTTGCATATCCAATGCAGTCACGCACATGTGTGCGAATATGCATGTAGATGTTTCTTGCATGCAAGAAAGTTAAGGGAAAAAATGACATAATGTCATGCCTTCTATATTATAGAATATACAAGCTATTTGAATGTATGCAACTGTTTAGTAGTCATCTCATTTTATAACCATTACACCAATTTGATTAGCATTGATTTAATCTATTTTTACTTCACAGATTTATTGGCATGCAAGCTACAGTTACAAATATCATTTTTTTTAGGGAGTGATAATATTGAGACTTGAGTTAAAACTTAAATTAATCAAAGAATAAAGCTATAGTGGAGTCATACTTGTCCAAGTGCATCCCCTATGCTACGGGGAAGGGACCGATCTCCCTTGGCTGCTGCATCAACGTGAAGAGCCTTTATTCGAAAAGAACAAACTTAAACATAAAAATTGATAAAGCAAGCTAAAGTTCAACATATTTAATTGAATTCTAGACAGAAGTTCAACCTGATCTAAGAGTAGTATTTATCGCAATTTTCTTTTTTCTCAAAGCTTCTGAAAATTCGTCATTCTTCATTGGTTTATATAGAGCATTAGGGACAAGCTCAGGGACGGGAAGTATAGTTGTTGGCTACAAGAATATATTTTATTAGTGGGGGTTGCTATGATACTGAATATGTGTGTGTGTGTGTGTGTTTGTGTGTGTGTGTATATATATATATTATGATAAGAAATGAATTGGATTGTCATTCCCATTGATTGTAGGACTCGGTAATAGGAATCTTCCCAAATTTTATGTTATTCAACTCTAGCCTCATTAATATTAATAATCGAGATTGAAAATATGGTTCAGGTTCAACTTGATCATTGGTGGCCTAACACAAATTTTACCAGTAGGAAGCTACAAGAAATTATGCAATCTCGGTTATTGATATTGATGAGAAAAGTGCCTAAAACAAATTGTCTTCATCCCCTTGCACTAAGCCTGCAGGGAAACTTTTATGATATGTATTAGTTAGATAACAATATAGTCATAAGATAGCATATGTCATACAATCCTTGTACTGTAAACCGATGTAACGCTTGCATGAAATTTTTTATGATTAGGGGTTTGGTCATGTACATCAAGTTATGCTGGCCATTGTATGTTATTCCTGTTGTCGCTGTCAAAAAAAAAAAACTTATGATTAGTACGACATTTTTATGATATGTAACATTCAAAACAGTAGGAAAAAAGGCACAACCAAGGTAAACTTTTGAAGATCCTGACACTGTTAAGTAGTACTGCTAGAAAGTTTATTTTAGAACCATGTTGATGAGGTGTTCAGTATCTTTAAGATACTACGACCAAATTCCATGATGATAGAACATTCACGTTTTATTAAGTGCTAAATCATGAGTTATATGCGTATACCTGGAGATAAGAGAGGTACTAAGCAAGTTTTCTGTGGGCTGGTTGAGGAAACACTTCGAAATGATAAAGTTAATCATATGGGCGAATATTTTCAACTTGAGGAAACACTTCACATCATGACTTGGGATGTTCTTCATTACTTCCCAGGAGTTTTCGTTAATAAAACAACTAACCTCGATTTATCTTGTGAGTTACTAAATTGACCCATTGAAACTTCTCGATCTTCAGAACTTGAGTTACTAAATTGGTCTGGTTAACAAACCCTTAGCATATTACGAAGCACTTTAATGATCGAAAATTTTATTTTATAGTTTTCATCATTTCGAAATGTTTCCTCACCATTCCACAGAAAGGTCAATACCTCTCTTACCTCCACATATACACATACAACTCATGATTTGTTTCTTAATGACACGTAAATATTCCATTTTCATGGAAATAAGTCGTAGTATCCTAAAAATACTAAACACCTACCGGCATAGATCTGAAATCTACCTTCTGACTCACTACTATACACTAACATTGAACTTTGATAGGAGATCTTACCATGTTAATGTTACACTTCAAATTAATTGTAAGTCCATTGAATGTAGTCACTTAATTTAGTAATAATTTAGTAACTCCCATGGTAAATCAATCTTTATTTGTGGAAGATCTCATTATGTCTCCTTAGGTTGTTGTGTCCAGTGATAAAAATCCTACAAAAAATACAACAACTTATATTAGTGCCTCACCTTAAGTAAAATGAAAAATATGCACTATGCAACTATATTTTGTTCCGCTAATCAATTCTAACTCCAGGTGTAACATATTTATGTGAAATTGACATCAGTACAACTATATCTAGTTCTGCTAAACTAACAATCTAATACTATAAGCTCAAGAAAATTTCATATGAAAGTGATGTAAGGCAAATAATATAAGTAGATGGTTGTTATGGCGGCAAGTCTAGTCTAGTCGAGTCGATAGAGGTCCAACTAGTCGACTAGTCAATAAATAAATAAATATAAACAACTCTTCCAGTCGATGCTCTAATGTCGACTAACCGCGACTAGTCAAGTGCCATAATAATAATGATAAGTAGTCAAACTTGATTGAGATGTAAATTTAAACATAGTATACTAACAAAAATCATCATCAAACATCCATGGATATAATTTGTGGTCAAGACCTTTTTTCTAGTTTTAACAAAAACCTAACATTCACTGCAATAACATGATTTGTGGCCAGTACCTTTTTTCTAATTAAATTTTTTTACTTCTTTAATATTCACTGTAATAATAAAGAGCAATTTTTTTTTGAGTGGCTAAGACCTTAAGGTATTAACAACAAAATATATCAGCATTCACTTTAATAAAGCATCCAAGTTATTTAGCTTCATTTTCACAAGTCAAGTTATTTAAATTCAAAACAGGATGGATCTTATACATTATCCACAAGAATAACATGCCCACAGAAGAGATAGTATTTATTAACAACTGAAAACATAGGACTGTCGAACTTATCTGGCAGGCCACGTGAAATTAGAATTGGCAATATTGACACGCATGCCTTTTGCTTCAGGACCCTTAGAGCCCTTCCCATCAAATGACCATCCATGGTATGACCAAGCTAGGAATAAAACTTAAAATAAAAATCGAACAGGGAAACTAAGATACAGTTGGAATCAAATAGAATTTGGGAATGAAAATTAAACGTGCATTGATATAAGTGGATATGTTGGGAGGAGGTCACAATAATGAATTCCTAAAAGTCATGTTATAATAACACAAATAACTTAAAAATAGAAATGGAAACCCCTAACATTATACATGCAACTTTCATATAAGTAAAAGAAAACATATAAAACATCCTTTTTTAGGGGATGTTCTAAACAACCTTTTGGTCCAGTTCCCAAAAGTACACCAGACACCCTCGACTCAACAATATCACGTGACGTTAAAGTCCGATGTGTCGCCAAATAGCCATGGGAAATAGCTTGGAAGAAGTCATATGAGCAAGAGCCTCAAACTCCTCGAAACTACGAGCTAACCACAATTTCGTATCCGTCCTATCGGAAGGTTCGAACCCCTAAACTCGTACCTCTCGCAAGCTAAAATTCTCGTACCCCTCACCTTCGAACCAGAAGGCTTTAGGTCTCTCCAAGTTTCAAACCCCTCTGGTTCGTAAACCTAACTCACATTAAACTTTGAACCTTAGGTGCTTCGAACTCCCTGGCTTTGTAGCATAAGTCTCGACTCGCTCCTCTCACCAAAAAATCGAATCCCACAACGATGGTATTTTCAACCCCCGTAACTACAGGTGTTTCGAACCCCTCAATTCAACATAAACAACGTATCTCTCAGAATATAGATTTATATCCCTCATGGGATACGAAATACTCGTATCCCCTAGGGATATGGAATTGCCGTATCTCCTAGGGATATGTCATTTCATATCCCATGAGAGGGATACGAGCTCTTCTGTAAACGACGAGGGGGGTCAAAATTTCGGGTGCCGCCTTCAGGGACAGGAAAATACAACTTCTGGTCCTTAAATCTTACCTACTCCCAGCTGACATCTCCACTATAAATACCCCCAAGGTAAAACTTCAAAGGGGTTGGACATTGGCTGATTTGACACCTCTAGAGAGCTCCAAGAACTCATTAATGGCAACCATGATTTGAGGAAGAAGAAGCATAAAGTGACTTTTTCCCAATATTCATATATGACAATTATGACTCAAAAATACTTGGAAATGTTCGTAAATGGATGCCATGACGTAGTGCTAACCTTGTAACTTATTATTGTCGATAAATATCAGCGAACTCCTTCAAAGTGAATGTATTCCCCTCACTGGACCGAACAACTTTAAATTTGTTGTGTTATTTTCTACTTTCTGCACTTATTTTTCCACGTGAAACATAATTCTCTAAGTAACGGAGAATCATTGGGTGTTACGACATTTTTTGCCATCAACATTTTGGTGCCTTCACTGAGAGAGACTCGTCTCTATGTCGCACACTTCCATCTCGACTTCGACACTCCTTTGGTTTCTTCCCTAACATGCTGCCAAGTCCTCTTGTGATGGTTAAGCGAACAGAGAATTAGATGCTCGGTCCCTCTGCCACAACCGACGACGGTACTTATCAACAACCTCAACTGGCAGAAGGCCTGAATGAAATAGATTTTATTCCTCCTGTGCAACCCGAATCCCCTACAACTCAAGCATAGATCTACGCGCTTAAAAAGAAGTATGAAAACATAGCTCTTGAACTTAACCAAGCATTGGAAAACAACATCGACCTTATGCGTCAAATTCAAGACAGCCAACGCCTTGTCATGTTACTTCAGCTTACTCAGAACAACGCCCGAGTGAGGCGCAATGTCTCGGAAACCTCTTCCTCCGAGTCCCACGGCCCACACCAAAGAAGGAGGTTCAACCTCAATAATAATGTTGTCGTCCTCTCCAATTCTCATACAAACGACAATGACAACGGAAATAGAAACGATGATAGAACCACCGTCACTTACAACGGGGGAACGCATTACCGTGATTGCTCCCGGTTGGTCATCAACGATGAAATAGGTTCGAGTAACCATCCCTTCCTCGACAGAACCCAACTGTCGCCTCTCAGAACTTGGGGCCCATACTCCTGGCTACCCAGCAAGCCCAAATTGTTTCGAATCACGATGCATATTATCCCTCTCAACCTCATCAACCATACCAAAACCTGGCAATCGATGTCGATGACATGGAAGAGGATGAGCCCGACATGCATGCTCATAGAAGGCGCCCATGGAACAGAACTCTAGAAATTCGCCAAAACTAATGGATTCCGCCAGAGGATGTCCAACCGACATATCTCCCAAACATGGTTCGAAGGATCATGAGAGATATGCGAGGGAACGTTAACGACTCATGGGAAGCTTACTTGAGTTATGACCCTTTCACTGGGATTGACATGAAGACGAGTGGCCCCTGACGCTTCAACATGCCACATATGGCATTTTATGATGGCATGACTGAACCCTACGCTTTTCTGAACCGCTATGAGTGGCAGATTGACTCCAGCTGGGTCACTGATGCGGTCAAATGTAAGTGCTTCCCAATCTTCTTATCAGGCATAGCTCTGATTTGGTTCTCTCGCCTTCCACCCTAATCTATCAACAACTTCGACCAATTGGCCACGGAGTTGGTTAGGTAATTCAGAATGCATGTTCTGACTCCGAATAATGCCCTCACCCTCTCAAACCATTACCAGGGTCCTGTAGAATCCCCCAAAATCTACCTCGAGCGATTCAATACTGCCCTTGTTGAGGTCGATGACCCAGAACCTCGCATAATACTCTTCCTGCTTGCAAAAGGTGACCTTCCTTTCTCCAAATTTGGAGCTTGGATCGATAGGAAACAGCCTAATATCCTAGAGGTTTTCCACAAAAAGGCTGGATAATTCATGTGCCAAAAAGAAGCAAGGCGTAGTCGAGGTTCTCATAGCAACCACTCCAACAACCAACACGCTGGCACCGTCGATGACAATGTCAAAGGAAAATAGGTCGGAGAATTGTACCACCCCGCGTTTTATGACAATTTAATAATTAAATCATGCATATGTGTGTATATATATATATATGCATAGACATAAATATATATATGAAGAATAAAATAAAGATAATATGTGATTGCATGTAATAAATACATGCACTGAAAAAGAAGAAAATATTAATGCAAATAAAAATGTAATGCATGCATTAAAAGAAAAGAAAGGATTTGTAATGACCGGGGATTTTGTCGACTTTGGTTATCGCCATAAACTCAATGATGACTAACCAAACATCGAAAAATACCGGTTATTAATGAAAGAAAACAGAGGGTGAGGAAAGATAAGATAGAAACTTAGAATAGAAGAAGAAGAACACAATATCAGAGTAACACCAATCTCACAGTGGAACGAATAAATATATTTCATAACATAACTTTGAAATACAAATCTGTACTTGAATATACATATCATTATCAAAGTACAGCACTTACAACACAATGGAAATAACTATAGCTATATAATCCTGAAGCCTCCTGCTCCAAGCTCTTCCAGTATATCTGTAAATCTCAACTACTTGACTGCCCGTACAAATTAAGGCACCCAAGAGTTTAGGGAAAACAAAACAAAATAAACTCCGGGTCAGTCATGGGACTGGTATGAGTAAAACAGTTTTTAAAATAGTTCAAGCAGGTAAACGATATCACATAAGACCATGCTGTATAACGGAACGGGTTTTTTCCTTTATGAGAATCCAAATTATCTTTATATCAAAAACCTTTTGATATTATAATAATGTCTATCAACCACAATATAATAATGATCTAGCAGAACGCTTTCATCTCACGTTCTACACATATAGTATACAATCAAAACCGCAAGCACGTATTGGGTAATGGATTTCCAACTATGACAAGGTATGGAACCACCTTTCGCTAGTGTACCTCTAGAAAGGAATACACTGGGTTCAACAAGAACATCTTGCAACCCGGCCACACATGACCGACCACTCATTTCGCTTGAGTGTATCGAATGTATATCACCAACGGTTGGGATCAGCAACCGTTTCCCGAATGGGACAGCATCAACAATAGGTTTTTAGATGTAAATGAAACTCTAGATCAGGTGATTATACACCCTATTTCAGTGCGACCGACTTAGCCATGCTGCCTGCCCGATTTCTGTCATTTACCGGATGTGAGGCTAGAAGCTACGCTTTATCATCTCACCAGATTCACTTTGAATGCCACATCGTCAAATCCATCAAATCACTGATTGACGTCCTCAACATACATTATGTGTTAGCTAAAAGAAGTTTCCTTCTCCGCTTCCACTCTTGGTACGGTTAGAGAAATCAATATACGTGATCGTTTGGAAATAATCTGTAAGACATCCGTCCATACAAGTCATCCAGGAACAGGATGAACCGAAGGCACTATTCTATAAATAGGATTGCCCTTCCATAACTCCGTCTTCAATTTTCTTTGGCATATATGATTCGCAACGCTTATGCCAATACAAAGTGGTTCTTTGGAAAATAATCCAACCGGTCTCTCCATATTAACAACGTTAAAATGGTCAAAACTTCGATAGTCTATGATTTAACCATCAAAGAAAAACAGGTGTGCAAACAACGATATCATTTCCAGATGGAAATTCTATCAATTAATCATCAATCATATATATACCATATATAAATATTCATATTTCCTTATTTTCTATGTTTAGAAAATATACGTTATTAACACTAGAAAACATTTCCATTTGTTATTTACATATCCCTATCATTTCACAACTATCAGTCCCTGACTGTACACTAGTAGGAGAACAGTTCTCTAAGTATAAACCCCTAAGGCCGAAACCAACATCAGATCGATACTCAGAAAACTATTCAACTTAACTAATCTCTAGCCAGTTTCTAATCTTGTTTAACTCTATTTCTATTAACTCTAGTTCGAATAATTAATATTCGATTTAACTCCATTCGCTTAACTCTAGATCGCAGCGATCACAATGGTTACGCCTGATTCCCTCAGGAAACATCCGAACGCCGTAGACTATCTGCAGCCCTGCGAATTACGCTAGCAGTCGTGCAAAATGGTAACTTATCCTATATAACTATGTCTGATTTACTCCTTTTGATAACTACGTTTGATTAACTCCTTTTATAATCCTATTTATTTCCTAAATAAATACTCCTTTATTCTATTCTATTCGTTTTATCAACATTTTTCCCTTTTATAAAACTCTATTCATTTTATAAACATTTTCCTTTTATTTACTTTCGAAATATTTCCTTTTTATAAAATCTCCTTTGATTGTTATAAATATTATCTCTTTTATAAAATCCTTTGATGTCAAAAATAATCTATTTTTAATATTCAATTTGAAAATTCCCATTCCTTCATTCCGGTATGTTATGATATTTAACATATCAAATCACGATGACCAATATCGTCCATACACACACAATCACCAACAGGTTATAATTCACATCATATATCAAAATATATGAAAAACAATAAAATAAATGTTGAGGAATCCAGTCGGATTCCTCCAACCTTTTTCCCTACATCCATAGATGTTATACAATAAAATCAACATCACTTTCAGTTTCAAATGATATATTCTGTTAAACAGAATCAATATAGAATTCAATTAGCTGTCTAGCAGTTCAATCAAACAGTCAATACACAATCAATCAATCAATATTTAACAGTTCTAAAAATACAACATGAAATTATAAACTGTTCAAAGTTAGTGAGATTTACTCACATTTGCAGTTCATCGTTAAAGAACGATAAACTGTTTGTTTGATTTGAATCAAACAATTTATTTCGACATAAATTCAAATGAGACCCAATCCACTTTAAGTCAGTCTCATTGTGTTGCTCCCGTCCATACGATCCTGACGGATCTTGTTTCGCTGAATTTCGACCACGTATGACCAAGTTATAGCAATACGAAGTTTTGTATACATTTTTAAAATTTAAACAAATAAAACATGGATTTATTTTTATAATGGGCTTACCCTCTTATATTACTTTAGCCCAAACCCGTGTATAGCCTCTTCTTCCCCAAACCGTAAAACTGTCGTGCTCCACACCTTTGAACACACCATGACGCTGACTTCCCCCATGCCTCTCTCCTCCTTCAACGAAAAATCAAACTAAAAATACCACAATTCATCTTGTTCGAACCTCTTTCTTCCCATGCTATTCTTGTTAAACTCGAATCAATGACCTGAAATGCGTCGATGAAGGTTCCGAGCACCTGTCAGGAGTCGTGCGTCAACTTTGATAACGGAAATTTACCAAACTTTGCGTACTCGTAGTACTCACCTTGCTGAACTCCACAGACACATCGATATCCACCCTAATCGCCTACAATCACCAGGAAGTACAACCCTAGGCGGCGCTGTAAAAACTTCAAGGAACCAAGCTGATGTCGAACCGTATAAAAATGATACCAAGTTGGAGAGAAAACAAGCAGGAATCCAAATACACAACTCTTGCGATTTTTAGGAATTTATTTGAATTGTTCTTTATTTTTGATGATTGAATTTTTCTGCTGCGTTTCGTTTGAGAAATGGGAATTTGCTCTGCATGTTTATACTTGAGGTTGTTAAGGTTTGTGGCTGAAATTGATCACTGCGTGGCCTCCTTTAGTTCATACAAAGATTAGGATATTTTTTCTTTTATTTATTTTTATTGATTTTATATTCATTTCTAGTCCTTAAAAATTCCTGCGACCACATACGATATTCAAAAATCACAAAACTGGACATGTAGCTAGAGTTCGACATTGCGGACCCAACGAAACAGGTTTCGTCGAATTCCAACTCCGTTTTCTCACACAGCGTATTTTTAACCGTCAAAATACTAACTATTTCTCACATTAAAAATCCATACGGCCACATACTGACTTCAAAAATCCCGGAAATTGAAATCTAGCAATAATTTGACATTACGAATCCAACAAACTTGGTTTCGTCGAATTCTGAGGTCGTATGAAAAACTGGCTATTTTTAAAGCTCTGAATGACCCATTTAAATATATAAATATATTTAAATATAATTAAATTTATATTATCGTATATACTCACGGAGGAATACCCTACAGCTCTAGAATATTCCTATATGAATTTCTAACTCGATATTCACTTCTGGGTCAACCTGATATTCGATTTATATTGAAATTCCTTTTTAAAATTTAAATAATTCGTTTATAAATTATTAAGGAATTCCACAAAGAATTTTCTGAAATTTGATTTGGACATAAATCAAAGTGTACACGACGAAATCCCGATTTTTCTCTTCCACTAGAAAGATATATTCCACCAGCTCTGAACGTTTCTTGTTTCACAGGAATCCGATTTAAAATGAACCCTGTACATTTAGTTGAAGTTCGAATCGCCAATTTACGAACTGCAGCGCCATTTCGAGCTCGATTTTAAATATATTATAATTCTATGTTCAAACTGTCGTTTATATAATATATTCGTTATTCAAATTCAATTCCAAGCAGGATTAAATATCACAGATGATCTGGTTCACACTATATCGTCATTTCAGCCGATTCTGATTATTTCAGAATTAAATATATTATTTAATTTATTATTTTAATTAAATATTCATCATTATTTAATTCCATGACCATTTAATTCACTATATCACTATTTATATAATTAAATAAATTAATTATAATACCTCTGCCAATGAAGGTCATTACAATCTTTCCCACTTAAAATAATTTCGTCCTCGAAATTGCTAAAAGGTAGAGAACGACCCTATCGACTGGTTAGAACATATTTGTTCACTTCTTAACTTCAGTTTCAACTGAACCTATTTAATTTCAATTAAATTATATTTTATTCTTATCAACGAAAATTTCCAAAAATCCTGAAAATTTTCTAATGCCTTAACTCTTCGAAAAATTTCGCCAGCACCTCCTTTGTAATGGTCAATACGTCAAACCACCACTCGCCTCTCTGGGCCATCTCCATCCCAAAAGAAAATCAAACAGCCAAGCGGCTTGCCATTTCGGCTCATAAATCTAATCCTTTTGTCGGCATATCATTATATCCTTTCCACCTGTTATCAATTCAACGGATACAAGGGCCATCCCAATCAAATTCCAATCTGCTTTTATCCACAACACAACCATTCGCTTATATCCGAGCCAAATATCATTTCAACTCGAGTTTCTTCTCGATTCCCAACTCTTAACTTGATTATCACATTACGCTTCAAATTTGAATCTCACAATCTAATTTGTCTTGATATCATTCTAATTCAATCTAAGTTACCACTATACTGGCTTTACTTTAATTCAATTTTGCTTTCACAAATTTATGTTAAATTTGTTCTTAATTCAAACAGTCTTTCCCTGGGAGTTTTTAAACAGTTTACTCTTTTCAAAAATCAAATTTTCCTTTTTGAACATGTCACTGAGCCCTTAATTAATATTCCAATAGTTAAATCACTTCTCTATTTCTTTATCAATATTTGTTACCCAAATATTTTCAATAACCATATTGGCCTTTTATGTTATTTGGAAAACATTTCCGAATATCGCCTTCCTTTATTTTCTAAACTTTAGAAAATATTTGCTATTTATAATTGGAAAATATTCCAATTACTTATCTCTTTTTCGATCTCGTTTATTTCTATACTTAGGAAATATTCTTTATTATATTTCCAAGCTTACACTTATTTGGGTTAAAATGGATGTTGTGTAGAACATCGTTACGACAACCCAAATACTATATTCAACTAACTCTTATTTAACATTGATCTTCGAGCCTGAAATCTTACTATTTATCTGTTAATAATGAAATCATTCAAGTTGGGGTATAACTACCTCTCAGACCTTGACTGAATAACATTTATAACATCAAAACAGATGTGACTACTTACTCGAATAATCAATACCATACAACTACTTATTCTCTTTTAAACATGTCTACGCTTCCTCTTTCTATTCTTACTAGATTTTATTCTAGACTTCCTTTTTGATTTAACTATTCTATTTCTAAGTTCGTTTCCTTATCGACTTCTATATATATATCGATATTTTGATTTCTAACTATCAAATTATCTTAAAAATATTCTAACTCCTTAAATTCCAGGAAAAATTCGCCATAACCTCCTTTGTATCAGGAGCATCGGGTTATTTCAAATAGCCTCCCATAGCCCTCACCAATCCAAAAGAAAAAGAAAAAGCCAAGCGGCTAGCCGATACGGCGAATAAAATCTCATATATGAATTAAATACATACCTTTTCGTCGAGCATTCTATTTAAATACCTTCATAGCTTATCCATACCTATCACATGTATATTTGTACCTGCCCAATCTATTTTAACTATACCTGATCGTTTTAACTCAATTCGTTAATTAATTTGTTAATTAACTCTTTAGTCTATTTCACTTTTATATTTGAAAATGACATGTTCAAATATATTTTAACTTGCTTATTAACTAATTTGAATCCAAATTTCAAATTTAAGTTCTATATTCGATTTCGAATATCCACTTACAAATCCAATTCCCCTTTCAAAGTTCAACTTCAAATTCAAAACTCGATTAACTAATTCCTCTTCGACTTAGTTAATTCTATTCAATTTCTATTCAAATTTTATTCAAATTCTATATATACAAATTCTATATATCAAATTCTATATACCAAATTCTATAGTTTAAATTCCATTTGAATTCTATATTCAAATTCTATATATTCAAATCCTATATTTGAATTCCATTTGAATTTCTATATTCAAACTCTATTTCAATTCCATTGAATTTTATATATTCAAACTCCTTTTGAATTTCTATATTCAATTCTATTTTATAAATCCCATTTTGAAATTCAACGCAACGTGTCTTTCCCAAAACAAATTCAAAATAGTATCTCTGGTAGTAATTTGTCACTTACAACTCGAAATGAATACTGATGATGCAGCTATCATCATCAGAATCTATTTTCCAGCGATCGAAGTGAGTTCAATACTATAAAACCATTTTTAAACATTTCCACTTTGAAATTCATTTCAAAATATAATTCACACTGCTTGTAAAACAATTTAAAATATCCCAGGATCTTAAATTTTCCTTATTTTTAATCCAAATCCATTTACAAACACTTGTCCAATTCTCCAGAGTTTTAATTCAATTTTTGGTTTAAATTTCAGATTTAACTCATCTGATTTCACGTATTTTACTTATATGAATTCTGATTTGTTATTCACATAACCATTTTACTTATAATCATACGCGATTATAATAACAACCAATATATCCACTATATTATAATTATTGATATATATCTTCTCTATATCAAGATATACTTTGGGTAAACTTATTATAATTTACCATCTTTTCAAAACATATCGTGTCGACCCATCGTATTCGAGTGTTTATAAACTCCTACCGATACAGTGGATCAAACTGATCGACTATAACTCATAAACTACTCAACCAATAAATCTTCACAATATAAAATTATTTTTTATATCAATAACAAATACGCTCACTCGTATATATACACTCAACTCAATCTAGGGTATTACTAACCCTATCTCTACCGAGTCACGCCACAGAGCCAAGGTAATTCTTAACCTAAGCTCTGATACCAACTGTAATGACCCGGGATTTTGTCGACTTTGGTTATCTCCATAAACTCAATGATGACTAACCAAACATCGAAAAATACTGGTCATTAATGAAAGAAAACAGAGGGTGAGGAAAGATAAGATAGAAACTTAGAATAGAAGAAGAAGAAGAACACAATATCAGAGTAACACGAATCTCACAGCGGAAGGAATAAATATATTTCATAACATAACTTTGAAATACAAATCTGTACTTGAATATACATATCATTATCAAAGTACAGCACTTACAACACAGCGGAAATAACAACAGCTATATAATCCTGAAGCCTCCTGCTCCAAGCTCTTCCAGTATATCTGTAAATCCCGACTACTTGACTGCCCGTACAAATTTAGGCACCCAAGAGTTTAGGGAAAACAAAACAAAATAAACTCCGGGTCAGTCATGGGACTGGTATGAGTAAAACAGTTTTTAAAACAGTTCAAGCAGGTAAACGATATCTCATAAGACCACGCCGTATAATGGAACGGTTTTTTCCCTTATGAGAATCCAAATTATCTTTATATCAAAAACCTTTTGATATTATAATAATGCCTATCAACCACAATATAATAATGATCTAGCATAACGCTTTCATCTCACGTTCTACACATATAGTATGTAACACCCCGCCTCCATTAAGGTCACTCACAAAGGGAATGCCTTAACTTTGGTGGAGCGTTTTAGTAGACAGAACAGAAATTTACAAAGACTGATAAACAATACTTGAGAAATTATATCTTTATTACCGCGGAAAACAGAAATCAGTTTGGTTACATCTTTACCAAAAACTCAAGTACATGTCTTGTTCAGAAAATCATCATAGTACAAAACTTTAAAATCATAATCCCCACAGAAGCTGCCATAAGGAGTCAAGCCATACTTTAAGCACTCTAAGTACTTCAAGAAGAAGAAATCCGGATCAAGCTAAAGTGTTCCCTCCTTGGAAAACCTGGGGGGGGGGAACGGAAGAAAAAGGGGCGAAAACAAGCAAGGTCAGACATAAAGTCTGGCAAGTCCAGTGACTTTCAGCATATGAACAGATAAAAATAATAATCATGGCATGCAAATAAAACTGGATGAGAGATAACAGTAACAAGAGCAGCAGATGTACTTAGGTTAAACAGAAGAAACAGAATAATATTACTTTTCATTTCTCTGCACTAATACTAGTATAACAGGATTAGGTGTCACCCTAATGTCCAAACTGAAGTAGAAACAGGAACAAAATAATTTCTACGGAAACATAACGCTAATAATGGGCCTTTACCACCTGAACAAAAATAGACAGAATGCTAATAATGGGCCTTTACTACCCGAACAGAGACAGATAGAAACGGAATGCTAATAATGGGCCTTTACCACCTGAACAGAAGAAACCAAAACAGATTAATCCCTACGGTTACCACCTGAACAGAAGAAACCAAAACAGATTAATCCCTATGGAAACAGAATGTAAATTAGGTGTACACTAGTAAATGGGCCTTTACCACCCGAACAGACGGTACCACGCAGAAACAGACAGGTGTTGCCACCCAACAGAAATAGACGGTACCAATAGAAACAGATAGAACTAAGTGTACCCTCAACCCTACCCCCAAGCGATCGACTCCCTAATACATAAATACCCTGTGTCGGCTCCACAATAGGGTGTATCACTCCCTAAAGTGACAACCAATTGGCACAGACCTATTTACAGATGTCACAGCGTCTTACATCCTCAGAGGAAGACCGGGATCCATGCACGCACATGACCCGGTTGGAATGCACCATCAACACCCCTTGCCATTATCAGAATGAACCACTTATAATTAGTTCAGTAAGCATGCCCGGACCCTACCTAATGTTGGGTCATAGTTTTTGATACCAGAAAGGGTTACTGACTAATATGGGTGCCAAACAACAAATGACACAAGTAATTTCCCTCCTAACCTTGTGTCCCCCAGACTAACAGATTTCAGATTAACTTGTTTACAAGTTCAGACATATAGGGTTCAGATCAACTAGTTCACAGATCAGACAAGTTTTCAAACTAACGGATCAGATATATGGATTTAACAGATTTACAGATTTGTCTAACTTTGTAATTGGGCCTACAGATTCATGAAACGGGTTTGTTAAATTTGTTAGTCCAATTGGTTTAACCCTATCCACCCAACACGTTTTAGACATCGTATTTATCCCAGATTTGCATTAATTAAATATTAATGCACATACCTCTCACATTAGGTCGGTAGCTTGTGGCCACTGGATATGCCGGGCGGTTCCGGGCAGACTTCTGCCGCAAGCCAGACCTAACCTCATGTCTAAGCATATTTTAGTTATGCCTACGACCTCTCACATTAGACTGACAGCTTGCGGTTGCTGGTTAAGCCGGTTGGTTCCGGGCAGGCTTCTACCGCAAACAGAGTCTAACCTCGTGTCATAGCCAATTCATTCCAATACAGATTTTTCAGATATCAGACTAATTCCGTTTATTTAACAGATTAAACTTCTGTTCATGTTATAGCAGATTATTCGAGGTTTTGTTAGCAAGTTTTTCTCAAATTTAAATCGAGCCTACAGATTTTCATACTTTAAATTTCAGCATTTCAGTTCCAACAGATTACGTCATTCAACATATTAAACAGATAACAGATCTTGCAGATTAGGCTATTGAGCAGATTTAGAAGATAAGGCAATTTAACATACTTAGCAGATTAGGCCATTCAATCAAATTAGCAGTTTAGGCAATATAACAGAACTAGCAGATTAGGCAATATAACAGATTTAGCAGATAACAGATTTAGCAGATTATATATATCTAAAACTCTATTTACATATCTTGCCCAATCATAAATTTAGCCTAGACTTACATGCCTAAATCAAAGTCATAATTCATAATACAATATATGCCTAAATCTTAGCCTTAGTATTCCCATTTACAGTTCATGTCAAAACTAGATTTAATATTCTAGTTTACCACTTATATCCAAGACTAATATACATGTTAACCATTCACTATTATAGCCAATTCAGATTATTCCAACATATTTATTATGCCAAATTAACTTAATTAAGCTACGCTCAATCCCCATATAACATGTTTCCACAAGTTCTCTAAGTACTCATGAAATGACCCTAGCAAAAGGAACATGGGATAAGCACAAGAAAGAATAGGCATGCAATGATGAACCAAATACAATGATAATGGTCTTACTAGGATCGATGTACATAACTCTGAATGGGAATAAACTAGCAAGGTTACATACTAAATATGAGATCCAACATCATTAAGGGAATATGCATAAGAAACTAACTACAATAGTTATAGGTAACTAACCACAATAGTCATGGGCGACTAATCACAATAGTTCCTATTCAATGTCATAGGCAATAGTCTCGTAGGCGTGAATCATAGTCATAGGCAATATTCTCATAGGCATGAATCATAGCCGTAGGCAATAGTCTCTTAGGCAACGGTTTCATGTCCAATTATGCATTATTATTTGTCCCAAAATTTAGTGTTCGTGCGTTAATCTCTTATGAGATGCGGCGAAGGCTCATAGTAGCCTGGCTATAGAACAGAAAGAAGAAAGAGGTACAGAATAGTCAAGAAAAACAGATCTGACAGATAAGAATATACATAACCTCAGATTCAGATTTATAATCATGTCACAATTATAATTACAGTTTATAGCGGAAAATAACTGTACTTGCCTTTCGTGGTTTTAAGAAAGGATAATAAACTGTTGTTGATGCAAAAATGCTGAATTATTCCTCTTTTATTGTTGTCGTAGCTCTAGACTTGGATTTGAGATTTGATTTAGCTTTTAATTCTATTTAGGTTGGAGGAAGATTCATCAGTCCAAGTCTTGATTCCAACAGGGTAGCGACGCCATTTTTATTTTTAATTAGAACAGAGGCAGAATATAGACAGAATGAAATGGTGTGGAGAGAATGAGGCTAGGGGTGAGTTTATATAGGATTAGGCGGATGAATCTATACAAAAAACGAGTCTAAATACATCAGAATTCATCAGGTTCAGAAAGTGGGTTTCGGGATCAGGTCGACCCCCAGGTCCTGGTCTGGCCAGGTCGACCCCCAGGTCGACACTATGGTCGACCTGGCCCCTGGGAGGTCGACACTATGGTCGACCCCCAGGTCGACCTGGTCCATGGGCGGGAATTTTCCCGCCCAGCCTGTTCTGGGATTTCGAATTCGAATTAGAATTCGAATTTTCGAGCTGTTTACGATTCTGAAACTTCGGAGGGCCGTATCTCCCTCATACGGACTCCGTTTCTCGAAAACTCGGACTCGTTTCCATGCAGAATTTCGAGACGAACGCAATGGCACAACCCATTTACCTTGATTCTTATTTCATAATTTAATTATTCTCTGATTTGTTAATTATATGATCACAGAAAATATGGGGTGTTACATAGTATACAATCAAAAATGCAAGCACGTATTGGGTAATGGATTTCCAACTATGACAAGGTATGGAACCACCTTTCGCTAGTGTATCTCTAGAAAGGAATACACTGGGTTCAACAAGAACATCTTGCAACCCGGCCACACATGACCGACCACTCATTTCGCTTGAGTGTATCGAATGTATATCACCAACGGTTGGGATCAGCAACCGTTTCCCGAATGGGACAACATCAACAATAGATTTTAGAAGTAAATGAAACTCTAGATCGGGTGATTATACACCCTACTTCGGTGCGACCGACTTAGCCATGCTTCCTGCCCGATTTCTGTCATTTACCGGATGTGAGGCTAAAAGCTACGCTTTATCATCTCACCAGATTCACTTTGAATGCCACATTGTCAAATCCATCAAATCACCGATTTACGTCCTCAACCATACATTATGTGTTAGCTAAAAGAAGTTTCCTTCTCCGCTTCCACTCTTGGTACGGTTGGAGAAATCAATATACGTGATCGTCTAGAAATACTCTATCCGACATCCGTCCATACAAGTCATCCAGGAACAGGATGAACCGAAGGCACTATTCTGTAAACAGGATAGCCTTGCATAACCCCGTCTTCAATTTTCTTTGGCATATATGATTCGCAACGCTTATGCCAATACAAAGTGGTTCTTTGGAAAATAATCCAACCGGTCTCTCCGTATTAACAACGTTAAAATGGTCAAAACTTCGATAGTCTATGATTTAACCATCAAAGAAAAACAGGTGTGCAAACAACGATATCATTTCTAGATGGAAATTTTATCAATCAATCATTATATATATATATACATTCATATTTCCATATTTTCTATGTTTAGAAAATATACATTATTAACACTGGAAAACATTTCCATTTTTTATTTACATATCCCTATCATTTCACAACTATCAGTCCCTGACTGTACACTAGTAGGAGAACAATTCACCAAGTATAAACCCCGAAGGCCGAAACCAACATTAGATCGATACTCAGAAAACTATTCAACTTAACTAATCTCTAGCCAGTTTCTAATCTTGTTTAACTCTATTTCTATTAACTCTAATTCGAATAACTAATATTCAATTTAACTCCATTCGCTTAACTCTAGATCGCAGCGATCACAATGGTTACGCCAGATTCCCTCAGGAAACATCCGGCCGCCGTAGGTTATCTGCAGCCCTGCGAATTACGTTAGCAGTCGTGAAAAATGGTAACTTATCCTACATAACTATGTCTGATTTACTCCTTTTGATAACTACGTTTGATTAACTGCTTTTGATTAACTCCTTTTATAATCCTATTTATTTCCTAAATAAATACTCCTTTATTCTATTCTATTTGTTTTATCAACATTTTTCCCTTTTATAAAACTCTATTCGTTTTATAAAAATTTTCCTTTTATTTACTTTCGAAATATTTCCTTTTTATAAAATCTCCTTTGATTGTTATAAATATTTTCTCTTTTATAAAATCCTTTGATTTAATAAATAATCTATTTTCAATATTCATTTTGAAAATTCCCTTTCCTTCATTCTGGTATGTTATGGTATTTAACACATCAAATCACGATGACCAATATTGTCCATACTCACACAATCACCAACAGGTTATAATTCACATCATATATCAAAATATATGAAAAACAATAAAATAACTATTGAGGAATCCAGTCGGATTCCTCCAACCTATTTCCCTACATCCACAGATGTTATACAATAAAATCAGCATCACTTTCAGTTTCATATGATATATTCTGTTAAACAGAATCAATATAGAAATTCAACTAACTATCTAGCAGTTCAACCAAACATTCAATACACAATCAATCAATCAATATTTAACAGTTCTAAAAATACAACATGAAATTATAAACTGTTCAGAGTTAGTGAGATTTACTCACATTTGCAGTTCATCGTTAAAGAACGATAAACTGTTTGTTTGATTTGAATCAAACAATTTATTTCGACATAAATTAAAATGAGCCCCAATCCACTTCCAGTCAGTCTCATTGTGTTGCTCCCGTCCATATGATCCTGGCGGATCTTGTTTCGCTGAATTTCGACCACGTATGACCAAGTTATAGCATTACGAAGTTTTGTATACATTTTTAAAATTTAAACAAATAAAACATGGATTTATTTTTATAATGGGCTTGCCCTCTTATATTACTTCGGCCCAAACCCATGTATAGCCTCTTCTTCCCCAAACCGTAAAACTGCCGTGCTCCACACCTTTGAACACACCATGACGATGACTTCCCCCATGCATCTCTCCTCCTTCATTCAACGAAAAATCAAACTAAAAATACCACAATTCATCTTGTTCGAACCTCTTTCTTCCCATGCTATTCTTGTTAAACTCGAATCAATGACCTAAAATGCGTCGATGAAGGTTCCGAGCACGTGTCAGGAGTCTGCATCAACTTTGATAACAGAAATTCACCAAACTTTGCTTACTCGTAGTACTCGCCTTGCTGAACTCCACTGACACATCGATATCCACCCTAGTCGCCTACAATCGCCAGGAAGTACAACCCTAGGCGGCGTTGTAAAAGCTTCAAGGATCCAAGCTGATGTCAAACCGTATAAAAATGATACCAGGTTGGAGAGAAAACAAGCAGGAATCCAAATACACAACTCTTGCGATTTTAAGGAATTTATTTGAATTGTTCTTTATTTTTGATGATTGAATTTTTCTGCTGCGTTTCATTTGAGAAATGGGAATTTGCTCTGCGTGTTTATACTTGAGGTTGTTAAGGTTTGTGGCTGAAATTGATCACTGCGTGGCCTCCTTTAGTTCATACAAAGATTAGGATATTTTTTCTTTTATTTATTTTATTGATTTTATATTCGTTTCTGGTCCATAAAAATTCCCGCGACCACATACGATATTCAAAAATCACCAAACTGGACATGTAGCTAGAGTTCGACATTGCGGACCCAACGAAACTGGTTTCGTCGAATTCCGACTATGTTTTCTCACACAGCGTATTTTTAACTGTCAAAATACTAACTAATTCTCACATTAAAAATCCGTACGGCCACATACTGACTTCAAAAATCCCGGAAATTGGAATCTAGCAATAATTTGACATTACGAATCCAACAAAATTGGTTTCATCGGATTATGAGCTCATATGAAAAACTGGCTATTTTTAAAGCTCTGAATGACCCATTTAAAAATATAAATATATTTAAATATAATTAAATTAAATATAAATAAATTTATATTGTCATATATACTCACGGTGGAACACTCTACAGCTCTAGAATATTCCTATATGAATTTCTAACTCGATATTCACTTCTGGGTCAACCCGATATTCGATTTATATTGAAATTCCTTTTTAAAATATAAATAATTCCTTAATAAATTATAAAGGAATTCCACAGCGACTTTTCTGAAATTTGATTTCGACATAAATCAAAATCTACACGACGAAATCCCGATTTTTCTCTTCCACTAGAAAGATATATTCCACCAGCTCCGAACGTTTCTTGTTTCACAGGAATCCGATTTAAAATGAACCCTGTACATTCAGTTGAAGTTCGAATCGCCAATTTATGAACTGCAGCGCCATTTCGAGTTCGATTTTAAATATATTATAATTCTATGTTCAAACTGTCGTTTATATAATATATTCGTTATTCAAATTCAATTCCAAGCTGGATTAAATATCACAGATGATCCGGTTCACACTATATCGTCATTTCAGCCGATTCTGATTATTTCAGAATTAAATATATTATTTAATTTATTATTTTAATTAAATATTAATCATTTTTTAATTCCACGACCATTTAATTCACTATATCACTATCTATGTAATTAAATAAATAAATTATAATACCTCTGCCAATGCGGGTCATTACATGATTGGTTACATGTAGTGTAAATATGTTGCATGCACTAATTTGCAAATATTATGCATTAATAATAAAAGAGAAAAAAAGAAAAAGATCATGCAATGGGTTAAATGAAATATTGTAACAAACAAGAAAAAGAGGAATAAGAAGATAACAATAATTACCATTGTTCTAAGCCTTGTTAACAATAGCCTAAGTAGTCCAGTTGGTTAGATCAAGTGGCTTGCATATAAGAGATATAGAGTTCGATCCCCACTGACGTCATATTTTTTTTTAAGGGAACGACTAAAATTAACACATGTTCTCAAGAGAAAATATGTATAAACACACATATAAGGAAAAATATACATATAAGGAAGTAAAGAAAATATATGTATATATGTGCAGAATAATATGTATATATATATATAAATATATATATATAAGAGATAAAGTTAAAGATAAGGCCGCGATCAAAGAAATATCGTAAGAATCAAATAACGGTACAACACCATTTGAATTTTGAAAACGAAATAAAAATTGTGCATATATATATATATATAGACGTAAAATGGTCATTAGAAGATTTGTATACGTATAAGAAGATTATATGTGAACATAACAGTTAAATAAATTTCAGAAATTCAAACATTCGAAAATCAAACTTTTGCACCAAAACAGCTCGCGGGACCCATAGGGGGTTCGACACCAGGGTCGACACCCCTATAGGGGGTCAACACTGGGGTCGACACCCCACAGATCCGACTAGATTCATCTGCGAACCTGGACTACTTTCTTAGCTGGGTTCAATGCTGACTCAGCGCTGTGTGTACGATAAGATCCTGAACACCTATAAATAGGCTAGTAGAGCCTAACCAAAATCTCATATTCTCTGAGACAACATCTAAGCTCTTCCGTTTTTCCTCCTTCTTAAATCTCTTCGGGAAAAAATAGAATAATTAGTTTAGAAAAATTCTAAATCAAGTTCTGAAGGAGAAGAATGAATATTGATTAGAAGGTGTTTAGAATCATATTCGATGTGAGGTAACTTCTTAGATCTGGTCTATTTCAATTTTTTCCTCTTTCTTCCCTTTTACTTTTAGTAAGAATTGTGAATCCATGGTTGCGAGGTTCTAAATTCAGTTAGGAGGACCAAGGAATACTAAGATCTGGACCAGATTCAAGATTTGGAAAGAAAATTTAGGTGAGTAGATTTAAGTTATATCATTTTTGATAATGATATATTATCGTTTAACATTCCCCATTAATATGCAATGTAATCCTGCTAGAATGATTAAAGTGATGAAATGCTAATATGACATGTTGGAATATTAATATGTTAAAATATTAATATGTTGGAAAATTCATATGCTGAAATGTTTAATATGTTGAAATGATCATACGTTGAAATGCAAACTTGTTAAAATATGTGTAACGATTACTGTTGTATATATACATGTTCAAATTACATGATTAACTTGTGGCATATTATGTACTTGAATTATTAGCTATAGAATTGAGAAAAATTACATGTTGACTTGTTAGATTTGAACAATTACATGATTAAAAGATTACATGTTAGAATAGAATCAATTACATGTTAGTAAGAACATGCGACATAAAATGGGATTAATACGATGACATGTAAAATATAGATTATAATAAAAATTTGAAAGAATGGACATGCCTAAATTATATAGAAAAATTACAGTAAACAGAAAACTATAACTGCACTATGACATGAGGTTAAATTCAAATTGTGGTAGAAGTCTGCCTGGAACCACCCGACAAATCCAGCATCCACAAGTTGTTAATTTAATGTGAGGGGTCTTGTGCGTAAATAAAAAATGTAACGGTGCTATGACACGAGGTTAAGTCAATTTATGGAAGAAGTCTACCCAGAACCGCCAAGTAAATCCAGCATCCGCAAGTGTAGGCTTAATGTGAGAGGTCTAGTGCATAAATAGATATATATATACATATATATATATATATGCAAGGATTGGTAAATTAGCATTAATTGTGATTAATGGAAATGAATGGAAGTTACAACAGTAAAAGGAATGGAATGAACGGGGAATGATAATAACCTATTATAAATAAATTGCATTAATGAGAATGTTATATAATAGGTTGACTTGTCCTAGGGACAAGTGGAAATTATAACTTAGGTTATAATAAAAGATAAAGAAAATGGAATAACTTATGTAATGAGATAAGTTGTACTTAATTGTAAATTAAGTTATTTTGTAAGAACGAGAATCTAAAATCTATAGATGAGGACAACATAAGTTGTATTTATGGGGAGAGAAACTTATTAGTAAACCTTAGTTAAGAGAACCAAGTTAATAAGTAAACAAGAATAAGTTATAGTGACAGTGTAAGATGGAATTATGATTAAATATGAAAGAATGTAGCAAACTTATGAAATAAGTAATATTTAATCATATATAATAAGTGACATGTTAAACAGAAAATGTGTGAATTGAGATATAAGTAAATACATATTAAGTAGAACATGTTATTGTAACTACGAAATCAAACAAGAATATAAAGGGATTGTGAATTATAGACCTTGGATCACAGTCTAGATAATAACATGTTATGGGCTTATTAATAGGCTTAAATGGGTTAAGTTATATGACTGAAATTAATAAACAAGAGGAAACTTGGTAACTTGAACAAGAAGTCAATGTGAATGAGAATAATCAAGTTAAATGGAAACCCGATGAGTTAAAGCAAGTGCACAAAAGATTGTTTAGAAGGGTCTAATAACATTTGAAAATGAGGCGCTTGGACCAGTCTGTACGTTTGAGGGTGAATAACCCAACGCGGTAGATCATCGTGGTGTCATGAAGCACGAGGGGAGCGCATGGTCATCTGATTATGTTGTTGGCTTTGAAGGAATGGAAGGGGAAGCACACGGCTTCCTGAGACGTGGAAGGTGCCCCTGTCAGTCCTCTGTGGTGGTGCAGTGTCCGGGCTGTGCTCATAGAGGTTAGATCTGCGAGTAACCACCCGGTGAGTAGCCTTGACTGCAAAAGTAGCTTTGCAGTCAGAAAGCAACTATACGATTAATCACATGTGATACCCCATGTCCGTTAATGTCACTCACTAAGGGAATGCATTAAGTTTCGTGAAGCGTTATAGGTAAACAGAAAGAGAAATATTACAAGACAGATATAAAACAACAACGAAATTTAATTTTTTATTTCAAACATAAATCATAACATCGTGGTCCAAAATACAATAAGTCTGAAACTACATAAAAGCCATTACAAAATTATAAAACTTTCTGTCTTTTTCCATCAGAGTACATAAAAAGCATAATTCCCCAAAAAGAGACAGAGCCATAGTAGAGATAAAAACTTGAGCCATACTTCAAAAGTAGCTCCTAGCAAGATGATAACTGAGTCATGACTAAGCCTGAGTATTCCCACCCTGAGAACCTTGGGGGGAGGGGGAACGGAAGAAAGAGGAGGAAACAAAAAGGGTCAGACATAAAGTCTGTCGAGTCCAGTTACTTTTAGCAAGTAAATAAATAAAAGTAGCATGATAGACATATAAAGTGGATAAGAGAGATAACTACATAAAAGGTAGGTATGACAAGATAAACAGGATAGGATGTATGTGCTTCTAATGATTACTCTGCACTACTACTAGTATATCCAGAATGAGATGATCCCTTCCACTATAAGGTGGTAGAATTAGGCATATGTCCAAATGTACCCTAACTACTACCCTAATCAATCAACTCCCTAATCCGCATAGATACTCTGTTCTGGCCCCACCGTAGGATGTATCATGTCCTAAAATGGAAACCCTTCGCTGATATGCACAGCCCCATATCTACAGGTGTCACGGTCGTCTTATCCCCCTCTGTCCGGCTCATGCACGCATATGGCCTGGTCGGTTTGCGTCGCCCACACCATCCTCCACGTTTGGATCTCTTACAATCAGTCCAGTAAGTGTGCCCCTTCTCCGACCTAGTTCGAAGTACATGTTTGATACCTACTCCGGGTTACTGATTGAAACGGGTCCCATACACAAGATGATACAAGCTCCCCTAGGCTTGCATTCCCGCTACTAGGATTTCAATTGGTTATGCCTAACAGTCCAACATGTAAAACAGGTTAAGTTGTCGGGCCTATATATGTAAATATTACCCTAATGCCACAAGATTTACTTAACCCTCACTGATCCAAGCAAGTTTAATTAACAAAGTTGCATAACCCCAAAGTATAAAACAGGTTAAGTTTGTGGGCCTATATATATATATATATATATATATATATATATATTACCCAACGCCACAAGATTTACTTTACTCACCCACTGTTTCAACCAAGTTTACTCAACCCATATTTGAGTTAACATGTTCATACAAACCCTATGAATTCAACTAGGTTAAGTATTCCAATTCGTTACCTTGTCCATTTATAGTTATACTGGGTTAGACCTCCCACATTAGGCCTACAACTTCTGGATACTGGATATGCCGATCGGGTCCGGGCAGACTTCTTCCACAAGTTGGGCTTAACCTTGTGTCTTAGCCCGTCTCGTATTTGTGCACTTAGACCCCTCACATTAGATTCAAAATTTGCGGTTGTTGGATATGCCGGTCGGGTCTGGACAGACTCCCACCACAATTGCAATCTAACCTCGTGTCATAAGTGCCATTACAGTTTTCTAATTACTGTAATCCTAGGCATTTTATTTATTAACCAATTAATTATACCTATGTCTTTATAGGTGTTCATGCCCATTTACCCAACTATATTCATAATGGATTATATGTCCAAATTCATATTCATCTTTCAAGTTATGCCAATTCTAATGTTTTTCCCCATTCCCTAACTAATGTATTCACATATATTTGGTGTCATGTCTAGGCTAGAAAGTAGCTTAATCATAAACAGTAAAAGAGAAAGATGACAATAGTGATTATTTTAACAAAAGTGACATAAACATGTAATTGCCATAGTGATAAGGTGGACATATAAAAATAGATCTAGTGAACATGTTATAATAAAACAAGATCTAACATACCATGGATGTCATAATAGGGATGAATAATTAAGGATTCATATATCCAATTAATGACAGATCTAAATTAGCTACAACATGATAAGTACCAAACAATCTAACAAGAATTAGATCCATAAGTAGATGTGACATGATAAATTAATCACAAGCGAATTGGATCTATAAAGGTAGATCTAGCATGATAATATTTAAGATCCACAATTGTGACATGATAAATTAACCATAAGCGAATAAGATCTATAAAAGTAGATCTAGCATGATAATATTTAAGATCCGCAATTGTGACATGATAAATTAATCACAAGCGAATTAGATCTATAAAAGTAGATTTAGCATGATAATATTTAAGATCCACAATTGTGACATGATAAATTAATCACAAGCGAATTAGATTTACAAAGGTAGATCTAGCATGATAATATTTAAGATCCACAATTGTGACAAGATAAATTAACCACAAGCGAATTAGATCTGTAAAGGTAGATCTAGCATGATAATATTTAAGATCCACATCATAGTTATGTCATAGATTAAAAAGTTCCAATAGATCTGATGTGATAAAGATTTAGATCCAAATCATAGAATATTATAGATTCACAAATTAATGTAGATCCAATATGATTCAATCACAGGCATATATCCAAATCACAGTCATATCACGTTTACTTTTAATCAGTTAAATCTAAAAGTAACTAACTCACAGTGTTTGGATTTTAGAAGATAGAAAAGAAATTGCTGGTGTTGAATCTTATGTCTATTCTTGAAATACTTGAATCTTTAAACTTTATTTGTAGAAGAAGAAAGGATTAGACTCAGTTCAGGCACTGACAAAATTTGGCCTCCATTGTTTTTAGTATGATAAAACAAGAGATATAAGGGTATATTGATCGATGCCAGCCTCCAAAATACGAATGCCACATCAGCCCTAGGGGAAAAGGGCTATGGTTTGACAACCACTTGGGTCTGGAAGCCCAAAAATTACTATGGCCGCACTTGGCAGGTGTGCCAATGTAAAAATGCCTTGGCGCACTTGTCAAGTGCGCTAGTTATCCCTGTTTTGATCATCAAACTTCTACCTTTCATAACTTCTCCATACATTATCCGTTTGACGCAAACCAGGTGTCTATATTGACCAGAATTTCGAGACGGACACAATGACATAGTACGTTTCCCTTAATTCTTAACATTGAATTAATTATTCTTTAATTTATCCTCTTTTAATGTTGTAGAAATAAGAGGTGTTACATCACCTTTAAGAAATCTTATTGAGCTTAAAAAACTATTTGTTAAAACTATTTCTATCAGATTAATTGAAAACAAATTAATTTATTAACAGTTTAAATTAATACAATTGACTTAGTCAACTGGGAAGCATAACTAACTTGTTACCTGGTTTCCACTAATCCTACCTCTTATATTAATTAATTAATAATATAATTAATTTAATAATATCACACTTAATTGTTAATAAATATAATTATTTCAAGTTATTAACTCTTAGGTTAATTTCTGACCTTCTTGATTACAAAACTTACTGAAAACATAAGAATATATAAATTATTTTATAACTACTTTATAAAAAATAATTTATAAATATTGATTTATTTATAAAAACTTCTATTTCATATACTTATATAAAATATAATTTAAAATTTTCCTTCAGTTATAAAAATAATTTTTACAACTTCAAAATAGGTCAATTTGCTTAACGGCGAATCAACATCTTAGAAATATGGATTTTAGGCTATCTGCTACCAATCCCTTAATCAATACTGTTTATTGATTAATAACACCTCAAAAAATCAACAGTCAACATCCAAACCAAATTTAATGTTAATTGGGTTAAACAATTCATATATGAATAGTACGAAATCAAATAACATACAAAATATTTAAGGAATCCTGTTGGATCCCTCCAACCTGCTTTTCATGCATCATAGCTCATAATATCATTTAATAAATGCATATAAAATGAAATTTTATTCTAATTTGTTTAAGATGATGAAAATATAAATACCATCAATCATCAACAAAAAAGCAATCATCTAAAGCATCCAGATACACAATTTATACTAACAGCAATGAATATTATAATTATATGAATTTAATCACATCATCATATTTCAAAAAGCGTGAGAGTTAACTCACATTGATTGCAACTTGATGGTTCTGGTTTCTATTTCATTTAAAATCAGACAAGCGTTTGATTTTATCCCAAATTCAAATAGCTCTATTATTAGACAAATCAGTTCCACAACGTAGATTTCGTTGTTATGAATCCAATGCGATTAACTACATTGTATTTGGACCTAAAACAAACAAGATATTCGTGGTTTAAATAAACGATATTTAATAACAATATTATTTACTTTAATTACATCATTAGCCTAATTACCCGATTAACCCAGTCAATCCAATGTTTCACTCAGGTTCAACCCTCCCTCGACCCTTATAACGCAAGATATAGCCTATAACCACACACCCTTATCTGCGCAGTCACCACCAAACGAAGCCACCTGAAGTTCAGTGCCTCAGCCACGCCAAGCTCTCGCTATGCCTAACAAATTTTCTTCAAATGCCAACATGAAATAAAGTGTGAGGGAGGAGATTGGCGATGAATAAGTTAGGAAGAGGAGAGTCGTTCATTCTTGAGGTGGTCGCTGCGTTATTGACTTTGACCCAGGGTTTGAGTTGAAATGATAATTTATAGGAAACATTTAATATATAATATTCATATAAAGTTAGCGTTTGACGTTTACCTCTCGTACGAACACATATAAGCTCTGATTGTTACGAAATTTGAAATCCTACAATAATTTAATATTCCTGATCCGATGGAACTATTTTCGTCAAATTTTGAGACTATTTGAAAAATGGCTATTTTAATTTCAAAACGTAAATCAATATGTGTTTATCTTGCGCATGATAATATAACAACTTTGATTGACATGAAATTGGAAATCTAACAATAACTAACCATTATAGATTTTATAAAATTAGCTTTAATGAAATCTGAGGTCGTTTGAAAAATGCCAATTATCAAGTGTTAAATTAAATTGGTAAAATATAAATTAATTTCAAAACAATCAAATCCATTGATAAAAATTTATTATTATCATATATATTCAAATAGAATTTATATTAATTATTAGAATCGTTTTGATTCGTTTTTAACTTAAAATTCAATTATTTCTCATTTTCATATTTCAATGAGTTGATATATTTGAAATTAAATCATATTCTGCTTATTAAATAGATAAACTCTATATAAAAATCCATTTATATTTCCAATTCAACATTTAAAACTAATTTAAAATATTCAAAGTTAAATAGCTGAAAATCTGAGTCGTAAAAGCAAACATGCCAAAAATGGTTTAATTTTCTCCAATAGTTACTAATTATTGATATAGATGGGCAAAATCACATCAATAAATTTATTGTTGATACTGAAACACATAGTGAAAAACAAATAAATAAATTAAAGAATCTTCACATTTTTTGCAAAGATATATCCATATATATGTAGTTAGCTATCTTATAAACTACAAGATGGTCACAATAATTTGAAACAGTGTTCTTCTAAAGAAAAGGTATTAATGGAAAGAAATCAATTTCATTCCCGTCTTTGATCTCATTAAATAACTACAAACATAGAAATTCATATTATCTGGCGTTTAAAATTTTGACATGGATAGAAATTATCAAAAAATAAGTAAAAAAATCTACTTAACACGGTTTGAAATGAATACTGAATCCTTAAAAGAAAATTTAACATTTGGTTTAGTTGGAAGAAAGTCAATGAAAGAGAGATGTTCCAAACAGGAAAATCAGAATTCAATTACCTAGAATGGTTAAAATAAGGAAACTATTACATCCAATCTTTGATAAATGATTTGTAACGACTGGTATTTTAAGTGTATTTTTATTTAAATTATTTAACTTAAATTTTGATTTTTTTTATTTTATTCGTTTAAAACTCAATTTTTTGGATTTTATAAAATAACTATTTTGATTTTGATTTAAATTTAATTTATTTTGGATTTTATAAAACAAATGAATTTGATTTTAATATAATTTAATAATTGAAAACAATATTGTATTCCAAATCTTATTTATTTAATTTTATTGAGTTTATTTATTTGTATTTGGAAATTTATTTATTAAGATTTTATTTTAAAATATTTAACTTATATTTATTTGATTTACCAATATTATATAATTTGTTTTTTATATTTATAAAATTATACCTTTGAATCAAATATATTTCTCTTGTCGATTTGTTATTTGTATTGATTTTCGCTAATTCAAAACATTGTTCAAATTTTATTCAGTATTTCAAAACCATTCTTCTCCCAGTAGCTAATTTCGTTATTCTATTCACTTTCTGTATTTAAACTGCTCGTTTATATTTGTAAAACCATTATATATATATATATATATATATATATATATATATATTCAAAACTGTTCATTTCCTCTTGTCTTAAAAACGTTTCGTGCCTTTTGAAAAATATATACATAAATTAAATCCATTTGTTATCTCAACCTTTGGTTCAAACTTCTGCTCTTCCTCGCGTGCACAGAGTTTCGGAAAAAAAAATTAAATACAACGTTTTCTACCTACCCATTCGGTTATATTCACCGATTCGATTTCGCAATAGTTCGCAACCTTAAGTAGCCTTTCTCATCACATACTATTTCCCTTATTTTCTTCCATCGTTCCATCCCATCTGCTGCTATCTCTCTCCTCTTCCATTTATACTTTCCCATCGCCATTCTCAAAAGATTCACCGTCCACTCACTTTGCCCTCCCCATCTCCACCTTAACCCGCTCGCCGACTGCCAAGCCCACACTAGGCCTCGCCCAAACCCGCAGCTCACCCACATCAGCCATCACTCCATCTAAAATCTAACCCCGTCTATCTTTTCCCTCACCCATACCTTGCTGCCACAGCCATCCAAGACCACGCTGACCCCAAGCCCATGACTCCATCTCTCTTTGCTCTCCCACTTCGACTGACCGCATCACTCACCTCGCTCAACCACCTGAGCCGAGCCTCTTCAACTGCCGAACCTCCCATTTAGCAGCACCTCCTTCTCCCGGCGACGCACCGAAACAAGTTCGACCTCTCACCCACGTCGCAGCCTATCCCACTTCGCCTCTCCGCCCTGAAGCATCATTTCGGTCATCCCTCCCCTCCCCCCTTCCCCGCCTGTTGCCACAGCCACTAGCCTCTGCCTTCATCGAACACACTACGAGTCTTCCTTTTTCCAATCTCTATGTATCTTCATGTGAATCTGTGGTGTTATGTGTGTTTGTGGGAATGGGGGAGGGGGATGATTGCGTGAGTTGCATGTATTTGAGTCTATTGGTATGAATGAATTGCGTGATACCATATGTATATATGTTCTCTTGTGTGTGAAATTGTGGCGTATTTGTAAGTTTGTATGCGTATGCGTGTATGTTTGTTGCATGTGTTATTTTATTATGTCCGCGCATTAGTGTGTGTATGTGTATATAAATAGTGGATGTGCGAATTTTAATATATTTTTGTTTGTGAATGAATATGTAAATATATTATAATATTATAATAGTTTTGGTGTGAGTTTTGAAGAATTATTTGTTTGCAAATTTCAAGTGTGTGTGTATATATATTGGTGTGTGATGATTTTGTTTGTGTGTGTGTATATATATATAAATTTTGTAAAGGATTTATTGTGTATGTATATAATACATAATATTTTGTACATACATTTATTGTGTTTATTTTTGAGTCGAGTTTGGTGTTGAGTTTGAAAATCGTCAATAAAACCCAATATCTGTACCGTTCCAAACAAAATAGTTATACCAATCCATTGAAAATTCTCTAGCCCTACCATGCGCCACTACCTCGAAGGACCGCCGGGCACCCCTCTCCTCCTCGTCACTGGAGCCTCCCCCTCTCTTCCAATCGAACCCACGAAGCCCCTCTCGCGAGAATCGAGACCACTGCCCCCTGAAAACCCCACCAACTGACGAACTCCGCCAGCACCCTACCCAACTCCGGCGCGACGCACAACACCCCCCACCGACGGTGAACCCCCTCCAACATCAAAATTTTGATTTTTACACCCAAATGTGAGTTTTCCTGTTTCCTTTTTTATTTTATTCCTATTTATGCTATCAAACTTTCGTATAAACAACTATGATGATAAAATTTTGATTTTCATTATAAGATAGTGGTATAAAAATTTGATTTTTATGTATATAGCGTTGATGTAATAAAGATTGGATTTTTATTGTTTGAATGGCTATAAAAAATATGATCTTTACAAAAATAAAAATGAAATTTTTTATATATGTTGTAAGGAAGAAAATATATATATATATATATATATATATATGATTTTTATTTATATAGTTATAACATGAAAGGTTTGATTTTTATATCATGGAAAAATTCGATTTTTATATATATGAAGTAGTGATAAAAAGATTATATTTTTAAAAGTGAAAAGTTAGAATTTTCAAAATAGAAAGACGAGTTTTGTAGAAATATATAAACATCATATTGAAAATGTGATTTTTAATATGAACAGCGTGAAAAGGATGGCGTAGAAATTTCGGGCAAATCCAATCGGTTTAGAAATTCAGAAATAAATGGCAGAGAGGAACCCCAAGGTGAGAACTCCTCACTAAAATTTTCTGTTCAGTTATTTATTTTATAACTGCATATATAAACTACTCCCCGTCGTCCAAAGACCATGGACGACTTGTGTGATTGTTTGTGTTGTGAAAATTGACTGTTGGTTGTGAAATAAAATATATATTCATGTGTTGAAATAAAATATATATTCATGTGTTGAAATAAAATATATATATATATATATATATTCATGTGTTGAAATAAAATAAATATTTAAAAACAAATCGGACGATTTGTTTATATACACATTTGACTGATATTGATTGGGATGATAAATTTTACACATCGCCCAACTACACAAATAAGAATTTGTGTTTGTTGATTTGAAACCCCACACGGGTATTGGGATGATACTTGACGTACACTAATCTCGATTGTATAGTTGTATGTCAATTGATGGGTTGACAGACTGTGTAAGCATTGATTATTTATATCTAATGCTTATGGAGTTGTGTGGTGCACTCTGGATGATGGTTGATGATTTATCGTTGCTATTATATACATGTGTTGTAGAAAATCTATATAATTAACATTATATGGTAATTGATTGGGCCTCATTCCAATTTGGAAAATAAAGAATAATATAAAAGAAAAATTCATGTGTTGAATAGAATAAAAATTCATGTATTGAATAAAATAAATTCATGTGTTGAATAGAATAAAAATTCATGTGTTGAATAGAATAAAAATTCATGGGTTGAATAGAATAAAAATTCATATGTTGAATAATATAAATTCATGTGTTGAATAGAATAAATATTCATGTGTTGAATAAAATAAATATTCATGTGTTGAATAGAATAAACATTCATGTGTTGAATAAAAGCCGTGTTGATTAGATTGACGCCATTTTGACGTGAACGATACTTATATCTATTTTATTCATTTTTATAATGAATATAGAAAAGGAAGTGATTTCAAAATATAACGTTTTGAAAATATTATCATTTGTATATCGATGATTTGGAATATTAAATTTTGATTCGAAATTGAATATGAAGTTGAAATCGTTTCGAAAACGAATTTAAAACGATTTATAAAATATGTTTTAAAAGGAAATCGATGAAATATATATAATTTATATATTATATATAGTGGCCTGAATAGAACACGCCGCGTCGCAGCAGTTCGCGAATTTCGACCATTGACTTCGAATGGATATTATGGGAGATCCGACCGTCGGATTCTCCTAAAACCAAAACTGTTGAGTTTATATCGAAAAAAGCTTTCTAACGAATATCAAAGATTTGATATCTAACGGTTGGATTTGGAATTATGTCCAAATCAAATTTGGAAAAGGTCGATGTAAGTGCAATTCGATGGCCGTTGATGGAAATCGACTGTACGGGCCTTGATAAAATTATTAAAAATAAGAGTAATTTGTGTAAAGTCATAAGAAATGATTTGGAAAGAATTGGGATGAAAAACTCCATATTTGAAAAGATAAAAATAGATTTTTATCGAAATGAACTAGTTTTGAACAAGAATTATAATCCCATTTATTTTTAAAATAAATAAAGTGGATTTGAAATGGTTTTGAAAATAACCATAATTTCCAATATATAAAGTGGAAATGGATTTGGATCGAAATTGTTTTTGGAATATTTCGATGTTGGATTTCGTGATTATACAGATATTGTTATGGAAATTTGAAAGTTATATTTATATCGTTATATCCAATACGATATTTGTTGGTCGTAGAATTTGATATTGAATATAAGCCGATATATTTTCTATTCAGAGCCTTGTATTTAATATCAAATGGGATTTGGGTTTGTCGTGAATGGTGTCTTCATTAACACTGTTCTTAAACCCAATTGAGAAAAAGATTAAATCTTTTTTATTTAGATTTAATGAAGTATACCAATTAAATGATATTTAATTGGAATTGAATTTGAATTGATTTTTTGGTTTATCGTGAACGGTGTTTTAAATAACACTTGTTCTTTAACCCGATAATTAATGAAATGTGATTTTGGGTTTATCGTGAACCGTGTTTTAAATGAAATTGGTTCTTTAACCCAGTTAAAGGCAGGATATTATTTCCCAAGTTAAACAATCATTGGTATTGATTTTTGGGAAAGATTAAAACAAAGTGGAGTTTTAATGAATCTTTAATTAGATTGAAATGATCGAGAAGGGAGTATCACCAGTTTTGCTCCAGGTGATAGTTAAATCTTTAATTAGATTTGAACATGAAATGATAATTGAATTTACCGACAACACCATGGTGTTAGATATGAAGTATTACCAGTTTTACTTCATAGGATGAATAGGTTGGGATTGGGAAATTAAAACAAATGATTACTTCGGTAAGGTTCATTAATCCCGACTAGTTTGGATAAACCATAATATGGTTTGAATGGATATTCAAAGGAAGATTAAAGAATAAATTTAAAGAATTTATCTTTGAAAAATTAATGGGAACCTTTCCCAAAGTATAAAAATATTTGAACAAAAGAATATTCGGAATTGGAATGAGGCGTATGTTGTGTTTGTGTAACACTGGTTTATTATATATGCGAGTTATTCAGAAAGACCGGGTTATCCCATTATGAATAACTTTTTCGACGATGTGTCGAGGATGAAGACGACGGTCGAAGACCGGAGGTCTTCACATCGTTTGGGTGATTACTGATGATCTTGATTGGGCTGTACACCCAAGAGGAGAGAATCATTGGTGATCGTCCAGACGTACTTGGAGATCGATGGATATGTGAGGTACAAGGTGCCTCCGGTTTCATTCAGACCTAGAACTAACTTGTAAATGGACTGTGTGTCTGACATTGGATTTTATTCTATGTGATTGATTTCTATTAAATATATATCTGTTTGGCGGAGGAGAATTTATTCTCTTGCTTAACGCCCTTCTCTGAGACGTACGAGCTCAAGGGTTATATATTGATGGATATCAATTGCATGGAGTGAATTGCCTGTGTGGCATGCCTAAGTGGCAAATGATCAAGGCTTTTATTCAAAAGCAGAGTCTTGTGGTTGATGATCAAAGCACCGCCTGTGTGGCACAGTTTTGTGTATAGCATTAATTTGCGAGCCTCACACCCTGGTTGTGAACCAGAAACAGGAGAGGACATCAGGGAGGGCATGCGTTTCCTTCTAGCTAGGGTGGTGTCAGTGACCTACCAGCCCTGACATTTATATTATTTTCACCTATGTGGTTGTTGGATTGCGAGGTGCCTCGGATATATCGGTGACTATGTGGAGCCGATGGAGTCATTTAGCTCATTGATGCCCCAAAGGGCGGGGAAACGCAGTGTTCAGGCATTTTAATCCACATCGGTGGACCGGCCCTGACGATCCAAGGGCCCACCTGAATCCGGGTCCTGAGGGGCGGGCTAGAGTGTCTCAAATCGGTAAAGGACTATCTTTTGCCTTGGTTCACAGATGGAAACCCAACTTCAAATACGTGACGTTTGCGGTTTTGATTGTAGAGCCTAGTATTTGCGACATGATATATGGTACCCATGCCGTCTAGGATTGATACATATATATTTGAAGTTGTTTTATACATTATGCACTTATAATAGTATCAAATGATTTGTTTTTAACGTACCAAGCATGTTTGGCTATTATAAGGGAAAACCCTATCCTCCAGCTTGTGTTGCATTATGTGATGGGACCTGGGTCTTATAATAGCTTCATTTTTCCAAAAAGCATTGCGCTGCTTTGTTATATGCACTAGTATTCTTGGAAGGAAACCCGTTCCGTGTTATACGGCGTGGTCCCTTGATTTACTTTATTTTAAAGTTAAGTATTAAATAACAGTTTTAGTTCTCACACCAGTCACATGACTGACCTGGAGTTTATTGTTTTAACCTAAACTCTAGATGCCCTTATTTTGACACAGGTAGCTAGTAGTTTTGGTTTTCCAGATTTATATTCACAGGATCCTGATTTACATCCAGAACGATATCTGGAAAGCTTTGTATCCGTATATCTCTTTCAGTTGTGTATCATATTATTTTTCTGCTGCAGTAATGTAATTTATATCTCTAATATTTTCAATGTAATATTTATTCATACTCTGTATATTCTTGTATTATGATGGAATTATTGTAGTGAACAATGAAATGTTCTTCTGTTTGTGTTCTGGTTTGTCATGTTCTCAAAACAATTATGGGTTTCGAACGGTCTTGGTCAGTTTAGCGATCGATTCAGATCGAACGAAATTCCTAATCGTCACATTTGTATTAGAGCTTTGGTTTACAGAGCTCGGAGAACAAAACACGTTAAAACCAAATGAAATAATTCATCAGAGATTGGATAAGTAATATCCAATGAGAATGACTCGTTAGAGATGGGATCAGCAGTATCCTAGAATGAGTGTGAAGAGTATATTTTTAAATTGAAAACAATTTTTGTTTTGAAAATTTAAATCGTATTATATGTATTTGAATATTTATTTTAAATTGATTTGGACAATCAGGTATATAAAGATTTTGCATATACGTCTGATCCGCGTGCATTTAAAGTTTTAATATACTGGATAGATATAGAATCACACTCTAATCACCCGGGGATAATCCTGATGATGGTGCATCATCATCAGCATTTATATTCGAGTGTCAAAGGTGGGATATCTATATGATTCCGATTGACTGGTGTGAGAACCAAAACTAGGTAGGGCTTATTGTTGTGATTTGGCATCAAAAACGTGATTTTTGTCTATATATCAAAGTTATGAGTTTGAAATGATAATCAACAAATTGATTGCTGATTGTGTTGTTTGATTATCGTTGTGATTAATTAGAATTTGAACCATTTAGCCAAATTATATCAAATATTGGACTGAATTGAAAATTGTTTGAAATTGCATGCATATACATGTACTTATATTAAACAGGTCATAGAAAGGAGGCTAGAGAAGAGGAATAAAATTGTTTGCCTGACAAATAGGTACATGTTTATTGTATTTCTTGGGTTTTTGATGATTTTATGAGCCGATTGACTGTTTCTTTTTCTTTTTGGATTGATGAGGGCCATTGGAGGCTATTTGAAATATCCCAAAGCTCCCGGTGCAGGGGAGGTTATGGCGAAATTTATCGAAAATTTAGGGTTTTAGCCAAATTTTTGAAAAAATTGAAAAGTTCTTAGAAGCTAAAAAGTTGAAGAACTTAAACCATAATGTAAAGAATGAAAGTTGAGTTGATTAGTTAAACAACTTTCAGCTTCGTTCCTTTTTGAGGACGAAAAGATTTTAAGTGGGGGAGAATGTAACAACCCTGAAATTCTGAGCCAATTTAAAATTTTTATTTTGGTTATTTTAATGAATTTTGAATATTTAAAATGGATTATTTTAAATAATAACGACGGAAAGTTTATTTTTGACGAAGTTAAAACGAATAAATTTATTTTAATTATATAACGAGCCTGAAATAGCATGGTAACTCGAAAATTCGATTTCAAAGTTCAAATGAATGTACAAGATTCAAAATAAATCGGATTTTAGCAAAACCAAAAATATTAGAATCTATTTGAAAATACCTTTCCAACGAATCCAAAAAATTGAAATTTCATAGCGGGGATAAAAAGTTATGCTCAGTTGAAATTTCAGAATAGTCGCTATGGAATTTTGGCCCTTAAAAATATCCATTTTGCAAACGACCTCTGTTTTCGATGAAACCAATTTTGTTGGATCCAAGATGTCGAGTTATTGCTAGATTCCAAAATTCGTAATTTTCTGAATCAATATGTGAGTGTGGCATAGTAAAACGTGTTTTGATAGTTTCGGTCAATTTCGATCGACCAGAAAATGGCCATTTTTCAAACGGTCTTCAAATTTGACGAAATTAGTTTTGTTAGGACCGTATCATCAATACGAAGCTAGAAATAAATTTTCTGGGATTTTTCGAGTTAGTATGTGACCCCAGTAAATTGGAATGTGCGTTCAAAATCAATATATAGATTTATATTTTGATTTTGACGGAAAATGATTGAAACGACTGAATTGGCTTGGGATACATATCCCATTGTGTTCGGAATGAGGGTATTTAGCTAGGGGCGACAGTCGTTGAGTCTCGTTTGGGGTTGGAATGCAAATTCTAACATTTGGGAATAAAATAATATTAAATAATTAAATAAATAAATTGGAGAAACCCTAATTTCTATCTCATACTTCATCCGACCCCCTTTTTAAACAGAACCCGTCGCTCCCAGACCCCGCTTCGATTCCATCGTCATCGCGCCCACAATGACCGCCGCCCTACCATGCGCCACCACCTCGAAGGACCGCCGGGCACCCTCCTCCTCCTCGTCACCGGAGCCTCCCCTCCTCTCTTCCAATTGAACCCACGAATCCCCTCTCGCGAGATTCGAGACCGCCGCCCCCCTGAAAACCCCACCAACTGACGAACTCCGCTAGCACCCTACCCAACTCCGGAGCAACGTACAGCACCCCCCTCCCCACCGACGGTGAACCCCCTCCAACATCAAAAATCCGATTTTTACAACCAATTGTGAGTTTTCCTGGTTGCTTTTTTAATTTATTCCTATTTATGCTATCAAACTTTGGTATAAACAACTATGATGATAAAAATTTGATTTTCGTTATAAGATAGTGGTATAAAAATTTGATTTTTTATGTATGTAGCGTTGATGTAATAAAGATTGGATTTTTATTGTTTGAATGGTTATAACATGAATGGTTTGATTTTTATATCATGGGAAAATTCGATTTTTATATATATGTAGTAGCGATAAAAAGATTATATTTTTAACAGTAAAAAGTTAGAATTTTCAAAACAGAAAGACGAGTTTTGTAAAAATATATAACCATCATATTAAAAATGTGATTTTTAATATAAACAGCGTGAAAAGGATGACGTAGAAATTTCAAGCAAATCCAAACGGTTTAGAAATTCAGAAATAAATGGCAGAGTGGAACCCCAAGGTGAGAACTCCTCACTAAAATTTTCTGTTCAGTTATTTATTTTATAACTGCATATATAAACTGCTCCCTGTAGTCCACAGACCATGGACGACTTGTGTGATTGTTTGTGTTGTGAAAATTGACTTTTGTTTGTGAAATAAAATATATATTCATGTGTTGAAATAAAATATATATTCATGTGTTGAAATAAAATATATATTCATGTGTTGAAACAAAATATATATTCATGTGTTGAAAATAAAATAAATATTTATAAACAAATCAGACGATTTCTTTACATACACACATTTGACTGATATTGATTGGGACGATAAATTTTACACATCGCCCAACTGCACAAATAAAAATTTGCGTTTGTTGATTTGAAACCCCACACGGGTATTGGGATGATACTTGACGTACACTAATCCCGATTGTTTAGTTGTATGTCAATCGATGAGTTGACAGACGGTGTAAGTGTTGATTATTTAAATTTAATGCTTATGCAGTTGTGTGGTGCAATCTGGATGATGGTTGATGATTTATCGTTGCTATTATATACATTTGTTGTAGAAAATCCATATAATTAACATTATATGATAATTGATTGGGCCTCATTCCAATTTGGAAAATAAGTTATATTATAAAAGAAAAATTCATGTGTTGAATAGAATAAAAATTCATGTATTGAATCAAACAAATTCATATGTTGAATAGAATAAAAATTCATGTGTTGAATAGAATAAAAATTCATGTGTTGAATAATATAAATTCATGTGTTGAATAGAATAAATATTCATGTGTTGAATAAAATATTCATGTGTTGAATAGAATAAACATTCATGTGTTGAATAAAAGCCGTGTTGATTAGATTGACGCCATTTTGACATGAACGATATTTATATCGATTTTATTCATTTTTATAATGAATATGGAAAAGTAAGTGATTTCAAAATATAACGTTTTGAAAATATTATCATTTGTATATCGATGATGTGGAATATTCATTTTTGATTCGAAATTGAATATGAAGTTGAAATCATTTCGAAAACGAATTTAAAACGATTTCTAAAATATGTTTTAAAAGGAAATCGACGAAATATATATAATTTATATATTATATATATAATGGCTTGAATAGAAAGAGCTGCGCCGCGGTAGTTCGCAAATTTCGACCGTTGACTTCGAATGGATATTACGGGAGATCCGACCATCGGATTCTCCTAAAACCGGAACCTTTGGGTTCATATCGAAAAGAGATTTCTAAGAATATTAGAGATTTGAAATCTAACGGTTGGATTTGGAATTATGTCCAAATCAAATTTGGAAAAGGTCGATGTAAGTGCAGTTCGATGGCCGTTGATGGAAATCGACTGTACGGGCCTTGACAAAATTATTAAAAATAGTAATAATTTGTGTAAAATCATAAGAAATGATTTGGAAAGAATTGGGATGAAAAGCTCCATATTTGAAAAGATAAAAATAGATTTTTATCGAAATGAACTAGTTTTGAACTAGAATTATAATCCCGTTTATTTTTAAAATAAATAAAGTGGATTTGAAATGGTTTTGAAAATAACCAGAATTTCCAATATAAAAAGTGGAAATGGATTTGGATCGAAATTGGCTTTGGAATATTTCGATGTTGGATTTCGTGATTATACAGATATTGTTATGGAAATTTGAAAGATATATTTATATCGTTATATCCAATAAGATAATTGTTGGCCGTAGAATTTGATATTGAATATAAGCCGATATATTTTCTATTCAGAGCCTTCTATTTAATATCAAATGGGATTTGGGTTTGTCGTGAATAGTGTCTTCATTAACACTGTTCTTAAACCCAGTTGAGAAAAAGATTAAATCTTTTTATTTAAATTTAATGAAGTATACCAATCAAATGATATTTAATTGGAATTTAATTTGAATTGATTTTTGGGTTTATCGTGAACGGTGTTTTAAATAACACTTGTTCTTAACCCGATAATTAATGTAACGTGAATTTGGGTTTATCGTGAATCGTGTTTTAAATGTCATTGGTTCTTTAACCCAGTTAAAGACAGAATATTATTTCCCAAGTTAAACAATCATTGGTACTGATCTTTGGTAAAGATTAAAACCAAGTGTAGTTTTAATGAACCTTTAATTAGATTGAAATGATCGAGAAGGGAGTACCACCAGTTTTGCTCTAGGCGATCGTTAAATCTTTAATTAGATTTGAACATGAAATGGTAATTGAATTTACCGATAACACCGTGGTGTTAGATATGAAGTATTACCAGTTTTACTTCATGAGATAAATAGGTTGGGATTGGGAAATTAAAACAAATGATTACTTCGGTAAGGTTCGTTAATCCTGACTAGTTTGGATAAACCATAATATGGTTTGAATAGATATTCAAAGTAAGATTAAAGAATAAATTTAAATAATTTATCTTTGATAAAATTAATGGGAACCTTTCCCAAAGTATAAGAATATTTGGATAAAAGAATATTCTGAATTGGAATGAGGCGTATGTTTTGTTTGTGTAACACTGGTTTTTATATATGCGAGTTATTCAGAAAGACTGGGTTATCCCATTCTGAATAACTGATTCAACGATGTTTCGAGGATGAAGACGGCGGTCGAAGACCGGAGGTCTTCACATCATTTGGGTGATTACTGATGATCTTGATTGGGCTGTACACCCAAGAGGAGGGAATCAATTGGTGATTGTAACAACCCGAATTTTATTAACATGTTGAAACAAGAAATCAAGGTATAATTAATTTTTAAAATGAGAATTATGGGGAAACAGGTTGTGCCATTGCGTTCGTCTCGGAATTTTGCATGAAATAGTGTCCTAGTTTTCGATAATTGTAGTCCGGATGAAGAAGTTATGGCCTGTAGAAGATTCAGCAAATTTCAGGCAGCACAGAACCAGGCAGGTCGATCTGGGGGTCAACCTGGGGGTCAGGTCGACCAGGTGGTCGACCTGGGGGTCGACCTACCCCCTACAGGTCGAACATGTGGTCGACCTCCCCCCTTGTAGGTCGACCTGGTCGGCCTGTTTTGGCCCAGAACCCATTTTTGAAGCCTGAGACGTGTTTTGATGGTCTGGATTGATTCTAGGGTTGATCTAAAGGCCCTAAATAGTTCCTACATCTATAAATACACCCTAAGACCTAACCTAATTCACAACAAATCATTATTACACCAAAATGCTGCAGAAATCCCTCTTGATCATGGCCGCCGCCTCTAATCGATTTCCTAAGCTTTCATACACAATCCGATTCGAAGATTAAGGCTTCTACAATGATTCAAGACAATAAATCAACAACGCCGCAACATTTTTACAACAAATTCAGTTCTTAATTCCTGGTCCACGATCTGTAAGTTCTACTTATTTTCATATTAAAATAATTAAACTTAATATGGACATGTGATGAAGTGAAATTGGAATTTTGATTCAAGTCTATTCTTGTTTCTTCTTGGATCTTGATTTTGGGAACTTTTCTATCTTTATTCTCGTGACAAGTTTATGGTCTATTCAGCTTGTTGTAAATCAATTTTCTTGGTTCATGTTGATATTATTATCAAGATCTATTCTTTATGCCTGAGATGATGTTTTTATGTCGTTTTCTCTCTGATCTCGTTTTTATTGCAACTTCTACCTTCCCCTATTTATTTTCTTTTGAAGAACTAGGTCAATTTCGAACCTAGGCCTAAACTATGATATACGTGCGATGGTATACGGGGGAAATACTGGAATATTGCCTAGTGGAAAATAAGTGTTTGGTGGAATTGAAGGCATAATATGAAAATTGGATGTTTGGGTATAATTTACCATTAATGTGAAACGGGGTAATTTTGGGTATTGCCATGGTTATTGCGCGATTGGGATTGATATATGTAAAACGGCATGAAACTTGGTATATATGTAATTTGGCTAGAACTTGTTAAGGGTAAATTGGTGTAAACGCGGTATACATGTTATTTTGGGTATAAAACTTGATCTATGTAAATTGAGCAAAGCTTTGTAAACATGTAAATCATGAATCTTGACATATGCAAAATGGCATGAAACTTGGTATATGTGTAAATTGGCATAAAATTGGCATACATGTAAAACAACATGAATTGAACATATGTAAATTTGGTATGAATTAGGCATATGTAAAACTGACATGTAATCTAGAACTTGGGCATATGTTAATTATGTAAAATTGAGAGTTGAAATGCATAAGATAATTTATGACTTGGTAGAGATTTAATATGAACGCGCCTAAGTTGGGTTTTGGGTAGTTGGCATGTATTGTAAATAAAAGGCTATAACTTGGCATAACTTTACAGTGAATTATGATAATACTTTGGGAATAAGTTTTGGGCAAAAACGTGAATTATGAACTTGGTAATTGGCATATAACTGGAAATATGAACGTTGTTGAAACATGAACATGAATATGAATATGAACACGAACGTTAACATGGCTAACTCGAGGTTTGGTTGAGTTTGCAGTGTAATTCTGCCCGGAACCGCCCGGCATATCAAGTGACCACAAATAATAAGATCCAATGTGAGAAGTTAGTCATATCATGCTTAAACCCGAGGTTAGACTGAGTTGTGGTGTAATTCTGCCCGGAACCGCCCAGCATATCCAGTGACCGCAACAACAGGTCTAATGTGAGTGGTTGATGCATTAATAATTAATAAATGCCAATAAACAGACACGCTAAGAATGGAAAGGTTAAGTAATATGACTAGACTAATGACACTTAACTGATATGACATGAATGGATGGGTTAAGTAAACCTGAACTTGATTGCTTGAGGACACTTAACCAATATAACATGTTAATTAGACAAGTGGGTAGGATTAAGTTAAGAACACTTAACCGTTATAACATGACTAGTGGATGGGTTGAGTCAACTTGAATGGGTTGATAACACTCAACCAATATGTAACAACCCGGAAATGCGAGCCAATTTAAATTTTTTTTTTTTGGCAATTTTAGCGAATTTTGAATATTTAAAATGAATTATTTTAAATAATATCGACAAGAAATTTATTTTGAATAAGAATAGAACGTATATATTTATATACGTCGTTGTTAGAATATAAATAATTATATATAATTATAATGGAATTGAAAATGGCGCAGTAGTTCGATAATTCGATTTCAAAATTCAATTGAACATACCGGGTGCAAAATAAACCGGATTTTAGTGAAACCAAAAATAATGGAATCTAATTGAGAATATCTTTCCAACGAATCAGAAAAATCAAAATTTCATAGCGGGAATCAAAAGATATGTCCAGTTGAAAATTCTGAGTAGTCGCTATGGAATTCAGGCCCTTAAAAATGGAAAATTTGCAAATGACCTCGGATTTCGACGAAACCACTTTTGTTGGATCCGTGATGTCAAGTTATTGCTAGATTCCAATTTTCATAATTTTTCGATTCAATATGTGAGCGTGGCAAAGGAAAACGCGTTTGACTAGTTTCAGTTGATTTTAATCGACTGGAGAATGGCTATTTTTCCAACGGTCTCAGAATTTGACGAAATTAGTTTTGTTAGGACCGTATCGTCAATACGAAGCTAGAAAATATTTTTTTTTGGAATTTTTAGAGGCTGTATGTTACCCCAGCAAATTGAAATGCGCGTTCAAATTCGATATATAGAGTTATATGTTGATTTTAACGAAAACTGATCAAAACGATCGAATCAGATTACGATACATATCCCATTGTGTTCGGAATGGGGGTAATTAGCTATGGTCGATAGGCGATGGGCCTCGTTTCGAGGTTGAAATAAAAAGTCAACTTTTTTTGAAATAAAATAAATAATAAAAAAATATCTCTCCTCTACCCCTTACCTTCCCTCTGCCCCCCCCCCCTGATTTCATTTTTCAACGAGAAAAAAAAAAGAAACCCCAGTGGAGCCATCGCTCCACCAGGCAGGGAGCCGCACCGCCCTAGGCCGCCGCCGATCTCCCCTGGGCCGCCTCCTTCACGCAGCAGCGCCCCCCTCCTCAGTTCGATCCAAGACGAGCCCCCCCTCCAGCGAGATCCCCAAACCCCCTTTCCTCCTCGCCGCCCTCCCTCCACCACTGTAGCGCCGCCGACCTTCCTCTGTCGCGCGCCAGCAATTCCGACGAGCACCGATCCGCGAGCACCCCCTTGCCTCAGTGCTCCCTCTTCCTTTGATCATTGTGAGTGTTTCTTTTTCTTCCTTCCCTTTCCATTTTTCTGTAAATAACATTGAATAAAGAACGGATTTTTGTTATAAAAATATGATGTTTGAGGATAAAGAAGAAAATAAAAACACGATTTTTATAGTATAGATTTAAAATAATGAAAGTATGTTTTTTTTTGTAGGAAGCTTTAAAATAAAAATTCGATTTTTAGTTGTTAAGGGAATTTATATATGTGTTATTGTTTAGGAAGATTTGATCTTTAAATATAAAACCGAATGATAAAAAGGTGATATTTTTGTTCTATGAACGGAATATTATTAGTTATAGAAAGATATGATTTTTGCGAACATAAAAATATATTTTCTTCACATTTTATATAATATGAATAACATAGAAAGATTTAATTTTTAGAAGTAAAAAGCTTTGATTTTTCCTAAAGAAAAAGAAGTGATTTTTACAATGTAAAAGAAGTGATTTTTGAAAGAAAAAAAAATTTCTATATTATAAAAGTAGTAAAAATATAATTTTTATTTATGTAGAGTAATAAAAATATAATTTTTAATTAAGTAGTGAAGTAAAAATATGATTTTTACATCGATAAAAAATAAAATCTTTATATTTGAAAAGGCGAAATCTTTATATTTGAAAAGGCGAAATCTTTATATTTGAAAAGGCAAAATCTTTATATTTGAAAAGGCGAAATCTTTATATTTGAAAAGCCGAAATCTTTATATTTGAAAAGGCGAAATCTTAATATTTGAAAAGGCGAAATCTTTATATTTGAAAGGGCGAAATCTTTATAGTTGAAAAGGCGAAATCTTTATATAGAGAATAGCGTGATAAAAATATAATCTTTATTATATAAACACCGTTGTAAAAATAGAATTTTTATCTATATAGTAACGATATAAAAATAGAATTTTTATCTATGTAGTAGCCTTGTTAAAATAGAATTTTTATCTATATAGTAGCGTTGTAAAAATAGAATTTTTATCTAATAGTAGCGTTGTAAAAATAGAATTTTTATCTATATACTAGCGTTGTAAAAATAGAATTTTTATCTATATATTAACGATATAAAAATAGAATTTTTATCTATATAGTAGCGTTGTAAAAATAGAATTTTTATCTATATAGTAGCGTTGTAAAAATAGAATTTTTATCTATATAGTAGCGTTGTAAAAATAGAATTTTTATCCATATAGAGTAATAATAAAAATGTGATTTTTATATACATAGCAACAATATAAAAATGTGATTTTTATATATGTAGTGGATACGGGCAACGAAAGTGACAAAAGGCGAGAACAGCGATGACTTCTACATAAGAAGAGTCGAGGCGTTTGGATTAGCTAGTCGGTGAGAACTTCTCACTCTAAATTTCCTTTTCTAGTTATATATATATATATATATATATATATACTAGGATGCAGACGGTGCTTAGCGGCACCCGACACCCGTCGTCCACAGACCATGGACGGCTTGTTTGTTTAATTGAAGTGTTTTGAAAATTGATTGTGTTGTGGAATGATTGAAAAATAAATATTCATTTGTTGAAATAAATTATTTATCGTTGAAAACATAATTTTTAACGTGAATGTGAATAAATAAATATTTATAAACAAATCGGTCGATTTGTTTATATACACTGATTTGACTGATATTGATTGGGACGATAAATTTTACACATCGCCCAACTGCACCAATAAAAATCTATGTTTGTTGATTTGAAACCCCACACGGGTGTTGGGATGATATTTGACGTACACTAATCCCAATTACTTAATTGTATGTCGATCGATTGGTCGACAGGCGGTGTAAGCGTTAATTATTTATATTTGATGCTTATGTAGTTGTGTGGTGCACTTTGGATGATGGTTGATTGTTTATCGTTGCTATTATATACATGTGTTGTATGGAATCCATATAATTAACATTATATGGTGATTGATTGGGCCTCATTCCAATCGGGAAAATAAGGAATATTATAAAAGAAAATTCATGTGTTGAATATAAAAATAGTCATGTGTTGACGATGTTCATGTGTTGAAACTATTCATGTGTTGAGTAAAATATTTTAAATAATAAAATTTACATCTTTATCATATTTAAAATTAGAACTACTTCACGGTGGATTCTGATTGAAAATCACACAATAGATACCAAAATTTTATAAAATATTTTGCATAACAAAAATAGTTGTGTGTTGACAGTACTCATGTGTTGAGATTGGTCGTGTGTTGAAAGAAATATAGATTCATGTGTTGAATAGAATAAATATTCATTTGTTGAATAGAATAACGAATTTATTGAAATATATCTATAAAGCCGTGTTGATTAGAGTTGCACCATTTTGACGTGAACGATATTTATATCGATTATATTTGTTTTTATAATGAATATAGAAAAAGAAATGGTTTCAAAATATAACGTTTTGAAAATATTATCATTTATATAGTAATGATATGAAATATCCAATTTTGATTAGAAATTGAATATAGTGTTGAAATGGTTTTGAAAACGAATTTAAAATGATTTATAAAATACGTTTTAAAAGGAAATCGACGAAATATATATATAATATATATATATATATATTATATATATATATATATAATTTCCTGAATAGAACGCGCCGCACCGCGGTAGTTCGTGAATTTCGACCATTGACTTCGAATTGACCTTGCGGGAGATCCGACCGTCGGATTCTCCTAAAACCGGAACCGTTTGGGTCGTATCGAAAAGAGCTTTCCAATGAATATTAGAAATTTGAAATCTAACGGTTGGATTTGGAATTATGTCCAAATCAAATTTGGAAAAGGTCGCTGTAAGTGCAGTTCGATGGCCGTTGATGGAAACCGACTGTACGGGCCTTGATAAAATTATTAAAAATATTAATAATTTGTGTAAAATCATAATATATGATTTGAAAAGAACTGGGATGAACAATTCCACATTTGAAAGTTTGTCGAAATGAAATAGTTTTGAACTAGAATTAAAATCAATTTATTTTTGAAATAAATAAATTGAATTGGAAAGTGATTTTAAAAGTAATCAATATTCCCAATACTTGAATTGGACTAGAGTTGAATAGAAATTATCTTCGGAATATTTCGATGTTGGATTACGTGAATATACAGATATTGTTATGGGAATTTGAAAGATATATTTTATATCGTTATTTCCAAAACGATATTTGTTGGTTTCACAATTTGATATTGAATATAAGCCGGTATATTTTCTATTCAGAGCCTTGTATTTAATATCAAATGTGATTTGGGTTTGTCATGAATCGTGTTTTAGATGACATTGGTTCTTTAACCCAGTTAAAGGCAGGATATTAATTTTTGAAAAGATTAAAAATAAGTGGAGTTTTAATGAATCTTTAATTTGATTGAAATGTGAATTGATAATTTAAATTATCAAATTTGAGAGGTGATCGAGAATGGAGCACCACCAGTTTTTCTCCAAAGCGATAGTTAAATCTTTAATTAGATTTGAGCATGAAATGGTAATTAATTTTACCGATAACACCGTGGTGTTAGATATGGAGTATTACTAGTTTTGCTCCATGGGATGAATAGGTTGGGAATGGGAAATAAAACAAATAATTACTTTAGTGCGGTTCGCTAATCCCGACTAGTTTGAAATGATATCCAAAGGAAGATTAAAGAATAAATTTAGAAGAATTTATCTTGGATAAAATTAATGGGAACCTTTCCCTAAGAATGTGATTTTGTGAATAAAAGAACGTTCTGAATTGGAATGGGGCGTTTGTTGTGTTTGTGTAACACGTGTTTATTATATACGCGGGTTATTCAGAAAGACCGGGTTTACCCCATTCTGAATAACCGATTCGACGAGAAGTCGAAGATGAAGATGGTGGTTGAAGACCGGAAGCCTTCACATCGTTTGGGTGATTATTGATGATCTTGATTGGGCTGTACACCCAAGATGAGGGAATCAGTTGGTGATCGTCCAGACGTACTTGGAGATGGATGGATATGCGAGGAAAGTGCCTCTGGTTTCTTTCAGACCCAGAACGAACTTGTAAATGGATTGTGTGTCTGACATTGGATTTTATTCTGTGTTGATTGATCTCTATTAAATATACATCTGTTTGGCAGCGGAGAATTTATTCTCTTGCTTAACGCCCTTCTCTGAGACGTACGAGCTCAGAGGTTGTATATCGATAGACATCAGTCGCATGGAGTGAATTGCCAGTGTGGCACGCGTAAGTGGCAATTGATCAAGGCTGCTGTTGAAAAGCAAAGTCTTGTGGTTGATGATCAAAGCACGGCCTGTATGGTGTAGCTTTGTGTATAGCGTGAATTCGCGAGCCTCACACCTCGGTATGAGTCAAAAACGGGATAGTGACTGCAGGGAGAGCACGACGTTTTTTTCTAGCAAGGGTGGTGTCAGTGACCTACCAGCCCTGACATTTATATACTTTTCACCTGTGTGGTTGTTAGAATGCGAGGCGCCTCAGATATAGGTCTGTAAGGACCAAGAAACGTGTGCTCAGGAATAACTAATCCTCCAAAGTTAGGTGAGGATCGGCCCTGAAGATCCAAGGATCGTAGTGGGGTCCTGAGACATTTGCTAGAGTGTCTCGAATCGGAGAGGAGCTTACCCCTTGCCTCGACTCATGATGGAAATCCAATTTCCAATACGTGTATTTCGGTTTTATTTGTAGAGCCTAGTATGGCGACATAGTGGGATGGGGGCATTCATGCCGTCTATGATTTATATTTATGATTGAAACTGTTTTGACACCATACACTTATAATAGTATCAAATAATGTGTTTTTAACGTATCAAGCATGCTTTGGCTGTTTAAGGTAAAAACCCTATCCTCCAGCTTGCGTTGCATTGTGTGATGGGACCTGGGTCTTATAACAGCTTCGTTTTTCTTTATTTAGAATTGCGCTATTTGTTTTATGCACTGGTATTCTTGGGAGGAAACCCGTTCCGTGTCATACGGCATGGTCCCTTGATTTACCGAACTTTAAAATAAAGATTAATAACTTTTTTAGTTCTCACACCAGTAACATGACTGACCTGGAGTTTATTGTTTTAACCTAAACTCTGGGTGCCCCTATTTTCCACACGGGCAGCTAGTAGTTTTGGGTTTGCAGATTTATATTCACAGGATCCTGGTTTACAGCTGGAATGATATCCGGAAAGCTCTGTATCCGTATATCACCTTCAGTTGTGCTTTGTATAATTTTCCGCTGCTATGTAATTTATTGTAATCTCTGATATTTATCGAATGTAATTTATTCATTCATACTCTGTATATTCTTGTATCTGATGGAGTTGTTGTAATAACAATGAAATGTTCTTCCATCTGCGTTCTGATTTGTCTTGTCCTCAATTCAATCCGGGCTTTCCTTCACGGGGAAGTTTGGGTCGTCTCGGTTTGGTATCAGAGCTTTGGTTTACATAGCTCGAGAACAATACACATTAGAACCATACGAAAGAATTCATCAGATATTGGATTAGTAATATCCAATTAGGATGACTCGTTAGAGATGGGATCAGTAGTATCCTAGAATGAGTGTGAAGAGTATATTATTCAAATGAAAACAATTTTGTTTTGAAATTTAAATCGTTTTATACGTATTTGAATATTTATTTATTTTGAATTTGGACAATCCAATATATAAAGATTTCGCGTATACGCGTCATGAACGTATATTCGAAGTTTTAATATACTGGATAGATATAGAATCACACTCTAGTCGCCCGGAGATGATGTTGATAATGACCATGGCATCATCAATATTTATGTTCTTGTTTCGAAGGTGTGATTTCTATATGATTCCATAGACTGGTGTGAGAACCAAAACTAGATAGGTTTATTGTTGTGATTTGGCATCAGAAACATGATTTTCCGTATATATATCAAAATTATGAATTTGAAACGTTAATCCACTAATTGATTGATGTTTGTGTTGTTTGTTTATTTGTTTGGAAATTTTGAACCATTTAGCCTAATTGAACCGAATATTGAATTATATTGAAAATTTGTCGCATTTGCTTGCATATACATGTATTTACATTGAACAGGTCATAGCAAGTAGGCTAAAGCAGAGAATAAAATTTGTTTGCCCAACAAATAGGAACATATTTACCATAATTTACCATTTTGTTTGGGTGATGATGATTTTATGAGCCGATTGGCTAGCCGCTTGGCTTTTTCTTCTTCTTTTTGAGATTAGAGGGCCTGTGTGGCAATTTCGGGATTTTCCCGGTGCTCCCGGCACAGGGGAGGTTATGGCGAAATTTTTCGAAAATTTAGGGTGTTAGCCAAATTTTTGAAGATTTTGAAAAGTTCTTAGAAACTGAAAAGTTGAAGAACTTAAGCCCTAAATAAAACAAAGGAAGTTGAGTTGATTTGTTAAACAACTTTCGGCTTCAGTCCTTTTCGGGGACGAAAAGTTTTAAGTAGGGGAGATTGTAACAACCTGGAAATGCGAGCCAATTTAAAATTTTTATTTTGGCAATTTTAGCGAATTTTGAATATTTAAAATGAATTATTTTAAATAATATCGATGAAAAATTTATTTTGAATAAGAATATAACGTATATATTTATATGCGTTGTCGTTAGAATATAAATAATTATATATAATTATAAATGGAATTGAAAATGGCGCGGTAGTACTATAATTCGATTTCAAAATTCAATTGAACATACCGGGTGCAAAATAAACCGGATTTTAGTGAAACCAAAAATAATGGAATCTAATTGATAATATCTTTCCAACGAATCCGAAAAATCGAAATTTCATAGCGGGAATCAAAAGATATGTCCAGTTGAAAATTCTGAAAAATCGCTATGGAATTCAGGCCCTTAAAAATGGAAATTTTGCAAACGACCTCGGATATCGACGAAACCACTTTGTTGGATCCGTGATGTCAAGTTATTTCTAGATTCCAATTTTCATAATTTTTCGATTCAATATGTGAGCATGGCAAAGGAAAACGCATTTGACCAGTTTCAGTTGATTTTAATCGACTGGAGAATGGCCATTTTTTCAACGGTCTCAGAATTTGACGAAATTAGTTTTGTTAGGATCGTATCGTCAATACGAAGCTAGAAAATATTTTTCTGGAATTTTTAGAGACTGTATGTGACCCCAACAAATTGAAATGCGCGTTCAAATTCGATAAATAAAGTTATATAAAGATTTCGCGTATACGCGTCATCAACGTATATTCGAAGTTTTAATATACTGGATAGATATAGAATCACACTCTAGTCGCCCGGAGATGATGTTGATAATGACCATGGCATCATCAATATTTATGTTCATGTTTCGAAGGTGTGATTTCTATATGATTCCATAGACTGGTGTGAGAACCAAAACTAGATAGGTTTATTGTTGTGATTTGGCATCAAAAACATGATTTTCCGTATATATATCAAAATTATGAATTTGAAACGTTAATCCACTAATTGATTGATGTTTGTGTTGTTTGTTTATTTGTTTGGAAATTTTGAACCATTTAGCCTAATTGAACCGAATATTGAATTATATTGAAAATTTGTCGCATTTGCTTGCATATACATGTACTTACATTGAACAGGTCATAGCAAGGAGGCTAAAGCAGAGTATAAAATTTGTTTGCCCGACAAATAGGAACATATTTACCATAATTTACCATTTTGTTTGGGTGATGATGATTTTATGAGCCGATTGGCTAGCCGCTTGGCTTTTTCTTCTTCTTTTTGAGATCAGAGGGCCTGTGTGGCAATTTCGGGATTTTCCCGGTGCTCCCTGCGCAGGGGAGGTTATAGCGAAATTTTTCGAAAATTTAGGGTGTTAGCCAAATTTTTGAAGATTTTGAAAAGTTCTTAGAAACTGAAAAATTGAAGAACTTAAGCTGTAAATAAAACAAAGGAAGTTGAGTTGATTTGTTAAACAACTTTCGGCTTCAGTCCTTTTCGGGGACAAAAAGTTTTAAGTATGGGAGATTGTAACAACCTGGAAATGCGAGCCAATTTAAAAAATTTATTTTGGCAATTTTAGCGAATTTTGAATATTTAAAATGAATTATTTTAAATAATATCAACGAGAAATTTATTTTGAATAAGAATAGAACGTATTTATTTATATACGTTGTCGTTAGAATATAAATAATTATATATAATTATAAATGGAATTGAAAATGGCGCGGTAGTTCGATAATTCGATTTCAAAATTCAATTGAACATACCGGGTGCAAAATAAACCGGATTTTAGTGAAACCAAAAATAATGGAATCTAATTGATACTATCTTTCCAACGAATCCGAAAAATCGAAATTTCATAGCGGGAATCAAAAGATATGTCCAGTTGAAAATTCTGAAAAGTCGCTATGGAATTCAGGCCCTTAAAAAAGGAAATTTTGCAAACGACCTCGGATATCGACGAAACCACTTTGTTCGATCCGTGATGTCAAGTTATTTCTAGATTCCAATTTTCATAATTTTTCGATTCAATATGTGAGCGTGGCAAAGGAAAACGCATTTGACCAGTTTCAGTTGATTTTAATCGACTGGAGAATGGCCATTTTTCCAACGGTCTCAGAATTTGACGAAATCAAGTTTGTTAGGATTGTATCGTCAATACGAAGCTAGAAAATATTTTTCTGGAATTTTTAAAGACTGTATGTGACCCCAACAAATTGAAATGCGCGTTCAAATTCGATATATAGAGTTATATGTTGATTTTAACGAAAACTGATCGAAAAGATCGAATCAGCTTACGATACTTATCCCATTGTGTTTGGAATGGGGGTAATTAACTATAGTCGACAGGCAGTGGGCCTCGTTTCGAGGTTGAAATAAAAAGTCAACTTTTTTTTGAAAAAAAAAATAATAAAAAAAAAATCTCTCCTCTACCCCTTACCTTCCCTCTGCCCCCCCCCCCCCCCCATTTCATTTTTCAACGAGAAAAAAAAAGAAACCCCTGTGGAGCCGTCGCTCCACCAGGCAGGGCACCGCACCGCCCTAGGCCGTCGCTGATCTCCCCTGGGCCGCCTCCTTCACGCAGCAGCGCCCCCCCTCCTCAGTTCGATCCAAGACGAGCCCCCCTCCTCAGTTCGATCCAAGACGAGCCCCCCCTCTAGCGAGATCCCCAAACCCCCTTTCCTCCTCGCCGCCCTCCCTCCACCACTGCAGCGCCGCCGACCTTCCTCTGCTGCGCGCCAACAACTCTAACGAGCACCGATCCGCGAGCACCCCCTTGCCTCAGCGCTCCCTTTTCCTTCGATCATTGTGAGTGTTTCTTTTTCTTCCTTCCCTTTCCATTTTTGTAACACCCCGTATGTTAAATAACTTGTTATAACATAAATCAGAGCAGAATTAAATTTAATATTCTGAATCAGGGGAAACGGGCTGTGCCATTGCGTTCGTCTCGGAAAAATACGCGAAATAGAGTCCGAGTTTTCGTAAATCGGAGTCCGTATGACCAAGTTATGGCCCGCCAAAGTTTCACGAAAAATCAAAAACGAAAACTGCTCATGTTTTGAGGCCCGGGATGAGTTTTGGGCTGTTTTTTTTTTGGGCCCTAAATGGTTCCTACACTTGACTTCTTCCCCAAGACATGCTTTAAAGGCTAGGATTGGTTCTAGGGTATATCCTATGGTCCTAAAACATCTAACTAATCTATATATACACCCTAATACCCCCCTTATCCTTACCAAAAATAGATCTAAGGCCATTATGCCACCACTTAGAAAATTGGAGAGCCTCCACTAAAAATCCTAAGAGGGTTTGCAAGCTAATCTACATCTTCTTCTACTTAATCATTGGGATTTGCTTCATTTAACTTGCTAATCTTGTTTTGGTGAGCTTCTATCCCCTTAATAATCAATTATTAAATTGATTATGATAAGATGTGATAAAGTATGGCTATGTTTGTGGATCCATATATTTATGCAAGCTTGATGTAGTGAATATTATGTGTTTTGCAAGTTATATGCCTTATGTCATGCAAGTTTCATAATATGTAATCATGATATTTTTATGCAAGTTGTTTCATGATGTTTATGATGCAAAACACTAAGTGAATATGGATCCATTATGCAAACATGTTATGCAAGTATGTGAGTACTTATGCAAGTCATGTATATGCTTATATGCATGTTTAACATCTTATGCAAGTATATGAATGTTTATGCAAGTTATGTATATGTTGAAATGCAAGTTTAACATAATATGCAAGCCTATGCAAGTATGTGAATGTTTATGCAAGTTATGTATATGTTGAAATGCAAGTTTAACATAATATGCAAGCCTATGCAAGTATGTGAATGTTTATGCAAGTTATGTATATGTTGAAATGCAAGTTTAACATAATATGCAAGCCTATGCAAGTATGTGAATGTTTATGCAAGTTATGTATATGTTGGAATGCAAGTTTAACATAATATGCAAGCCTATGCAAGTATGTGAATGTTTATGCAAGTTATGTATATGTTGGAATGCAAGTTTAACATAATATGCAAGCCTATGCAAGTATGTGAATGTTTATGCAAGTTATGTATATGTTGAAATGCAAGTTTAACATAATATGCAAGCCTATGCAAGTATGTGAATGTTTATGCAAGTTATGTATATGTTGAAATGCAAGTTTAACATAATATGCAAGCCTATGCAAGTATGTGAATGTTTATGCAAGTTATGTATATGTTGAAATGCAAGTTTAACATAATATGCAAGCCTATGCAAGTATGTGAATGTTTATGCAAGTATGTGAGTGCTTATGCAAGTTAAGTATATGCTAAAATGCAAGTTCTACATGTTATGCAAATCACATGTATGATGATATGTAAGTTCATATGCAACATGTTATGCAAATCACATGTTTGATGATATGTAAGTTCATATGCAACATGTTATGTAAGACACATGTTTGATAATATGCAAGTTTGGGTTGAATATAGTTGGGTTAATACATGCTCATATATGCAAGTTGACATCCTCTTAACCCATGATAAAGTTATATGCTAAACCCATGTTATGTGTGGTAAATCTTCCCTTTATTATGTTATGTCATAATGACGATTTACGTGGGGAACGATGGGGTTAATTAATATGTTAATTAAAAGTATGTTGAAATGGGTATGATTAAGCATACCATAAAAAATTAATTAACATAAGTGGGAATTTACCTATTGAGTTAGGTCTACCCCATGGGAATTTACCTATTGAGTTAGGTCTACCCATGTTATGAATAAATTGATATTAATTAGGGATAATTAATATGGGGGTGATTAATTAGGTGTAATTAATCGACTAAGACACGAGGTTAGGCTCTGTTATGACGTAAGACTGCCCGGACCCTACCGGCTTAACCAGGTGGTCATAACAGCCAGTCTAATGTGAGAGGTCTTAGGCACAAATTAAATACGTGATTAAAGTAAAGACACGAGGTTAGACTCTGTTATGACGTAAGACTGCCCGGACCCGACCGGCTTAACCAGGCGGTCATAACAGCCAGTCTAATGTGGGAGGTCTTTATGGGAGATCACGGTCTTAATTAATTAAGAAACACTTAACGATATTAGCATGTAGTGGGACATGAGGGGTTAAGTGGGTACCTTGGGTGGCATGTAGTAACTAGTGGGGGTGCCTTGGGTGGCATGAGAAAACTAGTGGGTTGCCTTGGGTGGCAATAGAAAATACGATTAGAATACTTAACCAGAGTGGAACATGTAACTAAACATGATTAAAGGGTTAAGTAAGTGCCTTGGGTGGCATGGGGGAATCAAGTAAGTGCCTTGGGTGGCATGCGGAAATCTAGTGGGTGCCTTAAGTGGCAATTGTAATATAATTGGATGACTTAACCAAACCTTAACATGTAAGGGGGCATGATTATAAAAAGGGGTTAAGTGGAATGCACTAGATAAAATGACAAGCTTAAGTAGTAGCTTGTGGGGGCCCGTTTCAACCAATATCCCAAACGTATCTTTGTGGGCTCGACCCATGTCGAGTGACGGGACACGCATATTGGGCTTGATTATAAGAGGCCAAAACGGGGTAGCGGTGGCAACGCAAGTCCAACGGGTTTCATATGCGTGTGTGGGCCCGGGCTGGTAGATAAGCCGTTGTTGCATCGTGTAGATATAAAGCCGTGCACCGTTGATAGTATTGGGTAGCCACTTTAGGGGAGTGATACACCCCACTGTGGGACCAGCACGGGTATCTACGTTAGGGAGCCGATCGCTTGGGGTAGTGGGGTACACCTAGTAGAGATAGGGGCAGACGGCACCTATGTAGTCAACTAGGGTACAGGAAACTACTGGTTATATCTATCTTTGATATCCTTGGGTGGGATCAACCTTTGAGTAGGAGTGACTGGTGTGGTGCAGTTAGTAATTATCCTTGGGTGGGTAGATGCGTCTTTACGGTTATCTTAGTTCGTCCTGTGTTCGTGGGCAACTTAGTGTAGTCATTATCCCCAAAGATACCATACCGAGTTCATATCATACCCTAATTACTTTAATAATTGTATTATTAAGGAGATAGGGTTCACTCAGGCTTATGTCTGACCCCCGTTGTTTTTATCTTTTTCCTTCAGGTCCTCAGGTTGGGCCTAGTGCTAGTGGGCTTTGATCAGTTTGCTTTATCTATCTCTTGGAGCTTGGACCGTAGATGTAGAGCTCAGCTTATCTTATCTTTTCTGTTATGGCTATTTGTTATGAGTAGTGGGATTATGTACTTATTTTATTCAGGATGGATATTTTGTACTTGACTCTTGTTATGGTTTTATGATGTAACCAAACATGTTTTACTTTCCGCTGCTATGAGATGATGTTTTAAATTTTCAAGTATTACATTATATCTGTCTTGTTGTAATTTTACTATTCTATACTCACTAAAAATACTCCACCGATGCTATGGCATTCCCTTAGTGAGTGACTATAGCGGGTGTGGGGTGTTACACGTGGTATCAGAGCTTAAGGTTACCGGAACAGATAAAATTTTTAGAAAAACTATTTTCTAAGAATACTTTTGGAAAGGAGTATTTTCAAAAACATGTCTTTTAAGAGAAAAGTTTTTGAAAGGAAAGCATAATCCCCAATAGCCATATCTATATCTTTCGAATTCTCCATTTTGAATCTCTTCCTTTCTCTCGTTTTGAGTTTCCCTCCGCGTATAGATGATCTTTCTAAGATAGATAAGGATGGAAAACCACTTCAAGGGACTTAGACGTTAGTCGGATTAGAAGTTGGTTCAAGAAGGAGGAGGACTGGTAGGTATCTATTGGATAAACGATGGGAGGAAGGCTCAAATAGTTGTTTGGTTAATGAAAGATGAAACCTCATTGGTGGGAGGTTACGAGTGGAGAATAGGGAAGAAGAAGGCAAGTGGTTATCCTTTTAAGAGGAATAGGACACCTTATTAGGATTGTTCAAAGAAGCAAGGGCAAGGTATGGAATCTTCTGGAGGGTAGTTGTATTCCCTCACGACTAGGGTACCAGATGGGGATATGACCGTCTAGGTTGGAATTTGGATTTCTTTATCATCCGATTCAAGCTTTATTTGATTCTGATATATTGAGTTCGTTTATCCCACCATTGTTAGTTGAGTCACTGCACTTAGACACCAGTTTGGTAGATGATCCCTTAGTTGTTTCAAACCCAGTTGGGGCTCCATGATATGTTTGGGTTTGAAAGTTTCTATACTTAGCGTTGAGTTTAGATGTGATGCTTGTTGGGCTTCACGGGCTATGGGTTAATTTTGGGCATGGACTGGTTATCCAGTAGGAGTGTTGTTCTTCATTTTGAAGGGAGAGTTGTTAGGCTTATGGGCCGCCTAAGTAACACTCTCGAGATCTCTTGTAATCCCATAGAATCTGTTATGCTAAGGTATCTAGAATCGCCTGACACGTTGGTCTAGAGTCTGCGATCTGTTAGAGCGGTCCGGGAATACCCGGATGTGTTTGAGGAGGTGAAGGGCTTACCTCCGAAGCGGGAGATTGACTTCCGAATATATCTGGTGGATAATGCCAAACCAGTATCTTGGCCAGTGTGCCACATGGCTCCTAGTGAGAGGAGGGAACTCCATAAGTAAGTAGGCGATTTGCTTGAGAAGGGGTTCATAAGACGAAGTATATCGGAGTGGGGCGCTCCAGTAGTTTTTGTTATGAAGGCGGATGGGTCCCTCAGACTTTGTGTAGGCTAAAGGGAACTAAAGAAACTCACAAAGAAGAATAGATACCCATTGCCGAGGATTAATGATCTCCTTGATCAGTTGGCTGGCGCCTCAGTATTTTTGTAGTAGGACTTAGCCATGGGATTTCATCAGTTGAGAGTGGCTGAGAATACTATAGAGGAGACTGCCTTTGGGACTCCGAATGATTTCTTTTATGAGTGGCTGGTGATGCCATTGGGTTTGACGAACGCCCCCGCATACTTTGTTGAGAAGGGTGTTCAGGGAGTACCTAAATAAGTTCGTGATGGTCTTTGTAGATGACATCTGGGTCTTTTCTAGGAGCAAGTTTTCGTATGTGCTCAATAGGCTGAGCAGGGCCAGTATAGGATAAACGACGGTTTTGGAGCGAGACTGGCGAGAACATCCAGAATTGGTCAAGGGCTTAATTATTTAGCCATTTTTACTAGTATCGTCTCACGTAGGTCGTCTGAATTCGAAGGAGGTATCCCTTGGGTGTTTGTCTGATATTGGTTTAGGCCTTTGGGGCTTGCATTTGGGGGATGCCGAATTCGACTAGGGTGGTCTGCGTGGGAGACAGTTGTGATGATTTTGGATGATATTCTGGTGGAGAAGAGCATGCCCTACATCTTAGGGAAGTGTTGGAGACTCTTCGAGCGCATAGTCTTAGGACAGCAAAAGTGGATGGGATCCTTAGCATCCTATGAGTAAGGGTAACATGGTAACGGACACCTTAAGTAGAAAAAGGTTGTCCTTGAGTTCATTGTTCGTTGAACGACGGAGCTTAGAGTTTATTTCTAAGTTTGACTTTAGACCTTCCGTTGACTTTGTACCCGGTTTGCTAGCTTCTTTGGAAGTTAGACCTACTCTTTTGGGGCGGATTGGAGAAGCACAGAGGGGCGACCCACAGTTGGTTGAGTTAGTAGAGAAGCTCATAAGGGGGGAGTCGTCCAGCCATTTGAGTAGGTACACCCTAGATGATAGAGGGTGCTTGCGTAGAGACAGTAGACTTTGTGTACCGCAGGACGAGGGTTTGAGGAAGGCTATTCTTGATGACGCACACCGTTTTAGGATGACCATTCATCCCAGTGGGGGTAAGATGTACCAAGACATGAAGAGGGCTTTCTTCTGGGCCGGTATGAAGAAAGATGTGGCCGAGCATGTCGCTCGATGCTTGGTGTGCCAACGAGTGAAGACGGAGCGAAAGAAACCAGGTGGGTTGCTTCACCCATTGGAGGTTCCGCAATGAAAGTGGGACAGCGTCTCATTGGATTTTATTGACAGGTTACCCAGATCGAGAAAGAGTAATACAGGAATTTGGGTGGTGGTAGACAGACTTACTAAGAACACCCATTTCATACCTGTGAAGAGTAAGTGGACTGCTCCATGGCTAGCTTTTGTATATCTTCGAGAGATAGTTCGATTGCATCGGGTACCCTCCAGTATAGTGAGTGATCGAGATCCTATCTTCACTAGAGAGTTTTGGAAGAGTTTGCAAAAGGCGGTAGGGACTCAGTTGCGTTTGAGTACCGCATATCATCCTCAGACGGACGGCCAGACCGAGAGGGTGAATCATATTTTAGAAGACCTTTTGAGGCTATGTATCTTGGATTTTGGAGGTACATGGGAGGAGCATCTTCCATTGGTGGAGTTGCCCGACAGACTTAGTGGTGTACATGATGTATTCCATGGGAGGAAGTGCCTACATAAGACCGCAGAGGTGGTAGAGCCAAGTTTGCTTAGAGAAGTGGAAGCAGAGCGTGATGCGACTATTCGACGAGCTCCTACTCACATCCTTGGGTCAGAGACTAGGAAATTGAGGAATCGAGAGGTTCATCTAGTCAAAGTGCAATGGGGAGAAGAGGAGAGCAACGCAACTTGGGAGACGGAAGCGAAGATGCGTTCTTTGTATCCATTTCTTTTTGAGAGTATGTCTTTTAACTTCTCCTTTATCGTTTGACTGGTACTTATCTTATCCTTAGTATGTCCTCTCGTTAGTACCTTTGACCTTCAGATAGGATAGTCCTATGGTTGAAACATGTGTTTGAGACATGTTATGTATGATGGATGCAAGTGGATGCAAGTGTTTGCTAGTGGTTGCTCGTGGATGCATATACACACACTCTAGGCACTAGATCGGCTCAATCACTTCATATTGCATATTGCATAAAATTGTGTGTAGGAAGTATATTTATGGATGTATAATGATTGTGTTATCATATGGATGATGCATTTTGGTTAATGATTGTGCACTCATGTAGATATTGTATGTGTCGATAGGGTTCCCTCGCATACATAATGGATGCATGGCACTATCATGGTTTGCATATGTTCATACATTAGATAGGGAACATATACACACACTTTTTGCATATGCTCATACATCATTAGAAATTGTTTTAAGGACAATGGATGCCAGTGTTTGATGGTTGAGTAGATGGTTGTTTGGTTGGTAGGATACGTTCTTCTTGACTTTGAGATTTCGGGGACGAAATCCTTTAAGTAGGGGAGAATGTAACACCCCGTATGTTAAATAACTTGTTATAACATAAATCAGAGCAGAATTAAATTTAATATTCTGAATCAGGGGAAACGGGCTGTGCCATTGCGTTCGTCTCGGAAAAATACGCGAAATAGAGTCCGAGTTTTCGTAAATCGGAGTCCGTATGACCAAGTTATGGCCCGTCAAAGTTTCACGAAAAATCAAAAACGAAAACTGCTCATGTTTTGAGGCCCGGGATGAGTTTTGGGCTGTTTTTTTTTTGGGCCCTAAATGGTTCCTACACTTGACTTCTTCCCCAAGACATGCTTTAAAGGCTAGGATTGGTTCTAGGGTATATCCTATGGTCCTAAAACATCTAACTAATCTATATATACACCCTAATACCCCCCTTATCCTTACCAAAAATAGATCTAAGGCCATTATGCCACCACTTAGAAAATTGGAGAGCCTCCACTAAAAATCCTAAGAGGGTTTGCAAGCTAATCTACATCTTCTTCTACTTAATCATTGGGATTTGCTTCATTTAACTTGCTAATCTTGTTTTGGTGAGCTTCTATCCCCTTAATAATCAATTATTAAATTGATTATGATAAGATGTGATAAAGTATGGCTATGTTTGTGGATCCATATATTTATGCAAGCTTGATGTAGTGAATATTATGTGTTTTGCAAGTTATATGCCTTATGTCATGCAAGTTTCATAATATGTAATCATGATATTTTTATGCAAGTTGTTTCATGATGTTTATGATGCAAAACACTAAGTGAATATGGATCCATTATGCAAACATGTTATGCAAGTATGTGAGTACTTATGCAAGTCATGTATATGCTTATATGCATGTTTAACATCTTATGCAAGTATATGAATGTTTATGCAAGTTATGTATATGTTGAAATGCAAGTTTAACATAATATGCAAGCCTATGCAAGTATGTGAATGTTTATGCAAGTTATGTATATGTTGAAATGCAAGTTTAACATAATATGCAAGCCTATGCAAGTATGTGAATGTTTATGCAAGTTATGTATATGTTGAAATGCAAGTTTAACATAATATGCAAGCCTATGCAAGTATGTGAATGTTTATGCAAGTTATGTATATGTTGAAATGCAAGTTTAACATAATATGCAAGCCTATGCAAGTATGTGAATGTTTATGCAAGTTATGTATATGTTGAAATGCAAGTTTAACATAATATGCAAGCCTATGCAAGTATGTGAATGTTTATGCAAGTTATGTATATGTTGGAATGCAAGTTTAACATAATATGCAAGCCTATGCAAGTATGTGAATGTTTATGCAAGTTATGTATATGTTGAAATGCAAGTTTAACATAATATGCAAGCCTATGCAAGTATGTGAATGTTTATGCAAGTTATGTATATGTTGAAATGCAAGTTTAACATAATATGCAAGCCTATGCAAGTATGTGAATGTTTATGCAAGTTATGTATATGTTGAAATGCAAGTTTAACATAATATGCAAGCCTATGCAAGTATGTGAATGTTTATGCAAGTTATGTATATGTTGAAATGCAAGTTTAACATAATATGCAAGCCTATGCAAGTATGTGAATGTTTATGCAAGTATGTGAGTGCTTATGCAAGTTAAGTATATGCTAAAATGCAAGTTCTACATGTTATGCAGATCACATGTATGATGATATGTAAGTTCATATGCAACATGTTATGCAAATCACATGTTTGATGATATGTAAGTTCATATGCAACATGTTATGTAAGACACATGTTTGATAATATGCAAGTTTGGGTTGAATATAGTTGGGTTAATACATGCTCATATATGCAAGTTGACATCCTCTTAACCCATGATAAAGTTATATGCTAAACCCATGTTATGTGTGGTAAATCTTCCCTTTATTATGTTATGTCATAATGACGATTTACGTGGGGAACGATGGGGTTAATTAATATGTTAATTAAAAGTATGTTGAAATGGGTATGATTAAGCATACCATAAAAAATTAATTAACATAAGTGGGAATTTACCTATTGAGTTAGGTCTACCCCATGGGAATTTACCTATTGAGTTAGGTCTACCCATGTTATGAATAAATTGATATTAATTAGGGATAATTAATATGGGGGTGATTAATTAGGTGTAATTAATCGACTAAGACACGAGGTTAGGCTCTGTTATGACGTAAGACTGCCCGGACCCTACCGGCTTAACCAGGTGGTCATAACAGCCAGTCTAATGTGAGAGGTCTTAGGCACAAATTAAATACGTGATTAAAGTAAAGACACGAGGTTAGACTCTGTTATGACGTAAGACTGCCCGGACCCGACCGGCTTAACCAGGCGGTCATAACAGCCAGTCTAATGTGGGAGGTCTTTATGGGAGATCACGGTCTTAATTAATTAAGAAACACTTAACGATATTAGCATGTAGTGGGACATGAGGGGTTAAGTGGGTACCTTGGGTGGCATGTAGTAACTAGTGGGGGTGCCTTGGGTGGCATGAGAAAACTAGTGGGTTGCCTTGGGTGGCAATAGAAAATACGATTAGAATACTTAACCAGAGTGGAACATGTAACTAAACATGATTAAAGGGTTAAGTAAGTGCCTTGGGTGGCATGGGGGAATCAAGTAAGTGCCTTGGGTGGCATGCGGAAATCTAGTGGGTGCCTTAAGTGGCAATTGTAATATAATTGGATGACTTAACCAAACCTTAACATGTAAGGGGGCATGATTATAAAAAGGGGTTAAGTGGAATGCACTAGATAAAATGACAAGCTTAAGTAGTAGCTTGTGGGGGCCCGTTTCAACCAATATCCCAAACGTATCTTTGTGGGCTCGACCCATGTCGAGTGACGGGACACGCATATTGGGCTTGATTATAAGAGGCCAAAACGGGGTAGCGGTGGCAACGCAAGTCCAACGGGTTTCATATGCGTGTGTGGGCCCGGGCTGGTAGATAAGCCGTTGTTGCATCGTGTAGATATAAAGCCGTGCACCGTTGATAGTATTGGGTAGCCACTTTAGGGGAGTGATACACCCCACTGTGGGACCAGCACGGGTATCTACGTTAGGGAGCCGATCGCTTGGGGTAGTGGGGTACACCTAGTAGAGATAGGGGCAGACGGCACCTATGTAGTCAACTAGGGTACAGGAAACTACTGGTTATATCTATCTTTGATATCCTTGGGTGGGATCAACCTTTGAGTAGGAGTGACTGGTGTGGTGCAGTTAGTAATTATCCTTGGGTGGGTAGATGCGTCTTTACGGTTATCTTAGTTCGTCCTGTGTTCGTGGGCAACTTAGTGTAGTCATTATCCCCAAAGATACCATACCGAGTTCATATCATACCCTAATTACTTTAATAATTGTATTATTAAGGAGATAGGGTTCACTCAGGCTTATGTCTGACCCCCGTTGTTTTTATCTTTTTCCTTCAGGTCCTCAGGTTGGGCCTAGTGCTAGTGGGCTTTGATCAGTTTGCTTTATCTATCTCTTGGAGCTTGGACCGTAGATGTAGAGCTCAGCTTATCTTATCTTTTCTGTTATGGCTATTTGTTATGAGTAGTGGGATTATGTACTTATTTTATTCAGGATGGATATTTTGTACTTGACTCTTGTTATGGTTTTATGATGTAACCAAACATGTTTTACTTTCCGCTGCTATGAGATGATGTTTTAAATTTTCAAGTATTACATTATATCTGTCTTGTTGTAATTTTACTGTTCTATACTCACTAAAAAAACTCCACCGATGCTATGGCATTCCCTTAGTGAGTGACTATAGCGGGTGTGGGGTGTTACACGTGGTATCAGAGCTTAAGGTTACCGGAACAGATAAAATTTTTAGAAAAACTATTTTCTAAGAATACTTTTGGAAAGGAGTATTTTCAAAAACATGTCTTTTAAGAGAAAAGTTTTTGAAAGGAAAGCATAATCCCCAATAGCCATATCTATATCTTTCGAATTCTCCATTTTGAATCTCTTCCTTTCTCTCGTTTTGAGTTTCCCTCCGCGTATAGATGATCTTTCTAAGATAGATAAGGATGGAAAACCACTTCAAGGGACTTAGACGTTAGTCGGATTAGAAGTTGGTTCAAGAAGGAGGAGGACTGGTAGGTATCTATTGGATAAACGATGGGAGGAAGGCTCAAATAGTTGTTTGGTTAATGAAAGATGAAACCTCATTGGTGGGAGGTTACGAGTGGAGAATAGGGAAGAAGAAGGCAAGTGGTTATCCTTTTAAGAGGAATAGGACACCTTATTAGGATTGTTCAAAGAAGCAAGGGCAAGGTATGGAATCTTCTGGAGGGTAGTTGTATTCCCTCACGACTAGGGTACCAGATGGGGATATGACCGTCTAGGTTGGAATTTGGATTTCTTTATCATCCGATTCAAGCTTTATTTGATTCTGATATATTGAGTTCGTTTATCCCACCATTGTTAGTTGAGTCACTGCACTTAGACACCAGTTTGGTAGATGATCCCTTAGTTGTTTCAAACCCAGTTGGGGCTCCATGATATGTTTGGGTTTGAAAGTTTCTATACTTAGCGTTGAGTTTAGATGTGATGCTTGTTGGGCTTCACGGGCTATGGGTTAATTTTGGGCATGGACTGGTTATCCAGTAGGAGTGCTGTTCTTCATTTTGAAGGGAGAGTTGTTAGGCTTATGGGCCGCCTAAGTAACACTCTCGAGATCTCTTGTAATCCCATAGAATCTGTTATGCTAAGGTATCTAGAATCGCCTGACACGTTGGTCTAGAGTCTGCGATCTGTTAGAGCGGTCCGGGAATACCCGGATGTGTTTGAGGAGGTGAAGGGCTTACCTCCGAAGCGGGAGATTGACTTCCGAATATATCTGGTGGATAATGCCAAACCAGTATCTTGGCCAGTGTGCCACATGGCTCCTAGTGAGAGGAGGGAACTCCATAAGTAAGTAGGCGATTTGCTTGAGAAGGGGTTCATAAGACGAAGTATATCGGAGTGGGGCGCTCCAGTAGTTTTTGTTATGAAGGCGGATGGGTCCCTCAGACTTTGTGTAGGCTAAAGGGAACTAAAGAAACTCACAAAGAAGAATAGATACCCATTGCCGAGGATTAATGATCTCCTTGATCAGTTGGCTGGCGCCTCAGTATTTTTGTAGTAGGACTTAGCCACGGGATTTCATCAGTTGAGAGTGGCTGAGAATAGTATAGAGGAGACTGCCTTTGGGACTCCGAATGATTTCTTTTATGAGTGGCTGGTGATGCCATTGGGTTTGACGAACGCCCCCGCATACTTTGTTGAGAAGGGTGTTCAGGGAGTACCTAAATAAGTTCGTGATGGTCTTTGTAGATGACATCTGGGTCTTTTCTAGGAGCAAGTTTTCGTATGTGCTCAATAGGCTGAGCAGGGCCAGTATAGGATAAACGACGGTTTTGGAGCGAGACTGGCGAGAACATCCAGAATTGGTCAAGGGCTTAATTATTTAGCCATTTTTACTAGTATCGTCTCACGTAGGTCGTCTGAATTCGAAGGAGGTATCCCTTGGGTGTTTGTCTGATATTGGTTTAGGCCTTTGGGGCTTGCATTTGGGGGATGCCGAATTCGACTAGGGTGGTCTGCGTGGGAGACAGTTGTGATGATTTTGGATGATATTCTGGTGGAGAAGAGCATGCCCTACATCTTAGGGAAGTGTTGGAGACTCTTCGAGCGCATAGTCTTAGGACAGCAAAAGTGGATGGGATCCTTAGCATCCTATGAGTAAGGGTAACATGGTAACGGACACCTTAAGTAGAAAAAGGTTGTCCTTGAGTTCATTGTTCGTTGAACGACGGAGCTTAGAGTTTATTTCTAAGTTTGACTTTAGACCTTCCGTTGACTTTGTACCCGGTTTGCTAGCTTCTTTGGAAGTTAGACCTACTCTTTTGGGGCGGATTGGAGAAGCACAGAGGGGCGACCCACAGTTGGTTGAGTTAGTAGAGAAGCTCATAAGGGGGGAGTCGTCCAGCCATTTGAGTAGGTACACCCTAGATGATAGAGGGTGCTTGCGTAGAGACAGTAGACTTTGTGTACCGCAGGACGAGGGTTTGAGGAAGGCTATTCTTGATGACGCACACCGTTTTAGGATGACCATTCATCCCAGTGGGGGTAAGATGTACCAAGACATGAAGAGGGCTTTCTTCTGGGCCGGTATGAAGAAAGATGTGGCCGAGCATGTCGCTCGATGCTTGGTGTGCCAACGAGTGAAGACGGATCGAAAGAAACCAGGTGGGTTGCTTCACCCATTGGAGGTTCCGCAATGAAAGTGGGACAGCGTCTCATTGGATTTTATTGACAGGTTACCCAGATCGAGAAAGAGTAATACAGGAATTTGGGTGGTGGTAGACAGACTTACTAAGAACACCCATTTCATACCTGTGAAGAGTAAGTGGACTGCTCCATGGCTAGCTTTTGTATATCTTCGAGAGATAGTTCGATTGCATCGGGTACCCTCCAGTATAGTGAGTGATCGAGATCCTATCTTCACTAGAGAGTTTTGGAAGAGTTTGCAAAAGGCGGTAGGGACTCAGTTGCGTTTGAGTACCGCATATCATCCTCAGACGGACGGCCAGACCGAGAGGGTGAATCATATTTTAGAAGACCTTTTGAGGCTATGTATCTTGGATTTTGGAGGTACATGGGAGGAGCATCTTCCATTGGTGGAGTTGCCCGACAGACTTAGTGGTGTACATGATGTATTCCATGGGAGGAAGTGCCTACATAAGACCGCAGAGGTGGTAGAGCCAAGTTTGCTTAGAGAAGTGGAAGCAGAGCGTGATGCGACTATTCGACGAGCTCCTACTCACATCCTTGGGTCAGAGACTAGGAAATTGAGGAATCGAGAGGTTCATCTAGTCAAAGTGCAATGGGGAGAAGAGGAGAGCAACGCAACTTGGGAGACGGAAGCGAAGATGCGTTCTTTGTATCCATTTCTTTTTGAGAGTATGTCTTTTAACTTCTCCTTTATCGTTTGACTGGTACTTATCTTATCCTTAGTATGTCCTCTCGTTAGTACCTTTGACCTTCAGATAGGATAGTCCTATGGTTGAAACATGTGTTTGAGACATGTTATGTATGATGGATGCAAGTGGATGCAAGTGTTTGCTAGTGGTTGCTCGTGGATGCATATACACACACTCTAGGCACTAGATCGGCTCAATCACTTCATATTGCATATTGCATAAAATTGTGTGTAGGAAGCTATATTTATGGATGTATAATGATTGTGTTATCATATGGATGATGCATTTTGGTTAATGATTGTGCACTCATGTAGATATTGTATGTGTCGATAGGGTTCCCTCGCATACATAATGGATGCATGGCACTATCATGGTTTGCATATGTTCATACATTAGATAGGGAACATATACACAAACTTTTTGCATATGCTCATACATCATTAGAAATTGTTTTAAGGACAATGGATGCCAGTGTTTGATGGTTGAGTAGATGGTTGTTTGGTTGGTAGGATACGTTCTTCTTGACTTTGAGATTTCGGGGACGAAATCCTTTAAGTAGGGGAGAATGTAACACCCCGTATGTTAAATAACTTGTTATAACATAAATCAGAGCAGAATTAAATTTAATATTCTGAATCAGGGGAAATGGGCTGTGCCATTGCGTTCGTCTCGGAAAAATACGCGAAATAGAGTCCGAGTTTTCGTAAATCGGAGTCCGTATGACCAAGTTATGGCCCGTCAAAGTTTCACGAAAAATCAAAAACGAAAACTGCTCATGTTTTGAGGCCCGGGATGAGTTTTGGGCTGTTTTTTTTTTGGGCCCTAAATGGTTCCTACACTTGACTTCTTCCCCAAGACATGCTTTAAAGGCTAGGATTGGTTCTAGGGTATATCCTATGGTCCTAAAACATCTAACTAATCTATATATACACCCTAATACCCCCCTTATCCTTACCAAAAATAGATCTAAGGCCATTATGCCACCACTTAGAAAATTGGAGAGCCTCCACTAAAAATCCTAAGAGGGTTTGCAAGCTAATCTACATCTTCTTCTACTTAATCATTGGGATTTGCTTCATTTAACTTGCTAATCTTGTTTTGGTGAGCTTCTATCCCCTTAATAATCAATTATTAAATTGATTATGATAAGATGTGATAAATTATGGCTATGTTTGTGGATCCATATATTTATGCAAGCTTGATGTAGTGAATATTATGTGTTTTGCAAGTTATATGCCTTATGTCATGCAAGTTTCATAATATGTAATCATGATATTTTTATGCAAGTTGTTTCATGATGTTTATGATGCAAAACACTAAGTGAATATGGATCCATTATGCAAACATGTTATGCAAGTATGTGAGTACTTATGCAAGTCATGTATATGCTTATATGCATGTTTAACATCTTATGCAAGTATATGAATGTTTATGCAAGTTATGTATATGTTGAAATGCAAGTTTAACATAATATGCAAGCCTATGCAAGTATGTGAATGTTTATGCAAGTTATGTATATGTTGAAATGCAAGTTTAACATAATATGCAAGCCTATGCAAGTATGTTAATGTTTATGCAAGTTATGTATATGTTGAAATGCAAGTTTAACATAATATGCAAGCCTATGCAAGTATGTGAATGTTTATGCAAGTTATGTATATGTTGAAATGCAAGTTTAACATAATATGCAAGCCTATGCAAGTATGTGAATGTTTATGCAAGTTATGTATATGTTGAAATGCAAGTTTAACATAATATGCAAGCCTATGCAAGTATGTGAATGTTTATGCAAGTTATGTATATGTTGGAATGCAAGTTTAACATAATATGCAAGCCTATGCAAGTATGTGAATGTTTATGCAAGTTATGTATATGTTGAAATGCAAGTTTAACATAATATGCAAGCCTATGCAAGTATGTGAATGTTTATGCAAGTTATGTATATGTTGAAATGCAAGTTTAACATAATATGCAAGCCTATGCAAGTATGTGAATGTTTATGCAAGTTATGTATATGTTGAAATGCAAGTTTAACATAATATGCAAGCCTATGCAAGTATGTGAATGTTTATGCAAGTTATGTATATGTTGAAATGCAAGTTTAACATAATATGCAAGCCTATGCAAGTATGTGAATGTTTATGCAAGTATGTGAGTGCTTATGCAAGTTAAGTATATGCTAAAATGCAAGTTCTACATGTTATGCAAATCACATGTATGATGATATGTAAGTTCATATGCAACATGTTATGCAAATCACATGTTTGATGATATGTAAGTTCATATGCAACATGTTATGTAAGACACATGTTTGATAATATGCAAGTTTGGGTTGAATATAGTTGGGTTAATACATGCTCATATATGCAAGTTGACATCCTCTTAACCATGATAAAGTTATATGCTAAACCCATGTTATGTGTGGTAAATCTTCCCTTTATTATGTTATGTCATAATGACGATTTACGTGGGGAACGATGGGGTTAATTAATATGTTAATTAAAAGTATGTTGAAATGGGTATGATTAAGCATACCATAAAAAATTAATTAACATAAGTGGGAATTTACCTATTGAGTTAGGTCTACCCCATGGGAATTTACCTATTGAGTTAGGTCTACCCATGTTATGAATAAATTGATATTAATTAGGGATAATTAATATGGGGGTGATTAATTAGGTGTAATTAATCGACTAAGACACGAGGTTAGGCTCTGTTATGACGTAAGACTGCCCGGACCCTACCGGCTTAACCAGGTGGTCATAACAGCCAGTCTAATGTGAGAGGTCTTAGGCACAAATTAAATACGTGATTAAAGTAAAGACACGAGGTTAGACTCTGTTATGATGTAAGACTGCCCGGACCCTACCGGCTTAACCAGGCGGTCATAACAGCCAGTCTAATGTGGGAGGTCTTTATGGGAGATCACGGTCTTAATTAATTAAGAAACACTTAACGATATTAGCATGTAGTGGGACATGAGGGGTTAAGTGGGTGCCTTGGGTGGCATGTAGTAACTAGTGGGGGTGCCTTGGGTGGCATGAGAAAACTAGTGGGTTGCCTTGGGTGGCAATAGAAAATACGATTAGAATACTTAACCAGAGTGGAACATGTAACTAAACATGATTAAAGGGTTAAGTAAGTGCCTTGGGTGGCATGGGGGAATCAAGTAAGTGCCTTGGGTGGCATGCGGAAATCTAGTGGGTGCCTTAAGTGGCAATTGTAATATAATTGGATGACTTAACCAAACCTTAACATGTAAGGGGGCATGATTATAAAAAGGGGTTAAGTGGAATGCACTAGATAAAATGACAAGCTTAAGTAGTAGCTTGTGGGGGCCCGTTTCAACCAATATCCCAAACGTATCTTTGTGGGCTCGACCCATGTCGAGTGACGGGACACGCATATTGGGCTTGATTATAAGAGGCCAAAACGGGGTAGCGGTGGCAACGCAAGTCCAACGGGTTTCATATGCGTGTGTGGGCCCGGGCTGGTAGATAAGCCGTTGTTGCATCGTGTAGATATAAAGCCGTGCACCGTTGATAGTATTGGGTAGCCACTTTAGGGGAGTGATACACCCCACTGTGGGACCAGCACGGGTATCTACGTTAGGGAGCCGATCGCTTGGGGTAGTGGGGTACACCTAGTAGAGATAGGGGCAGACGGCACCTATGTAGTCAACTAGGGTACAGGAAACTACTGGTTATATCTATCTTTGATATCCTTGGGTGGGATCAACCTTTGAGTAGGAGTGACTGGTGTGGTGCAGTTAGTAATTATCCTTGGGTGGGTAGATGCGTCTTTACGGTTATCTTAGTTCGTCCTGTGTTCGTGGGCAACTTAGTGTAGTCATTATCCCCAAAGATACCATACCGAGTTCATATCATACCCTAATTACTTTAATAATTGTATTATTAAGGAGATAGGGTTCACTCAGGCTTATGTCTGACCCCCGTTGTTTTTATCTTTTTCCTTCAGGTCCTCAGGTTGGGCCTAGTGCTAGTGGGCTTTGATCAGTTTGCTTTATCTATCTCTTGGAGCTTGGACCGTAGATGTAGAGCTTAGCTTATCTTATCTTTTCTGTTATGGCTATTTGTTATGAGTAGTGGGATTATGTACTTATTTTATTCAGGATGGATATTTTGTACTTGACTCTTGTTATGGTTTTATGATGTAACCAAACATGTTTTACTTTCCGCTGCTATGAGATGATGTTTTAAATTTTCAAGTATTACATTATATCTGTCTTGTTGTAATTTTACTGTTCTATACTCACTAAAAATACTCCACCGATGCTATGGCATTCCCTTAGTGAGTGACTATAGCGGGTGTGGGGTGTTACAATTTTTCTATAAATAACATTGAATAATGAACGAATTTTTATTATGAAAATATAATCTTTGAGGATAAAAAAGAAAATAAAAACACGATTTTTATAGTATAGATTTAAAATAATGAAAGTATGTTTTTTTTATGTAGGAAGCTTTAAAATAAAAATTCGATTTTTAGTTGTTAAGGAAATTGATATATGTGTTACTGTTTAGAAAGATTTGATCTTTATATATAAAACCGAATGATAAAAAGGTGATATTTTTGTTCTATGAACGAAATATTTTTAGTTATAGAAAGATATGATTTTTGCGAATATAAAAATATATTTTCTTCACATTTTATATAATATGAATAACATAGAAAGATTTAATTTTTAGAAGTAAAAAGCTTTGATTTTTCCTAAAGAAAAATAAGTGATTTTTACAATGTAAAAGAAGTGATTTTTGAAAAATAAAAAATATAATTTCTATATTATAGAAGTAGTAAAAATATAATTTTTATTTATGTAGAGTAATAAAAATATAATTTTTAATTAAGTAGTGAAGTAAAAATATGATTTTTACTTCGATAAAAATAAAATCTTTATATTTGAAATGGCGAAATCTTTATATTTGAAAGGGCGAAATCTTTATAGTTGAAAAGGCAAAATCTTTATATAGAGAATAGCGTGATAAAAATATAATCTTTATTATATAAACACCGTTGTAAAAATAGAATTTTTATCTATATAGTAACGATATAAAAATAGAATATTTATCTATATAGTAGCATTGCAAAAATAGAATTTTTATCTATATAGTAGCGTTGCAAAAATAGAATTTTTATCTATATAGTAGCGTTGTAAAAAAAGAATTTTTATCTATATAGTAGCGTTGTAAAAATAGAATTTTTATCTATATAGAAGCGTTGTAAAAATAGAATTTTTGGCTATACAGTAGCGATATAAAAATAAAATTTTTATCCATATAGAGTGATAATAAAAATGTGATTTTTATATACATAGCAACAATATAAAAATGTGATTTTTATATATGTAGTTGCTACGGGCAACGAAAGTGACAAAAGGCGAGAACAGTGATGACTTCTACATAAGAAGAGTCGAGGCGTTTGGATTAGCTAGTCGGTGAGAATTTCTCACTCAAAATTTCCTTTTCTAGTTATATATATATACTACGATGCAGACGGTGCTTAGCAGCACCCGACACCCGTCGTCCACAGACCATGGACGGCTTGTTTGTTTGATTGAAGTGTTGTGAAAATTGATTGTGTTGTGGAATGATTGAAAAATAAATATTCATTTGTTGAAATAGATTAATTATCGTTGAAAATATAATTTTTAACGTGAATGTGAATAAATAAATATTTATAAACAAATCGGCCGATTTGTTTATATACACTGATTTGACTGATACTGATTGGGACGATAAATTTTACACATCTCCCAACTGCACAAATAAAAATCTATGTTTGTTGGTTTGAAACCCCACACGGGTGTTGGGAAGATATTTGGCGTACACTAATACCAATTATTTAATTGTATGTCGATCGATTGGTCGACTGGCGGTGTAAGCTTTAATTATTTATATTTGATGCTTATGCAGTTGTGTGGTGCACTTTGGATGATGGTTGATTGTTTATCGTTGCTATTATATACATGTGTTGTATGGAATCCATATAATTAACATTATATGGTGATTGATTGGGCCTCATTCCAATCGGGAAAATAAGGAATATTATAAAAGAAAATTCATGTGTTGAATATAAAAATAGTCATGTGTTGACGATGTTCATGTGTTGAAACTATTCATGTGTTGAGTAAAATATTTTAAATAATAAAATTTACATCTTTATCATATTTAAAATTAGAACTACTTCACGGTGGAGTCTGATTGAAAATCAAACGATAGATACCAAAATTTTATAAAATATTTTGCATAACAAAAATAGGTGTGTGTTGAAAGAAATATAGATTCATGTGTTGAATAGAATAAATATTCATTTGTTGAATAGAATAGAATAACGAATTTATTGAAATATATATATAAAGCCGTGTTGATTAGAGTTGCACCATTTTGACGTGAACGATATTTATATCGATTATATTCGTTTTTATAATGAATATAGAAAAAGAAATGGTTTCAAAATATAACGTTTTGAAAATATTATCATTTATATAGTAATGATATGAAATATCCAATTTTGATTAGAAATTGAATATAGTGTTGAAATGGTTTTGAAAGCGAATTTAAAACGATTTATAAAATACGTTTTAAAAGGAAATTGACGAAATATATAATATATATATATTATATATATATAATGGCCTGAATAGAACGCGCCGCGCCGCGGTAGTTCGTGAATTTCGACCATTGACTTCGAATTGACGTTGTGGGAGATCCGACCATCGGATTCTCCTAAAACCGGAACCGTTGGGTTCGTATCGAAAAGAGCTTTCCAATGAATATTAGAAATTTGAAATCTAACGGTTGGATTTGGAATTATGTCCAAATCAAATTTGGAAAAGGTCGCTGTAAGTGCAGTTCGATGGCCGTTAATGGAAATCGACTGTACAGGCCTTGATAAAATTATTAAAAATATTAATAATTTGTGTAAAATCATAATATATGATTTGAAAAGAACTGGGATGAAAAATTCCACATTTGAAAGGATAAAAATATATTTTTGTCGAAATGAACTAGTTTTGAACTAGAATTAAAATCAATTTATTTTTGAAATAAATAAATTGAATTGGAAAGTGATTTTAAAAATAATCAATATTCCCAATACGTGAATTGGACTGGAGTTGAATCGAAATTATCTTCGGAATATTTCGATGTTGGATTATGTGACTATATAGATATTGTTATGGGAATTTGAAAGATATATTTTATATCGTTATTTCCAATACGATATTTGTTGGTTTCAGAATTTGATATTGAATATAAGCCGGTATATTTTCTATTAAGAGCCTTGTATTTAATATCAAATGTGATTTGGGTTTGTCATGAATCGTGTTTTAGATGTCATTGGTTCTTTAACCCAATTAAAGGCAGGATATTGATTTTTGGAAAGATTAAAACTAAGTGGAGTTTTAATGAATCTTTAATTTGATTGAAATGTGAATTGATAATTTAAATTATTAAAGTTGAGAGGTGATCGAGAATGGAATACCACCAGTTTTGCTCCAAAGCGATAGTTAAATCTTTAATTAGATTTGAGCGTGAAATGGTAATTAATTTTACCGATAACACCGTGGTGTTAGATATGGAGTATTACCAGTTTTGCTCCATGGGATGAATAGGTTGGGATTGGGAAATAAAACAAATAATTACTTTGGTGTGGTTCACTAGTCCCCACTAGTTTGAAATGATATCCAAAGGAAGATTGAAGAATAAATTTAGAAGAATTTATCTTAGATGAAATTAATGGGAACATTTCCCTAAGAATGTGATTTTGTGAATAAAAGAACGTTCTGAATTGGAATGAGGCGTTTGTTGTGTTTGTGTAACACGTGTTTATTATATACGCGGGTTATACGGAAAGACCGGGTTTACCCCATTCTGAATAACCGATTCGACGAGATGTCGAAGATGAAGACAGTGGTTGAAGACCGGAAGTCTTCAAATCGTTTGGGTGATTACTGATGATCTTGATTGGGCTGTACACCCAAGATGAGGGAATCAGTTGGTGATCGTCCAGACGTACTTGGAGATTGATGGATATGCGCGGAAAGTGCCTCCGGTTTCGTTCAAACCTAGAACGAACTTGTAAATGGATTGTGTGTCTAACATTGGATTTTATTCTGTGTTGATTGATCTCTATTAAATATACATCTGTTTGGCAGCGGAGAATTTATTCTCTTGCTTAACACCTTTCTCTGAGACGTATGAGCTCAGAGGTTGTATATCGATGGACATCAGTCGCATGGAGTGAATTGCCAGTGTGGCACGCGTAAGTGGCAATTGATCAAGGCTTCTGTTGAAAAGTAAAGTCTTGTGGTTGATGATCAAAGCACGGCCTGTTTGGTGTAGCTTTGTGTATAGCGTGAATTCGCGAGCCTCACACCTCGGTATGAGTCAAAAACGGGATAGTGACTGCAGGGAGAGCACGACGTTTCTTTCTAGCTAGGGTGGTTTCAGTGACCTACCAGCCCTGACATTCATATACTTTTCACCTGTGTGGTTTTTAGAATGCGAGGCACCTCGTATATAGGTCTGTAAGGACCGGGAAACGTGTGCTCAGGAATAACTAATCCTCCAAAGTTAGTTGAGGACCGGCCCTGAAGATCCAAGGATCATAGTGGGGTCCTGAGACATTTGCTAGAGTGTCTCGAATCGGAGAGGAGCTTGCCCCTTGCCTCGACTCATGATGGAAATCCAATTTCCAATACGTGTATTTCGGTTTTATTTGTAGAGCCTAGTATGGCGACATAGTGGGATGGGGCACCCATGCCGTCTATGATTTGTATTTATGATTGAAATTTTTTTGACACCATACACTTATAATAGTATCAAATAATGTGTTTTTAACGTATCAAGCATGCTTTGGCTGTTATAAGGTAAAAACCCTATCTTCCGGCTTGCGTTGCATTGTGTGATGGGACCTGGATCTTATAACAGCTTCATTTTTCTTTATTTAGCATTGCGTTGTTTGTTTTATGCACTGGTATTCTTGGGAGGAAACCCGTTCTGTGTCATACGGCGTGGTCCCTTGATTTACCGAACTTTAAAATAAAGATTAATAACTGTTTTAGTTCTCACACCAGTCACATGACTGACCTGGAGTTTATTGTTTTTACCTAAACTCTGGGTGCCCCAATTTTCCACACGGGCAGCTAATAGTTTTGGTTTTGCAGATTTATATGTTGGATCTAGATTAACCCTAGAGGAGGGGTGAATAGGGTTTATCACAGTTTTTAAACTGAATTGAAAAACTAACAGGATATTAAAATAATAAACAGATCACAGAATGCAGCAGAAATAAAAGTGCAGAAAATAAATCACACACAGATATACCCAGCTTCGGCAAAACCCTGCCTACTGTTGCATTCCTAAGGTTTCTACTAGGTGTTATAAACAGATCCTGCATACAAGACCATGTACACTCGCAGCGCCTGCTCTTGTCCTAACCCTACGCTCAAAACCCTATACTAACCGATGTCCCCTCGATCAGATTCCCCGAATTACAACCCCGTAATCCGTATCCCAGAATTTTATAGACTCTGAAACTGACAGTCAACACCCTGACTGATATCCTAGACTTTACAGATCTAGACACTGTTTGAATTCGGTTTACAGAACAAAAACAAAAACACAATACAAAATTAAAATTACAACAAAATTTAAACTAAAACATTAAAAAACCCAAGGAAATAAACATAAGGGTTATCCCCTTTATCATCTGAAAACTTGGCCGGCCCACTTATTCATTTGATTTCATTTGGCCCGATCCCCTTTTGTTTTCTGGAGAATAAAAATGGCGGCCTAGGGTTTTTCTTTTTTGCCCCTAAATCGATCGATTGCTTGATGCTTCTTCAAATCTGGATGAAGCTTCTGATACTTGAATCCCTGTTGATATCTGGTGCTTTGATTTTGGGCTTTGCTCTTTCTCTCGAGATCAAAACAGTCTGAAAACTGTGAGTAAATCTGAATATTAATCTCTTTGTTCTTTTAATAATTGGTGCTTGGATTTCGATTTGAAATGTTGGGTTGGTTTTCGATTTGCTGTATGTTGCCTATGATGAATTTGGTGTGTATAAATATGGGGTATATCTGAAAACCCTAAACTCTGATTTCACCGTAAAAAATGATTCGATTTGAATTTTTGTTGGCTTCTTAAATTCTCGGCTTTTATAAAATTGCTGTGAATTCCTTATTGAACTTGACGTGCTCTTGTCCCATAAATGAATTTGAAAATTGCCGAGATAATTTCTTGCCTAAACTTGATTTTCTGCAAACTGGAAATAGTTCATTTTCCCCTTTTAACACAATCTGATTTCTGGAAATTATTAAAATGATTTCCTGGCCATTAATCATTCCATACGGCTTTGAATAAATTTGGATATGTATAGAGTCCCTCGATTTATTTTGAACTCTTCTGCCTTGATTGTCTTGATGAATTCTAGAAATATTAATTTTTCCTTGTGTTATATTTGCTCTGCCTTGAACCATTGCAAAACTGGAATGATTTGCTGAAATATTTCCCAAAATCCATTTGCTAGAAAATAGCAATATGGTATTGATTGTTTGCCTTGATTAAAAAAAACAGTCTTGAATGACTTTCTTGATTGTTGGAGTATGTTGCCTTTAATATCTCGATGAATTTGATAACATTCTGGACTTGATTGTGGCTTTTTAAAAAACAGATTTTTCCCTTTTTGAATTAATCATTTCTGGAAATAAATTGTTTCCCAAAACAGATTTAATCTTTGCCAAAAATTGTTTTCTCTAATTTGTTTGATTAAAAACAGTTTAAAGCTGCCTTGAATTCTCACTACCATTTTCGGAATTGTTGATTGAACTTCCATATATGTTTTGCCTATTTTTGAATCTTGCCGAATTAAAACAATGAATTCTTTAGGCTATATGAAATGCAGTCTTTACTTCTTTCCAAACAAAAAAATGCTCCTTTGAATTTCCATATCTGGAAACTAATTATACTTGCCAAAGATGTTTATGTCTTCTGACCTGTTTATACCCATGCACCATTTGGTTTATTGTTGACATACATGTAGCTGCTGAGTTTGTGAACACTGGCTTGTCTTTGTCATATCTTTGATCTGTGTACCTTGCTTTCTATTTTATTGCTGTGAACATATGAGTTGCACCATATTACATCCTACACCATCATTGTAGCTGCATTTCTGGCTCATTCTTGTATTTGAGCAGATGTGTTTAATGAAGTTGTTGCCATGCTGCATTGTATTAACACTTCCATATCCACCGCTGAGTCACTTGCTGCTCCATGCTGCACCTGTTTTCTTCTTGTTTGACATTGCTCGATCATGCTAAACCATTTGTTTCATCCACACACTAAATTTTGTTGATGCTACACTTGAACTTGCTAAAAAGGCTTTGCCCATTGTTGACTTTGTAGCTTTGTTTGGCCATTCTTCATTTCATTGAACCATGCTTCATGTTGTCCTCATTTCATTTTGCGCCATCTAACATGATGCCATGCTGAACAGTTCACCATACATATGTAGTTGCACTTCTCCATGCTTGTGCTCAAATCAGTTGTGCACATGCTTCTGCTTGTACATGTCTAATTCTGCTGCTGAACATAATTAGAACATGTCGACACTTGATTTTAGTTGCACCTTTTAACTGTGCTCGACCATAGACTTGCTTGAAAATCTGAAATGCATTGTCCACTTGCACATTGCTATATGAACCATGTAGTTGCACCATTCTGGCATTTGTTAAATGTCTTGATCCTAAACCATTTTCACTTGTATGTTTGTATATGAGTATCCATCACTTGTCATAACTGCTTTGCTTTGTTATTGACTTTGTGTCCGAGCCGGCTTTGCCATATTTGTACACCATGTCCATGTTGACTCGACTATTTAGCTTTCAATTTTGAGTGTGTGCTTGAGTATGCACTGAGTCCACGTGGCTGCTCCTCAGCATCATACACTGATTGGCGAGGCAGTGCACACGTGTATATTTATACACGTGTGTATATGCAGCCATTCAAAAAATTTCCTTGTCCCTGTACTGTATATATACTGTCTAGACACAGATCAAGTCATGAAAAATGATGAGAAACACACCAGAAAACCGAGGCAAATAAAATTTTCAAAATTAAAAATTATATCTGCTAGAATTTAGAAATTATTTCTGTTCAAGATACTGTGCGTGTGTTTCCATATATGACAGGTAAGCAAGAAGATGACTGGACTGGCTGTGAGCAGTGAAGACTGAAATGACATTACTGACTGACGAGGAGGCTGGAGAGACAGAAGACAGTGGATAAACATTGTGTCAAAGTGATATAAGTGAAATGTACAAATGAGATTGAGTGTAACTGAATGTATGTATGAAAAATTGAGAGAATTTACAGGACTATATTCTGTGAATGTATATGAGATGTGATGTGTTCAAATAGTGGAGTTATAAATAATTGTATTGTTTGAATATTTGAAATAAAATATTATATTTAACCAAAATACTGTGTAGATATTTGAGTTTCTGTATAGATGCATTCTGTTTAAATATAAATATTATATTCCTGTCTGTAATGTGATATAACAATACAATAACAAACACTTTCAAAATAATATATACTTGTTTGTTATCATCAAACAAAAATCATATAATTGTGTATACAACACCGTTATATACAACATTATATTCATAGGATCCTGGTTTACAGCTGGAATGATATCCGGAAAGCTCTGTATCCGTATATCACCTTCAGTTGTGCTTTGTATTATTTTCTGCTGCTATGTAATTTATTGTAATCTCTGATATTTATTGAATGTAATTTATTCATTTATACTCTGTATATTCTTGTGTCTGATGGAATTGTTGTAATAGCAATGAAATGTTCTTCCGTCTGCGTTCTGATTCGTCTTGTCCTCAATTCAATCCGGGCTTTCCTTCACGGGGAAGTTCAGGTCATCTCACAATATAACATGACGCGTGGCAGGGTTAAGTCAACTTGAACATATAGATAACACTTAACCAACTTGACATGATACGTGGGCGGGTTAAGTCACGAGTTGCTTGAAAACACTTAACCAATTTGATATGCTAGATTAGCGGGGTTAAGTTATGAATCGCTAGACAACACTTAACCAACTTGACACGATACGTGGGTGGGTTAAGTCATGAATTACTTGAAAACACTTAACCAATGCAATCTGACGAATGGGTGGGTTAAGTTAACTTCGATGGGTTGGCGATGCCTAACCAATATGACATGGTGTGTGGTAGGGTTAAGTAAACACGCGAAGGCAACACTTAACCGATATAACAAGACATGCGGTAGGGTTAAGTAAAACAAGAGAAAACACTTAGCCAACTTAACGCGATGGACGGAAAGGGTTACGTACATATCAGGTTGGTGGGTAATATATATATATATATATATATATATATATATATATATATATATATATAGGCCCACGAACTTAACCGTTAAATAAACATGCTTGAATCAGTGAGAGGGTTAAGTACATCATGGGTAGGTGGGTAATATCTGTATATATAGGCCCACAAACTTAACCAGTAGGAAACCCTAGTAACATGGACATATTTCAGCAGTAACCCACATAGTTGTATCATGGTACCCTGAAACTAGGCAGGGTGGGGCACGATTACTGGGCTGATTATAAGCGGTCAAAGCGACAGTGAGTGGTGCAGCAGTGTAGGTTCTAACGAAGTGCGGGCATGCACGCAGTTTGGAGCAGAAAAAGAAAGCACTGGGAACTAGTAGTATACACTATGCATTCTAGAATTGTGTCAGGCCGCCACCATGGGACTTGATACACCCTAGGGTGGGACCAGCATAGGTATCTACAAATCATTGGGGGTCGTATGACACACGCAGGTAGCATAATCCCTAGTTGGACCTAGGTCGCATAAACCCTGAATCCGAAAAGCGCTCAATAGGTAGCATAAACCCTAATTGGACCTAGGTCGTGTAAACCCTGGTTGAATCTAGGAAGCGCCCGATAGAAAACCCTAGATTAGATCTAGGTGATGAAAAATAGATGTACACCTGAAAGCAACCACAATTTCGGGGATTGGGATCACGTTATCATATGATCATTTTATATAGATCAATAGTTGGGACACTAGTCAGGTGATGCAAAGCAAATAGATATCACTGAAATATTTTAATGACGAAGCTTAGAAATCTTGCGATGTGATATTTGGTAGGAACCTTGTGATGCTACTCTTGATAGGAATTATGGGATGCTATACTTGATTCATCGTGCCTGTAGCTTATCTTGTCATCATGCTTATGTATATTTTCAGTTTATTCATGCCATGTTATCTTTACCTGTTTTTATGCTGAAAGTCACTAGAACTTACTCAGTCTTTATGACTGACCCGTTTTGTTTCGCCTCTTTTTCTTCCGTTCCTCCCCCCCCCCCCCCCCCCCCATGTTCGCAGGAAGGGAATACGGCTTAGTTTGGATCTTACCAAGCTCCAAGGCTCTTTCATGTACGGCTTGGATTTCTGTTGGCTATGGCTTGCTTTGCTTTATTGGGGAATATCACAATTTATTTTTATGCTTCTTTGTTTTTGAGAAAGACAGATATTTTAGCTATGTAATTGGGTATTGGAAGTTGAGGGGCTTTTATTGTAAACAATTATATTTAATAAATGATTTGAAGTACTTCTACTTTACTTTCCGTTGTTTTATATATGTCTATCTTGTAGTATTTCTGTCCCAGTATCCATAATGCTCCATTTAAGTTAAGGCATTCCCTTTGTGATGACCTTAACAGATGTGGGGTGTTACATTTGGAATCAAAGCAGAAGGTTACTAGACTGGGCAAAATTTTTAAAAGACCTTCTGAAACTAGTTTTCAAAACGTTAACAAAGAAGCAAATTTTGAAGAAAATTTTTGTTTTATGAAAGGCATATTCTCCAAAGTCATATGCACTATCTTTTGATTCTCTCTTTGAATCTCTTCTTTCTTTCTTTCTTTTTCACCATAATTTTGTAGGTGTATGACACAAGTCGGAGGGCAAAGAAGTGCCCAACCTCCATCTGTAGCTGTAGTAGTTCCATCTACGACTAATCTTATTTCAGGCTTTGTAAGGTTGTAGTGTGATGGAGGTAACTTTCGAGAAACCGGCCAACAAGCTATACAAGGATACTAAGAACGAGGATAAAGAACACAAGCTTAAGGATGAGAAACTTGTTGATATGGCTTAATCCACGAAGGAGGAAAAGGTGAAAGGGAAGAGGCCAAAATGAAGGAATAATAAAACCCATGATAAGAGTGAGTATCTTTAGTATGGTAAAAAGGGACATGTAGTTAAGTATTATAGGACAAGGGCAAAGAACAAGATCGTCGAGAGGGCAATTGTATGCTCTCACTATTAGCGTACCCTAGAGAGGTGGTAACGTTTTTGTTAAAGGTTTAGCTTTTCTTTTCTATCATCCCGTTGAACTTTGTTTTTGTACATCGCATCCTTTTAATTCTGCTTCGATAGTTGAGTCTCTGCACCTTAGTACTAGCATAGTAGAGGATCCCATTTTTGTCTCAAATCCTGTTGGGGAATCAGATCATTTATTCATAACATGTTTGGATTTGAGAATGTCTATGCTAAGTGTTGAGTTTAGAAGTAATACTTATGTTTTTTTGGGCTATGGGTTGATCCTAGGGATGGAGTGGTTATCCAGTAATGGTGTCATTCTTGAATATGAAAAGAGGGTAGTTAGACTCTTGACTTGCCACGGTAATACCCTCGTAGTCTAATGTAACCCTTAGGGTTCCGCCATGCTTAGTTACCTAGAATCTCTTGATACATTTATCGATCCGCTCGAGTAGTGTTCACTACTAAGGCGGATGGTTCATTTCGCTTATGCATGAGTTATAGAAAATCATCTTAGTAAGTACACTTGGCAACATGGTTGGCATTTGTTTATTTTCAAGAGATAATTCATTTATGTGGAATACCTTCTAGTAAGTGAACAAGATCCAAGATTCACTAGTGAATTTTGGAGAGCTTGCATGAAATCATGAGTACGCAGTTATGTTTGAATCGGGTATACTAGAAAGAGAATAAGTGAAATTGGAACGAGAGGCGACAGTGAAATGAGTTCTAACTCATATTTTGGAAATAGGAATTAAGAAGCTACGATATTGTGAAGTTAAAGATAGCCAAAGCACAATGGAGTTAAGCTCAAGGAAATGCGACTTAGAAGATTGAAGACTAGATACGCGCATTATATCTCCTTTTTTTAAGAGTAGATCCTTGATCCCTCTTTTCCTGTAGAGCTTACTTGCATGCTATCTTTTAAGTATATCCTCTCAGTCCTACTCTTAATCCTATTTCTGTTGCAAACCCCATAGGGATCATCTGTTAGTAATACATGTTGGGGCTTGAGGGCGTCCGTTGGGTTGAGTAATTCTTTGGGTGTCAGTCTGATGTTGATTTCAGTCTTCGGGCTGGTGCTTAGGGAGTTCTTCTCCTAATCAGTATATATGTGATGTAGATTTCCAGCTTTGACATTGCCTAATGGGCACAAAGTTTTTACTTGCTTCTATCATTCGACTATGTCTTTAGGTAGGAACAATTGGGTGTAAACATGTGTTTGAGACATGTTTTGATTGATGGTTGCAAGTGGTTGCAAGCGGTTGCCAGTGGTTGCTCGTGGATGCATATACACGCACATTAGACACTAGATCGGCTCAGTCACCTTTCATATTGCATATGCATGAGTGTTTATACTTGTTTATGAATGAATTTGAATGTGTTATCATGTGGATGTTGCATATGGATGGACGTTTGTGCACACATATAGTGTTAATGTGACTAGGACTTTTTGCATATATGTTGGACTCATGGCACTAAACATATTTTGCATTAAGAAGATCAATCAGGTCTGATCATTTGCATTAGACAAGGAACATATACACACATTTCTTGCATATGTTCATACATCATTAGAAATCTCTTAAGGACAATGAATGCCTGTGATTTATGATTGAGTAGATGGATGATTGGATGGTAGGACACAATCTTCTTAACTTAAAGATTTCAGAGATGAAATCCTTTAAGGAGGGGAGAATGTAACAACCCGAATTTTAATAACATGTTGAAACAAGAAACCAAGGTATGATTATTTTTTAAAATGAGAATTATGGGAAATGGGTTGCTCCATTACGTTCGTCTTGGAATTCTGCATGAAATAGAGTCCGAGTTTTCGAAAATCAGAGTCCAGATGAAGAAGTTATGGCCTGTAGAAGATTCAGCAAATTTCAGGTAGCACAGAACCAGGCAGGTCGACCTGGGGGTCAGGTCGACCAGGTGGTCAACCTGGGGGTCGACCTACCCCCTACAGGTTGACCATGTGGTCGACCTCCCCCCTTACAGGTCGACCTGGTCAGCCTGTTTTGGCCCAGAACCCATTTTTGAAGCCTGAGACGTGTTTTGATGGTCCGGATTGATTCTAGGGTTGATCTAAAGGCCTAAATTGTTCCTACACCTATAATACACCCTAAGACCTAACCTAATTCACAAAAAATCATTCTTACGCCAAAATTCTACTGAAATCCCTCTTGATCATGGTCGCCGCCTCTAATCGATTTCCTAAGCTTTCATACACAATCCAATTCGAAGATTAAGGCTTCGACAATGATTCAAGACAATAAATCAACAACACCGCAACATTTTTACAAAAAATTCAGTTCTTAATTCCTCGTCCACGATCTGTAAGTTCTAGTTATTTTCAGATTAAAATAATTAAATTTAATATAGACATGTGATGAAGTGAAATTGGACTTTTGATTCAAGTCTATTCTTGTTTCTTCTTGGTTCTTGATTTTGGGAACTTTTCTATCTTTATTCTCATGACAAGTTTATGGTCTATTCAGCTTGTTGTAAATCAATTTTCTTGGTTCATGTTGATATTACTATCAAGATCTATTCTTTACGCCTGAGATGATGTTTTTATGCCATTTTCTCTCAGATCTCGTTTTTATTGCAACTTCTACCTTCCCCTATTTATTTTCTTTTGATGAACTAGGTCAATTTCGGACCTAGGCTTAAACTATGATATACGTGCGATAGTATACAGGGGAAATATTGGAATATTGCCTAGTGGAAAATATGTGTTTGGTGGAATTGAAGGCATAATATGAAAATTGGATGTTTGGGTATAATTTACCATTAACGTGAAACAAGGTAATTTTGGGTATTGTCATGGTTATTGCGCGATTGGGATTGATATATGTAAAACGGCATGTGTAACACCCCACCTCCGTTAAGGTCACTCACAAAGGGAATGCCTTAACTTTAGTGGAGCGTTTTAGTAGACAGAACAGAAAATTTACAAGACAGATAAACAATACTTGAGAAATTATAATTTTATTACAGCAGAAAATAGAAACCAGTATGGTTACATCTTTACCAAAAACTCAAGTACATAAATATCAGTCTTGTTCAGAAAATCATCGGAGTACAAAACTTTAAAATCATAATCCCCACAGAAGCTGTCATAAGGAGTCAAGCCATACTTTAAGCACTCTATGTACTTCAAGCAGAAGAAATCCGGATCAAGCTAAAGTATTCCCTCCTTGGAAAACTTAGGGGGGAACGGAAGAAAAGGGGCAGAAACAAGCAAGGTCAGACATAAAGTCTAGCAAGTCCAGTGACTTTCAGCATATGAACAGATAATAATAATCATGGCATGCAAATAAAACTGGATGAGAGATAACAATAACAGGAGCAACATATGTACTTATTACTTTTCATTTCTCTACACTAATACTAGTATAACCGGATTAGGTGTCACCCTAATGTCTACTGAAACAGAAACGGGAACAGAATAATTTCCACAGAAGAAAATGCTAGTAATGCGCCTTTACCACCCCAACAGATACAGACAGAAACAGAATGCTAATAATGGGCCTTTACCACCCGAACAGAAATAGACAGAAACAGAATGCTAATAATGGGCCTTTACCACCCGAACAGAAGGTACAGAAACAGAAACAGATTAATCCCTACGGAAACAGAATGTAGAACTAGGTGTACACTAGTAAATGGGTCTTTACCACCCGAACAGACGGTACCACGCAGACAGGTGTTGCCACCCAATAGAAACAGACGGTACCAACAGAAACAGACAGAACTAAGTGTACCCTAAAACCCTACCCCAAGCGATCGGCTCCTTAAAACATAAGTACCCTGTTCGGCTCCACTGTAGGGTGTATCACTCCCTAAAGTGACAACCAATTGGCACAGACCTATTTACAGATGTCACGACGTCATACATCCTCAGAGGCAGACCGGGATCCATGCACGCACATGACCCGGCTGGAACAGACCATCAACACCCCTCGCCATTATTAGAATGAACCACTTATAATTAGTTCAGTAAGCGTGCCCGGACCCTACCTACTGTTGGGTCAAAGTTTGGTACCAAAAAGGGTTACTGACTAATATGGGTCCCAAACAACAGATAACACAAGTAATTTCCCTCCTAACCTTGTGTCCCCAGACTAACAGATTTCAGATTAACTTGTCTACAAGTTCAGACATACAGAGTTCAGATCAACTAGTTCACAGATCAGACAAGTTTTCAGATTAACGGATCAGATATACGGATTTAACAAATTTACAGATTTGTCTAACTTTGTAATTGGGCCTACAGATTCACGAAACATGTTTGTTAAATTCATTAGTCCAATTGGTTTACCCCTATCCAACCAACACGTTTTAGACATCATATTTATCCCAGATTTGCATTAATTAAATATTAATGCACAGACCTCTCAAATTAGGTTGGTAGCTTGTGGCCACTGGATATGCCGGGCGGTTCCGGGCAGACTTCTACCACAAGCCAGACCTAACCTCGTGTCTAAGCATATTTTAGTTATGCCTACGACCCCTCACATTAGACTAACAGTTTGCGGTCGCTGGTTAAGCCGGTTGGTTCCGGGCAGGCTTCTACCGCAAACAGAGTCTAACCTCGTGTCATAGCCAATTCATTCCAATATAGATTTTTCTGATATCAGACTAATTCTGTTTATTTAACAGATTAAACTTCTGTACAAATTACAACAGATTATTCGAGGTTCTATTAACAAGTTTTGCTCAATTTTAAGTCAAGCCTACAGATTCACGTACTTCAAATTTCATCATTTCAGTTCCAACAGATTACGTCATTCAACAGATTAAACAGATAACAGATCTTGCAGATTAGGCTATTTAGCAGGTTTAACAGATAAGGCAATTTAACATAATTAACAGATTAGGCCATTCAATCTAATTAGCAGTTTAGGCAATATAACATAACTAGCAGATTAGGCAATATAACAAATTTAGCAGATAATAAATTTAGCAGATTATATATCTAAAACTCTATTTACCTATCTTGCCTAATCATAAATTTAGCCTAAACTTACATGCCTAAATCAAGGTCATAATTCGTAATACAATATATGCCCAAAATTTTAGCCTTAATATTCCCATTTACAGTTCATGTCAAAACTTGATCTAATATTCTAGTTTACCACTATGTCCATGTAAATCATTCTCTATTATAGCCAATTCAGATTATGCCAACATATTAGCTTATGCCAGATTTACTTAACTAAGCTACGCCCAATCCCCGTATAACATGTTTCCACAAGTTCTCTAAATACTCATGAAATGGCCCTATAGGCTCGATTTACATAACAGTGAATGGGAATAAACTCGCAAAGTTACATACTAAATATGAGATCCAACATCATTAAGGGAATATGCATAAGAAACTAACTACAATAGTTATAGGCAACTAACCACAATAGTCATGGGCGATTAATCACAATAGTTTCTTATTCAATGTCATAGGCAATAGTCTCATGGTCAATGAATCATAGTCATAGGCAATAGTCTCATGGTCAATGAATCATAGTCATAGGCAATAGTCTCATAGTCAATGAATCATAGTCATAGGCAATAGTCTCATAGTCAATGAATCATAGTCATAGGCATTATTATTTGTCCCAAAATTTAGCGTTCATGCGTTAATCTCTTATGAGATGAGGCGTAGGCTCGTAGTAGCCTGGCAATAGAACAGAAAGAAGAAAGAGGTACGGAATAGTCACAGAGAAACAGATCTGATAGATAAGTATATACATAACCTCAGATTCAGATTTATAATCATGTCATAATCATAATTACAGTTTATAGCAGAAAATAACTATACTTGCCTCTCGTGGTTTTGAGAAAGGATAATAAACTGTTGTTGATGCAGAAATGCTGAATTATTCCTCTTTAATTGTTGTAGCTCTAAACTTGGATTTGAGATTTGATTTAGCTTTTAATTCTATTCAGGTTGGAAGAAGATTCATCAGTCCAAGTTTTGATTCCAGCAGGGTAGCGACGCCATTTTTATTTTTAATTAGAACAGAGGCAGAATGTAACACCCCACCTCCGCCAGGGTGGCTCTTGCAAGCAACTCTGATTTTGGTGGGGCGTTTTAAAACAAGGTAAACATGCATAATGATATATCAAGGCAGAACAAGAACATGTATATATATGTAACCAGAGTAAATAAGATGGATAAAACAGCGGAAGATTTTCAAACCATTTCAAATCAAGTCTTAGTACAACATCATGTCAATTTTCCAAATAAAATAAGTCTAGTACATAAACAACATCATCTAAAAACTGAAAAGAAAACATAAGTAGCTATCCCCAAAGCAGAAAAACCATAGCGAGCTCAAGTCCGAAGCATACATGAGCTATCCAAGAAAGCGGGTAGGATCCAAGCTAAGCTCCTGTATTCCCTCCCTGAGAACCTGGGGGGGAAAACGGAAGAAAAGAGGCGAAAGAAAACAGGTTAGTCAAAAAGACTGAGTAAGCCCTACTACAATCAATGTAAACTGATAAAGTTAACTGACATGAGCAGCGGGTATGAACATAAGGATAACAACATGATGATTAACTATCAAGGTAGATAAAGGTGTCATCGCATAATCAGAATTTAAGGTTTTGCACCACGGGTGTACTAGCAAACTAACATAACAGGTATTGATCCCTCAGCCCAAACTTTGGCCCAATAACATGAGGTGACCTTAATACAAGGTCCAGCCCAACGGTCTAGTCGATCGGCTCCCTATAAACCTAACACGTCAAGTGTTGGTGTCCATACGGCCCACATATGGTTGTAGTCAGACTGTGCTGGGTCCACCTTCGGGTGTATCAAGCCCTCGGGTGTCAACCCCAGACACTGAATCAATAATGCACAGTCTAAACCTACTGGTACCCGTGCCTCGAGTTTGTCCAATACCGGACTACGTGCACGTCCGTAACCCTCCTGGACCCGCACCGCTGTACCACTCAGCCATCGCTTTGGTCGCTTACATCAGTCCAGTAATCGTGCCCCGCCCTAGCCTAGCCTCTAGGGTTGTGATGATACCAAACTGGGATTACTGCTGGAACAGACCACGTTGCTAGGGTTTCCTAAGAGGGTTAAGTGCGATTTAACCCTTCACTAATCATGGATTAAATTGGTTAAGTGTAACCGACAGTTCACCACTTAACCCCATTTCAATCCCTCGAACCCCCAAATGGATTAAATTGGTTAAGTGTAACCAACAGTTCACAACTTAACCCCATTTCAATCCCTCGAATCCCCAAATTGGTTAAGTATTAGTGGGCCATGACTTAACCCTAATCATGAGGCATTGATTAATTTTAATTGTGCCTTGACCTCTCACATTAGACTTTGTTGCGGTCACCTAGTTAAGTCGGTGGGTTCCGGGTAGATTTACACCACAACTTGGTCTAACCTCGGTTCTTGGCACCACATGACCAACTTCTCACATTGGATCCTATTGTTTGTAGCCACTAGTTAAGCCGGTAGGTTCCGGGTAGAATTACGCTACAAACTCAACCCAACCTCGAGTTGGCCACACTTATGTTTTCTAAGTGTCATGTCCACCATGCTTCCAAAACACATTACAAGTTTAACAAATACTTGGGTAGACCTAACTTAATAGGTAAATTCCCAAGGGGTAGACCTAACTTAATAGGTAAATTCCCAAGTTCATGTTTTTATGTCTTTTAAGTTTACCCAACCCCAAACGCAATCCCATCGCTTACATATCGCAATAGCGCATAAAGGATAGAAAGAGGGAACTTGGCATAATCATGACATAAAAGTGTTAGAGCCACAAGTTCAACATGGTGGCATATGAAAGATTCATGTGTTCATACACTTGCATATTACATTTTTAGGCCCAAAAGCATGCATAACATGTTAACATGAACCACATGACCATCCCAAACTTGCATAAGCATACTTGCATATCATATGACAATTTTGCATATCAAACTTGCATAACCTATGTCAACTTGCATGTCATACTTACATAAATAAACTTGCACAACATATGACACTTGCATATCATACTTGCATAAACAAACTTGCATAGCTTATGGCAACTTACATATCATACTTGCATAAACAAACTTGCATAACTTACGGCAACTTGCACATCATACTTGCATAAACAAACTTGCATAACTTATGGCAACTTGCATGTCATACTTGCATAAACAAACTTGCATAACTTATGACAACTTGCACATCATACTTGCATAAACAAACTTGCATAACTTATGACAACTTGCACATCATACTTGCGTAAACAAACTTGCATAACTTATGGCAACTTGCATGTCATACTTGCATAAACAAACTTGCATAACTTATGACAACTTGCACATCATACCTGCATAAACAAACTTGCATAACTTATGACAACTTGCACATCATACTTGCATAAACAAACTTGCATAACTTATGACAACTCGCATAACATGCATTTAACTTCAAAGTTCAAGTATGAGAGGAATAGGGCTTACAATGCTTATGCGGACTCATTTGAGTATAGCTAATGTAAGAAACCCCTTATGCAACAAATTAAAACCCCAAAAATGCAAGCAAACTTGATCAAGACTCCTCCTTTATGATGACAATAGAGAAACAAGACTTTAATGCAAGCTAAAGAGGATCATACAAGTCTAAATACACTTGTATGCATGGAAATCTCTTAGAAATTTGCTTAGGATTTGTATGAAGAGAGTGGAGGCCATGAGAGGTTTGATTTTGACATAGTTTGGTTGCTAGAATGAATAATGAGTGATTTAGGGTAGGTTAGGGTCTTATTTATAGATTAGGCTAGTGATTTAGACCATAGGATTAACCCTAGGTTGAATTAGGGCCATCAGATTTCGGAACTCTCCAGAACCAAGCCACAAACCAGACCAAGACCCAAAATGGTGCGCCAGGCAAAACTGCCCTGCCACCCTGTGTCGACAGGGCTGTCGACACCCTGGGGACCCTGTCGACATGCCTGTCGACATGGGGGTCCTGGCGGGAATTTTCCCGCCTGCGCCAGTTTGCCCTAATTTCCAACTTTGAACTTGAAATTCAAATCTGTTTTTACTTAGGAATTTTCTGAAAACTTCAATGAGCCTTAACTGGGTCATACGGACTCCGATTTTCGAAAACTCGGACTCTATTTCGCGTATTTTTCCGAGACGAACGCAATGGCATAGCCCGTTTCCCTTGATTCAGATTTTAGAATTAAATTCTGCCTCGATTTATGTTATAACAGGTTATTGAAAATACGGGTTGTTACATTCTCCCCTCCTTAAAGGATTTCGTCCCCGAAATCTTCAAGTTAGGAAGAACGTATCCTACCATCCAATCATCCATCTACTCAAAGCATCATCCACGAGCAATCATTGTCCTTACAAGATTCTAAATGCTGGATGAACATATGCGAAGGTGTGTGTATATGTACTTATCTAGTGCAAATATCATCAATGCGGATTATGTTAGTGAAATGAATCCATATGTATGCAATTCCTAACATAATGTATAACATCTATATGTGTGCACATAACATACACCCATATGCAACATCCATGTGATAACACACAATTTTCATCCATGAATAAGCATAAACACTCATGCATATGCAATATGAGGAGTGTGTGAGCCGATCTAGTGCCTAATCGTGTATAATGCATCCACGAGCAACCACTTGCAAACACTTGCAACCACTTGCAACCATCAAACATAACATGTCTCAAACACATGTTTCATCCAAAGGGTTTCTACCTAAGGTTCTCATGACAAGATTAACACGATAAACTAGATAAATATGGATAGCAAAGAGAAAGATACGCTCACAAAGAAAAGGGATTGAGAGTGTACCCTCAAAAAGGAATGGATAAAGCCTACACATCTTCTCTTCAATTTCCCAAGTTGCGTCTTCCTTGGCTTCACCCCATTGAACCTTCACCAACTTGACCTCACGATTTCTTAGCTTCTTGATCTCTGTCCCCAAGATACGAATCGGAGCTCTCCTCAAGGTAGCCTCCCTCTCTACTTCCACGTCTTCCAAAACACTTGGCTCCACAACCTCTGCTGATTCATGCAAACTCTTCCGGAGATGCGAGACATGAAAATCATCGTGTACTCCGGCAAGCTTCTCGGGCAACTTCACTCTATAAACCATCTGCCCGATCCTCTCAACGATGGGGAATGGTCCAACAAATCTCGGGGCTAACTTCCCAACGGCTCCAAATCGGACCACATTCCGTAAAGGAGCAACCTTTACGAAAACCATATCCCCAATATCGAACTCTAAATCGGATCTTCGCTTATCAGCATAGGATTTCCGTCGGTCTTGGGCCGCTTTCATTCGTCTCCGAATCAACTCGATCTTCTCGGATGTATCTTTGATCATATCAGGCCCAAGTATGAGCTTATCTGTAGTCTCCCGCCAACATGTAGGCGGCTTGCACGGCCTCCCATATAAAGCTTCAAATGGTGCCATCCCTATGCTTGCCTGATAACTGTTACTATATGCAAACTCAACAAGAGGAAGATGGTCTTCCCAAGTACCACCAAAGTCCAGAATACAAAGCCTCAATAGATCCTCGAGTACTCTATTCACCCTCTCGGTTTGACCGTCCGTCTGTGGGTGATAAGCAGTACTTAGATTCAGCCTCGTGCCCATTAGCCTCTTGCAAGCTATTCCAGAACTGACTTGTAAAGATTGGGTCACGGTCACTGACAATACTAGAAGGGACTCCATGAAGTCTCACAATCTCACGAAGGTATATGGACGCTAGCCAAGATGCGGTCCTCTTGCTCTTCACCGGAATGAAATGAGCACTCTTCGTAAGTCTATCTACAATAACCCAAATGCTCGTATTCCCTTTTCTTGACCTTGGAAGCCCATCAATAAAATCCATGGAGATACTCTCCCACTTCCACAGTGGAACGTCTAGAGGATGCAATAGCCCACCGGGCTTCTTTAACTCGGCCTTAACTTGCTGGCAAATGATACATCTAGAGACCAACTCTGCCACATCCTTCTTCATCCCAGGCCAAAAGAAAATACGCTTCATATCTTTGTACATCTTATCTTCGCCTGGATGTACAGTCAACTTAGAGCGATGCGCTTCCTTCAGAACTTTTCTTACTAAATCTTCTACCATGGGAACACATAACCTTCCATCTCTCCTCAGCCAACCCTTGTCATCAACAGAATATCGAGCGAGGTGACTAGACGTCTCTCCTCGAGTCAGCTTATCCATAATCTCAACTATGTGAGGGTCTTCTCTCTGTGGAGCCCCATCTTGATCAAGAAGGGTAGGCCTGAGTTCCAGAGATGCTAAAGAACCGGTCGTCGACTCCATCGCCAAAGAGAAATCAAAGGTTGCCACATACTGAAATCTTCGCGAAGTCCTTGATGCACTTCCGATAAAAACCCGCAAGACCTAGAAAACTTCTCACCTCGGTTGCATTCCTTGGAGTCTTCCAATCCTGAACTGCAACCACCTTAGCGGGATCCACCGCTAAGCCTTGCTTGGATACGATATGCCCAAGGAATCTAACTTCCCTTCTCCAAAAGTGACACTTGGAGAACTCGGCCTTCAACTGATGCGCTCTAAGCGTATCCATCACCTCCCCGAGGTGCCTTGCATGCTCTTCCTCATCCTTAGAGAAGACCAAAATATCATCTACGAAGACCATGAAAAACTTGTTCAAGAACTCTCTGAACACCCTACTCATCAAGTCCACGAAATATGTGGGTGTATTCGTCAAGCCGAATGGCATGACAAGCCACTCAAAGAATCCATCCGGAGTTCTGAACGCAGTCTTGTCTATTCCATCCTCAGCCATCCTAAGCTGATGGAATCCGATAGCTAGATCAAAAGGGAACAGATGCTCCTACAAGCTGATCAAACAAATCATCGATCCTTGGTAACGGTTGTCTATTCTTCTCACGATAATCAACACATAAGCGAAGCAAACTGTCCACATTAGTAACGAATACTACTGGAGCACCCTACTCGAAAATGCTTCGTCTCATGAAGTTCTTCTCAAGCAACTCCTTGACTTGCTTTCTTAACTCTCATCTCGTGAGGTCATGTGCCTAACCGGCCACGAAACTGGCTTGGTATTACCAACCAGATAATGCGGAAATCTATCCCACGTCTAGGGGTAACCCCTTTACTTCCCCCAAGATATCAGGATATTCTCGGACCACCCTCACAGATTGCAAACTATCGATAGACGAGTTGAGGGATTCAAGATAACATAACATGACGGGACCCATAGGGTTGCTAGAAATTTCTAGGGTATTACCGAGGCGAGTCATGAGCCTTACAACCCTATACAAAAAACCAAGAATGGATCCAAAACAGGACAACCATTCCATGCCCAAAACCAACCCATATCCCCTGAAACCGAGAATATAAACATCCCACGAGAATTCTATACTCAAGATAGAAATTTTCAAATCCACCCAGACCACAGACAATTGGGCGGAAACCCCAATTGGATTTGAAACACATACGGGATCATCAACTAGGCTAGTACTTAGGTGCAAACTTCCAACTAGATCAGATGAAATAAAACTATGCGATGCACCAGAATCCAACAAGGTACGAACTGGAAAATCAGAAATATATACAAGGCTTTCAACAGAAATACTACCTCGATCGGGAACTGGAGCAGCATTGAGAGCATGAACTTGCCCTCCCGAAGGTCCAGCACGCTGAGTCTGACCCTGGCCTTGCCCTTGCTTCTTCGGGCAATCCTTACTGAAATGTCCAGTCTCACCGCAGAAAAAGCATTCACCATTATTCCTTTTTCTCTTCCGACAATCCTTACTAAGATGCCCAACTGAACCGCAATAATGGCACTTCCTCTTGTTGTTCTTGCCCTTGTTCTTGTTCTTATTGCCTTGACTGCTCTGACCGCTTGGATTACCCTGATTTCCTTTCCACTGGGAATCAGTCTTCTTGGCTTGAGTATCATTCATCTTGATCTCCTCCTTGTCACTCCTACTCTCTTCATTAAGTAGGGCCATATTCACCAAACTCTCAAAAGTTGCCCCCAAGGGTATATGAGTCATGGCCAAACCATGTAATGGCTCGTTTAATCCTAGAGCAAAGTATAGGGCCTTCTTCTGAGCTGTGTTAACTAAGTCTAAACCGACCTGAGCCAGTTGATTAAACTGATCTATGTATTCCCTAATAGTCATGTCCCCTTGCTTCAGTGATAGGAACCTTAGTCCAAACTTTCCCCGAAAGTCTTCCCACGTCTCAATTGGCCTAGTAACGGTGGTGACCACCCACCAACGGGCAGCTTCTTCCTTTAACAACCACACTGCTAATAAAACCCTCCTACGGTCATCTATATTAAAGAAGGTAAAAAGATCTTCGGTTTATTTCAACCAATTCCTTGCCTCCACATAAGTCTCGGTTCCAAAGAAATTTTTGCAACCCATCGCCTTAAAATCTTGGCAAATCTCTGCGAAGTCAGTTTGAGGATGCTGAGGGGAAGGAGGAAGAGGAACCTCAGTGACAGGAGGAAGAGGAACATCAACTACCGGAGGAGTAATATTTGCGGGGCCGGCTTCGGTCGCCCTAGCCTCCAAAAGTCTCCTATACCAAACAGGTACGTGTACTCCCTCCGGAATGGCAAAGTTATCGGCCATACTGAAAACGAAGAAAAAGATAGATTCAAGATGGAGAAAAACGAAGGAATTTCGCTAGTGGCTTCGTGGGGAATAGCCTTTTAAAATAAACTAAACTTTTCTTTGGAAAATACTTTATACTTGATTTTGAAGATAGTTTTCAAAAAGTTTTCTAAAAACCTTTTTGTTCCTTCTCGTAAACCATATGCTCTGATACCAAATGTAACACCCCACCTCCGCCAGGGTGGCTCTTGCAAGCAACTCTGATTTTTGTGGGGCGTTTTAAAACAAGGTAAACATGCATAATGATATATCAAGGCAGAACAAGAACATGTATATATATGTAACCAGAGTAAATAACATGGATAAAACAGCGGAAGATTTTCAAACCATTTCAAATCAAGTCTTAGTACAACATCATGTCAATTTTCCAAATAAAATAAGTCTAGTACATAAACAACATCATCTAAAAACTGAAAAGAAAACATAAGTAGCTATCCCCAAAGCAGAAAAACCATAGCGAGCTCAAGTCCGAAGCATACATGAGCTATCCAAGAAAGCGGGTAGGATCCAAGCTAAGCTCCTGTATTCCCTCCCTGAGAACCTGGGGGGGGGGGGGGGGACGGAAGAAAAGAGGCGAAAGAAAACAGGTCAGTCAAAAAGACTGAGTAAGCCCTACTACAATCAATGTAAACTGATAAAGTTAACTGACATGAGCAGCGGGTATGAACATAAGGATAACAACATGATGATTAACTATCAAGGTAGATAAAGGTGTCATCGCATAATCAAAATTTAAGGTTTTGCACCACGGGTGTACTAGCAAACTAACATAACAGGTATTGATCCCTCAGCCCAAACTTTGGCCCAATAACATGAGGTGACCTTAATACAAGGTCCAGCCCAACGGTCTAGTCGATCGGCTCCCTATAAACCTAACACGTCAAGTGTTGGTGTCCATACGACCCACATATGGTTGTAGTCAGACTGTGCTGGGTCCACCTTCGAGTGTATCAAGCCCTCGGGTGTCAACCCCAGACACTGAAGCAATAATGCACAGTCTAAACCTACTGGTACCCGTGCCTCGAGTTTGTCCAATACCGGACTACGTGCACGTCCGTAACCCGCCTGGACCCGCACCGCTGTACCACTCAGCCATCGCTTTGGTCGCTTACATCAGTCCAGTAATCGTGCCCCGCCCTAGCCTAGCCTCTAGGGTTGTGATGATACCAAACTGGGATTACTGCTGGAACAGACCACATTGCTAGGGTTTCCTAAGAGGGTTAAGTGCGATTTAACCCTTCACTAATCATGGATTAAATTGGTTAAGTGTAACCGACAGTTCACCACTTAACCCCATTTCAATCCCTCGAACCCCCAAATGGATTAAATTGGTTAAGTGTAACCAACAGTTCACAACTTAACCCCATTTCAATCCCTCGAATCCCCAAATTGGTTAAGTATTAGTGGGCCATGACTTAACCCTAATCATGAGGCATTGATTAATTTTAATTGTGCCTTGACCTCTCACATTAGACTTTGTTGCGGTCACCTAGTTAAGCCGGTGGGTTCCGGGTAGATTTACACCACAACTTGGTCTAACCTCGGGTCTTGGCACCACATGACCAACTTCTCACATTGGATCCTATTGTTTGTAGCCACTAGTTAAGCCGATAGGTTCCGGGTAGAATTACGCTACAAACTCAACCCAACCTCGAGTTGGCCGCACTTATGTTTTCTAAGTGTCATGTCCACCATCTTTCCAAAACACATTACAAGTTTAACAAATACTTGGGTAGACCTAACTTAATAGGTAAATTCCCAAGGGGTAGACCTAACTTAATAGGTAAATTCCCAAGTTCATGTTTTTATGTCTTTTAAGTTTACCCAACCCCAAACGCAATCCCATCGCTTACATATCGCAATAGCGCATAAAGGATAGAAAGAGGGAACTTGGCATAATCATGACATAAAAGTGTTAGAGCCACAAGTTCAACATGGTGGCATATGAAAGATTCATGTGTTCATACACTTGCATATTACATTTTTAGGCCCAAAAGCATGCATAACATGTTAACATGAACCACATGACCATCCCAAACTTGCATAAGCATACTTGCATATCATATGACAATTTTGCATATCAAACTTGCATAACCTATGTCAACTTGCATGTCATACTTACATAAACAAACTTGCACAACATATGACACTTGCATATCATACTTGCATAAACAAACTTGCATAGCTTATGGCAACTTACATATCATACTTGCATAAACAAACTTGCATAACTTATGGCAACTTGCACATCATACTTGCATAAACAAACTTGCATAACTTATGGCAACTTGCATGTCATACTTGCATAAACAAACTTGCATAACTTATGACAACTTGCACATCATACTTGCATAAACAAACTTGCATAACTTATGACAACTTGCACATCATACTTGCATAAACAAACTTGCAAAACTTATGGCAACTTGCATGTCATACTTGCATAACTTATGACAACTTGCACATCATACCTGCATAAACAAACTTGCATAACTTATGACAACTTGCACATCATACTTGCATAAACAAACTTGCATAACTTATGACAACTCGCATAACATGCATTTAACTTCAAAGTTCAAGTATGAGAGGAATAGGGCTTACAATGCTTATGCGGACTCATTTGAGTATAGCTAATGTAAGAAACCCCTTATGCAACAAATTAAAACCCCAAAAATGCAAGCAAACTTGATCAAGACTCCTCCTTTATGATGACAATAGAGAAACAAGACTTTAATGCAAGCTAAAGAGGATCATACAAGTCTAAATACACTTGTATGCATGGAAATCTCTTAGAAATTTGCTTAGGATTTGTATGAAGAGAGTGGAGGCCATGAGAGGTTTGATTTTGACATAGTTTGGTTGCTAGAATGAATAATGAGTGATTTAGGGTAGGTTAGGGTCTTATTTATAGATTAGGCTAGTGATTTAGACCATAGGATTAACCCTAGGTTGAATTATGGCCATCAGATTTCGGAACTCTCCAGAACCAAGCCACAAACCAGACCAAGACCCAAAATGGTGCGCCAGGCAAAACTGCCCGGCCACCCTGTGTCGACAGGGCTGTCGACACCCTGGGGACCCTGTCGACATGCCTGTCGACATGGGGGTCCTGGCGGGAATTTTCCCGCCTGCGCCAGTTTGCCCTAATTTCCAACTTTGAACTTGAAATTCAAATCTGTTTTTACTTAGGAATTTTCTGAAAACTTCAATGGGCCTTAACTGGGTCATACGGACTCCGATTTTCGAAAACTCGGACTCTATTTCGCGTATTTTTCCGAGACGAACGCAATGGCATAGCCCGTTTCCCTTGATTCAGATTTTAGAATTAAATTCTGCCTCGATTTATGTTATAACAGGTTATTGAAAATACGGGTTGTTACACAGAATATAGACAGAATGAAATGGTGTGGAGAGAATGATGTAGGGGTGAGTTTATATAGGATTAGGCGGACGAATCTAGACAGAAAACGAGTCTAAATACATCAGAATGCATCAGGTACAGAAAGAGGGTTCGGGAGGCAGGTCGACCCCCCAGGTCGACACTATGGTCGACCTGGTCCCCCCAGGTCAACACTATGGTCGACCTGGCCCCTGAGAGGTCGACACTAAAGTCGACCCCCAGGTCGACCTGGTCCATGGGCGGGAATTTTCCCACCCAGCCTGTTTTGGGATTTTGAATCCGAATTTTCGAACTGTTTTCGATTCTGAAATTCTCTGAAACTTCGGAGGGCCATATCTCCCTCATACGGACTCCGTTTCTCGAAAACTCGGTGTTTCCAAGCAGAATTTTGAGATGAACGAAATGGCGCAACCCGTTTCCCTTGATTCTTACTTTATAATTTAATTATTCTCTGATTTGTTACTTATACGATTACAGAAAATACGGGGTGTTACAGCATGAAACTTGGTATATATGTAATTTGGCTAGAACCTGTTATGGGTAAATTGGTGCAAATGCGGTATACATGTAATTTTGGGTATAAAACTTGATCTATGTAAATTGAGCATAGCTTTGTAAACATGTAAATCATGAATCTTGACATATGTAAAATGGCATGAAACTTGGTATATGTGTAAATTGGCATAAAATTGGCATACATGTAAAACGGCATTAATTGAACATATGTAAAATTGGTATGAATTGGGCATATGTAAAACTGACATGTAATCTAGAACTTGGGCATATGTTAATTATGTAAAATTGGGAGTTGAAACGCATATGATAATTTATGACTTGGTAGAGGTTTAATATGAACGCGCCTAAGTTGGATTTTGGGTAGTTGGCATGTATTGTAAATAATAGGCTATAACTTGGCATAACTTTACAGTGAATTATAATAATACTTTGGGAATACGTTTTGGGGCAAAAACATGAATTATGAACTTGGTAATTGGCATATAATTGGAAATATGAATGTGGTTGAAACATGAACATGAATATGAATATGAATATGAACACAAACTTGAACATGGCTAACTCGAGGTTGGGTTGAGTTTGCAGTGTAATTCTGCCCGGAACCGCCTGGCATATCCAGTGACTACAAATAATAAGATCCAATGTGAGAAGTTAGTCATATCATGCTTAAACCCAAGGTTAGACTGAGTTGATATGCTAGAATAGAGGGGTTAAGTTATGAATCGCTAGACAACACTTAACCAACTTGACAAGATACGTGGGCGGGTTAAGTCATGAATTACTTGAAAACACTTAACCAATCCAATCTGGTGAATGGGTGGGTTAAGTTAACTTGGATGGGTTGGCGATGCCTAACCAATATGACATGGTGTGTGGTAAGGTTAAGTAAACACATGAAGGCAACACTTAACTGATATAACAAGACATGTCGTTGGGTTAAGTAAAACAAGAGAAAACACTTAGCCAACTTAACGCGATGGACGGAAAGGGTTAAGTACATATCATGTTGGTGGGTAATATATATATATAGGCCCACGAACTTAACCGTTAAATAAACATGCTTGAATCAGTGAGAAGGTTAAGTACATCACGGGTAGGTGGGTAATATCTGTATATATAGGCCCACAAACTAACCAGTGGGAAACCCTAGTAATAGGGACCCATTTCAGCAGTAACCCACATAGTTGTATCATGGTACCCTGAAACTAGGCAGGGTGGGGCACAATTACTGGGCTCATTGTAAGCAGTCAAAGCGACGGTGAGTGGTGCAGCAGTGTAGGTTCTAACGAAGTGCGGGCGTGCACGCACTTCGGAGCAGAAAAAGCAAGCACTGGGCACCCGTAGTATACACTGTGCATTCTAGAATTGTGTCGGGCCGCCACCATGGGACTTGATACACCCTAGGGTGGGACCAGCATAGGTATCTACAAATCATTGGGGGTCGTATAACACACGCAGGTACCATAATCCCTAGTTGGACCTCGGTCGTATAAACCCTGAATCCGAAAAGCGTTCAATAGATAGCATAAACCCTAGTTGGACCTAGGTCGCTTAAACCCTGGTTGAATCTAGGAAGCGCCGATAGAAAACCCTAGATTAGATCTAGGTGATAAATAATAGATGTACATCTGAAAGCAACCATAATTTTGGGGATTCAGATCACGTTATCATATGATCATTTTATATAGATCACTAGTTGGGACACTAGTCAGGTGATGCAGAGCAAATACATATCACTGAAATATTTTAATGACGAAGCTTAGAAATCTTGCGATGTGATACTTGGTAGGAACCTTGTGATGCTACTCTTGATAGGAATTATGGGATGTTATACTTGATTCATCGTGCCTGTAGCTTATCTTGTCATCATGCTTATGTTTATTTTCAGTTTATTCATGCCATGTTATCTTTACCTGTTTTATGCTAAAAGTCACTAGGACTTACTCAGTCTTTATGACTGACCCGTTTTGTTTCGCCTCCTTTTCTTCCGTTCCCACACCCCCCCAGGTTCGCAGGGAGGGAATACAGCTTAGTTCGGATCTTACCAAGCTCCAAGGCTCTTTCATGTACGGCTTGGATTTCTCTTGGCTGTGGCTTGCTTTGCTTTATTGGGGAATATCACAATTTATTTTTATGCTTCTTCGTTTTTGAGCAAGACAGATATTTTAGCTATGTAATTGGGTATTGGAAGTTGATGGGCTTTTATTGTAAATAATTATATTTAATAAATGAGTTGAAGTACTTCTACTTTACTTTTCGCTGTTTTATATATGTCTGTCTTGTAATATTTCTGTCCCAGTACCCATAATGCTCCATTGAAGTTATGGCATTCCCATTGTGAGTGACCTTAACGCACGTGGGGTGTTACAGTGATCGTCAAGAATTACTTGGAGATCGATGGATATGCGAGGTACAAGGTGCCTCCGGTTTTGTTCAGACCTAGAATGAACTTGTAAATGGACTATGTGTCTGACATTGGATTTTGTTCTGTGTGAATGATTTGTATTAAATATATATTTGTTTGGCGGCGGAGAATTTATTCTCTTGCTTAACGCCCTTCTTTGAGACGTACAAGCTCAGGTGTTATATATTGATGGATATCAATCGCATGGAGTGAATTGCTTGTGTGGCATGCCTAAGTGGCAAATGATCAAGGCTTTTGTTGGAAAGCAGAGTCTTGTGGTTGATGATCAAAGCACCTCTGTGTGGCACAGCTTTGTGTAGCGTTAATTCGCGAGCCTCACACCTCGGTTGTGAACCAGAAACGGGAGAGGACATCAGGGAGGGCATGTGTTTCCTTCTATCTAGGGTGGTGTCAGTGACCTACCAGCCCTGACATTTATATTATTTTCACCTGTGTGGTTGTTGGATTGCAAGGCGCCTCGGATATGTCGGTGACTATGTGGAGCCGATGGAGTCATTTGGCTCATTGATGCCCCAAAGGGCGGGGAAACGCAGTGTTCAGGCATTTTAATCCACATCGGTGGACCGGCCCTGACGATCCAAGGGCCCACCTGAGTCTGGGTCCAGAGGGGCAGGCTAGAGCGTCTCGAATCGGTAAAGGACTATCTTTTGCCTCGGTTCACAGATGGATACTAAACTTCCGATATGTGACATTTGCGTTTTTGATTATAGAGCCTAGTATTTGCGACATGATATATGGTATCCATGCCGTCCAGGATTGATACATTTATATTTGAAGTTGTTTTATACACTATGCACTTATAATAGTATAAAATGATTTGTTTTTAACGTACCAAGCATGTTTGTCTATTATAAGGGAAAACCCTATCCTCCGGCTTGTGTTGCATTATGCGATGGGACCTAGGTCATATAATAGCTTCATTTTTTCAAAAAGCATTGAGCTGTTTTATTATATGCACTGGTATTCTTAGGAGGAAACCCATTCCGTATTATACGGCGTGGTCCCTTGATTTACTTTATTTTAAAGTAAAGTTTTAAATAACTATTTTAGTTCTCACACCAGTCACATGACTGACCTAGAGTTTATTGTCTTAACCTAAACTCTGGGTGGCCTTATTTTGACACGGGCAGCTAGTAGTTTTGGTTTTGCAGATTTATATTCATAGGATCCTGATTTACTGCTGGAACGATATCTGTAACACCCCGGATTTTTGAATAATCAAATTAACTAAATTAAAGAATAATTAAACTCAGACGTGAGAATTAAGGGATTGGGGTTGCGCCATCGTGTTCGTCTCGGAATTCTGGTTTAGATAGAGTACGAGTTTGTGGGAAACAGGTACCAGATGAAGGAGTTATGGATGAACGAAGATTGGTGGCAAAACAAGAAAAAAATATTGCACTGGCGCACTTGGGAAGTGCGCCAGCACAAATTTGCACTGGCGCACCTGCCAAGTGCGCCCAGGCCGAGGCAGCAGGCCTGCACAGTTTTCTGGTTCAGTCTGACCCATGTTGCTGAGTCCTTTCTGACTCCTTGTTGAGTCATTAGGGCTGAGGTGTCACCCTATCCTGACTGAATGGTTTTGATTAACCCTAAGATCATCCGACGGCTTAAATTAATTCAAAACTCTATAAAAAGACCCATAGACTCAAACCCTAAATCAGAATTAAAACTAAAACTATGGTCGTCATGCTGTCATCTTGAACCCTAGAGTAGCCGCCAACAATTAGAGAGGAAGAAAAACAAATCAAATCAGTTCTATTCAACCCTAACAACGAATCTTCTTCAATGGAAAGCTAATTCAACTTCAGAAATCAGAATTTATAACTCAAGACCTTCTTTGAGTTGTGAGTTCGATAATTTTAGTAAAATAATCTGTAATTTAATTGGATTAAGTTATGATGCGGATTGTATGGATGTGATGTGAGTTATTGATCGCATGTTGTAATTATGTTGTAGAATTTTGTTGAAATCTTTGTGACGGTATGTTGTGATGCTATCATTTATGATGTAACACTATCACCTATGTTGTAATTCTATGATTTGGCTTATGTATAATCAAATCATCATGTTGTTCATATGCTAGTTTGGTTATGTTAATTCGTATGATATATCACAAGTATGTATGCATGTTTAGATATTGATTTAGACAAGAATCGTAGGCAAGTTAGTATAACCTTGCATGTTTCGTGACATCAATTTTAGATCTAAAGTTAGGCAATGACATGTGTGAGTTATATGATAAATTCTACATGATAATTTACATGTTAGATGCATGTTTACACCATTGTTATGATGCATAAATCACATATGCAAGTTTATATAAATATGTGAGTTTGGGATATGAATCATGTTATGCAAGTTTAGGGTTATTGCCTATGCAAGTTTACACCTTTAGATGTAGATCTATGACATACATGATTATGCAAGTTTGTGACCGTTATCTCAAAAAGTTCACACCTTTTGGACCCATGACATATGTTGTTTATACAAGTTGTAACTTTGGCCTATGCAAGTTTTAGACGTAGAACATCCTTCACACATGCAAGTTCAACCCTTATGTTTAGATCTAGTTTTAATTTTATGTATATTGTGATGTTTTCTCTTTATTCCATGAGTTAGACTATTCGAGTCTAACGTATATTTTACGTTAAATGAAGAAACGTACAACGTGGGGTAAAGGGGATAATATTAAAAAGATTTAATTTGGCATAAATGCCTTAAAAGGCATAAAATAAATTTGTGATGAAAATTGGTATGATTTTACATACCATAAATGGATGGACATAATTGAGTCAATTATGGACATCGTTAAATTTGGAATTGATTGATAATTTGAATAGGGAAAGTAATTCAAATTGGGGAATGATTAATTAGGAGTAATTAATCGTCTAAGACACGAGGTTAGGCTCTTTTGTGGTGTAAGACTGCCCGGACCCGCCCGGCAAATCCAGCTGCCACAAATGCCAGTCTAATGTGAGAGGTCTTAGAAATAAATTAAATACGTAACAATTGTAAAGACACGAGATTAGGCTCTTTTGTGGTGTAAGACTGCCCGGACCCGCCCGACAAATCCAGCTGCCACAAATGTCAGTGTATTGTGAGAGGTCTTTATGAGGTTACAGTCTTAATGAATTAAAAAACACTTAACCAGATAAACATGTAGTGGGACATGAGGGGGTTAAGTGGGTGCCTTGGGTGGCATGTGGAATCTAGTTGGTGCCTTGGGTAGCATTTGGAAATACGATTAGAAACACTTAACCAAAATTGAAACATGTAATTGAAACATGAATAAGAAGTGGGTTAAGTGGGATGTACTAGAGGGGACCAAGCGTCAAGTAATGGGGGCCCATTTCATCCAGTAACCCATACGTATCTTTGTGGGCTCGACCCAAGTCGAGGACGGGACACGCATACTGGGCTTGACTGTAAGAGGCCAAAACGGGTTAGCGGTGGCAACGCAAGTCCAACGGGTTCATATGCGTGTGTGGACCCGGGCTGGTAGGTAAGACGTTGTTGCATCATGTAGGTATAAGCCGTGCATTGTTGGTTGTATCGGTTGCCACTTTGGGGAGTGATACACCCCACTGTGGGTCCAGAACGGGTATCTACGAGTTAGGGAGCTGATCGCTTGAGGGTAGTGGGTAGACCTAGTGGAGATAGGGGCAGGCGGCACCTATGAAGGAAGCTAGGGGTGCACGAAACTACCAATATCATTATTAAGTCTGTAGGCGGGATCAACCTTGGGGTGACTACTGGTGGTGCAGTATAGCAAATATCCTATAGTGTTGGAGTAGTTTAGTAATTATCTTATAGTGGTTTAGGGGCGCTTTAACGATATCATTGTTCATCTTGTTTCCTTATTTACTCTGCCATATTCAATGGTTCATGGTCATTCCCTTATTTTCCAACTTATGCCTTAGCCTAGTTACTTTGTTAATTATATTGTTAAAGTTATTGCACTCGCCATACTTTTTGTCTAACCCCCTTTGTTTCCTCCTCTTTTCTTTCTTTTTTCCCTTAGGTGCTCAGGTTGGAACTAGCACCAGTGGAGCTTGATTTTGGACTGTTGTTTCTCTGCTTTTAGAAGATTGCTTGGATTGCTGAAGTAAAGTTCAGCTTCTCTTTTATTTATGGCTATTTTGTATTGGGGATTATGTCTTTCAATTTATGTACTTTTGGTAGTCAAGATGGATATTATGTACTTTGACTCTAGTTTTTGATGATGTAAGCAAACATATGTGTTTTCCGTTGCAATGAAATAAAGTTTTAAATCTTTGAGTACTATTATATCTGTCTTGTTGTTAAGTTTCTGTTCTATACTGACTTAAAACGCTCCATAGAAGTTAATGCATTCCCTTTGTGAATGACATTAATGGACGTGGGGTGTTACACGTGGTATCAGAGCTGAAGGTTACCAAAACAGATATGAATTTTGAAAAAACTATTTTTCAAAACAATTTTTATAAAGAAGTACCTTCAAAAATACGTTTTAAGGAAAGTATTTTCAAGAGAAAAGCTTATTTTAGAAAGCATAACCCCAAGAGCCATATATCTTTCCCTCATTTCTTTTTTATTGAATCTTTCCTTTTTCGTTTCATCATGTTTGAAGCATTTGAGATACCAGAGGGTGTTCATGTACCCAGTTGGTTTCATCAATATCTCGAGGCTAGGGCCGCCACCGTAGGTCCAGCAAATGCTCCTCCTCCTCCTCCCCCTCCTCCTCGCGTCGGTACTTTTGCTAAGATATGTAAGGACTTTAGAGCAATTGGTGGAAAACCTTTTCACGGGACGGAGACATTTGTTGAAGCTCGTAACTGGCTAAAGGAGGTGGAAGAATTGTTTAGAATCTTTGAAGTGGATGATGGAAGAAAAGTCCAACTAGCTGCCTGGCTAATGAAGGATGAGGCCTCGTTTTGGTGGGAGGTCACTAATGGGTGACGCCCAGTCGATACATGGCTAGATTTTAGGTAGAGGTTTGAGGCGAAGTTTCTCTCGTGGGCTGAAGAGAATCTGTACATGGAAAGGTTTTTAGCACTGAAGCAAGGGAATCTATCGGTGAAAGAGTACGTCAAAAAATTCAACCAATTAGCAAGATTTGGCTTGGACTTGGTGAACACTCCAGAAAAGAAGGCCCTAAGATTTGTTAAGGGTTTAAACGAGCTGCTTCATGGGTTAGCTATGACCCACATTCCCATGGGGGCTACCTTCGAGAGACTAGTTGACATGGCGCTCATGCATGAAGAGGAGAAGGGCACCAATGCTAATAAGGTACCCGAGAAGAAAGGAGATCAAAAGAAGCCGCAACAGAAACAACAGAACATGAACGGTGGAAAAGGCAACAATGCTAAGGGAATGAAAAGATGCTTTAACTGTGGGACACCCGGCCATCTAAGCAAAGATTGTAGGAAGAAAAGGAAGACTGGTTGTTTCCACTGTGGCGAGGCGGGACATCTTATTAAGGACTGCCCAAAGAAAGGGCATAGGGCAGGGTCTACCTCGGGAGGACAGGTGCAGGCTCTTATGGCACCAGGGCAGGCAAGGGGACAAGTTCAGGCTCTCGTGGTCCCACCGCTGCAAGAACGAGGTTGAGCAATTTCCGTTGAAAGTTTAGTTTTTCTGTTTGATCATCCTGTCCGCATTTTATTCGATTCTGGCGCATCACATTCGTTTATTTCTACATCATTAGTTGAAACACTACACCTTGATACTAGCCTAGTTACTGATCCCTTAGTAGTCTCAAATCCTATCAGTGGTTCGGCTCATCTTTCTATGATTTGTCGGTATTTGAGAGTGTTTATCTTGGGCACTGAGTTTGAGTGCAACGCTTTTGTTCTTAGCTTCATGGGCTACGTTTTAATTCTAGGTATGGATTGGCTAACTATATATGGAGCCATCCTAGATTGTGAAAGAAGGGTAGTTAGATTGTTGACTCGTTTTAGAAAGACCCTTGATATTTCTTGTGACCCAAGAGGTCCAGTAATGCTTAGCTACCTGGAGTCCGTTGATGCATCCGATGATGATTTACATTCTGTTCCCATAGTCCATGAATATGCTGATGTCTTCGATGTGGTGAGGGGTTTACACCAAAACGTGAAATATACTTTCGAATATATCTAGTAGATAATGCAAAACCGGTCGCACTACCAGTGCGCCACATGGCTCCAAAAGAGAGAAGAGAACTCAGTAAGCAAGTGAAGGAATTGCTTGAGAAGGGGTTCATCAGACGTAGTATATCGGAGTGGGGTTCTCCAGTAGTGTTTGCCACAAAGGCGGATGGGTCCTTTAGACTTTGTGTGGACTATAGAGAACTTAATAAGCTTACTAAGAAGAATAGACACCCACTGCCGAGGATTGACGATCTCTTATATCAGTTAGTTGGCGCCTCGGTGTTTTCACAGTTGGATTTAGCCACTGGTTTGCATCAGTTGAGAGTGGCTGAGGATAGCATAGACAAGACTCCCTTTAGGACTCCAGACGGTTTCTTCGAATGGCTTGTGATGCCCTTCGGTTTGACAAACGCCCCCGCATACTTTGTTGACTTGATGAGTAGGGTGTTTAGGTAGTACCTTAATAGATTTGTGGTAGTCTTTGTGGACGACATCTTGATCTTTTATAAAAGCGAGGAAGAGCATGCCCTACATCTTAGGGAAGTGTTGGAGACTCTTCGAGCGCATAGCCTTAAAGCTATGTTTTCTAAATGTCACTTTTGGAGGAAGGAAGTGCGATTCTTAGGGCACGTGGTTTCCAAAGAAGGGATAGATGTGGATCCCACGAAGATAGTGGCCATCCAAGATTGGAAGGTTCCTAAAAATGCTACCAAGTTGAGGAGTTTCTTAGGGTTGGCTGGCTACTATAGGAAGTTCATCAAAGACTTCGCAAAAATATCAACCCCATTAACACGCTTGACCAAGAAGAACTTAGTTTTCATGTGGGGGCGTAGACTGTGATGGTGCGTTCCAACGTTTAAAGAGAGCTTTGACCACAGCCCCAGTCTTAGTGTTGCCAGATGGGAGTAAGCCATTTACCGTTTATACCGATGCTTGTGGGACAGGACTAGGCGTAGTCTTAATGCAAGATGGAAGGGTAATAGCCTATGGTGGAAGGCAATTGAGAGTACATGAGAGAAATTACCCTACACATGACCTAGAGTTGGCCGCTATTGTCTTCGCGCTTAAGTCTTGGCGTCATTATCTTCTTGGCGAAAAATTCAAATTATTCACTGACCACAAATCGCTAAAATACTTATTTTCTCAAAAGGACTTGAACTTAAGGCTGCAAAGGTGGATGGAATTCTTAGCATCCTACGACTTTGAGATAGCATATACCCCTGGCAAGGGTAACGTGGTGGCAGACGCCTTGAGTAGGAAAAGGTTGTCCTTGAGTCTGTTGTTTGTTGAGCGGCGAAGCTTAGAGTTCATCTCTACATTTGACTTTAAACCTTCCATTGATTTTTTACCCAGTTTGCTAGCATCCGTAGAGGTCAGACCTACACTTTTGGGACGGATTGGCGAGGCACAGCGAGACGACCCAAAGTTGGTTGAGTTAGTAGAAAAGCTCAAAAGAAGGGAGTCATCGAGCCATCTCCGTAGGTATACCCTAGATGATAAGGGTTGGTTACGTAGGGACAGTAGACTTTGTGTGCCACAGGACGGGAACTTGAGGAAGACCATTCTTGATGATGCACATCGTTCGAAGATGACCATCCATCCCGGCGGGGACAAGATGTACATGGACATGAGACGAGTTTACTTTTGCGACGGTATGAAGAAGGACGTGGCAGAGTTTGTTGCTAGATGCTTGGTGTGCCAACAAGTAAAAGCAGAGCAAAAGAAGCCAGGTGGATTGCTTCACACATTGGAGGTCCCACAATGGAAGTGGGAAAGTGTTTCGATGGACTTTGTTGATGGATTACCAAGATCGAGGAAGGGTAATACGGGGATTTGGGTCATGGTAGCCAGACTTACTAAGAGCGCCCATTTCATTCCCGTAAAGAGTAAGAGGACTTCTCCATGGTTAGCCTCCGTATACAAATAGTTCGTTTGCATGGTGTTCCTTCTAGCATATGAGCGACCGCGATCCTATCTTCACTAGCGTGTTTTGGAAGAGCTTGCAAGAGGCGGTAGGGACTCAGTTATGTTTGAGCACCGCATATCATCCTCAGACGGACGGCCAGACCGAGAGGGTGAATCGTATTCTAGAGGACTTATGAGGTTGTGTGTCTTAGACTTCGGAGGTACATGGGAGGAACATCTTCCGTTGGTGGAGTTCGCATATAATAACATCTTTCAGTCTAGCATTGGCATGGCACCGTTCGAGGCTCTTTATGAACGGCCGTGTCATTCGCCTACATGTTGGTGGGAGTCTACAGATAAGATCTTACTTGGGCCCGATATGATTAGAGAGACTTCGGATAAGATCGATCTGATTCGAAGGAGGATGAAGACGGCGCAAGATAGGCAGAAATCTTACGCGGACAAGAGGAAGACAGATCTTGAGTTTGATATTGGGGACATGGTCTTTGTCAAGGTGTCTCCATTACGGAACGTCGTTCACTTTGGGTCCGTTGGGAAGTTAGCACCAAGGTTCGTAGGGCCGTTTCTTATTACGGAGAGGATTGGGCAGATGGCGTATAGAGTGGAGTTGCCCGAGAGACTTAGTGCGTACACGATGTATTCCATGTATCACATTTGAGGAAGTGCTTGCACGAGACCGCGGAAGTGGTAGAGCCGAGCTTGCTTAAAGAGGTGGAGAAAGAGCGTGATGCGACGATTCGATGAGCTCCTACGTGTATTCTTGGGTCGAAGATTAAGAAGTTGAGGAATCGAGAGGTCAAGCTAGTCAAAGTGCAATGGGGAGATGATGAGAGCGACGCTACTTGGGAGACGGAAGAGAAGATGCGTTCATTGTACCCTTTTCTTTTCGAGGGTATGTCTTTTAATTTCTCCTTTATTGCTTACCTTGTACTTATCTTATCTTTAGTATGTCCTCTCGCTAGTACCTTTGACCTTTAGATAGGGTAGTCCTATGGTTGAAACATGTGTTTGAGACATGTTATGTATGATGGATGCATGTAGATGTAAGTGTTTGCTCGTGGTTGTTCGTGGATGCATATACACACACTTTAGGCACTAGATCTGTAACACACCACTTCCATTAATGTCACTCACAACAGGAATGCATTAACTTCCATGGAGGTTTTAAGTGAATATAGAACAGAAAAATTACATCAAGACAGATAATAAGTAGTACTTGGAAATCTAAAACTTTATTTCATTGCAGCGGAAAGTAAACATGTTTGTTACATCATAAAACCATAAATCAGAGTCAAGTACAATATCCATCTTGATAAAACAAAATACATAACCCCATTACATAAATAGCCATTAAAGAAGATAACAAGCTGGAATTTACTTCAGCGGTCAAAGCTTTCCAAAAGAGAGATAAAGCAATCCAATCGGACTCCACTAGAGCTGGGTCCACCCTGAGGACCTGGAGGGGGAAAGAGATAGAAATAGAGGGGGTGAGACATAAAGTCTGGCGAGTATGATAATTCTAACAATACTATTATCTAAATAATTAGACTGAGGCATAAGCTGGAAAAAAAGGAAATGTCTATGAACTATTGGGTATGGAAGAGCAGATAAAGATAACGTTAAAGGCACACCTAATACTAACGAATAATTACTACACTGCACCACACCAGTCACCTTAAAGGTTGATCCCACTTGCTTCACTTCGAAATTTTATAAATAGCTTCGTGTACCCCTAGCTGACTACATAGGTGCCGCCTGCCCCTATCTCCGCTAGGTGTACCCCACTACCCACTTGCAATCGGCTCCCTACTCGTAGATACCCGTGCTGGCCCCACAGTGGGTGTATCACTCCCCTAAAGTGGCAACCCAATACAACTTGAGGGTGCACGGCTTATACCTACACAATACAACAACGTCTTACCTACCAGCCCGGGTCCACACACGCATATGAAACCCGTTGGACTTGCGTTGCCACCGCTAACCCGTTTGGCCTCTTATAGTCAAGCCCAGTATGCGTGTCCCGTCCTCGACTTGGGTCGAGCCCACAAAGATACGTTTGGGTTACTGGTTGAAATGGGCCCCAATTACTTACCACAAGCTATCCACCTAAGCTTGTCCCCACTAGTATATCCCACTTAACCCTCTTCTTAGTCATGTTCATTTACATGTGTGTTTGGTTAAGTCTTACTAATCGTATTTCAAATGCCACTAAAGGCACCCACTAGATTCCTCATGCTACCCAAGGCACCTACTTAACCCCCATGTCCCACTTCACATGTTTATCTGGTTAAGTATTTCATAATTCATTCAGGCCATAACCTCATAAAGACCTCTCACATTAGACTGGCATTTATGGCAGCTGGATTCGCCGGGCGGGTCCGGGTAGTCTTACACCATAAAAGAGTCTAACCACATGTCTTTACAACTGTTATGCTTTAATTTGGGCCTAGGACCTCTCACATTGGGCTGACATTTGTGACTACTGGATTCGCCGGGCGGGTCCGGGCAGTTTTACGTCACAAACGAGTCCAACCTCGTGTCCTAAGCATTGATTAACACTTATAATCTTTTACCCCAGTTTTAATAATTTCCCTATTCAAATCATTAATTAATTCCAATTTTAATGATGTCCATAATTGACTCAATTATGGCCATCCACTTATGGTATGCAAAATCATATCAATTGCACCCCAATTTCTTAATATTAAATCCTTAATATTACCCCTACCCCACATTATACGTTCGCTTATTCAACGCAAAATATACGTTAGACTCGAATAGTCTAACTCATAGCACAAAGATAAATTATCACAACATATAGACAAATAAAATAGATCTAATCATAATAGGGGTGAAACTTGCATAAAACTACACATGTCATGGATTTAAAGGTGTCAACTTGTTTGGTTAAATGTCACAACTTACATAATATGATCATAATCCAAGTTCATGTATAAACTTGCATATGTGGTTTATGCAACATAATGATGGTGTGAACTAGCATCTAACACATAGAACTCACACATGTCATAGCATAATTCTAGATCTAAATAGATGTCATAATTCTAGATCTAAATAGATGTCATACAATATGTGAGATTATACATACTAATAAATCTAAACTTGCATAGGTACATGTGATTTATCATGTGAATCATCATAGCCCAAATATATATAATCAACATCATGATTCATAAGCTAACTACAACATAATAACATCATGGCTTTGCAACATCGCAACTTAGCCTAGAAACTTGCAACATATATAATATCATCATAGCATGATTTACAACATATAGGATATCATCATCACATAACATAGGATTTACAACATACATGATAGCATAAGGTTTACAACAACATATATGACAATTCACATCATTTTCTTATGATCCGTATCACATCTTAATCTAATTAGTTTGCTAATAATCTTATTAAGATCATCATACTCACAATTAGAAAAGAAAGAGAGCCTTGATTTGCTTTAGAGTTGAGTAGAATTAGAGTTTTGATTAGCTTTCTTCCTTCTTAATTGGCGGCGGCTACACTGAGTTCCATGGCGATGGCATGACGGCGGCTATTCTATTTTTCATGTGAATTTAGAGTGAGAGACTACCTAGGTATATATAGAGTTTAGGATTTATTTAGACCGTCAGATCAACTCAGAATTAATCCCAGCCATCCAGATCAGATCAGAACCCTAATGGGTCATCATCAATCAAAAACAGGCCCAGAACAAAAACTGCTCGGGGGAGGCAGGTCGACTGCCAAGTCGACCCCCAGGTCGACTGCATGGTCGACCTGGTTGGGGAAGATCGGCTGCCCAGTCGACACTAGGGTCGACCTGGGCCTGGCGGGAATTTTCCCGCCTAGCCTGTTTTGACTCCGAATTTGAAATTTAAATTTTCTGAATTCTGTTTTGAATTTTTTGAAACTTCTGATGGCCATAACTTCTTCATACGAAGTCCAATTCAGGGAAACTCGGACTCTATCTCAACCAGAATTCTGAGACTAACACAATGGAGCAACCCGTTTCCCTTAATTTTCACATTTGAATTTAGTTATTCTTTAATTTGTGAACATTATTATTAACAGAAATACGGGGTGTTACATTCTCCCCTCCTTAAAGGATTTCGACCCCGAAATCTTCAAGTCAAGAAGAATGTATATCCTAACATCCAATCGTCCATCTACTCAACCATCAAACACAGGCATCCATTGTCCTTATAGACTTCTAATGCTTTCATGTTTAAATGCAAAGTGTGTGTATATGTCCATATCTAATGCAAAATCAGGCGGTCCACTGATTCAGTTGACCTCCTTAATGCAAATCATGATAGTGCCATGCGTCCATTATGTATGCAAAAGTTCCTTAATGCTACATATTATCTCTATATGCGTGCACAATCATCATCTGAATGCAGCATCCATATGATTAAAAAAAATCCTCATACATCCATTTTACTAAATACATCCATATATATGCAATATGAAGTGACTGAGCCGATCTAGTGCTTAATAGTGTGTGTATATGCGTCCACGAGCAACCACTAGCAAACACTTGCATCCACTTTGCATTCATCATACATAACATGTCTCAAACACATGTTTCAACCATAGGATTATCCTAACTAAAGGTCAAAGATACTAGCGAGAGGACATACTAAAGATAAGATAAGTACAAGCTAAGCGATAAAGGAGAAATTAAAAGATATACCCTCAAAAAGAAAAGGGTACAACGAACGCATCTTCGCTTCTGTCTCCCAAGTTGCATTGCTCTCATCATCTCCCCATTGCACTTTGACTAGTCTGACCTCTCGATTCCTCAACTTCTTGATCTCCGACCCAAGAATGCATGTAGGAGCTCGTCGAATCGTCGCATCACACTCTATCTCCACCTCTCTAAGCAAGCTCGGCTCTACCACTTCCGCGGTCTTGTGCAAGCACTTCCTCAAATGTGACACATGGAATACGTCGTGTACACCACTAAGTCTCTCAGGCAACTCCACTCTATACGCCATCTGTCCAATCTTCTCCTTAATAGGAAACGGCGCTACAAACCTTAGTGCTAATTTCCAAAAGGACCCAAAGCGAACAACATTTCGTAATGGAGACACTTTGATAAAGACCATGTCCCCAACATCAAACTCAAGATCTGTCCTCCTCTTGTCTGCATAAGATTTCTTCCTATCTTGCGCCATCTTCATCCTCCTTCGAATCAAGTCGATCTTTTCCGAAGTCTCTCTAATCATATCGGGCCCAAGTAAGATCTTATCCGTAGATTCCCACCAACATGTAGGTGAACGACAAGGTCGTCCATAATGAGCTTCGAAAGGTGCCATGCCAATACTAGATTGAAAGCTGTTATTATATGCGAACTCTACCAACGAAAGATGCTCTTCCCATGTACCCCCAAAGTCTAGGATACATAGCCTCAAAAGGTCCTCTAGAATACGATTCACCCTCTCGGTCTGGCCGTCCGTCTGAGGATGATATGCGGTGCTCAAACATAACTGAGTCCCTACCGCTTCTTGTAAGCTCCTCTAAAATTCGCTGGTGAAGATAGGATCGCGATCCCTTACTATGCTAGAAGGAACACCATGCAAACGAACTATCTCTCGGACGTATGCAGAAGCTAACCATAGAGCAGTCCTCTTACTCTTCACGAGAATGAAATGGGCGCTCTTAGTAAGTCTGTCTGCTATAACCCAAATCCCCGTATTGCCCTTCCTTGATCTTGGTAATCCATCCACAAAGTCCATCGAGAGACTTTCCCACTTCCATAGTGGAACCACCAATGGGTGAAGCAACCCACCGGGTTTTTTTTGCTCTGCTTTTACTTGTTGGCACACTAAGCATCTAGCAACATACTCGCCCACATCCATCTTCATACCGGCCCAAAAGAAAACTCGCTTCTTGTATTTGTACATCTTGTCCCCGCCAGGATGAATGGTCATCTTCGAATGATGTGCTTCGTCAAGAATAGCCTTCCTCAAACCTTCGTCTTGAGGTACACAAAGTCTACTATCCCTACGTAACCATCCCTTATCATCCAGGGTATACCTACGGAGATGGCTTGATGACTCCCCTCTTTTGAGCTTTTCTACTAACTCAACCAACTGTGGGTCGTCTCGCTGTGCCTCACCAATCCGCCCCAAAAGTGTAGGTCTGACCTCCAAGGATGCTAGCAAACCGGGTATAAAGTCAACGGAAGGTCTAAAGTCAAACATCGAAATGAATTCTAAGTTTCGTCGTTCAACAAACAACGGACTCAAGGACAACCTTTTCCTACTTAAGGCGTCTGCCACCACGTTACCCTTGCCATGGGTATATGCTATTTCGAAGTCGTAGGACGCTAAGCATTCCATCCACCTTTGCTGCCTTAAGTTCAAGTCCTTCTGAGAGAACAAGTATTTTAGCGATTTGTGGTCAGTGAACAATTCGAATTTCTCCCCAAGAAGATAATGACGCCCAGACTTAAGCGCGAAAACAATTGCGGCCAACTCTAGGTCATGTGTAGAGTAATTTTTCTCATGCGCTCTCAACTGTCTTCCCCCATAGGCTATTACCCTTCCCTCCTGCATTAAGACTGCGCCTAGTCCTGTCCCACAAGCATCGGTATAAACAGTAAATGGCTTACTCCCGTCTGGCAGCACTAAGACTGGGGCTAAAGTCAAAGCTCTCTTCAAACGTTGGAACGCATCATCACAATCTATGTCCCACGCGAAGACTAGGTTCTTCTTCGTCAGGCGTGTCAATGGAGCTGATATTTTTGCGAAGTCTTTGATAAACTTCCTATAGTAGCCAGCCAACCCCAAGAAACTCCTTACTTCGGTAGCATTTTTAGGGACCTTCCAATCTTGGATGGCCACCACCTTCGCGGGATCCATAGCTATCCCTTCTTTGGAAACCACGTGCCCTAAGAATTACACTTTCTCTCTCCAGAAGTGACACTTAGTAAATTTAGATTTAAGGTTATGCGCTCGTAGAGTCTCCAACACTTCCCTAAGATGTAGGGCATGCTCTTCTTCATTCTTAGAAAAGACCAAGATGTCGTCTACAAAGACCACCACGAATTTATTAAGGTGCTCCCTAAACACCCTACTCATCAAATCAACAAAGTATGCGGGGGCGTTTGTCAAATCGAAGGGCATCACTAGCCATTCATAGAAACCGTCCGGAGTCCTAAAGGCAGTTTTGTCTATGCTATCCTCAGCCACTCTCAACTGATGGAAACCAGTGGCTAAGTCCAACTGCAAAAACACTGAGGCGCCAACTAACTGATCGAAGAGATCGTCAATCCTCGACAGTGGGTGTCTGTTTTTCTTAGTAAGCTTATTAAGTTCTCTATAGTCCACACAAAGTCTAAGGGACCCATCCGCCTTCATGGCAAATACTACTAGAGCACCCCACTCCGATATACTTCATCTTATGAACCCCTTCTCAAGCAACTCCTTCACTTGCTTATTGAGTTCCCTCCTTTCACGAGGAGCCATGTGGTGTACTGGCAAAGATATTGGTTTTGCATTATCCACAAGACATATTCGAAAATCTATCTCTCGCTTCGGAGGCAAGCCCTTCACCTCCCCAAACACATCCGAGTATTCTCGGACCACTCTAACAGATCGTAGATTCTCCACAGACGCGTCAAGCGATTCTAGATAACTTAGCATAACGGAATTTATGGGATTACAAAAGATTTCGAGAGTGTTTCCAAGGCGAGTCATGCGCCTAACTACTCTCCTTTCACAATCAAGAAAGGCCCCATTTCTGGGTAACCAATCCATTCCTAAAATTAGCCCATAGCCCGTGTAGCTCAAAATATAAGCATCACATCTAAACTCAACGCTAAGTATAGAAATTTTCAAATCCAAACATATCATGGACAAATAAGCTGAGCCCCCAAATGGATTCGAAACAACTAAGGGATCCTCTATTAAATTGTTGTTTAAGTGTAGTGATTCAACTAATGATGTAGAGATAAACGAATGCGATGCGCCCGAATCGAATAAGGTACGGACAGGATGATCAATCAGAAAAACTAAGCTTTCAACAGAAATGGTCCTACCTAGTTCTTGCAGCGGTGGGACCGCGAGAGCCTGAACTTGTCCCCTTGCCTGCCCTGGTGCCATAAGAGCCCGCACCTGTCCTCCCGAGGTAGACCCTGCCCTCTGCCCCTTCTTTGGGCAGTCCTTCACTAGATGTCCCGCTTCACCACAGTGAAAACAACCAGTCTTCTTTTTCTTTCTGCAATCCTTGCTGAGATGGCCTGGTGTCCCACAATTAAAGCATCTTTTCTTTCTTTTGCCATTATTGTCTTTACCACCCTTCTTGTTTTGCTGTTGTGGTTTCTTCTGATCCCCTTTCTTCTCGGGTGCCTTATTAGCATTAGCGCCTTTCTCCTCGTGCATGAGTGCCATGTCTACTAGCTTCTCAAAGGTGGCCCCCATAGGGATGTGGGTCATAGCCAACCCCTGCAATGGCTCATTTAAGCCATTAACGAACCTCAAAGCCTTCTTCTCCGGCGTGTTCACTAAATCTAAGCCAAACCTTGCCAATTGGTTAAATTTGTTGACGTACTCTTTCACTGATGAGCTTCCTTGCTTTAATGTCAAGAACCTTTCCATATATAGATTCTCTTCTGCCCTTGAGAGAAACTTTGCCTCAAACCTACATCTGAAATCCGCCCAAGAATCAACAGGACTCTCCCCATTAGTGAGCTCCCACCAAAACGAGGCCTCTCCCTTCATTAACCAAGCTGCTAATTTGACTTTCCTCCCTTCTTCTACTTCAAAGATTTATAGCAATTCTTCCACCTCCTTAAGCAAATCTCTAGCTTCCAGAAACGTTTCTGACCCTTAAAAAGGTTTTCCACCCATAGCCTTAAATTCCTTGCATGTCTTTGCAAAAGTATCAGCGCGAGGAGGGGGTGAGGAGGAGGAGGAGCGGGTGCAACTGGTGGTGGAGGAACATTGGCTGGACCTGCAGCGGCCCTAGCCTCTAATAACCTCCTATATCATCCTGGTATCGTTACACCCTCCGGAAGGTTAAGATCTTCAGCCATGCTGAAACGAAAAAGGAAAGATTCAAAATGGAGAATTCGAAAGATAAAGATATACGGCTATTAGGGATTATGTTTTACTTAAAAACTTTCCTCTTAAAATCACTCATTAAGACATGTTTTTGAAAACACTTCTTCCAAAAATACTTTAGAAAAATAGTTTTTCTAAAAATATTATCTGTTTTGGTAACCTTAAGCTCTGATACCACGTGTAACACCCCACTTCCATTAATGTCACTCACAAAGGGAATGCATTAACTTCCATGGAGGTTTTAAGTGAATATAGAACAGAAAAATTACAACAAGACAGATAATAAGTAGTACTTGGAAATCTAAAACTTTATTTCATTGCAGCGGAAAGTAAACATGTTTGTTACATCATAAAACCATAAATCAGAGTCAAGTACAATATCCATCTTGATAAAACAAAATACATAACCCCATTACATAAATAGCCATTAAAGAAGATAACAAGCAGGACTTTACTTTAGCGGTCCAAGCTTTCCAAAAGAGAGATAAAGCAATCCAATCAGACTCCACTAGAGCTGGGTCCACCCTGAGGACTTGGAGGGTGAAAGAGATAGAAATAGAGGGGGTCAGACATAAAGTCTGGCGAGTATGATAATTCTAACAATACTATTATCAAAATAACTAGACTGAGGCATAAGCTGGAAAATAAGGAAATGTCTATGAACTATTGGGTATGGAAGAGCAGATAAAGATAACGTTAAAGGCACACCTAATACTAACGAATAATTACTACACTGCACCACACCAGTCAACCTAAAGGTTGATCCCACTTGCTTCACTTAGAAATTTAATAAATAGCTTCGTGTACCTCTAGCTGACTACATAGGTGCCGCCTGCCCCTATCTCCGCTAGGTGTACCCCACTACCCACTTGCAATCGGCTCCCTACTCGTAGATACCCGTGCTGGCCCCACAGTGGGGTGTATCACTCCCATAAAGTGGCAACCGATACAACTTGAGGGTGCACGGCTTATACCTACATGATACAACAACGTCTTACCTACCAGTCCGGGTCCACACACGCATATGAAACCCGTTGGACTTGCGTTGCCACCGCTAACCCGTTTGGCCTCTTATAGTCAAGCCCAGTATGCTTGTCCTGTCCTCGACTTGGGTCGAGCCCACAAAGATACGTTTGGGTTACTGGTTGAAATGGGCCCCAATTACTTACCACAAGCTATCCACCTAAGCTTGTCCCCACTAGTATATCCCACTTAACCCTCTTCTTAGTCATGTTCATTTACATGTGTGTTTGGTTAAGTCTTACTAATCGTATTTCAAATGCCACTAAAGGCACCCAATAGATTCCTCATGCCACCCAAGGCACCTACTTAACCCCCATATCCCACTTCACATGTTTATCTGGTTAAGTATTTCTTAATTCATTCAGGCCATAACCTCATAAAGACCTCTCACATTAGACTGGCATTTATGGCAGCTGGATTCGCCAGGCGGGTCCGGGCAGTCTTACAACATAAAAGAGTCTAACCTCGTGTCTTTACAACTGTTATGCTTTAATTTGGGCCTAGGACCTCTCACATTGGGCTGACATTTGTGACTACTGGATTCGCCGGGCGGGTCCGGGCAGTTTTACGTCACAAACGAGTCCAACCTCGTGTCCTAAGCATTGATTAACACTTATAATCTTTTACCCAAGTTTTAATGATTTCCCTATTCAAATCATTAATTAATTCCAATTTTAATGATGTCCATAATTGACTCAATTATGGCTATCCACTTATGGTATGCAAAATCATATTAATTGCAACCCAATTTCTTAATATTAAATCCTTAATATTACCCCTACCCCTTGTTATACGTTCGCTTATTCAACGCAATATACGTTAGACTCGAATAGTCTAACTCATAGCACAAAGATAAATTATCACAACATATAGACAAATAAAATAGATCTAATCATAATAGGGGTGAAATTTGCATAAAACTACACATGTCATGGATTTAAAGGTGTCAACTTGTTTGGTTAAATTTCACAACTTACATAATATGATCATAATCCAAGTTCATGTATAAACTTGCATATGTGGTTTATGCAACATATTGATGGTGTGAACTAGCATCTAACACATAGAACTCACACATGTCATAGCATAATTCTAGATCTAAATAGATGTCATAATTCTAAATCTAAATAGATGTCATACAATATGTGAGATTATACATACTAATAAATCTAAACTTGCATAGGTACATGTGATTTATCATGTGAATCATCATAGCCCAAATATATATAATCAACATCATGATTCATAAGCTAACTACAACATAATAACATCAAGGCTTTGTAACATCGCAACTTAGCCTAGAAACTTGCAACATATATAATATCATCATAGCAAGATTTACAACATATAGGATATCATCATCACATAACATAGGATTTACAACATACACGATAGCATAAGGTTTACAACAACATATATGACAATTCACATCATTTTCTTATGATCCATATCACATCTTAATCTAATTAGTTTGCTAATAATCTTATTAAGATCATCATACTCACAATTAGAATAGAAAGAGAGCCTTGATTTGCTTTAGAGTTGAGTAGAATTAGAGTTTTGATTAGCTTTCTTCCTTCTTAGTTGGCGGCGGCTACACTGAGTTCCATGGCGATGGCATGACGACGGCTATTCTATTTTTCATGTGAATTTAGAGTGAGAGACTACCTAGGTATATATAGAGTTTAGGATTTATTTGGACCGTCAGATCAACTCAGAATTAATCTCAGCAAACCAGATCAGATCAGAACCCTAATGGGTCATCACTCAGTCAAAAACAGGCCCAGAACAAAAACTGCTCGGGGGAGGCAGGTCGACTGCCAAGTCGACCCCCAGGTCGACTCTATGGTCGACCTGGTTGGGGCAGGTCGACTGTCCAGTCGACACTAGGGTCGACCTTGGCCTGGCGGGAATTTTCCCACCTAGCCTGTTTTGACTCCGAATTTGAAATTTAAATTTTCTGAAATCTGTTTTGAATTTTCTGAAACTTCTGATGGCCATAACTTCTTCATACGAAGTCCAATTCACGCAAACTCAGACTTATCTCAACCAGAATTCCGAGACGAATACAATGGCGCAACCCGTTTCCCTTAATTTTCACATCTGAATTTAGTTATTCTTTAATTTGTGAACATTATTATTAACAGAAATACAGGGTGTTACAAGATCGGCTCAGGTACTTCATATTGCATATTGCATATAAATGTGTGTACATATTTAAGTAATGAATGTATAATGGTTGTACCATCATATGGATGTTGCATTTTGGTGAATGGTTGTGTACACATGTAGAAATAATATGTATCGATAGGATTCTTTCGCATACATAATGGACGTATGGCACTATCATGGTTTGCATTAAGGAGGTCAACTGAATCAATAGGCCGCCTGATTTTGCATTAGATAAGGAACATATACACACACTTCTTGCATATGTTCATACAGCATTAGAAATTTTATAAGGACATTGGATGCCCATGTTTGATGGTTGAGTAGATGGTTGTTTGGATGGTAGGATATGCATTCTCCTTAACTTGGAGATTTCGGGGGCGAAATCCTTTAAGGAGGGGAGAATGTAACACCCCGGATTTTTGAATAATCAAATTAACTAAATTAAAGAATAATTAATCTCATACATGAGAATTAAGGGAATGGGGTTGCGCCATCGTGTTCGTCTCAGAATTCTGGTTGAGATAGAGTCCGAGTTTGCAGGAAACGGGTACCAGATGAAGGAGTTATGGATGAACGAAGATTGGTGGCAAAACAAGAAAAAAATATCGCACTGGCACACCTGCCAAGTGCGCCCAGGCCGAGGCAGCAGGCCTGCACAGTTTTCTGGTTCAGTCTGACCCATGTTGCTGAGTCCTTTCTGACTCCTTGCTGAGTCATTAGGGCTGAGGTGTCACCCTATCCCGAATGAATGGTTTTGATTAACCCTAAGAACATCCGACAGCTTAAATTAATTCAAAACTCTATAAAAAGACCCATAGACTCAAACCCTAAATAAGAATTAAAACTAAAACTATGGCTGTCATGCTGTCATCTTGAACCCTAAAGTAGCCTCCACCAATTAGAGAGGAAGAACAGCAAATCAAATCAATTCTATTCAACCCTAACAACGAATCTTCTTCAAAGGAAAGCTAATTCAACTTCATAAATTAGAATTCAGAACTCAAGACCTTCTTTGAGTTGTGAGTTTGATAATTTAATAAAATAATTAGCAATTTAATTGGATTAAGTTATGATGTGGATTTTATGGATGTGATGTGAATTATTGATCGCATGTTGTAATTATGTTGTAGAATTGTGTTGAAATCATTATGACGGTATGTTGTGATGCTATCATTTATGATGTAATACTAATACCTATGTTGTAATTCTATGATTTGGCTTATGTATAATCAAATCATCATGTTGTTCATATGCTAGTTTGGTTATGTTAATTCATAGGATATATCACAAGTATGTATGCAAGTTTAGATATTGATTTAGACAAGAATCATAGGCAAGTTAGTATAACCTTGCATGTTTCGTGACATCAATTTTAGATCTAAAGTTAGGCTATGACATGTGTGAGTTATATGATAAATTCTACATGATAATTTACATGTTAGATGCAAGTTTACACCATTGTTATGATGCATAAATCGCATATGCAACTTTATATAAATATATGAGTTTGGGATATGAATCATGTTATGCAAGTTTAGGGTTATTGCCTATGCAAGTTTACACCTTTAGATGTAGATCTATGACATACATGATTTATGCAAGTTTGTGACCATTATCTCAACAAGTTCACACCTTTTGGATCCATGACATATGTTGTTTATGCAAGTTGTAACTTTGGCTTATGCAAGTTTTAGATGTAGAACATCCTTCACACATGCAAGTTCACCCCTTATGTTTAGATCTAGTTTTAATTATATGTATATTGTGATGTTTTCTCTTTATTCCATGAGTTAGATTATTCGAGTCTAACATATATTTTACGTTAAACGAACAAACGTACAACGTGGGGTAAAGGGGATAATACTAAAAAGATTTAATTTGGCATAAATGCCTTAAAAGGCATAAAATAAATTTGTGGTGAAAATTGGTATGATTTTACATACCATAAATGGATGGACATAATTAAGTCAATTATGTACATCATTAAATTTGGAATTGATTGATAATTTGAATAGGGAAAGTAATTCAAATTGGGGAATGATTAATTAGGAATAACTAATCGTCTAAGACACGAGGTTAGGCTCTTTTGTGGTGTAAGACTGCCCGGACCCACCCGACAAATCCAGCTGCCACAAATGCCAGTCTAGTGTGAGAGGTCTTAGACATAAATTAAATACGTAACAATTGTAAAGACACGAGGTTAGGCTCTTTTGTGGTGTAAGACTGCCCGGACCTGCCTGGCAAATCCAGCTTCCACAAATGCCAGTCTAATGTGAGAGGTCTTTATGAGGTTACGGTCTTAATGAACTAAGAAACACTTAACATGATAAACATGTAGTGGGACATGAGGGGGTTAAGTGGGTGCCTTTGGTGGCATGTGGAATTTAGTGGGTGCCTTGGGTGGCATTTGGAAATACGATTAGAAACACTTAACCAAAATTGAAACATGTAATTGAAACATGAATAAGAAGTGGGTTAAGTGGGATGTACTAGAGGGACCAAGCTTAGGTGGATAGCTTGTGTCAAGTAATGGGGGCCCATTTCAACCAGTAATCCATAAGTATCTTTGTGGGCTCGACCCAAGTCGAGGACAGGACACACATACTGGGCTTGACTATAAGAGGCCAAAACGGGTTAGCGGTGGCAACGCAAGTCCAGCGGGTTCATATGCGTGTGTGGACCCGGGCTGGTAGGTAAGACGTTGTTGCATCGTGTAGGTATAAGCCGTGTATTGTTGGTTGTATCGGGTTGCCACTTTGGGGAGTGATACACCCCACCGTCGGGCCAACACGGGTATCTACGAGTTAGGGAGACGATCGCTTGGGGGTAGTGGATACACCTAGTGGAGATAGGGGCAGGCGGCACCTATGAAGGCAGCTAGGGGTGCACGAAACTACCAATATCATTATTAAGTCTATAGGCGGGATCAACCTTAGGGTAACTAGTGGTGGTGCAGTATAGCAAATATCCTATAGTGTTGGTGTAGTTTAGTAATTATCTTATAGTGGTTTAGGGGCGCTTTAACGATATCGTTGTTCATCTTGTTTCCTTATTTACTCTGCCATATTCAATGGTTCATGGTCATTCCCTTATTTTCCAACTTATGCCTTAGCCTAGTTACTTTGTTAATTATATTGTTAAAGTTATCGCACTCGCCAGACTTTATGTATGACCCCCTTTGTTTCCTCCTCTTTTCTTTCTTCCCCCCCCCCCCCCAAGGTGCTCAGGTTGGAACTAGCACCAGTGGAGCTTGATTTTGGACTGTTGTTTCTCTGCTTTTAGAAGATTGCTTGGATCGCTGAAGTAAAGTTCAGCTTCTCTTTTATTTATGGCTATTTTGTATTGGGGACTATGTCTTTCAATTTATGTACTTTTGGTAGTCAAGATGGATATTATGTACTTTGACTTTGGTTTTTGATGGTGTAAGCAAACATATGTGTTTTTCGCTGCAATGAAATAAAGTTCTAAATCTTTAAGTACTATTATATCTTTCTTGTTATTAAGTTTCTATTCTATACTTATTTAAAACGCTCCATAGAAGTTAATGCATTTCCTTTGTGAGTTAGATTAATGGACGTGGGGTGTTACAATATCCGGAAAACTCTGTATCCGTATTTCTCTTTTAGTTGTGTATCATATTATTTTTCCGCTGCAGTAATGTAATTTATATCTATGATATTTTCTGTGTAATATTTATTCATACTCTGTATATTCTTGTATTCTGATGGAATTGTTGTAATGAACAATGAAATATTCTTCTGTTTGTGTTCTGATTTGTCGTGTTCTCAAAACAATCAGGGGTTTCGAACGGTCTTGGTTGGTTTAGCGATCGATCGGATCGAGCGAAATTCATAATCGTCACATAAAGTATAATTATTAAGAAGTAAAACAATCTATGCCAGATAAAATGCAAAACATATATACTTTGCAGTTGGATGATAACCCTGATTTACATATAAAAGCCATAAGGTACTCATAAATAGTGCCAATCAAGTCTGATATATCCACATTACATATTTGATTAACAATCATAGAAGCAGACTTAATCTATAAATCTATACGCCAAATGTAAACTACCCAAATTCCAAGATATTTAATTTCTATATGCATATAGATATGTAGCATGCTCTTCATTAAATATCCTTAACAAATCGACATGAAATAAATAACATAGTAAATTTAAGAAGGTATTTGTGTTGGCATGTAAATTAATTACCAATTATATAAAGATGCAGTTTATTTATTTATCATTGTTTACATGTTCTTATTGGGTCAGACTATAAGCATATTTTAATAAATATCCAAATTTAAATTTATTCACCAAATTATGTAGACAACTTTAGCCATAAGGTGACTATAGAATAGAGATTACATTTTGTATTAAGGTAAAAACAAAAGATGTAGGTTGCTGAAATAATACCATATATGTTAAATAATAAATTAGGCCTATCTATCTATAACCAAGTTGTAATAAAAAAACAACGAACATTTGGTTGTCGAGAGCAAATGCAGAAGATAATGAAGTAATTATCAATGGAGTCAACAACTTACATGAATTTAACAATGAAATCATAACCATGCTATTTAACAACGTACGGGTCAAAAAGAAAAGGAGAAGGAAGAGAAGGAAAAAAAAAGAGGTTTTAGGTATATGAGGTCCAACCAATAAGTAGGAGCGGGCATAAACCACACTGCCATACGAAAATCACCCACACTGGACCGCAAAATTGATATCAAAAAATGGACCAAATCTTCTCTCTAAAACAAGTACCCCAAACTAGACCAACTCGCAATGATGCGGTTCGATTGCGGTTTAACTGTTGGCCCAACCATATTAAACTGGACTGAGCCAATTACTTACATTAGTAATCTTATGATAAATACATAACCAATTCCTATATAATTTTTTATTTTTACAATGTATATCCATTTTTCAGTGAATGTTATTATTATTATAATAATCATTATCACAAAGGAAAAACTATACTTTTAATATAATAGTTTCTTTATCATTTTTTTAGGTAAATGCTTATTATAATCCTATTTGAGTTGTCTTACTTAATGTTTATGCATTGATTAGCATTGATGTCTGGTTAATATACTAAAATAATCTCACTAGTCATTATATGTAAAATTGAAGTGTTTATACAATTAGAAACTAATCTTTCAATTTATGATAACATTATGTCAACTAAAATCAAATGATTAAAAAAGAATACACATGCCAGAATTTTGACCAAAATGAAAAGTTTAATCTATTTGTTTCTTGGGAGTCATGGTATTGACAAAGTATAAAGTTTTGTGACAAAAAGGGATCACACACTCATATGAATCAAAAAAATGAAAGGTGATTTGATGATAATAGAAATATAAGCATGGAAGGTTTTTAACGGTAATATTACCCTGTTAACTAAAATATTGAGAAGCTTGTTGCATCACCATTTAGCAAAGAGGGAAAACAATTATAAGTACAAATATGCACACGAACCAAACTACAAAAATTTGTGTCATGAATGAATCAAACACATATTTTCTTTATATGGCATAAAAGTGACATTATAAGATAGAAGTACAAATACTAAATTTGTTAATTTAATTAACATGTTTACAAAGTTCATCTAAATTAAAAGAACTACTTATTTTGTAGGACTACTAAATTTAGTCAAGCCAAACTTAGGTAAGCTAAATTTAGCGAAACTAAATTTCAGACTTATTAATATCTTTTGATACAAATTTAGTCAATAGCAGTTTTTACATGTTTTTATTAGCTCATGATTCTTTTTTTGCTTATATAGATTTTATATCTAAAAAAGATACAACATTTAGGGTAGTTAACTGAAGTTAATCATCTTCTCTTCAATGACAACATGAATGTAGTTAAAGCAAGATTTTGGAATAATAAAATAATAAAATAAAAAACTAATGACATCACATTCATCACTACCTAGAAGGAATTAACAACTGCAAGTCTAAGACTCCGAATATCTAAAAATCCATACTTTAACAAATATATTCAAAAAGAAAATCTAGGTTTAGGTATATCTGATTTTTGACACTATCAAGTCACAACACCCACTTGATTCATAATTTAGTTTGCTTCATAATTTCTTCTCTCTTTTATGCTAACAAAGGAGAACATTTTGTTTCACTATGATTTCGTGTTGATTGGACATTAGAGATGAAAATTTAGCAAGGAGGTTTTTTAGAATTTTTCTAGAGGGGGGCTGGAAATAAATGTTGGAAAGAAGGCTAAAGGTTTTGGTGGAGGGCCGAATAATATGATGACGTAACTAAGGTTGAGAAGATTGTGGAAGATCATGGGAATGAAACAATATTCGAGTACAAATCAAAGCCTTTCTTTGTTTATATCGAGAACAGCTCTAAATCATTCTTTGTCTTTTAAAACTAACTAAGGAATTTTATTATATAGATAAGATATATTCAATTACTTGCAATTTAAGCTAGCCGCATGAATAACAATCAATGCTCTGAAAATATTCAACCATTGTATACTGAGCAGTTTCTGAACTGTAAATTTTGTTGACATATAAAGATATTCCATGCTTCGTACCATAAAATTAGAGAATTCTAAAAATGTCCACCAAATCTTATGAATATCACACACTCTACTTATTGTATTTACCATGTTCCTTTCCTAATGTATTTGTTATTTATTATTATTTGGTCGATACTCACAGCTGCTGGGGACTGAGATGTTGACGGTGATGTTTTTGATGACAACAAACTTGTTTAACTATTATTAAAATATATATATACTTACACTATTCTCTAGAATATATAAATATGTATGTGTATGTACATGGAACATATGCAAGTATTAATTATTGAAGATTGTACAGTTTGGAGAATCAAGAATACAAGATTTCAAGAACCAAGATTTCAAAGAAGAAGAATTCAAGATAGAAGACTCATGAGTAACAAGATTTCATGGATTCAAGAGTTCAAGAAATAAAAAGAAATAGAGTTAAGAATTCTTGTTAAAATTCTTAAATAACACTGAATCCTTATTTCCATCTTTCTCACTTTTTTAAGTTTCTTATTTTATTTTCAAACTGATTTCAAAATTACTTTCTTATTTCAAATCCATCTTTATTAGCTTCTAAACTTATTTTAACTCCTGATTTCAAATGTATCTTTTTAAATATAGTTTAACTCCTATTTGAAATATTTTATACTACCTTATTTATATGATTGATATTAATTTTATATTAAATTTTATTTATTCATTTAAGTCTTTAATTTCTTTTATTTATATCTTAAGTTTCAAAGTATTTCTTATGTTTATATTTATAGTATTATATCATTCTTATATAGTTTTTTAATTCATTCTTATATATGTTTTTAAATCATTTTCATTTATGTTTTTAATATATATTTTTACTTCAAGTACTCAATTTTAATACATAATAAGACAGTTTGGTTTAATTCAAGAATCACCAAAATTTATTTAATCATCACATACCTTAAATTGAAAATCATTTTTTTTCAAAATTTTCAAAGGCATGTCGATGTAGGGTAACCCCTCATGTCGACACGATGACCATTCAAATTTTAAAAAGTTGTGTATTTTAATTTCAAAACTATTCTGAAAGGATTTGTCTGTTGGGAGACGGTAAATTGGCTTCTAGAAATGAATTTTTAACCAACTTTTCATCCTCTTCTTCCTCCTTTATCTTCTCACCATTAAAGTTCTTAATTTATTAAATTCTATCCTTATACTTTGTCGAATTGAATCACATCGAACTTCTTCTATTTCGATTATCTACCATACTCTCTCAAAATTTCAAGTGTTACTCAAGGGTTGTAGACTTTCTATAATCAAAGATTGAAAGATCAAGTTCTATCGAATCTACCTACAAAAATTGGTGTTGAAAAGGTGTGGTTGTAGATCATTCAAATCAACTGAGTGTGATTGTTGCCCGAAAATCAATTAAGTGATCTTGTAGCCTCATTAAATCAAGAGAGCACCCTGTGCTTGGAAATAGGTGGTGGTGGACTTCGTGGCCATTGAAATCGAGGATTGTAATTGAAGATTATTATTGAAAAGAAATTGTCATCAACCCAGAGTTGCGTGGGACCGAATGTAGAGTAACTCTAAACTAGTATAAAAATCTGGTGTGTTCTTTTCTTTTACTACTTTTATTTATTATTATCTACATCTATGTTTGATTCTATGATCATTATTATATTTTTGATTTGTATAACATTCTGTTTAACATAAAAAGATTTCAAGAATTTTATAAAATCTGTCAAACACTATTCATCCCCCTCTAGTGTTAACTTTGCCTTAAGATTTGTAATCAGCATTTCCCAACAATTGGTATCAGAGCATTGGTTTTCCAAGTTCTCATAATTTGATTTTTTTAAAGTTTGAATGGCAATCAACAATGGTATTGTACTAATACTTCTAGTTCATTTATAGAGGGTCATTCCACTATTAGGCCACTACTGTTTAATGGCAGTAATTATGCATATTGGGCTTGTAGAATGAAAATTTATTTACAATCAGTAGGATTTGACACTTGGAATATTGCACAAACTGAATTTGTTGAACCCATTGTTATATTTGCACAATGGACTAATAAATAAAAGGCTACTGCATAAAATAATTCAAAAGCCACGATTTTTTTTGTTCACTATACAGAAATGAATTTAATAGCATAGTTTGTAAATTTTCATATGAAATTTGGAAAACTTTGCAAGTAACTCATGAAGGAACAAGCAAAGTTAAACAGACTAATATATCTATGTTAACCAATCAATTTTAATTATTTAAATGAATCCAAATGAGACTATTACTGATATGTACTGTAGGTTTCGTAAGATCGTGCATTCACTAATAGCCTTGGAAAAGACATATTCTAAGGAGGATCAAGTTAGGAAAATTTTGAATTCATTAACTATAAAATGGGATCAAAAGACCTCGGCAATAGAAGAGGCCAGTGACACAAGTGCAATGAAAATCGAAAAATTAATTGGAAATCTAATGTCACTTGAAGTTCATATGAAATAAAGAAGAAAAAATAAATCATCAGAAAAGAAATAAATAGCATTCAATACAGTAACAGAAGATTCAGACTCAAATAGCGATGATGAAGAGGAAATAACATTAATGACAGGGAATTTCAGAAAGTTTTTGAGATATAGAAAGAGGAATAATTTCAAAAGAAATGAGCATAGAAACACAGTAAAATAATAATGATGAAATTCCAAATAACATCAGGTGCTATAACGATGATGAATCAGGTCATAAGAAGAAAGATTTTCCATATCCAGAAAAACGGAATTATCTTTCAAACAATAATTCTTTAAAGAAAAGAAAAGGGCTTATACTGCTACTCTAGACGATTTTGACTCATCCTCTAGTGGCGAAGAGCAGGAAACGAATAATTTGAATATGTGCTTCACAACAATTCACGAATCAGAAAATGTTGAAGATAGGATCTGAAATAGGTACGCCTTTATAATATTTTTTTTGAATTAGTTGATTAAATTGCTGCATGTTTGATTGCCTTGTTAGAAAAATAGGATTTTATAACTAAATTTTAAAATTTAAAATAACATTATTTTAATAAATAAATAATATAAAAAGTATTATTATAATAAATACCATTTGAGGAAATATATAAGTAAGAATAAAAACATAAAAAGTACAAAAAAATTCAAAAATTAAAAATCACATGTAACGACCCACATTCTACATATCGGAGGATCGTAGAAAATTTATTTTATTCTCATACGAAGTCATATGGTTGTGTAACTTTGGGAAACGACTATTGGGGCCATTTCCCATATTCACGATTTTTGCCGAATTTTAATTGACCGTTTTACCCCTAACGAATATTGTTTTGCCTATAACTTTTGATTGGTAAGGAGCTTTGACCTGAAACCACTTCAATTAAATTCGGATGATGGTTTTCCATTTCGTAGAGTGGTCACATTAATCAAACGAGCTTACCGTTTGGGAGATATTGCTGAAATAAGATTTGAAGATTGAAAAACAGCCTAATCGGGTTTAATTGGGTGATTAGGAGCTAGGTCCATAACTCATTTCGGTATTAGAGTTATGGGAGGGCTGAACGGGTTTGGAGAAACATTCCCTTTAATTTTTCCAGCCACCACAAACATTTCTCTAACCCTAATCATGGCCTCCATCTTCCAAATCTCTCTCTAATTGCTTTATAAATACTAATTGATCAAATCTACGCCAAATCAAGTCGGATTAACACCAAATCAGAGATGGAGCTGCTGCACTACACAGGATTCCATTCCAAATCAATATAAGTTTCAGATTTAAAATTCATTCATGGCAAAGGTGGGTGATTAGCATGTTTATTCACTAATTATGGCTAATTAGGGGTGATTAGTGATAATTAACGAAATTACAACTTAGAAAAATATGGGAAAATATGTATAAATTCTAAAATATTATTTTATGTCACTGGTATAAATTTGGATTAATTTGTATTAAATTTTCTAATCCTATTATTAGATATGGTTAAACATAGTTAAGGGGAAAATCATGGTTTTGGGTATGTTTGATCTAAAATAACCTATATGATTGATGTTATATCTTTTGGATTGATCATATATATGTTGTTACTATTGTTTGGGATGTTTTATGATTGTTTTGTAAAGTTAGAATGGATGAAAACGCTGTTGTATGGCGAGAATAGACGAAACATGCTCGTTGGGAAAGTGCAGGAAATGGGATCGGATCGAGTCCCCCGAACCTGCTCGTGAAGCACCTCATGACCCCGACTCGCTCGTTCTCTTGAACTGAACAGCTTACACCCAAGCATCACGAGCTGCCTTCTCGAACCGACCCGGCTCGGCTTATACACCCACGAACCATCCCGACCTGATCTAACGGATGCATCATGACTTGACTTGGGAGGTACACCCCGAACTGAACTGCCTAAAAAATGAACTACGAACCGGTGAAGACACAAACTGGTGGAGACACGGACCGTGAAGCACCCCGACCCCGACCCGAAGAGCACGACTCGACCCTGAACTGGTGAGTATCATGAACCGGTGAGCACCATGACTCACGAACCGAGGGGAAGGCATTCACGAACCAGAGAAGGAGAAGAAGATTGAACCGAATGGAAGCTTGTTTTCCGAACCAAACCCGAGGAGACCAAAACCCGAGATGCAAAGGAAGTCCAGATGAGAGATTATGGCTTGGGATCCAAATAGGGATCAACGAGTTAACTTCTAATGTTGGTCTTTGCTGCGGGACGTGTGCAAAGGGGTTATCTACACTCATAATTTTGGTTCACTATTGAGGGAGGGGGGTATTGACTATGGACCAGTGCAGTGGGGTCAGATGTTGTATGGAGCTGGACTCCATCAGGGCCCCAAAGGGCAAAGTTGTCGCAGCGATGGTTGTACGGAGTTGGACTCCATCATGGCCCCGATGGTTCTGGTGATCAAAGCGGTGGATATCGTATGCTTTTACACATTCAGTGAGAGATGTGAGGATGATTTCTATGTTTGATGTTTGCTATCACCATATGACGGCCTCCCGGCACCATTAGACATTTCTCCGAAATACGTTGTGTTAATGCCCGATTGGAATGGAACGGTCGTCAAAAGAAAAGGGTTGAAACGATGAATCACCAAGAACTTATCGTATATCACATAACGCATGGAATAAAATATAGTAATAACATAACTTGATATAAAACAGGTAAGGCAATGCATAAGCTGAAGACTAAACCATATCTATCAGAGTAGCGGAATCCAAAATACAACTTATGATCCAAACCATTATTAAAACTTCAAAATACTGTCCCTAAAAAGGAAATAAATGAGGTACACTACTAATGCCCAAGCAGTGACAACAACAACACAGGGAGAATATATGTATATAGTACGTGGAAGCCTCCTACTCGTCTCCGGACAGCTACTCGTGCATAACCACCTAACTTATCTCTAGTCTGCTTATTTAGGAGCACCTAGAGTAATAAGAAGATACATAAAACTCTGGGTCAGGTGAAAGTCTGGTATGAGCGATAGAAAATCTATACCATTAATTAGAGCAATAACAGGTATAAGAAATCGTACCTGACCTGGACCTGCAACCAAAGAGTTAGCACAACAAGATGTACTATACACTAAGGTAACACTAACATATAGTGTAAAAATGGGAGTGTGTGTGTCATGGTGATAGCAAACATCAAACATAGCAATCATCCTGACATCTCTCACTCAGTGCCTAAAGCATACGATATCCATCGCTTTGATCACCAGAACCATTGGGGCCATGACGAAGTCTAACTCTGTACAACTATCACTATGACCACTTTTCCCTTTGGTGCCCTGATGGAGTCCAATCTCCATACAAACTCTGACAACACTGAACTGGTCCATAGTCAGTACCCCATTTCTCAATAGTGAATCAAAGTTATAGATATCGATAAACCCTTTGCATAGGTCCCGCAGCAATGTCCAACTCTTAAAGTTCACTCGTTGGTTCCCATCTGGATCGTAAGTAATAACTTTCCATTTGGACTTCCTTTGAATCTCGGGTTATAGTATCCTTTAGTTCGGTTCGAAGATCAAGCTTCCATTCGGTTCGGGTATGCACGGTTCGTGGGTATGCTTCTGTTCATGGTGCTTCGTCACTCCTTGCTCAGTTCGATGCCCAAGCTCCGGTTCGGCTCGTGGTGCAATGGTGCTCCGGTTCGTCGCAGTTCATGGGTCCTTCTCGTGGAGCAAGTGGCTCGTGGAAAGCCTCGGTTCATGGGCACATGGAGCTCAAGCAGGTCGTGGTGCTCGAGTGCAAGCTGGGTCGCTGTTCGCGGGGTGCTTCACGAGTCGGAGTAGGTGGCTCATGGTTCGGGGTCGTGATCCCTGGTCACGAGCCGCACTACCGGGCAGTCATCTAGCAAGCTGTTTACGCCGCATGACGACATTTTCAACCATTTTAACTTTCCTATACAATCACAATGCATACCAAACAGTAGTAGCAATGTATAGAACCAACCAAAAACATTAAAACGTCAATTACATAGACTATTATAGATCAAACATACCTAAAACCATGATTTTCCTCTTAACCACGTTTAAGCATATGATTAGCAAACTTAGTCCAAATTAACCCAAATTTATATCAGTGACATAAAATAATATTTTAGAATTTTTGCATATTTTTCTTAGTCATAATTTCGCTAATTATCACTAGTCATCCCTAATTAACCATAATTAGTGAATAAACATGCTAATCAACCTTAGCCACAAACAAATGATAGATCTAAAACGTCAACTGATTTGGCCCGGATTCCAATGTAGTGCAGCTGCTCTATCTCAATTTTGATGCTAATCTGCCTTAATTTGATGTTGATTTGCTTAATATGTGATTAGAGAGAGATTTAGAAGATAGAGGTCATTACTAGGGTTCAAGAATTGTTTGTGGCTGCTAGAAAGATGAAAAAAGATGATTCTCCAACTCCTTTTAGCCCTCGCATAACCCTAATCCTGAAATGGGTTATGGGCCTAGCTGTTAATCACCCTACTAAGCTCGATTAGGCTGTTTTTTTTCATCTCTAAATCTTATTTCATGCATATGTCCCAAACGGTAAGTCAGTTTGATTAATGTGATCAGTCTATAGAATGGTAAACCATCATCCGAATCCAATGGAAGTGGTTTCAGGTCAAAACTCCTTACCAATCTAAAGTTATGGGGAACAAAATTCACGAGGGGTAAAACGGTCATTTAAAAATGTTTATCCTTAATTGGAATTTAAATTGAATGTTAGGAATTCTGAGCTTCAACAAAAAAATGGCGGCGGCTTCTTCTTCTGTTCTGCGATCTAATTTTATCAATTCTTTGTTTATTTCTTCTCATGATTTCAGGGGTGGATTTCCGAGATCATTTGTAGAGGTGACTCAACAATCTAATCGGAGTTTTGTTACTCCCTTTTACAAGATATCGATTGGAAATCGGAGTACTATTTCTAATCGGATTCCTCCCTCTTACAAGAGATCGGTTGGAAAGAATTTGTCAAGAATTCGTTTATGCTTCAGATGTGGTGAATTAGGTCATCTAGCGAGAATTTGCAGAAATGTTGTGCTTTGTTTTAGATGCAGGGGTTTGGGGCATTGTAAGAATAGGTTCCCTGATCTTTTTAATGGCAATTCCGTTATTGACCTAATGCGATTCAACTGTTTGAAGCTATGCCAGAAAATCAGTACTCTTTTGGATCTTTTAGCTTCGGATGAATCCAAGAAGGAGAATGATGGGGCGTATTTTTTACTGTTGTTGGGTTGGCATTTGGAGGGGTTGTTGATGGGTTATTGTGGCGAAAGTTGAATCTTGATGCCTCGTGTACTGATGTGTTCCCTCCATTGCCACGGCCTTTGGAAAGGAAGGAGCACGCCTTCTTCTTCTATCTTGATCTCCTTAAATTGCGAGGGTTAATTTCTGATTCGCTCTTGTTAAACAAGAAGAAGGCTTTCTTGCTGTTGGACGAGATTCTCTTTCACTTTGATACTATTAATACCGCTATTATCTGTGACCATAATGTCTCCGAGTTTCAGTGTTGTTCTTTGAGTGATGAGGCAATTGGTTTGAAGCATGTGGGTCCATCTTGTTCTGTGGAAGTGGAAGGGTGGTTTGTTTCGGATGATAATATTGAATCGGAACCGGCTTTTGTGCTTGATGAAGATATGTTGTTCCATGATAGAGGCATGAAGTGTCTGTTTAGGGGGTTCTGGAATGTGCAGCGGCTAGATCCTATGTTGCTTGATCCGTCAGTCATGGAGTCTCTAAGCATTCTTGATGACTCTTGTTCAGGTTTGGATCTGGGCGACGAGTATTTTAGAATCCGCAAGGGTAAGGAGATGATGACTGGTTGTGATTGGATTGACATTCAGTCTTATGCTTCTGGCAGTCGTTTGGAGGGTACTTCTATTAGTGGTAAGAATTTTACTTGTAGTGTGGATGGAATGGATTGGTTTGTTGCTGATGGTATAGGGTTGATAAACTGTTTGGATTCATCGAGGAAGATGGATGATGATGAATTCTCTTGTAAGGAGAAGCTTCGTGGTGGTTTTGATGATAGTCAAGGTGTATCGGGAAGGGTTGCTCACTTGAAGAGGAGGTGTTTTAAGGTGGGCAGGCGATCTATCAGGTTGGCTGTCGGTACGAAGAATGGTAGGGTGTTCGGGGCGTAGTAAATTGAACTTGGATTCTATGTATTTGGGAATAGGAGGAGGATCTGTTTTGGGCCAAAGTAATGTATTGGATGAAGTGAAGGATTACTGTTCATTCTCTAATGTTTGCAGTGAGAACTTTTTTGCTTAGGTAGATTTGCTGAGTGGGTCCTTGGACATAGTTGATGGTTTTAGTGGTAGTGAGCGTGTGCTAGAGGGTGGTAATAGTATGCAGTTGAGCGACATGTCTGTTGGGAGCTTTTATTTGGAAGAGAGGGTTTTTTTATTGCTGTTAGACATGGTGGGTTGTTTTGTGTTTTTGAATTTGGGACGAGCGAGATTATTTTCCTTGATTGTGCAGCCTTGCTTCGGTTTATCACCTTTGGGGATTGAGTTGATTTGCTCGATGGTGGATTCTCTTATTTCGATTAGAGGTGATTTGCATGAGGGTGGTAGTAGGGTTTCTCTAATCAGAGATAGGTCCTCTTCCTAGTCTAGGAGGAGCAGATACAAGAGAGTAACTCCCTTATTGGTTTGGTTTGTCGCAGTGCGAGGATTAGATCTTTCTCCTCTTCATCTCATGGTAGGTTCCCGAACTCGAGTGCTAGATGTAGCAATTCAAGTTTGGGCTCAGGTACAATTCCTCTTTACAGTAGTGATTATACGCCGTTTGCTTTGGGTAGCCTATCTACTAGTCAGTTATTTCAGCTTGCCAATGATACCGCTTTTGCTTTTACTGATGTTGAATTAGATGTGGAGTACATTAGGGGTAGGGAATTAGAGAGAGTTAAATCTTTACGATGTTGAGGGTTATTGGTTGGAATATTAGGGGTCTTAACGAGCCCAAGAAATGTGATAAGGTTAGGTCATTTTTAGAGATTTCCACATTGATTTTGTTTTGCTTCAGTTGAGAATTGTGATTTCGGTTTTTATTTAAGGTTAGGTGGTTCTCTATTTAGAAATTGGGCTTGTCTTCCGACCATTGGTAGTGCTGGGGGACTTATGATAGGTTGGAAGGATAATCAATTTAGACACTTATAGGAGATTCCTAAATTGCATACCTTGCACGTTATTTTAGCTTCGCTTATTGATAACTCTATTTTGGGCATTACAAATGTGTATGGTCCGCATACTAGAATAGAGAGGAGGCTTTTATGGGTCGAGTGTTCTGAGTTTAAGAATCTTGTCCCCAATCAATGGATTGTGGGGGGAGATTTCAATGTCACTAGGTTTTTGGGGAGAGATCACCTCGGGAAGGTGATTTCTCTGATATGAAGGAATTCAATGATTTCATTTTAGATAATAATTTGATTGATATTCCTCTCAACAATAGATCGTTTACTTGGTCAAATGTTGAAACACCCCGCCTCCGTTAAGGTCACTCATAAAGGGAATGCCATAACTTTGGTGGAGCATTTTAGGTAAAAGATGCAGATAAATTACAAGACAGACAAATAAATCAGCGGAAAATAAAGTCATTTTATTAACAACTTAATTCAGACAAGCTTTTACAATAGTTGTCTCAAACATACTTAAAAGTAATACATAAAACTTCTGTCTTGATTCAAAAACTTCCAAGTATAAAAGAAGCATAAAAATAAACATGATATTACCCTAATGTAGCATGAACCAGCCATAGTAGTGGAAGAGAGGGTCCAAAGCAAAACATTGACTATCTTCGAGCTTGAAAAGAAAACTGAGCTAAGTGGTAACATTTCCTCCCTGTGAACCTGGGGGGGAGGGGGGAGGGAGGGAAGAAAAGAGGCGAAACAAAACTATGTCAGGCATAAGTCTGGTAAGTCCAGTGACTTTCAACATATAAATAGGCAAAAGCATCTTGACATGAATAAACTGAATATAAGACAATACCTGAGAACAAGGATAACATGATAACATAGGATAAGTATAAGGTATGATAAGGCAAGATAAACTGAATGTGCTTCTACTCTTTCTCCGCTTCGCTACTACTATGTTATTCTGATTTCTATATCTATCTCTGCACCACATAACTACTGTCCCAACTATTAATCTATATGAAGTGATAATATGATAACGTGATCCCAATCCCCGTAATTGTGGTAGCCTTCAGGTGTACATCTATCTTGAGGATTCCACCTCAGTCTGCCTAATTGCCATGAACATGTAGGTAACCCTATCGATCGGATCTTTACTTGCATTAATGTTCCATGTATCTGTGTCAATCGGCCCTCTCTTGCATGTAGATACCCTGTGCTGGTCCCACCATAAGGTGTATCAATCCTTATGATAACGACCCGACACGATTCAAGATGCACAGTGTATAATTACCGTAACCCAGTGCCTGCTTTTCCCCACTACGGAGTACGTGCACACCCGTAAACTGTCGTAACCTACACTGACGTACCCCCTGCCGCTATTTTGACCGCTTATAATCAGCCCAGTAATCGTGCCCCACCCTGCCTATTTCAGGGTACCTAATACATCTATGTGGGTTACCGCTGAAATGGGTTCCCGTTACTAGGATTTCCTACTGGTTAAGTTTTGTGGGCCTATATATACAAATATTACCCACCTACACGAGATGTACTTAACCCTCCCACCGATTCAAACATGTTTATTTAATGGTTAAGTTTTGTGGGTCTATATTTACTAATATTACCCACCAACCCGACATGTACTTAACCCTCCATCGATTCAAGCATGTTTATTAAACGGTTAAGTTTTGTGGGCCTATATTCACTAATATTACCCACCAACCTGACATGTACTTAACCCTCCATCGATTCAAGCATGTTTATTTAACAGTTAAGTTCTGTGGGCCTATATTTTCCAATATTATCCCCCAACCCGATATGTACTTAACCCACCCGCACATTATGTCATATTGGTTAAGTGTTGTCCGTTCATGTTAACTTAACCCACCCAGTCATCGTGTCATGTTAGTTAAGTTTTTTTTATTAACTTAACCCCGTTCGTTCATCAAGTTATGTTGGCTAAGTGTTTTCTTGTTAACTTTACCCCACGTGTTCATCATGTTGTATTGGTTAAGTGTCATTAATCAATTCAAGTTAACTTAACCCACCTACTTTTCATGTCATGTTACTTTGGTTAAGTGTTGCCTTCTGGTGTTGACTTAACCTTACCACAAATAAAGTTATATTGGTTAAGTGTTTCTCTCTTGTTTTAACTTAACCTTACCACAAGTCAAGTTATATTGGTTAAGTGTTTCTTATTACTTAACCCTACCCATTCATCTTGTTATATTGGTTAAGTGTTTCTCATTAACTTAACCCTAGCCATTCATGTTTTATTTGGTTATGTAATCCTATGAACTTAACCCTAGTCATTCATCTTGTTCATTAGCATTAATTGATTTATTAATGCACCAACCTCTCACATTAGATATGTGTTGTTGCAGTTAATGGATATGTTGGGCGGTTCCGAGCAGTTTTACACTACAACTCAATCTAACCTCGGGTTTTTCTTGGGCATGATGCACTAACCTCTCACATTAGATAGGTGTTGTTGTGGTTACTGGATATGCCGTGCGGTTCCGGGCAGTTTTACACCACAACTCAATCCATCTTCGGGTTAGGCATGTTCATCTTTAATCTACACATTTACCCTAGATGCCCAAATCTAGATTTTACATAATAATTACAAAATTCACCAAAAGTAGTCATGTTACACTTTACACCCAATCTAGATTTAATGCTCAAGTTACTCCAAATTCGCAACAATAACAATTTTTCCCAAAACTTGATTTATATGCCAACTTCCTACTTTGTCGTTCATGCCAATTCTAGGTTCAATATGTCAAATTACATATTCCATAATTCATGCCAAATTGCATCTTAACAGTTATGCCATGTTACATGTTCCAAATTATGCCAAATAATGTCAATTTCATGTTATACCCAATTTCCCCGCATCATAACGTACGTATTTCGAGATTCAACTCAAGATTCATAATATAAGGGGAGAAGCAAGATGGAACATTGTAAGAATAGGCATAGTCATATGATGATAAGAACTACTGGTCCATTAAACTTGATGTACTAAAAAGACAAGTTTTGCAAGGAATACATCGCAGGCATATAGATATGACAAGAATTATATCATGAACTTAAAAAAGATTGCAATTCCGATATACAAGGATAGATCTGATTGGACCAGTTTCATAGTCAAAAATGATTCCTAAAGATATACATACTCAAGCGTAGATTTTGATGAAAGGATAGCTTACATCAGGCATATTCTCATAACCATTTTATTACATGTTACTAATTAGATTTAGGTGTTCAAATCTAAAAAGTAAATAACTTACAAAACAAAGGCAAATCTTGTTTTCATGCCTAAGCCATACATCACTATAGACCCTAATCTTCTTCTTCCAAATCATAAACTATCACATATATATATATCCCAATTTTAGATCTTAGACCACAACATGTACTATGCCATATATTTACAGTTCAATTTACGCCCTAAATCTCAAGTCATATGTCCAATACTTTATGCCTCAAATCTCAAGTCATTTGTCTAATACTTTATGCCTCAAATCTCAAGTCATATGTCCAATACTTTATGTTTTGAATACAACATGTGTTAAGTCCTCAAATCAGTTACAACTCAATTATGCCGAATTCTACACAATTTAATTCTTTTCCCAATTTTTGGCGCTAATCATGTCCAAATCATATATTATGCCCAATTTTATTTCCAACGTACATTCATCTCTTATGAGATCTGGCTCAAGCTCGCAGTAGCCTGACTATAAAAAAAGGGAAGAAGGAAAGATGAGACAAAGAACGGACCTAATATTATCAATGAGATAGATCCAATGGATATAGAAAGATAGGCATAATCTCAGATCCAACTTTATTACAATGTCAGAATCATAATTAACTTTTATTTCTGGAAGTAACATGAACTAACAAATTACGGAACAGTCTTGAATTCTGGGATCTTTATTCTGAAACTGAATAGTTATCCCTTGAAGTAGACTATTTGTTCTTCTAATTTAGATTTGATTTGATTCTTTGAAATAGTTGTTGAAGCCGTTGAATTAGCTTTTGAATCTCTATTTGAATTCTAACTTGATTCTACTTGAGCAGCATAACCCTGTCTTTGATTTATTTTGATATGAATTAGGGTAGAGTATAGGAAAAATGAAGTTGTGTGGAGAGAAAGTGAGGTTTGGGGTGTTTAAATAGATTAGGAGCAACGAACCTGGTCAGAACGGGCGTCTAAATATAGAAAAGTGAATTTGTCCTTGGATCTGGAAAAAAGGGGGGAGGCCGTCCCCCAGGTCAACCCCATGGTCGACCTATGTGACCAGGTCGACCCCATGGTCGACCTATGTGACCAGGTCGACCCCCTGGTCGACCTGGGTCTTAGGCGGGAAATTTTCCGCCCAGCCCGGGTGTGCGTTTTGAATTTTGAATTTTAATTTCGAGCTGAGCTATTTTATTTTATTCAAACCCCTGAAACTTCTGAAGGTCATAACTTCTTTATACGAAGTTGATTTACGCAAACTCGGACTTTATCTCAAGTAGAATTCTGAGACGAACGCTATGGCGTAACCCGTTTCCCTTAATTCTTCTCTTAAAAATTAAGTATACTTTAATTTGTTACTTTGACGTTCACAGAAAATTCGGGGTGTTACATTTTCCCCTTCATAAAGGATTTTGTCCCTAAAATCTTCAAGTTAGGAAGAATGTAGATCCTAACATTCAATATCCATCTACTCAACCATTCAATCACAGGCATCCATTTTCCCTAAAATGTTTCTAATGTCGTATGAACATTTGCAGAGTGTGTGTATATGTCTCTTATCTAATGCAAAATCAAGCGGTCTACTGATTCAGTTGACCTCCTTAATGCGGGTTATGTTGGTGTCATGAGTCCATCATGTATGCAATTATTCCTAATCGTACTTTATAACTTCTACAAGAGTGCACAATCATTCATACAAATGCAACATCCATATGATAATACATCAAGTTTCAATCCATATATATAAAAATTCACTCATGCATATGCAATATGAAAGTGACTGAGCCGATCTAGCGCCTAATGTGTGTATATGCATCCATGAGAAACCACTAGAAAACACTTGCAACCATCAAACATAACATGTCTCAAACACATGTTTACATCCATTGGCTTCCACCTAAGGATCGAGGATGGGACCGAGAGGATATACTTAAAAGATAAAGACTAGCATGCAAATAAACATTACAGAGAAAGTAGACTCAAGGATATTCCCTCAAAAAAAGGTATGATGCGCATATCTAGTCTTCAATCTTCCACGTCGCATCTTCTTGAGCTTCACTCCACTGTACCTTCACTTATTTAACTTCACGATTGCAAAGCTTCTTGACCTCCACTTCCAAAACCCACTAGTAAAGATAGGACCTCGATCACTTACTATGTTAGAGGGTATCCAATGTAGTTGAACTATCTTTCCAAGATAAACAGATGTTAACCATGATACCAAGTGTATATACTAAGATAATTAGAGGACTCTCTTCTACTTAGCTTATCCATCATGTCACAAATCTGAGGGTCGATATCTCTCATGCAAATCATCCTAGTCGAACTTGACATCCCTCAGGTACAAGCCCCAAAGGCCTAAACCAATATCAGACAAGCACCCAAGGAATACCTCCTCCGAATTTGGACGATTTATGTGAGAAGATACTAGCAAAACAACCAAACAATTGAGAACTTAACTGACTCTAGATATCCTCGCCAATATTGTTCCAAAATTATCGTTGATCGCATAACTGGCTTTGCATTGTCAACTAGATATACGTGGAAGTCTGTCTCGAGTTTTAGGGGGAAATGCCTGCCCTAATCAAAACATCTTGCACACTCATGGACTACTCTAACGGATCGAAAATTGTCGATAAATACATAAAGTGATTCTAGGTAGCTTAGACAAAATGATCCCTTAGGATCGCACGAAATTTCGAGGGTATTCCCGAGGCAAGTCGAAAGTCTAACTACCCTCCTTTCACAATTACTAGCTAAACCATCCATGCCTAGAATCAACCCATAGCCCATGAAGCCCGGAAACATAAGCATCTCAAATCCTTACAAACCAAAGAAAAATGAGCAGAACCACAAATTGGATTTGAGACAGTAATGGGATCTTCTACTATACAAGTACTAAGGTGTAGAGACTCAACTATGGAAGTAGATATAAACGAATGTGAAGCGCTAAAATAAAAAAGAATACTAACAGGATGATCAAGAAGAAAAATTAAACTTTTTCAATAGAAACCTTACTACCTCTCTCTCAGGTACGCTCGTGGTGAGAGCATGCATTTGCCCTCTTGAAAATCCTGTCATTTGTTCTTGCCCTTGCCCTTAATTATACGACCCGTTATACCATAATAAAGATACTTCCTCTTTTTTTAGGTTTTACTATTCCTTCCTCCCTTCCTTTGTGAACCAAGTCTATAACCATGAGTTCTTCATCCTTGGGTTGAGCTCCTTAGCCAAACTCCCTCATTCTCATCTTTGCCATCCTTGTGTAACTTGTTGACAGGTCTCTTGAAAGCTGCCTCCATTGCATGGAAAATCATACAAAGCTCAAAAGAAAATTAGCCGCAGGTGAAACTACAGTGGTTATAGATGGAAGTTGGGCACCTCTTCACCCTTTGTCAGGTATCTTAGTCTCATCAAGCCTACGGAACCATGCCGTGATTAGGTTACCTCGCAGAAAGCCAGGAGCCCTGGAGACTCAGGAAAGAAGGAAAACAAAGATTCAAATAGAGGATCAAAAGATAATGCATATGGCATTGGGGAATATGCTTTTAAAACAAAACTTCTCTTTTGAAAATGCTTATTTTAAAACTGTTTTGAAAATAAATTTTCAAATCTTTTTATCTGATCAGGTAACCTTTAGCTCTGATACCAAGTGAAACACCCCGCCTCCATTAAGGTCACTCACAAAGGGAATGCCTTAACTTTGGTGGAGCATTTTAGGTAAAAGATGCAGATAAATTACAAGACAGACAAATAAAGCAGCGGAAAATAAAGTCATTTTATTAACAACTTAATTCAAACAAGCTTTTACAACAGTGGTCTCAAACATACTTAAAAGTAATACATAAAACTTCTGTCTTGATTCAAAAACTTCCAAGTATAAAAGAAGCATAAAAATAAACATGATATTCCCCTAATGTAGCATGAACCAACCATAGTAGTGGAAGAGAGGGTCCAAAGCAAAACATCAACTATCTTCGAGCTTGAAAAGAAAACTGAGCTAAGTGGTAACATTTCCTCCCTGTGAACCTAGGGGGGGAGGGGGGAAGAAAAGAGGCGAAACAAAACTATGTCAGACATAAGTCTGGTAAGTCCAATGACTTTCAGCATATAAACAGGCAAAAGCATCATGATATGAATAAACTGAATATAAGACAATACCTGAGAACAAGGATAACATGATAACATAGGACAAGTATAAGGTATGATAAGGCAAGATAAACTGAATGCGCTTCTACTCTTTCTCCGTCTCGTGACTACTTTGTTATTCCGATTTCTATATCTATCTCTGCACCACCTAACTAGTATCCCAACTAGTAATCTGTATAAAGTGATAATATGATAACGTGATCCCAATCCCCGTAATTGTGGTAGCCTTCAGGTGTACAATTATCGTGAGCATTCCACCTCAGTCTGCCTAATTTCCATGAACATGTTAGATGTACCCTTACTACCCTATCGATTGGCTCTTTACTTCCATTAATGTTCCATGTGTCTGTGTCAATCGGCCCTCTCTTGCGTGTAGATACGCTGTGCTGGTCCCACCATAAGGTGTATCAATCCTTATGATAGCGACCCAACACGATTCAAGATGCACAGTATATAACTATTGGTGCCTAGTGCCTGCTTTTTCCCACTCCGGAGTACGTGCACGCCCGTAAACCGTCGGAACCTACACTGACGTAACCCCTCCACTATTTTGACTTCTTATAATGAGCCCAGTAATCGTGCCCCACCCTGCCTAATTCTGGGTACCATGATACATCTATGTGGGTTACTACTGAAATTGGACCCCGTTACTAGGGTTTCCTACTGGTTAAGTTTTGTGGGCGTATATATACAAATATTACCCACCTACACGAGATGTACTTAATCCTCCCACCGATTCAAACATGTTTATTTAATGGTTGAGTTTTGTGGGCCTATATTTACTAATATTACCCACCAACCTGACATGTACTTAACCCTCCATCGATTCAATCATGTTTATTTAACGGTTAAGTTTTGTGGGCCTATATTCACTAATATTACCCACCAACCCGACATGTACTTAACCCTCCATCGATTCAAGCATGTTTATTTAACAGTTAAGTTCTGTGGGCCTATATTTTCCAATATTATCCCCCAACCCGATATGTACTTAACCCACCCGCACATTATGTCATATTGGTTAAGTGTTGTCCGTTCATGTTAACTTAACCCACCCAGTCATCGTGTCATGTTAGTTAAGTTTTTTTTATTAACTTAACCCCGTTCGTTCATCAAGTTATGTTGGCTAAGTGTTTTCTTGTTAACTTTACCCCACGTGTTCATCATGTTGTATTGGTTAAGTGTCATCAATCAATTCAAGTTAACTTAACCCACCTACTTTTCATGTCATGTTACTTTGGTTAAGTGTTTCCTTCTGGTGTTGACTTAACCTTACCACAAATAAAGTTATATTGGTTAAGTGTTTCTCTCTTGTTTTAACTTAACCTTACCACAAGTCAAGTTATATTGGTTAAGTGTTTCTTATTACTTAACCTATCCATTCATCTTGTTATATTGGTTAAGTGTTTCTCATTAACTTAACCCTTGTCATTCATGTTATATTTGGTTAAGTACTCCTATGAACTTAACCCTAGTCATTCATCTTGTTCATTAGCATTAATTGATTTATTAATGCACCAACCTCTCACATTAGATATGTGTTGTTGCCGTTACTGGATGTGCAGGGCGGTTCCAGGAAGTTTTACACTATAACTCAATCAAACCTCAGGTTTTTCTTTGGCATGATGCACTAAACTCTCACGTTAGATAGGTATTATTGTGTTACTGGATGTGCCGGGCGGTTCTGGGCAGTTTTACACCACAACTCAATCCAACCTCAGGTTAGGCATGTTCATCTTTAATCTACACATTTCCCCTATATACCCAAATCTAGATTTTATATGCTAATTACAAAATTCACCAAAACTATTTATGTTACACTTTACACCCAATCTAGATTTAATGCTCAAGTTACCCCAAATTCGCAACAATAACAATTTTGCCCAAAACTTGATTTATATGCCAACTTCCTACTTTGTCGTTCATGCCAATTCTAGGTTTAATATGTCAAATTACATATTCCATAATTCATATCAAATTTCATCTTAACAGTTATGCCATGTTACATGTTCCAAATTATGCCAAATAATGTCAATTTCATGTTATACCCAATTTCCCCCCATTCATAACGTACGTATTTCGAGATTCAACTCAAGATTCATAATATAAGGGGAGAAGCAAGATGGAACATCATAAGAATAGGCATAGTCATATGATGATAAGAACTACTGGTCCTATAAACTTGATGTACTAAAAAGACAAGTTTTGAAAGGAATACATCGCAGGCATATAGATATGATAAGAATTATATCATGAACTTAAAATAGATTGCAATTTCGATATACAACAAGGATAGATATGATTGGACCAGTTTCATAGTCAAAAATGATTCCCAAAGATATATATACTCAAGCGCGGATTTTTATGAAAGGATATCTTACATCAAGCATATTCTCATATCCATATTATTACATGTTACTAATTAGATTTAGGTGTTCAAATCTAAAAAGTAACTGACTTACAAAACAAAGGCAAATCTTGTTTTCATGCCTAAGCCATACATCACTATACACCCTAATCTTCTTCTTCCAAATCATAAACTATCATATATATATATATATATCCCAATTTTAGATCTTAGACCACAACATGTACTATGCCTTATATTTACAGTTCAATTTACGCCCCAAAACTCAAGTCATATGTCCAATACTTTATGCCTCAAATGTCAAGTCATATGTCCATTACTTTATGCCTCAAATCTCAAGTCATATGTCCAATACTTTATGTTTTGAATAAAACATGTGTTAAGTCCTCAAATCAGTTACAACTCAATTATGCCTAATTATACACAATTTAATTCTTTTCCCAATTTTTGGGGCTAGTCATGTCCAAATCATATATTATGCCCAATTTTATTTCCAATGTACGTTCATCTCTTATAAGATCTAGCTCAGGCTTGCAATAGCCTGGCTATAAAACAAAAAGGGAAGAAGGAAAGATGAGACAAAGAATGGACATAATATTATCAATGAGATAGATCCAAAGGATATAGAAAGACAGGCATAATCTCAGATCCAATTTATTACAATGTCAGAATCATAACTAACTTTTATTTCTGAAAGTAACGTGAACTTACAAATTACAGAACGATCTTGAATTTTGGGATCTGTATTCTGAAACTGAATAGCTCTCCCTTAAAGTAGACTATTTGTTCTTCTAATTTAGATTTGATTTGATTCTTAGAAATAGTTGTTGAAGCCATTGAATTAGCTTTTGAATCTCTATTTGAATTCTAACTTGATTCTACTTGAGCAGCATAACCCCGTCTTTGATTTATTTTGATATGAATTAGGGTAGAGTATAGGCCAAATGAAGTTGTGTAGAGAGAAAGTGAGGTTTGGGGGTGTTTAAATAGCATAGGAGCAACGAATATGGTCAGAACGGGCATCTAAATACAGAAAAGTGAATCTGTCCTCGGATCTGGAAAAAGGGGGGAGGTCGACCCCCAAGTCGACCCTATGTTCGAACTATGTGACTAGGTCGACCCCCAGGTCGACCCCTGGTCGACCTAGGTCCTGGGCGGGAAATTTCCCGCCCAGCCCGGGTGTGTGTTTTGAATTTCGAATTTGAATTTCGAGCTGAGCTGTTTTATTTATTCAAACCCTTGAAACTTCTGAAGGTCATAACTTCTTCATACCGAGTCCGATTTACGCAAACTCGGACTCTATCTCGAGCAGAATTCCGAGACGAACGAAATGGCGTTACCTGTTTCCCTTAATTCTTCTCTTAAAAATTAAGTATGCTTTAATTTGTTACTTTGACGTTCACAAAAAATACGGGGTGTTACAAATGTCAGAGATAGTCCTTCTTTCGCTTTATTAGATAGATTTTTTATAAGTTCTGAGGTAGAAAATAGATTATTTATTTGTTGAGTTAAGGGTTTACCTTTTTTATTTTCTAATCACTGTCCTATCATCCTTTCGTGCAACTCTAATATTTCTATTAGTAGCAGCTTCAAATTTGAGAAGATGTGGTTATTGGACTCCAGCTTTAGTAATCTGGTTTCTGTTAAGAGGAGCTCGTTGTTTTATTTTAATAATTTGTATAGGGGTAATTCTGCGAAGATTTTTGTTGCGAAGCTTGGTAACTTAAGATTTTTTCTCAAGCGATGGAATAAGTATATTTTTGGTAGTGTTAGAATTAGGAAAGATAGGATTATGTGTGAGATGTTAGATTTAGTTAAGATTAGTAAGTCCAGGATTCTTAATTCCAATGAGAGAGGTAGACTTTACAACCTCAGAAATGATCTCAAGCTGGTTTTAGAAAAAGAAGAGATCAAGTGGAAGCAAAAGGCCGTAGTTCAATGGATTATGGAGGGGGACAATAACATGAAGTTCTTTCATAGTGTGGCTAATAAGAGGAGGCACGATAATTTGATTCACTCTATTTTTATTAATGATGTGGAGGTGACTATTTAAGAAGGAATTAAATGAGGCTTTTACTAGATATTATAAGCATATTTTTGGATCTAAGACTAAGAGAAGGATTAATGTTGGATGGAATGAGATTTTTCCACCGGCACTAAGGTTGAGTTAGATGATTTAGATAGACCTTTCTCTGAACGGGAGATTTGGAAGGCTATTTGTGATATGCCTAGTGAAAAAGCTCCTAGGCCTAATAGATTCTCTGTTCTTTTTTATAAGCAGTTTTGGGAGGTCTTAAAAGTTGATATCATTAATCTTATTAATGATTTTTATAGTGATGATTTATGTTTAGGTAGTTTTAACTTTGCAAATTTTATCCTTATTCATAAGTGAGAGGGTGCTAATTCTCTTAAAGATTTCAGGCCTATTTCCTTAATTAATTGTTCGGCAAAGATAATTTCCAGAGTCCTAGCTAACAGGCTTAGTTCTAATATGAACGATCTTATTGATTGCTCCCAAACCGACTTTATTAAGGGTAGGAATATAGTGGACGGAGTGGCCGCTGTGCAGGAGTATATTAATGTTTGTTGTAAGAATAATTTCTCTTGTGCCATTTTGAAGTTAGACTTTGAGAAGGCATTTGATTCCATTGATTGGGATTTTATCTGTGAATTATTTCTTGCTAGGTGTTTTAGTATTAGATGGATCAACTGGATAATGCTTTTGCTTAGGTCTGGTTGCTCTAGTATTGTTGTTAATGGGGTTATGGGCAAGAAGATCCAATCTAAATGAGGTCTTATACTAGGTGACCCCCTGTCACCTTTTATATTTAATTTAGAGGCCAATGTTTTCTCAAGAATTATTAAGAGAGCTAGGAGATTAGGTGTCTTAGGTAGTGTTGGTAATGAGGATTTTAATAATGAATTATCTATTCTTCAATCTGCAGATGATACATTATTATTTTCCTCTCATCTGCCTAAGCATATTATTGCTCTTAAGTTTATTCTTTATTGTTTTGAGATGTTATCCGGGCTCAAAATTACTTATGATAAGAGTGCTGTTGTGGTCCTCAATGATTTTGACAATGTTGAGTCTTTGGTTTATAGCACCATGAACTGTTCTATCATGAAATTCCCTTTTGATTATTTGGGATTCAAGATTAGGCCTTCGAAGCTTAAGAAGGCCAATTGGTTAGTTATTATAGATAAGATCAATAATATACTCTCGAGTTCGAATAACAGATTTCTGTCTATAACAGGTAGATTAGTTCTAGTTAATTCGGTTTTATTAGCTATTCCTACTTATTGGATGGCCGTTCATCGTTTTCCTCGATGGGTTATAGAGAAAATTTACAGAATCAGATGGAATTATCTTTGGAGTGATGTTCCTATTTGTAGAAGTTTCAAATGCTTAGTTAACTGGGAGGTTTGTTGTAAGCCCAAGAAAGATGGGGGTCTAGGGGTCATTAATCTTTATAATTTTAATTCTTCCCTGTTAGCCAAATGGTTGTGGAGATTTAGATGCCCTGATGTGTCGGCTTCTTGGAAGATTATTATTTCTGAACTTTATTATTCTGGGGGTGCATTTGTTGTTGGGTCTAGTTTTAGTTGGACTAATATATTATCATATTTTTGGAAGTCTATTTTGTATTGATTCAAGTTAGGTTGTAAGGTGACAGTTCATTCTGGCAACCTTACTTATTTTTGGCATGACGCTTGGATTTCTCGTGTGCCGCTTAAAATTGAATTTAGTGAGCTTTATAATATCTGCGGCTTTAAGAATGCTTTAATCAGTGATGTTTATAGAAGGGATTTAGATCCCCCGTGGGTTTTTTCTTTTGTTAATATTTTAGAAGGGGATTTATTAGGGCAATTAGCCTTACTTAAAGCTAAGTTAGCCTCGTATCATTTGGATGAGAATGGTGATTCTTTTAATTGGGGTCTCGATAAGAGATTGGTTTACTCAGTTAACTCCATATACAATTTTATTAATTTTACTGGTGTTTCTGTGCTTTCTTTTAAGTTTCTTTGGAATTCTAATTCTTCTCCCAAAGACAATTTTCTTATGTGGTTGATTATTCATAAAAAGATTAATACGATTGAGCTTTTAAAGAAGAAGAATATTATTTTTGATGTTAAGTGTTGTTTTTGTAGTCTTTTTGATGAAGATATTGATCATTTATTTTTCTCGTACTCTTTCACCAATCATATTTTAAATATGGATCTTAGTAATTTTGTCTTTGGTTGTTTTAATTCTTTTAGTAGTTGTAATGAGAATTGGATTCGTTATAGATTTGTTTATAATTCTAGACAGAGGTATGTGATGGATTCTTTAGTTATTATCATTAGTTGGTTCATATGGATGGAGAGGAATCTGAGATTTTTTTCATTTTATTTCTGTGTCTGCCGATAGTTTAATCACTAAGATTGTTAATTACTATCTGGATTGGATGTCCAACTCGCGCTTTAAGTTTTTTGGTGATTCGTGTTTTGGTTGTTTTTTTGCTTAAGGTTAGGTTTAATTTGAGTTTATTTATTAGAATTAACAGTTTTTTTAGATGTAATAGATCTCGCATTTGTTGTTAATTCCTATTTTTGTTGATGTTGTTAGTTTGCCTCTTTTTCTTTTTATTTCTTCTTCACATATATGTATGGATATATATATATATTCTAAGATATATATATACACACACATTCATTTATCCATATATATATATGGGATGGGTACTTACGGTTTGTCTAGTTTCTTTCAGGTTCAGGTTGTTGATTTTTGCTGGGGAGCTTTGTGGATTGCTGTCTGGATTGGCGTTTGTCATTAGCATTGGAGTGTTTTTTGCTTGGTTTCGGATAGTTTTTGGGGTTGTACTAATTTTTTTGCTATTCCTGTCTGGAGTGACTTGTTTATTGTATTGGAGTAGATATACTTCACTATCGGGTGGTGGCTTTGTCGGAATTCGATAGTGGAGTATGATGGGCGGTGGTTTTTCCGGAGCTCATCTATCTTCTATCCTTTACATTCTTAGAGTCTTGTTTTGTCTTGCTTCTTCTTTTTATTAGAAGATCACACATTTTTGTTTTCAGAAAAAAAAAACGGTCATTTAAAATTCGGTAAAAATCATGAATTTGGGAAATGACCCCAATAGTCGTTTTCCAAAGTAACATGACTATATGACTTCGTATGAAAATAAAATAAATATTCTACGATCCTTCGATACGTAGAATGCGGGTCATTACACTCTCTCTCCCCCTTAAGAAATTTCGCCCCCGAAATTCCTTAACCAAAACATACAATGGTGCCCCGCATGCCTATCAGCCATTTACAAACAATCAAACATACATAACAACACAACAAGCCTATCCTAGCATGGGGTTTACTTACAATGGAGTAACTATATCGCGATTAAAATCTTACCAAGTAAAGAGCTCTGGATATGACTCCCTTATACTCTCCTCGGTTTCCCAAGCACAGTCATTCTCATTATCGCCACACTAGACCTTAACCAGTTTTACCGACTTCCTTCGGAGTAGCTTCATATCGTGTTCGATAATATGAACCAGTCTGCGGTTTCCAACTGATTTGGTGAAAAAATCATATCAGAATCATGCATGAACTTCCTTAATTGAGAAACATGAAATACGTTGTGCACTCCCATCATCTTGTCAGGTAATCCAACTTTATACGCTAAATTCCCAACTTGTTCGAGAACTGGAAATGAACCAACAAATCTTGGTGTTAATTTGCCTCTCCTACTGAACCGAATCACACTCTTCAATGGAGAAATCTTGACGAATACCAAGTCGCCAATGAAGAATTTCAAATTTCTTCGTCTTTTATTGGCATAGCTCTTCTGCCTATCTTGGGCAGCCTTCATTCACTGTTGAATAACCTCGATCTTACTTGAAGTTTCTCTTGTTACATCTGGCCCAAGCACAAATTTCTCATAGGTTTCCACCAACATGATGGTGTTGCATGGCCTTCCGTACAAAGCTTCAAATGGAGCCATACCAATACTAGAATAATAACTATTATTATAAGCGAACTCAACCAGATGCAAATGGTCATCCCATGAACCCCCAAAATCCAATATACAGGCTCTCAACAGATCATCCAATACACGATTCACCCTCTCTATTTGACCATTGGATTGGGGATGGTACGCGGTACTGAAATGTAATTCTGACCTTAAAGCCTCTTGTAAACTCTTCCAATACCCACTAGTAAATAATGGATCTTGGTCACTTACAATACCTTTCGGTACTCCATGAAATCTCACTACCCAATTTATATACAGATCTGCTAACTTAGCTGTCGTTCTATTTGACTTAACCGGTATAAACCTTGCACTTTTGGTCAACCGATCCACAAATACCCAAATACTATCGTGACCTGATCTAGTCCCGGGTAAATCATCAATGAAATCCATTAATACTTGTTCCTACTTCCATTCGGGGATTTCCAATGGTTGTAAAAAACCACTAGGCTTCTTTTGTTCCTCTTTAACTAATTGGCAATTCATGCACTTGGATAAACTTCCCAATGTCTCTCTTCATCCCTTCCCAGTAGTAGGTCTACTTCATGTCTCGATACAGTTTGTTACCACTGGGATGTATAGTTAGTTTCGAGTGGTGACATTCTTTAAGAACTTCATCTCTCAATCCATTAACATTGGGTACAACTAATCTCCAATTTTTTCGAAGCCATCCCTCTCAATCAAGTCCATACTTGTTCATTTCCTCCCCGCCGATACCCGTATCTACCTGTGACGAAAAGGAATTTCGCTCGGTCCGAACCAGTCGCTAAACCGACCCAGACCGTTCGAAAACGCCCGATCGTTGAGAACAGGACAAAATAGAACGCAGACGGAAGAACATTTCATTGTATATTACAACAATGCATCAGATTACAAGAATATATAGAGTATAAATAAACATTACACAGAAATATCAGAGATTTAAATTACATTTAAATACATCGCAGCAGAAAATAATACAATACACAACTAAAAGAGATATACGGATACAAAGCTTTCCGGATATCGTTCCAGCTGTAAACCAGGATCCTGTGAATATAAATCTGCAAAACCAAAACTACTAGCTGCCCGTGTCAAAATAAGGGCACCCAGAGTTTAGGTTAAAACAATAAACTCCAGGTCAGTCATGTGACTGGTGTGAGAACTAAAACAGTTAATCTTTATTTTTAAAGTTAGGTAAATCAAGGGACCACGCCGCATAACACGGAACGGGTTTCCTCCCAAGAATACCAGTGCATAAAACAACAACGCAATGCTAAACAAAGAAAAATGAAGCCATTATAAGACCCAGTTCCCATCACACAATGCAACGCAAGCCGGAGGATAGGGTTTTTACCTTATAATAGCCAAGAATGCTTGATACGTTTAAAACAAATCATTTGATACTATTATAAGTGCATAGTGTATAAAACAACTTCAAATCATAAGTATCAATCATAGGCGGCATGAGCGGCCCATCCCACTATGTCGCCATATATAGGATTACAACTACAACCGCAAGATCACGTATTTGGAAATTGGATTTTCGTCATGAACCAAGGCAAAAGATAGTCCTTACCGAATTCGTGACTACCAAGCCCGAGTCTCAGGATCAGAACGCATCGACCCTTGGAGCGACAGGGCCGGTCCACACGGAGTGGATTAAAAATGTCTGAGCACTATGTTTCGCCGCCCTTTGGGGCGTAAGCGAGCCAACTAGTGACTCCATCGGACCCGGATCGTCCGATCTAACCGAGGCGCCTCGCAACAGCAACAACCACATAAGTCAAACTCGTCAGGGCGTGTAAAACCACTGACGCCACTTTTAGCTAGGAGGAAACGTAGGCCCTCCCTGAGGTCCTTTCTCCCGTGTCTGGTTCATACCGGGGTGTGAAACTCGCGAAGTAAACGTTACACAAAGCTACGCCACAAAGGCCGTGCTTTGATCATCACCACAAGACTTTGCTTTTCAACAAAAGCCTTGATATATTGCCACTTAGGCTTGCCACACAGGCAATTCACTCCATGCGTTTGATATCCATCAATATATAACCCCTGAGCTCGTACGTCTCAGAGAAGGGCGTTAAGCAAGAGAATAAATTCTCCGCCGCCAAACAGATATATATATTTAATAGAGATCAATCTCACGGACTAAAATCCAATGCCAGACACACAGTCCATTTGCAAGTCCGTTCTGGGTCTGAACGAAACTGGAGGCACCTAGTACCCCGCATATCCATCGATCTCCATGTACGTCTAGATGATCACCAACTGTTTCCATCTTCTTGGGTGTACATCCCAATCAAGATTGTCAGTAATCACCCAAACGACGTGAAGACTTCCGGTCTTCGACCACCGTCTTCATCTTCAACTTATCGTCGTATCAGTTATTCAGAATGGGATAAACCCGGTCTTTTCGAATAACTCGCGTATATTTTAAATAAGTGTTACACAAACACAACATACGCCTCATTCCAATTCATCAGTCACTAACCATAAATTAATCAAGAGAATAATTCCCCAAATATTAACCCCGAAGGCCGAAACCAACATCAGATCAATATCCAGAAAACCATGCTGCTTGGCTAACCGACAGTTAGTTTCTAAATTTCACATTCATAGGGAAAGGTTCCCATTAATTTTATCAAAGATAAATTCTTTATATTTATTCTTTAATCTATCCTTTTGAATTTCGATTCAACCAGTCGGGATTAACGAACCTTACCGAAGTAATCAGTTATTTTAATTTCCCAATCCCACCCTATTCACCCCATGAAGTAAAACTGGTTAAACTTCATATCTAACACCACGGTGTTATCGGTAAATTCAATTTCCATTTCACGTTCAAATCTAATTAAAGATTTAACTATCGCCTGGAGCAAAACTGGTGATACTCCATTTCGATTATTTCAATCTAATTAAAGATTCATTAAAACTCCACTTAGTTTTAATCTTTGACTGGGTTAAAGAATCAGTGTCATTTAAAACACGGTTCACGGTAAACCCAAAATATCATTCCATTAATTATCGGGTTAAAGAACAAGTGTTATTTTAAAACACTGTTCACGATAAACCCAAAAATCAATATCAATTCAATTCCAATTAAATATAATTTAATTGGTACACTTCATTAAATCTAAATAAAAAGATTTAATCTTTTCTCAACTAGGTTCAAGAACAGTGTTAATGAAGAACCATTCACGATAAACCCAAATCACATTTGATATTAAACACAAGGCTCTGAGGGCTTATATTCAATATCAAATTCCACGACTAACAAATATCGTATTGGAAATAACGATATATACATCTATATCTTTCAAATTCCCATAACAATATCTGTATCATCACGAAATCCAACATCGAAATAATCCAAAGACAATTTCGATTCAGATCCATTCCAATATAATTATTGGAAATTCTGGTTATTTTCAAATTCATTTCAAATTCGATTTATTTATTTAAAAATAAATAGAATTATAATTCTAGTTCAAAACTAGTTCATTTCGATAAAAATCTATTTTTATCTTTATCAAATATGGAGTTTTTCATCCCAATTCTTCACAAATCATTTCTTATGATTTTACACAAAATATCGATATTTTTAATAATTTTATCAAGGCCCATACAGTCGATTTACATCAACGGTCATCGAACTGCACTTACAGCGACCTTTTCCAAATTTGATTTGGACATAATTCCAAATCCAACCGTTAGATTTCAAATTTCTAATATTCCTTAGAAAGCTCTTTTCGATACGAACCCAACGGTTCCGGTTTTAGGAGAATCCGACGGTTGGATCTCCCGTAATGTCCGTTTGGAATAAATGGTCGAAATTCGCGAACTGCCGCGGCGCGGCGCGTTCTATTCAGGCCATTATATAATATATATAATATATATTTCGTCGATTACTATTTAAAACAAATTATATAGATAGTTTTAAATTCGTTTTCAAAACGTTTTCAACTTCATTTTCAATCCAAAGCACAAATGAATTCTTCTTTATAAATTCGTTTTAAAAATTCATTTCTATTCAATTCATTTTGAAATCGTTTTCAATTCAATTCATTTCGAAATCGTTTTCTATTCAATTCATTTCGAAAACGTTTTCAATTCAATTCATTTCGAAATCGTTTTCAATTTAATTCATTTCGAAATCGTTTTCAATTCAATTCATTTCGAAATCGTTTTCAATTCAATTCATTTTGAAATCGTTTTCAATTCAATTCATTTCGGAATCGTTTTCAATTCAATTCATTTCGGAATCGTTTTCAATTCAATTCATTTTGAAATCGTTTTCAATTCAATTCATTTCGAAATCGTTTTCAATTCAATTCATTTCGAAATCGTTTTCAATTCAATTCATTTCGAAATCGTTTTCAATTCAATTCATTTCGAAATCGTTTTCAATTCAATTCATTTCGAAATCGTTTTCAATTCAATTCATTTCGATATCGTTTTCAATTCAATTCATTTCGAAATCGTTTTCAATTCAATTCATTTCGAAATCGTTTTCAATTCAATTCATTTAGAAATCGTTTTCAATTCAATTCATTTCGAAATCGTTTTCAATTCAATTCATTTCGAAATTGTATTCAATTCAATTCATTTTTCAATTATCAGATTTTGAAATCACTTTCGAAATTCATTATAAAATGAATAAAATCGATATAAATATCGTTCACGTCAAAATAGCGTCAATCTAATCAATACGGCTTCATATATCTCTATTTTCAAATATTCTATTTCAAATATTTCTTTTTCAAATATTTCTATTTTAAAACTGGAATGAGGCCCAATCAATTACCATATAATGTTAATTATATGGATTTTCTACAACACATGTATATATCAACAACGATGAATAATCAATCATCATCCAAAGTGCATTCTACACTGTATAAGCATCAAATATAAATATTCAACGCTTATAACAGCCTGTCAATCAATCGATCGACATACAACTAAACAATCGGGATTAGTGTACGTCAAAATCATCCCAATACCCGTGTGGGGTTTCAAACAATCAAACACAGATTTTTATTTGTGCAGCTGGGCGATGTGTAAAATTTATCGTCCCAATCAATGTCCTTCAAATAGGTGTGCATAAACAAACCGTCTGGTTTGTAAATGAATATTTATTTATTCACATTCACGTTAAAAATTATATTTTTAACGATCAAATATTTTATTTTAACACATGAATTTTTATTCAGTTCATTTACACAATGAAAATGATATTTTTATTTTTCTAACATATTTTAGAAAATTTCGGCGGCATAACAGCACGATACTAGAAACGGGACGAGGCCTAGCCTTATCCCCGGTCTAGTGAAGGCCCACGCCATTCACACATCAATCAAATCAACTTCATTTCACTAAACAATTCAAACCAAATAATCTAACTAATTTTTGCAATCAAACATACAAGTCCATGGTCTATGGACGATTGTGTCGGGTGCTACTAAGCACCGTCTGAATCCTAGTATATATATATAACTAGAAAAAAAGAAATTGAAAGGTGAGAAATTCTCACCAATAGCTATCCTAATTCCACGTCACTCCTAATGCAGGAAATCTTCATTGTTCTCGTCGATATCACTTTCTTTGCCCGTAGCCACTACAAATGTAAAAATCACATTTTTACATCGTTATTCAATATATAAAAATCAAATTTTTACTTTGCTATTCAATATATAAAAATCGAATTTTTACTTTGCTATTCAATATATAAAAATCGAATTTTTACTTTGCTATTCAATATATAAAAATCGAATTTTTACTTTGCTATTCAATATATAAAAATCGAATTTTTACTTCTTTATCCAATTCTTTCTAAATCATTTCTTTGTTTATTAAAAAAAATCCAATCTTTTTATAAAGAAAAATCACATCTTTTTGTAAAGAAAAAATCAAATCTTTCTATATAAACAAAATCATTTCCCTTGGCGAATAAAAATCATTTCCTTTGGCAAATAAAAATCATTTCCTTTAGCAAATAAAAATCATTTCCTTTGGCGAATAGAAATCATTTCCTTAAGCAAATAAAAATCATTTCCTTAAGCAAATAAAAACCATTTCCTTAAGCAAATAAAAATCATTTCCTTTAGCAAATGAAAATCATTTCCTTAAGCAAATAAAAATCATTTCCTTTAGCAAATAAAAATCATTTCCTTTAGCAAATAAAAATCATTTCCTTTTATAGATAGAATCTCACTTATGTAATGCTATATATAAATAATAAAAACTGAAAATAGAAATCAATGTAAACATACTTACATCGGAAATGAGGTGGAGCGGGATTTAGTGTTTGCTGGAGAGGAGAGAGAAAGGCCCGAGGGGGGTGTAAGGGGATCGGAGCGGGGAGGCGGATGCGGTGGCAGCACGATGCGATGGAGGTGGATTTAATCGAGGGCGACGGTGTGCGATGGCTCGATGGGGTACGGGTCTCGATTTGGACGGAGGTGGAGAGGAGAGAGAGGGGAGGAGAAGAAGGAGAGGTGCTGGTCATCTAGGGGGGCGACGGCGATATGCTGGAGGCACGACAGGAGGAAGAGCGACGCGATTTTGGGGTGGCTCAGGAAGCTTTGACCGTGGATTCAAGAATGAGGGGTTTGACTTTTCTTTGGGCTCTAAAAGGATATATATTTATTTAAATAATATTTAATCTACTTTAAAATTCAATATCGTTACGAACCCCAAATCAAACCCAACGACTGTCGCCTCTAGGGTAATACCCCTATTCCGAACACAATGGGATATGTATCGCAAGCTGATCCAATCGTTACAATCAGTTTCCGTTAAATTTAACATATAACTATATATATTGAATTTAAACGCGCATTTCTATTTACCGGGGTCACATACTAACTAGAAAAATTCCCGAAAAATATTTTCTGGCTTCGTATTGGCGATACGGTCCTAACAAAACTAATTTCGTCGAATACTGAGATCGTTTGAAAAATGGCCAATTTCCAGTCGATTAAAATCAACTGAAACTGGTCAAACACGTTTTCCTTTGCTACGCTCATATATTGATTCAGAAAATTATGAAATTTGAAACCTAGCAATAACTAGACACTGCGGATCCAACAAAAGTGGTTTCGTCGAAATCCGAGGTCGTTTGCAAAATTTCCATTTTTAAGGGCCTGAATTCTATAGCGACTATTCAGAATTTTCAACTGGACATATCTTTTGATCCCCGCTATGAAATTCCAATTTTTCGGATTCATTGGAAAGATATTTACAATTAGATTCCATTATTTTTGGTTTCTCTAAAATCCGGATTGTTTTGCACCCGGTATGTTCAATTGAAGTTTGAAATCGAATTATCGAACTACCGCGCCATTTTCAATTCTATTTATAAATATAAATAAATAATTATATTCTAACGTCGATGAATATAATTATATACCTTTGAATTATATTCAAAACAAATTTCTCGTCGATATTATTTAAAATCATCTATTTTAAATCTTCAAAATTCGCTAAAATTGCCAAAATAAAAATTTTAAACTGGCCCAGAATTTCGGGTTGTTACAATCTCCCCCACTTAAAACTTTTCGTCCCCGAAAAGGAACAAAGTCGAAAGTGGTCTGATTAATCAACTCTACGTTCGATCTGGCTTCCATTCTCCAACTTTTCAGTTTGTGAGAATTTTCAAAAATTTGGCTAACACCCTAAATTTTCGAAAAATTTCGCCATAACCTCCCCTGCACCGGGAGCCACGGGAAAATCCCGAAATTGCCATATAGGCCTTCAGATCTCAAAAAGAAAAAGAAAAAGCCAAGCGGCTAGCCAATAGGCTCATAAAATCATCATCACCCAAACAAAACAGTAAATTGTGTAGTAAACATGTACCTATTTGTCGGGCAAACAAATTTTATTCTCGGCTCTAGCCTCCTTGCTATGACCTGTTCAATGTAAGTACATGTATATGCAAGCAAATGCGATAAATTTTCAATACAATTCAATATTTGATTCAATTAGGCATAATGGTTCAAAATTATCAAACAAATAAACAAACAACACAAACATCAATCAATTAGTGAATTAGAGTTTCAAACTCATAATTTTGATACATATACAAAAATCATGTTTTTGATGCCTAATCACAACAATAGGCCCTATCTAATTTTGGTTCTCACACCAGTCAATAGGAAATATATAAATATCACACCTTCGACACTCGAACACTAATTCTGATGATGAAGCTTCAATCATCAGAACCATCTCCGGGCGACTAGAGTGTGATTCTATATCTATCCAGTATATTAAAATTCCAAATACACGTTTGCAAGGCGTATATGCAAAATCTTTATATATTGGACTGTCCAAATCAATATAGAATAAATAATCAAATACAAATAGTTGATTTAAATTTTCAAAACAAAAATTGCTTTCATTTTTAAAAAATATACTCTTCACACTCGTTCTAGGATACTACTGATCCCAACTCTAACGAGTCATTCCCATCGGATGTTACTAATCCAATATCTGATGAATTCTTTCGTATGGTTCTAATGTGCCTTGTTCTCTGAGCTTGGTAAACCAAAGCTCTGATACCAAATGTGACGAAAAGGAATTTCGCTCGGTCCGAACCAGTCGTTAAACCGACCTAGACCGTTCGAAAACGCCCGATCGTTGAGAACAGGACAAAATAGAACGCAGACGGAAGAACATTTCATTGTATATTACAACAATGCATCGGATTACAAGAATATACAGAGTAAAAATAAACATTACACAGAAATATCAGAGATTTAAATTACATTTAAATACATCGCAGCGGAAAATAATACAATACACAACTAGAAGAGATATACGGATACAAAGCTTTCCGGATATCGTTCCAGCTGTAAACCAGGATCCTGTGAATATAAATCTGCAAAACCAAAACTACTAGTTGCCCGTGTCAAAATAAGGGCACCCAGAGTTTAGGTTAAAACAATAAACTCCAGGTCAGTCATGTGACTGGTGTGATAACTAAAACAGTTAATCTTTATTTTTAAAGTTAGGTAAATCAAGGGACCACGCCGCATAACACGGAACGGGTTTCCTCCCAAGAATACCAGTGCATAAAACAACAACGCAATGCTAAATAAAGAAAAATGAAGCCATTATAAGACCCAGTTCCCATCACACAATGCAACGCAAGCCGGAGGATAGGGTTTACCTTATAATAGCCAAGAATGCTTGATACGTTTAAAACAAATCATTTGATACTATTATAAGTGCATAGTGTATAAAACAACTTCAAATCATAAGTATCAATCATAGGCGGCATGAGCGCCCCATCCCACTATGTCGCCATATATAGGATTACAACTACAACCGCAAGATCATGTATTTGGAAATTGGATTTCCGTCATGAACCAAGGCAAAAGATAGTCCTTACCGAATTCGAGACTGCCTAGCCTGAGTCTCAGGATCAGAACGCATCGACCCTTGGAGCGACAGGGCCGGTCCACACAGAGTGGATTAAAAATGCCTGAGCACTACGTTTCGCCGCCCTTTGGGGCGTAAGCGAGCCAACTAGTGACTCCATCGGACCCGGATCGTCCGATCTAACAGAGGCGCCTCGCAACAGCAACAACCACATAAGTCAAACACGTCAGGGCGTGTAAAACCACTGACGCCACTTTTAGCTAGGAGGAAACGTAGGCCCTCCCTGAGGTCCTTTCTCCCGTTTCTGGTTCATACCGGGGTGTGAAACTCGCGAAGTAAACGTTACACAAAGCTACGCCACAAAGGCCGTGCGTTGATCGTCACCACAAGACTTTGCTTTTCAACAGAAGCCTTGATCAATTGCCACTTAGGCATGCCACACAGGCAATTCAATCCATGCGTTTGATATCCATCAATATATAACCCCTGAGCTCGTACGTCTCAGAGAAGGGCGTTAAGCAAGAGAATAAATTCTCCGCCGCCAAACAGATATATATATTTAATAGAGATCAATCTCACGGACTAAAATCCAATGTCAGACACACAGTCCATTTGCAAGTCCGTTCTGGGTCTGAACGAAACTGGAGGCACCTAGTACCCCGCATATCCATCGATCTCCATGTACGTCTGGACGATCACCAACTGTTTCCATCTTCTTGGGTGTACAGCCCAATCAAGATTTTCAGTAATCACCCAAACGACGTGAAGACTTCCGGTCTTCGACCACCGTCTTCATCTTCGACTTATCGTCGTATCAGTTATTCAGAATGGTATAAACCCGGTCTTTCCGAATAACTCGCGTATATTTTAAATAAGTGTTACACAAACACAACATACGCCTCATTCCAATTCATCAGTCACAAACCGTAAATTAATCAAGAGAATAATTCCCCAAATATTAACCCCGAAGGCCGAAACCAACATCAGATCAATATCCAGAAAACCATTCTGCTTGGCTAACCGACAGTTAGTTTCTAAATTTCACATTCATAGGGAAAGGTTCCCATTAATTTTATTAAAGATAAATTCTTTATATTTATTCTTTAATCTATCCTTTTGAATTTCGATTCAACTAGTCGGGATTAACGAACCTTACCGAAGTAATCAGTTATTTTAATTTCCCAATCCCACCCTATTCACCCCATGAAGTAAAACTGGTTAAACTTCATATCTAACACCACGGTGTTATCGGTAAATTCAAATTCCATTTCACGTTCAAATCTAATTAAAGATTTAACTATCGCCTGGAGCAAAACTGGTGATACTCCATTTCGATTATTTCAATCTAATTAAAGATTCATTAAAACTCCACTTAGTTTTAATCTTTGACTGGGTTAAAGAATCAGTGTCATTTAAAACACGATTCACGGTAAACCCAAAATATCATTCCATTAATTATCGGGTTAAAGAACAAGTGTTATTTTAAAACACTGTTCACGATAAACCCAAAAATCAATATCAATTCAATTCCAATTAAATATAATTTAATTGGTACACTTCATTAAATCTAAATAAAAATATTTAATCTTTTCTCAACTGGGTTCAAGAACAGTGTTAATGAAGACACCATTCACGACAAACCCAAATCACATTTGATATTAAACACAAGGCTCTGAATAGAAAATATACCGGCTTATATTCAATATCAAATTCCACGACTAACAAATATCGTATTGGAAATAACGATATATACATCTATATCTTTCAAATTCCCATAACAATATCTGTATCATCACGAAATCCAACATCGAAATAATCCAAAGACAATTTCGATTCAGATCCATTCCAATATAATTATTGGAAATTCTGGTTATTTTCAAATTCATTTCAAATTCGATTTATTTATTTAAAAATAAATAGAATTATAATTCTAGTTCAAAACTAGTTCATTTCGATAAAAATCTATTTTTATCTTTATCAAATATGGAGTTTTTCATCCCAATTCTTCACAAATCATTTCTTATGATTTTACACAAATTATCGATATTTTTAATAATTTTATCAAGGCCCATACAGTCGATTTACATCAACGGTCATCGAACTGCACTTACAGCGACCTTTTCCAAATTTGATTTGGACATAATTCCAAATCCAACCGTTAGATTTCAAATTTCTAATATTCCTTAGAAAGCTCTTTTCGATACGAACCCAACGGTTCCGGTTTTAGGAGAATCTGACGGTTGGATCTCCCGTAATGTCCGTTTGAAATAAATGGTCGAAATTCGCGAACTGCCGCGGCGCGGCGCGTTCTATTCAGGCCATTATATTATATATATAATATATATAATATATATTTCGTCGATTACTATTTAAAACGAATTATATAGATAGTTTTAAATTCGTTTTCAAAACGTTTTCAACTTCATTTTCAATCCAAAGCACAAATGAATTCTTCTTTATAAATTCGTTTTAAAATTTCATTTCTATTCAATTCATTTCGAAATCGTTTTCAATTCAATTCATTTCGAAATCGTTTTCTATTCAATTCATGTCGAAATCGTTTTCAATTCAATTCATTTCGAAATCGTTTTCAATTTAATTCATTTCGAAATCGTTTTCAATTCAATTCATTTCGAAATTGTTTTCAATTCAATTCATTTCGAAATCGTTTTCAATTCAATTCATTTCGAAATCGTTTTCAATTCAATTCATTTCGAAATCGTTTTCAATTCAATTCATTTCGAAATCGTTTTCAATTCAATTCATTTCGAAATCTTTTTCAATTCAATTCATTTCGAAATCGTTTTCAATTCAATTCATTTCGAAATCGTTTTCAATTCAATTCATTTCGAAATCATTTTCAATTCAATTCATTGTTCAATTATCAGATTTTGAAATCACTTTCGAAATTCATTATAAAATGAATAAAATCGATATAAATATCGTTCACGTCAAAATAGCGTCAATCTAATCAATACGGCTTCATATATCTCTATTTTCAAATATTCTATTTCAAATATTTCTTTTTCAAATATTTCTATTTTAAAACTGGAATGAGGCCCAATCAATTACCATATAATGTTAATTATATGGATTTTCTACAACACATGTATATATCAACAACGATGAATAATCAGTCATCATCCAAAGTGCATTCTACACTGTATAAGCATCAAATATAAATATTCAACTCTTATAACAGCCTGTCAATCAATCGATCGACATACAACTAAACAATCGGGATTAGTGTACGTCAAAATCATCCCAATACCCGTGTGGGGTTTCAAACAATCAAACACAGATTTTTATTTGTGCAGCTGGGCGATGTGTAAAATTTATCGTCCCAATCAATGTCCTTCAAATAGGTGTACATAAACAAACCGTCCGGTTTGTAAATGAATATTTATTTATTCACATTCACGTTAAAAATTATATTTTTAACGATCAAATATTTTATTTTAACACATGAATTTTTATTCAGTTCATTTACACAATGAAAATGATATTTTTATTTTTCTAACATATTTTAGAAAATTTCGGCGGCATAACGACACGATACTAGAAACGGGACGAGGCCTAGCCTTATCCCCGGTCTAGTGAAGGCCCACGCCATTCACACATCAATCAAATCAATTTCATTTCACCAAACAATTCAAACCAAATAATCTAACTAATTTTTGCAATCAAACAAACAAGTCCATGGTCTGTGGACGATTGTGTCGGGTGCTGCTAAGCACCGTCTGCATCCTATTATATATATATAACTAGAAAAAAAGAAATTGAAAGGTGAGAAATTCTCACCAATAGCTATCCTAACTCCACGGCACTCCTAATGCAGGAAATCTTCACTGTTCTCGTCGATATCACTTTCTTTGCCCGTAGCCACTACATATGTAAAAATCACATTTTTACTTCGTTATTCAATATATAAAAATCAAAATTTTACTTTGCTATTCAATATATAAAAATCGAATTTTAACTTTGCTATTCAATATATAAAAATCGAATTTTTACTTTGCTATTCAACATATAAAAATCGAATTTTTACTTTGCTATTCAATATATAAAAATCGAATTTTTACTTTGCTATTCAATATATAAAAATCGATTTCTTACTTCTTTATCCAATTCTTTCTAAATCATTTCTTTGTTTATTAAAAAAAATCCAATCTTTTTATAAAGAAAAATCACATCTTTTTGTAAAGAAAAAAATCAAATCTTTCTATATAAACAAAATCATTTCCCTTGGCGAATAAAAATCATTTCCTTTGGCAAATAAAAATCATTTCCTTTAGCAAATAAAAATCATTTCCTTTGGCGAATAGAAATCATTTCCTTAAGCAAATAAAAATCATTTCCTTAAGCAAATAAAAATCATTTCCTTAAGCAAATAAAAATCATTTCCTTTAGCAAATAAAAATCATTTCCTTAAGCAAATAAAAATCGTTTCCTTTAGCAAATAAAAATCATTTCCTTTAGCAAATAAAAATCATTTCCTTTAGCAAATAAAAATCATTTCCTTTTATAGATAGAATCTCACTTATGTAATGCTATATATAAATAATAAAAACTGAAAATAGAAATCAATGTAAACTTACTTACATCGGAAATGAGGTGGAGCGGGATTTAGTGTTTGCTGGAGAGGAGAGAGAAAGGTCCGAGGGGGGTGTAAGGGGATCGGAGCGGGGAGGCGGATGCGGTGGCAGCACGATGCGATGGAGGTGGATTTAATCGAGGGCGACGGGGTGCGATGACTCGATGGGGTACGGGTCTCGATTTGGACGGAGGTGGAGAGGAGAGAGAGGGGAGGAGAAGAAGGAGAGGTGCTGGTCATCTGGGGGGGCGACGGCGATATGCTGGAGGCACGACAGGAGGAAGAGCGACGCGATTTGGGGGTGGCTCAGGAAGCTTTGACCGTGGATTCAAGAATGAGGGGTTTGACTTTTCTTTGGCCTCTAAAAGGATATATATTTATTTAAATAATATTTAATCTACTTTAAAATTCAATATCGGTACGAACCCCAAATCAAACCCAACGACTGTCGCCTCTAGGGTAATACCCCTATTCCGAACACAATGGGATATGTATCGCAAGCTGATCCAATCGTTACAATCAGTTTCCGTTAAATTTAACACATAACTATATATATTGAATTTAAACGTGCATTTCCATTTACCGGGGTCACATACTAACTAGAAAAATTCCCGAAAAATATTTTCTAGCTTCGTATTGACGATACGGTCCTAACAAAACTAATTTCGTCGAATACTGAGATCGTTTGAAAAATGGCCAATTTCCAGTCGATTAAAATCAACTGAAACTGGTCAAACACGTTTTCCTTTGCCACGCTCATATATTGATTCAGAAAATTAGGAAATTTGAAACCTAGCAATAACTAGACACTGCAGATCCAACAAAAGTGGTTTCGTCGAAATCCGAGGTCGTTTGCAAAATTTCCATTTTTAAGGGCCTGAATTCTATAGCGACTATTCAGAATTTTCAACTGGACATATCTTTTGATCCCCGCTATGAAATTCCAATTTTTTAGATTCATTGGAAAGTTATTTACAATTAGATTCCATTATTTTTGGTTTCGCTAAAATCCGGATTGTTTTGCACCCGGTATGTTCAATTGAAGTTTGAAATCGAATTATCGAACTACCGCGCCATTTTCAATTCTATTTATAAATATAAATAAATAATTATATTCTAACGTCGATGAATATAATTATATACCTTTGAATTATATTCAAAATAAATTTCTCGTCGATATTATTTAAAATCATCTATTTTAAATCTTCAAAATTCGCTAAAATTGCCAAAATAAAAATTTTAAACTGGCCCAGAATTTCGGGTTGTTACACTACCTTGGAGATGATTTCCTATAGGTTAGGATTATCCCTCTGACTGGAACTGATCCACTCAATCAAAGCTGGTCTGATCATAAAACTTGCTAACATCTCTGGATCCAATTCGCACTTAGGTCTAAAATCATATCCCGCGATATACTCCAGTTGCTTCCATTCAAGAAACATAGCCCCCAAACTGGCTTGTGTCCGACTCAATGCATCAGCTACCGAATTTCCCTTCCTAGGTGTGTATGCGATATTGAAATCATATGAAGCCAAGAACTCTAGCCATCTCTGCTGACAAAGATTTAAATCCTTTTGAGAGAAAATATACTTTAAAGACTTATGATCGGTAAACAATTCAAATATTTCTCCCAAGAGTTAGTGGCTCCATGTCTTCAACGCGAACACGATCGCTGCCAATTTAAATCATGGATAGGATACCTTTTCTCATGCGGTTGCCGACTTGCATAAGCTACAACCCTACCTCCTTGCATCAATACAACACCTAGTCCAGTACCACAGACATCCGTGTATACCGTCATCTCTTCGTTCCCCTTAGGAATAACTAACACTGGTGCACACGTTAACTTCTCCTTTAAGCTCTTAAATGCATTCTCCCACCTTTTGTCCCAAACAAAAGCTTGGTTCTTCTTCGTCAACTGATTTAACGACGTCGCTATCTTGGAGAAGTCTTGGATAAGCTTACGATAATATCTAGATAACCCCAAGAAACTTCTCACGTTCGTTGCATTCTTGGGCGTAGACCAATCTTGCACCGTAACCACCTTCGTAGGATACATGGTAATACCATTCTCTGAAACAGTATGGCCCAAGAATCTCACTTTCCTCCTCCATAAGTGACATTTAGAAAATTTTGCTTTCGGTTGGTGTTTCCTCGATACCCCTGCCACTGTCCTCGAGTAAACCAAGATATCATCCACGAATACAAGAATATACTTATTTATTTTATCCCTGAGAATCCTATTCATAAGATCCACAAAATATGTGGGTGCATTGGTCAACCCGAATGGCATGACCAACCACTCATAGAATCCAGACGGCATCCGAAATGTCGTTTTAGGTACACTCTCAGCTGCTACTCGGAGCCGATGAAATCCTGTCGCAAGATCTAATTGGGAGAACACTCTTGCTCCATTTATCTGATCAAACAAATCATCTATCCGTGGAAGAGGACACTTATTCTTCCTATTCACCTTATTTAACTCGCGGTAGCCCACACAAGAGAAGAAAAATAGGAACAAACATAGCAACCATAGCATCCATCGAACAAGTCCTATCTATCCCTTGCTAAAGCAATGAATACATCGATACTTGTATGATTGGTCCCACCAATATCAAGGATTAATGGAAGCCATGGCTCCAAATGGACTACCGCACATCCAATGTATGTTTATCCTCCTAGGATAACTAGATCACGTCCCACAAATCCAAGATAAATGGGCGTCCCCAGATACCCCTGCTTCGAGTCCGCCTAGAACACTCCAACTATCAATGATTCCTTGGCAATCTCATCAGAAGATCTATCCACAACTCCTTCTTTAACTCCAGTCCACAATAAGCGAAGGGAACCATCGGCCTTGGTAGCAAACACAATTGGTGCTCCTTACTTGGAAACACTTCTTCGGATAAATCCCTTTTTCAAAAGATCGCCTATTTGCACTTTGAGCTCTCGCTACTCCCTTGGCGCCAAATGATAAAGTAGCATCACTATAGGTCTGGCATCCTTCACTAAATCAATCTAAAATTCGATCTCTCGGTGTGGTGGAAGTCTGGTCACTTCCCCGAAGATGTCTGAATACTCGCCAGCCATAGCCACATCTGATAACTCATCATGCAGGATATCATGGGAATCTAGAAAACTGGCCATCACCCCATCACTGGGTAGGCAGCCCAATACCACCCTCCTCCCATCATCTCCTCTAATGGTCACCGAAGACCCCTCACAGTCTACCACACCCCATAACTTTGGAGCTAGTTGACTCCCAAAATAATACCAAACCCAGTAAATCCCAAAACAAAGAAATCACAAGCAAACATACATCCATGACTCGATAAGACAAAATTACGACAAATCATACTAAGGCTAGTCGAACCAGAGATCATGTTAGGTCTGTCGAAAATCTCAGGTTCCAGTTCCAATCTATCTACCAGGTCACTAGATACGAAGGAATGGGAAGCCCCGGTATCAAACAAAACTCGAACAGGAACATCATAAACAGAAATCATACCTTGGATAACAACACCCTTTCCATTCTCCGCCGCAGTTGGGACATTCAACGAAAAAGGAACCACATTGATAGCATATGTTTTCACGATCTTCTTCTCTTTAGGGAGTTGTAGACATTCTTTCTTGAGATGTCCTACTTGGCCGCAATTGAAGCACTTCCTTTCCCCTGGCTTCGCTCGGCAGTCTCTAGCATAGTGTCCCTTCTTGCCGCAGCCAAAACACTCGATATCTTTATTAGTCCTCTTTTTCTGGCCAACCCTGGTTTGGTTTTGCTTTCTCTTATTCTGGGACTCTTTGTTAATCTTGGCAATCAGCTCTAGGCGCCTGAGCATCCCTAAGCATCCCTAAACTACTGCACCACCACCATTGGCAGCATTAGGAACTGCTCCCTGAGCATCCCTAAGCATCTCTGGCATGAAGGTAGTAAACATCGTCCTTACATCAGGGACATTCCCATTGTTGGCCTATGAACCCTTACTCCTCCTATTTCGGCTCATCATTCAATCTGTAAAGAGAAAACGATTAGCCATCTCCTTAATTGTGCCCGTGTAGTGTGACTTCATCCTTAGACATACTAATAGCATATATATAGTTTTTGAAAACCAAAATATCATAAATACGCGCTCTCATATACATATACCATCTCTCCCTGTTGTCTTCCCTAGGTTAAACTACGCAATCTAGGCTCTGATACCAAGTGTGACGACCTTCACGTACCATCAGAGTTTCCCCAAAATGCGCTGTGCCAATTCCTGATTGGCACGGGATGGTCATCAAATGGAAAGGGTTGAAATGATGAATCACCAAGAACTTGTTGTATATCTCACGGCGCATGGAATAAAATATAGTAATAACATAACTTGATATAAAACAGGCTAGACAGTGCATAAGATGAAAACTAAACCATATCCATCAGAGTAGTGGAATCCAAAATACTGCTTATGATCCAAACCATTATTACAACTTCAAAATGCTGTCTCCAAAAAGGAAATAAAAGAGGTACACTACTAACTCCCAAGCAGTGACCAACAACAACACAAGGAGAATATATGTATATAGTAGGTGGAAGCCTCCTGCTCGTCTCCGGACAACTACTCGTGCATAACCACCTAACATGTCTCTTGTCTGCTCGATTAGGAGCACCCAGAGTAATAAGAAGAGACATAAAACTTTGGGTCAGATGAAAGTCTGGTATGAGCGATAGAAAATCTATACCACTAAATAAAGCAATAACAGGTATAAAAAATCGTACCTGACTTGGACCTGCAACCAAAGAGTTAGCACAACAAGAGGTAGAATACTCTAAGGTAACACTAACATATAGTGTAAAAATGGGAGTGTGCGTGTCATGGTGATAGCAAACATAGCAATCATCCTCACATCTCTCACTCATTGCCTAAAGCATACGATATCCACCGCTTTGATCACCAGAACTATTAGGGCCATGACGGAGTCCAACTCCATACAACTATCACTACGACCAATTTGCCCTTTGGCGCCCTGATGGAGTCCAATCTCCATACAACCTCTGACCCCTCTGCACCGGTCCATAGTCAATAATCCCTCTCTCAATATTGAATCAAAGTTATAGATATCGATAACCCCTTTGCACACGTCCCGCAGCAAAGTCCAACTCTTGAAGTTCACTCGTTGGTTCCCATCTGGATCCTGAGTAATAACTTCCCATTTGGACTTCCTTTACATCTCAGGTTTTGGTCTCCTCCAGTTCGGTTCGAAGATCAAGCTTCTATTCGGTTCAGATATGCACAGTTTGTGGTTATGCTTCTATTCACGGTGCTTCATCACTCCCTTCTCAATGCGATGCCCAAGCTTTGGTTCAGTTCCTAATGTAATAGTACTTCGATTCGTGGCCGTTCGTGGGTCTTGCTCATGGAACAACAGGCACGTGGCAAGCCTCGGTTCGTGGGTGCATGTAGCTCGAGCGGGTCATAGTGCTCGAGTACGAGCTAGGTCGCGGTTCACAGGGTGCTTCACGAGTGCGAGTAGTGTAATAACCCGGAAATCCAAGCCAATTTAAAAATTTTATTTTGGTAATTTTAATGAATTTTGAATATTTAAAATGATTTATTTTAAATAACAATGACGAAAAATTTATTTTGAATAGAATTAGATTGAATATATATATTTGAATCATCGTTAGAATATATATAATTATTTATAATTATAAAAGGAATTGAAAATGGCGCAGTAGTTCGAAAATTCGATTTCAAACTTCAAATGAATGTACAGGATTAAAAAAAAGGGATTCTAGCGAAACCAAAAACATTAGAATCTGTTTGAAAATATCTTTCCAATGAATCCAAAAAATCGAAATTTCATAGCGGGGATAAAAAGTTATGCCCAGTTGATAATTCAAAATAGTCGCTATGGAATTCTGGCCCTTAAAAATAGTCATTTTGCAAACGACCTCTGTTTTCGACGAAACCACTTTTGTTGGATCCGGGATGTCAAGTTATTGCTAGGTTTCAAAATTCATAATTTTTGAAAGCAATATGTGAGCGTGGTGAAAGAAAACGTGTTTTGACTTTTTCAGTCAATTTCGATCGACCAGAAAATGGCCATTTTTCAAACGATCTCAGAATTTGATGAAATTAGTTTTGTTAGGACCGTATCGTCATTACGAAGCTAGAAAATATTTTTTTTGGAATTTTTTGAATCAATATGTGGCCCCGGTAAATTGAAATTTGCGTTCAAATTCAATATATAGATTTATATTTTGATTTTGACGAAAACTGATCGGAACGATCGAATCAGCTTACGATACATATCCCATTGTATTCGAAATAGGGGCAATTAGCTAGGGATGATAGTCGGTGGGCCTCATTTGGAGTCCAAACGAAAAAAATACTTTTTGAATTATAAAATAAATAAATATGTATTAATATATAAAGGGTCAAAGCCCCTTTTCCCTTCCATTCACAGTCAAACCCGATTTGGGTAATTTAAAAAAAAAGAGAAACGATGGGCTCGTCGTTTTCGATGGCCTCTCCTCCAGGCGGAGCTCCACCAGCCGCCGCACCCAAACCTAGTCCGACGATCCCCTCCACCTCCTCCCCATCGCATCTTCTCTCTCCCTCTATAGCCCCAGAAACCCATGCCCTAGACCAGAAAACCCGCCGCAGTCCACCATGGCCCCACTCCGGGGATCCGCGCCTCCCCTATCGCCTGAGCATGCCCCTTAGCACCCCAACTCCGGCGTAGACCACCCCTCCCGCTGTGAGTTTCTTTAGCCGACGTTGATTTTGATTTTTAGTTGACAAAATCATAGGATTTCTTTAAATCGATAAAGTTCGAATTTTTAAATCGATAAAGTTCGAATTTTTAAATCGATAAAGATTAGATTTTTATCATAATGAAAGATTATATTTTTATGATAATCAAGATTGGATTTTTATCATAAAGGAAAGATTAGATTTTTATGACAGAGAAGTTATAATTTTTATTATGATTAGATTTTTATCATAATGAAAGATTATATTTTTATGATAATCAAGATTGAATTTTTATCATAAAGGAAAGATTAGATTTTTATGACAGAGAAGTTATAATTTTTATTATGAAGTTAGCAAAGTAAAAATACAATTTTTATATATGTTGTAGCGAAATAAAAAGTCGATTTTTATATGAGTAGCGGATTAAAAATAGAATTTGTATATATATATATATGAAGTGGAAATAAAAATATGATTTTTATGTACATGTAGTGATAATAAAATTGTGATTTTTACTATGAACAGCGTGTAAAGGATTACATTGAATTTCGGGCAAACCCCGGCTATTCAGAAATTCAGAAATGAAATTGCGGAGTTAAACCCTCGGTGAGAACTCCTCAGTAAAATTTTCTGTTTAGTTATTTATTTTATAACTGTATATATAAACTGCTCCCCGTCGCCCACAGACCATGGACGACTTGTGTGATTGTTTGTGTTGTGAAAATTGACTGTTGGTTTTGTTGAAATAAAATATATATTCATGTGTTGAGATAAAATATATATTCATGTGTTGAAATAAAATATGTATTCATGTGTTGAAATAAAATATGTATTCATGTGTTGAAATAAAATATGTATTCATGTGTTGAAATAAAATATGTATACATGTGTTGAAATAAAATATATATTCATGTGTTGAAATAAAATATATATTCATGTGTTGAATAAACAAAATAGTCATGTGTTGACAATGCTCATGTGTTGAGAATATTTATGAGCTGAAACCATTCATGTGTTAAATAAAAGAAAATTCATGTGTTGAAGAAAATATTCATTTGTTGAATAGAATAACGAAGTTATTGAAATATATATAGCCGTGTCGGCTAGATTGACGCCATTTTGACGTGAACAATATTTATATCGGTTTTATTCATTTTTATAATGAATATCGAAAAGGAAGTGATTTCAAAATATAATGTTTTGAAAATATCATTTATATATCGATGATATGGAATATTCAATTTTGATTAGAAATTGAATAGGAAGTTGAAATCGTTTTGAAAACGAATTTAAAACGATTTATAAAATACGTGTTGAAAGGAAATCGACGAAATATAATATATATATAAATATATATAATGACCTGAATAGAACACGCCGTGCTGCGGCAGTTTGTGAATTTCGACCATTGACTTCGAATGGACATTATGGGAGATCCGACCGTCGGATTCTCCTAAAACTGGAAACGTTGGGTTCGTATAGAAAAGAGATTTTATGGAAATCGACTGTACGGGCCTTGGTAAAATTATTTAAAATAGTAATAATTTTTGTAAAATCGTAAGAAATGATTTGGGAAGAATTGGGATGGAAAACTACATATTTGAAAAGATAAAAATAGATTTTTATCGTAATGAACTAGTTTTGAACTAGAATTATAATCCATTTATTTTTGAAATAAATAAATTGGAGTTGAAAGGGTTTTAAAAGTAACCAGAATTTCCAACAATTGAATTTGAATTGATTTTTGGGTTTATCGTGAGCGATGTTTTACATAAAACTCGTTATTTAACACAATTTACAGTGAAATGTGATTTGGAATTTATAAATCTTTTTGATAAGATTTAAAGGAGATTTTCCAAAGTAAAGTTTTCCAATTTTATAAAATAAATTGGAATGGAATGGCATTCGATTTGGTAATAATTGAAGTGAATTTCTGTGGAGGAAGTCTTCTAATATATCTGGAATTTAAAAGGCGTTGCCGTTATTCCATTTATATTATTAGTCGGATATGGAAGTTTGTATCAATTATATATATATATATACATACATATATATATATATATATATCGATTTGTTTTCCATGAAAATTCCATCGTTAATGGAATGTGATTTTAGGTTGTCATGAATGGTATCTTTAATAATATTGTTCTTAGGCCCAACGGAGTTAAGAAAATCAGAAACTAAATGGAGATTAGTTAAGTTGAATGGTTTCCTAGGTATTGATCTGATGTTGGTTTCGGTCTTCGGGGTTAACACATAAGGAATTATTCACTTGCTAATTTATGGTTAAAGGCTAATGGAATAGAATGTGATTTTGGATTTATCGTGAATCGTGTTTTAAATGACATTGGTTCTTTAACCCAGTTAAAGACAGGATATGATTTCCTAAGTTAAACAATCATTAATATTGATTTTTGGGAAGATCAAAACCAAGTGGAGTTTTAATGAAGCTTTAAGTAGATTTAAATGATCGAGAATGGAGTATCACCAGTTTTGCTCCAGGCGATAGTTAAATTTTTAATTAGATTTGAACGTGAAATGGTAATTGAATTTACCGATAACACCGTGGTGTTAGATATGAAGTATTACCAATTTTACTTCATGGGATGAATAGGTTGGGATTGGGAAATTTAAAACAAATGATTACTTTGATAAGGTTCGTTAATCCCGACCAGTTTGGGTAAACCATAATTTGTTATGAATTGATATTCAAAAGAAGATTAAAGAATAAATTTAAAGAATTTATCTTTGATAAAATTAATGGGAACTGATTAACATAGAAATGTGTTTATTTTATGCTCGTATATAATATCTTTTGTAAATAAATAAATGATACTTTGGTTACTTTTGTATGTTTTTACAGGATGTCAAGAAATGCCTCCTTCATTTCAAATTAAAGGCCAACTACAGATAAAAAGTTACTTCCTCGTATTAAAGCCACCTCAATTACAAAAGACATTGTAGCTCACTGGTAATTGCATGGAAATTTGTACTGAGAGACCTGAGTTCGATCCCCGTCGAGCTCACTTTTTGCCAAAGAACAGAACGCGTTCACACTGGCCCTTTGCTATGAAGAATATATTAATTAGTGTTATATTATATATATACATATTCATGTGTATGTATGATATTCACTAATAGACATTTCAGGAGTAGTCATGGAAATCAATTCAGAACATTCATTTTTCAATTTCCAATTAAAAGAATTTCTGATAGAAATATTGCCAAGAAAGATCAATTTTGAAGATTTTATCCCTTGTTGCCTTTGGAGTCTAATGAGTATCCTTGTTTGGAAGAATTAATCACATACAATCTGCTCATCAATCAATCAATCAATTTGCTACATGGAAGATAGGGAAGATTTGGAAGATATTCACCGTGATTTGCTTTCCAATCAAGCTTGGTCAAGGAAGGCAAGAGATATGATATTACTTCTTGGGAAAAGAGGGCCATTTAGTCATTGATTTGATTAGGATTTGGTCTACATCTCTATAAATATACATGATGTCCCATTGTAAATGCCATTCATATTCTATTCTGTATTCTCCTTTGCTCTAATAAAAGTCTTTTCTTTTCTAGTTTTATTGTTATTTTAATTTCATAACAATTTGTGTTATCTACCTAATTAGGTTTGGGTAGAACGCATATTGTTATTGTCTTTTATTACTGCTTGTTAGCGATTCACTGTTTGATTAGTTTCAACAGGAATCCTACTTTTAATTTCTGTTATTGTTCTAGTTGTTATTCTCTTTTTCTAGTAATTGTTCCTTTTCTTTTCAATTGTTGAATTTGAAACTGATTAGATTCAGAGTAATTTCAACAACATAAAAAACAACAACTCCAAACTCCGTCTAACTCGCCCAAGAATAAATAGATAATAATTTTTAATAACACCTCCCTGTGTTCGACCTGTATGCTACACACCTGTATGCTTGCAGAATTTAATTTAAATGTCGCGCTTTTCTAATTCATAGATTAGCGACGATCAAGTTTTTGGCGCCGTTGCCGGGGAGGTAACGATTAAATTTTATTGTTTATTTAATATCTGATTCGTGTTAGTTTTTATTTTTATTTTTGTTTTTGTTTTTGTTTTGCTAAAAAAAATCTCTTTATTAGTTGATTTTGTATCAAACATTGGTGCTAGAATCATCTAAACAAGAGAAGAGAAAAAAATTTCTTGCCACTTTTGTCTCTTAGTTTCTTTTCTTTAATCTCATCTATTCCTTCCTTCCCAATTTTTTACATTTGTTTGTTCCCTCTTGCGAATTTATTCCTACTTTAGGCAAATAATAAAAAAAAAGAACTTGCTAATTTTTCTTGACCTTATTTCCTTTTTTTTTCTTTCATTTATTTATTTCCTTTTTATTTCTCAATCTCCTTCTTTTCTTTTATAAATTCTTCCTTCTTTTCAATTCTAAAGGAAAAAAAAAACTTTCAATTTTTGCTTTATTTCTTTCCATCTTTCCATTTCTTTTCCCAATCTTCTAAGTTCTCTTTCTTCTTTTACAAATCAGAAAAAAAAAAATTTGTCATTAAATTCTTCCCATTGTAAAAATTCTTGCCATTTTCTTATAAATTATTCTCACAAATCTCCTTCTATTGCAAATCTCTTACCCTTAAAAAAAAAAAAATCTTTCTAAATTTTCTCGTTATTACTGAATAATTCCATTACCCCAATTTCTTTCCATTTTGCAATCACCTTTTTAGTTTCACATCTTTAATTTGCTTGCTATTTTCTCTCATTGCTTTCCTTTTATAAAAAAAAATGCCACATTTTCTTTTAATTTCTTACCAATTTTTCAGTTTCTTTCCTTCATTTCCTTTCCTATTTTTTATACACCCCTTTACTTCATTTTACAAATTTTAAAAGGAAAAAAGTTACCAATTTTCACCTATTTCTTTCCTTTTTATTTCTCAATCTCATTCTCTTCTTTTACAAATTATTTCTTCTTTTCAAACATATTAATAAAAAAAAAAAACAACTCTTTCCTTTTGCTTTTTCGTTCCCTGTTTTCAATAGAATCTCCTTCCTTCTTTCGCTTTTCATTTATTTTGTTTCCTTTTACTTTAGATTTATTTTCTTCTAATAATATTCCTTTCCATTTTTCTGAAAAAACTCTTGATTGGCAGATTTGATGTTATTTATTGACATTGCAATCTCCAAAAACAAGAAAAAAATATCTTGCTAGTTTTGTCTTCTGTTCTTTTTTTTTTCCTTAATCTCTTTCCTTGTTTTAACAATTTCTTAAAAAAAAATCAAAATCAAGATCAAGCGAAGGAAGGAAAACGAGCAAGACTGAAGTGGAGAAATTCAAAAGTCAAACAATTGCAAATAGCTGAAGTCGAATTGTTGGAGCGGTTGCACACCAAGTGGGGTGTGAACGCGCTAGCGCTACCCAATTTCATTGGAGGACTGCCGATCAAGGTGAGAAATTTTTAAAAATCTACAGATGCTCTGCTGCAAAAGAAAAAAAAATATAGACAATTGTTGTAAAAAAATTCTGCAAGGGCAGCGGCTTAAATGTAAATTTTTAATTTGTGCAATTAAATTGTGTGATTATTGTTATTTCTGCACTTTTTTATTCATTCTGTTAAGGGCAATACCCCAATTCACATAAGGTAAGGGATTTCATCACCCTTTCCTTAGCCTACAAATTGCATTTCATCATAGAATCTAATTAATAATAACGGTTAGACGTTGGACTTAAGGGAGTCACGGGCTCATCTAGGGCTTAATTGTATTGTGATAGTTGATTCATTTGGAACGAATTATTTCTTGGTGTCTAGACTACGGCAGAGAAATAACCGTTTATAAATATTACGGTGATTCGTAAATATTATATCGGTTGTTACTCTGAAGGTACTTAAACCTTCGGCTGCATTGCTAGGGTGATTCCTGGTGCATCGATAACTCCTGTCCGTTAACTGGCTAAGAAATCTTTTGATCTAAGTAATCAAACGTGTCACTATATAATTTTGGGTTAGGAGCCAATAAGGACAGAAAATTTCATTGTAGCTAATTTCTGTGCTTGCATTTAATAACAATGAGTGAAAAAAGTGTTAGCCAACAAAATTCTCCTAGGGGTTCTCGTATCAACCAAAATTTTCCAACTGAATTTGATCAAAATCGGGTGAATCAAAACTTTCCAAACTTTGGAGATCAAAATCAAATAAATCAAAATTTTCAAAATCTCAATATCCAAATGGATAGACCCTTGTCTCTTCGTGATCGATGTTATCCTACTAGGACTGTTCAACCATCTGTCATTGTGTTCCCACCAGCTGAAGGAAACAATTTTGAGCTAAAACATTCTTTTATCCAAGGGGTACCAAAATTTACTGGGTCTGAAAATGCTTATGAATTTCTAGGTGAATTTGAATTGTATGCTTCCACAACAAAAATGCAACAATTATCTAACGAATCGATCAAGCTAAGGCTAATCCCATTTGCACTACTTGAAAGCGCTAAAAGATGGCTAAATTCTCTTCTAAGACATTCCATAAGGAGTTGGGATGAATTTGTCACTACATTCTTGAAAAAGTTTTTCCCTTTCCATAAAACTCTAAGAATCCGAACTGAGATAAATCAATTTTGTCAAAACGAGGGGGAAACTTTTTCAAAATACTTTGAGAGATTCTACCAGCTATTATATAGTTGCCCTCATCATGGAATTCTAAAAGATCACTTATGTCAAATTGCATATGAAGGGCTAAACTATCAGACTATAACTCAACTAGAATCAATGTGTGGAGGAGATTTTATGTCTAAGACAGCCGATGAAGCTTGGCAATCCTTAGAAGATTATTCTGAAAAGGACATGCAATGGGAATCAATTCGTGTTCCCATTCGTACTTCTACTAGAGGTGTGCATGTCGTGGACCCAAATCAAATTCCTTTAGAAAATCAAACTCCTCAAGCCGGAGAAGGGTTACCCCACTATTACTCTCAGGACCAAGCTAATGCCATAGCTCAAAATAATCCTTACTCATCCACATACAATCCTGGTTGGAGGAACCACCCAAAATTTTCTTGGTCAAACCCCAATAATTCGGCTAACCCATCTCACGTGCAACCCTTCATTCCCAACCCAAATTATCAAGCTCCACCTCCAATTTCTCAAACCTCTCAAACAGCATCTCAATCCAAGCAACCTTATAGGCACCCCAATTTTCAAGCATCGAACCAATCCTCTCAATCTTCTCAATCGTCACCAGAAATTGTGCGTTTAGAAAAACAAATGGACCAAATGATGAATATGATAAAGGAAATGGCGAAAAATAATGAGAAGGGAAAGTTGCCGAGTCAACCTGAGGTGAATCCAAAATATAACTCTCGTGCTGTGAATTCTTGTGAGAACGAAAACCATAATCCAGTCAACGCTATTACAACCCTTCGATCTGGAAAGAGGATTAATAATAACGTGGGCGACCCTGACGAACCTTCTAACTCGACCCCAATGCCAAATCTTGATAATCACCCATCGGCTTCGAATACCAATTCCTCTAAACCTCAAGTTTCCTTAAATGTTGGCAATCCCAACAATTCTTCTTTCAGTGTCGGCAAACCCGACCCACCTTCGAAAATTAATGTTGGCAATACCAACATTCCATCTTCTACGACCTTACCACCTTCTATTTCCTTGGATAAACCTTCTTCCTCGAATGATGAAACTCATCACAGAGTTGAAAAACCAATAGCTCCATTTCCCCATAGGCTCAACAATAGGAAGAAAGCGGCAAATTTCGATAAAATCTTGGAAATTTTCAAACAAGTCCGTGTGAACATTGCCCTTTTAGACACAATCGAACAAATTCCTCAATATGCCAAATGTCTTAAGGAATTGTGCACACAAAAACGTGCAACTAATGTTCCAAAAACCGCCTTTCTAACTGCGAATACAAGCTCTGCTCTTTCGAATCTTACCCCAGTCAAGTACAAAGACCCTGACTACCCTACGATTGATTGCAAAATAGGAAACACCCATATCTCTCGTGCCCTACTCGACCTTGGTGCCAGTGTCAATCTTCTTCCTTATACTGTTTATTATCAACTTGGGTTAGGGGAAATTAAACCAACAAACATCACCCTTCAGTTAGCAGATCGGTCTATCAAAAAGCCATTGGGAATTATCGAAGACGTCTTGATACAGATCAAACAATTTTACTTCCCTGTCGATTTCATAGTTTTAGAAACAGAGCCTGTCTCAAATTCCAAAGTTCAAATACCATTGATTTTAGGACGGCCCTTCTTAGCAACCTCAAATGTTGTCATTAATTGTGGGAACGGTCAACTTCGACTTTCCTTCGGGCACCTAACCATTGAGCTAAACATCTTCAATCTCAGCAAACAACCTAGGGATTTTGAGACCGATGAAATCGACATGATTCAAACCATAGTTGACGAAACCTCTAATGACACTTCTGAAGCCTTGAAAATGTGTTTGGAGCATTTCGACTCTGATTTCGACGAACTTGAATACATTTCTGAACTGAATGAATTTCTTGACTTAAATCCTTCATCTTCTAAATCTAACCAAGGAATGTTAACCAATGTTAACACTCAAGAACATCCTAAGTTAGATCTCAAACCCTTGCCGCAAGACCTTAAGTACGTATACTTAGACTCCTCAGAAACTCTTCCCGTAATCTTGGCCTTTGATCTTATCGATGACCTAGAAGAAAAACTCTTAATAGTTTTGCGGGAAAATAAAGACGCCTTGGGATGGGAACTGAGCGATATAAAAGGAATTAGCCCATCAATTGTGGAACATCGCATACACTTAGTTGATGAGGCTAAACCCACCCGTGAGGCTCAAAGGCGATTAAACCCAAACATGAGGGAAGTGGTCAAGGAGGAGATAATCAAATGTCTAGACAATAACATCATCTATCCCATCTCTGATAGTACTTAGGTGAGTCCGGTACAAGTCGTACCAAAGAAATCTGGAGTCACGGTGATCAAAAATGAAAGTAATGAGTTTGTCCCAACAAAAATCAAAACAAAATGGCGTGTGTGTATCGACTATCGAAAGCTCAACGCAGCCACACGAAAAGACCATTTTCCCTTACCTTTTATTGACCAATTGCTCGAACACTTTGCGGGTCATGAGTACTACTGTTTTCTCGATGGATACTCTGGCTATAACCAAATCCCTGTTGCTTTAGAGGACCAACACAAGACCACCTTTACTTGTCGCTTTGGAACCTTTGCTTATCTCGCATGCCTTTTGGTCTTTGTAATGCCCCCGCGACTTTCCAAAGGTGTATGATGAGTATCTTCTCTAATATGGTGGACGAATTCTTGGAAATATTCATGGATGATTTTTCAATTAATGGATCATGTTTTTCCCAATGCCTCACTCATTTAGAACTCGTCCTAAAACGTTGTAAGGAAAAATCCCTCGTGCTTAATTGGGAAAAATGCCACTTCATGGTAAAAAGGGGGATAGTTCTAGGTCATGTCGTCTCCAAAGATGGCCTTGAAGTCGATAAATCTAAAATCGATTTGATTGCTAATCTGCCTCCTCCTAAGTCTGTTAAAGATGTTCGTTCATTTCTTGGCCATGCGGGATTTTATAGAAGATTCATTAAGGACTTCTCGAAAATTTCAAAACCTCTCTCAAATTTACTTGCCAAAGACGTTAAGTTCGAATTCTCCAATGACTGCAAAATGTCTTTTGAAACTCTTAAGTCAATCTTGACCACAGCTCCCATCATTCAACCTCCTGATTGGACTCAGCCCTTCGAACTTATGTGCGATGCTTCTGACTTTGCAGTTGGAGCCATCTTAGGTCAGCGTATCGATCAACTCCCTCGAGTCATTTATTACGCTAGCAAAACCTTAAACGAGGCCCAATTGAATTACTCAACTACCGAAAAGGAATTTTTGGTAGTTGTCTTCGCTCTTGAGAAATTCAGACCATATCTCATAGGATCCAAAGTCATAGTTTACACTGATCATGCTGCCCTACGATATTTGCTTTCTAAGAAGGATGCTAAGGCCCGCTTGATTCGTTGGATCCTTCTTCTTCAAGAATTCGATATAGAAATACGAGATAAAAAGAGTTCTGAAAATGTCGTAGCTGATCATCTCTCTTGAATTGTGCACGAAAATGTTAACGACACCCAAATCGATGACTATTTTCCTGACGAACAAATTCTTTCCATCTCTAACACCCGTTGGTACGCTGACATTGTGAATTATCTTGTCACACAACAAATGCCCGCTGAATGGTCGAAACAAGATAAACAAAAATTTCTCTCAAAAGTTCGAAACTTCTATTGGGACGACCCATATCTTTTCAAATACTGTCCAGACCAAATCATTCGAAGGTGTGTGCCCGATCATGAACACCAAAGTATTCTCTCTTTCTCACATGACCATGCTTGTGGCGGTCACTTTGGAGCAAGAAAAACTGCTGCAAAAGTTTTGCAAAGCGGTTTTTATTGGCCCACACTCTTCCGTGACGCTTTCAAATTTTGCTCTAAATGTGAGCAATGTCAAAGAACGGGTCGAATCACTAAGCGAAACATGATGCCTCTCAACCCCATTTTAGTGATTGAATTATTCGATGTTTGGGGCATCGATTTCATGGGACCATTCTCTAATTCATTTGGAAATCTTTACATCTTGCTTGCGGTAGATTATGTCTCAAAATGGGTTGAAGCCATTCCGACCAAAACCAACAACAACAAGGTTGTTGTCAAATTCCTCAAAGAGAACATCTTTTCACGCTTTGGCACACCTCGAGCTATCATTAGCGATAATGGCACTCATTTCTGCAATCGTGCTTTTGAGTCCTAAAACTGTGAATTCTTGAGAAAACCGTGAATTCCAATAGAAAAGATTGGTCCGTAAAACTGATTGATGCATTTTGGGCTTTTCGCACTGCTTATAAAACCAATCTAGGGATGTCACCATATCGATTAGTCTTTGGAAAGGCCTGTCACTTGCCTCTTGAACTAAAGCATCGTGCCCTTTGGGCCATAAAATTTTTGAATTTTGACTTAGAAAAAGCCGGCTCACATAGGAAGTTACAAATTTCGGAATTAGAGGAATTAAGAAATGAGGCGTATGAAAATGCGAAAATCTACAAAGAAAGAACCAAAGCCCAACACGACAAAAACATACTTCATAAGGAATTCAACGTAGGTCAAAAAGTTCTTTTATACGACTCTAGACTTCACTTGTTTCCAGGAAAACTCAGATCTCGATGGACTGGACCTTATGTTGTGAAAACAGTATATCCTCATGGAGCGGTTGAAATTAAAAATCCTAGGGATGGAAAAGTCTTCAAAGTAAACGGTCAACGACTGAAACCATTTTTGGAATTCGAGCAATATGACGAAGATGACCCTATCGATCTGCATGAGCCTGATCATCCACCATGAAATCAGGTGGTACACGTTCTTTTTCTTTAATTTTTCTTTTTCATTTTTTTCATTTTATTTTTGTTTTTCTGCCTTAGACAGTTGGGACACTGTCTCAATCAAGTGTGGGGGGAGTCTGCATTGCATTCTTTTGATTTTTCTTTAATTTTTCTTTCTTTTCATGTAGGACCATCATACATTTTATATCGTAGTAACATACCATAATTTTTTTTAAAAAAAATACGACTCATTTTCAATTGATACAACAAAATAAGTTTACAATTTTTAGCCAGTTGATAGTATTTTTTTCTCTCAACTTCGATCGAATAAGAAATATAATGAAAAGTTTAATTTTGAGGGATAATAGTGTAACCGGTACATAGGGAGATTCTTAGGTGATGGCCATGAAATCTATTCTATATTGTAGACTTTGTTTAAATAAGTGGAGGACTTAAAATACTTATAATGGCTTGTCAAATCTTTAAAACTAAGTTGTGTTAAGTTGAATTCGCGTAACTCTCTTTTTGTGCTTATAAATTCAATAATAATAATAGTAATCCAAGGGTATCCAACATTGCTTGTATATCGAGCGTTGGTGTGCAAACCCGCCAAGCTCTATCCGACACGTTGTTGACAAAGTCAGCATTGGAATATCTTGGTCTCATTTTATGAGATTGGACACCTAAGGATTACCGACACGTTGTTGACAAAGTCAAAGTCGGCCTGCACAATCCTCCAAGCTCTTTACCCACTCTCCGTTAGTCCGCGAGGCAGTGCATGGGTGGTAAACCTTGGTCTTCTAAGTTAGGTGTATGTACTTAATCATAAATCTTAAAATTTTATAGAATAAAGAATAAGCGATGATGCCCAAACACTTCTTGACCTTATTGATTTGACTAGCCATACATGAGAAAATTAGAATACCACTTTACAAACTGTGCCAAGCAAACTAAGAATTTATTTCATGGCTGCACTATGCTATCGACCGAACTAACTGGCCAAATTGGAATTTAACATTTGAAAACTTGATTTATATTGAAAATTTGTGACAAGTCGAGGTACCTAAAATAAAATTAACTGATTAGAAATTATTAACTTAATTTGTTGTACCACTTACCTGAAATAAGTCGTGTTTTCATTTTTCGTTTTTATTTGCATATGTCCATTGCATTCATGTAGTTTCATTAGAATCATAGCATACTGCATTTGGATTTTGTGGGTAGTATCCACTGAAAACCCTCACGAGACACCACTCGTCCTACTAGGGACACCTATAGGTTTAACGGCTTGTTGCATGCGCTCAATGCAATCATGTTTCCTACGAAAGTGCGACCTATCTAGTTAGTTTTTCATTTTCTTTTTACTCGAGGACGAGTAAAAGATAAGTGTGGGGGTATTTGATTAACATAGAAATGTGTTTATTTTATGCTCGTATATTTTATCTTTTGTAAATAAATAAATGATACTTTGGTTACTTTTGTATGTTTTTACAGGATGTCAAGAAATTCCTACTTCATTTCAAATTAAAGGCTAACTACAGATAAAAAGCTACTTCCTCGTATTAAAGCCACCTCAATTACAAAAGACATTGTAGCTCACTGGTAATTGCATGGAAATTTGTACTGAGAGACCTGAGTTTGATCCCCATCGAGCTCACTTTTTGCCAAAGAACAGAACGCGTTCACACTGGCCCTTTGCTATGAAGAATATATTAATTAGTGTTATATTATATATATACATATTCATGTGTATGTATGATATTCACTAATAGACATTTCAGGAGTAGTCATGGAAATCAATTCAGAACATTCATTTTTCAATTTCCAATTAAAAGAATTTTTGATAGAAATATTGCCAAGAAAAGATCAATTTTGAAGATTTTATCCCTTGTTGCCTTTGGAGTCTAATGAGTATCCTTGTTTGGAAGAATTAATCACATACAATCTGCTCATCAATCAATCAATCAATTTGCCACATGGAAGATAGGGAAGATTTGGAAGATATTCATCGTGATTTGCTTTCCAATCAAGCTTGGTCAAGGAAGGCAAGAGATATGATATTACTTCTTGGGAAAAGAGGGCCATTTAGTCATTGACTTGATTAGGATTTGGTCTACATCTCTATAAATATACATGATGTCCCATTGTAAATGCCATTCATATTCTATTCTGTATTCTCCTTTGCTCTAATAAAAGTATTTTCTTTTCTAGTTTTATTGTTATTTTAATTTCATAACAATTTGTGTTATCTACCTAATTAGGTTTGGGTAGAACGCATATTGTTATTGTCTTTTATTACTGCTTGTTAGCGATTCACTGTTTGATTAGTTTCAACAGGAATCCTACTTTTAATTTCTGTTATTGTTATAGTTGTTATTCTCTTTTTCTGGTAATTGTTCTTTTTCTTTTCAATTGTTGAATTTGATACTGATTAGATTCAGAGTAATTTCAACAACATAAAAAACAACAACTCCAAACTCCGTCTAACTCGCCCAAGAATAAATAGATAATAATTTTTAATAACACCTCCCTGTGTTCGACCTGTATGTATGCTTGCAGAATTTAATTTAAATGTCGCGCTTTTCTAATTCATAGATTAGCGACGATCAGGAACCTTTCCCAGAGTATAAGAATATTTGAATAAAAGAATATTCTGAATTGGAATGAGGTGTATGTTGTGTTTGTGTAACACTTGTTTATTATATACACGAGTTATTCAGAAAGACCGGGTTTATCCCATTCTGAATAACTGATTCGATGATGTATCGAGGATGAAGACGGTGGTCGAAAACCGGAGGTCTTCACATCGTTTGGATAGTTATTGATGATCTTGATTGGGTTGTACACCCAAGAGGAGGGAGTCAGTTGGTGATCGCCCAGACATACTTGGAGATTGATGGATATGCGAGGTACAAGGTGCCTCCGGTTTCGTTCAGACCCAGAACGGACTTGTAAATGGACTGTGTGTCTGACATTGGATATCATTCTGTGTGATTGATGGATATCGGTTGCATGGAGTGGTTTGCCTGTGTGGCATGCTAAGATGCAAATAATCAAGGCTTCTGTTGAAAAGCAGAGTCGTGTGGTTGATGATCAAAGCATGACCTTTGTGGCGTAGCTTTGTGTAGCATTAATTCGCGAGCCTCACACCCCGGTGCGAACCAGAAACAGGAAAGGACCTCAGGGAGGGCATGCGTCTCCTTCTAGCTAGAAGTGGCATCAGTGGTTTGACACGCCCTGACGAGTTTGACTTATGTGGTTGTTGGGTTGCGTGGCGCCTCATATATATCGGTGACTATGTGGAGGCGATGGAGTCATTGGACTCATTGACACCCCATAGGGTGGGGAAACGCAGTGTTCAGGCATTATAATTCACATCGGGTGGACCGGCCCTGACGATCCAAGGCTTGCCTACGTGCTTGCCTGAGACACGAGCTAGAGCGTCTCGAATTCGGTAGAGGACGATCCCTTGCCTCGGTTCACAGATGGACAACTTCCAATATGCGACTTTGCGGTTTTGATTGTAGAGCCTAGTATTGGCGACATGATATATTGTACCCATACCATCTATGATTGATACTTATGATTGAAATTGTTTTGACACTATACACTTATAGTAATAATAAAAGATAAAAGTTTAGCATATCAAGCATTCTTTGGCTATTGTAAGGTAAAACCCTATCCTCTGGCTTGTGTTGCATTATGTGATGGGACCTGGGTCTCATAATAGCTTCATTGTTATTTATTTTAGCATTGCGCTATTGTTTTATGCACTGGTATTCTTGGGAGGAAACCCATTCCGTGTTATATGACGTGGTCCCTTTATTTACCTAACTTTAATATAAAGATTAATAACTGTTTTAGTTCTCACACCAGTTTCATGACTAACCTGGAGTTTATTGTTTTAACCTAAACTCTGGGTTCCCTTATTTTGACACGGGCAGCTAGTAGTTTTGGTTTTGCAGATTTATATTCACAGGATCCTGATTTACAGCTGAAGCGGTATTCGGAAAGCTCTGTATCCGTGTATTACTTTCAGTTGTGTTTTGTATTATTTTTCCACTGCAATGTATTTAAATGTAATTTAAATCTCTGATATTTTCTGTGTAGTATTTATTCATACTCTGTATATTCTTGTATTCTGATGGAATTGTTGTAATATACAATGAAATGTTCTTCTGTTTGCATTCTGATTCGTCTTGTCCTTAATACAATCCATGCTTTCCTTCATGGGGAAGTTCAGGTCGTCTCATTTGGTATCAGAGCTTTGGTTTACAGAGCTCGAGAACAAGACACGTTAGAACCATACGAAAGAATTCATCAGAGATAGGATTAGTAATATTCGTTAGAGATAGGATCAGTAGTATCCTAGAACGAGTGTGTAGAGTATATTTTTAAATTGAGAACAATTTTTGGTTTTGAAAATTTAAACCAATTATTTGTATTTGAATATTATTTTTATATTGATTTGGACAATCAAGTATATAAAGATTTTGCGTATACGTCTGATCCACATGTATTTGAAGTTTTAATATACTGGATAGATATAGTATCACACTCTAGTCGCCCAGAGATGATTCTGACGATTGACTAGTCGTCATCAGTATTCATGTTTGAATTTCGAAGGTGGGACGTCTATATATTTCCTATTGACTGGTGTGAGAAGCAAAACTAGGTAGGGTTTATTGTTGTCAATTGGCATCAAAAACATGATTTTCTGCATATGTATCAAAATTATGTGTTTGAAATGATAATCAACTAATTGATTGATGATTGTGTTGGCTGATTATTGATTGATTAATTAAATGTTGAACCTTTATCCAAATTGAACCAAATAGTGGATTATATTGAAAACTTATCATATTTGCATGCATGTACATGTACTTACATTGAACAGGTCAAAGCAAGGAGGCTAGAAAAGAGGAATAAAATTGTTTGCCCGACAAATAGGTACATGTTAATTGTATTTCTTAGGTTTTTGATGATTTTATGAGCCGATTAGCTAGCCGCTTGGCTGTTTCTTTTTCTTTTTGGATTGGTGAGGGCAATGGGAGGCTATTTGAAATATCCTGAAGCTCCCGGTGCAAAGGAGGTTATGGCGAAATTTTTTGAAAATTTAGGGTGTTAGCCAAATTTTTGAAAAATTTGAAAAGTTCTTAGAAACTAAAAAGTTGAAGAACTTAAGCCATAATGAAAATAATGAAAGTTGAGTTGATTAGTTAAACAACTTTCAGCTTCGTTCCTTTTCGGGGACGTAAAGTTTTAAGTGGGGGAGATTGTAATAACCCGAAAATCCAAGCCAATTTAAAATTTTTATTTTGGCAATTTTAATGAATTTTGAATATTTAAAATGATTTATTTTAAATAATAACGACGAGAAATTTATTTTGAATAGAATTATATTGAATATATTTATTTGAATCATTGTTAGAATATAAATAATTATTTATAATTATAAAAGGAATTGAAAATGGTGCGGTAGTTCGAAAATTCGATTTCAAACTTCAAATGAATGTATATGATTCAAAATAAACTGGATTTTAGCGAAACCAAAAATATTAGAATCTATTTGAAAATATCTTTCCAACGAATCTGAAAAATCGAAATTTCATAGCAGGGATAAAAAAGTTATGCCCAGTTGAAAATTCAGAATAGTCGTTATGGAATTCTGGCCCTTAAAAATAGCCATTTTACAAACGACCTCTGTTTTTGATGAAACCACTTTTATTGGATCTGGGATGTCAAGTTATTACTAGGTATCAAAATTAATAATTTTTGAAAGCAATATGTGAGCATGGTGAAAGAAAACATGTTTTGACAGTTTCAGTCAATTTCGATCGACCAGAAAATGGCCATTTTTCAAACGATATAAGAATTTGACGAAATTAGATTTGTTAGGACCGTATCGTCAATACGAATCTAGAAAATATTTTTCTAGAATTTTCTGGATCAATATGTGGCCCCTGTGTTCGAAATGGGGATACATATCCCATTGTGTTCAAATTCAATATATAGATTTATATTTTGATTTTGACGAAAACTGATCGTAACGATCGAATCAGCTTACGATACATATCCCATTGTGTTCGAAATGGGGATAATTAGCTAGAGACAACAGTCGGTGGGCCTCGTTTGGAGTCCGAACGAAAAAATACTTATTGAATTATAAAATAAATAAATAAATAAATAAATATTAATATATAAAGGGTCAAAGCCCCTTTTCCCTTCCATTCACAGTCAAACCCGATTTGAGTAACTAAGAAAAAAAGAGAAACGACGGGCTCGTCATTCTCGATAGCCTCCCCTCCAGGCGGAGCTCCACCAGCCGCCGCACCCAACCCCAGTCCGACGATCCCCTCCACCTCCTCCCATCGCCTCGTCTCTCTCCCTCTCCCCTCTACAGCCCCAGAAACCCATGCCCTAGACCAGTAAACCCGTCGTAGTCCACCATGGCCCCACTCCGGTGATCCGCGCCTCCCCTGCCGCCTGAGCATGCCCGTCAGCACCCCAACTCCGGCGTAGACCACCCCTCCCACTGTGAGTTTCTTTAGCCTTTGTTGATTTTGATTTTTAGTTGACAAACTCATAGGATTTCTTTTAATCGATAAAGTTTGGATTTTTAAATCGATAAAGATTAGATTTTTATCATAATGAAAGATTATATTTTTATGATAATCAAGATTGGATTTTTATCATAAAAGAAAGATTAGGTTTTTAAGACAATGAAGTTATGATTTTTATTATGAAGTTAGCAAAGTAAAAATACGATTTTTATATATGTTGTAGCGAAATAAAAATTCGATTTTTATATGAGTAGCGGATTAAAAATAGAAATTTTATATACATGAAGTGCAAATAAAAATATGATTTTTATGTACATGTAGCGATAATAAAAATGTGATTTTTACTATGAATAGCGTGTAAAGGATTGCATTGAATTTCTGGCAAACCCCGGCTATTCAGAAATTCAGAAATGAAATGGCGGAGTGGAACCCTCGGTGAGAACTCCTCACTAAAATTTTCTGTTCAGTTATTTATTTTATAACTGCATATATAAACTGCTCCCCGTCGTCCACAAACCATGGACGACTTGTGTGATTGTTTGTGTTGTGAAAATTGACTGTTGGTTGTGTTGAAATAAAATATATATTCATGTGTTGAAATAAAATATATATTCTTGTGTTGAAATAAAATATATTTTCATGTGTTGAAATAAAATATGTATTCATGTGTTGAAATAAAATATGTATTCATGTGTTGAAATAAAATAAATATTCATGTGTTGAAATAAAATATATATTCATGTGTTGAATAAACAAAATAGTCATGTGTTGACAATACTCATGTGTTGAAAATATTCATGTGTTGAAACCATTCGTGTATTGAATAAAAGAAAATTCATGTGTTGAAACCATTCATATGTTGAATAAAAGAATATTCATGTGTTGAAGAAAATATTCATTTGTTGAATAGAATAACGAAGTTATTGAAATATATATAGCCGTGTTTGATAGATTGACGCCATTTTGATGTGAACGATATTTATATCGGTTTTATTCATTTTTATATTTAATATCGAAAAGGAAGTGATTTCAAAATATAATGTTTTGAAAATATTATCATTTATATATCAATGATATGGAATATTCAATTTTGATTAGAAATTGAATAGGAAGTTGAAATCGTTTTAAAAACGAATTTAAAACGATTTATAAAATACGTTTTGAAAGGAAATCGACGAAATATATAATATATATATTATATATATATAAGGGCCTATATAGAACGTGCCGCGTTGCGGCAGTTCATGAATTTCGACCATTGACTTCGAATGGACATTACAGGAGATCCGTCCGTCGGATTCTCCTAAAACCGGAACCGTTGGGTTCGTATTGAAAAGAGCTTTCTAGAATATTAGAGATTTGAAATCTAACGGTTGGATTTGGAATTATTTCCAAATAAAATTTGGAAAAGGTCGCTGTAAGTGCAGTTTGATGGCCATTTATGGAAATCTACTGTACGGGCCTTGATAAAATTATTAAAAATAGTAATAATTTGTGTAAAATAATAAGAAATGATTTGGGAAGAATTAGGATGGAAAACTCCATATTTGAAAAGATAAAAATAGATTTTTATCGAAATGAACTATTTTTGAACTAGAATTATAATCCATTTATTTTTGAAATAAATAAATTAGAGTTGAAAGGGTTTTAAAAGTAACCAGAATTTCCAACAATTGAATTTGAACTGATTTTTGGGTTTATCGTCAACGGTGTTTTAAATAACACTCGTTCTTTAACCTGATTTACAGTGAAATGGGATTTGAAATTTATAAATCTTTTTTATAAGATTTAAAGGAGATTTTCCAAAGTAAAGTTTTCCAATTTAATAAAATAAATTGGAATTGAATAGAATTCGATTTGGTAATAATTGAATTGAATTTCTGTGGAGGAGGACTTCTAATATATCTGGAATTTAAAAGGCGTTGTCGTTATTCCATTTATATTATTAGTCGGATATGGAAGTTTGTATCAATTATATATATATATATATATCAATTTGTATTCCATAAAGATTCCATCGTTAATGGAATGTGATTTTGGGTTGTCGTGAATGGTATCTTTAATAATACCGTTCTTAGACTCAACGGAGTTAAGAAAATCAGAAACTAACTAGAGATTGGTTAATTTGAATGGTTTCATGGGTATTGATCTGATGTTGGTTTCGGCCTTCAGGGTTAAAACTTAGGGACTTATTCACTTGCTAATTTACGGTTAAAGGCTGATGGAATAGAATGTGATTTTGGGTTTATCGTGAACCGCGTTTTAAATGACATTGGTTCTTTAACCCGGTTAAAGACAGGATATGATTTCCCAAGTTAAACAACATTAAAATTGATTTTTGGGAAGATAAAAACCAAGTGGAGATTTAATGAAGCTTTAACTAGATTGAAAAGATCGAGAATGGAGTATCACCAGTTTTGCTCCAGGCGATAGTCAAATCTCTAATTAGATTTGAACGTGAAATGGTAATTGAATTTACTGATAACACCGTGGTGTTACATATGAAGTATTACCAGTTTTACTTCATGGGATGAATAGGTTGGGGTTGGGAAATTTAAAACAAATGATTACTTCGATAAGGTTCATTAATCCCGACCAGTTTGGGTAAACCATAATTTGGTTTGAATTGATATTCAAAAGAAGATTAAAGAACAAATTTAAAGAATTTATCTTTGATAAAATTAATGGGAACCTTTCCCAGAGTATAAGAATGTTTGAATAAAATAATATTCTGAATTGGAATGAGGCGTATGTTGTGTTTGTGTAACACTAGTTGGCTATTATAAGGTAAAACCCTATCCTCCGGCTTGTGTTGCGTTGTGTGATGGGACCTGGGTCTTATAATAGCTTCATTGTTCTTTATTTTAGCATTGCCCTGTTGTTTTATGCACTTCTATTCTTGGGAGGAAACCCGTTCCATGTTATACGGCGTGGTCCCTTGATTTACCTAACTTTAAAATAAAGATTAATAACTGTTTTAGTTCTCACACCAGTCCCATGACTGACCTGGAGTTTATTGTTTTAACCTAAATTCTAGGTGCGCTTATTTTGACACGGGCAGCTAGTAGTTTTGGTTTTGCATATTTATATTCACAGGATCCTGATTTATAGCTGAAGCGGTATTCGGAAAGCTCTGTATCCATGTATTACTTTCTGTTGTGTTTTGTATTATTTTTCCGCTGCGATGTATTTAAATGTAATTTAAATCTCTAATATTTTCTGTGTAATATTTATTCATACTCTGTATATTCTTGTATTCTGATGGAATTGTTGTAATATACAATGAAATGTTCTTCTGTTTTCATTCCGATTCGTCTTGTCCTTAGTACAATCCGTGCTTTCCTTCACGGGGAAGTTCGGGTCGTCTCAAGTAGGTGGCTCATGGTTCGGCGTCGTGATGCCCTAGCCACGAGCCGCACTACCTGATAGTCTTTCAGCAAGTTGTTTACGCCACAATATGGCGTTTTCGACCATTTTAACTTTCCTATACAATCACAAAGCATACCAAACAGTAGTAGCTATGTATAGAATATTAAAACATCAATTACATAGACTATTATAGATCAAACATACATAAAACCATGATTTTCCCTTTAATCGTGTTTAACCATATTATTAGCAAACTTAATCCAAATTAACCAAAATTTATACAAGTGACATAAAATAATATTTTAGAATTCATGCATATTTTTCCATATTTTTCCGAGTCATAATTTTGCTAATTATCACTAATCACCCCTAATTAGCCATAAGTAGTGAATAAACATGCTAATACTCACCTTAGCCACAAATAAATAGTAGATCTGAAACTTCTACTGATTTGGCTCGGATTCCAATGTAGTGCGGTAGCTCTATATCAATTTTGATGCTAATCCACCATAATTTGATGTTGATTTGCTTAATATGTGATTAGAAAGTGACTAGAGAGAGATTAAGAAGACGGAGGCCATTACCAGGGTTCAAAAAATGTTTGTGGCGCTAGAAAAATGAAAGGAAATGGTTCTCAAACTCCTTTCAGCCCTCCCATAACCCTAATTCCGAAATGGGTTATGGGCCTAGCTGCTAATCTCCCTATTAATCCCGATTAGGCTGTTTTTTCCATCTCCAAATCTTATTTCAGCCATATCTCCCAAATGGTAAGTCCATTTGATTAATGTGACCACTCTACGGAATAGGAAACCATCATCTGAATCCAACGGAAGTGATTTCAGGTCAAAACTCCTTACCAATTAAAAATTATAGGTGAAACAAGATTCTCTAGGGGTAAAACGGTCATTTAAAATTTGGCAAAAATTATGAACCTGGGAAATGTCCCCAATAGTCGTTTCCCAAATTTACACGACTATATGACTTCATCTAAAATATAATAAATATTCTACGATCCTCCGATACGTAGAATGTAGGTCGTTACACACCATGACACGCTCACTCCCATTTTTACACTATATATTATTGTTACCTTAGAGTATTGTACATCTTCTTGTGCTAACTCTTTTGTTGCAGGTCCAGGTCAGGTATGATTATTTATACCTGTTATTGTTTTATTTTGTTGCTATCGCTTATACCAGACTTTTATCTGACCCAGAGTTTTATGTCTCTTCTTATTACTATAGGTGCTCCTAAACGAGCAGATTAGAGACAAGTTAGGTGGTTATGCACGAGTAGCTATCCGGAGATGAGCACGAGGCTTCCACGTACTATATACATATATTCTCCCTGTGTTGTTGCTGGTCACTGCTTAACCATTAGTAGTGCACCTCGTTTATTTCCATTTTAGAGACGGTATTTTGAAGTTGTAATAATGGTTTGGATCATAAGCTGTATTTTGGATTCCGCTACTCTGATGGATAGGGTTTAGTTTTCAGCTTATGCACTGCCTTGCCTATTTTATATCAAGTTATGTTATTACTATATTTTATTCCATGCGTTGTGAGATATACGACAGGTTCTTGATGATTCATTGTTTCAAATCCCTTTCTTTTGACGACCGTCCTGTGCTAGTTAGACATTGGCACAACGCATTTCTGGTAAATGTCTGATGGTGCAGGGCAGCCACCACATCACATGTCTTTTGAAAATTCAAGAGATATGTCGATATGGGTAACCCCCTATGTTGACAAGTGTCAGAAATTTAAAATTCAAATTTCAAACTTTTGAATCTCGCTCCACCTTTTCACCAAACCCAATGTTCTGAAAAGGTGTCCCTTGACCAAAAAAATGCCCTTAGAATCTTTATTTATTCACATCATCTGTTTCTACCTTTAGTTCAAAATTCAAACATACCTTCACTATCTTCAAGTCTTCAGAAAAAATCTCTAATGGCTTCCTCAAGTACTCCTAACACTATGAGACTGTCTAAGGCTACCACTGCCATCCTTTTCAACAACCCAGAGGCTATCAATGCTTACATAAACTTTGTAAACTTTGGAAAAGTCGATACAAGAAAATTTTCTATTTTTAATGATTTTCCTTCTTATGATCTTCAAACTCTTTTTCATCAAAATGGTGTTCTTAGTGTAATTGATTCTCAGGATAATGATGAAGTTTTCTACCAAAACATTGTCAAAATGTTTTATGCCAATTCAACTCATGGTTTTTATGAAGGAAATAAAGTGAAATTTGGAGTAGTGTTAAAGGAGCACAAATAGTTTTGGATTGTGATGTTTTAGGCGCTATTTTGGCTTGTAAGAACATGGGAATAGATCTATCGGATTTCAATATCAATAAAAATAATCGAGAAACCTTTGACCATCTCTTTGAAAGCAACTAACATTTCAAATTTAAAAATCGTTATTTTCAACCAAAAGCAAGAATTGTCAACCTACTTCTCCAACACACTATCACACTATGTTCGCGAAATTTCAACAAGCCAACTATGAACGTGCACTCTTTTGACTATTTTTGGAAATTATGATATTAATTAGACTCAAGTGATTTTGGATGGATTTCGAGCAAAAGATTTTTCAATGGGAGAAAATATGTTATACCATGGAATTTACCTTACACGTATTTACAAATATTTCATAGTGGATTTTAAAGGCAAAGAGTTTTTCTTCTAAAAAAGTTTCAATTCCGGAAATATATCTTTAATGAAGATACCACTAGTGTTTCAACCATATGAAACTCTTTTGGAAAAGGATGAACGAATGGCTCTAGAAGAAGAAGGAGATAAAGTGGAAACTGAAGAAGAAGATCATAACACCTCTTTGGAAAATTGTAACACCCCGCATTTTTAAACTAAAAATGTACAAATATGTATATATGCTTAGATAGATAAATAATGGTGATGTATAATGAAAATTAATTAATATATGGAAGAGAAGGAAAAATTAATTTGATAACAATGTGCGTAACGGAAAAGATAATAAAATAAGTATACTTAATTTAAATATCAGGAATTAAGTAAAACAGACATCACCACTGTGTTCGTCTCGGAATTCTGATTGGAATAGAGTCAAGGTTTTCGAAAATCGGACTCCGCATGAAAGAATTATGGCCTTCAGAAGATTCAAGAGAAATTCAGAAATTAAATAGTAAAATAACCCAGACAGGTTGACCTATACCAAGGCAGGTCGGCCTGGAGGTTGACCTACCCCAGGCAGGTCGAAATGGAGGTCGACCTCCCCTAAAACAGGTCGACCTGGGGGTCGACCTCCCCCTCAAATCTGGGCAGAATTCATTTTCTGCACCTGGACGTGATTTCTGACCTAATACGTTGACTAAACAGCTATATAATGACCCTTAACCCATTCTTTTTCTTCACCCAAGCCTATGGCGACGCCATGGCTCTGTTCTAACTCAAATTCTTCTTCTCTAAGAGATTTCTAGTTCCACTTTCTTCCCTTTTTCTCTTCAAAAGCATCTATTCTTAAAATTAAAAAGTTTGGAATCAAGACAACCTCCAAATTAAAGAGAAAAAGGGATTCAGATCCGCAATTTACACTATGCATGGAGGAGAAATTCAGATTCACAATTTACGCTGTGCAAAGAAATCAAAAATAGATCAGATCTATGGATTGGGGCATAAAATCAATCAAAGTTAAATCAAATCCATGAATTGAAGATGAAAAGCAAGGTGAGTGGAATTATAACAAACTTGTTGCATAATAGTATTATTATCGTTCGTCATTCCCTAGTTATAAATTCAATTCAAGATTCATGTTATAATAATTGTTCTTTTATTCTCCTTCCCCTTTTTATTTTTGGATCTAGGTTATCTCGAGCCTAGATGAAATCTTATTATACATACATACGATTGAAATATGGGAATATTGGGGCATAATTTATTTTATGCAATCGAGGAATATAATATGTAATTTGGGGATCATGGCATAACAATTATTATTGCAAATATAAGGACAGTTGGTGAATTGTATATTGGGATTATTCAGTGAAATAAAGTTTGAATTGGGAATTTTGGAGCGTATTTCAATAATGAATTTTTGGGTATGTTTTGGAAACATGAATCTATGCTGAATAGTGCGCAACTATGAATTCTGATTTACAATGTTAACCTGAAATTGTGTAAATTTAATTGGAATTATTGAATATGGAACGGGATTGGGAAGAAATGATTTATTTCAAATCTAATATTGCGGGATTGAGGTTTTAAACTATAAGTTTAAATTTTGGGTTTCGGGAAAAACGAATCTAAAGGTAAGAATCCTAAGTTGATAAAGGAATGGATAAAACTTAGCTTATGCGATTATGAGACCTCTTATGTGATTATGAAACCTAACTCATAACATGCTTAATGTTCTCATAAAAATGGTTAATTGGCTATAATGAAACATGACTAACTTGAGGTTAGAATGAGTTTTGCGGTGTAATTCTGCCCGGAACCGCCCGACATATCTAGTGGTCACAAACAATAGGGTCTAATGTGAGAAGTTATTCACAACGCGCTAAAACCTGAGGTTAAATTGAGTTGTGGTGTAAGACTGCTCGGATCTGCCCGGCACATCCAGCAACCGCAATAATAGGTCTAATGTAGGAGGTTGGTGCATTAATAATCAACTAATGCTAATGGCACATGCTAGTATGGTAGGGTTAGGTTAACAATACTTAACCAATTTGACATGATGCGTGGGTGGGTTAAGTCAATATGAACTTATAGACAACACTTAACCAAATTTGTGGAACATACGAGTAGTCGCATGAGCGCGAAGGTTGGGTTAAGTAAAACTTGACATATGGACAAATGTAACCAACACAGTAATGAGGAATGATAACTAACTATTATAAACCAGAGTTGCGGTGATGTAAAATTAAATAATAGGTAAACTTGTCCTAGGGACAAGGGAAGATTATGACTTAAGATGTAATGCAAGACTTGAAGGGTGGCGCGACTTATACTATGAAATAAGTTAATCTAAGTCAAAAATGTGAGAAAGCACCCGTACGCTATTGTTTGATAAAGAAAACTTAAGTTATGTTTGAATTCATTGGAAAACCTTAGTTAGAGAACTAAGTAAATAACAATGAAGGTAACCCAGTGTTGAACCTTAGTTAGAGAACTAAGTAAATAAAGATGACGGTAACCAAGTGTTGAACCTTAGTTAGAGAATTAAGTAAATAACGATAATGGCAACTGAGTAATGAACCTTAGTTAGAGAATTAAGTAAAATGGCAACTGGGTAATGAACCTTAATTAGAGAACTAAGTAAGCAACAGTAAAGATAACTAAGTAAGTAAACCTTAGTTGAAGAGGACTAAGTAATAAACATTAGTTAAAGAGAAACTTGGTAATTAGAATTGAAGGACAACATAAACGAGGATAACTAAGTTAATAAGATGAAGCAAGCGTGTAATCAGAAGTTCAGACATAAGGTCTAATAGTACGAAAGGATAAGGCGCTTGGACCAATCCATACAATAGAGGATGAATAACCAAACTCGGTAGATCATCACGGCGCCGTAGGGCGCGAGGGGAAGCGTACGTCCCTTTGATAATATAGAAGGCTCCAACGGACTGGGTTACGAAGCACGCGGCTTTGAGGGGACGTGAGGGTACTCTTGGTATCCCTCAGTGAGAATGCAGATGATCTGCCTGGGCTCACAGAGGTTAAGGTCTGCGTAAGAAGAACCAAGAGTATGCCTTGGTTGCAATAATAAGGCAACCCAAAGACTAGGATGCACCAGCGTGAGTCGGTGATAACCAGTTGGCTCTGTGATAGCACGTCGTCGGCTACCTACCATCTTGAGTCAGTCGAGCACGAAAAGCGGAAAGGCGGAGAACTCCATAAGACCATATACTTGCTATCTAGTTATGGGTGAGGTTGGCCAATAGGTTTGTGGGGGCATAGAGGGCCTGCGTACAGTTCTCATTCTTGATATTCTTGGGTGCCTTTCATTAGTTGAGAGAGGAGTCAAGTGGGACCATAGCCACAGTAAAAACAGACCTTAGCATCTGCAGATAATTTAAAGCTCCCGACCGAGTTCCATGTTTCTTGATTTGCCCTGCCACGGGACTCGGGTCGCACATATAGAGGACATGTGCAACTAGATATCTAGCATGTTTAACGATACGGTTGGGATGTAAAGTCTAGGAACACATATCGCTCGGGGTAGTGTGTCCTAGACTAGAGGGCATTGTTCGATAGGTAGCATAAACTCTAGTTGGACCTAGGTAGCGTAAACCTTGGTTGAACTTGGGAAGCGTTCGATAAAGTGAATCCTAGTTGGACCTAGGTAACACTCGATGGTAAACCCTAGTTGGATCTAGGTAGTATACGATAATAGAACCTAGTAAGACCTAGGTTGGCAGTCCAAATGCTTACGCAACAAAGGAATGGAGGTTTTACGTAGACGTAGTGAGAATATATATATATATATATACACACACACACATACATGAAAGCCCGTACAACGTACGACATTGGATAAGGAACTGCGTACATATGACAAGATGACACGAGTTGGATAAGCGACTGCGTACACATGAAAAGAGGACACGAGTAGGGGGTAACTACATATACATTGTATTAGGTTAACCTACTAATGGTTGGATATGTATAGCTTAAAGAGCTAACATTGTTAACAACCTAATAACCAAGAAAATGTAACTGAACGGTATATGTAGGATTATACAGAAGTTTATTCTAAGTCCAGTCACACAGAACTTATGTTTTGACCCCCTCCTCATTACATACTTCCAGGTTAGGTTCATGACAGAGATGATATAGCTTTGGATACTGGTTTAGCAGTATAGTTAATAAGGTAAGGATATATTTGAATATATTATACTTTATTTCCTTCCGCTGTGAGATGCTTTGCGAGTTCTGACATGTTTCTTTATCTCTATCTTTTTCTGCATGATATCAGAGCACCCAACTCGGGTTTCGATAGATTGGATTTTTGAAAAAAAAAATCGTTCTATCCGAATCCGGATTGTTACAAAAGTATTGAATATCCTGCAAGTGTCACCAATTCTCCTTAGCAACCAAAGTATTTTAGCGAACAATCAAAAGTCTTTAATGAAATCAATAAAGAAAAATATGGAAATGATGTCCACTAAAATGACCAAGTCCATTGGGAAAATTAGCAGGAAACTTGGTTTGTCTTCCTTCAAGTTCTAACTTTACTATCTTATTGTATTAATTCCTATTTTTGTACTTCCATTTAGAACTATGTATTAATCCATGTATCCTTATCATACTATTAATGAAGCTCTTATATTTCTAGTTATTCATTCTTAAACATCTCTGAAATGAATAATAGTATAATAAAAATAACTATATATAAACCAAAACATAGCACAACTCATAAAAATTTAAAAAAACATAAGGCATGTCGACCTAACCTACTATGTCGAATACAACCATCAAAAATTTCAAGTTAATTTGAATTTAAAACCAATCTTAACTAACTTGTGTCTATTCATTTTGAACGAATCCCATAACTTATAACTACCTATTTCTTCCAGAGAAACTCATTTATATATTCCTCCTTTAAATTATTTTGTTAGACTCTTATTTTATCAAATCCATAGCTTCTCTAATTCATAATGTAACGCCCCGAAAATCCGTACCAATTTGAGTTGACTAATATCATATACATCCAACTCAAAATGCACTAAATTTCAGGTCATTAATAGAAGAATTTAGAGGGTGAGAAAGAAAGGATAGAACTAATAGAATAGAAGAAGAAAAAGATCACAACTGAACAGAATCAGAGTAAACACGAAACTCACAGCGGAATAAATAAGATGTATTATATAACATAACTTTAAATTACAAAATTTGAATTTGTACTTACATATCATATCAGAGTACAATACATCATATCACAGCGTAAATAATCTCTAAATAACTAGTGGTGAAGCTTCCTGCTTTGAGCTCCTCCAAGTGTATCTGTAAAAGCCTGAAACACTCGACTGCCCGTACGAATTTGGGCACCCAAGAGTTTAGGGAAAACAACAAAATAAACTCTGGGTCAGTCATGGGACTGGTGTGAGTAAATTCCAACCATCCTGTTTAACTTTGAAAATCTTTTTGAACCGAAAAGATAATAGTAAGACCAGCCTACACATAAACATGGATGGTTTTTACCTTACTATAACCCAAATTACTTTGATATCAAACCAGTGATATTATGATAATGTCTAACCAAATAATTATCCAAGTAGCAGAACGCTTGCATCTCATGCTCCACATATATATACTATAAAATCATAAACCGCAGGGCGCGTATTTGAGATTGGATCCCGACAGACAAGGTATGGGACCACCTTCTGATCAGTGTACTCTAGAGGGGATATACTCAGGGTTCAACAAGAACGTCTTGCAACCCGGCTACACATGACCGACCACTCATTTAGCTTGAGTGTATCGAATATATTGCCACCACGGTTGTAGGCCATCCAACCGTCATCCGAAGATACAAAATCGAAAAGAAGTATAAATATGAATTTTCTCTAGATCGGTGACAATACACCCTGCTTGGGGATGACCCAACTAGCCATGCTGCCTAGCCCAACTTTTGTTACTTCGTGGTTGTGAGGCTAGAGGTTACGTCTATCTTCAGAACATCTGATCACCATTCACATTGAATGCAACATCGTCAAATCCGTAATCACACATTGATTGCACAAATGTACACTGGGTGTAGAATAAAGAGAAGTTACCTTCTCCCCACCAACTTGGTATATACGTAAGAATCAACGGCGTGATCGTTGGAAATACTCTGTCAGACACTCGTCCATACAAGTTGTCCCGGGACTGGACAAACAGAAAGCACCATTCTGAAACTGGACGAATCTTGCATTTAACTCCGTCTTCAATTATCTTCAGCATATCTAATTCCCAGTGCTTATGCCTATACGTAGTGGTTTCCGGATAATATATCCAACCGTTCTCTCCATATTGACAACGATGGTCAAAACACTTCGATAGTCGGTTATTTAACTATCGAAGTAAAAACAAACATTCATTCAGATGTGTAACTAGACATCACACAAACATGGGTACTTTTTATTTAGCATTCGTTTTTATTATTCGAATTCCCATATCTTACCAGATATTTCTCAAATCCCGTTTAGCCTTTTTAAACTTCTCGGAAAACTTTTCCAGTTATTATAAACTCTTATTCTCTCATGTTCTAGAAAAATATACGTTATTAATATTCGAAACATTTCCATTCTTTTATGTTCTTATTTTCTACACTTGGATAATATACCCTATCTCCATTGGAAAATATTTCTGATATCATTATAAACATTTTAATCTGCCCAACGTTCACTTTAAAACATTATTCACTTTAAAATGTGAATATCATCTCTATTATGAAAATCTGAACACCTTTATCAAATAACTCCTTATTCAAGCAATAATTACCCTTATCTCATTCACTGAAATCTCTTCCATAATTTCATATTCCTATTCTACTTTATAAACTCTGTTTCTAAGTCAACTTCTTATTGAATCAATATCTAGTTTATAACTTAAATATTTATTTCATATCCTATTATAATTCGTTGGTTTAAACTAAATATTAATACCCTATCAGATAATAATTTCTAAAAATAATTCATTCGACATCGTCAAATCATGGTTCCAATTCCTAATAGGGTGACTTAGTTCTAATCATATCTCAAACATCGAAATGATGTTATCGTTTTTCTGAAATGATTTTCTAATTCTCTATCTAACTCATTCTCATATCTCTTTGAATTAACATCGTTAATTATTACTTTAGACTAAGTGGATTTCAAACCAAACTATTTTCATTCCTAGGAAGTGCTGCTATATATAAAGATCACGCTTAAGTTTGGTTAACAGCGTTAATTTATCGCTACAGTTCAAAACTTGTCATACGCTGTAATATTCCCCTTTATAACTAATCTCGACATAACAGTCATGCTTAAGCCTAATCCACAGCGTTATTTTAACGCTATAGTTCTAAGACTTGCAATACGCTGCCATATTCCCTTTATACTAATCTTGACATCTCTTTCCATTACAAACTGATATCGTTCCTCGATAATAGTGAAGCCATTCAAGTTGGGGTATTTTATTTACCTCTCAAACCTTGATCGACAACGTTCTTAGCTTAGATTAGATATAAGTTTGTACTCTAATCCATTATTTCTTATATTATCTATTAGACCATATTTTCTTGTTTAATTTGAACTATGGTTTTATAATACCATATCCTTACTTTGAAACCTGGTTGTTTATGACTATCTATATTAAACATTAACTCTTTACTTTAACTTCATTTCACAGTTCTATTTATAACTTATTTACCCAGATCTATGGACGTTCTTTGTCTTCTGACGGTTTACTTTTATTTGAAACATCATACTTAATTCAAGTAACATCTTATTATAAATTCAACATCCTCTTAAATGTAATCCATTTAAGAACAATTATTTAATTAAATAATATTTACTTTATCATTGCTGAAGTAAACAGTTTACTTCATCATTAATCTAAATAGATTAGTTGCTCACTTTATACTAATTATACTAGTTCAATCATCATTTAAACTCCATTAATTACAAAGATAATTAATGAGAAATCTTATTAATATTAATTAATTGTCAAGTTATTATCATTAGATTAATTAAAGACCCAATTAATCTAATAATCATTTTTCAATTAAATAGTTGATTTAAATCAACTTCATTCCATCAATAAATTCATTAGCTGACTTAATTACTTCTTACCATTAGATTAATATATTTAATCTAATAATATTTCTAAATGGTTTGTCTTAAAATAATTATCCAAATATTTAATCATAGGATAATTTCTGCTTCAATCGTTTTTATTTACTTTATAAAACGAACTCTAAAATACTGGTTTATAATAGGACTTCTATTATAATCTAAAACTTCGCTTTAATTATAAAAAATATAATTTTTATAACTATCTTCGTTGATTTGCCTGACGGCCAGTCAATTCCTTAACAAAATGATGGGTTTTATGGTCGACTGTTGTCACCTTCTTAATTGATATCGTTTATTTATTTAATTAAAACAATTGTTGAATTTCCATTCAACATAAATATTAACATGAAGTTTTACTGTCACTTGGGTTCAAATAGTGCATATACATAAAACAAACAGTAAATATAAATATTGTGGGATCCGGTTGGATTCCTCCAACCGGTTTCCGCATCCACAGATGTTAGTCAAACAATTAACACTGATTCCATACTAGAGAATATTATAATCGATGGAATCATTATCCGACTATGCAACGATATCTAATATTCAACCAATTTAACTGTAATTTACCTAATCGACCATTACACAGCATTCAAACAACATTAAAATATAATTTTAATATTTTAAAATAGATCAGAGTTAGTGATTTTACTCACCTTTTCACGTTAACCGTTAAATAACGATTTGCGTCAGTTGATTATACCCGGCGTTTAACTTCGCTCTAAATTGGAACGGTCTTCAAATCACTCCAGATTGGTTCCACCGTGTGGTCTTTTCTTTCTTCGGCCCATCCACTCTTAAAAGCCCAAACCGTTCCCTTGTATAGGCATGCCTTTCCTTCCATCTATTCACAGCCATCCATTCCCGTATATCCCTTTTTATATTCTCTATTTTCTTTTTCTTTTTTCTACTTTTTCTACTGGGCTTTATTGGTTTTAAGGAAAATCGGCCCATTACCATCTTAACCCCTTTTTTTATGCCTATTATCTTTGAAATGGCTCACTTCCACAACATGTCGGCCATATTCAAATCTGCTTCTATATTCCCATCCCTCATTCAACAGCAGTTCGCGATTACTAAAAACAAACCCAATTTTTTTCTTCTTTAAACATTTTGGGCCTTACTTCTTCTTTTCTTTTTGTCTTTGAAAATTATCGCCCAACACAAACAGTAGAAATCCAACCCATTAAACGATGCCACCCAAACATTTTCCTCATTAAAACTACCCCTATCCTTCTCCTGCATTTGCCCATCGTTCGTGCCAGCACTACCGCCAACCGAAACCAAGAACCCACCATCGGACACCGACTACTCTCCATCGTCGTCGCCTGACTCTGCTCGTTCCAGGAACTGCACTTCCACCACCCATGCATTCCACGATGGACGTCCCTCCCTTTGCATGCAGCACATCCCTTCCATGCAACTTACATACACCCTCATTCCACCGTGAACACAGCAACTCCCCATTTACTCCAATATTATTGAAAACGAAGTCCCCTGTAAAACGTTTCGCCATTTCCACTAGCTTTACCGAACTCAAACTCCATCCCTTCTCTCGTAATAACTGACCCGCCTTTATACATCTCCCCCTTCAAACAAGAAAACCCTCTCCAAAACACTCCAGTAAAACACATATTGCTCCTCTCTTAAATGTCCATGTTGTGCTTTTAAATGTCCACCCTCTTCGTTCAACTGTCTTGCCACTCATGAGCATGTGCTCTTCACGCTTCAACTCTCCACTCTCACCTCTTAGTCAACCACAAAACCTTACTCCTATTCTTCCTATTCACTTCATCTTCTGTACACTGCGGTATACGGTTCGCATTTGTTTCCTTTTGTTTTTTTCTTTCTAATTTTTTTTCTTTATATTGTTGCATTCCTGCATTTTCGAGGGAGGGACGAAGACCTTGGGTATTTATAGATTGAAGTTCCTTCGTGATTAAGGAATAGGGGATAGGATAGAACAAGAGACTTAAAGGTTAAGGAATAGATGGTAGGTAGGTACTGTAGTGTATGGTGAAGTGATATTAAATATTACTCCTTCATTTGCCAAGTAATTAGAGTAGGCACTGTTTATATTACTTCGAAAGGAAGTATTAGCATAGCCATAGGCTGTAGTGTATGGCTATCTTTATAGGATATGATAGTTATAGCGTATGGTGTTGTATTGTCTTGTGTAAATTTTCTTCATTGCTAAGCAAATCAATTTCGTACACAAATATTATTTTAATATGTAGGCTTGGAAGCTTCCGGGTTAAGAAAATGGCACAAAGCAAAAGTATACGTCCTGTTGTAAAGTTTATACATTTTAAAAGCTTAGTGTACCCCGTTCCATAAAATCTCTATTCAAGTCCGAGCAGCTACGGACAGAAGTAAGATTACGGTCGTGTCCAGCGAGGTATCACGATCCCAAAAATATAATAATACCGGTAGGTTAACTCATATTTTGAAACCCCGAAATACTGATACAGGGTGCAAAATACTCCAAATAAAAGTTGCTTATTTAATTAATTAAAAATTACAGTAAAATTCTAAAAGTTGAATTATCTCTATGTCTCAAAAGAACCTTGTCTAAATTCGAAACCGATACCTAGTTATATGAAATAAACCGTTACGGTCGACAAACGATTCTATAGCGACTTTCTGGATATTTGATTTGAATATATCTTGCAATCTATACGTCGAAATCTTGATTTTTCACTTCTGTTAGAAAGATACAGTTCAACAGATTACAACGCTTCTTGTTTCGAAGAAATCCGACTAATAACGATTCCTGTACACTCAGTTGAAGTTCAGAACGTTAAATTACGAACTACAGCGTCGTTGTGAGCTCGATTATAATTAATATATATTTTTATACGTTCAACTTCGTTTTAATTAATATATAAATTCACTTATATTACGAATTCAATATTTAAACTGTTTTAAATATTTAAATACGAACCGATAAAAATGCGGGTCGTTACATTCCTTCCCCCTTAAATAATTTCGTCCTCGAAATTGCTAAGATAGGGAAAATGCTACAATCTCTATTATAAACAGGTTAAAAATCTTTTTGGTTTACTTCATAATTTCAGTTTCAACTGAACTGATTAATTTTAATTAAAAATTAATTCCTCCTTATTTATAAATACTTTCAGAAATTCTGAAAATTTCCTAACAGCTTAAATTTTGGAGAATTTCGTCAGCATCTCCTCTGCATGGTTCATTTGGCACTACTACAACTTGCCTCTCTGGGCTTTCTCCAATTCAACAGAAAATTAAATAGCCAAATGGCTTGCCAAACAGACTCAAAAATCATCATATAATATAAATCTAAACCCATTTGGTTGGGCATTCAACTCTGCCTCTCCTATTGGCTACCAGTCCAATCTATACTCCAACATTTCAATTGATCTCAAATCCATTAATCATCAAACCCATAATCCTTTTATACCCAAGCCAAAATCTATTTCAACTTCAATTCCATTTCCTGATATATTTCTCAAATCAGTTATCTTCATCTGAAAATTCGATTCTTATTCTCCAAGAATCAATTCATTTTAATAACTCGAATCTCCAATATTTCTCTTTTACAATTTCCATTTTGGGTCGTTCCAAATTCAGTCCAATTTTGTTATCTTAGTTTAAGTTCTAATTTTACCATTTTAACTCCATAAGTTAAATTTTTATTTCAGAATTCAAATTCCTGGGATTTATTTCAAATCAGTTTGAAATCATATATATTGCATATTATAATAGCAATTCAAAACATTTGAATTTTCGAACAACTTATTTCAAAACAAAATCTTTGGTAGTCATTCGTCACTTAGAGACTCGAAAATGAACACCAATGATGGTCGACTTCATCAACGGAATTTATTTTCCAGCGAACAAAGTGAGTTCAATACTGTATTACTTTAAAACTCATTTATAAACACTACAAAATACCTTTCAAAATGTTTAGAAAACATTTTTTAAATTTCCCCAGGATTTTTGAATTTCTATATATTTAATCCTTTTCCAAATTTCCATGGTTTAATTCAATTCTGGATTTAAATTCAGATTTAATCCATTTAATTTTGCATATTATACTTATATAATATTTCGATTGGTAATTTATATTACCAACCCAATTATTGATCTTATTCGATCATCATAACGATTAACACTATAATAATCTCAAGATATATACTCCTTTTTATATCAAAATATATTTTGGGTAAAATTATTTCATTTACTCTATTTTCAAAACATACTGTGTCGAATTACTCTGGTCAAGAGTTTAGAAACACCTATCGGCACCGTTTGCATTACCGTTTCGACTAGAATTCATAAACCACTTGACTGACCAGTCAACCCAATATAAAATGGTTTTTATATTAATTTACAAATACGCACTCATATTTATACACTCAAACTCAATTTAGAGTATTACTAACTCCACCTCAATTGAGTTACGCCACAGAGCCAAGGTAATCACTTAACCTTTAGCTTTGATACCAACTGTAACGACCCGAAAATCCGTACCAATTTGAGCTGACTAATATCATACACATCCAACTCAAAATGCTCGAAAGTTCAGGTCATTAATAGAAGAATTTAGAGGGTGAGAAAGAAAGGATAGAACTAATAGAATAGAAGAAGATCACAACGGAACAGAATCAGAGTAAACATGAAACTCGCAGCGGAATAAATAAGATGTATTATATAACATAAATTTAAATTACAAAATATGAATTTGTACTTACATATCATATCAGAGTACAATACATCATATCATAGCGGAAATAATCTCTAAATAACTAGTGGTGAAGCTTCCTGCTTTGAGCTCCTCCAAGTGTATCTGTAAAAGTCTGAAACACTCGACTACCTGTACAAATTTGGGCACCCAAGAGTTTAGGGAAAAACAACAAAATAAACTCTGGGTCAGTCATGGGACTGGTTTGAGTAAATTCCAACCATCCTGTTTAACTTTGAAAATCTTTTTGAAACAAAAAGATAATAGTAAGACCAGCACACACATAAACATGGATGGTTTTTACCTTACTGTAACCCAAATTACTTTGATATCAAACCAGTGATATTATGATAATGTCTAACCAAATAATTATCCAAATAGCAGAACGCTTGCATCTCACACTCCACATATATATATATACTATAAATTCATAAACTTCAGGGCGCGTATTTGAGATTGGATCCCGATAGACAAGGTATGGGACCACCTTCTGATCAGTGTACTCTGGAGGGGATACACTCAGGGTTCAACAAGAATGTCTTGCAACCAGGCCACACATGACCGACCACTCATTTAGCTTGAGTGTATCGAATATATTGCCACTACGATTGTAGGCCATCCAACCGTCATCCGAAGATACATAATCGAAAAGAAGTATAAATATGAATTTTCTCTAGATCGGTGACAATACACCCTGCTTGGGGATGACCCAACTAGCAATGCTGCCTAATCCAAATTTTGTTACTTCCTGGTTGTGAGGCTAGAGGTTACGTCTATCTTCAGAACATCTGATAACCATTCACTTTGAATGCAACATCGTCAAATCCGTAAGCACACATTGATTACATAAATGCACACTGGGTGTAGAATAAAGGGAAGTTACCTTCTCCCTACCAACTTGGTATATTTGTAAGAATCAACGGCGTGATCGTTGGAAATACTCTGTCAGACACTCGTCCATACAAGCTGTCTTGGGACTGGACAAACAGAAAGCACCATTCTAGAACTGGATGACTCTTGCATTTAACTCCGTCTTCAATTATCTTCAGCATATCTAATTCGCAGCGCTTATGCCTATACGGAGTGGTTTCCGGATAATATATCCAACTGGTCTCTCCGTATTGACAACGATGGTCAAAACACTTCGACAGTCGGTTATTTAACTATCGAAGTAAAAACAAACATTCATTCAGATGTGTAACTAGACATCACACAAACATGGGTACTTTTTATTTAACATTCGTTTTTATTATTCGAATTCCCATATCTTACCAGATATTTCTCAAATCCCGTTTAGCCTTTTTAAACTTCTCGGAAAACATTTCCAGTTATTATAAACTCTTATTCTATCATGTTCTAGAAAAATATACGTTATTAACGTTCGAAACATTTCCATTCTTTTATGTTCTTATTTTCTACACTTGGATAATATACCCTATCTCCATTGGAAAATATTTCTAATATCATTAAAAACATTTTAATCTGCCCAACGTTCAATTTTAAAACATTATTCACTTTAAAATGTGAATATCATCTCTATTATGAAAATCTGAACACCTTTATCAAATAACTCCTTATTCAGGTAATAATTACCCTTATCTCGTTCACTGAAATCTCTTCCATAATTTCATATTCCTATTCTACTTTATAAACTCTGTTTCTAAGTCAACTTCTTGTTGAATCAATATCTAGTTTGTAACTTAAATATTTATTTCATATCCTATTATAATTCGTTGGTTTAAACTAAATATTACTATCCTATCAGATTATAATTTCTAAAAATAATTCATCCGACATCGTCAAATCATGGTTCCAATTCCTAATAGTGTGACTTAGTTCTAATCATATCTCAAACATTGAAATGATGTTATCGTTTTTCTGAAATGATTTTTCTAATTCTCTTTCTAACTCATTCTCATATCACTTTGAATCAACATCGTTACTTATTACTTTAGACTAAGTGGATTTCAAACCAAACTATTTTCATTCCCTAGGAAGTGCTGCTATATATAAAGATCACGCTTAAGTTTGGTTAACAACGTTAATTTATCGCTATAGTTCAAAACTTGTCATACGCTGTAATATTCCCCTTTATAACTAATCTCGACATAACAATCATGCTTTAGCCTAATCCACAACGTTATTTTATCGCTATAGTTCTAAGACTTGCAATATGTTGCCATATTCCCTTTATACTAATTTTGACATCTCTTTCCGTTACAAACTGATATCGTTCCTCGATAATAGTGAAGCCATTCAAATTGGGGTATTTTATTTACCTCTCAGACCTTGATCGACAACGTTCTTACCTTAGAACAGATATAAGTCTGTACTTTAATCCATTATTTCTTATAATTTCTATTAGACCGTGTTTTCTTGTTTAATTTGAAATATGGTTTTATAATACCATATCATTACTTTGAAACCTGGTTGTTTATGACTATCTATATTAAACATTAACTCTTTACTTTAACTTCATTTCACAGTTCTATTTATAACTTCTTTACGCAGATCTATTGACGTTCTTTGTCTTCTGACGGTTTACTTTTATTTGAAACATCATACTTAATTCAAGTAACATCTTATTATAAATTCAATATCCTCTTAAATGTAATCCATTTAAGAACAATTATTTAATTAAATAATACTTACTTTATCATTGCTGAAGTAAATAGTTTACTTCATCATTAATCTAAATAGATTAGTTTCTCACTTTATACTAATTATACTAGTTCAATCATCATTTAAACTCCATTAATTACAAAGATAATTAATGAGAAATCTTATTAATATTAATTAATTGTCAAGTTATTATCATTAGATTAATTGAAGACCCATTTAATATAATAATCATTTTTCAATTAAATAGTTGATATAAATCAACTTCATTCCATCAGTAAATTCATTAACTGACTTAATTACTTCTTACCATTAGATTAATATATTTAATCTAATAATATTTCTAAATGGTTTGTCTTAAAATAATTATCCAAATATTTAATCATAGGATAATTTCTGCTTCAATCATTTTTATTTACTTTATTAAATGAACTCTAAAATAGTGGTTTATAGTAGGACTTCTATTATAATCTAAAACTTCACTTTAATTATAAAAAATATAATTTTTATAACTATCTTCATTGATTTGCCTGACGGCCAGTCAACTCCTTAACAAAACGATGGGTTTTATGGTTGACTGTTGTCACTTTCTTAATTGATATCTTTTATTTATTTAATTAAAACAATTGTTGAATTTCTATTCAACATAAATATTCACATGGAGTTTTACTGTCATTTGGGTTAAAACAGTGCATATACATAAAACAAACAGTAAATATAAATATTGTGGGATCTGGTTGGATTCCTCCAACCGGTTTCCGCATCCACAGATTTTAGTCAAACAATTAACACTGATTACATACTAGAGAATATTATAATCGATGGAATCAGTATCCGAACGATGATGTGTACTATGCAACGATATCTAATATTCAACCAATTTAACTGTAATTTACCTAATCGACCATCACACAGCATTCAAACAACATTAATATATAATTATAATATTTTAAAATAGATTAGAGTTAGTGATTTTACTCTCCTTTTTGCGGTAACTGTTAAATAACGATTTGCGTCAGTTGATTATACCCGGTGTTTAACTTCGCTCTAAATTGGAATGGTCTTCAAATCACTCCAGACTGGTTCCACCGTGTGGTCTTTTCTTTCTTCGGCCCATCCCCTCTTAAAAGCCCAAACCATTCCCTTGTACAGGCGTGCCTTTCCTTCCATCTGTTCACAGCCATCCATTCCTGTATATCCCTTTTTATATTCTCTATTTTCTTTTTCTTTTTTCTACTTTTTATACTGGGCTTTATTGCTTTTAAAGAAGATCGGCCCATTACCATCTTAACCCTTTTTTTGTGCCTGTTATCTTTGAAATGGCTCACTTCCACAACATGTCGGCCATATTCAAATCCGCTCCTATATTCCCATTCCTCATTCAACAGCAGTTCGCGATTACTAAAAACAAACCCCTTTTTTTTCTTTAAACATTTTGGGCCTTACTTCTTCTTTTCTTTTTGTCTTTGAAAACTATCGCCCAACACAAACAGTAGAAATCCAACCCGTTAAATGATGCCACCCAAACATTTTCCTCATTAAAACTACCCTTATCCTTCTCATGCATTTGCCCATCGTTTATACCAGCACTACCGCCAACCGAAACCAAGAACCCACCATCGGACACCGACTACTCTCCATCGTCGTCGCCTAACTCTGCTCGTTTCAGGAACTGCACTTCTACTACCCATGCATTCCACGATGGACGTCCCTCCCTTTGCATGCAACACATCCCTTCCATGCAACTTACATACACCCTCATTCCACTGTGAACACAGCAACTACCTCTTTACTCCATTATTATTGAAAACGAAGTCCCCTATAAAATATTCCGCCATTTCTACTAGCTTCACTGAACTCAAACTCCATCCCTTCTCTCGTAATAACTGACCTGCCTTTATTGTAACAACCCGCAAAATGCGAGCCAGTTTGAAAATTTTATTTTGGCCATTTTAGCGAATTTTGAATATTCAAAATGAGTTATTTTAAATAATATCGTCGAAACCGTAACTTCCCCGTAAAGGAAAGCGTCGGATAGTTCGAGAACAAGCCACAACAGAACGCATACATAAGAACGTTTCATTGTATATTACAACAATGCATCAGATTACAAGAATATACAGAGTATAAACGAATATTACACAGAAATATCAGAGATTTAAATTACATTTAAATACATAGCAGCGGAAAATAATACAATACACAACTAGAATGAGATATACGGATACAAAGCTTTCCGGATATCGTTCCAGCTGTAAACCAGGATCCTGTGAATATAAATCTGCAAAACCAAAACTACTAGCTGCCCGTGTCAAAATAAGGGCACCCAGAGTTTAGGTTAAAACAATAAACTCCAGGTCAGTCATGTGACTGGTGCGAGAACTAAAACAGTTATTAATCTTTATTTTAAATCATTAGGTAAATCAAGGGACCACGCCGTATAACACGGAACGGGTTTCCTCCCAAGAATACCAGTGCATAAAACAAACAGCGCAATGCTAAATAAAGAAAAATGAAGCTGTTATAAGACCCAGGTCCTATCACACAATGCAACGCAAGCCGGGGGATAGGGTTTTCCCTTATAACAGCCAAAGAATGCTTGATACGTTTAAAACAAATCATTTGATACTATTATAAGTGCATAGTGTATAAACAACTTCAAATCATAAGTATCAATCCTAGGCGGCATGAATGGCCCATAACACTATGTCGCCATATATAAGTTTACAATCAAAACCGCAAGACTTCGTATTGGAAGTTGGGTTATCATTTATGGTATGAACCGAGGCTAGGGGCAAGATCCTCAATGATTCAAGGCTGCCTAGCCCGAGTCTCAGGATCAGAGCTCGAGTGACCCTTGGATCGTCAGGGCCGGTCCACACGGAGTGGATTAAAATACCTGAGCACTACGTTTCGCCGCCCTTTGGGGCGTAAGCGAGCCAACTAAATGACTCCATCGGTTCGAGAACGACCGATCAATCCGAGGCGCCTCGCAACAGCAACAACCACATAAGTCAAACTCGTCAGGGCATGTAAAACCACTGACGCCACTTTTAGCTAGGAGGAAACGTAGGCCCTCCCTGATGTCCGTCTCCCGTTTTTGATTCATACCGGGTGTGATACTCGCGAATCAACGTTACACAAAGCTACGCCACAAAGGCCGTGCTTCGATCATCAACCACAAGACTTTGCTTTTCAACAGAAGCCTTGATCATTTGCCACTTAGGCATGCCACACAGGCAATTCACTCCATGCGATTGATATCCATCAATATATAACCCCTGAGCTCGTACGTCTCAGAGAAGGGCGTTAAGCAAGAGAATAAATTCTCCGCCGCCAAACAAATATACATTTAATAGAGATCAATCACACGGACTAAAATCCAATGTCAGACACACAGTCCATTTACAAGTCCGTTCTGGGTCTGAACGAAACCGGAGGCACCTAGTACCCCGCATATCCATCGATCTCCAAGTACGTCTGGACGATCACTAACTGTTTCCATCTTCTTGGGTGTACAGCCCAATCAAGATCATCAGTAATTACCCAAACGATGTGAAGACCTCCGGTCTTCGACCATCGTCTTCATCTTCGACTTATCGTCGTATCAGTTATTCAGAATGGGATAAACCCGGACTTTCCGAATAACTCGCGTATATTTTAAATAAGTGTTACACAAACACAACATACGCCTCATTCCAATTCATCAGTTACTAACCGTAAATTAATCAAGAGAATAATTCCCCAAATATTAACCCCGAAGGCCGAAACCAACATTAGATCAATATCCAGGAAACCATTCTGCTTAGCTAACCGACAGTTAGTTTCTGAATTTCACATTCATAGGGAAAGGTTCCCATTAATTTTATCAAAGATAAATTCTTGAATTTATTCTTTAATCTACTTTTGAATATCAATTCAAACTAGTCGGAATTAGCGAACCTTACCGAAGTAATCATTTGTTGTAATCTCCCAATCCCAACCTATTAATCCCATGAAGTAAAACTGGTAATACTTCATATCTAACACCACAGTGTTATCGGTAAATTCAATTACCATTTCACGTTCAAATCTAATTAAAGATTTAACTATCGCCTGGAGTAAAACTGGTGATACTCCATTCTCGATTCCCAATCTAATTAAAGATTCATTAAAACTCCACTTAGTTTTAATCGTTAACTGGGTTAAAGAATCAGTGTCATTTAAAACACGGTTCACGGTAAACCCAAAATCACAATCATTAATTATCGGGTTAAAGAACGAGTGTTATTTAAAACACCGTTCACGATAAACCCAAAATCACAATCATTAATTATCGGGTTAAAGAACGAGTGTTATTTAAAACACCGTTCACGATAAACCCAAAAATCAATATCGATTCAATTCTAATTAAATGTTATTTAATTGGTACACTTCATTAAATCTAAATAAAAAGATTTAATCTTTTCTCAACTGGGTTCAAGAACAGTGTTAGTGAAGACACCATTCACGACAAACCCAAATCACATTTGATATTCAATACAAGGCCCTGAATAGAAAATATCCCGTCTTATATTCAATATCAAATTCTACGACCAACAAGTATCGTATTGGAAATAACGATATATATATCTATCTTTCAAATTTCCATAACAACATCTGTATAGTCACGAAATCCAACATCGAAATATTCCGAAGACAATTTCGATTCAAATCCATTCCAATGCAATCATTGGAAATTTTGGTTATTTTTAAAACCCTTTCCGAATTCAATTTATTTATTTAAAAATAAATAGAATTATAATTCTAGTTCAAAACTAGTTCATTTCGATAAAAATCTATTTTTATCCTTTCAAATATGGAGTTTTTCATCCCAATTCTTTCTAAATCATTTCTTATGATTTTACACAAATTATTACTATTTTTAATAATTTTATCAAGGCCCGTACAGTCGATTTCCATCAACGGCCATCGAACTGCACTTACAGCGACCTTTTTCGAATTTGATTTGGACGTATCTCCAAATCCAACCGTTAGATTTCAAATTTCTAACATTCATTAGAAAGCTCTTTTCGATACGAACCCATCGGTTCCGGTTTTAGGAGAATCCGACGGTCGGATCTCCCGCAATGTCCGTTTGAAATAAATGGTCGAAATTAACGAACTGCCGCGGCGCGGCGCGTTCTATTCAGGCCATTATATTATATATATAATATATATAATATATACTTCGTCGATTTCTATTTAAAACGAATTATATAAATAGTTTTAAATTCGTTTCAAAAGCAATTTCAACTTCCTTTTCAATTCAAATCAAAATTGAATTCTTCTTTATAAATTCGTTTCAAAATTCATTTCTATTCAATTCAAATTTCAATTCAATTTGAATTCATTTTCAATTCATTTCGAAATCGTTTTCAATTCAATTCATTTCGAAATCGTTTTCAATTCAATTCATTTCGAAATCGTTTTCAATTCAATTCATTTCGAAATCGTTTTCAATTCAATTCATTTCGAAATCGTTTTCAATTCAATTCATTTCGAAATCGTTTTCAATTCAATTTGAATTCGTTTTCAATTCATTTCGAAATCGTTTTCAATTCAATTCATTTCGAAATCGTTTTCAATTCAATTTGAATTCGTTTTCAATTCATTTCGAAATCGTTTTCAATTCAATTCATTTCGAAATCGTTTTCAATTCAATTTGAATTCGTTTTCAATTCAATTCGTTTCGAAATCGTTTTCAATTCAATTCATTTCGAAATCGTTTTCAATTCAATTCATTGTATTCGATTTCGAAATCACTTTTCAATATTCATTTTTAAGATGAATAAAATCGATATAAATATCGTTCACGTCAAAATGGCGTCAAACTAATCAACACGGCTTCATAAATTTCTATTTTCAAATATTCTATTTCAAATATTTCTTTTTCAAAATAGTTGTTATTATCAAAATATTTCGTTCAACACATGACCAATCTCAATGAATGAGTACTGTCAACACATGAACTTTTATTTTATATCGATAAAGATGTAAATTTTATTATTAAAATATTTCGTTCAACACATGACCAATCTCAATGAATGAGTACTGTCAACACATGAATTTTATTTTATAATATTCTTTATTTTTCAAATTGAAATGAGGCCCAATCAATTACCATATAAAGTTAATTATATGGATTTTCATACAACACATGTATATAATTACAATGAAAAATAATCAACCATCAACCAAAGTGCACTACACTGTATAAGCATCAAATATAGATATTCAACGCTTATAACAGCCTGTCAATCAATCGATCGACACATTTAATCAATCAGGATGAGTGAACTTCAAGTTTCATCCCAACACCCGTGTGGGGTTTCAAACAATCAAACAAATATTTTATTCGTGCAGTTGGGCGATGTGTAAAATTTATCGTCCCAATCAATGTCCTTCAAATAGGTGTACATAAACAAACCGTCTGGTTTGTAAATGAATATTTATTTATTCACATTCACGTTAAAAATTATATTTTTAACGATAAAACATTTTATTCCAACATATGAATTTCTATTAAGTTCATTCTTTAAATAAAATGATATTTTTATTTTTCTAACACATTTTAGAAAATTTCGGCGGCATAACGGCACGATACTAGAAACGGGACAAGGCCTAGCCTTATCCCCGGTCTAGTGAAGGCCCACGCCATTCACACATCAATCATATCAATTTCAATTTCACCAAAACAATCAAATCCAAATCAAATAATCTAACCAACTACACAACCAATCAAACAAGTCCATGGTCTGTGGACGGGTGTCGGGTGCTACTAAGCACCGTCTGCATCCTAGTATATATATATATAACTAGAAAAATTAAATTGAAAGGTGAGAAATTCTCACATATAGCTATCCTAGCTCCACGGCACTTCTAATGCAGGAAATCTTACAAAGCTTAGAGAACAGGACACATTAGGATCTAATTGATAATATCTTTCTATTGAATCCGACCAATCGAAATTTCGTGGCGGGAATCAAAAGATATGTCCAGTTGAAAATTCTGAATAGTCGCTATGGAATTCAGGCCCTTAAAAATGGACATTTTGCAAACGACCTCGGATTTCGACGAAACCAGTTTTGTTGGGTCCGTGGTGTCAAGTTATTGCTAGATTCCAAATTTCATAATTTTTCGAATCAATATGTGAGCGTGGCAAAGGAAAACGCGTTTGACCAGTTTCAGTTGATTTTAATCGACTGGAAATTGGCCATTTTTCTAACGGTCTCAGAATTTGACAAAACTAGTTTTGTTAGGACCGTATCGTCAATACGAAGCTAGAAAGTATTTTTCTGGAATTTTTCTAGTTAGTACGTGACCCCGGTAATTTGAAATGTACGTTTAAAATTCAATATAAGGATTTAAAATGTAATTTCAACGGAAACGGATTGTAACGATCAAACCAGCTTACGATACATATCCCATTGTGTTCGGAATGGGGGTAAAACGCTATGGACGACAGGCGGTGGACCTCGTTTCGAGGCCATAAGTAAAAGTCAACCCTTTGGCAAACATAAATAATTAAATAAAAAAATAAAAATAAAAATCTATTTCTCCCCCTTTTTCTCTTCTGTTTGCCCCCCCCCCCCGATTCAGTTATTCACAAAAAAAAAAAAAAAAGAGAAAACCTAAAACCTAAATCGCGCCGCCCCCTGACCTGGAAGCCACCGCCGACGATCGAGCCGCCCGCCTCGTCTTCCCTCCTCCCTCCAGACATCGCGACGCAATCGAAGTAGCACCCCTCGCGACATCCAATCGAGCCCCTCCCGAAACCTCGCCGCGACGCCTCCCTGAACCTCCACGAACGCCACCAGAGCCGCCGACTCCTCCTCCTCCCCTTCGCAAGACCGGTGAGCGTTTAAATTGTTTTGTTTTTGTTTTTATTTTTGTTTTACAGTAAAGTTTTAAAACTGTATTTTTATATAATAATTTGAAAACTGTTTTTTTAAGAATTATAAACTGATTTGTTAAAGCTTTAAAAACTGGATTTTTAAAGAAAATATAAACTGATTCTTTTTAGAATATTATGAACTGTTTTTTTTAAAAAAGAAATTGAAAACTGAATTTTATTAAGATTTTTAAAACTGATTTTTTTTTTTATATAGAGCTAAAACTGATTTTTAGGAATTTTAAAAACTGATTGGAAAAGAATTTTAAAACTGATTTTATTTTAAGGTTTAAAATAGAAAGAAAAGGGTTTAATCTTTTAAAAGAAAAAGATTTGAACTTGCAAAGAAAAAGATCATATTTTTAAAAAGAGTTGATTTTTTAAAAAGATTAAAAAGAGTTGATTTTTAAAAAGTTAAAAAAGAGTTGATTTTTTTAAAAAAAGTTAAAACTGAATTGATTTTTAAAGGGTTAAAACTGAATTGATTTTTAAAAGGTTAAAACTGAATTGATTTTAAAAGGTTTTAAAAGATTTGAATTTTGAAAGGTAAAAGATTTAAACTTTAAAAAGTAAAAGAAAAGATTTGATCTTTAAAATGGAAAAGGCGGAATCTATGTTAATAAAAATTCGATTTTTATATATTGAACTTTGAAATAAAAATTCGATTTTTATATATTGAACTTTGAAATAAAAATTCGATTTTTATATATTGAATAGCGAAATAAAAATTCGATTTTTATATATATAGTGGCCTTGGGCAACGAAGGTGACAAAAAGGCGAAACGACGAAGACTTCTGCAAATGAAGTGCTGTGGAGCTAGGATAGCTATTGGTGAGAACTTCTCACCTTTCAATTTAATTTTTCTAGTTATATATATACTAGGATGCAGACGGTGCTTAGTAGCACCCGACACAATCGTCCATAGACCATGGACTTGTTTGTTTGGCTGTTTGGTGATTGATTGCGATATTGGTTTGAATGTGGTTTGTGGTGTGAAAAATCGAATCGATAAATTGGTTAGGATTAGACGTGCGCCGTTATAAGGCGAAGGAGTAAGGCTAGGTTAGACTCTTACTCCAAATTTTGTGGTTTGCAAAATGAAATTGATTTGTGAATGGCGTGGGCCTTCACTAGACTGGGGATAAGGCTAGGCCTTGTCCCGTTTCTAGTATCGTGCCGTTATGCCGCCGAAATTTTCTAAAATATGTTAGAAAAATAAAAATATCATTTTTATTGAATAAATGAATTGAATAGAAATTCATATGTTGGAATAAAATGTTTTATCGTTAAAAATATAATTTTTAACGTGAAGTGAATAAAATAGAATATTCATTTACAAACCAGACGGTTTGTTTATGTACACCTATTTGAATGACATTGATTGGGACGATAAATTTTACACATCGCCCAACTGCACAAATAAAATCTGTGTTTGATTGTTTGAAACCCCACATGGGTGTTAGGATGAAATTTGAAGTTCACTCATCCTGATTGATTAAATATGTCGATCGATTGATTGACATGCTGTTATAAGCGTTAGATATCTTTATTGGATGCTTATACAGTGTAGTGCACTTTGGTTGATGGTTGATTATTTTTCAATGCTATTATATACATGTGTTGTATGAAAATCCATATAATTAATTTTATATGGTAATTGATTGAGCCTCATTCCAGTTTAGAAATAGAAATATTTGAAATAGAATATTTGAAAATAGAAATTTATGAAGCCGTGTTGATTAGATTGACGCCATTTTGACGTGAACGATATTTATATCAATTTTAAACGATTTCGAAATGAATTGAAAACGATTTTGAAATGAATTGAATTGAAAACGAATTCAAAGTGAATTGAAAACGATTTCGAAATGAAGTGAATTGAAAACGATTTCGAAATGAAGTGAATTGAAAACGATTTCGAAATGAATTGAATTGAAAACGATTTTGAAATGAATTGAATTGAAAACGATAATGAAATGAATTGAAAACGAATTCAAAGTGAATTGAAAACGATTTCGAAATGAAGTGAATTGAAAACGATTTCGAAATGAAGTGAATTGAAAACGATTTCGAAATGAATTGAATGGAAAACGATTTGGAAATGAATTGAATTGAAAACGATTTCGAAATGAATTGAATTGAAAACGAATTCAAATTGAATTGAAATTTGAATTGAATAGAAATGAATTTTAAAACGAATTTATAAAGAAGAATTCAATTGTGATTTGAATTGAAAAGGAAGTTGAAAATATTTTTGAAACGAATTCAAAACTATTTATATAATTCGTTTTAAATAGAAATCGACGAAATATATATTATATATATTATATATATAATATAATGGCCTGAATAGAACGCGCCGCGCCGCGGCAGTTCGTGAATTTCGACCATTTATTTCAAACGGACATTACGGGAGATCCGACCGTCGGATTCTCCTAAAACCGGAATTTGAAAGATATATATTTATATCGTTATTTCCAATACGATATCTGTTAGTCGTGGAATTTGATATTGAATATAAGCCGGTATATTTTCTATTCAGAGCCTTGTATTGAATATCAAATGTGATTTGGGTTTGTCGTGAATGGTGTCTTCACCAACACTGTTCTTGAACCCAGTTGAGAAAAGATTAAATCTTTTAATTAGATTTAATGAAGTGTACCAATTAAATAATATTTAATTGGAATTGAATTGATATTGATTTTTGGGTTTATCGTGAGCAGTGTTTTAAATAACACTCGTTCTTTAACCCGATAATTAATGAATGTGATTTTGGGTTTATCGTGAACCGTGTTTTAAATGACACTGATTCTTTAACCCAGTCGAAGATTAAAACAAAGTGGAGTTTTAATGAATCTTTAATTAGATTGAAATGATCGAAAGTGGAGTATCACCAGTTTTGCTCCAGGCGATAGTTAAATCTTTAATTAGATTTGAACGTGAAATGGTAATTGAATTTACCGATAACACTGTGGTGTTAGATATGAAGTATTACCAGTTTTACTTCATGGGATGAATAGGTTGGGATTGGGAAATTAAAACAAATGATTACTTCGGTAAGGTTCGCTAATCCCGACTAGTTTGAATTGATATTCAAAAATGGATTAAAGAATAAATTCAAGGAATTTATCTTTGATAAAATTAATGGGAATCTTTCCCTATGAATGTGAAATTTAGAAACTAACTGTCGGTTAGCCAAGCAGAATGGTTTTCTGGATATTGATCTGATGTTGGTTTCGGCCTTCGGGGTTAATATTTGGGGAATTATTCTCTTGATTAATTTACGGTTAGTGACTAATGAATTGGAATGAGGCGTATATTGTGTTTGTGTAACACTTTTACAAAATATACGCGAGTTATTTGGCGACATAGTGTTATGGGCCATTCATGCCGCCTATGATTGATACTTATGATTTGAAGTTGTTTTATACACTATGCACTTATAATAGTATCAAATGATTTGTTTTAAACGTATCAAGCATTCTTTGGCTGTTATAAGGGAAAACCCTATCCTCGGCTGCGTTGCATTGTGTGATGGGACCTGGGTCTTATAACAGTTTCATTCTTCTTTATTTAAGCATTGCGCTGTTTGATTTGAAGTTCGTTATCATATCGAGATAATTTTCGAAATAAATAAATTAAAAATATAAATATATATATAAGCGGTCAAACTTAGTCAAACCCTATCTCTACATTTCCGTGGTCAAACCTCGATGGAAATCGTTTTCAATTCATTTCGAAATCGTTTTCAATTCACTTTGAAATCGTTTTCAATTTGCTTTCAATTCAATTTGAATTCGTTTCAATTCTGACTTATATTGAATTCTGTATATTCATTTGAAATTAGAAATCGAATTTTTACTTCAAAGTTCAATATATAAAAATCGAATTTTTACTTCAAAGTTCAATATATAAAAATCGAATTTTTATTTCAAAGTTCAATATATAAAAATTCGATTTTTATATATTTACCATATAAAATTAATTATATGGATTTGCATACAACACATGTATATAATAGCATTGAAAATAATCAACCATCAACCAAAGTGCACTACACTGTATAAGCATCAAATATAGATATTCAACGCTTATAACAGCCTGTCAATCAATCGATCGACATATTTAATCAATCAGGATGAGTGAACTTCAAATTTCATCCCAACACCCGTGTGGGGTTTCAAACAATCAAACACAGATTTTATTTGTGCAATTGGGCGATGTGTAAAATTTATCGACCCAATCAATATCAGTCAAATCAGTGTATATACAAACAAATCGGCCGATTTGTTTATAACTATTCATTTATTCACATTCACGTTAAAAATTATATTTGTAACGATAAAACATTTTATTTCAACCTATGAATTTCTATTCAATTCATTTACACAATAAAATGATATTTTTATTTTCTAACACATTTTAGAAAATTTCGGCGGCATAACGGCACGATACTAGAAACGGGACAAGGCCTAGCCTTATCCCCGGTCTAGTGAAGGCCCACGCCATTCACACATCAATCAAATCACCAAACAACCAAATTCTAATCAAATCATATAACTAATCTATGCAACCAAACAAACAAGTCCATGGTCTGTGGACGATTGTGTCGGGTGCTACTAAGCACCGTCTGCATCCTAGTATATATATAAAACTAGAAAAGAAATTGAAAGGTGAGAAATTCTCACATATAGCTATCCTAGCTCCACGGCACTTCTTTTGCAGAAGTCTTCGTCGTTTCGCCTCCTTTCACTTTCTTTGCCCGTATCCTCTACATATGTAAAAATCACATTTTTACTTCGCTATTCAATATACAAAAATCGAATTTTTACTTCGCTATTCAATATATAAAAATCGAATTTTTAGTTCGAAGTTCAACATATAAAAATCATATTTTTAATTCGAAGTTCAATATATAAAAATCCTATTTTTAATTCGAAGTTCAATATATAAAAATCCTATTTTTCATTCGACAATATAAAAGATTATATTTTTCATAACTTTACAACATAATTAAAAATTCAGTTTTTCTACTTCTTTAAAAATTCAGTTTTTCTACTTCTTTAAAAATTCCATTTTCACTACTTATTAAAATTCAGTTTTTTTTTATTTCTTTAAAAATTCAGTTTTACTACTTATTAAAATTCAGTTTTACTACTTATTAAAATTCAGTTTTTTTTTATTTTACAAAATCAGTTTTATGCTTTAAAATCAATTTAAAAATGCTTATAAAATCCGTTTAAAAATGCTTATAAAAACAGTTTAAATCTTTCTTATAAAATCAGTTTAAATCTTTCTTATAAAATCAGTTTAAATCTTTCTTATAAAATCAGTTTAAATCTTTAAAAATAAAATCAGCAAAACGAAAAAAACTTACAGGGGGAGTGGGGGTTCGCAGATCGACGGAGCTCGAAGTGGGGCGGCGGCGCTCGGGTTTCAACGTCTCGAACGGGGCTAATCGGGTGTCGGGGTTTCTTCTGGAGGCTCTGGCCTTCGATCGATGGAGGGGGGAGGAAGAAGGGGGTGTGCGGCTAGCGTGGGCGGCGGCTTCGGGGTCTTCGTCGGCGTCGAGGGGGGCGTCGGCGATGTCTAGGTTAGGTTTTTTTTTTTATATTTCTGATTTAAATGATTTTAGTCGGGGGGGGGGGGGCCTGGTAGTTAAGGGGAGAAGATATTTTTTATTTATTTATTTATTTATTATTTAATTATTAAAAAGTTGACTTTTACATACGACCTCGAAACGAGGCCTACCGCCTGTCGTCCATAGCGTTTTACCCCCATTCCGAACACAATGGGATATGTATCGCTAGCTGATTTGATCGTTTTGATCAGTTTCCTTTAAATCTACATTTAAATCGCTATATTGAATTTTAAACGCACATTTCAAATTACCGGGGTCACATGCTAACTCTAAAAATTCTCGAAAAATATTTTCTAGCTTCGTATTGACGATACGGTCCTAACAAAACTAGTTTCGTCGAATTCTGAGACCGTTAGAAAAATGGCCAATTTCCAGTCGATTAAAATCAACTAAAACTGGTCAAACGCGTTTTCCTTTGCCACGCTCACATATTGATTCGAAAAATTATGAAATTTGAAACCTAGCAATAACTTTACATCCCGGACCCAACAAAACTGGTTTCGTCGGAATCCGAGGTCGTTTGCAAAATGTCCATTTTTAAGGGCCTGAATTCCATAGCGACTATTCAGAATTTTCAACTGGACATATCTTTTGATTCCCGCTACGAACTTTTAATTTTTCGGATTGGTTGGAAAGATATTCACAATTAGATCCTATTATTTTTGGTTTCACTAAAATCCGGATTGTTTTGCACCCGGTACATTCAATTGAAAATTGAAATCGAATTATCGAACTACCGCGCCATTTTCAATTCCTTTTATAATTATATATAAATATTTATATTCTAACGACGACGTATATAATATATATATATTATATATATGATATAATGGCCTGAATAGAACGCGCCGCGCCGCGGAAGTTCGTGAATTTCGACCATTTATTTCAAACGGACATTGCGGGAGATCCGACCGTCGGATTCTCCTAAAACCGGAACCGTTGGGTTCGTATCGAAAAGAGATTTCTAATGAATGTTAGAAATTTGAAATCTAACGGTTGGATTTGGAGATACGTCCAAATCAAATTCGAAAAAGGTCGCTGTAAGTGCAGTTCGATGGCCGTTAATGGAAATCGACTGTACGGGCCTTGATAAAATTATTAAAAATAGTAATAATTTGTGTAAAATCATAAGAAATGATTTGTGAAAGTTTGGGATGAAAAACTCCATATTTGAAAAGATAAAAATAGATTTTTATCGAAATGAACTAGTTTTGAACTAGAATTATAATTCTATTTATTTTTAAATAAATAAATTGAATTTGAAATGGTTTTGAAAATAACCAAAATTTCCAATGATTGCATTGGAGTGGATTTGAATCGAAATTGTCTTCGGAATATTTCGATGTTGGAATTCGTGATATTACAGGTGTTGTTATGGAAATTTGACAGATATATATTTGTATCGTTATTTCCAATACGACATTTGTTAGTCGTAGAATTCGATATTGAATATAAGCCGATATATTTTCTATTCAGAGCCTTGTATTGAATATCGAATGTGATTTGGGTTTGTCGTGAATGGTGTCTTCACTAACACTGTTCTTGAACCCAGTTGAGAAAAGATTAAATCTTTTTATTTAGATTTAATGAAGTGTACCAATTAAATGATATTTAATTGGAATTGAATTGGTATTGATTTTTGGGTTTATCGTGAACAGTGTTTTAAATAACACTTGTTCTTTAACCCGATAATTAATGGAATGTGATTTTGGGTTTATCGTGAATCGTGTTTTAAATGACACTGATTCTTTAACCCAGATAATGATAAAAACTAAGTTGAGTTTTAATGAATCTTTAATTAGATTGAAAAGATCGAGAATGGAGTATCACCAGTTTTGCTCCAGGCGATAGTTAAATCTTTAATTAGATTTGAACGTGAAATTTAGAAACTAACTGTCGGTTAGCCAAGCAGAATGGTTTTCTGGATATTGATCTGATGTTGGTTTCGGCCTTCGGGGTTAATATTTGGGGAATTATTCTCTTGATTAATTTACGGTTAGTGACTAATGAATTGGAATGAGGCGTATGTTGTGTTTGTGTAACACTTATCTAAAATATACGCGAGTTATTCGGGAAGACCGGGTTTATCCCATTCTGAATAACTGATACGACGATAAGTCGAAGATGAAGACGATGGTCGAAGACCGGAGGTCTTCACGTCGTTTGGGTGATAACTGATGATCTTGATTGGGCTGTACACCCAAGAAGATGGAAACAGTTAGTGATCGTCCAGACGTACTTGGAGATCGATGGATATGCGGGGTATTAGGTGCCTCCGGTTTCGTTCAGACCCAGAACGGACTTGTAAATGGACTGTGTGTCTGACATTGGATTTTAGTCCGTGTGATTGATCTCTATCAAATATATATCTGTTTGGCGGCGGAGAATTTATTCTCTTGCTTAACGCCCTTCTCTGAGACGTACGAGCTCAGGGGTTATATATTGATGGATATCAAACGCATGGAGTGAATTGCCTGTGTGGCATGCCTAAGTGGCAATTGATCGAGGCTTCTGTTGAAAAGCAAAGTCTTGTGGTGATGATCAAAGCAAGGTCTTTGTGGCGTAGCTTTGTGTAACGTTTGATTCGCGAGTTTCACACCCGGTATGAACCAAAAACGGGAGACGGACCTCAGGGAGGACTTGCGTTTCTTTCTAGTTAGAAGTGGCGTCAGTGGTTTTACACGCCCTGACGAGTTTGACTTATGTGGTTGTTGCTGTTGCGAGGCGCCTCGGTTATATCGGTTTCGGCCGATGCTTCTGGTCGGCTGACGGACCAGACTTACACCCCATAGGGTGGGGAAACGTAGTGTTCAGGCATAATAATCCACATCGGTGGACCGGCCCTGTCGCTCCAAGGCTTGCCTGCGCGCTTGCCTGAGACACGGGCTAGAGCGTCTCGAATCGGTTGAGGACTATCTTTTGCCTCGGTTCATAGACGGAAATCCAATTTCCAAATACGTGACATTTGCGGTTTTAATTGTAAAACTAGTATGGCGACATGATATATGGTACCCATGCCGCCTATGATTGATACTTATGATTTGAAGTTGTTTTATACACTATGCACTTATAATAGTATCAAAGGATTTGTTTTAAACGTATCAAGCATTCTTTGGCTGTTATAAGGGAAAACCCTATCCCCCGGCTTGCGTTGCATTGTGTGATAGGACCTGGGTCTTATAACAGCTTCATTTTTCTTTATTTAGCATTGCGCTGTTTGTTTTATGCACTGGTATTCTTGGGAGGAAACCCGTTCCGTGTTATACGGCGTGGTCCCTTGATTTACCAAACTTTAAAAATAAAGATTAATAACTGTTTTAGTTCTCACACCAGTCCCATGACTGACCTGGAGTTTATTGTTTTGACCTAAACTCTGGGTGCCCCTATTTTGACACGGGCAGCTAGTAGTTTTGGTTTTTGCAGATTTATATTCACAGGATCCTGGTTTACAGCTGGAACGGTATCCGGAAAGCTTTGTATCCGTATATTTCTTCTAGTTGTGTATTGTATTATTTTCCGCTGCTATGTATTTAAATGTAATTTAAATCTCTGATATTTCTGTGTAATATTCATTTATACTCTGTATATTCTTGTAATCTGATGCATTGTTGTAATATACAATGAAATGTTCTTTTATATGCGTTCTGTTGTGGCTTGTTCTCAAACGATAGGGCGTTTCGAACGGTCTGGGTCGGTTTAGCGACTGGGTCGGACCGAGCGGAATTTCTTGTCGTCACACGTGGTATCAGAGCAAGCCACGATGAGATGAAAAATAACGGAACAAGCCACAACTAAAAATTCGATTTTTATATATTGAACTTCGATAGAAAAATATATAAAATATATAACGTAATTCTGGAGTAATTTCAGAGTGGCGCAGCGGAAGCGTGGTGGGCCCATAACCCACAGGTCCCAGGATCGAAACCTGGCTCTGATACCACGATGAGACGACCCGATTTCCCGTTTTCACGGAAACAAGGTTATCTTTTGGAATATAACACAGAAACATATAATAGCAGAACAGAATTAAATAAATACACCAGAATGAACAACAAAATATACTGGATAAAAGTAATCATCAGAGTTACACAGTACAGGATCTTACTTAGTACAAATATAGTTCAGCTATACATAAATGTCTACAGCGGAAATAAACAAAATATGTACAATAGGAGCTGAACAGCATAAAAAGAATAAATGATAGAATCCATCTTCAGCTCCAGCTATCCAGAAAGAACCAGCTAAACCTGAATACAAGGCTGCCCGTGTAGAAAAAGGGGCACCCGAGTTTGAGAGTGAAACAAACTACGAGTCAGTCATGGGACTGGTATGAGAAATCCACTCAACACATATATAATTGGCTAATCACAGGACCACGCCACTTTCGTGGAACGGGTTTACTCCATTGGATTGCCAGTGCTTTAAAACAAATCTTTCTTTTAAACATCGCTATGCTTTTTATAAAAATGAAGCTATTATAAGACTCAGTTCCCATCACACAATGCAACGCAAACCGGAGGATAGAGTTTTACCTTATAATGGCCAAAATATGATTGATACGAATAAAACAAAGGCATTTGATATTATTGCTAGTGTTTATATGTTTTGAAACAATTTCAAATCATAACTATCAATCATAGACGGCATGGGTACCATATATCATGTCGCCATATATATATATACAATCAAAACCGCACGATCATGTATTTGGAAATTGGATTTCCGTCATGAACCAAGGCAAAAGATAGTCCTTACCGAATTCGAGACTGCCTAGCCCGAGTCTCAGGATCAGAACGCATCGATCCTTGGAGCGACAGGGCCGGTCCACACGGAGTGGATTAAAAATGCCTGAGCACTACGTTTCGCCGCCCTTTGGGGCGTAAGCGAGCCAACAAGTGACTCCATCGGACCCGGATCGTCCGATCTAACCGAGGCGCCTCGCAACAGCAACAACCACATAAGTCAAACTCGTCAGGGCGTGTAAAACCACTGACGCCACTTTTAGCTAGGAGGAAACGTAGGCCCTCCCTGAGGTCCTTTCTCCCGTTTTAGGTTCATACCGGGGTGTGAGGCTCGCGAATTCACGTTATACACAAAGCTACGCCACACAGGCGGTGCTTTGATCATCACCACAAGACTTTGCTTTTCAACAGAAGCCCTGATCACTGCATCTTAGCATGCCACACAGAATAAATCCTATGTCAGACACACAGTCCATTTACAAGTCCGTTCTGGGTCTGAACGAAACCGGAGGCACTAAATACCTCGCAAACCCTTCGATCAACACGTACGTCTGAACGATCACCACTCATTATCCATATTTCGGGATGCCTCCCAATCAGGACCTCGGTTACCATCCAAACGAGGTGAAGATCTCCGGTCTTCGACCATCGTCTTCATCTTCGAATTTCAATCGTCGGTCGATTATTCGAAATGAGAATTAACTCGGCCTTTTCAAATAATTCACGTATATTTAGAATTTCAAATCGATTTATTTCAATGGTTAAATTATTCGACAACACCAATTGTGTTCTTTAATGTAATTTTCACACCAAACACATTCAACCATCAAAAGCCACATAAATCAAGCAAATTCAGTTTATTTCCATTCCATATCGCTTACGATATTTTATAACTATTTATCGCTATTTTTATTTATTTTAAAATAGCTATTATATTCAAAACGACGTTTCGGGCCATAACGTGGCCGTGGCGCTGTTTTTCTTCAGATTTGATTTACACATATCTGAAAATCTAACCGTTGGATCTTCACAAAATTTACATCATTAGAAAGGTCTTTTCAAAACGAATCCAACGGTTCCAGTTTCGGGAAAATCCGACGGTCGGATCTCCCGGTACAATCGTTTGAAGTTTCGATTTCAAAATACGAACTGCAGCGTCGTTATTCGATTAAATATAATTATATTTATATATATAAATAAATATAATCGTTTCTGGTGCTGTTTTTCTTCAGATTTGAATTAAACATTTCAGACAATCCAACCGTTGGATTTCTACAAAGTTGGTGCCGTTGGGAAGATATTCCCAAGGCGAACCCGACGGTTGAGGTTTTGGGAGAATCCAATGGTCGGATTTCCCGTACTAGTTGTTTGAAAACACGGTTTCAAAACACGAACTGCACGGCTTCGTTTCGTTTTAATTTTATTTATATTTATATATTTATATAAATATAGTTCATTCCACCATTTCAATATCGTTTTCACTTCAAATATTTTTCTAACTCCTTAAATTTTGGAAAAATTTCGCCATAACCTCCCCTGCACCGGGAGCATCGGGAAATCGCAAATAGCGTCCCGGTCCTTCTAATCTCAAAAAGAAAAAGAAGAAGCCAAGCGGCTAGCCAACAGGCTCAAAATCATCACCCAAACAAATCAGTAAATGTGTACCTATTTGTCGGGCACAAAATTTTATTCCTCTTCTCTAGCCCCTTTGCTATAACCTGTTCAATGAATATTGCATGTACATATATATACAGTTCATATCATTTTTCAATTTCTATTCGACTTCATATTTGATTTCTATTTGGTTTAAAAACTCCATTCATTCTAATGTTACATAAATAGGTGCAAATCATTTCATTAGCTAATTAATGAATATTTCAACTCATATATGTTTATTTTGAACAAGTGGCTATTTTTAACACTTCACATTTCAACGATTTATGCATACAATAAAAATGTGATTTTTATTGTAAAACAATTCATTTCAAAACACTATTTTTCTATATAGTTCATATAGTCGATAAAAGGTGATTTTTATTATCAAACGATTTATTTCAAAATATGAATACCATTCAACACATGAATTTCTAAACAACGAATGAATATCAATTCAACACATGAATGTTTTCTATAGTTTCTATATATAGATAAAAATGTGATTTTTATTATCGAACAATTTGTTTCAAAATATGAATACCATTCAACACATGAATTTCTAAACAACGAATGAATATCAATTCAACACATGAATGTTTTCTATAGTTTCTATATATAGATAAAAATGTGATTTTTATTATCGAACAATTTATTTAAAAATATGAATACCATTCAACACATGAATTTCTAAACAACGAATGAATATCAATTCAACACATGAATATTTTCAATAGTTTTTATATATAGATAAAAATGTGATTTTTATTATCGAACAATTTATTTCAAAATATGAATACCATTCAACACATGAATTTCTAAACAACGAATGAATATCAATTCAACACATGAATGTTTTCAATAGTTTTTATATATAGATAAAAATGTGATTTTTATTATCGAACAATTTATTTCAAAATATGAATACCATTCAACACATGAATTTCTAAACAACGAATGAATATCAATTCAACACATGAATGTTTTCAATAGTTTTTATATATAGATAAAAATGTGATTTTTATTATCGAACAATTTATTTCAAAATATGAATACCATTCAACACATGAATTTCTAAACAACGAATGAATATCAATTCAACACATGAATGTTTTCAATAGTTTTTATATATAGATAAAAATGTGATTTTTATTATCGAACGATTTATTTCAAAATATGAATACCATTCAACACATGAATTTCTAAACAACGAATGAATATCAATTCAACACATGAATGTTTTCTATACAATGAATAAATATAGTTTAAGCATATGAAAATAATTCAAACACACAAATATTATTCAAAATTTCGGCAGCATAACGGCAGGGTAGTTACACCGGCACCGTCCCTAGTACGGCTCCTCGCTCTACCTTAAAACCTCGCGGTTTTTGACAATGGGAATCATGCATCTAGTTCGCACGCAGGCGGCATGTATATATTTATTTCATTTCCACAAACTAATCCTATGTGGTTTCAACCAAATATTTCACAACCACAAATGGGTATTTTTCAACCACATACAACCAATATCAATCACAAACAATCCCAAACAACCATTCAATTTTCACAACAATTTCAACCAATAATTATCGTCCATGGTTTGTGGACGAGGGGCGTATATATATATATATATATATATATATATATTTATATATAGCAATTCACTTTTACTTCACACATATATATATAAATTTTAAATCAGAAATCTCACCGATAGCTATCCAGTACCACGACTCTTCCTTAGAGAAATCTTCGCCTTTTTGTCGCTTTCGCCCGTATTCTCTACACATGTAAAAATCGAATTTTTACTATGTTATTCCATATATAAAAATATGATTTTTACTTTTACTTTCAATATATAAAAATCTGATTTTTCCTTTAAAACAAAATCAGTTTTTATAGCTTGTTAAAATCAGTTTTAACTTCTTTTAAAAAATCCGTTTTTACTTTTTGAAGTTTAAATCCTTTAAAACCCTTTTAAAAATCAGTTTTAAAATCATTCAAAATCAGTTTTTCAATACCTTTTATAAAATTCAGTTTTTAACTTTTTAAAAAAAAACCAAATCAGTTTTAATTTCTAAAATAAAAATCAGTTTTAATTTCTTTTACAAAATCAGTTTTAATTTCTTTTAAAAAATCAGTTTTAATTTCTTTTATAAAATCAGTTTTAATTTCTTTATAAATAAATCAGTTTTTATTCTATAAATAAATCAGTTTTTAATAAGCTAAAATAAAATCAGTTTTTATACTTTATAAATAAATCAGTTTTTATACTTTTAAAAATTCCTGTTTTAATACTTTTAAAAATTCCTGTTTTAATACTTTTAAAAATTCCTTTTAAAAATATTCAGTTTTATACCTTTAAAAATATTTAGTTTTTTACTTTTAAACATTTTCAGTTTTTATTTTTAAAACAAAATCATTATTAAATTCGGTTTTAAAAAAAAATAAAAATAAAATAATAAAATAAACAGAAATTCTTACAGAGAGGGGAGGGAGGTCTTCGCAGACGTCGGAGGGCTTCGAGGTATGGACGGCGACTTCAGCGTCGTCAGCGAGGGGGGCTTCGTCGGAGCTCGTGCGATGGGGGGGGGAAGGCTTCGTCGGAGCTCGTGCGATGGGGGGGAAAGGCTTCGTCGGCGTTCGAGGTTAGGGGGGGCGGCGGCTCGACAGTTTTAGGGTTTTGTGTTTTTTTTTTTTCTGTTTGGAATTGAAAAGGAACGGGGGGGCCAAGCAGGAGATAGGAGGGAAAATATTTTTTTTTTTATTATTTTATTATTTAATTTCGCAAATAGGTTGACTTTTACATACGACCTAGAAACGAGGCCCACCGCCTGTCGTCCATAGCGTTTTACCCCCCATTCCGAACACAATGGGATATGTATCGTAAGCTGATTTGCTCGTTACAATCAGTTTCCTTTTGAATTTTCATTTAAATCACTATATTGAATTTTAAACGCACATTTCAAATTACCGGGGTCACATACTAACTAGAAAAATTCCAGAAAAATATTTTCTAGCTTCGTATTGACGATACGGTCCTAACAAAACTAGTTTCGTCGAATTCTGAGACCGTTTGAAAAATGGCCAATTTCCAGTCGATTAAAATCAACGAAAACTGGTCAAACGCGTTTTCTTTTGCCATGCTCACATATTGATTCGAAAAATTATGAAATTTGAAATCTAGCAATAACTTGACACTGCGGACCCAACAAAAGTGGTTTCGTCGAAATCCGAGGTCATCTGCAAAATGTCCATTTTTAAGGGTCTGAATTCCATAGCGACTATTCAGAATTTTCAACTGGACATATCTTTTGATTCCCGCTATCAAATTTCGATTGATCGGATTCGTTAGAAAGATATTCACTAACATATTTAAATATTTTTGGTTTCACTAAAATCCGGATTGTTTTGCACCCGGTATATTCAATTGAAGTTTGAAATCGATTTATCGAACTACCGCGCCATTTTCAATTCTATATATAATTATAATTAATTATATTCGTTTTCAAATGTCGATTCAAACTCAGTTTTCCTTGCCATTATCTAAAATATTTATTTTAAATATTTAAAATCCATTATTTTCGCCAATTTAAAAATTTTAAATTGGTTCAGATTTTCTGGGTCGTTACAATCTCCCCCACTTAAAACTTTTCGTCCCCGAAAAGGAATAAAGTCGAAAGTGGTTTGATAAATCTACAATCACACAACACAACAACCAATCCAATTGTTTTTAACCTTTCAAAGCCATACAAATTAATTCCTATTTTTCTTCTAAAATCATTCAAACAATTATAATAGAATAGAGAATTAAATGGTGAGGTAAAGTATGGTAAATATACCTTGCACCGGAGTCAATCAGAGATATCTACTCGGCATCTAGGATAAGCTTTCTGCATGCTCTCCTCGGTTTCCCAAGTACAATCTCGCGGATCTCCACTCCATTGCACTTTGACTAAGTGAACCTTCTTGTTCCTCAGCTCTTTGGTTTCTTTGCCGATAATCTTTAGCGGCTCTCGCCTCACAGCTAATTCTGGAGTAATTTCAATGTCCTGTTGAGCTGCTTCTTCCCATAACCCACAGGTCCCATAACCTTTATATTGAAAATATAATCTTTATATTGAAAATAGAATTTTTATATATTGAAAATATAATCTTTATATTGAAAATAGAATTTTTATATATCGAACTTCGAAATAAAAATATGATTTTTATATATGGAATAGCGAAGTAAAAATTCGATTTTTGCATATGTAGAGAATACGGGCAACGAAGATGACAATGGGCGAGAATGGCGATGATTTCTGTTAAAGAAGAGTCAAGATGTTTGGATAGCTATCGGTGAGAATTTCTCACCTTTCAATTTCTTTTCTAGTTTTATATATATACTAGGATGCAGACGGTGCTTAGTAGCACCCGACACAACCGTCCACAGACCATGGACTTGTTTGTTTGGTTGCATAGATTAGAGATTGTTTGATTGAAATTGAATTGTTTGGTGAGATGAAATTGATTTGATTGATGTGTGAATGGCGTGGGCCTTCACTAGACCGGGGATAAGGCTAGGCCTCGTCCCGTTTCTAGTATCGTGCCGTTATGCCGCCGAAATTTTCTAAAATGTGTTAGAAAAATAAAAATATCATTTTATTTAAAGAATGAACTGAATAGAAATTCATATGTTGGAATAAAACGTTTTATCGTTAAAAATATAATTTTTAACGTGAAGTGAATAAAATAGAATATTCATTTACAAACCAGACGGTTTGTTTATGTACACCTATTTGAATGACATTGATTGGGACGATAAATTTTACACATCGCCCAACTGCACGAATAAAATATTTGTTTGATTGTTTGAAACCCCACACGGGTGTTGGGATGAAATTTGAAGTTCACTCATCCTGATTGATTAAATATGTCGATCGATTGATTGACAGGCTGTTATAAGCGTTAGATATCTATATTTGATGCTTATACAGTGTAGTGCACTTTGGTTGATGGTTCATTATTTTTCAATGCTATTATACATGTGTTGTATGAAAATCCATATAATTAACTTTAATGGTAATTGATTGGGCCTCATTCCAGTTTTAAAATAGAAATATTTGAAATAGAAATATTCGAAATGGAATATTTGAAAATATCAATATATGAAGCCGTGTTGATTAGATTGACGCCATTTTGACGTAAACGATATTTATATCGATTTTATTCATTTTAAAATGAATATTAAAAAGTAATTTTGAAATCGACGATTTCGAAATGAATTGAATTGAAAACGATTTCGAAATGAATTGAATTGAAAACGATTTCGAGATGAATTGAATTGAAAACGATTTCGAAATGAATTGAATTGAAAACGATTTCGAAATGAATTGAATTGAAAACGATTTCGAAATGAATTGAATTGAAAACGATTTCGAAATGAATTGAATTGAAAACGATTTCGAAATGAATTGAATTGAAAACGATTTCGAAATGAATTGAATTGAAAACGATTTCGAAATGAATTGAATTGAAAACGATTTCGAAATGAATTGAATTGAAAACAAATTTGAATTGAATTGAAAGTGAATTGAAATGAATTCAAATTGAATTGAAATTTGAATTGAATAGAAATGAATTTTAAAACGAATTTATAAAGAAGAATTCAATTTTGATTTGAATTGAAAAGGAAGTTGAAACTGTTTTTGAAACGAATTCAAAACTATTTATATAATTCGTTTTAAACAGAAATCGACGAAATATATATTATATATATTATATATATAATATAATGGCCTGAATAGAACGCGCCGCGCCGCGGCAGTTCGTGAATTTCGACCATTTATTTCAAACGGACATTACGGGAGATCCGACCGTCGGATTCTCCTAAAACCGGAACCGTTGGGTTCGTATCGAAAAGAGCTTTCTAATGAAGGTTAGAAATTTGAAATCTAACGGTTGGATTTGGAGATACGTCCAAATCAAATTCGAAAAAGGTCGCTGTAAGTGCAGTTCGATGACCGTTGATGGAAATCGACTGTACAGGCCTTGATAAAATTATTAAAAATAGTAATAATTTGTGTAAAATCATAAGGAAAGATTTAGAAAGAATTGGGATGAAAAACTCCATATTTGAAAGGATAAAAATAGATTTTTATCGAAATGAACTAGTTTTGAACTAGAATTATAATTCTATTTATTTTTAAATAAATAAATTGAATTTGAAAAGGGTTTTGAAAATAACCAAAATTTCCAATGATTGCATTGGAGTGGATTTGAATCGAAATTGTCTTTGGAATATTTCGATGTTGGAATTCGTGATTATACAGGTGTTGTTATGGAAATTTGAAAGATATATATTTATATCGCTATTTCCAATACGACATTTGTTAGTCGTAGAATTCGATATTGAATATAAGCCGATATATTTTCTATTCAGAGCCTTGTATTGAATATCGAATGTGATTTGGGTTTGTCGTGAATGGTGTCTTCACTAACACTATTCTTGAACCCAGTTGAGAAATGATTAAATCTTTTTATTTAGATTTAATGAAGTGTACCAATTAAATAATATTTAATTGGAATTGAATTGATATTGATTTTTGGGTTTATCGTGAACAGTGTTTTAAATAACACTTGTTCTTTAACCTGATAATTAATGAATGTGACTTTGGGTTTATCGTGAACCGTGTTTTAAATGACACTGATTCTTTAACCCAGTCGAAGATTAAAACTAAGTGGAGTTTTAATGAATCTTTAATTAGATTGAAATGATCGAAAATGGAGTATCACCAGTTTTGCTCCAGGCGATAGTTAAATCTTTAATTAGATTTGAACGTGAAATGGTAATTGAAATTACCGATAACACTGTGGTGTTAGATATGAAGTATTACCAGTTTTACTTCATGGGATAAATAGGTTGGGATTGGGAAATTAAAACAAATGATTACTTCGGTAAGGTTCGTTAATCCCGACTAGTTTGAATTAATATTCAAAAATAGATTAAAGAATAAATTCAAGAATTTATCTTTGATAAAATTAATGGGAACCTTTCCCTATGAATGTGAAATTCAGAAACTAACTGTCGGTTAGCTAAGCAGAATGGTTTTCTGGATATTGATCTGATGTTGGTTTCGGCCTTCGGGGTTAATATTTGGGGAATTATTCTCTTGATTAATTTACGGTTAGTGACTGATGAATTGGAATGAGGCGTATGTTGTGTTTGTGTAACACTTATTTAAAATATACGCGAGTTATTCGGAAAGACCGGGTTTATCCCATTCTGAATAACTGATACGACGATAAGTCGAAGATGAAGACGATGGTCGAAGACCGGAAGTCTTCACGTCGTTTGGGTGATAACTGATGATCTTGATTGGGCTGTACACCCAAGAAGATGGAAACAGTTAGTGATCGTCCAGACGTACTTGGAGATCGATGGATATGCGGGGTACTAGGTGCCTCCGGTTTCGTTCAGACCCAGAACGGACTTGTAAATGGACCGTGTGTCTGACATTGGATTTTAGTCTGTGTGATTGATCTCTATTAAATATATATCTGTTTGGCGGCGGAGAATTTATTCTCTTGCTTAACGCCCTTCTCTGAGACGTACGAGCTCAGGGGTTATATATTGATGGATATCAAACGCATGGAGTGAATTGCCTGTGTGGCATGCCTAAGTGGCAATTGATCGAGGCTTCTGTTGAAAAGCAAAGTCTTGTAGTGATGATCAAAGCACGGCCTTTGTGGCGTAGCTTTGTGTAACGTTTGTTTCGCGAGTTTCACACCCGGTATGAACCAAAAACGGGAGGGGACATCAGGGGGGACTTGCGTTTCTTTCTAGCTAGAAGTGGCGTCAGTGGTTTTACACGCCCTGACGAGTTTGACTTATGTGGTTGTTGTTGTTGCGAGGCGCCTCGGATTGATCGGTCGTTCTCGAACCGATGGAGTCATTTAGTTGGCTCGCTTACGCCCCATAGGGCGGAGAGACGTATTGTTCAGGCACTATAATCCACATCGGTGGACCGGCCCTGACGATCCAAGGGGCAGTTGCGGCTGCTCCGGAGACATGGGCTAGATTGTCTCGAATCGGTTGAGGACTATCTTTTGCCTCGGTTCATAGACGGAAACCCAATTTCCAAATACGTGACTTTGCGGTTTTATTTGTAAACCTATATATGGCGACATGATATATGGTACCCATGCCGCCTATGATTGATACTTATGATTTGAAGTTGTTTTATACACTATGCACTTATTATAGTATCAAATGATTTGTTTTAAAACGTATCAAGCATTTTTGGCTGTTATAAGGGAAAACCCTATCCCCCAGCTTGCGTTGCATTGTGTGATAGGACCTGGGTCTTATAACAGCTTCATTTTTCTTTATTTAGCATTATGCTGTTTGTTTTTTGCACTGGTATTCTTGGGAGGAAACCCGTTCCGTGTTATACGGCGTGGTCCCTTGATTTACCTAATGATTTAAAATAAAGATTAATAACTGTTTTAGTTCTCACACCAGTCACATGACTGACCTGGAGTTTATTGTTTTAACCTAAACTCTGGGTGCCCTTATTTTGACACGGGCAGCTAGTAGTTTGGTTTTGCAGATTTATATTCACAGGATCCTGGTTTACAGCTGGAACGATATCCGGAAAGCTTTGTATCTGTATATCTACTTCTAGTTGTGTATTGTATTATTTTCCGCTGCTATGTATTTAAATGTAATTTAAATCTCTGATATTTCTGTGTAATAATTATTCATACTCTGTATATTCTTGTACTCTGATGCATTGTTGTAATATACAATGAAATGTTCTTTTATATGTGTTCTGTTGTGGCTTGTTCTCGAACTATCCGACGCTTTCCTTTACGGGGAAGTAACGGGATGTCACAGTCGCCCGGTGTCGACGTCGAGGGGAGCGACTTCAATTAGATTAGGTTTTCTCTTCTTCTTTCTTTTTTCCGATCTGAATCTAACTGAAAAAAGGGGGGGGGGGCCTGAGCGGGTTTAGGGGGGGGGAGATTTTTTTTTTTTTTTTTTTTTCATTTAAAAGCAACTTTTATTTTCGACCTCAAAACGAGGCCCACCGCCTGTCGCCCATAGCGTTTCACCCCCATTCCGAACACAATGGGATATGTATCGCCAGCTGATTCGATCGTTACAATCAGTTTCCTTTGAATTTACATTTAAATCACTATATTGAATTTTAAACGTACATTTCAAATTCCCGAAGTCACATACTAACTAGAAAAATTCCTGAAAAAATATTTTCTAGCTTCGTATTGACGATACGGTCCTAACAAAACTAGTTTCGTCGAATTCCGAGACCGTTGGAAAATGGTCATTTTCCAGTCGATTAAAATCAACTGAAAATGGTCAAACGCGTTTTCCTTTGCCACGCTCACATACTGATTCGAAAAATTATGAAATTTGAAATCCAGCAATAACTTAACATCACGGACCCAACAAAACTGGTTTCGTCGAAATCCGAGGTCGTTTGCAAAATTGCTATTTTTAAGGGCCTTAATTCCATAGCGACTATTCAGAATTTTCAACTGGACATATCTTTTGATTCCCGCTACGAACTTTTGATTTTTCGGATTCGTTGGAAAGATATTCACTATTAGATTCCATTATTTTTGGTTTCACTAAAATCCGGATTGTTTTGCACCCGGTACATTCGATTGAAGTTTGAAATCGAATTATCGAACTACCGCGCCCCTAGCGCCTGAAGCCCCTCTCCTGGCCGAGCTCCACCGCTTGGGAGACCTCCACCCCACCTGAGTGAACCCCCGCCGACTTCCTCAACCCCCTGCGCCTCTTCCACAGTCCCAGTCCGCCAAGTCAACACACTGTGTGGATATTCCCCACTGCTCTCCTTTGACCAAACTGAAATGTAAGTTTTAATTTAATTACTTAGTTTTGATTTATTCAGAGTAGTTAATAATGGCTATTTTAATTTCAGTTTTAATTCAGTTTTTATATTCAAAATCTGATTTTTAGCATTTTAAAAACTTCGATGACGAATCGCGCCACCACAGCCCCGACGCCGCCGGCGATTGCTTCCGCCCCCCCTCGTCTCCAGCAACTCCTCCTCCGACCTCCCCCCCTGTCTCGATCGGCGACCCTGCTTCCGCCTTCTCTTCTGATTGGAGTAGTCGCCCAATGCCCCGAAAAAAAACCCTAGTCGCCCTAAAAACCCACCGAAGCCCACCCTCCCTCGACGAACTCCCACCGAAGCCCCCCACGTTCGCGATGCTGAAGCCGACAGCCCCCCCTGAAGTGCCGCCGCCGACGTCTTCACCCCCCCCCCTTCTTCAAAATACTGTAAGTATTTTATTGTATTTTATTTTTATTTTAATTCGTTAAAACTAATTTCGATTTAAGGTTTAAAACAGATTTTTAAAAAAAAACTGATTTGGTTTTAAAAGTTAAAACTGGTTTTTTTTAAGGAAGTAAAAACTGTTTTTTTATAGGTTTTAAAAAACTGATTTTAGGAATTTAAAAAAAGGTTAAAACTTTAAATAGAAAAAGGTTAAAACTTTAAATAGAAAAAGGTTAAAACTTTAAATAGAAAAAGGTTAAAACTTTAAATAGAAAAAGGTTAAAACTTTAAATAGAAAATATAAATTTGAAATGATTTTTAAATATAAAAATTAGCATTGTTGAAAATATATCTATATCGCAAGGTTTTGAAAATATATGGGAATGTTTTAAAAATATATATCATAGAATTTTTATATATTGAACTTCGAAATAAAAATAGAATTTTTATATATTGAACTTCGAAATAAAAATAGAATTTTTATATGTTGAACTTCGAAATAAAAATATGATTTTTATATATTGAGTAGCGAAGTCAAAATTCGATTTTTATATATTGAATAACATAGTAAAAATTCGATTTTTACATATGTAGAGAATACGGGCGAAGGTGACAAACAGGCGAGAGCGAAGAAGATCTATATCGAAGTAGAGTCAGGATGTTTGGATAGCTATCGGTGAGAATTTCTCACCTTTCAATTTAATTTTTCTAGTTATATATATATACTAGGATGCAGACGGTGCTTAGTAGCACCCGACACAATCGTCCACAGACCATGGACTTGTTTGTTTGGTTGCATGGATTAGTTATATGATTTGATTAGAATTTGGTTGTTTGGTGATTTGATTGATGTGTGAATGGTGTGGGCCTTCACTAGACCGGGGATAAGGCTAGGCCTTGTCCCGTTTCTAGTATCGTGCCGTTATGCCGCCGAAATTTTCTAAAATATGTTAGAAAATAAAAATATCATTTTATTTGTGTAAATGAATAATAGAAATTCATATGTTGAAATAAAATGTTTTATCGTTAAAAATATAATTTTTAACGTGAATATGAATATAGTGAAAGTGAATAAAATAAATATTCATTTACAAACCAGACGGTTTGTTTATGTACACATATTTGAAGGACATTGATTGGGTCGATAAATTTTACACATCGCCCAACAGCACAAATAAAATATGTGTTTGATTGTTTGAAACACCACACGGGTGTTGGGATGAAATTTGAAGTTCACTCATCCCAATTGATTGAATATGTCGATCGGTTGATTGACAGGCTGTTTTAAGCGTTGGATATCTAAATTTGATGCTTATACAGTGTAGTGCACTTTGGTTGATGGTTGATTATTTTTCCATGCTATTATATACATGTGTTGTATGAAAATCCATATAATTAACTTTATATGGTAATTGATTGGGCCTCATTCCAGTTTTAAAATAGAAATATTTGAAATAGAAATATTCAAAATGGAATATTTGGAAATATCAATATATGAAGCCGTGTTGATTAGATTGACGCCATTTTGACGTGAACGATATTTATATCGATTTTAAAACGATTTCGAAATGAATTGAATTGAAAACGATTTCGAAATGAATTGAATTGAAAACGATTTCGAAAGGAAATGAATTGAAAACGATTTCGAAATGAATTGAATTGAAAACGATTTCGAAATGAATTGAATTGAAAACGATTTCGAAATGAAATGAATTGAAAACGATTTCGAAATGAATTGAATTGAAAACGATTTCGAAATGAATTGAATTGAAAACGATTTCGAAATGAATTGAATTGAAAACGATTTCGAAATGAATTGAATATAAAACGATTTCGAAATGAATTGAATTGAAAACGAATTCAAATTGAATTGAAAACGAATTGAAATGAATTCAAATTGAATTGAAATTTGAATTGAATAGAAATGAATTTTGAAACGATTTTATAAAGAAGAATTCAATTTTGATTTGAATTGAAAAGGAAGTTGAAATTGCTTTGGAAACGAATTTAAAACTATTTATAAAATTCGTTTTAAATAGAAATCGACGAAATATATATTATATATATTATATATATATAATATAATGGCCTGAATAGAACGCGCCGCGCCGCGGCAGTTCGCGAATTTCGACCATTGATTTCAAACGGACATTACGGGAGATCCGACCGTCGGATTCTCCTAAAACCGGAACCGTTGGGTTCGTATCGAAAAGAGCTTTCTAATGAATATTAGAAATTTCAAATCTAACGGTTGGATTTGGAGTTACGTCCAAATCAAATTTGAAAAAGGTCGCTGTAAGTGCAGTTCGATGGCCATTGATGGAAATCGACTGTACGGGCCTTGATAAAATTATTAAAAATAGTAATAATTTGTGTAAAATCATAAGAAATGGTTTGGGAAGAATTGGGATGAAAAACTCCATATTTGAAAAGATAAAAATAGATTTTTTTCGAGATGAACTAGTTTTGAACTAGAATTATAATTCTATTTATTTTTAAATAAATAAATTGAATTCGAAAAGGGTTTTAAAAATAACCAAAATTTCCAATGATTGCATTGGAGTGGATTTGAATCGAAATTGTCTTCGGAATATTTCGATGTTGGAATTCGTGATTATACAGGTGTTGTTATGGAAATTTGAAAGATATATATTTATATCGTTATTTCCAATACGACATTTGTTAGTCGTAGAATTCGATATTGAATATAAGCCGATATATTTTCTATTCAGAGCCTTGTATTGAATATCGAATGTGATTTGGGTTTGTCGTGAATGGTGTCTTCACTAACACTGTTCTTGAACCCAGTTGAGAAAAGATTAAATCTTTTTATTTAGATTTAATGAAGTTCACCAATTAAACGATATTTAATTGGAATTGAATTGGTATTGATTTTTGGGTTTATCGTGAACAGTGTTTTAAATAACACTTGTTCTTTAACCCGATAATTAATGGAATGTGATTTTGGGTTTATCGTGAACCGTGTTTTAAATGACACTGATTCTTTAACCCAGTTAAAGATTAAAACTAAGTGGAGTTTTAATGAATCTTTAATTAGATTGAGATGATCGAAAATGGAGTATCACCAGTTTTGCTCCAGGCGATGGTTAAATCTTTAATTAGATTTGAACGTGAAATGGTAATTGAATTTACCGATAACACTGTGGTGTTAGATATGAAGTATTACCAGTTTTACTTCATGGGATGAATAGGTTGGGATTGGGAAATTAAAACAAATGATTACTTCGGTAAGTTTCGTTAATCCCGACTAGTTTGAATCGAAATTCAAAAGAAGATCAAAGAATAAATTCAAGGAATTTATCTTGGATAAAATTAATGGGAACGTTTCCCTATGAATGTGAAATTTAGAAACTAACTGTCGGTTAGCCAAGTAGAATGGTTTTCTGAATATTGATCTGATGTTGGTTTCGGCCTTCGGGGTTAGTATTTGGGGAATTATTCTCTTGATTAATTTACGGTTAGTGACTGATGAATTGGAATGAGGCGTATGTTGTGTTTGTGTAACACTTATTTAAATATACGCGAGTTATTCGGAAAGACCGGGTTTATCCCATTCTGAATAACTGATACGACGATAAGTCGAAGATGAAGACGATGGTCGAAGACCGGAGGTCTTCACGTCGTTTGGGTAATTACTGATGATCTTGATTGGGCTGTACACTCAAGAAGATGGAAACAGTTAGTGATCGTCCAGACGTACTTGGAGATCGATGGATATGCGGGGTACTAGGTGCCTCCGGTTTCGTTCAGACCCAGAACGGACTTGTAAATGGACTGTGTGTCTGACATTGGATTTTAGTCCGTGTGATTGATCTCTATTAAATATATATCTGTTTGGCGGCGGAGAATTTATTCTCTTGCTTAATGCCCTTCTCTGAGACGTACGAGCTCAGAGGTTATATATTGATGGATATCAATCGCATGGAGTGAATTGCCTGTGTGGCATGCTAAGATGCAAATGATCAAGGCTTCTGTTGAAAAGCAAAGTCTTGTGGTTGATGATCGAAGCACGGCCTTTGTGGCGTAGCTTTGTGTAACGTTGATTCGCGAGTATCACACCCGGTATGAATCAAAAACGGGAGACGGACCTCAGGGGGGACATGCGTTTTCTTTCTAGTTATGAGTGGCGTCAGTGCTTGAACTGGCTGACGAGTTTGACTCATGTGGATATTGCTTATTATTACTTGCTGAAAAGCGAGGCGCCTCGTGATATCGGTTTCGGCCGATGCTTCTGGTCGGCTGACGGGCCAGGCTTACGCCCCAAAGGGTGGAGAAACGTATTGTTCAGGCATTATAATCCACATCGGTGGACCGGCCCTGACGATCCAGGGGGCAGTTGCGGCTGTTCCTGAGACTCGGACTAGACAGTCTCGAATCGGTTGAGGATCTTGCCCCTAGCCTCGGTTCATACCATAAATGATAACCCAACTTCCAATACGACGTCTTGCGGTTTTGATTGTAAACTTATATATGGCGACATAGTGTTATGGGCCATTCATGACGCCTATGATTGATACTTATGATTTGAAGTTGTTTTATACACTATGCACTTATTGTAGTATCAAATGATTTGTTTTAAACGTATCAAGCATTCTTTGGCTGTTATAAGGGAAAACCCTATCCTCGGCTGCGTTGCATTGTGTGATGGGACCTGGGTCTTATAACAGCTTCATTTTTCTTTATTTAGCATTGCGCTGTTTGTTTTATGCACTGGTATTCTTGGGAGGAAACCCGTTCCGTGTTATACGGCGTGGTCCCTTGATTTACCTAATGATTTAAAATAAAGATTAATAACTGTTTTAGTTCTCACACCAGTCACATGACTGACCTGGAGTTTATTGTTTTAACCTAAACTCTGGGTGCCCTTATTTTGACACGGGCAGCTAGTAGTTTTGGTTTTGCAGATTTATATTCACAGGATCCTGGTTTACAGCTGGAACGATATCCGGAAAGCTTTGTATCCGTATATCTCCTTCTAGTTGTGTATTGTATTATTTTCCGCTGCTATGTATTTAAATGTAATTTAAATCTCTGATATTTCTGTGTAATATTCATTTATACTCTGTATATTCTTGTAATCTGATGCATTGTTGTAATATACAATGAAATGTTCTTTTGTATACGTTCTGTTTTGTCCTGTTCTCAAACGATAGGGCGTTTCGAACGGCCTGGATCGGTTTAGCGACTGGTTCGGACCGAGCGAAATTCCTTCTCGTCACATTTATACATCTCCCCTTCAAACAAGAAAACCCTCTCCTAAATACTCCAGTAAAACACATATTGCTCCTCTCTTAAATGTCCATGTTGTGCTTTTAAATGTCCACCCTCTTCGTTCAACTGTCTTGCCACTCATGAGCATGTGCTCTTCACGCTTCAACTCTCCACTCTCACCTCTTAGTCAACCACAAAACCTTACTCCTATTCTTCCTATTCACTTCATCTTCTATACACTGCGGTATACGGTTCGCATTTGTTTCCTTTTGTTTTTTTTTCCTTTCTAATTTTCTCTTTATATTGTTGCATTCCTGCATTTTCGAGGGAGGGACGAAGACCTTGGGTATTTATATATTGAAGTTCTTTCATGATTAAGGAATAGGGGATAGGATAGAACGAGAGACTTAAAGGTTAAGGAATAGATTGTAGGTAGGTACTGAAGTGTATGGTGAAGTGATATTAAATATTACTCCTTCGTTTGCCAAGTAATTAGAGTAGGCACTGTTTATATTACTTCCAAAGGAAGTATTAGCATAGCCGTAGGCTGTAGTGTATGGTTATCTTTATAGGATATGATAGCAGTAGTGTATGGTGTTGTATTGTCTTGTGTAAATTTTTTTCATTGCTAAGCAAATCAATTTCGTACACAAATATTATTTTAATATGTAGGCTTGGAAGCTTCCGGGTTAAAAAAATGGCACAAAGCAAAAGTATACGTCCTGTTGTAAAGTTTATACATTTTAAAAGCTTAGTGTACCCCGTTCCATAAAATCTCTGTTCATGTCCGAGCAGCTACGGACAGAAGTAAGATTACGGTTGTGTCCAGCGAGGTATCACGATCCCAAAAATATAATAATACCAGTAGGATAACTCATATTTTGAAACCCCGAAATACTGATACAGGGTGCAAAATACTCCAAATAAAAAGTTGCTTATTTAAGTAATTAAAAATTACAGTAAAATTCTAAAAATTGAATTATCTCTATGTCTCAAAAGAACCTTGTCTAAATTCGAAACTAATATTTAGTTATATCAAATAAACCGTTACAGTCGACAAACGATTCTATAGCGACTTTCTGAATATTTGATTTGGAAATATCATGCAATCTATACGCCGAAATCTTGATTTTTCACTTCTGTTAGAAAGATACAGTTCAACAGATTCCAACGCTTCTTGTTTTGAAGAAATCCTACTAACAACGATTCCTGTACACTCAGTTGAAGTTCAGAACGTTAAATTACGAACTGCAGCGTCGTTGTGAGCTCGATTATAATTAATGTATATTTTTATACGTTCAACTTCATTTTAATTAATATATAAATTCACCTATATTATGAATTCAATGTTTAAACTGTTTTAAATATTTAAATACGAACCGATAAAAATGCGGGTCGTTACACATAACTTTAGGGAAAATTTTGAAGAGACACTCAATTCATTCAAAAATATTCTTTCTATTATCTCATGTAATTAACGTCACTAAGAATTATGTGAAATTTGTATAACAAATGAACCAAAGAGGTATTATGATGCATTTCATTGAATAATCTACTCTCTTACCAAAGACGAATATAATAACATCACTGGAGCAATTCTCACCAAAGAAAACGAAGAATGGGATGCGATAAAGGTAGATCTAATCAATGGTGGTGATGGATGGGTAGAAGTTCCATGGAATGTATGAATTTTTTGTTGAGATGCGGATTAAGGATCTTAAGGCAAGTTAAACACTTGAGGGGGTGAATAGTGTTTTATGGAAATATTAATTTTCTTGAAATCTTTTTAAATCAAACAAACAGTATATAGGTCACAGATAATAACAACCACAGTATCAATCACGGGATGCAGAAATTAAAAGTAAAAGCAATAAAAGGAAAGTACACACTGGAATTGTATACTGGTTCAGGACTTCCCTACATCCAGTCACACACAACGCTGGGTTGACGTAGATTTTTATTTGACTATATCCAATAACAATCCTTGATTTCAGGGCTATAAGGGTACACCCCCAATAAATTACAAGTACAATGAGACTTAGTTGATTTCCGAGTTAAAACTTTACACCCAATCAATTTCCAGGACACATCGCACCTAGTCACTTTAAACGGGACAGAACCACACCTTTCTCTATCAATTTTTGTAATATTAACTCGATAGGACTTAATCTTCTGGTCTTTGATTACAAATAGCCTATCACGCTAGAGTAGCACTTGAATTTAAAGATACTTTGATTTATAATTGAAAGAGAAGAAGAATGATATGATTTCTATTGAATCAGCAGAGTATAAGTGTAGAAAATAAAGAAATAAAGTATTATAATGATAGAATGTTATGAGAGGAAGAAGAAGATGAAAACTGTTAAAAAAGAATTATAAAAGATATTTATAGGTTTCCAATAGTCGCAACATTTCTAAAAGAATTTGAATTCAAAAGACACCTGTAACAACCCGTATTTTTGGAACCAATTTAAAATTTATTTCTAATTGATTTTAGTGGAAATTAAATATTTTTGACGAATTAGTTTAGGAATAAATGATTTAAATTTATTATAAATGAAGTTAGAACCTATAAATTTATTTTAATTATTAAACGACCTTGAAATGGCGCGGTAGTTTGAAAATTTAATTTTAAATTTCAATTAAATGTAGAGAATTCAATATAAATCAGAATTCGATAAAACAAGAAACGTTGGAATATATTGAACTATAATTTACTAATGAATGTAAGAAACTGAGATTTCACTTTATAAATTGTAAGCTATGATTAAATTAAATTTAAAATAGTCGCTACAGAACTTATTTATATTTTAATATATATATATAGCCCTTAAAAATAGTCATTTTGCAAATGACCTCCATTTTCGATGAAATTAATTTTGTTGGACCCGGAGTGTCAAACTATTATTAGGTTTTAAATTTCAATTTAATTGGAATTAGCATGTAAGCATAGCAAATTTAAATGGGTTTTGTAAATTCGGTTGAATTTAACAAGCTACTTAAAAGGCCATTTTTCAAACGGTCTCCAAATTCAACGAAATTAATTTTGTTAGGACCATATCGTCAAAACATAACTAGATTTCAAATTTCATAATTTTTGGAGTCAGTAAGTTTCCCCGATAAATTAAAATGTACTTTCAAATTCAATATTGAACGTTATATTAATTAAACTAATCGAAACAGTCAAATTAGCTTATGAAACATATCTCATTGTGTCCAGAATGAGGGTATTTAGTTAGGAACGATAGTCATTGGGTTTGATTTGGAATTCGTAGATTAAACAAGTTATTATTGAATTAAATAATATTATATATATATATATATACCTTAGAAAATTAAAAACCTAGCCCTCGTTTTTCAAAGCCTCGACCTCCTTCTTCTTAAACGACCAAAAATGTCGGGTTTTATTCCCTCAAAATCTCTTAATCCCCTAAGTAATTTCAAAATTTATAAAACAAAGATTGTTCAGCACCTCAAGATCGATAAACTCAACGGTGGTAATCCAGTTTGATTTCTTGCATAGCTCGAATTTCGAGCTTGAACGCCTGACATTCAACCGTTGTTCCAAGCATGACGAGGAGTGCGATCTGGGCCCCATGGCCGTCGGTGGCGGCGCTCCCCAAGGCCGACGCCGTGGTGCTCTTCGATGGTTGGTCAGTGCATCGTAGCGTGTGCAATTTTAAACCCTAGGCTCGTGTTTTCATTCGTCATCCTAGAGTATATACGAGATGAAGAGAAAGAGGAATTAGAAGGTGGTTAAGGGAAAATTTAAAATATTAATTAAAGTTAATTATGTCGTTAAGTCGTTTAATGTTTAAACACCTGTATCTTTGTCATACGGAATCAGAATTCAGCAAACTTCGATCCGTTAGAATCGTGGAGTCGAACTCTACAATATGAAACTGACTAGAATGAAAATGGAGCAAGTTGAATTTTGAGCTAAATTAAATGTTCGTTTAATTTAGTTTAAAATAAATCCTCAATTAAAGGCTAATGGAGTGGAAATCAAAGTGAGAACTCTCTCTCTCACTCAATTATTATGTACAGTTATTTATTTTATAACTGAATATATATTTCTTGCTTGTGCCGATTTATATTTGGTCTAAATTGTCATAAATTTGTTATATGGTGCCTGCTAGCTCACATCACTGTTGTTTGAAAATGCATAGATGATTTGGTTGACTAGATTATGTTTTGTTTGTGATGCTGAAATGTTTAAAATAATAAAAATAATGTTAATATTATTGTCGAAGTTGAAATTGGATTTAAATATCCATTTATAATTTGAACAGTGAAAATTGGTTAATTAGAAAAATAATTCAACAAATTAGAATTGGTTAAATTTATTAACCTATGACTGTTGTTGGTTGAAAACCCCACACGGGTCTTGGGATGATATTTGACTCACACATCTCCATTGCGTGAAATTGCAGTTAGTCGGTTGATTGACTGATTTATATAAGCGTCAATAAATCATTTGAAGCTTATATAAAAATAAAATGCACACTGGATGTCATTTTGGATGTTGATAGTTGTTTACAACTATCGTTGGATATATATATATGAGGAGTGTAATCCATATAAATTTATTTATATTGATATTGGTTGAATATTATTCCAATCTAGAATAAATATGAATATTTTTATAATATAATATTCAATGAAGATTAGAAGTTTGATTTGGATGTCCAATTTTTGATGGACACATAAATGTTAAAATACCAATGAATATTTGTATGGGAAATGATTGAATAAATTCTCATGTAATTATGATTTGTTCAAATTATTGTGAAATGAATGGTATTTTAAGAATATGAATCCGAGTTAAGTATATGGACACGATTTTAACTCGAATGGATTTTTATATTGATTTTATTCATTTTATAATGGATACCGAGAAGACTAAATTTCAAAATTTGACATTTTGAAAAGATTATCATTTTGAGATTATAATAAAATGGGGTGTTCAGTTTTAATTTAAAACTGAAATGGAACTTGACATCATTTTTAAATGAATTTAATGTTAGAGTTTATGCCCTAGAGGCAATCCATTTGATGTGATTAATAACATTGTTGATGTTATTATATTACTTGGAATAAGAATATTCTGTTATGTCATATTTACTGCATAATATAATTATTAATGTATCAAAAGTCCTTAGAATAATAATATGGAGTTATATAGTTCGAGTAAGACTTGAACTTATGATTATATAATATATTGAGTATTATAGTTCGTAAATGTCTGTAGTCAAGTTTTATTGTTTATATAGGACAACAACAAAACAGTGAGACTGGTATGTTGATTGACTGATGATCACATCTCATTGAACATTAATATACGTGATAATATGTCAAGACATAAATACGTATTGGAGAATAGTGTATTGGGCTGTCCTACCGTGAGAAAACTACATGGAAGATAATTAACGGTATCATAAGTTATTCCCATAGTGACAGTGATGTAATGGTCCTCAGACCTGAAATCATTATAATTTTATTCAAAGATATTTGTGTTTTAATGTCATCTAAAGTTACTTGTAACAGAGTAGATGATAACTGTGATTATTGGATAAATCTTGAGCTAAATGAAAATTATGAATGATCTAGATGGAATGGAACTTAACCCTATGATATATTTGTAGTTATATCCATGGGCCTCTTGATTGAGTGAGATTGTGAAATGCATGGTCGTGCTCAAATATTGATTTGTTTTGAACAGTCTACTCATCGATCAAAATAAACGAATTAAATTATAAAGACGATGATACAATCCATGTCTCGAGTTTAATCCTGGATATATTGGTTAAAAGGATTATATTACATTAATACACTAGTCACCAAAAAGGTTGTATCGAATCGTCAATATTATTACAACTTGGGTAGCAGTGACGTATTACTAGATGTCAATTGCTGTTTATGGTTTTAAATAAGATTTAAGACCATTGCCAACGTTGTAGTAACCTATAGGGTCACACAATAGAACGTTACAAAGGAGAAACTAATTTTTGGTTATATAAAATATCAATTTGTTGATATTTTATTTGACGTTGGAATGGATATTCGGGTGGTTCCTATTTTAGGGTTGACACTTGTATTTTAAAGGGGATATTGTTTCTTCTTAATAACTACACGGCTAAACCTAAGTAAAATAGTGAGATATCAGATAAAATAATAGATCCACCTGAATTCATTTTCCTAACCCTAAAAACTATGATGGCGGTTAGTACTGCTCTCCAATGATTTCTTTTCAGTCTGATTCAGGAAGGAAACATTGTTGTGGATACTCATAGTGGAACAGTGCTTTGTCGAGCCTAAGGATTCAATTCTCCCATGTTCCACCGACATCCAGATTTGAAGAATTAGGGCTTTCATTGATTTCGTGAAACCTTAAAGGTGTGAAGCTCTAATTTACTTAATTTTACATAGATCCTTTGTTTTAATATGTTAAAATTGTTAAATTTTGGTTGTGATTAGATCGTTAATAACCACTAGTGGTATCAGAGTGAGGCTATAAAATTAGTATTTTGAGGTTTCGATTTATGTTATGAACATGATAGGGAGTAAGAAATAGGGATAAAACTTAATTCTGACATGCAATTGTTTCATGATTAACAAAAGTTCTATTTTAATTATATAATCTAAAAATATTACAACTATATATATGACACTGATTATGCCAATTCTTACTCGTAAGAATCTTAAAATATGTTAATTAATATTACTCTCACTGCATGTTTTAATTTATACGTGAATTTAATAGATATAATTTTGTCTATTAGTTATTTTTTGAGTCTGGTTATATGAGGTAAAAAAATGCAAAGCACATAATTAAAATTTAATTGATTTACAAATAAAGGAATCCTGATGTTAGAATTTAACTTTATATTCATTTATAAAGTAAAAGTGAAATTCGTTCACTGCAAATCAAACTTTTTTTTGATACAAAGTAGGAAATAAATTCATGAATTAAGGGTACTAGCCTGGCTTTCATATTATTGTGTATAAATAGTATAAGAATCTGCTATTTTAAATCTATTATAAACTGCATTTATTAATAGTTAAAAATCTGATTTTAACTAAAATCTCAAATAGCTATTACCTTGCCTATTTATCATAGACCTAGTGATAAATCAAAAATCAGCTTGTTATTGATCAAGATAGGCAAGGCAATCTTATTTTAATTTTGAGATACTGATTTCATAAAGTATTTTATTGCCTGGTGATTCTGAAAATGTTGATTAATTGCTGCCTCTATATGTTTTATATATAGAGAGTGTGTGTGTGTATATATATATATATGAAAATTAGATCATTTAAGGATTCATGACTAGATTTACGCTTGTCAGCATAAAAGTTGTATACTTATCAAAAGTATATTTAAATTTAGTGAATATTAGGGGCACATCCCTAAAACAAAACTTAATTAGGCTCACATCCAGTGATAAACTTATTGTAAATTTAGTCCCTATTTTTCAAAATTCAGTAAAAAAAAATGAAATAAAAAATATAAAAAACCACGTAAATTCGTATTCAATTAATAAGGTAAACGAAAAAAATTCAGCCCAAAAAAATAATCAAAAACCATGTCAAAACAAAAAAAAAGACATAAAAACAGCGAAAAAGCAGTTAAATGCATACTAGTATGCACATATTTGGATATTCATGCATACATCTGTGCAAGAATTTCACTTATGCATCTGTTTTGAAAATACTTGCATACATCTGTGCAACTATAACATATTTCTTACATGAAAATATGCAATAATTCACACACATGCAAATCAGTTCGAATTTATTTGCATTCACGTATGCAGATAATACTTAAAATTAGCACGCATGCATGCAATAATCCACAGGCAAAATTCAGTTAACTTTTCTTCATGATATATTTGCATACAAGTGTGCAACTATTTCAGAATAATTTCACACATGTATGCAAGTTTCTATGTAGATTTTTCAACACAAACAATGTATGCAATAGTTGCATACATGTGTGCAACTATTACTAAAAGTTGCACACATGTATGCAACTTTTTTTAATTTCTGTAAACTTCTTTTAACATTTGCGAATTTTAGATTTTTTTTTTTTACTTCGAAGCGCGTTTATTTTTGGCTCAAGTACGTAGAAGGCGGAAGGGGGAAACACAACAGGCGGAAGTGTCAAAAAAGAAGGAGTGACACTTAAAAATAGGGACCAGAAATGAATGGAAACTTAGACAAGGACGTGACGTGTATTTCAAACTCTAATAGGGACATGAACCAAAAGTACGCTTAAATTTATTCTTAACTGTTAAGTTTATAATTTGATAAATAGTCATTAGATGGATGATCTTCAAAGTATGATAGATAATAGGTTTGTAGTGTATAACATTACTTAATATCTGTATAAAAAGGTTTATGATATTGATCAATGAATAATTCCAAAATCAAAATGTTTGATTAAATTGATTGCAAATATTTTTTGTTTTGGACTCAGTTTTACATGTATTTTACTGAATAAAATCCTGATTTTTACAGTTTGACCTTTCAGGCTTTTGTTTTTAATAACATTTGATCTGATGAAATTAATCGTTATTATGACTTATTAACTATTATATATATACATTATATATATAATCAGATGATTTGACTTTATTTTGATTTGAGAAAATATACTATCATAGTTGTTGAAGATTTTGTGCTTGAAATTCATACATAAGTCCATCCTTTTATTTACATCATATCGATGATATACAGATCAATTTAAAAATCATAACAATTGTATTGTGATTTGTTAACTTTATAAAATACATAAATGATGTTTTTATATAAGTACAAATAACATATATGTATTGACACATATGTTATTGACCTATAATGAAAAATTGAATATGGACTTAAATGTTCTGATTTTATATATTTATTATGATAAGAATATATAACAAAGTCTGATTTCAAAAATTGTAGCAAATATGATTTGCAGGTTAATTTTAAGATATATATATATATGCATATATATAATCTTAAGCAGCTATGAATTGCCTTTTATAATGTATATATATATATATATATATACACATGCATATATGCAAATATATATACATATATGTGCACATGTTAAAAACATGTCAGGACATTGAGTTTGATAAAATCCAATCACCGTTCATACATATTATATGTATACATGTACTTGTTAAAACCTTGTTAGATTGGATGAATTTGTTTTGTAAGCTAAATTAGACTAATACCAATAGTATTTGTCTTTATCTATCTTGCTTGAGTCTGCACTGAATTTAAAGCATCAAACACTGAATTTGCTAAATTTTATACAAATATGTATTAACACATTATTTAGAGTAAAAATAGGTTCCCACGGTTTTGTATACATATCTAATATACAGTTCACATTTTAATGTGCTAGACAAAATGGTTCTTTTATACTAGAATTTTGAACTCTAGTCATGCTGCCACTATTTATTTCATATGATCGAATAAGATTTACTGATATATGTATATATATATATATACACATCGATATGTCTATCTAGATGGGCTAAAACTAAATGCATCACAGGTTCAAAAACATGAGTGTGTGTGTCCATTATTTATTGACACTCCAAAGCATATTGTAATGACCTAGGGGATTCGATGACCGAATTCCAACAGTAATATTAAATTCGTATTACTTGCCAAAACTCAAGTATCGAAAACACCAGATATTTATTGGAAAGAAAGTAGAGGGTGAGATAAGAAATATTAGAATAGGATAAAAAGAAGAAGAACGTACTAGAATCAGAGTCTTACATCGCAGGGGAACAAAATATAATTTAGAAATAATCTTTATTGAGAGCATGAAATAATACTTACAATCATCAGAGTACATCAACACATCTGGACAGCTATAATAATTTGTCCTCATATACAACACATAGCGGAATAATTATTAATACGTCTGAATTCCTCCAGCGCGTCTTTTGAACTTCGTAGCATCCAATATCCTGAACCTGTAAAACCCGGTCTAACCCGAGCATTTACAAACGTCGGATCAGTCTGGTGAACCAAGGTGAGAAACCGACTAATTTATAGGCAGGATTTTACTTTATTTTAGAGTTAATAACACTTTCTGAGAGAAAATGATAGTCGTAAGACCAATTTGTAACACCCCGAATTTTAGTTAATACTAAAATTCACTAATTACAGGATAAATAATCTCAGACGTGGGAATTGGGGGTAACGGGCTGCGTTATTGCGTTCGTCTCGGAAAAATACGCGAAATAGAGTCCGAGTTTTCGAGAATCGGAGTCCGTATGGCCCGGTTATGGCCCAAAGAAGTTTGCAGAAAATTTAAAGCTAAAAACAGATTTAGAAATTTAAATTTAGATTTTAAATTAGAACCAGCGGGGCCAGGCGGGAAGATTCCCGCCCTAGGCATGTCGACAGGGCTGTCGACAGGCCTGTCGACAGGGTGTCGACTTGCCTGTCGACACGGCGTGTCGAACCAGGGTGCTTGGGTGCACCAGATCTGGTTTTCTGGCTAGGGCTGGGCTGGGTTCTAGAGATTTCCTAAATCTAACGGACCTAATCTAATCTAGGGTTAATCTAAGGGCCTAAAACACTCTCCTAATCTATAAATACACCTTAAACCTACCCTAATCCATACTAAAAATAGAAATGAAGGCCTCATGCCGCCAAATTAAATCCTAGAAGGAGTCTCCACTAATCTAAGAAGGAAGTTGCAAGCTAATCCCTCTCAAATCATTCTCTAATCATCACCATCTTCATATTTAGCAACTAATTCCACTTCATAAGTGGGTTAATTTTGGGTTTGGTGAGTTTCTATCACTTTAACATCAATTGTTAAAGTAAGTAGATTGGGTGTAATGAGACCTATGGTCTTAAATGCGGATTAGTGAGTTTGAATCATTTATAATGATATGCTACTCTATGTTTTTCTATGTTTATGCATAATTAATAAGTGGGTTTATGCATGTTTGATAAGTTGGTTTATGCATGCTTAATAAGTTGGTTTATGCATGTTTAACAAGTGGGTTTATGCATATTTAATAAGTAGATTTATGCATGTTTAACAAAGTGAGTTATGCAAGTTCATATGCAAGTTAAGTATATGTTTAAATGCAAGTTTAACATGATATGCAAGTTATGCATGCTTATGCGAGTATATGAATGCTTATGCAAGATATGTATATGCTTAAATGACATGATATGCAAGTTATGCATGTTTATGCAAGTATGTGAATGCTTATGTAAGTATGTGAATGCTTATGCAAGTATGTGAATGCTTATGCAAGTTATGTGTATGCTTAAATGCATGTTTAACATGTTATGCAAGTTATGAGAATGCCTATATGCAAGTTCAACATGTTATGCAAGATATGTGTATGATAATATGCAAGCTCATATGCAACATGTTATGCAAATCATGTGTATGATAATATGCAAATTTGGGTTAAATGTAGTTGGGTTAATATATGCTCATATATGCAAGTTGACATCCTCTTAACCCATGACAAAGTTATATGCTAAACCCATGATATTTGTGATGGATCTTCCCCTTTATTATGTCATGAAATGAGAACGATTTACGTGGGGAACGATGGGGTTGGTAAATATGTTAATAAATGTATGATTGGGTATGATTAAGCATACCATAAAAATAAATTACCATAAGTGGGAATTTACCTATTGAGTTAGGTCTACCCCATGGGAATTTACCTATTGAGTTAGGTCTACCCATGTTATGGAAAACTTGATATTAATTAGGGATAATTAATATGGGGGTGATTAATTAGGTGTAATTAATCGACTAAGACACGAGGTTGGACTCATTTGTAGTGTAAAACTGCCCGGACTCGACCGGCTTAACCAGTTGCTACAAATGTCAGCCCAATGTGAGAGGTCTTAGCCATAAATTAAATACGTGATTAAAGTAAAGACACGAGGTTAGGCTCTGTTATGACGTAAGACTGCCCGGACTCTACCGGCTTAACCAGGCGGTCATAACAGCCAGTCTAATGTGGGAGGTCTTTACGGGAGATCACGGTCTTAATTAATTAAGAAACACTTAACCATATTAGCATGTAGTGGGACATGAGGGGTTAAGTGGGTGCCTTGGGTGGCATGTGGAAATTTTGTGGTTGCCTTGGGTGGCATGTGGAATCTTGTGGGTTGCCTTGGATGGCAATAGAAAATACGATTAGAATACTTAACCAAGTGGAAACATGTAATTAAACATGATTAAAGGGTTAAGTGGGATACACTAGATATATGACAAGCTTAGGTGGGTAGCTTGTGGGGGCCCATTTCAACCAATATCCCAAACGTATCTTTGTGGGCTCGACCCATGTCGAGTGACGGGACACGCATATTGGGCTTGATTATAAGAGGCCAAAACGGGTTAGCGGTGGCAACGCAAGTCCAACGGGTTTCATATGCGTGTGTGGGCCCGGGCTGGTAAATAAGCCGTTGTTGCATCGTGTAGATATAAAGCCGTGCACCGTTGATAGTATTGGGTAGCCACTTTAGGGGAGTGATACACCCCACTGTGGGACCAGCACGGGTATCTACGGTAGGGAGCCGATCGATGGGGAGTAGTGGGTACACCTAATAAAGATAGGGGCAGACGGCACCTATGTAGGGGTACACGAAACTACTGGGTAAGAATTACTGAGTACACCTAGTGGAGATAGGGGTAGACGGCACCTATGTAGTGGGCTAGGAGTACACGAAACTACTGGGGAAATTTTCTAAGTCCTTGGAGGGATCAACCTTTAAGTAGGAATGACTGGTGTAGTGCAGTTAGTAATTATCCTTGGGTGGGTAGATGCGTCCTTACGGTTATCTTAGTTTATCCTAAGTCTACCAAGCTGCTTAGTGTAGCCATTCATCCCCAGATATTACCGTAGGTCAAGTTTATGTCTTCTCTGGTTACTTTAATGATTGTATTGTTAAAGTTATAGGACTCACTCAGACTTATGTCTGACCCCGTTGTTTCTATCTTTTTTCCAACCCTCAGGTCCTACGGTGGATCCTAGCAGTAGTGGAGCTTGATCGGATTGCTGTTCCAGTCTTTAGGAGCTTGGATATATGTAAAGCTCCAGTTATCCAGTTATCTTTTCTTTTGTTCTGGCTATTGTATGAGAGAGTGGGATTATGTACTTCTTTATTTTGACGGATATTGTACTTGACTTTTATCGTGGTTTTATGATGTAACCAGACATGTTTATTTTCCGCTGTTATGAGATGATGTTTTAAAAATTTCAAGTACTAATTATATCTGTCTTGTTGTAATTTTTCTGTTCTATATTCACTAAAATACTCCACCGATGCTATGGCATTCCCTTAGTGAGTGACCATAGCGGGCGTGGGGTGTTACACGTGGTATCAGAGCAAAGGTTACCGGAACAGATAAAATTTTTAGAAAATTATTTTTCTAAAACATTTTTGGAAAAGATATTTTCAAAAACATGTCTTTTAAAGAGAAAAGTTTTTGAAAGAATAGCATAATCCCCAATAGCCATATCTATATCCTTCGAATCCTTCGTTTTGAATCTTTCCTTTTTCCTTTCAGCATGGCCGAGAATCTTAACTTTCCGGAGGGTGTGACGGTACCAGTATGGTATAGGAGATTGATGGAGGCTAGGGCCACCACTGCAGGTCCAGCAAATGTTCCTCCACCAACCGTAGCACCCGATCTTCCTCCTCCCCCTCCTCCTCGCAAGGATACTTTTGCTAAGACTTGCAAGGAATTCGAAGCTATGGGAGGGAAACCTTTTCAAGGATCTGAAACTTTTGTGGAGGCTAGAGATTGGCTTAAGGAGGTGGAAGAGTTGATAGATATCTTTGAGATGGAAGAAGGGAAGAAAGTCAAGTTGGCTGCTTGGTTAATGAAGGGAGAGGCCTCATTCTGGTGGGAGGTCACTAATGGAGAACGCCCCGTTGACTCTTGGGCGGATTTTAGGCAAAGATTTGTGGCAAAGTTTCTCTCAAGGGCGGAGGAAAACTTGTATATGGAAAGATTCTTGACTCTAAAGCAAGGAAATCTCTCGGTGAAGGAATATGTCAACAAGTTTAATCAATTGGCAAGGTTTGGCCTAGACATGGTGAATACACCGGAGAAGAAGGCTTTGAGGTTCGTGAAAGGCTTGAATGAACCGATGCATGGGTTGGCTATGACTCATATCCCTATGGGGGCCACCTTTGAGAAGCTAGTTGACATGGCACTCATGTATGAGGAAGAGAAGGGTCCCAATGCTAATAAGGCACCCGAGAAGAAGGGAGATCAAAAGAGACCTCAGCAACAACAACAAAGCAAAGGTGGGAAAGGCAACGGTGGCAAGGGCAAGAAGAAGAAGTTATTCAATTGTGGGACACCTGGCCACCTAAGCAAAGATTGTCGCAAGAAGAAGAAGACTGGCTGCTTCCACTGTGGCGAAGCAGGGCATCTAGTGAAAGATTGCCCTAAGAAAGGGCAAAGGACGGGGTCTACCTCAGGAGGACAGGTGCAAGCTCTTATGGCACCGAGTCAGGCTAGGGGGCAAGTACAGGCTCTCGCGGTTCCACCGATTCAGGAGAGAGGTAGAACTATCTCCGTTGAAAGTCTGGTTTTTCTATTTGATCATCCTGTCCGTACATTGTTTGATTCAGGCGCATCGCATTCGTTTATCTCATCATCATTAGTTGAGTTACTGCACTTAGACACCAGTCTGGTAGATGATCCCTTGGTTGTTTCAAACCCAATTTGGGGCTCCACTTATTTGTCCATGATATGTTTGGGTTTGAAGGTTTCTATACTTAGCATTGAGTTTAGATGTGATGCTTTTGTCTTGGGCTTCACGGGCTATGGGTTGATTTTGGGCATGGACTGGTTATCCAGTAATGGTGCCGTTCTTGATTGCGAAAGGAGAGTTGTTAGGCTCATGACCCGCTTGGGTAACACTCTCGAGATTTCTTGTAATCCCATGGACTCTGTTATGCTAAGTTATCTTGAATCGCTTGACGCTTCGGTCGAGAGTTTGCAATCTGTTAGAGTGGTCCGGGAATATCCGGATGTGTTTGAGGAGGTAAAGTGCTTACCTCCGAAGCGGGAGATTGACTTCCGAATATATCTGGTGGATAATGCTAAACCGGTATCTTTACCAGTGCGCCACATGGCTCCTCGTGAGAGGAGGGAACTCCATAAGCAAGTAGGGGAGTTGCTTGAGAAGGGGTTCATAAGACGGAGCATATCGGAGTGGGGTGCTCCAGTAGTATTTGCTACAAAGGCGGATGGGTCCCTCAGACTTTGTGTAGACTATAGAGAACTCAACAAGCTCACAAAGAAGAATAGACACCCATTGCCGAGGATTGATGATCTTTTCGATCAGTTGGTTGGCGCTTCAGTATTTTCTCAGTTGGACTTAGCCACGGGGTTTCATCAGTTGAGGGTGGCTGAGGATAGCATAGACAAGACTGCCTTTAGAACTCCGGATGGTTTCTATGAGTGGCTGGTGATGCCATTTGGGTTGACGAACGCCCCTGCATATTTTGTTGATTTGATGAGTGGGGTGTTCAGGGAGTTCCTTAATAAATTCGTGGTGGTCTTTGTGGATGATATCTTAGTATTTTCTAAGAGTGAAGAAGAGCATGCCCTACATCTTGGGGAAGTATTGAAGACTCTTCGAGCACATAGCCTTAAGGCTAAATTCTCTAAATGTCACTTCTGGAGGAAGGAAGTACGGTTCTTGGGGCACGTGGTCTCCAAGGAAGGGATAGCTGTGGATCCCGCGAAGGTAGTATCAATTCAGGATTGGAAGGTTCCAAAGAATGCTACCGAAGTAAGAAGTTTCTTGGGGTTGGTGGGTTATTATAGGAAGTTTATCAAAGACTTCGCGAAAATATCAGCCCCATTAACCCGCTTGACGAAGAAGAATCTTGTTTTCACATGGGACGTAGATTGCGATGATGCGTTCCGACGGTTAAAGAGAGCTTTAACCACCGCTCCAGTTTTGGTGTTGCCAGATGGGAGCAAGCCATTTGTTGTCTATACCGATGCCTATGGGACAGGACTTGGCGCAGTCTTAATGCAAGAGGGAATGGTAATAGCCTACGGTGGAAGGCAGTTGAGGGCACATGAGAAAAATTACCCTACCCATGATCTAGAGCTGGCCGCTATTGTTTTTGCGCTTATGATTTGGCGCCATTATCTTCTTGGTGAGAGATTCGAGTTGTTCACTGACCATAAATCATTGAAATACTTATTCTCTCAGAAGGATTTAAACTTAAGACAGCAAAGGTGGATGGAGTTCTTAGCATCTTATGATTTCGAGATAGCGTATACCCCTGGCAAGGGTAACGTGGTGGCGGACGCCTTGAGCAGGAAGAGGTTGTCCTTGAGTCCATTGTTCGTGGAACGACGAAGCTTGGAATTTATCTCGATGTTTGATTTCAGACCTTCCGTTGACTATGTACCCGGTTTTCTAGCTTCTTTGGAAGTTAGACCTACTCTTTTGGGGCGGATTGGAGAAGCACAGAGGGGCGACCCACAGTTGGTTGAGTTAGTAGAGAAGCTCATAAGGGGGGAGTCGTCCAGCCATTTGAGTAGGTACACCCTAGACGATAGGGGGTGCTTGCGTAGAGACGGTAAACTTTGTGTACTGCAAGACGAGGGTTTGAGGAAGGCTATTCTTGATGACGCACACCATTCTAGGATGACCATTCATCCCGGTGGGGACAAGATGTACCAAGACATGAAGAGGGTTTTCTTCTGGGCCGGTATGAAGAAAGATGTGGCCGAGTATGTCGCTCGATGTTTGGTGTGCCAGCAAGTGAAGGCGGAGCAAAGGAAACCTGGTGGGTTGCTTCACCCATTGGAAGTTCCGCAATGGAAGTGGGATAGCGTCTCGATGGATTTTATTGACGGGTTACCCAGATCGAGGAAGGGTAATACAGGAATTTGGGTGGTGGTAGACAGACTTACTAAGAGCGCCCATTTCATACCTGTGAAGAGCAAGAGGACTGCTCCATGGCTAGCTTCAGTATATCTTCGAGAGATAGTTCGATTACATGGGGTACCCTCTAGCATAGTGAGTGATCGAGATCCTATCTTCACTAGCGAGTTTTGGAGAAGTTTGCAAGAAGCAGTGGGGAATCAATTGTGTCTGAGCACCGCATATCATCCTCAGACGGACGGCCAGACTGAGAGGGTGAATCGTGTTCTAGAAGACCTTTTGAGGCTTTGTATCTTATATTTTGGAGGTACATGGGAAGAGCATCTCCCATTGGTAGAGTTCGCATATAATAACAGCTTTCAGTCCAGTATTGGTATGGCTCCTTTCGAAGCTCTCTATGGAAGGCCTTGTCGATCACCTACATGTTGGTGGGAATCTACGGATAAGATCTTGCTTGGGCCTGATATGGTTAGGGAGACTTCAGAGAAGATCGATTTGATTCGAAGAAGGATGAAAGCAGCGCAAGATAGGCAAAAATCTTATGCGGACAAGAGAAGGACGGATCTTGAGTTTGAGGTTGGGGATATGGTTTTTGTTAAGGTATCTCCGTTGAGAAATGTTGTTCGCTTCGGATCCGTTGGGAAGTTAGCACCAAGGTTTGTTGGGCCGTTTCCTATCAAGGAAAGGATTGGACGGATGGCATATAGGGTGGAGTTGCCCGACAGACTTAGTGGTGTTCATGATGTATTCCATGTATCACATCTGAGGAAGTGCTTACATGAGACGGCAGAGGTGGTAGAGCCGAGCTTGCTTAGAGATGTAGAGGTAGAGCGTGATGCGACTATTCGACGAGCTCCTACTCGCATCCTTGGGTCAGAGACTAGGAAGTTGAGAAACAGAGAGGTTCAACTAGTCAAAGTGCAATGGGGAGAAGATGAGAGCAACGCAACTTGGGAGACGGAAGCGAAGATGCGTTCATTGTACCCATTTCTTTTTGAGGGTATGTCTTTACTTTCTCCTTTATCGCTTGTCTAGTACTTATCTTATCTTCGGTATGTCCTCTCGTTAGTACCTTTGACCTTTAGATAGGGTAAACCTATGGTTGAAACATGTGTTTGAGACATGTTATGATTGATGGATGCAAGTGGATGCAAGTGTTTGCTAGTGGTTGCTCGTGGATGCATATACACACACTCTAGGCACTAGATCGGCTCAGTCACTTCATATTGCATATTGCATAAAATTGTGTGTAGGAAGATATATTTATGGATGTATAATGGTTGTGTTATCACATGGATGATGCATTTTGGTGAATGATTGTGCACTCATGTAGATATTGTATGTGTCGATAGGGTTCTCTCGCATACATAATGGATGCATGGCACTATCATGGTTTGCATATGTTCATACATTAGATAGGGAACATATACACACACTTTTTGCATATGCTCATACATCATTAGAAACTGTTTAAGGACAATGGATGCCCGTGGTTGATGATTTGAGTAGATGGTTGTTTGGATGGTAGGATATGCATTCTCCTTAGCTTAGAGATTTCGGGGACAAAATCCTTTAAGGAGGGGAGAATGTAACACCCCGAATTTTAGTTAATACTAAAATTCACTAATTACAGGATAAATAATCTCAGACGTGGGAATTGGGGGTAACGGGCTGCGTTATTGCGTTCGTCTCGGAAAAATACGCGAAATAGAGTCCGAGTTTTCGAGAATCGGAGTCCGTATGGCCCGGTTATGGCCCAAAGAAGTTTGCAGAAAATTTAAAGCTAAAAACAGATTTAGAAATTTAAATTTAGATTTTAAATTAGAACCAGCGGGGCCAGGCGGGAAGATTCCCGCCCTAGGCATGTCGACAGGGCTGTCGACAGGCCTGTCGACAGGGGTGTCGACTTGCCTGTCGACTTGCCTGTCGACACGGCGTGTCGAACCAGGGTGCTTGGGTGCACCAGATCTGGTTTTCTGGCTAGGGCTGGGCTGGGTTCTAGAGATTTCCTAAATCTAACGGACCTAATCTAATCTAGGGTTAATCTAAGGGCCTAAAACACTCTCCTAATCTATAAATACACCCTAAACCTACCCTAATCCATACTAAAAATAGAAATGAAGGCCTCATGCCGCCAAATTAAATCCTAGAAGGAGTCTCCACTAATCTAAGAAGGAAGTTGCAAGCTAATCCCCCTCAAATCATTCTCTAATCATCACCATCTTCATATTTAGCAACTAATTCCACTTCATAAGTGGGTTAATTTTGGGTTTGGTGAGTTTCTATCACTTTAACATCAATTGTTAAAGTAAGTAGATTGGGTGTAATGAGACCTATGGTCTTAAATGCGGATTAGTGAGTTTGAATCATTTATAATGATATGCTACTCTATGTTTTTCTATGTTTATGCATAATTAATAAGTGGGTTTATGCATGTTTGATAAGTTGGTTTATGCATGCTTAATAAGTTGGTTTATGCATGTTTAACAAGTGGGTTTATGCATATTTAATAAGTAGATTTATGCATGTTTAACAAAGTGAGTTATGCAAGTTCATATGCAAGTTAAGTATATGTTTAAATGCAAGTTTAACATGATATGCAAGTTATGCATGCTTATGCGAGTATATGAATGCTTATGCAAGATATGTATATGCTTAAATGACATGATATGCAAGTTATGCATGTTTATGCAAGTATGTGAATGCTTATGCAAGTATCTGAATGCTTATGAAAGTATGTGAATGCTTATGCAAGTTATGTGTATGCTTAAATGCATGTTTAACATGTTATGCAAGTTATGAGAATGCCTATATGCAAGTTCAACATGTTATGCAAGATATGTGTATGATAATATGCAAGCTCATATGCAACATGTTATGCAAATCATGTGTATGATAATATGCAAGTTTGGGTTAAATGTAGTTGGGTTAATATATGCTCATATATGCAAGTTGACATCCTCTTAACCCATGACAAAGTTATATGCTAAACCCATGATATTTGTGATGGATCTTCCCCTTTATTATGTCATGAAATGAGAACGATTTACGTGGGGAACGATGGGGTTGGTAAATATGTTAATAAATGTATAATTGGGTATGATTAAGCATACCATAAAAATAAATTACCATAAGTGGGAATTTACCTATTGAGTTAGGTCTACCCCATGGGAATTTACCTGTTGAGTTAGGTCTACCCATGTTATGGAAAACTTGATATTAATTAGGGATAATTAATATGGGGGTGATTAATTAGGTGTAATTAATCGACTAAGACACGAGGTTGGACTCATTTGTAGTGTAAAACTGCCCGGACCCGACCGGCTTAACCAGTTGCTACAAATGTCAACCCAATGTGAGAGGTCTTAGCCATAAATTAAATACGTGATTAAAGTAAAGACACGAGGTTAGGCTCTGTTATGACGTAAGACTGCCCGGACTCTACCGGCTTAACCAGGCGGTCATAACAGCCAGTCTAATGTGGGAGGTCTTTACGGAAGATCACGGTCTTAATTAATTAAGAAACACTTAACCATATTAGCATGTAGTGGGACATGAGGGGTTAAGTGGGTGCCTTGGGTGGCATGTGGAAATTTTGTGGTTGCCTTGGGTGGCATGTGGAATCTAGTGGGTTGCCTTGGGTGGCAATAGAAAATACGATTAGAATACTTAACCAAGTGGAAACATGTAATTAAACATGATTAAAGGGTTAAGTGGGATACACTAGATATATGACAAGCTTAGGTGGGTTGCTTGTGGGGGCCCATTTCAACCAATATCCCAAACGTATCTTTGTGGGCTCGACCCATGTCGAGTGACGGGACACGCATATTGGGCTTGATTATAAGAGGCCAAAACGGGTTAGCGGTGGCAACGCAAGTCCAACGGGTTTCATATGCGTGTGTGGGCCCGGGCTGGTAAATAAGCCGTTGTTGCATCGTGTAGATATAAAGCCGTGCACCGTTGATAGTATTGGGTAGCCACTTTAGGGGAGTGATACACCCCACTGTGGGACCAGCACGGGTATCTACGGTAGGGAGCCGATCGATGGGGAGTAGTGGGTACACCTAATAAAGATAGGGGCAGACGGCACCTATGTAGGGGTACACGAAACTACTGGGTAAGAATTACTGAGTACACCTAGTGGAGATAGGGGCAGACGGCACCTATGTAGTGGGCTAGGAGTACACGAAACTACTGGGGAAATTTTCTAAGTCCTTGGAGGGATCAACCTTTAAGTAGGAATGATTGGTGTAGTGCAGTTAGTAATTATCCTTGGGTGGGTAGATGCGTCCTTACGGTTATCTTAGTTTATCCTAAGTCTACCAAGCTGCTTAGTGTAGCCATTCATCCCCAGATATTACCGTAGGTCAAGTTTATGTCTTCTCTGGTTACTTTAATGATTGTATTGTTAAAGTTATAGGACTCACTCAGACTTATGTCTGACCCCGTTGTTTCTATCTTTTTCCCAACCCTCAGGTCCTACGGTGGATCCTAGCAGTAGTGGAGCTTGATCAGATTGCTGTTCCAGTCTTTAGGAGCTTGGATATATGTAAAGCTCCAGTTATCCAGTTATCTTTTCTTTTGTTCTGGCTATTGTATGAGAGAGTGGGATTATGTACTTCTTTATTTTGACGGATATTGTACTTGACTTTTATCGTGGTTTTATGATGTAACCAGACATGTTTATTTTCCGCTGTTATGAGATGATGTTTTAAAAATTTCAAGTACTAATTATATCTGTCTTGTTGTAATTTTTCTGTTCTATATTCACTAAAATACTCCACCGATGCTATGGCATTCCCTTAGTGTGTGACCATAGCGGGCGTGGGGTGTTACACAATCCGCATATAAACGCGACGGTTCTTACCTTACGATAACCCAAAACATGTTAGAAATCATATCTTATTCTGGTATTATAACAGTGTTTAAATACAAATAAATAGCAATCTAGCAGAACGCTTGCATCTCACACTCCACATATATAGTATACAATCAAAACCGCGGGTGCTTATTAGAGATTAGATTTCCAACTATGCAAGGTATGGAACCACCTTTCGATAGTGTATCTCTAGAGGCGAATACACTGGGTTCAACAAGAACATCTTGCAACCTAGCCACACATGACCAACCAATCATTGTTCTTGAGTGTATCGAATGTAATCACGAACAGTTGGGATCAACAACTGTTTCCCGAAAGGGACTTCATCGGTAGAATAAAGAAGGAAATGGATTTTTTGCTAGATAGGTGATTATACACCCTAATGGGAGCGACACACTTAGCCATGCTGCCTGTCCAATTTTTACCATTTTCCAGTTATAAAGGCTTGAGGTTTAAATTACCTTGATAGCACACCACCACTCATTTTGAATCCACATCGTTAGATCCATCAAATCACTATTTGATATCCACAAGAATACTCTGGTCGTTAAGCTAGAAGTCGTCCAGGAACAAGATGAACCGAAGATACCCTCCTACCGTATCCTAGGTATCGCTCTATAGATCAGTAGCAAGTTGTGCTTGCAATTTGTATATTCCAACAGTGATAGAATCACAATATATCTCCGAGAGAATATCCAGAGATTTTAAGTAATTCTTCTGCTTTTTGAAGATGTACGGTCTTCACTTGCTACATCTTGATCAGCATCTGATATCTTCTACATTTCGTATTTGCTGGTCGGAATGGTTTTTGAATATAAATTCGATCCCGGTCTTTCCGTCCCAACAATCATATTGGCCATATTTGATAGTCAGTTATTTAACTGTCAAATAAACAACCATTCAATCATGAAAATAAAATGTATTCACTGGTTCAACATTCAGCGTCATTTGGCCCTTTAATCAAAAGTATTTAAAGAATGATTAATTAAACATTCAAATCTTCTAATATTTGCAAACCTAGTATTTACTTCTTATTTTATATATAAAAGTCCTCAAAACAATTTTAATACTTAAAACAATATATTAAGCCATATCTCATTTTCCAGTTAATTATCAATTCCAAACATTTGTCATAATATTATTCATTCCTTACTACACTTCAACATTCATCAATCCATGACTGTAAATTGGTAAGCGAATAATTTCCTAAATATCAATCCAAAAGACTGAAATCAACATCAGATTAACACTTAGAAAATCACTCAACTCAACCAATCTCCGGTTAGGTTCCAATCCTTATCTCAACTCATTTTCAACCCACATTATTTCACTTTAAAACCATTCAACCATTTGCTACTTGGAAAATCTCGTTTCCATCCCATTATTAGATAATGTTAACTTAAACCTAACGTTTTACCCTCATACCCCTTTTATAAACCTTGATTATAAAACTCAAGTTTAATATAAAACCCTGTTTGCCCCGCTTTCCTCTACTTACTTTAAAGATTACGTAAACATTTATTTTAAGCTATCGCATTGGCTTAAAAATCTCTTTTTATAACTTCGTTCAAAATCTCAATTTCAATATAAAATCCATTCACAAACTCTTCTCCAAACCCAACTAAACTCTATTCCAAACTCGACTATTTGCCTAATGAATTTCATTTAATAGGAATCCCATAGATTATTAAAATAATAATTTACCTCATCATTAAATACTGTAGTAGTATTTATGTTCTTTGTTAACTAAAATAAATAGTATCTTCTTTTAAAATTAAACAAATATTCATTTATCAATTCCATTAGATTAATTCAAAACAAATTAACCAACTAATTAAGTTTAATTAAAAACTTAAACCACGGTTATCCCTTTCATAAATCCAATTATTTTTTCTTTTAAGTTAATTATTAATATAATTAATTTAAATAATCCACTCAACTATCTTTGATAAAAAATTGATCCAACTCTTTAACCGTTACGTAAATTTTTGCTCGACTACTTATAAATCTTATTAACACAAGAAATTTGATTTATAAAACCATTTAATAATAGCTTATAAACTTAAATAACAAATATAAATATAGATTTCCTTTTTAATAAACTTTATTCTAATTAATAGATTTGAAAATCTATTTTCAGTTATAAAATAAATTTTATAAATTCATTACCGTCGATCCATTTGACATTAAATCCATATTAAAAAAACGACTTGTTTTTAGGCCAACTGTTGCGGATTACTCAACCAATACTACTTATTGGTTAAAATAAAACAAATGTTGAATTTCAAGTCAATAATCAATAACCAAGTCAATCATAACGTTCACAGAATGATAATATGAAAATAAATAACATCAATATAATTGAGGAACCCAGTTGGATCCCTCTAACCTCTGCATTCAAATGCCTTACCTCAAATAATATCATACATTTCAGTAAACATATTGACACAATGAACGTTGAGAACATGATGCATCGGAACACAAACAATAGAACATTTCATTGCTATTACAACAATTTACATCCGAGTACAAGAATATCAGAGAATAAATAAATAATATACAATGGAAAAATAAATATCATAGATTTAAAATACATAGCAGTGGAAAATATAATACATGAATATAATGTGCAGTGGAAGACATCAATTACAACAACTGAAAGAAATATACGGATACAAAGCATTCCAAATATAGCTCCAGCTGTAAATCCAGGACCTTGTGAAAAGAAATTTGCAAAACCAAAACTACTGACTACCCGTGTGGAAAATATAGGCACCCAGAGTTTAGGTTAATACAATAAACTCTGAATCAGTCATGGGACTGGTGTGAGAACTAAAACAGTTATTAGCTTTTTATTTTAAAGTTAGGTAAATCACGGGACCACGCTGTATAACCCGGAATGGGTTTATCCCCCATGAATACTAGTGCATAAAACAAACAGCGCAATGCTAAACAGAAAAATGAAGCTATTATAAGACTCAGGTCCCATCACACAATGAACGCAGTCGAGGATAGAGTTTTACCTTATAATAGACAAATATGCTTGATACACGAAATTTCATCTTTTATTATTACTATAAGTGAAGAAATAAACTTCAAATATAAATGTATCAATCATGGGCAGCGTAGGTACCATTATATTATGTCGCCATATAGGTTTACAACTAAAATCGTAAAAATCGCGCATTGGAAATTGGGTTTCCATCTATAAACCAAGGCAAGGGATCATCCTTACTTATGTAACGACCCGGATTTTGCCCGACCCCAATTGGTCGCAAGATCGATCAAGACCGTTCAAATTCCGCGTACGTTAACTTTGGGCATACAACAACATCAGAATTACACAGACTTTTATAACATCAATAATAAATGTTACATCAGAGTACAAAATATCAGAGTACATTGATAAATCATACGGCGGAAGATACATTTACAATAGATTAATACATTGCAGCGGAACTAATCTCAGCGGAAGGTCATCAATATTCTAGACCCAGCTTCAATCCAGGATCCTGCTTAACTATATCTGCAAAAAAGCTACTCGACCGCCCGTGTGAAAAGAGGGCACTCGGGTTTACTCCACTGGATTGCCAGTGCATAAAATAAAGTAAATTGTCAAATAACGCAATGCTTTTTAGAAAAATGAAACCATTATAAGACCCAGGTCCCATCACACAATGCAACGCAAACCGGAGAATAGGGTTTTACCTTATAATGGTCAAAAGATGTTTGATACGTAAAAACGATATTATTATTGGTGTGTATATATATATTTAAAACATTTCAAATATAATATCAATCCTAGATGGCATAGATACCATCTACTATGTCGCCATACTAGTTTATACAATCAAAACCGCAAGTGGCGTATTGGAAATTGGGTTTCCATCATGAGTCAAGGCTAGGGAGGAGCTCCTGACCGATTCGAGACCCTCTAGCAATGTCTCAGGATTCGGACGCTGGCGAACCCTTGGATACAGCAGGGCCAGTCCACAAATACTTTAGTGTATTAGTTATGCCTGAACACACGCTCCCCGATCCTATTGGACCTACAATTCAGCCGAGGGCGACCGATAAGAATAAACCGAGGCCTCACAAAATTCCAACAACCACATAAGCAAATGTCGGGTCGTGTTAAAGCCCAACACCACTTCTAGCTAGAAAGAAACGTGTGCACTCCCTGCATTCTCTTCTCCCGTTTTAGACTCTACCGGTGTGTGAGGATCGCGAAGTCACGATATACACAAAGTTATGCCTAAAGAGACTGTGCTTTGATCATCAACCACAAGGCCTGCTTTTCAACAAAGCCTTGATCATTTGCATCTTAGCATGTCACATTGTCAGACCCTACCATATTATTGATCATCTACCAATATATATATAACCTCTAAGCTCATACGTCTTAGAGAAGGGTGATAAGTAAAGAATAAATTCTTCACCACCAAACAGAAATATATAATCAGTAGCGTTCAACAAATACAGTAGGAATGAATACAATGTCCGACACGCAATCCATTTACAAGTCCGCTCTGGGTCTGAGCGAAACAACGTGTCCGTCAATCTCCAAATACATTTGGACGATCATTACTAAATACCTTGCCTTGGAAGGCCAATCCCAATTCAAGATACCAGTCATCATCATCCCAACGATGTGAAAACCTTCGGTCTTTAATCACCGTCCTCATCTTCGACTCTTGATTGTCGTGATGATTATTCAGAATGGGTTAAACCCGTCCTTTCTGAATAACTCACATATTTTGTGAGTAGAAAGCAAATATTGGAAAATCACCCATTACGCCACATTCCAGCTCAGAATATTCTTTTAATAAGATATTCATATTAGAAGATTCTCATTAATTTTATCAAAGATAAACTCTGAAAATAAAATCTTAAATCTTCTTTAAAAGATTTATTAAAACTCCAGTTTTGATTTGATATCAAAAATCATTATTACAAGATTATTTATTTTAAGGAATAAATCTTGTTTTAAACAAGTTAAAGAACTAGTGTCCTTTAAAACACAGTTCACAATAAACCCACAAATCAATTTCCAAAATATGGAATTCCACAGAAATCAAATCAATACATAATCGATATAAATTTCTGTATTGGACTAATAATATAAATGGAATAATGGCAAAGCCTCTTAAATTCCATATATAATATCGCTCTTCTTTTACAGAAGCCCATTTCGATTATTACCAATCGAATTTCCACTTAATTCCTATTTAATATTAGATTGGAAAAAACTTGATTTTTAGAAAAATGCCCTTTTAAATCTATAAAATAGATCCATAAATTTTAAAAAAATAATTTCAATGTAAATTGGATTAAAGGACAAACGTCGTTTAAAAACACCGTCCACGATAAATCCACTTCACATCTCAATTTATTTCATATTACAAAATATAATTGCAAATATGAATAATCTTTAGAAAAACATATTTTAAAATAGTCATTAAAAATATTCTTTATATAAAAGATTCTAAACGAGAAGTATTCTTTATTTTACAGATTTTTATCTTTTACAAACATTCTTTGTTTTAACATATAGTTGATTAACAATATATTATGAAAATATATATACTTTATGTAAAAAGGATTTCTAATGTAAAATATTCATATTTAAAAGAACACCTGAATCGAAATGCGACTCAATCATTTACCATATAATTTGGATTATATTGATTTCACACACATCATATATATGACAAGAACAGTATAATCATCCATCTACATCCAAAGTGTAATTTCCACTGTGTAAGCGTTAAAATTAAATAATAACGCTCATCGCAGCCTGTCGATCTAACTATCAACATACAACTGAATATTGGGATTAGTGTACGTAAATTTTCATCCCAACACCAGTATGGGGTTTTCAGCCAATAACAGTTCATAAAAATAAATGATTGGTTAAAGAATTCAACCAATTTAATTCTACTAACAAGTTGATGATAATGAACTAACATGTTATAATATTTCTAATACCCAATAAAAATGTATTTTTATTCGTATAATTCCCCTATACATTTCTAAGGTCAATTAAACTATAATTTATTTATGTGGCAATGCTGTGGATGACAAATAAAAGATAATTTTCTATTTTCTTTTATTTGTTTGTACATATTCTTAACATTTACACATAAGTGAAATAGCCTTATCGGCAAATGTTTTCAAGGTATATTCTAGCACATAAAATGTTTAATTTAGATTGCACACAAATTCTAGTGTATGCAAAGGATGTTACTTTAACTCACCTACACATCCTAATGTATGTGTTGACCAATAATATGATTTTTATATCTAAATATAGTTGCTAATGTAAATTTGTAAATAAAAGAAATGATTTTTATATTCGCTTATAATTTCTTCTACATGTTATGCAAATAAAAACAATTATTAAATTTGCATATAAATTATAAAAATGCTTTTTGTGCTTAATTCTTTTATTTAACAAAAATGTCCTTTTTGTTTTCAACCATCTAAAGTTGACAAGATGTACATTTTTCTCTCAACTAATATAATTGACAAAAATGTTATTTTCATCTCAACTAATCATAAATTGACAAAAATGCATATTTTGTTTCCATTAGTATAGATTGATAAAAGTGATTATTTTATTTCAACTAGTATAAATTGACAAAAGTAATTATTTTATTTTAACTAATCAAGTTTGACAAAAATGTTTATTTCATTTTAACTAAATCAAGTTTGACAAAGATGTTTATTTCATTTTTATCTTTGCAAATAAAAATGTAACTTTTATTTTTGATGTTATATTGCATTGTGGAATGCAAATAAAAGAACAAACTTGATTTTCAAAGTATATTTACATTTGTGAATGTAAAAAGAGCAAATTTTATTTTCAATATATATTTGCATTAGGGAATGCAAATAAAAGAAATAATTTTATTTCCAATGTATATTTGCATTGAAGAATGCAAATAAAAGAACAAATTTTATTTTCAGAATATATTTGCATTTGTGAATGCAAATAAAAGGGCAAACTCTATTTCCAAAATATATTTGCATTAGGGAATGCAGACAAAAGAACAATTTATATTTTAATGTATATTTGCATTAGAGAATGCAAATAAAAGAATAAACTTTAATTTCAATGTATATTTACATTTGTGAATGTAAATAAAAGGATAATCTTTAATTTCAATGTATGTTTGCATTGAAGAACACAAATAAAAAGTTAACTTATTTCTTTCCATGTTATATTTGCATTAGTGAATGTAAATAGAAGAAAAAAATTTATTTTCAAAATATATTTGCATTTTTGAACGCAAAATAAAGAACAAAACTTTATTTTCAATATATGTTTTATTCTTTAGTTTTATTTGTGTTGTCGAACAAATAAAAATGTACTTTTTATTTTCAAGTTATATTTGCATTGTGAGATGTAAATTAGAAAAATGAATTTTTATTTCATGCTATATTTGCATTGAAAAGTGCAAATGAAAAAGCGAACTTTTAATTTCTATGTTTATTTGCGCTGTAGAATACAAATAAAAAGTGTACTTTTATTTCCAACATTTTATTTGCATGGTGGATTGCAAATAAAAAGTAAACTTATATTTCTATGTAACTTCTGAAAATAATTTCTTATTTACATATAAAATGTAAACAAAATTGTGATTTCCAAAACATGATTTTTTATTTACATAAAAATGCAAACAAAAAGGTGGTTTCAAATATAACCTATAATTTACAAATACAAGGTAAATAAAGTTTTATTTTACTAATATGTTTTTAATATCAACAATAAAATTTACTATTTTATTGTTATTCTTATTCTATAACTTTTTGTGTTTGAGGTAACAGAAAGAGGAATTTTTTTACTGTAATTCATAAACCGTGTTCTAAATGTAAACAAATAAAAAAGGATTTTATTCGTTAGCCAAATTCTGTCGAAATGGAACAAATGAAAATATGTTCTATTTGCTGTTCATATTCTATTGTAAATAAACAAATAACATAATATTTTATTTGTCGTTCAAATCTTATTGCAAAGTAAACAAATAAAAATAAGGTTTCTTATTTGTCGATCAACTTCTAATGTAATATAAACAAATAAAAATAAGTTTTTATTTGTCGATCAGATTCTATTGTTCATCTCAGAATAATAAAAATAATATTTTAATATTTTAAATAAATTAGAATAACTAGATTACGATTTAAATCTGAATAAAATATGATTTAGATCTAATTTTAGATCTAATTCTCTAATCGCAAATAAAATTCAAAAATGTATTACATTCAATGCAGATCCATCCTATCATGAACAACCAAACCATACAACCAACAACAATCAACAATTCATCAATCATAGAACATTTCAGAACTGAATTAGTATTATAATACAATAATTTTTAACGTGAGAAAAATAATTAAAAATAAATTAAATAATAAAATTCAGAGTTCTCACATCGATATGGCTGAAAATTCGACTGTCTCGGATTCAGCTCTAGTCTGTGCCATTACGAAGATCTCTGAAAGACGAGTCCAACGCAACTTACGGTTCGTCAAACGTCCCTCGTATGAAAGTGTTATCAAATTTTAAAGATTGTATAAATTAAATATTAAATAAATAAACCTTCTTCCTCCTCTTTACATCGTTCGGCCGAACCCAATTCTCAACCTCCAATCCTCTACGTCACACGCAACCTTGGCCACCCTGGCGCCGATGGAACACCGCCACTCCAAAGCCCGAGCCACGAGCCACCACCTCCCAGAAACCCAGCCCACTCGGCCCCCTCCTCGCCTCGAAACCCGAACCAGAACGCGCCGCCTTCCTCACTAGAATTCGCGAAATTCGTGCACTGAAACCCGATCTTAACCGTATAGATTCGAAGCTCTCTGAATTCTCTTCGATTTGATATATAGTTTGTCAATTTTCATAGAGCGGATTTAGAGAAATTAGTGTTTGAAATTGGGAGCTTTCTGGCCTTCGAATAGAGTAGGCGGCGGCTGGCCATTAGGGTTAGGGTTTAATTTTTATTTTTTTATTATTAAATTCATTGAAAAACGTGTTATAAAGGTGGATTTCTGGACTGTCTCAGAATTTGGCTTCGTTACTGTCGATCTTAACGTTTTGAGGCCTTCTGAATGCAATGGGACAGGTCTCGGGGTCCAATTCAGAAATCTGTAGAAATTTATTTATAAAACCCATTAGAAATTAATTAATTAAATATTGACCGTACATTTAAATATGCCGGGGCCACATATGATCTCAGACAATTCCAGAAAAATTATTTTTAGCTTTCTTATGACGATACGGTTCTAACAAGACCAATTCCGTCGAATTCCGAGACTATTTGAAAAATGGATATTTTCAAGTCGTTTAAATTTAACTGAAATAGTCAAAACACATTTTCTTCTGCCACGCTCACATATTAACTCGAAAAATTCTGAAAATTGAAACCTAGCTATAATTTGACATTCCGATTCCAACAAAAGTGGTTTTGTCGAAAACAGAGGTCGTTTGAAAAATGACTATTTTCAAGGCCAATATATTTAATATTTAATATTTAAAATACATTTTTAAACAAATAAATTCCGAAACTCAAAATATATAAGTGTTTATACTTTTTAAATGCAGAAACATCATTCCAGACTCAATGGAAGTGGTTTCGAGTCCAATTTCCTTCATATGTGAAAAGTAGCCCTTCGGGCCATATATAATATATATATATAAATTCTACAACGACCTTTCTAAATATTGAATTGGCCATAACTTTTGATTTCCGCTATGAAATTTCAGTTTTCCAGATTTGTTAGAAAGACATGATTAAACAGATTTAAATATTTCTGGTTTCACTCAATTCTGATTTATTATGAATCCTGTACATTCAGTTAAAGTTCAAAATTAAAACTACTGTGCCATTTCTAAGTCCATTTAATCTTTAAATTAAATTTATTCGTTTTAACTTCGATCAAAATGAATTCTAGCCATCATTATTTATATAAATTATATTATATCCTCAAAATTCATTAAAATTTTTAAAATAAAATTTTTAAATTGGTTCAGAATTTGCAGGTTGTTACAACTTATTTCGAGACACACTAGCAATGCCTCAGGACTCGGACATTGGCGAGCCCATGGATCTTCATGGCCGGTTATCCATCGATGATTAATTATACTGTAAACTATATGTTAGCTGGTTCTATCGTACCTCCAAAACAGTCGCTCATGTCGACGATCTAGAACCTTTTAGTCAGTTCTATCAATTCCGAGGTACCTCGCTTTCCATCAATAAAGTTTTCCAACATCCACATAAGTAAACAGTCTGGGCTCCATACCATGACGTTACTTATAACGACCCGAACTCCCCCGGTAAGGAAAGCCCGGATTGAGATGAGAACAACACACATCAGAACGCAGACGGAAGAACATTTCATTGTTATTACAACAATTCCATCAGATACAAGAATATACAGAGTATAAATGAATAAATTACATTCAACAAATATAATAGATTTAAATTACATTTAAATACATCGCAACGGAAAATAATACAAAAGCACTACTAGAAGTAATGCACGGATACAGAGCTTTCCGAGAATCGTTCCAGTTGTAAATCAGGACCCTGTGAATATAAATCTGCAAAACCAAAACTACTAGCTGCCCGTGTGGAAAATAGGGGCACCTAGAGTTTAGGTTAAAACAATAAACTCCAGGTCAGTCATGTGACTGGTGTGAGAACTAAAACAGTTATTTAAAGATTTACCTTTAAAAGAGAGTAATTCAAGGGACCACGCCGTATAACACGGAACGGGTTTCCTCCCAAGAATACTAGTGCATATAACAAAACAGCGCAATGCTCTTTGGAAAAATGAAGCTATTATAAGACCCAGGTCCCATCACACAATGCAATGCAAGCCGGAGGATAGGGTTTTCCCTTATAATAGCCTAACATGCTTGGTACGTTAAAACAAATCATTTGATACTATTATAAGTGTATAGTGTCAAAACAATTCAATCATAAATATCAATCATAGACGGCATGAGTACCATATATCATGTCGCCCTACTAGTTCTACAATTAAAACCGCAATATCACGTATTGGAAATTGGATTTCCGTCATGAGTCGAGGCAAGGGGCAAGCTCTTCTCCGCGTTCGAGACACTCTAGCAAATGTCCCAGGACCCCACTATGATCCTTGGATCTTCAGGGCCGGTCCTCTCTTACTTTTGAGGATTAATTATTCCTGAACACACATTTCCCGGTCCTTACAGACCTATATCCGAGGCGCCTCGTATCCAACAACCACACAGGTGAAAAGTATATAAATGTTAGGGCTGGTAGGTCACTGACACCAACCTAGCTAGAAAGAAACGTCGTGCTCTCCCTGCAGTCACTATCCCGTTTTTGACTCATACCGAGGTGTGAGGCTCGCGAATTCACGTTATACACAAAGCTACGCCACACAGGCCGTGCTTTGATCATCAACCACAAGACTTTGCTTTTCAACAGAAGCCCTGATCAATTGCCACTTACTCGTGCCACACCGGCAATCACTCCATGCGACTGATGTCCATCGATATACAACCTCTGAGCTCGTACGTCTCAGAGAAGGGCGTTAAGCAAGAGAATAAATTCTCCGCCGCCAAACAGATGTATATTTAATAGAAATCAATCAACACAGAATAAAATCCAATGTCAGACACACAATCCATTTACAAGTTCGTTCTGGGTCTGAATGAAACCGGAGGCACTTTCCTCGCATATCCATCCATCTCCAAGTACGTCTGGACGATCACCAACTGATTCCCTCATCTTGGGTATACAGCCCAATCAAGATCATCAGTAATCACCCAAACGATGTGAAGACTTCCGGTCTTCAACCACCGTCTTCATCTTCGACATCTCGTCGAATCGGTTATTCAGAATGGGTATAAACCCGGCCTTTCTGAATAACCCACGTATATGATAAACAAATGTTACACAAACACAACAAACGCCTCATTCCAATTCAGAATATCCTTTTATTCACAAAATCACATTCTTAATGGAAAGGTTCCCATTAATTTTATCCAATATAAATTCTTCTAAATTTATTCTTTAATCTTCCTTCGGATGTCACTTCAAACTAGTCGGAATTAGCGAACCACACTGAAGTAATTATTTGTTTTATTTCCCAATCCCAACCTATTTATCCCATGGAGCGAAACTGGTAATACTCCATATCTAACACCACGGTGTTATCGGTAAAATTAATTACCATTTCACGTTTAAATCTAATTAAAGATTTAACTATCACTTTGGAGCAAAACTGGTGGTACTCCATCCTCGATCACCTTTCAAATTTGATAATTTAAATTATCAATTCACATTTCAATCTAATTAAAGATTCATTAAAACTCCACTTAGTTTTAATCTTTTCAAAAATCAACATCCTGCCTCTAACTGGGTTAAAGAACCAAGTCATCTAAAACACGATTCACGACAAACCCAAAATCACATTTGATATAAAATACAAGGCTCTAAATAGAAAATATATCGGCTTATATTCAATACCAAATTCTGAAACTAACAAATATCGTAATGGAAATAACGATATAAAATATATCTTTCAAATCCCCATAACAATATCTGTATAGTCACGAAATCCAACATCGAAATATTCCGAAGATAATTTCGATTCAACTCCAGTCCAATTCACCTATGGGGAATATTGATTATTTTTAAAGTCACTTTCAAATTCAATTTATTTATTTCAAAAATAAATTGATTTTAATTCTAGTTCAAAACTAGTTCATTTCGATAAAAGTCTATTTTTATCCTTTCAAATGTGGAGTTTTTCATCCCAGTTCTTTCCAATTCACATATTATTAATATTTTTAATAATAATTATATCAAGGCCCGTACAGTCGATTTCCATCAACGGCCATCGAACTACACTTACAGCGACCTTTTCCAAATTTGATTTGGACATAATTCCAAATCCAACCGTTAGATTTCAAATTTCTAATATTCATTGGAAAACTCTTTTCGATACGAACCCAATGGTTCCGGTTTTAGGAGAATCCGACGGTCGGATCTCCCGCAACGTCAATTCGAAGTCAATGGTCGAAATTCACGAACTATCGCGGCGCGGCGCCTTCTATTCAGGCAATTATATATAATATATATATTATATATATATTTCATCGATTTCCTTTTTAAAACGAATTTTATAAATAGTTCTAAATTCGTTTCAAAAATAATTTCAATTTCATCTTCAATTTCAAATCGATTTGATTTCAATTCAATTCGAATTCATTTCAATTTTATTTAATTCGAATTCAAATTCGTTTCAATTCAATTCAGATTCTAATTCATTTCAATTCAATTCAATTTGAATTTACCTTCTATTTAATTCAATTCGAATTCATTTCAAATTGATTTCTATTCAATTTCAGTTCGTTTTAAATTTCATTCAAAACGATTTCAATTCGTTTTTAATTCAATTTCAATTTAATTCAATTTGAACTAATTTCTATTCAATTCGAATTCAAATTCACTTTCTATTCAATTCGAATCGAATTCATTTTCTATTCAATTCGAATCGAATTCCTTTTCAAATTGATTCAATAAAATTTCAATTTGAATTTTAATCTAATTTAATTTGAATTTCATTTCAAAATATTAAATTTTGAAATCACTTTTCAATATTCATTATAAAATGAATAAAATCGATATAAATATCGTTCGCGTCAAAATAACGCATCTCTAATCAACACGGCTTTATATTTTTCAAAAACTTCTTTATTCTATTCAACAAATGAATATATATATTCCATTCAACACATGAATCTATATTTCTTTCCACACACGACCCATCTCAACACATGAGTACTGTCAACACACGACTATTTTTATATTCAACACATGAATTTTCTTTTATAATATTCATTATTTTCCCGATTGGAATGAGGCCCAATCAATCACCATATAACGTTAATTATATGGATTCCATACAACACATGTATATAATAGCAATGATAAACAATCAACCATCATCCAAGGTGCACCACACAACTGCATAAGCATTAAATATAAATAATTAACGCTTACACAGCCTGTCGACCAATCGATCGACATACAATTAAATAGTTGGGATTAGTGTACTCAAATATCACCCCAACACCTGTGTGGGGTTTCAAATCAACAAACACAGATTTTTATTTGTGCAGTTGGGCGATGTGTAAAATTTATCGTCCCAATCAATATCAGTCAAATCAGTGCATATAAACAAATCGGCCGATTTGTTTATAAATATTCATTTATTCACTTTCACATTAAAATTATATTTTAACGATAAAATATTTTTAACGATCTAAATATTTTATTTACTTTCAACACAAGAATATTTTATTATTCAATCATTCCACAACACAATCAATTTTCACAACACATCAATCAAACAAACAAGCCGTCCATGGTCTGTGGACGACGGGTGTCGGGTGCTGCTAAGCACCGTCTGTATCCTAACATATATATATATATATATATAACTAGAAAAAAAGTAATTTAGAGTGAGAAGTTCTCACCGATAGCTATCCCAACTCCACGACACTTCAAAAGTAGAAGTCATCAATGTTCTCGCCTTTTTGTCACTTTCGTTGCCCGTATTCTCTATATATGTAAAAATCGAATTTTTACTTTGCTATTCAATATACAAAAATCGAATTTTTACTTCGCTGTTCAATGTATAAAAATCAAATTTTTACTTTGCTATTCAATATATAAAAATCCAATTTTTACACCGCTACTATATAGGTAAAAATTATAATTTTCTAACGCTACTATATAGATAAAAATTATATTTTTCTAACGCTACTATATAGATAAAAATTATATTTTTCTAATGCTACTATATAGATAAAAATTATATTTTTACAACGCTACTATATAGATAAAAATTATATTTTTACAACGCTACTATATAGGTAAAAATTATATTTTTACAACGCTACTATAAAGATAAAAATTATATTTTTCTAACGCTACTATATAGATAAAAATTATATTTTTCTAATGCTACTATATAGATAAAAATTATATTTTTCCACTGCTATTCTCTATATAAAGATTATATTTTTATATTCTCGATTATATAGAAATTTTATTTTCAATACACTACTTATATAAAAATAGTATTTTTATATCTCCTACTATATAAAGGTCATATTTTTAACACTTCTATAATGTAAAAGTAGAATTTTCATCACTACTTCTATATGAAAATCATATCTTTTTATTGCTAACTATATGGTAAAAATCATATTTTGATAACAGTGTTCGTATCGATAAAGATTATATTTTTATAATTCCTTTCAAACTGTAAAAATCCGATCTTTCTACTTATAAAAATCCGTTCTTTTCTATAACAAAAATCCCGCCTTTCACTTATAAAAATATGGTCTTTTCATACAGAAAAATCAAATCTTTTCTATTTTAAAAATTCTAACTTTTTCCTATATAAAAGTCTAACCTTTTCTATATGATAAAAATATAACCTTTATATCATGCTATATATAAAAAACTGATTTTTATAATTTGCTAATACCAATTACATAGGAAAAAAAGGGCTTACAGTCGAAATCGAAGGCCAGTGGAGGGTGTCGCGGCAGAGGGAAGAAGGGAGGGAAGAAGCGGCGGGGGAGCACGAGGGGAGAAGGGCGGTGGTGGGTTTGGGGAAGAGGAGGGCGTCGCGTTTCAGAAAGGAAAGGGGGAAGAAGAGGAGAGGAAGCGGCGCAGCAGGGGGGCTCGGTGCGGCATCGCCGGAGGGGCGGCGGTGGCCTGTGAGGGGCGGCGACGGCTGCTGCATTCCTCCGTTCTTCTCCTTTTTTTTTAAATCGATTTGAACGTAGAGAGGAGTGAAGGGGGGCCAGATAAAGGGATAAGGTAAGAGAGAGAGGAATTTTATATTTAATTATTTTAATTTCAAAAAGTTGACTTTTTCATACGACCTCTAAACGAGGCCCACCGCCTGTCGTCCATAGCTAATTACCCCCATTCCGAACACAATGGGATATGTATCGTAAGCTGATTCGATCATTTCGATCAGTTTTCGTCAAAATCAACATATAACTCTATATATTGAATTTGAACGTGCATTTCAATTTACCGGGGTCACATACTAACTCGAAAAATTCCCGAAAAATATTTTCTAGCTTCGTATTAATGATACGGTTCTAAAAAAACTAGTTTCGTCGAATTCTGAGACCGTTGGAAAAATGGCCATTTTCCAGTCGATTAAAATCAACTAAAACTGGTCTATCGCGTTTTCCTTTTCCATGCTCACATATTGATTCGAAAAATTATGAAATTTGAAACCTAGCAATAATTTGACATCACGGACCCAACAAAAGTGGTTTCGTCGAAATCCGAGGTCGTTTGCAAAATTTCCATTTTTAAGGGCCTGAATTCCATAGCGACTATTCAGAATTTTCAACTGGACATATGTTTTGATTCCCGCTATGAAATTTCGATTTTTCGGATTCATTGGAAAGATATCCTCAAATAGATCCTATTATTTTTGGTTTCGCTAAAATCCGGTTTATTTTGCACCCGGTACATTCAGTTGAAGTTTGAAATCGAATTATCGAACTACTGCGCCATTTTCAATTCCTTATATAATTATATATAATTATTATATTCTAACGACGATGTATATAATATATACGTTCGAATTCTATTCAAAATAAATTTCTCTTCGATATCATTTAAAATAATTCATTTTAAATGTTCAAACTTCGCTAAAATTGCCAAAACAAAAATTTTAAACTGGCCCAGATTTTCGGGCTGTTACGTTACTCGTAGCTAGAAACTAACATATGTCCATTTCCATGCCGTCACTATCCCGTTTATGGTTCATGCGGGGGTGTGAAGTTCGCAAATTAACGCTACACAAAGCTATGCTAATTAAAGTCGTGCTTTGATCATCATCCATAGGACTTTGCTTTTCAAAAAAAGCCTTGATCCATGCATCTCAACATGCCACACTGTCAATCCATGTCGTACCACTGATTTCCACCAATATATAACCTCTAAGCTCATACGTGTCCAAGAAGGGCGTTAAGCAGGAGAATAAATTCTCCGCCACCAAACAATTAAATATTTAGCAGATATCAACGAATATAGTATAAAGGAATACAATGTCAGACATACCATCCATTTGCAAGTCCGTTCTGGGTCTGAACGAAACCGGAGGCACTGTAATAACCCGGTTTCCACATCGATCTTGAACTCGTTTAATTCTAGGTATATGTGAACAAACAAAGATTTTGACCAATTATTTAAAACTAGAACTTGTTTGTTTTTCTTTGTATGCTATAATGAAATAATGAAATTTACACTTTTGTGTTAAGTAACAAGTTAGGATGACATTCAACAAAGGACGTGACTCGACGAAAACAATTGTCATTTTTCAAAAGATTTTAAATCGATTGTTTTAACAAATTCTTGTTTTAAAAACATATGTAAACATGGCCAAAACATGTATAAACAAAACATGGCTTCATTTCTACCCTTGATAAGATTCAAGAAATGTTTTTTTTATGCATAAAGATGACCTGGCCGTGAGCACATAATGGTGCAGAAATTTCAGAAATATTTGCCTTGGAAGCCAAGGTGTCTATATAGTACACTTGTGTAAAATCAGCACATGTTGTATAAGAGAAATGTGGGCAAATACACGTGAAAACTGAATAGGGTTGAGACATACAGGACTCCTATTTTGGCTAAGAACATGGGATAATTTTTGGAAAGAGACACCAGGTACAAAAAGCATTTAATGTGATTTCTCTTAGTACACCAATAGGAAAGTTTTGCGCCAAAAATATCTCATGTGAAATGGCTGCTAAAAACATGTAAATCCTAGGTAGGTGTGTGGTATTGAAAAGCACCAGTATTTTGTTGGCCGCCAAAATCAGAAAGGAAAGAAAACTGCTTGTCTCTACATTTATGAACAGGCATTTAATACTTTCTTTTTATTTTATTATATCCTACTACTATATAAGAACACCCTTGCATGCCATTTTATACACACAAAAGTTCTCAGAAAAGAAAAACCCTAAGACTTCGTCAGAAAAGAGGAAGAGTCGGAGAAGCTTAAAGGTGAGTAAACACTTTTTTTTTTCTGTCTGATCTTCTCCTACTGCAGTTCTTGTACTGTGTGGATGCATGAAAATCTTGTGTAAGTTGATCTTGCTTAATTCTTGTTGCATGTCTGATCGGTGGTTATGGATTAGTATACCAAGGCGTCGTATGTAAACATCACCAAGCAATTTTGATTTAACCGTGTTAATTTGAGAACTGGTTATTTTTTTTTTTTTTTTTTTGCACAGTAGGTACTATACTATGAATGCATGTCTGGGATTTGGGTTGGATTAGTGTTCATGAGGTAGGAATCGAAGAGGCAAGGTCCGAGCTTGAGATTTTCCACCTGCATGTGCGACTTTTAGTTCATCGTGGAGTAATCTAAGGGAAGAACACCTCGGTTTGTCTTGAAATAGAAACGACAGTATGTCTTGTTGCTCTCTGTCCTAAAAATCAACATTGGATTTTCAAACATGATGAATTGAAAGTTCGTGTATAAAATCCGAATCAAGGGAACAAATGGTGATTTTTAAACCAACGATCATGATTTTAAACATAGTAAATCAAGAGAAATCTGAGGATGATCAAATTTTGGGTTTTGACCAAATTCCGGCGAAGGGGATGGACGTGGGTGATGGTGTTTGGCCAGGAGTTGGGGTAGAGGCCAAGGATCATGGGAAAAATAGTAAATAAATTTTTAAATGAACAGAGAGTGTGAGATCAACGGATATGTGGGTTTGGGACTGTCGATGGGTTCGGGTGTTCTTCCTAGAACTGCGCGTCGACGAGGCTACTAGGGGGTTGCGGTCAGGAGGGGTCAGCCGCGCCTGGGTCTGGCGGTGGTAGGGCACTGAGGCGGAGGTGGCTCGACAGCCTGAGGTGGCGCAACGAGTGGGTTATCCGATGACGTCAGTTCATGGGAATTTGGGTGGCCTAAGGTTTTTGAGGTGGACGTCGAGATGGGGCTGTTGGAGTTCACCGTCGTGTTCAGGGAGGGAGAGCCGACTTGCGGGGCCGGTCGCTGGTAAGCGGAGGCGTCAGAACCAGGTGTGCATGTGCACAGGCTGAAGTGTTGGACAAGGAGGATGGACGCCATGAATTACCATGGTTTCAGCGTGATCACTCGATGCCTACACGAGTGGGCTCTTGGGTTGGTAATTTGGATTGTACCAGTTCTGGTACTACGATTTTATTGGGCTAAAACTTGGGTTAAAAAGTGGTAGTACATGTTTTGATGGTGGCAAGGTAGTGGATACGGGTAGTTTAGGTACTGCCGTGGGAAAAAGGGGTTTTTGGAAATTTTAAAATTTCGAATAAATTACAAATCAAAGGGGGTAATAAAGGAACTAAGATAAAAAAAAAAAATAGGATTTGTGCTTTGGTTTTATTTAAGTTTTTTTTTAGTAATAAAATTATAACATGATCAATGTAACAAATAAATTTTAAAGATGAACATTTTTATAAGAGGGAAAAGCAAGTGAATCAGGGATCGATAAATTTTGTCAAGTAATACGGAAATAAGTTAGTTAAAATTTTAGTCATAATTAATAAATTTTGAAATATTCGAAGATCGAGCAAATGGAATCAAGATGTTTTGTAGATGCAAAACTTCTATAAAATCTAAACCTGTGAGTCAAAACTCTTGTCACCGCAATATAATCCATATTATACAGTTCTGAACCGATAAATATAAACTGTACTTTTATCCGCTTAAATGTGTGATTTTAAAAGAAATTGTTCGTAACCATTTCAAAGTACCGGATAACATTTCCACTTTGAATCGGTTGTACGCTACGCGTCAGAGGAACGTAAAATTGAAGACGGTGTATGCGAGAACTATATTTTATAGTATCTTCGGTTTGTTCAAACCCAGAACAACTTGTAAAGACGAGTGTCCGACAAAGTAATTCCAACTGGTCGCGTACGTTGATCTTTTCAAACGTAATTATATGGTGGCAGAGGAATTCGTTTCTCTCGCCGTATACCTGTAATTTATTTTTGAGGAAGTCAATTAGTGATCGGGAAGTCTGGACGATGTGGCACTCAAAGAAATAAAAACCAGAAATGATGACATTAGTCTAGCCTCAAGCCTCACACCCAGGAAGTGACAAAAATCGGGCAGGCAGCATGGCTATGTGGGTCGCTCCCATTAGGGTGTAGTATCACCTATCTAGAGAAACTCTTATTGTTCAAAATCTATCGATTCTGCCTATTCGGGGATGGTTGCCGTACACAACTATCGGTGATATACATTCGATACACTCAAGCGAAATGAGTGGTCGGTCATGTGAGGGCCGGGTTGCAAGAAGTTCTTGTTGAACCCAGATGTATTTGCCTCTAGAGATACATCAACGGAAGGTGGACCCATACCTTGTCAAGTTGGAAATCCAATTTCCCTAAGTGCCAAGCGGGTTTTATTTGTATACTATATCGGAGAATGTGAGATGCAAGCACTCTCCTAGATTCTAAAATATTTGTGAAAACACCTAGACACTATGATAATATCTGTTCCCAAGTATACAAAAGGTTTTTTTTTAAGGTAAAAATCCGTTCCGTGTTTACGGCATGGTCTTATGAGATATGTTTTATTGTTTTCAAACTGTTTACTCATACCAGTCCCCTGACTGACCCGGAGTTTATTTTTCTGTGTTTTCCCTTAAACTCTTGGGTATTCATAACGCTTGTTATGAATAGACAAGTGAATCAGGATGAAGAAACTTGTGAAGCTAGATGAAGATTACCTGTGTGCTGGTCTACCTACCTTATCTACTGTATAATTAAGTGTGCAAGTTAGTCGCCTGTGTTATGTATAATTACCGATGTACTAAGAATGGGTTGTACCACTAGTCATATGATGTTCTGTTGTATCATGTACTGTTGTATAATATTATAAAATATGATCTTTTTGTAAAAATTCCGCTGTGAGATTCTGATTTTTCTGTGTTTTATATCTTCTATCCTTATTTCTTATTAATGGCACGACTTCCGATGTGCTCGAAAGTTGGGTCGTTACAGGCACCTTATTCCTTGTCCTACATGTCCAATACAGGAGAGAGGCCCTCGCATATCTGGTCGATCTCCAAGTACGTCTGGACGATCACCACATATTACCTTGTCTTGGGTGTACATCCCAATCAAGACATCAGTAAACATCCAAACGATGTGAAGATCTCTGGTCTTCAACCACCATCTTCATATAAACGATATTTAGTCGTCGTATTAGTTATTCAGAATGGGTTAAACCCGTTCTTTCCGAATAACTCGCGTATTTTATAATCAAGTGCTCTAAAAATACATCATACGCCTCATTCCAATTCAGAATATTCTTTTATTCAAATCTTCACATCTTTAGGGAAAGGTTCCCATTAATTTTATCAAAGATAAATTCTTTAAAATTTTCTCTTTAATCTTCTTTTTGATATCATTTTCAAAAGATTTTATTTTATCCGTTACCAATTCTAAACCAAATTAAGGTTTATTAACTAGTCAGGATTATCGAGCCTTACCGAAGTAATCATTTATTTTATTATCCCAATCCCAACATATTCATCCCGTGAGTAAAACCGGCAGTACTCTATATCTAACACCGACAATGCTATCGGTAAATTTAATTACCATTTCACGTTCAAATCTAATTAAGGATTTAACTATCGCTTGGAGTAAAGTAGGTGATACTCCATTCTCGATCATTTCATGAATTCGATAAATTTAGTTATCCCATTCTCATTCCAATATAATTAAAGATTCATTAAAACTCCACTTGGTTTTAATATCATAAATCATTATTTTATGATTATTCAACTTTAAGAAATTAATCTTGTAACACCCCACTTCCATTAATGTCACTCACTAAGGAAATGCATTAACTTCCATGGAGCATTATAAGAGTGCAGAACAAAATATCACAAGAAAATTCAATCTTTATTCATTGCAGCGGAAAAGCAAACAATGTTTGATTACAACATCAAAACCACATACAAGAGTCAAGTACATAAATATCCATCATGAACAAAATTATTATCAGAGTACGTAAAAGTAAAATCATAATTCCACTCCAAATAGCCATAATGTAAAGAGATAAAGCTGAGCATTACTCTCAGCACTTCCAAGCGCTTCAAGAAGAAAGAAATCCAAGTCAAGCTTCAGTGTTTCCTCCCTGAGAACCTGGGGTGGAACGGAAGAAAAAGAGGAAAAAACAAAAAGTCAGACATAAAGCCTGGCGAGTCCAGCTACTTTTAGCATGAAAATAAGTAAAGCAATAAGACAGGAATAAACAGAATGGAAATTATAACCATGACATAAGGTAAAGCTGGATAACAGGATGAATATAAAGGCATGTCTAGTGCGCTTCCCAGATTTCTTACTTAATTTAATTCTCTGCACCACCTGCTAGTAATTCTTGACGAAATGATCCCAACCCCACAATTGGTAGCACTCAGGCGTAACATCTAGTAAGAGGAATCCGCCCCATACAATCCTTGAAAGTCCACTTGCCCATAATAGATATTAGATGTCCCCACACTAGCCCTAATCGATCGGCTCCCTAACTTGTAGATATCCATGCGGGTCCCAGCTTAGGGTGTATCACTCCCTAAGTGGTAACCCGTGGGCGTACAGCTTTATACCTACTGTTGTACAGTGGCTAAATCTTCTAATGGCGGGAACACCTTGTGCATGATTAACGAACCCGTCGGAACCTGCACTGCTACAACCTCACTCTTATTTGACCGCTTATAATCAGGTCAGCAAGCATGCCCTAACCCTGCCTAGCTCAGGGTTCCTGATACCACTAAATGGGATACTATCTGAAATGGGTCCCTACCGCTACTAGGTTTTTCCCCAGGGTTTATCCTAACCCAAACTTATATTGGTTTAAGTGTTGTCTATCAGCCCAGTTGACTTAACACCATCCACTTATCAAATCAATATGCATTATTAGTTAAGCTTGCTTTAACCCTATTCATTTTGTTCATGTATTATTGGTTAAGTTGTCATCTTACACAGGTTAACTTAACCACACCCACATAACTTGTTTTAGGTATCGTATTCATCTTTGATCAGCATTAGTTAATTATTAGTGAACAGACCTCTCACATTAAGTCGATGGCTTGTGGCCGCTGGATGTGTCGGGCGGTTACGGGCAGACTTCTGCCACAAGCCAGACTTAACCTCGTGTCTAAGCATCTTTTAGTTATGCCTACGACCTCTCACATTAGACTGACCGTTTTCGGTTGCGGGTTAGGCCGGTTAGTTCCGGGTAGGCTTTTACCGCAAAAGGAGTCTAACCTCATGTCTCAGCATGCTTATCTTAGCCAATTTATTCATTTGCAGTTTATGCCAATTTTAGGCTAATTATGTCAATTACCCAAAATTCCCAATTTCATATCATGCCCAACAATTAACATATATTATGCCAAATTTAACATTTGTCATGCCCAAACCAACCCAATGTATATTATGCCAAATTTCCCATCATTCTTTAAAATACCATTCGTACGTTCATCTCTATGAGATTTGGCATAGGCTCGAAGTAGCCCGGCTGTAAAAACCAAAAAGGGAAGGAGGAAGGGATAAGATAAAGAATAGGCATAATAATAACAATAGACAAAAGTATGAACTGGTCATAAAGATATGATAAAACTTATGATATTATCAACATGGGCATATAAGAATCATGGATCTGATGTTATAGGCTAAGATATAATTGATGAGATTCAATCTTATTATCATGTATAATTCCCAAATCCAATTTACAACATGTCAGAATTACTTTAGCATTATTTTAATCTAAAAATAATCAATGAAATCACAAAGATTGGATTAAGGAAGAGAATTAGGCATTGTAGTTGTTGTAGATTCGATCCCCTTTATAGAATTCCTTTACTTTGATTTGTTGAAGAAGAAGGACTAGTTTAGGTTGAGGCAGCATGGAGGCGCCATGAATTAGTGCAGTGAAATTAGGTTTAGGTCTACGTGTGTTTATATAGGTGTAGTGAGTTAATTAGGGCCATTAGATTAGATCAGGTGCCATAGGAATCGTCCATGTCATCCATCCAATAGAAAATAGCTATGTTGCCGAAAAAACGATCATTAACCAATAAAAATGCGCCATGTGTGCAACATGATGCGCAGCAGCAGGGTGTTGACACCCACATGTCATATATATATATATATATATATATATATATATATATATATATATATATATATATATATATTCCAGTTAATCCTCCAATCAACCCTTTTCACACTAAACTTCTTTTTAATTGAACTGCGTTCACACTAAGCCACTTTTTAGCTATTCCCTAAAACAAAAATATAGTGCTGGCGGGGATCGAACCCTGTACCTCTTGTATGCAAGTCACATTCTCTAACCAACTAGGCTACTTAGTCTTTTGTTAACAAGACTTAGGACAATGGTATCCATTATTTTTCCTCATTCCTCTTTTTTTTCATGTTTTGTTGCAATATTTAATTAAAAGATAGCTACGAACGCAATGACGTAACCCGTTTCACCTAATTCTTCTCTTAAAAAATAATTATTCTTTAATTATCTCTTATGACATGTTTTGAAATAACGGGATGTTACATTCTCCCCTCCTTAAAGGATTTCGTCCCCGAAATCTTCAAGTTAAGAAGATTGTATCCTACCGTCCAATCATCCATCTACTCATCCATCATCTACAAGCATCTGTTGTCCTTAAAAGATTCCTAATGCTATATGAACATATGAAAAAGTGTGTGTATTTGTTCATTATTTAATGCAAAGATCAGGCGGTCTACTGATTCAGTTGACCTACTTGATGCAAAACATGATAGTGCCATGCGTCCATTATGTATGCAAAAGAATCCTAATGATACATATCATTTCTATATGAGTGCACAATCATTCATTCAAATACAGCGTGCATATGATAACACATTCAATATACATCTATTAATTTAAATATGCACACTCATTCATATGCAATATGAAAGTGATTGAGCCGATCTAGTGCCTAATGTGTGTGTAAATGCATCCACGAGCAACCACTAGCAAACACTTACATCCACTTGCATCCACCAAACATACATGTCTCAAACACATGTTTACAACTATAGGATTTTCCTACCTAAAGATCGAAGATGTAATCGAGAGGATATATTAAACGATAGAACAAATATAAACAAAGCGGTAGAAAAAGGAGAAGTTAAGAACATACCCTCAAAAAGGAAAGGGTACACCGTACGCATCATGTCTTCCGTCTCCCAAGTTGCATCTCCCTGCTCATCTCCTTATTGGAGTTTAACCAAATTGACCTCTTGGTTGCGTAACTTCTTGACCTCCGATCCAAGGATGCATGTAGGATTTCGTCTAATCGTGGCATCTCTCTCCACTTCCACTTCTCTAAGCATGCTCGGCTCTAATACTTCCACGGTATCATATAAGCACTTCCACAATGCAACACATGAAATACATCATGAACACCACTTAGATTCTCGGGTAGCTTCACTCTGTAGGCCATCTGTCCAATTCTTTATGTAATGGGGAATGGCTCTACGAACCTTGGTGCCAATTTCCCTACAGATCCAAAGCGAACTACATTCCTCAATGGTGACACTTTAATAAAGACCATGTATCCAACACTGAACTCAAGATCGGTCCTTCACTTATCAGCATATGACTTTTGTCGGTCCTGTGCCGTCTTCATACGTCTTCGAATCAAATTTATCTTCTCCGAAGTTTCCCTGATCATATCAGGCCCAAGCAAAATCTTATCCGTAGACTCTCACCAACAAGTCGGTGATCGGCAAGGTCGTCTATATAGAGCTTCAAAAGGTGCCATGCCAATACTAGTCTGATAGCTGTTGTTGTAGGCGAACTCTACCAATGGAAGATGTTCCTCCCACATCCCTCCAAAGTCCAAGATGCATTACCTCAAAAGATCTTCTAGAATCCGATCACTCTTTCTGTTTGGCCGTCCGTCTGAGGGTAATAAGCGGTGCTCAAACACAATTGTGTTCCTATCGCCTCTTGCAAGCTCTTCCAAAACTCACTAGTGAAAATGGGATCTCGATCGCTTACTATGCTAGAAGGTATGCATGTAAACGAACTATCTCTCGAAGGTAAACAGATGTTAACCACGCCGCGGTTCTTTTACTTTTAACGGGAATAAAATGGGCGCTCTTAGTAAGTCTATCTACTACTATCCAAATCCCCGTATTACCCTTCCTTGACCTCGGCAACTCATCGACGAAATACATGGAAATACTTTCCCATTTCCACTGTGGAACCTCTAAAGGGTGAAGCAAACCACCAGGCTTTTTTTCTCAGCCTTGACTTGCTGGCACACTAAGCATTTAGAAACGAACTCAGCCACATCCTTCTTCATTCCGGCCCAAAAGAAAACTCTCTTCATGTCCCTATACATCTTGTCTCCACCAGGATGTATGGCTAGCTTAGAACGATGTGCTTCTTCAAGGATTGTCCTCGACAAACCCTCGTCTTGAGGTACACAAAGTCTCTTATCCCTTTGCAACCAACCTTTATCATCGATATTATACCTACTAAGATGGCTCGAAGACTCCCCTCTAATGAGATGGTCTACTATCTCTATCAACTGTGGGTCATCTCGGTGTGCCGTACCTATCTGTCCCAAAAGTGTAGGTCGTACCTCTAACGATGCCAACAAACCGGGTATATAATAAATAGAGGGTCTAAATTCAAATGTAGAGATATACTCTAAACTCCGTCGCTCGACAAACAAAGGACTCAATGTCAACTACTTTCTACTCAAGGCATCCGCTACATCATTACCCTTGCCAGGAGTATATGCAATCTCAAAATCGTAGGATGCTAAGAACTCCATCCACCTCTATTGCCTTAAGTTTAAATATTTTTGGGAGAACAAGTATTTTAGTGACTTATGGTCTGTATACAACTCAAACCACTCACCAAGCAAGTAATGGCGCCAAGACTTAAGCGCAAAAACTATGGCAGCTAACTCTAAGTCGTGGGTAGGGTAATTCTTCTCATGGACTTTCAACTGCCTTCCACCATAGCATATCACCCTTCCCGCTTGCATCAAAACTGCGCTAAGCCCTGTCCCGCAAGCATCGGTATACAGTGTGAATGGTTTACTCACATCAGGAAAAACTAAAACTGGAGCTGTTGTCAATGCCCTCTTCATACGCTGGAAAGCATCATAACAGTCAACATCCCAACTAGAGATCAAATTCTTTTTCGTCAACCGTGTAAGTGGGGCTGATATCTTAGCAAAGTTCTTGATGAACTTTATATAATAGCCCGCCAAACCAGGAAAACTTCTTATTTCTGTAGTATTCTTGGGAATCTTCCAATCTTGGATTGCTACCACCTTCGTGGGATCCACTGCTATCCCTTCCTTAGAGAAAACATGCCCTAGGAACCTCACTTCCTTCCTCCAAAAATTATATTTGGAGAACTTAGCTTTGAGTTGACGTGCTTGAAGGGTCTCTAAGACTTCCCTAAGATGTAGGGCATGTTCTTCCTTGCTTGTAGAGAATATCAAAATATCATCCATAAAGACTACCACGAACTTGTTTAGAAACTCCCTAAACACCTTACTCATCAAGTCTACGAAATATGCGGGTGCATTCGTCAAACCAAAAGGCATGACAAGCCACTCGAAGAGACCATCGGGAGTCCTAAAAGCAGTCTTATCTATACTATCCTAGCCTACCCTCAACTGATGAAATCCTGTATCTAAGTCCAACTGTGAGAAAATCGAAGCACCAACCAACTGATCGAACAAGTCATCTATCCTAGGTAATGGGTGTCTGTTCTTCTTCGTGAGCTTATTCAGCTTCCTATAGTCCACGTACAATCTAAGCGAACCATCAGCCTTTGTAGCAAAAACAACTGGAGCACCGCACTCCGAGATAATTCTTCTTATGAACCCTTTCTCAAGCAACTCTTTCACTTGTTTACTAAGCTCCCTCCTTTTTCTTGGAGCCATGTGGCGCACAGGCAATGCAACTGGCTTTGCATTGTCTACCAAGTATACACGGAAATCTATATAACGTTTTGGAGGTAAGCCCCTAACCTCCTCAAAGACATCTGCATACTCAAGGACTACTCGAATAGATTGCAAATCATCAATAGATGTGCCAAGAGATTCAAGGTAGCTAAGCATAACATAACCCTTAGGGTCGCATGAGATATCGAGAGTATTACCCAAACTAGTCAACAGTCTAACTACCCTCTTTTCGCAGTCGAGAATGGCACCATACCTGGCTAGCTAATCCATTCCTAGAATCAACCCATAGCCCGTGAAGCCAAGCACAAAAGCGTTGCATTTGAACTCAACGCCATACACATATATTCTCAAATCATGACATAACATAGAAAGACGAGCCGCACCCCCAATAGGATTTGAGACTACAATGGGATCCATAACTAGACTAGTATTTAGGTGCAAAGATTCAACAACAGAAGCATATATAAACGAATGTGAAGCGCTGGAATCAAACAAAGTACGTAAAGGATGATCGAAAAGGAAAATCAAACTTTCAACAGAAATGTTTCTACCACTTTCTTGCGTAGCTGCCATGAGAGCATGAACCTACCCTCTAGAAGTAAATCCTGTTCTTTGTCCTTGCCCTTGTTCTTGCCTCCTTGGGCAGTCCTTAATCATATGTCCTACATCACCACATTGGAAGCAACCCGTCTTCTTCTTCTTTCTACAGTCCTTAATTAAGTGGCCCGGTGTTCCACAATTAGAAATCCTTTTCTTCCCTTGGCCCTTGTTATCCTTACCACCTTTCTTAGGTTCTACTGTTTTGTTCTGTGATTCTTCCACTTTCACCTCTTTATTTTCCCCATTACCCTCTTCATGGATTAAAGCCATATGAACAAGTTTCTCATCCTTGGGCTGTGCTCCTTAGCCTAAACTCCCTCATTCTCATTTTTACCATCCTTGTGTAACATGTTAACAAGTCTCTCGAAAGCTGCCTCCATCGCACGAAAAACCCTAAGAAGATTGAAAGAAGATTAGCTGCAGGTGAAACTACTACGGCTACTGATGGAGGTTTGGCATTTCTTTGCCCTTCGACATGTGTAGTTTTAACATGCCTACAAAACTATGGTGAAAAGAAAGGAAAAAGAGATTCAAGTAGAGAATCAAAAGAAAGATATATGGATTTTGCGGATTATGTTTTTCATAATAAACTTTTCTCTTGAAAATACCCTCTTTAAAACATGCTTTTGAAAATACTTCTTTCTAAAAGTGCCTTTTGAAAACGGTTTTCAAAATCTTTCATCTGTTCTAGCAACCTTCAGCTCTGATACCACGTGTAACACCCCCATGTCCATTAATGTCACTCACTAACGGAATGCATTAATTCCATGGAGTATTATAAGTGTATAGAACAAAATATCACAAGAAGATATATAAATGGTACTTAAGAATATTCAAACTTTATTCATTGCAGCGGAAAAGCAAAACATGTTTGATTACAACATCAAAACCACATACTAGAGTCAAGTACATAAATATCCATCTTGAACAAAATTATTATCAGAGTACATAAAAGTAAAATCATAATCCCACTCCAAATAGCCATAATGTAAAGAGATAAAGATGAGCATTACTCTCAACACGTCCAAGCACTTTAAGAAGAAAGAAATCCAAGCCAAGCTTCAGTGTTTCCTTCCTGAGAACCTGGGGGAAGGGGACAGAAGAAAAGAGGCGGAAAAAAAATTCAGACATAAAGCCTGGCGAGTCCATCTACTTTTAGTCTTTTAGCATGAAAATAAGTAAGCAATATGATAGGAATAAACAGGATGGAAAGTATAACCATGACATAAGGTAAAGCTGGATAACATGCGCTTCCCAGATTTCTTACTAAATTTAATTCTCTACACCACCTACTAGTAATTCTTAACGAAATGATCCCAACCCCGCAATTGGTAGCACTCAGGCGTAACATCTAGTAAGAGGTATCCACCCCCATACAATCCTTGAAAGTCGACTTGATCATAATAGATACTAGATGTCCCCACACTACCCCGAATCGATCGGCTCCCTAACTTGTAGATATCTGAGCGGGTCCCAGCTTAGGGTGTATCACTCCCTAAGTGGCAACCCGTGGGGTGCATAGCTTTATACCTACTGATTTACAGTGGCTAAATCTTCCAATGCCGGGAACACCTTATGCATGCTTAACGAACCCGTCGGAACCTGCACTGCTACACCCTCGCTCTTATTTGACTGCTTATAATTAGGCCAGTAAGCGTGCCCCAACCCTGCCTAGCTCAGGGTTCCCGATACCACTAAGTGGGTTACTGTCTAAAATGGGTTCCCACCGCTACTAGGTTTTTCCTAGGGTTTATCCTAACTCCAACTTATATTGGTTAAGTGTTGTCTATTAGCCCAGTTGACTTAACCCCATCCACTTATCAAATCAATATGCATTATTGGTTAAGCTTGCCTTAACCCTATCCACTTTGTTCATGTATTATTTGTTAAGTTGTCATCTTACTAGGTTAACTTAACCCCACCCACATAACATGTTTTAGGTATCATATTCATCTTTGATCAGCATTAATTAGTTATTAATGCACAGACCTCTCACATTAAGTCGATGGCTTGTCGCCGCTGGATGTGTCGGGTGGTTCCGGACAGACTTCTGCCACAAGCCGGACTTAACCTCGTGTCTAAGCATCTTTTAGTTATGCCTACGACCTCTCACATTAGACTGACTGTTTCCGGTTGCTGGTTAGGCCGGTTGGTTCCAGGCAGGCTTCAACCGCAAAAGGAGTCTAACCTTGCGTTTCAGCATGCTTATCTTAGCCAATTTATTCATTTGCAGTTTATGACAATTTTAGGCTAATTATGTAAATTACCCAATATTCCTAATTTTATATCATGCCTAACAATTGACATATATTATGCCAAATTTAACATTTGTCATACCCAAACCAGCCCAACGTATATTATGCCAAATTTCCCATCGTTCCTAAAATACCATTCGTACTTTCATCTCTGTGAGATTTGGCCTAGGCTCGAAGTAGCCCGGCTATAAAAACCAAAAAGGAAGGAGGAAGGGATAAGATAAAGAACAGGCATAATAATAACAATAGGCATAAATATGAACTGATCATAAAGATATGATAAAACTGATAAAACTGATGATGATAATACCAACATGGGCATATAAGAATCATGGATCTGGTATTATAGGCTAAGATATAATTGATGAGATTCAATCTTATTATCATGTATAATTCCCAAATCCAATTTACAACATGTTAGAATTGCTTTAGCATTATTTTAATCTAAAAATAATCAATGAACTCACAAATATTGGATTAACGAAGAGAATTAGGCGTTGTAGTTGTTGTAGATTCGATCCCCTTTACATAATTCATTTACTTTAATTTGTTGAAGAAGAAGGACTAGTTTAGGTTGAGGCAGCATAGAGGTGCCATGAATTAGTGTTGTGAAATTAGGTTTAGGTTTAGGTGTGTTTATATAAGTGTAGTGAGTTAATTAGGGCCATTAGATTATATCAGGAGCCATAGGAATCGTCCACGTCATCCGACTAATAGAGAATAGTTATGTTGCGAAAAAAACGATCATTAACCAATAAAAATGCACCATGTGTGCAATATGATGCGCAGTAGCGGGGTGTTGACACCCACACGTCATATATATATATATATATATATATATATATTTCGTTTTTCCAATTAATCCTTCAATTAACCCTTTTCACACTAAACCGCTTTTTAATTGAACTGCGTTCACACTAAGCCACTTTTTAGCCATTCCCATAAAACAAAAATATGGCGCTGGCGGGGATCAAACTTTGTACCTCTTGTATGAAAGTCACATGCTCTAACCAACTGGGCTACTTTGTCTTTTGTTAACAAGACTTAGGAAAATATTTAATGTTTTGTTGCAATATTTAATTAAAAGATATCTTTTTCATCCTAAATCGGTTTTCTGCAAAACATAGGTCTAAATTGACTAGAAAATAGCCACGAACACAATTACGTAACCCGTTTCACCTAATTCTTCTCTTAAAAAATAATTATTCTTTAATTACATCTTATGACATGTTTTGAAATAACGGGGTGTTTCAAATCTTGTCTTTAACTGGGTTAAAGAACCAATGTTATTAAAAACACAGTGCACAATAAACCCAAATAACCTTCCATTGAATATGGAATCTTCACGGAAAGCATATCAATATATATAATCGATATAAATTTCAGTATCAGACTAATAATATAAATGGAATAATTACAAAGCCTTTTCAATTCCATATATAGTAACGGTCTCCATTCACAGAAACTCATCTCGATTATTATTAAATCGAATTCCATTCAATTCCAATTTAATGTATTAAATTGGAAAACATTACTTTGGAAAATTTCCATTAAATCTTAATAGAAAGATTTATGAATTCCAAATCATAACTTTATTGTTAATTGGTTTAAAGAATGAATGTTATTTAAAACATTGTTCACGATAAACCCAAAATCAACTTTCATTTCTATTCCAATTAATTGGTAAACTTCTCTAAATCTTAATTAAAAGATATATTCTATTCTCAACTGGGTTTAAGAACTGTGTTATTGAAGACACCATTCACGACAAACCCAAAATCCAATTTGATATTAAATACAAGGCTCTGAATATAAATAATATCGGCTTATATTCAATATCAAATTCGGAACCAATGGGTATCGCATTGGGAATAACGGTATCTGAATCTTCCAAGTTTCTCTCCAATATCCATATAATCACGGAATCCAATATCGAACTATTCCGAAGAATGTTTCCATTCAAATCCATCCCAATTCATATACATTGGAAATTTTTGGTTATGTATAAAACCATTTCAAATCCAATTTATTTATTTAAAAATCATTGGATTATTACTCTAGTTACTAACTATTTCATTCGGATAAAAATATCTTTTATCTTTCCAAATATGAAATTTTCTCATTCAAAATCTTTCCAAATCATTTATTAGGATTTTACATAATTTTTCCATATTTTAAATAATTTTATTAAGACCCGTACAGTCGGTTTCCAATAACGGCCACTGAACTGCATCCATAGCGACCTTTTCTAAAATTAGTTTGGTAATATTTCAAAATATAACTGTTAAGTTTCAAATCTCTTATTATGATTCGAAAGCTCTTTTCGATACGAACCCAATGGTTCCGGGTTTTGAAGAATCCGACGGTCGGATCTCCTGTTATGCAAATTCGAATTCAATGGACGAAATTCACGAACGGTCGCTGCACGGTGCGTTCTATTCAGGCCATTATATATATATATATATATATATATATTGAAACACCCCACCTCTGTTAAGGTCACTCACAAAGGGAATGCCTTAACTTTGGTGGAGGTTATAGGTACAAGACACAGAAAAATTTACAAGACAGATAAATGTAAGCAGCGAAATTCAAATATTTATTGCATACGTGGTTCAATACAAAAGCGTTACAGCAAATTGTCTCAAAATAACTTCCAAAATATTACACATAATTTTTGTCTTGATTATTTAATAAAGAAGCATAAACCATAAATAAAACTGCATAAATCCCCAAGTGTAGTGTCCAAAAGCCATAGCCAAGGTGAGAGAGTCCCAATCATACATCTACTTTCTTGAAGCTTGCAAAGAGTCTGACTAAGCCGGAGTATTCCCTCCCTGTGGACCAGGGGAGGACGGAAGAAAAGAGGAAGAAAGAAAACGGGTCAGACAATAAGTCTGGTAAGTTCAGTGATTACTAATATTTAAACAAGGAAAGGTGCTGGTCCCACTATGGGGTGTATCAGTCCCTCTGGTGGCAACCCGACACGGTTCAAGATGCACAGTGTATACTACTGATGCCCAGTGCCAGCTTTTTCCACTTCGGAGTACGTTCACGCCCGTACTCCATCGGAACCTACACTGACGCACCAACCGCCGATGTTTTGACCGCTTATAATCAGCCCAGTAATCATGCCCTACCCTGCCTAGTTCAGGGTACCATGATACATCTATGTGGGTTACTGCTGAAATGGGTCCCCATTACTAGGGTTTTCTAATCAACATGTTTATTTGGTTAAGTGTCCAAGTTTACCGAGCCCCACCCATCTGTTTAGTTAACATGTTGAATCGGTTAAGTGTTTCCCTAATTGACTTTACCCTACCAATCCTGACTTAGCTTTAATTTATTCATTAAAGCACCAACCACTCACATGAGACAGGTCTTGTTGTGGTCACTAGATATGCTGGTCAGTTCCGGGAAGTTTTACACCACAACTCGGTCTAACCTCAGGTTCTTTTTGGGCTTGATGCACTAACCACCCACATTAGACAGGTCTTGTTGTGGTCACTGGATATATCGGTCGGTTCCGGGCAGTTTTACACCACAACTCAGTCTAACCTCGGGTTAGGCATATTCGTCTTTTCTAAATCCATATATTTTCAATATATGTCTAATTCTATATGTAAATTAATCTTAATTTAATCACTCCATAATTATCCTTTGATTATGCTCACAATAAATGGTATATCAAATATACCATTTTATGAACAAATCTATGCCATGAAATTTTCATATTTTCCCATCACTACCCCTGTGGAACGTACGCATGAATCACATAAAATGTTGGGCTAGTAAATTATCCCAAACCCATAAATAGAAAGGGGTAATAAACAAGGGACATGAAATAAACATAAAATAGCATACATTTAACTTATCACGTGTAATTTGGCATAGAAGTATCATAATCTTAATTAACGGGTAAAGGTGAACTTGTGGCTAAGTTGGATCTAATTATCATGTAAACTTGATATGGGTCTAGCATGGAGGTTTAACATATAACACACTTTTAAACCACAACTTAGCATATTAACTTATGTATGCCAAAACATAAGAAAGCTACTATAAACATATTTAAATCACAACTTAGCATGATAACTTATGTGAGTTAAACATAAGAGAGCTATTATAAACATATTTAAATCACAACTTAGCATGATAACTTATGTGTGTTAAACATAAGAGAGATACTATAAACATATTCGAATCACAACTTAGCATGATAACTTATGTGTGTTAAACATAAGAGAGCTACTATAAACATATTCGAACCACAAATTAGCATGATAACTTATGTGTTAAAACATAAGAGAGCTACAAATCCAATCTTACAACATAAATGGATTCAACTTAACATAATTTTAAATATACATGAATGCTGATCTAACATGTAAGCATGTGATTTAGATCATAAACTTGCAAGTAACCACCGAATTATAACATGACATGTTTCACCATTCAGTTGGCATAATAAGTCCATTACCCAATCATAATAGATTCCAATAACATACAATATGGTATGTTCATCATCACAAACATATAGGCATGATCAATCGCAATGGTAGTTTAAGATAAATGAGAATCAAACTTTATTTATCTTATACATAAGCATCATTCTATATTCGAATTACAACATGTCATGATTCATTTAAAAGAACGTTTAAATCTACGTAATAACCAACTTACAAACTAAAAAGGAATTCTTGATTTCTGAAATCTGAATTCTGAAATTGGTGTGCTTGCATTTGATGTAGATCATTGAATTTGACTATTTTAATTTAATTTTGATTCAAATTTTTATCTTGTCTTTGAATTGAAAATGATGACGGCCACTCCAAGTTCTCTATTGACGGCATGATTGTTCCAGGATTATTTTTGTGTGATTTTAGGTTGAGCATTGGGTTGTTTATATAGAATTTCAATTCAATTAGAGCCGTCAGATGAACCTAGAGTTAATCGCAACCATTCAGACCAAATCAGAACTATCCAGAAACCTTAGTGACTCAGCAGCAAGTCATTTGTCGTCGAAATTCAGATCTGGCGGGGGGGGGGGGGAGGGTAGGTCGACCCCCAGGTCGACCTGTGGGGGGAGGTCAACACTAGGGTCGACCCCCTGGTCGACCTGGGTCCTGGGCGGGAATTTTCCCGACCAGCACGCTTCTGACTTCTGGTTTGAATTTTGAACCTGGTTTAGGGCTGTTTGAATTTATTTGAATTTCTGAAACTTCTGAAGGCCTTAGCTTCTTCATACGAAGTCCAATTCATGCAAACTCAGACTCTATCTCAAGTAGAATTCTGAGACGAACGCAATGGCGTAACCCGCTTCCCTTAATTCTCACATTTGAAATTAAGTATTGATTAGTTCGTTACTGTAACATTAATAGAAAATACCGCGTGTTACATATATATATATATGTATGTATATATATGTATATGTGATATATCGTCAATTTCCATTCAAAATGCTTATTATAAATCATTTATAAATTCATTTTAAACGATTTCAACTTCTTTTTTAATTTTTAATCAAAATTGAATATTCCATATCACTATAATATTATAATGATAATATTTTCAAAATATCTTATTTTGAAATCAATGCTTTTTAATATTCATTATAAATAAATAATATTGACAGAAAATCCCGTTCGAGTAAAAATGGCAAATATTCACTTACTCGGCTTCATATATTTCAATATTTTCGTATCCATCCCAAATCGGACGTCAAAATCATATTTTGATTTTTCAAAGAATATTATATAAAATATTTGTTATCATTCTAAATTGGAATGCGACTCAACAATTACCATATAATTTTATTTATATGGATTTCATACATCACATGTATTCAACAATAATGATAAATAATCATTAAACATTAAAACATCATCCCGAGTACATTCTACAATTGTATAAGCATTAAAATAAATAAGTAATGCTCACCATAGTCTGCCAACCAATCGATTGACATACAACTAAGCAACTGGGATTAGTGTATGTCAAATATCATCCCAATACCCATGATGGGTTTTCATCCAATAAATACTGATTATTATTTGTGCATTTGGGCGATGTGTAAAAAATTATCGTCCCAATCAAGATTAGATAAATGAGTGTACATAAACAAGTCGTCTAACTTGTAAATGAATATTTATTCCATTTCAACTAGCATAAATATATTAACATTTTTCTAACAAGTTAGATACCACAAAATCACCATCACAATACACAAATAACCATATCATCCATATAAATAATACTCAACTACCCAATGCCATTTACGGCGCCATAAGTGGCCATCCACGGAGTATGAAATGCGAGTGCCTCTAATATCCATGCATCGCTTTCAAGTTTATATGATTTGTGGGAGTTCGTGTGTTGAACTCCAAAAATAACTACATGATAAAATATTGAGTGAGAAGGAGTTCCCACTTTGGTTTCCACTCTGTCAGTCTTTAATTGGCGATTTTGGTACCATTTGGCTTTGTATTTGCCCCAAATTCAAACAAGCTCCAAATTGGATCCAGTCAGTTTTGTTGCGAAGCTCTCGACTCCATGATCGCAACAGATCCTTTTTCGTGCGATTTGGATTTCATAGCAGAAAGTTATTAATGACTAAAGTTTAATTACATTAATTAATTAATTAATTAAAACTATTTTACCCTTTTCAAAATGTTCAATGTCGTTCCCTCTGTCGATCTGCTCCGTTCGCCGCCAAAGCCACCCAGAGAGTCGGTCGACCACCTGAGCCCTTTCCCCTTGGCACGGCGCGCCTGCGGCGTGAACGGCGACGCTCAGATCGCGGCTGGCGATCAGAAATCGCGCTTTCCCCTAAAACTGTCTCGTGCCCGATTGCTGCCACCACCGGCCACCCCCTAATCGCGGACCCCACCCAATCGACGCGCCATGTCACCCCGCACCAATCACCTTCAGGTGCCTCGGCCCCCCGATGTCCATCTTGGCCGGAAATCGACCGTTTATGTTTTCAGCTTTCAAAAATCAATCCCCTCCTTTCAACTTATGATCTGGTGACCACAACCAATATCATCTCGACCACCTCAAAGCAAAGTTATTGCTCTTCCTTCCTTTTACAACTTCCCCTTTGGTTCCATCATCCAATTCTTCTTCGATTGGCCACAATTCCACAAACCGAAAACCATTTTTTGGCATTGACCATCGATTACGGCGAATTCGTTCAACCATAAGCTATGAAAATTTTGTGGTAGGAAGAGATCATCATACATTACAACTTTGCTTCCATGCGTTTGGGTTAATTGTTGATGGATTGGAAGATATATATTATTTTGTGTTCGGGGACTTATTTGCAAAATTGACGAGGGAGAGAGGGGCTACTACTGAATTATTTTGGGGGAGGAAGAGAAGTGAGTGTTTGTGGAGAGAAAAGTTGTTATATAGTGGTGGTTTATAATTTTAAATTAATTCTTTATTTCACGCTCTCTCCGGTCGATAGTTATCTATGCCACGGTCACACACGAACTCCGTTGGCGATGAAAATTGACATGCTGCTATATCTTGACAATACGGTCCTAGCAAAACTGGTTTCGTCAAATTTCCAGTCCGTTTGCTTAAAAAGCTTTGTTTCTGGCTTAAATGGCTAGTTGATTCGCAATTTATTGTGCACGCAACATACTAGCTCCAAAAATTACGAAAATTGGAATCTAGCAATAATTCGATATTACGGACCCAACAAAAGTGGTTTCATCGAAAACTGAAGTCGATATCTAAATGGCTATTTTTAAGGTATATATTTATTTGAAATTTAAATAAATTCCATAGCGACTATTTTAGATTTTAATCTGGAAATAACTTTCAATTTATAGTATGAAATCTGAATTTTTCAGATTTGTTAGAAAGATATTATTATATAGATTCTAATGTTTCTTGTTTTACTAAAATTCGATTTATTTTGAATTCTATACATTCATTTGAAATTTGAAATTTAAAATTGAATTTTCAAACTACTGCGCCATTTCAAACTTATTTTATAAATAATATAATTATGTACGTTCTAATCTCGATTTAAATAAATTTTTAGTTGTTATTATTTAAAATAAATTATTTAAAATAAATTATTTAAAATATTCGAAATCCATTAAAATAGATAAAAAAAATTAAATTGGTTCAGAAATTCCGGGTTGTTACAATCTCCCCCACTTAAAATATTTTCGTCCTCGAAAAGGAACGGAGCTGAAAGTTGTTTAACTAACCAACTCAACTTTCATTCTGGCTTTCATTCTTCAACTTTTCAGTTTTAAGAACTTTCAAATTTCTCAAAAATTTGGCTAAAACCCTAAATTTTCGAAAATTTTCACCACAACCTCCTTTGTATGGGAAGGTTTGAAAATTTTATTGGGCCGTATTAGGCACCTAATAAATCAATAAAAAGCATATACAATTTTTGTGACCTATCTATGCCCAAGAGAGACGTGTAAAAAATCATAATCTCATACCTTGCCCAGTGTTGGAAATAAAATAGTCCATGTGCCTTAATTAACAATAAGAGGGACGTGAATTTTTTTTCATCTCCAAACCTGTGTTGGGTTTTTATTAAATTCTGCCCCGAGCACCGTTACATGTATTTTATATAAGTCCATAATCATTCTTCGGTTCAACCTGTAATTCAGTCCTCACCATATAAGCATCTCGCTCGTATGGAAATCCAAACCTCGCCATATAAGTGCCAAATGCTTATATGGAATATGATATGATATGTTGTCTTCATGTAGTATGCCATGAGGTGTAGTTCATAATTTATTTGTTGTTATCCTATGTCTTGGGTTTATAATCTCACATAGAACAACCATCACAACGCATCCAATTTCATTCACAGGGGTTGATATAATAATAAAATACATATATTTGCATGTCTATGTATGCCAATTTCAATCAATTTTCAATTCAGTTCAATATTAAATTCAATTTGGCGAAATTTTACCTTTCATTCTCTTATTATTTTGATTATTCCAATATTTTAATTTGTTAAACTAATAATCACACATCACAACCAGCAATCAATTAGTTTATTAGCTTTTCAAATATATATATATATATCTTATACACTCAAAAATCATATTTTTAATGCCAAATCACAACAATAAACCCTATCTAAGTTTTGTTCCTCACGCCGGCCAGTTGGAAATATATAGGCATCCCACTTTCAAAACTCGAACATAGATACTGATGATACTATAGTAATCATCAGGATCATCTCCGGGCGACTAGAGTTTGATTCTATATCTATCCAGTATATTCGAGACTTCAAGTACACGTGGATCAGACGTATATTAAAATTCTTCTTATACTCGATAGTTCAAAATCAATTTAAAATAAAATACTCAAATACATATAATAAGATTCTTCAACCTCATTCTAGGGTATTACTAGCCCTATCTCTAACGAGTCATTCTCATAGGATATTACAAATCCAATCTCTGATGAATTCTTTCGTTTGGTTCTAACATGCCTTATTCTCGATTTTTGTAAACCAAAGCTCCGATACCACGCTAACACGACCCAAAATCCCCATCTGGCCTAGACCAAATGAGAAGGTGGATTGCGTTGAGAACATGACGCATCAGAACACAATCAATAGAGCATTTCATTGGTATTACAACAATTTACATCAGAATACGAGAAATCAAAGAATAAATAAATAATATACAGTGGAAAAATAAATATTAGAGATTTAAAATACATAGCAGTGGAAAATATAATACATGAATATAATGTGTAGTGGAAGTCATCAATTACAACAACTGAAAGAAATATACAGATATAAAGCTTTCCGAATGTAGCTCCAGCTGTAAATCCAGGACCTTGTAAAAATGACTCTACAAAACCAAAACTACTAACTGCCCATGCGGAAAATATGGGCACCCAGAGTTTAGGTTAAAAAATAAACTCCAAGTCAGTCATGGGACTGGTGTGAGAACTAAAACAGTTATTAGCTTTTTATAAAATTAGGTAAATCATGACCACGCCGTATAACATGGAACGGGTTTATCCCCCATGAATATAGTGCATAAAACAAACAGTGCAATGCTAAACAGAAAAATGAAGCTATTATAAAACTCATGTCCCCTCACATAATGAATGCAGTCGAGGATAGAGTTTTACCTTATAATAGACAAATATGCTTGATATGCGAAATTTCATCTTTTATTATTACTATAAGTGAAGAAATCAACTTCAAATATAAATGTATCAATCATAGGCGGCGTAGGTACCATTATATTACGTCGTCATATAGGTTTACAACTAAATAGAAAAAATCGCAATTGGAAATTGGGTTTCCATCTATGAACTAGGGCAAGGGATCGTCCTTACCGATTTCGAGACACACTAGCAATGCCTTAGGACTCGGACCCTAGCGAGCCCTTGGATCTTCATGATCAGTCATCCATCGATGATTAATTATACCGTAAACTATATGTTAGCTGGTTCTATCGAACCTCCAAAATAGTCGGTCACGTCGACCATCTAGAACCTTTTAGTTGGTTCTATCAATTCTGAGGTACCTCACTTTCCACCAATAAAGTTTTCCAACATCCAAATAAGTAAATTGTCTGGGCTCTATACCATGACGTTACTCATAGCTAGAAACTAACATATGTCTATTTCTATACAGTCACTATCCTGTTTTTGGTTCATACTAGGGTGTGAAGTTCGCGAATTAACGCTACACAAAGCAATGCTAATTTCCACAAGACTTTTCTTTTCAACAAAAGCCTTGATCCATGCATCTCAGCATGCCATACTGTCAATCCATAACGTACCACTGATTTCCACTAATATATAACCTCTAAGCTCATACGTCTCAGAGAAGAGTGTTAAGCAAGAGAATAAATTCTATGCCACCAAAAAGAAATATATTTAGCAGAGATCAACGAATATAGTATAAAGGAATACAATGTCATACATACCATCCATTTGCAAGTCTGTTCTGGGTCTGAACGAAACCGGAGGCACCTTATTTCTTGTCCTATATGTCCAATACATGATAGAGGCCCTCGAATATCCGGTCGATCTCCAAGTACGTCTGGACGATCGCCACTTATTACCTTGTCTTTGGTGTACATCCCAATCAAGACCTCATTAATCATCCAAACGATATGAAGATCTCCGGTATTCAACCACCGTCTTCATATCATCGACATTTAGTCGCCGTATCAGTTACTCAGAATAGGTTAAACCCGGTCTTTCCGAATAACTCGCGTATTTTATAATCAAGCGCTATAGAAACACATCATATGCCTCATTCCAATTCAGAATATTCTTTTATTCAAATCTTCACATCTTTAGGGAAAGGTTCCCATTATTTTTATCAAAGATAAATTCATTAAAATTTTCTCTTTAATCTTCCTTTTGAAATTGTTTTCAAAAGATTTTTATTTTGTCCTTTACCAATTCTAAACCAAATTAAGGTTTATTAACTAGTTGGGATTATCTAGCCTTACTGAAGTAATAATTTATTTTATTATCCCAATCCCAACCTATTCATCCCATGAAGAAAAACTGGTAGTACTCCATATCTAACACCCAAGGTGCTATCGGTAAATTTAATTACCATTTCATGTTCAAATCTAATTAAGGATTTAACTATCGCCTGGAGTAAAACTGGTGATACTCCATTCTCGATCATTTCATGAATTCAATAAATTTAGTTATCCCATTCTCATTCCAATCTAATTAAAGATTCATTAAAACTCCACTTGGCTTAATATCATAAATCATTATTTTATGATTATTCAACTTTAAGAAATTAATCTTATCTTTAACTGGGTTAAAGAACCAATGTTATTAAAAACACAGTTCACAATAAACCCGAATCAACTTACATTGAATATGGAATCTTCACGGAAAACATATCAATATATATAATCGATATAAATTTCCTTAACAAACTAATAATATAAATGAAATAACAACAAAGCCTTTTCAATTCCAAATATAGTAACACTCTTCATTCACAAAAGCTCTTCTCAATTATTAATTAATCGAATTCCATTCAATTCCAATTTAATGTATTAAATTGAAAAACTTTACTTTGGAAAATTTCCGTTAAATCTTAATAAAAAGATTTATAAATTCCAAATCATAACTTTACTATTATTCACAATAAACCCAAAATCAACTTTCAATTCTATTCCAATTAAATTAATTGGTAAACTTCACTAAATCTTATTTAAAAGATTTATTCTATTCTCAATTGGGTTTAAGAACAGTGTTATCGAAGACACCATTCACGACAAACCCAAAATCCAATTTGATATTAAATACAAGGCTCTGAATATAAATAATATCGGCTTATATTCAATATCAAATTCTGAAACCAACAGATATCATATTGGGGAAAACGATATCTATATCTTCCAAATTTCTCTACAATATCTGTATAATCACGGAATCCAATATCGAAATATTCCGAAGAATATTTCCATTCAAATCCATCCCAATTCATATACGTTGGAAATTTTTGGTTATGTATAAAACCATTTCAAATCCAATTTATTTATTTATTTAAAAATCATTGGATTATTATTCTAGTTACTAACTAGTTCATTTGGATAAAAATATCTTTTATCTTTCCAAATATGAAATTTTCTCATCCAAAATCTTTCCAAATCATTTATTATGATTGTACACAATTTTTCCATAATTTTATAAAGGTCCGTACGGTCGGTTTCCAATAACGGCCATCGAACTGCATCCATAGTGACCTTTTCTAAATTTAATTTGGACATATTTCAAAATCTAGCCGTTATATTTCAAATCTCTTATTATGATTCGAAAGCTCTTTTCGATACGAACCCAACAATTCCTAAAACCAATGGTCGGATCTCCCGTTATGCCAATTCGAAGTCAATGGTCAAAATTCATGAACGGTCGCTGCGCAACGTGGTATATTCAGGCCAATATATATATATATATATATATATATATATATATATATGTATATATATATATGTAAGTGTGTGTGGGTGTGATATATCGTCGATTTCCATTCAAAAGGTATATTATAAATCATTTATAAATCCATTTTAAAATGATTTCAATTTCGTTTTCATTTTTTAATCAAAATTGAATATTCCATATCATTATAATACAAAAATGATAATATTTTCAAAATATCATATTTTGATTTCAATTCTTTTCGATATTTGTTGTAAAATAAATAATGTTGATAGAAAATTCCGTTCGAGTAAAAATGGCGTATGTTCACTTACTCGGCTTTCATGTATTTCAATATTTTCGTGTCCATCCCAAATCGGACATCAAAATCATATTTTGATTTTTCATAGAATATTAAATAAAATATTCGTTATTATTCTAAATCGGAATGCAACTCAATCAATTACCATATAATTTTATTTATATGGATTTCATACATCACATGTATTCAACAATAATGATAATTATCATTAAACATTCAAACAACATCCAAAGAGCATTCTACAACTGTATATGCATTAAAATAAATAAATAATGCTCACCACAGTCTGTCAACCAATTGATTGACATACAGCTAAACAATTGGTACCAGTGTATGTCAAATATCATCCCAACATCCGTGCATGATTTTCATCTAACAAATACTGATTATTATTTGTGCATTTGGGCAATGTGTAAAAGGTTATCGTCCCAATCAAGATCTGTTAAATAGGTGTACATAAACAAGTCGTCCGACTTGTAAATGAATATTTATTCCATTTCAACTAGCATAAATATATTAACATTTTTCTAACATGCAAATACCACAAAATCACCATCACAATACACAAATCACCATATCATCCATATAAATAAATACTCAACTAACCAATGTCATTTACGGCGCCACAAGTGGCCATCTGCGGAGTATGTAATGTGAGTGTTACTAATATCCACACATCGCTTTCAAATTTATATGATTTGTGGGAGTTCGTGTGTTGAACTCCAAAAATAACTACATGATAAAATATTGAGTGAGAAGAAGTTATCACTTTGATTTCCACACCGTCAGTCTTTAATTGGCGATTTTGGTACCGTTTGGGTTTGTGTTAGCCCTAAATTCAAACAAGCTCCTACTTGGACCCAGTCAGTTCTGTTGCGAAGCTCTCGACTCCACGATCGTAATGGATCTTGTTTCATGCAATTTGGAGTTCGTAGCAGAAAGTTATTAATGACTAAAGTTTAATTACATTAATTAATTAATTAATTAATTAAAACTATTTTACCCCTTTTAAACCATTCAATGTCGTTCCCTCCGTCATCTGCTCCGTTTGTCGCCCAAAGCCACCCAGAGGGTCGGCTGACCATCTGAGCCCCTTCCCCTTGGCACGGCGCGCCTGCGCCGTGAACGGCGACGCTTAGATCACCGATGGCGATTAGAAATCACCCTTTCCCCCAAAACCGTCTCGTACCCAATTGCTTCCACCATTTGCTACCCCCTGATCACAGACCCCACCCAATCAACGCGCCACGTCACCTGCACCAATCATCTTCAGGTGCCTTGGCCCCCCGACGTCCATCTTGGCCGAAAATCGACCATTTATGTTTCCGGCTTTAGAAAATCAATCCCTTCCATTCAACCTAATTCCAGCGACCACAAAAAATATCAGCTCGACCGCCTGAAAGCAAAGTTGTTGCTCTCCCTTCCCTCTACAACTTCCCCTTTTGTTCCAACATCAAATTCTTCTTCAATTGGCCACAATTCCACAAAAACCGAAACCCATTTTTTGGCATTGACCGTTGATTGCGGAGAATTCGTTCAACCATAGGCTATGAAATTTTTGTGGTGGGTAGAGATCATCATACACTACAACATTGCTTTTATGTGTTTTGGTTAATTGTTGATGGATTGGAAGATATAAATTATTTTATGTTCGGGGACTTATTTGCAAAATTGATGAGGGAGAGAGAGAGGCTGCTGCTCAATTATTTTGGGGGAGGAAGAGTAGTGAGTGTTTATCGAGAGAAAATATGTCATATAGTGGTGGTTTATGATTTTTAATTAATTCTCTAGTTCATGCTCTCTCTGTTCAACAGTTATCGAAGCCACAGTCACACACGAACTCCATTGGCGATGAAAATTGACATGCTGCCATATCTTGACAATACGGTCCTAACAAAACTAGTTTCATCGAATTTTGAGTCCGTTTTCTTAAAAAACTTTGTTTCTGGCTTAAATGGCTGGTTGATTCACAATTTATTGTGCACGGCCACATATTAACTTCAATAATTACAAAAATTGGAATCTAGCAATAATTTGACATTCCTGATCCAACAAAAGTGGTTTCATTGAAAAGGGAGGTCGTTTGCAAAATGGCTATTTTTAAGGGATATATTTATTTAAAATTTAATAAAATTCCATAGCTACTGTTTTAAATTTTAATCTGGACGTAACTTTCAATTTATATTATGATATCTAAAATTTTCACATTTGTTAGAAAATTATAATTAAATAGATTCTAACATTTCACGTTTTGCTGAAACTGATTTATTTTGAATTCTGTACATTCATTTGAAATTTAAAATTGAAACTACTGCGTCATTTCAAGCTCGTTTTATAATGAATATTATATACTTTCTGACTTCGATTTAAATAAATATTTGGTCGTTATTATTTTAAATAAATCATTTTAAATATTCAAAGTCCATTAAAATAGCTAAAATAAAAAATTTTAATTGGTTAAGAAATTCCGGGTTGTTACACATATATAATTTTCAGTTCAAACAATATCAGCAGTCCAACTAATCATATTCAATTTAATACGTTTATATTATTACAAATGTAACCATCGAGGTAAGTTACCTCATTTTAACATAATCGTTAAAAATAACAATTGTTTTAAATTAAGTTAAACGAACGTTTAATTTAGTTAGTTCGGTCAACACATAAATATATATTCAGCGTCCGTCAACCAAATAAAAATCATAGCCCACAAATATTTAAACCCAACTTATATAAAATATAAGTGGGATAAAACTGAGTTAATTGAACTCATCTTGATATCATTTAACGCTGAAACAGTTCGTTCTAATTAAATTAAACTGACGTTTAATTTTAATTAAGAACTCTAGTAGGTGTCAACTCTGTCAAACCAGTTTCATTTGTCGTGCTCATCGATATGGATCTGACGCCACTTGTTTTGTCGGCCTCCATTACTGTATGACCAAGATACACATATTAAATGTTACACACTATTTAAATCTACTATAATTAATAACTAATAAATATTTATTAGGCATCTTACTAAACGTTATTAGGCAAAGTTATAATTTATTTAGGCACTGTTATAAACCGTTCAGGCCTCATCTAATTCTTCTTACGTTTAATACATAATATATAAAAAGAATTAGATATTGAATATACCAGTCATCATACTTACAGTCAATCTTAAAACTTCATTAGGCATGTATAATTTGGATTAGGTATTTGTTAAACATGTTGGGCATATTCAGTTAGTCACAAAATTAATGTTGTAAAGTAAGTTGGGCATATAAGAAAGTTGTCAGGCCACGGTATATAAATTATACAAGCATACTTGAAACTTAGAATCATCATATACGGGCTTATTATTTAGGCACGTGATAACCAAACTTACTTAGGCACGTTAATAAACGGTTTTAGGCATATTTAAACTTACCCAGCATTTCACCGTTCATCTTCTATACTTTGTAAACTGCAAGTCCCTTATCCCTCCTTCCTGCCCCTTTCTTTTCTTCACGAACAACACACCAACGAAATCTTCAACCTCCAAGCAACTAATTCTTCCCCACACTATATTTCTGTTCTCACCCCAATGTTTCTTTCTCCACGGTTCTAAAAAAACACGGTTAAACTCCACCCCTTTGTAGAAACTACAGATCATGCTCCCTTGTTCTACAGTCCATACTCGCACACACCCTTTCGCCAGTTCATATGCTACTATTTATATATATTCTCAAACTTTTGAATAGCTCCTCCCTTCCGACTTCAAAAACTTCATCATACACAAGCTTTCTTCTCCATCACTGTTTCATGCTTTCAAACTGTTTCATGCTTTCAAACATCTGTGTTTATTCCTATTAACCCCATCGTCCTTGCACCGTCCACCATCGCTTAACTATACCCCCAACCTGTCTCCCTCTGCTCTTCGCTTTATGACATTCCACTCCTCCGCGAAACCCTGATGCGCCTCACTTCCTCACATGCTCACCCATCTGGAGAGGTTACTTCAATAACCCAGTTGCCAGTTAAAACCCTTTCTTTTTGCACAACTGCCTTCCACAGGCGTTCACCGCGTCTCTAGTTTCGAACTACATGAACCTTCACCGTCTTCACTCCGAATCATGTTCAAAATGGCTAATGTGTTTTCTTTTTGTTTTAACAATTCGTATAGAGGGGATTTCATTTATATGGAAGGCTAGTGTTCTCCTAGCAAAAGAAAAAAATGGAAATACGGCTCCAATATTTATAGAAAGCGGATGGGGATAAGAAAAATGTCTATCACTGCTACAAGGTTGGATGGTAAATTTCAAAACTTAGGCTACGCAATGGTCTCAAACATGTGGGTTGTCATAGTTGTGCACCTATATATTACGGTTATTGGATTGCTTAGGAGTTAAGGATGAAGACATAGCTTGTACTGAAATGGGGTAGGGACAGTACGGTAGCAAAAAAATAGGGTAGTTGTAGATATATTTGCATGTGAGAAGGTACAGGATAACCCAACGTGATGGCCAAGTTTTACATACATATCTATTTGTGTATATATTCATAGCTTGCACGGGTATGAATTTTCTTGTTTTAGGGTAGCTGTGTGATGTATACACAACATATGCGTGGTTTCAGTCATGGAGAAAAGATATAGATGCAGTTGAAGATAGAGTAGACTCTTTTGTTTCATTTCTTAAACATTAAGTTATATATATTTAATTTAATATGGCACTAAATTCTAGTTTATTTTTCGTTGTTTACCGTTAACCGCAAAATATACGTACAGCTACACACAAACTCCCAATACAATGAAAATTGTCATACCATTACGTCTCAACGTTCCGGTCCCAATGAAATTAATTTCATTGAAAACCGACTTTATTTGTACCACGGCGTTATTTTAATTTATCGGTTCACCTTTAAATTGCATGCACGGATAAAATAATTCCGAATGGCTCCAAAACTGGAAATCTAGCAATAAATAGCGATACATATTCCAATAAAATTTGTTTCATCAAAAAACGGAATTCGTTAGAAAATGTTTATTTCTAAGGCCTATATACGATCGATATAATATTATTCAAATCCAAACAATTCAATTTAAATAATAATAAATTCTTATCGTATATCTTAAAATAAAATATCACACAATGTTAGAATAAACCAATATATATTTTAAACTCAATATTTACAATCCCAGGCTAAACGATATCCATATTTATATATATAACCCTTAATAAATTATTTAATAAACGTTATCGTTTATTAACGAATTCCATAACGGCTATTCGAAATTTTGAATTGGATATAACTCAAAATCTATAAGTTGAAATCTACATTTTTCTCTTCCATTAGAAAAATATAATCAAATCGATCCAAATGATTATTGTTTCACAGAATTCCGACTTATATTAGAATCTGTATGTTAAATTGAAGTTCAAAACGTAAATTACGAACTACCGCGACATTACGAGTTCGTTTTATAATTATATATAAATTATATGTTCAAACTTTGTTTAGTAAATGAATTATATATTATAAACCTATTTATAATTCCAATTCAATATTTAAAATAATAAAATATATTAAATATCTTATCATCAAAAATATATACATTACACATATATTGGTACTTGAGTATGTTTCTCAAATATATATAATTAGTTTTAAACTTTTTGCCTATTTTGCTATATTAGGGATAAATTTGAAATATATATATGCATATATTAAAAACAGCAGTTTAAAATGATACATTTGATTTATCTTTATAATGGAAGTCAATTTGACTTGATGATTTAAACATCAAATATTAGAGTTGCATAAATACTGTTGATATGGCATATGGATGCTTAGATGGCAATAAAAGTACTTGCTCATCTAAATATATATATATATATATATGTATGTATGTATGTATGTATATATATATATATATATATATATATATATATATATATATATATATATATGCAGGTTGATAAACTACTACTACAAATATGATTTTCAATTATGTACCCTAATCTTACATATAAGTTTGATGCAAAAATGTCTTAAATTTAAACTAGGCAGAATTTTATAAGTTCTGATATGATATGATCATCTGATATGCTACTTAGTTTTATAAGTTCTGAAATTATTTTAGATGGTGACGATCCAGATGGATGCAACATGGTTCATTGTGAATGGTACTAATTCTTGCACTAAGAGGGGTATGCCGGTGCAAAAGTAATGCTGCTTATGAAGCAACTATAATTATATGAATTGCAGATTTTCATTTGGCCTGCGTGCAATTAATGTATATATTTCATTTGTTATAGAGTATGTATATAAAATGTTATATGTATATATGCACTAACTTATGAAAAACCAAAACTATCTGTATATTATGGAGTACATAGCTTTTGTAACATACCACTTAACTGTTAATCTGGGTTGTATGCTTTTGAAACGTGTTGTATTACCTTTTGTTAATATACCAGTGTTAGCTAACGATTTATATATATCTATGTGCATGTGTGTGTGTATGTCCGATAACTCATGCATGAATAATGTGAGATATATAATTTTCTTAAGTTTGAAATATGCAGTTTGTGTTTTATTATGATATATATACATATATATATATATGCATATATATATCTTTACTAATAATACAAATACCCGAGAGAAGGTGAAGCTTTTTTGTACTTCCAGAAATAACCTTAAACTTAGTCGCATCACCATTATCAGCTCAAGGGTACTTTGTCATTTTGTTTTCCTTTGTCACGTTCGATCCCACGTTCTACACCACTCTATACCTTTCTACACCACTTTCATTATTTCTTCCTCAAATCTGAAACCTCCCTTCGAAAGAAAACTTACGAAAATTTTTTGCAAAAAACATGTCAGATTGGAAAGGGAAAGTGAAGGTCTTCTTCCAAACCCTCACTTTATCAGATCTCCAACTCCATACATTTGGTAACCTTCACTCACGGTCAATTTCCAGTTTGTTGTTCATTTAATTTGATTTGTGTTTTGACGTTTTTTGTAGGTTGTTTTATTGGATGATTAATATTGATCAAATAACTCTCCGCCTTCACTTCATAGTAGGAAAACTATTCAACGCTTGAGAGGAAATTTATCGTGATTCGCGGTCTTCATGATTTATCTTTCTTGAAGACTGACAGAAAGTTTTGTTTTCCAACTTCTATTGATGATTTTACTGGCGTTTATTTCGTTTGTTGCAGTTATTCGGGTTCATTTTCATTTTCATTTCGTAAGAAGCCAATCTCAATTTACTCGTGATTTGGGAAATCTAGCGTATCATTTCACTAGGTTCCTCACACCAAAAACTGCAAGCAACCCTCTTCCCCTTTATTTCTCAGGTAACCTATTCTTATATCTATTATGGAAGAATTGGGTCCAAAAAAATTTGGATATATGTGGAGGTAAACATATAAGATCAAAACTGCAACATATTTTGTTTGACTGCTTGATTATTTAGTCAATTATCGTTGTTTCATTAATGGCCCGAATATGCTATGGAGTCGGATTTTCTTTGCCTGCTGAGTTCTATCACCCATGAGTTCTACTGACCACTTCAACTGTCTACACACATATGTCAACATCAGCTTAGCTTTAACAGTGCAACATCATCAACTGTATTTGTAGTTGTTCACATGTTTCATCATCATCATCATCTATATTTGGGTTAGGCCTTTTATGCATGTTTAGGTTTTCAAAGTTTCAATTAAAGTTTGATTTAACGATTTTTAAGTGTTATAGCTGTTCATAATTGCTAGCTCGGTATGATAATAATTAACATTCATTGAGAAACCATCTAGAATTATTCCTTTTGGTACAACTTAAAAGTGCTTTGTACAAGCTTTTCTCCTAGCTTAATTTATTTGTTAGAAAACATCTAGAAAATTAAAACGTAGTTCAAAATTTGGAATAGCTTTATTATTTGTAAATTTAAAGTATATACATTATAAATAACACTATCCATAAGCCGTCCATTTAACGTCACTTGCTCCAAGAATTTCAGTGTAGCACAATTTTGTTAATAACACTACTGCACAATATATTTAGTTTTCCACTTGTTTGATTCATTTAATACTCCAATTTAGTACTGTTGTATCATGTCCTAATTTTTTTCTATAAGTATGTGACATACTCTTAACAATATCTACTCTCGGTAATATGAAACACGGTTATATATATAAAACAATGGTTTCCGATATGTGTTATACCTGTGTGGAATATGAATCCAGTAAAGCTAACTACAAAATTAGTTCTTTGAATATTTAAATGAATGTTATACTACAAATGGGTTTTGGAGAACAACATTTGGGTACAATGGTTTTATGTTTTTGTATTTATCTGATGAAGTAGTACTGGATTACTTAGATTTATGTGTTTCTTAAATAGTTTGATGGTTTTAAGTTTATGCATCTTTATGTGGCATCATCGAATCATACATCTTACAGATTTTAGATGGTTAGTTGGTACTAGGTTGCAACTATCTATTTTTTGATTTTTTTTTGGGATAAAGTATGAGAAACCTTTACTACCATGGATAACATTATTGTGTTGTAAAATATTGTGTCTTTTATGCTAGATTTTTGACAGTATGCATGTATTTTCCATGATGTTATTGCTTGCAGATGTACTGATGGCTCTGCATTTAGACAAAGTCCCTTGAAGAATCAAGGTTGCAGGTAAGGTTAAAATAATTGCTAATAGGTTTCATAGTAAACTACATGTGTACAACACCACGTCAGTTGCTGGAAATCAGTTCATTTATAGTTTAATTCAAGCTTTTATTTTCGTTTTCAATTTTGATAGCTACATACCACAATTGTATAAAGTACACGATAATATATTATAAATATAAAAAGTTACATGTATTATTTATTTCCAGTTTAACCATTTGTATATACATAAATATGTTTGTGTTGAACCACCGAACATATATAATCAATAAATCTTTGGCAAAAAAAATGCTTCATGTGATCATCTAAACTTTGGTATAAATTTGCTTCTATGTTTTGCTTTTGCACTGAATGGTAGACCTTCGTGTGTGGTACAATATATACATATCTCTTAATTCGCGTTAATATATTTATATACAAGTTTACAAGCTAACATATATGCAAGCTAACAGTATAGTAAGTCTTCATGTTATTAATTTCGTATGCTACGAGCTGACATATATGCGAGCTAACAGTATATTAAGTCTTCATGTTATTAGTTTCCTTTCCTTCTGCTTTTGCATAAAATCAAAGTATAAGCTCGGTCTAATTTGTGACTTCTTAAGAGAGGATAAATAGGTAAAATCAGGGGAGAAGATGAAGGAATGAAACAGAGAGGAGGTATGATTTGTTACTTTTACTTGGGATTAGTTGGAAATTTTATATTTCAATTGGGTGAGGTTTGCTTGCTGTTTTGAAGTCTCCGTGAAAAGAGTACTGATTATTTCTTCTTTTATCTTCTATCTGTTCTTTTTTTCCAACAATTTTAAGCAAATTGTCCTGCATTCTCTGGGTTTGGGGATTTTTTTTCATTCTAAAGTCATATAACATATGTTTTTGGATTTATTAATCTCAAATATAGGTGATCAGCTCAGATTACATGTACTAATCTGAGTTTCACATGCTAATCTATCGAAAAATTGTAATGTCAAGAGAGAGAAGATAAAGATAATACATATACAATATATAAATTACTATGGCTTTCCATAGTGGTCACAGGTACATAAACATATATAATTCTTGAATTTGAAAATACAGTATATAAATTGTTTAATTGGTATATTTGATTTGGTTATATAGGTAAATCGATCATTGGGTGTGATAAAACCTGGACAAGTAATGGATATTAATGTGAATCATGTAGAGTTTTGTATGCAACGATAATTTGTGGATGGAGTGGAAAGTAATTGGTCGTGTGAGGACACTAGAGACAAAGAATCTGCAGTTGTCATTAATGCAAGTAGCAGTTACTCAACTAGGAAATGGATGCATGGGATTACAATGAAGCGATGTTGCTCTAGCAATTCGAGAGGAGCTCCGACTGATAGTGGTCTGTAATCATCTACAAAGAAAGCAGATTTTGCATATTTTGAATAGGATTTGTGTCACTATAATAGTCGATGATAAGCATTCCATGTATCTATACATAACTAAAATATGTATATTACGCATCTCATGTGCAGTTTGGTGTCTTAAATAGAGTGAAAAAAGAGTTGTTATACCCACATTCTTTAGACGGTTCATTACATATCTCTAAAGGTGGTGTTCAATTTGTGTTTAATGTGTGCTGCATGGTGAACTTCATAATCACATTTTCATATGCAGCAATAATATTGGACATATTCATGATTTAACACAATTCCATCTTTGGTCACGTTTATCTATGCACACGTCCAGCGGACGTGCCTCTGTACTGGTATATATATATATATATATGTATGTATATATATATATATATATATATGTATGTATATATATATATATATATATATATATTGGGCTTTAATAAATGATTAGGCCTGATTAATTAAAGATACATGTATTCCATTTATACCTTTTAAAAGCTATAATGAAATAATTAGTCTAGTACATTGTTGCAGAATATTAAACTACAAGATATGTTTTGAAATGTTTAAAAACAACGGCAAATAATATTTTAATTCCTTTAAACGCTAATGCTATCTAATATGTTAAATACTCAAAAGGTGTAATATCTTTATAATTGCGTTTATGTGGAATTAAAAGTAATTACCATATAAAATACATATATTATGATATATATAATCAACTCTGATATTATTCGCCACTACTAGTTGTAAATTCCCTTTTAAAGCAAATTTTGTTATATTAAGTCATGGTGAAGTCTTCTAATAATACACCTATCAATGCCAATATCATTGGATGTAACTAACGCCAAAGCGTTGGGCACCTTTTATTTTTGGTTATATGCGGTAGGAGTAATTGTGGTGTTTCGTGTAACAACCCGCAAAAATCAGAAACAATTAAAAATTTTTATTTTAGAAAATTTTAATGAATTTTGACAATATAAAATAATTTATTTAAATAATAATGATCACAAATTTGATTTAAATCGAAGATAGAATGAATGATTTAATTTTAATTAACAAAAGAGTTAGAAATAACGCGGTAGTTTGAAAAGTCAAACTTGAACTTTGACTGACCGTACAGGATGCAAAATTTAACGGATTTTAGTGAAACCAAAAATATTAGAATCTATTTAAAAATATCTTTCCAACGAATCTGAAAAATCGAAATTTCAGAACGGAAATCAAAAGTTATGGCCAATTCAATATTTAGAAAGGTCGCTATGAAATTTATAAGGGCCAAAATGCTACTTTTTGCATACGAAGGAATTTGAACTCGAAACCACTTCCATTGAGTTCAGAATGATGTTTCTACATTGAAAAACAGTAAACACATTTATATTTTGAGTTTCGGGATTTATTTGTTTAAAAATGTATTTTTTTTATTAAATATATTGGCCTTAAAAATAGTCATTTTTCAAACGACCTCTGTTTTTGATGAAACCACTTTTTTTGGATCCGGGATGTCAAAATATTGTTAAGTTTAATTTTTCATAATTTTTGGAATTAATTTGTGGCCGTGGCAAAAGGATTTCTATTTTGTCAATTTACGGTCAAATTTTAATCGACTTAAAAATAGCCATTTTTCAAAAAGTATCAGAATTCGATGAAATAAATTTTGTTAGGACTGTATCGTCATAAGAAAGCCAAAAATAATTTTTCTAGATTTTTCTGAGTTAATTTGTGTCCCCGGTAAAATTATTTGTACGGAAAAATTAGAAATAAAGGACTTAAATATTAAAACTGTAAAACGGAGGCCTAGATGACAGTTTGGGCTGACGAGACATGTCTAGATGAGTTCGAAATGGGGGCTAAATGGTAGGAACGACAGTCGTTGGGCCTAAATCGGAGTTCGGACCAAAACGGGCTTAAACGGGCTAATTAAATAATAATTAGATTAACCTAATATAATAATATAAAATCAAAGTCGGTCTTTCTTCTTCCTCATCTTGTTTCAGCCGCACTTTTGAACCCATAATGGCCGAAACTTCTCTCCTCCCTATCTCCCAAACCACTAAGAATTAGATCATGCCGTAGTGAAACTTTTTGAAGCTCTTTTCTTCCTCTTTCTTCTCCAACAAATCTCACATCAAACCGTTGCCCGTAGCTCTCGATTCACCTCCCCGAACCCGCCGCTATTATGCTGCCGCCGCCCCCTGTACATGTAGCCGCACCCCTTCATCTTCCCGGTGAAGATAGCCCTCTCGTAGCTCTTCAATCTCCCGCAAACCGTTCGTAAAACCGTCGACTATAGCTCCCAAAATCCGCATTCAAAGTTTTGAACAATTCTGAAAATTGAGGTAAATAGCTTCAGATTTTGTCACGCTTTTAAGCGTCACTGTGTCAGTTGTTAAAGGCCAGAAATTTAATTTTTACATAAATTCCAATTTGAAATCTTTTAGATCCATAACCGCTGTGACTCCAAACACGAGATCTGATTTAAATCACTTCATTTCATAAACAAGCAAGGTGAGATTCTATATTTTATTTTTATTTTTTTATTTTATATATATAATTAATTTAATTATATTATCATTATACAAAATGAATGTTGTATGGTTGTATGGTGGAAATTGATGTTTGTGGCCTTTATTGTTATTGACGTATTATATGATTGGTGTTGGAATTGATTGTGGGAATTGTTATTCGATGTCTAGTAGAAAGATCATAATAAAAATTTTAATCTTTTGTTTTGATTTATAGATAAAATTTTAATCTTTTATCATGATTTACAAATCAAAGTTTTGATTTTTATTTTGAAATGAATAACATTAATAAAGATTCGATCTTTAAAATGAATCTTTGTTTTTGTTTGTATAAAATGAATCTTTGTTTTGTTTATAAAACATGAAATCTTTTATTTTTATTTATAAAGATTAAAACTTTATAAAAATTGAACCTTTGGTTTTGTTAACAAAGATTACGACTTTGATTTTGTTTGCAAAGATTACAACTTTGATTTCGGTTACAAAAATTACAACTTTGTTTTTTATTATAAAAAAAGGCTAAATCTTTTTATATTTTTTATGTTTAAAATAAAAAGACAACCTTTTTATATTGAAAACAAAAAGATGTAATTTTGACGATGAAAATAAAAAGACGATCTTTTTATATTTAAAATAAAGGAGTTATTATTTTTACATTGTAAAATAGAAAAGGTCATATTTTTACATTACAAAATAGGTTAATCATTTATTTACACCTTCCTTTGTAAATGATAAAACCAAAAATATGTTATTCACATTATTGATGTTTATATGGTGAAAGAAAAGAAACAAAGTTTTGTTAATCACTTTGTTTACATTTTCATTGTAAAAGAAAAAGAGTAAAACATGTTAATCACTTTGTTTACATTTTCATTGTAATAGAAAAACAGTAAAACATGTTAATCACTTTGTTTACATTTTCATTGTAAAAGAAAAAGAGTAAAACATGTTAATCACTTTGTTTACATTTTCATTGTAATAGAAAAAGAGTAAAACTTGTTAATCACTTTGTTTACATTTTCATTGTAATAGAAAAAGAGTAAAACATGTTAATCGCTTTGTTTACATTTTCATTGTAAAAGAAAAAGAGTAAAACATGTTAATCACTTTGTTTACATTTTCATTGTAATAGAAAAAGAGTAAAACATGTTAATCATTTTGTTTACATTTTCTTTGTAATAGAAAAAGAGTAAAACATGTTAATCAGTTATGTAAATAAGAAGAATGGAATTTAGAAATACACATATTTACATTTTCTTTTGTAAATGAAAAAGAACAAAATAATGAGAATCCTTTTATTTACATTTTCTTTTGTAAATGAAAAAGAACAAAATAATGAGAATCCTTTTATTTACATTTTCTTTTGTAAATGAAAAAGAACAAAATAATGAGAATCCTTTTATTTACATTTTCTATTGTAAATGAAAAAGAACAAAATAATGTGAATCCTTTTATTTACATTTCTATTGTAAAGAAAAAGAACAAAATTATGTGAACCATTTTATTTACATTTTCTATTGTAAAGAAAAAGTAAAAAGAGAGTTATATTTCTTATTTGCATTTTTAGATGCAAATAAAGCATAGAAAGAAAATTATACTTTTATTTGTCATTGTTTTGTTAAATAAAAGTAAAAGAGTTAAAAGGACATTTTATTTACCATTGTTTTGTTAAATAAAAGTACAAGATATAAAAGAACATTTTTATTAACATTGTTTTGTCAAATAAAAAGACAAATACATGAGATACACTTTTATTTGTGTTTTATGTACAAATAAAAGTACAAGATTAGAAATACACTTTTATCTACACTGTATTTGTTGAAATAGAATTGCTAACAAAATGAGGGTATCACTTTACTCGTCTTTGTTGAAAACAGAAATAATGTACAAATATAAGAATCACTTTTATTTGCATAATATACAGTAGAATTTATACGCAAACATAAAATCCAATTTTTATTTGCAAACTTGCATTAGAATTTATATTCTAATATACAATTATATTGTTGGTCAAAATATACACTGAAAAGTATTGTTAAGAAACTTCATACAAATAAAGAATAATGGAAATTATATTCCATTTGTCATCCGCAATAAAGCTATATAAATAAATTACTGTTTATGTGACCTTAGAAGTATATAGGGAAGTCATACGAGTAAAATACATTTTACTCGCTATATGTGACATGTTTAGTGAAATTGAAATTGGTTAAACCTATTAACCAATCATGTATTTACTTATTTATATGAACTGTTGTTGGCTGAAAACCCCACACGGGTATTGGGACGATACTTGACTGACACAAATCCCAATGTTTAATTATCTGTCTATCGATTGATCGACAGGCTGCGATGAGCGTTGTTGTTTCATTTTAATGCTCACACAGTTGACATTGTCACTTTGGTTGTTAATGGATGGATTGAGGATTATTTCCTGTTATTACCCTATACATGAAATGTATGAAACCCATATGACCCAAATTATATGGTGCATGGTTGAGTTGCATTCCAATGCAGAATTTCTTTTTAAATAAAGAATTTTTATATAATAAAAGGATTTTGTATAATAAAAGATTTTGAATTTCTATAGAATATTTTACATAAATAATATTTTATTGATTATTTTAAATATTTTAGGATAAATCTTTTATTTAAGATCATTAGACTTTAACAATTATGTTTGGTGATTGATATGTAGATTGGATTTGTAGTGGATGATGTTTTAAATAACATTTATCCTTTAATCCAATTTACACTGAAATTGCTATTTGAAATTTATAAATCTATTTTATAAATTAAATCAAAATTGGAATATTAATAAATCTTTTTAGAAAGATAAAAATGTAATTTATTTTATCTTTGATAAAATTAATGAGAATCTTTTAATATAAATAATATTTTTATTTAAAAAGAATGTTCAAAGTTGGAATGTGGCGTATGGTTGGTTTTAATTACAAATACGCGAGTTATTCAGAAAGACCGGGTCTAACCCATTCTGAATAATCATCACGACGATCAAGAGTCGAAGATGAAGACGGTGACTGAAGACCGGAGAGCTTCACATCGTTTGGTTGATGGTGACTGATATCTTGAATTGGGACTGATCCCCCAAGGCAAGGTAAAAAGTGATGATCTTCCAGACGTACTGGAGATCGACGGATACGTTGTTTCGTTCAGACCCAGAACGGACTTGTAAATGGATAGCATGCCTGACATTGAAATTTATTTCATGTAATTAAATTGGTTTTTATTTAATATATAAATGCATGGTGGAGGAGGATTTATTCTCTTGCTTAACACCCTTTTGTATGTTAAATAGTTACCGATCGCATGATATGAGTTGTTGATGTGGTATGCCAAGTTGCGCTTGATCAAGGTTTATTGTTGCAAAGCAGAGCCTTGTGGGATGATCAAAGCATAGTCTATTTAGGCATAGCTTTGTGTATATCGTGACTTCGCGAGCCTCACAGCCCGGTAGAGTCTAAAACGGGAGAAGGGAACGCAGGGAGTGCACACGTTTCTTTCTAGCTAGAGTGGTGCCAGGGACCTACCAGCGCTGGCATTTATTCATTGTGGTTGTTGGATTTTTCGAGGCCTCGGTTTATGCGGTCGCCACTGGCCGTATTATAGGTCCAAAAGGACCGGGGAGCGTGTGTTCAGGAATTGCCAATCCATTAAGCGTTAACGTATGGACCGGCCCTGCAGGATCCAAGGGTTGGACAGAGTACCAATCCTGGGGCATTTGCTAGAGTGTCTCGAATCGGTAAGGATCTCCTCCCTAGCCTTGACTCAGATGGAAACCCAAATTTCCAATACGACATCATGCGGTTTTGATTGTATACCTATATATGGCGACATAGTGGGATGGGGCACTCATGCCGTCTAGGATTGATACATTTACTTTGATGTATTTCAAATTGGTTGCACACTATTATTATATAATACCGTGTTTATCGTATCAAGCATTTCTTGACCATTATAAGGTAAAACCCTATCCTCCGGTTTGCGTTGCATTGTGTGATGGGACTTGGGTCTTATAATGGTTTCATTTTTCTAAAAAGCATTGCGTTATTTTGACGATTTACTTTAGTCATGCACTGGCAATCCATAGGAGAAAACCCGTTCCGCGAAAGTGGCGTGGTCCTGTGATTAGCCTTATTATATTATATAGGTTAAGTAGAATTCTCACACCAGTCCCATGACTGACCTGTAGTTTGTCCACTGGCAAACTCGGGTGCCCATATTTTCCACACGGGCAGTCGAGTAGCTATTTTTGCAGATATATTAAGCAGGATTCTGGGTTGAAGCTTAAAGCTGTGTCCAGAGATAGAGAGTCTTCCGCTGTGTTTCTTCCGCTGCAATAAATTTTAATTATTGTAAATTATTCTTCCGCTGTAATTATATTCCAATGTACTCTGATATGTATATTCTGTACTCTGATGTAACATTTATTATAGTGTTATAAAAGTCTTCTGTTATCTGTTGTAATGTGTTGTATGCCCAAAGTTAAAGTATTCGTAGATTTTCACTTTTTGGGTCAGACCTGTGTGGTTTATGGTCGATTCAAAGGGTGGGAATTTGCGGGTCTTTACATTTCGACTTATTATTGGGTCTGATTTAACTAAGGTTGCATAACAGGATTATGGCCTTAGAGACAATAGCATGAATTATTATATATTTTGAGCAAATGAATAATACTGAACAAAATGTTCATCATCCGATCCAAAAATTATATACATGATATAATTGACATAAGATATCTACATAAAAGGTTGTGTTTTGGGGTGTTAGCCAAAGCTAGGTCAAGGCATGACTAGATATGGATCTTGGAACACCGTTATATATATACATACATACATATATATATATACACACCAATATATATATATATATATAAACAGAGGGATGATAATTTGAGTACGAGCGTATTTATTTTAAATTATACATTTACATTAATATAAGTTTTGATTGTCAAAATTTTATATTAAATAAATATTAAAGAATCAGTTATTATTTGTTATCTACTATAGATATTAAGTAACAAATAACTCTGATAATTTAAATTAATCCTTAAGAAGGATAAATTGAATTAAATCAAATTTCTTGACTAATATTGAAATTTGAGGATTGTCCTGAAAAAATTAAACGTAATAGTTTTAGAAACATAGAGAAGATCTAAAAGTGAGTTGAAGTATGACTTGAACCAAATAATATATAAATGTTATAACAATCTACTTATACATTTCTAATATTAGATACTAGATATAAATCACGTAAATGTATGTTAATTTACAGAAATTGTAAAATAAGTAGAAATCTGATAAAAGGATAAGTGGACTTGCGATTGATAATGAAACAAATGTTGCTGGATTATCCATAGGAAATTGATTCTTGTTGTATATACTGGCTTAATTAAATAAATAAAATAATTGTTATCATGAAATTCCACTTAAAATAAATGTTATAATGGATCTTGTTTAGATAAGTTTTTATTTTAATTATAATAAAAGATCAATTGTTTTTCATTTTATTTAAATGAAATATCATATGGAATTTCACAAATGGTTAATGATCCTTGTAAATCCTTAACTATAATATACTTGACATAAATAATGAGTTGATTAAATTTAGTAATCTAAATCCAACATACCTTTAGCATTGCCAATTAGCCCATATAAACAAGAAAGTATATCAGAACTCCATAATGATGGAATTTTGAGATCATTTGATTTTGAATTATATGAATAATGCAAATCTTGTTTATTAGGCAAAATAACTAAATCGCCTTTCACTTGACATAGTGAATGGGTGATAAGTAATGGGTCTCATAGATAATGATGTATATCGAGCAATGGATACATAAACTAGAGGCAGGTTTTATTACTTAATTATATTTATGATGATATCAATAGATACAGATATGTGTATCTTATGAAACACATATCAAAATCCTTTGAAAATTTTAAAGGATTAAAAGTAAAGTTAGAAACCAACTTTAATTAAAAAAAACTTTTCGAATAGATCAAAAGAGAATATTTAAGCCAACTATTTAATGAGTATCAAGAAGAGTTTGAAATTGTTTCACAACTCACTCCATCTACAACACCATATTGGAATACTGTGTCATAAAGGAGAAATCACACCTTATAAGACATAGCACGATTAGTGATAAGTCATACAAATCTTCCAATAAATTAAATTTAGAACAATTGCATTTAATCCCACTAAAATGAGTTTGAAGATTTCATATAAGATATGGGCTAGGAAATGTCCTAGTATGTCTAATGCGAAGATTTCGGATGCAAAGACATTTATTAAACATCCTTTCTCTGATAAGATCGAGCCCAAATCGGATAACTATTTTGTGTAATATCCATAAGAAACAAATGGATATTATTTCTATAAATTCTCTTAGAATAAAATGTTTACTACTCGAATTGGTATCCTTTATAAAGAAAAATCAATCTCTAAGATAACAATGGGAATGAAATAGAATTCGAAATGTCTCGAAAACCACAAAATGTCTTGGATCTTGTATAGACAAGAAATTGAGTGGGAGTGACACAATAATTCTAATGTTATTTGATAACACATTAATTAATGTGAATAATGTTAGTTTTAACACAAGAAATAGATACTGATTCTAAGAAAGAAAATGTTTGGGTTAAGAAGTTCATAATTGAACTTAATTCATTGTTGATCCAATGATATACATTGCAATAATAATGTGGCTATTGCTCAGGCCTGAAACATTAAACTCATTATCGATCCAAACATATATTTAAGAAATATAATTCTTATGTGAAATTTTTCACAGAAGAAATGAACATATCTGCAAAGTTACAAAAGTTGTAACGTTGTAGACCGATAGAATTAGACTTTGTCACAGCAGAAGTTTAATGGTCACACTAGTTTCATGAGTATATCATACATGGATGATTGACTCTAGTGCAAGTGGGAGATTGTTAGAGTTTATGCCCTAGAGGCAATCCATTTGATGTGATAAATAACATTGTTGATGTTATTATTTTATCTGGAAAAAGAATATTTTGTTATGCCATATTTACTACGCAATATAAATATTAACATAACATAAGTCGTTAGAATTATAATACGGAATTAAATAGTTCGAGTAAGGCTTGAACTTGAGATTATATAATATATTGAGTATTACAATTCTTAAATGTCCCTAGTCAAGTTTTATTGTTTATATAGGACAACAATAAAACATTGAGACTAGTATATTGATTGACTGATGATCACATCTCAATGATTATTATGTGATATTAATGTCAAGACATAAATACGTATTGGAGAAAGCGTATTGTGCTGACCCACCATCATAAAACTTATAATTAACAGTCTCATAAGTTATTCTCATAGCGACAGTGATATAATGGTCCTCAAAACTGAAATCGTTATAATTTTATTCGAAGATATTTGTGTTTTGATATCATCTAAAGTTACTTGTAACAGAGTAGACGATAATGGTGATTATTGGATACATCTCGAGTAGAATGAAAATGATGAATGATCTAGATGGAACTTAACCCTACGATATATTTATAGTGATATCCAAAGGCCTCTTGATTGAGTGAAACTATGAAATGCATGATCGTGCTCAAATATTGATTTGTTTTAAACAGTCTACTCATCAATCAAGATAAACAGATTAAATTATAAAGAGGATGATACGATCCATGTCTCGAGTTTAATCCTGGATATATTGGTTAAAAGGATTATATTACATGGATACACTGGTCACGAAAATGGTTGTATCAAATCATCAATATTATTATAACTTGGGTAACAGTGACGTATTACTAGATGCCAATCGTTGTTTATGGTTTTAAATATGAGTTAAAACTATTGCCAATGTTTTAGTAACCTATAGGGTCACACAATAGAACGTTACAAAGGAGAAACGAATTTTTGGATGGGTAAAATATCAATTTGTTGATATTTTATTTGACATTGGAATGGATATTCGGGTAGTTCCTATTTTAGGGTTGACACTTGTATTTAAAGGGGATATTTTTTTCTTCTTAATAAATACACAGCTAAACCTAAGTAAAATAGTGAGATATCAGATAAAATAATAGATCCACTCGAATTCATTTTCCTAACCCAAAAATTATCAAGGCGGTTAGTACCGCTCTCCAATGATTTCTTCTTTAATCTGATTCAGGAAGAAAACGTTCTCGTGGATACTCATAGAGGGCCAGCACTTTGTCGAGCCTAGAGATTCGATTTTCCCACATTTCATGGACATCCATATTGGAAGAATTAGGGCTTTCATTGATTTCGTGAAACCCTAAAGGTAAGAAGCTCTGATTTACTTTATTTTACGGAGATCCTTTGTTTAAATATGTTAAAATTGTTATATTTTGGTTATGATTAGATCGCTAATAATTATCATTTAAAACGTTTTATAAAATACGTTTTGAATTAAAATCAATGAAATATATTATATATTTTTTAATAGCTTGAATAAAACGCGCCGCGCAGCGATCGATCGTGAATTTCAATCATTGACTTCAAATTGATGTAACGGGAGATCCGACCGTAGGATTTTCCTAAAGCCGGAACCGTCAGGTTCATATCGAAAAGATAATTCCAATGAATATAAGAGATTTAAATTTGAACGATTAGATTTGGAAATATATCCAAATAAATTTTGGAAAAGGTCGCTATGGATGTAGTTCGGTGGCTGATATTGGAAACTGTAAGGGACTTAATAAAATTATTAAAAATTTAAATAAATTACATAAAATCATAATAAATGATTTGGAAAGATTTTGGATGAAATATTCCATATTTGAAAAGCTAAAAGATATGTTTATCTAAATGAACTAGTTAATAACTAGAGTAGTAATCCAATGATCTCAAATTAATAAATTGGAATGGATTTGAATGGAAATTATCTTCGGATATTTCGATATTGTATTCTGTAATTATATGGATATTGTTATGAGAATTTTGAAGATATTGATATCGTTATTCCAAAACGATACCTGTTAATTTCAGAATTTGGTACTGAATATAAGTCGACATGATTTCCATTTATGATCTTATATTTAATATGAAATTGGATTTTGAGTTCATTGTGAATGGAATCTTAAATAATACTATTCTTGAACCCGCTCGTGGAAGAATAAATCGTTTTATTAAGATTTTACGAAGTTTTCTAGTCTATTTAATTAAATTCGAATTGAATGGAATTTGATTCAATAATAATCGAAATGAGCTTCTGTAAAGGAAGGCCCTTACTATTTATGGAATTTAAAAGGCTTTTCCTTTATTCCATTTATAGTATTAGTCTGATACAGAAATTTTTATCGATTATAAATTATTCAAATTTCCATGAAGATTCCATATTAAATGGAAAACGATTTTTGGGCTTATCGTGAATTGTGTTTTAAATAAAATTTGTTCTTTAACCCAAGTAAAAACAAGATTAATTTCCAAAGGTTGAATAATCATTATATAATGATTTTTGAAGATTAAATCTGAACTAGAGTTTTAATTAGATTGAAATAAGGGTAAGGTAATTAAATTTTCCGAATTTAAGAAATGTTCAAGATGGAGTACCCCCTACCCCCCTCCCCTGTAGTTTTACTCCATGCGATAGTTAAATATTTAATTAGATTTGAAAGATAAATGGTGATTATACCAATAACACCATGGGTGTAAAATATGGAGTACCACCAGTTTTGCTCCATGGAATGAATAGGTTGGGATTGGGATAATAAAATGAATAATTGCATTGGTAAGGCTCGTCAATCCTGACTAGTTAATAAACCTAAATTTGGTTTAAGTTGTGAAAAGATATATTGTAACACCCCACATCCGTTAAGGTCACTCACTAAGGGGAATGCCTTATCTTCAATGGAGCATTATGGGTACTGGAACAGAAATATTACAAGACAGACATATATAAAACAACGGAAAGTAAAGTAGAAGTACTCCAAATCATTTATTAAATATAATTGTTTACAATAAAAGCCCATTAACTTCCAATACCCAATTTCATAGCTAAAATATCTGTCTTGCTCGAAACCAAAGAAGCATTAAAATAAATTGTAGTACTCCCCAATAAAGCAAAGCAAGCCTAGCCAAGAGAGATCCAAGCCGTACATGAAAGAGCTTGGGAGCTTGGTAACATCCGAACTAAGCTGTATTCCCACCCTGCGAACCTAGGGAGGGGGGAAATGGAAGAAAAAGAGGCGAAACAAAACGGGTCAGTCATAAAGACTGAGTAAGTCCTAGTGACTTTCAGCATAAAAACAGGTAAAGATAACATGGCATGAATAAACTGAAAGTAAACATAAGCATGATGACAAGATAAGCTACAGGCACGATAACTGAGAATAACATCATACGACTTTTGTCAAGTATAACATCGCAAGGTTCCCATTCAAGATAAACTAAGTATAATTTCGCAAGATTTCTATCAAGCATCGAAAGATTTCTCTGCTTCACCATTAAAAATATTTTTATGATATCATTAGCTCTACACCACCCGTACTAGTATCCCAACCCGTGTCATGTGTTGACTATAAAATGATCCCTAACCCAATGTCATGAAATGACCCATTACTTGGTCCCATGAAACGATCTATTAATTGATCAGCTCCTTACAATTCCTAGCTCGTTCATGTGTCTGTGTCATACGGCCCTATCACGAATGTAGTTACCTGTGCTGAGCCCACCGTAGGGTGTATCTGGCCCTAGGGTGCCAACCCTCGACAAGAATCAAGCACGCACAGTGTAAACCTATTGATGCCCACTGCCTGTTTTTTCAACTCCACACTACGTGCACAACCATAGTCCGCCTGAACCTACACTAGCGCACCAACTCAGCCGTCGTGCTGGTCGCTTACAATCAGCCCAGTAATCGTGCCCTACCCTGCCTAGTTCTAAGGTACCATGATACATCTAAGTGGGTTACTGCTGAAATGGACCGTGTAACTAGGGTTTCCGTCAAACAGGTTAAGTGTTGTCATTTAAATTCATGACTTAACCCTTATCAGTCTAGCATTCAAGTTGGTTAAGTGTTGTCATTCAAGTTCGTGACTTAACCCGCCTATGTGTCATGTCAAATTGGCTAAGTGTTGTCGTTCAAGTTCATGACTTAGCCCTACGAATCGTGTGTCAAGTTGGTTAAGTATATTCAAGCGGTTCATGACTTAACCCTAACAAATGATCATGTCAAATTGGTTAAGTATATTCAAGTGGTTCATAAATTAACCCTACCAAATCATCGTGTCAAATTGGTTAAGTATATTCAAGCGGTTCATGACTTAACCCTACCAAATCATCGTGTCAAATTGGTTAAGTATATTTAAGCAGTTCATGACTTAACTCTAACAAATCATCGTGTCAAATTGGTTAAGTATTATCTATATGTTCAAGTTGACTTAACCCTGCCACGCGTCATGTTATATTAGTTAAGTGTTCTCCTTGTGTTAACTTAACCCACCAGTGTATGTCATATCGGTTAAGTGTCATCAATCAATTCAAGTTAACTTAACCCACCCACTTGTCATGTTATGTTGGTTAAGTGTCGTTAGTCTAGTCATATTACTTAACCTTTCCATTCTTAGCATGTGTGTTTATTGGCATTAATTAATTATTAATGCATCAACCACTCACATTAGACCTGTTGTTGCGGTCACTGGATATGCCAGGCGGTTCCGTGCAGAATTACACCACAACTCAGTCTAAACTCGGGTTTAAGCATGATATGACTAACTTCTCACATTAGATCTTATTATTTGCAGTCACTGGATATGCCGGGCGGTTCCGAGCAGAATTACACTGCAAACTCAACCCAACCTCGAGTTAGCCATGTTCATGATCATGTTCATGTTCATGTTCATGTTTCAACCACGTTCATATTTCCAGTTCAAGTTCATAATTCACGTTTTTGCCCCAAAACGTATTTCCAAATTATTATCATAATTCACTATAAGGTTATGCCAAGTTATAGCCTTTTATTTACAATACATGCCAACTACCCAAAGCCCAACTTAGGCGCGTTCATATTAAACCTCTACCAAGTCATAAATTATCATATATGTTTCAGCTCCAAATTTTACATAATTAACATATGCCCAAGTTCTAGATTACATGTCAGTTTTACATATGCCCAATTCATACCAAATTTACATATGTTCAATTCATGTCGTTTTACATGTATGCCAAGTTTATTCCAATTTACACATATCAAGTTCTAGCCAAATTACATATATCAAGATCCATGTTAAATTACATATGCCAATCCCCGTTCTTGCAATTACCATTATAATGACAATACCCAAATATCCTATTCCAGGATAATGGTAGTAATACCTAAATATCCAATTCCACTTTATTCCATGGCCATATCATAATTAAATATTTAAATCTAAAAGTAACTAGAACTTACAGATCATGGACTAAGAAATTAAGATGCAGAAGTTGATTCTAGAAAGCAATCGTTGAACGTTGAATCTCAATTTGATTGAAAATCCCCAATTTGCGAATCTTGCGTTGCTTTAGGAAGAAGGTAGAAGAACTCTCTAGATTTGATTAATTTTTATTTGAATCTTTGAAGAAGAAGAAGTCATGTCCATCAAGAATTTGCACAGCATAAGGTTAGAGAAGAATGGTGCGAGGAGGAATGGGGATTAGGTGGGTTTATATAGGATTAGGAGAACGAATCTAGTCAGAAAACATGTCTAAAAACATCAGAATGCACCCAGTTCAAAAACTGGGTTTCGTCACCAGGTCGACCATAGTGTCGACCTGGTCCCTGGGAGGTCGACCATAGTGTCGACCCCCAGGTCGACCTGGTCCTGGGCGGGAAATTTCCAGCCCAGCCTACGCTGGGGTTTAAATTCAAATTTCGAATTCGAATTTCGAGTTGTTTTCAATTCTGAAAATTCCTAAAACTTCGGAGGGTCATATCTCCCTCATACGGACTCCGTTTTTCGAAAACTCGGACTCGATTTCATGCAGAATTCCGAGACGAACGCAATGGCGATCCCTGATTCTTATTTTAAAATTTAATTATGCCTTAATTTATGATTTTAATATGTCATTAAAATACAGGGTATTACATTCTCCCCTCCTTAAAGGATTTCGTCCCCGAAATCTCCAAGTTAAGAATAATGTGTCCTACCATCCATCATCCATCTACTCAAAACATCATCCACAAGCAATCAGTGTCCTTAAAAGATTTCTAATGCTGTATGAACATATGCAAAAAGTGTTTGTATATGTTCCTTATCTAATGCAAATGACCAGGCCTGATTGATCTTCTTAATGAAAAATATGTTTAGTGTCATGAGTCTAACATGTATGCAAATAGTCCTAGTCACATAAACACTATATGTGTGCACAAACATCCATCCATATGCAACATCCGTATGATAACACATTCAATTTCATCCATAAACAAGTATAAACACTCATGCATATGCAACATGAAAGGTGACTGAGCCGGTCTAGTGTCTAATGTGTGTGTATATGCATCCACGAGCAACCACTAGCAACCACTTGAAACCACTTGCAACCATCAATCATAACATGTCCCAAACACATGTTTGTACCCAATTGTTCCTACCTAAAGATATAGTCAAATGATAGAGGCAAGTAAAAAACTTTGTGCCCATTAAGCAATGTCAAAACTGGAAATCTATGTCACATGTATACTGATTAGGAGAAAAACTCCCTAAGCTCCAGCCCCGAAGACTGAAATCAACATCAGACTGATACCCAAAGAATTTCTCAACCCAACCAATATATATGTTTCTAGGAAACTAAGCATGATGGACTCCTTTTAGGTTACAAGAAATCCCTTCCTAAAACTAACCAATATTCTATAAAACCCAAAAAAAGTTTAGTCAACCCAACGAACACCTTCAAGCCCCAACATGTATTACTAACAGATGAGTCAAACTCCCTATGGGATTTGCAATAGAAATAGGATTGAGAATAGGACCGAGAGGATATACTTAAAAGATAGCATGTAGGTAAGCTCTACAGGAAAATAGGGATCAAGGATATACTTTTAAAAAGAGATATGAGGCGCGTATCTAGGCTTCAATCTTCTAAGTCACATTTCCTTGAGCTTAACTCCATTGTGCTTTGACCATCTTTAACTTCACAATTTCGTAGCTTCTTAATTCCTATTTCCAAAATATGAGTTGGAACTCATTTCACTGTCACCTCTCGTTCCACTTTCACTTATTCTTTTTCTAGTATACTCGGCTCAAACATAACTGCGTACTCATGGTTTCATGCAAGCTCTCCAAAATTCACTAGTGAATCCTGGATCTCGTTTACTCACTATCAGGTATTCCACGCAGAAGAACTATCTCTTGAAAATAAAAAGATGTTAACCATGTTGCCAAACGTACTTACTAAGGTGATTTTCTAGAACTCATGCATAAGCGAAATGAACCATCAGCCTTAGTGGCGAACATTACTCGAGCGGATCAATAAATGTATCAAGAGATTCTAGATAACTAAGCATGGAAGAACCCTAAGGGTTACATTAGACTTCGAGGGCATTACCAAGGCAAGTCAAGAGTCTAACTACCCTCTTTTCATACTCGATAATGGTACCATTTTTGGATAACCACTCCATCCCTAGAATCAACCCATAGCCCAAAAACATAAGCATTTCTTCTAAACTCAACACTTAGCATAGACATTATCAAATCCAAACAAGTCATGAATAAATGAGACAATTCCCCAACAGGATTTGAGACAAAAATGGAATCCTCTACCACGCTAGTACTAAGGTGCAGAGACTCAACTATCGAAGCAGAATTAAAAGGATGCGATGTAAAAAAAACAAAGTTCCCACGGTATTATAGAAATGAAAAGCTAAACTTTTAACAGAAACGTTACCACCTCTCTTAGGTATGCCAGTAGTGAGAGCATACAATTTTCCTCTCGACAATCTTGTCCTTTGCCCTTGTCCTATAACACTTAACTACATGTACCTTTTTACCATACTAAAGATACTTTCTCTTGTCATGGGTTTTATTATTCTTTCACTTTGGCCTCTTTCCTTTCACTTTTTTTTTGTGGATTAAGCCATATCAACAAGTTTCTCATCCTTAGGATTGTGTTCTTTATTCTCGTTCTTACTATCCTTGTATAGTTTGTTGACAAGTTTCTCGAAAGCTACCTCCATCGCACGGCAACCCTACAAAGCTTGAAATAAGATCAGTCGCAAGTAAAACTACTACGGCTACAGATGGAGGTTGGGCACTCCTTTGCCCTCCGACATGTGTCGTACGCCTACAAAATTATGGTGAAAAGAGAGAAAGAAGAGATTCGAAGAGAGAATCAAAAGATAGTGCATATGGCTTTGGGGAATATGCCTTTCGTAAAACAAAACTTTTCTTAGAAAAATCCTTCTTTGTAAACGTTTTGAAAATAATTTTAGAAGCTTTTTAAAAGCTTTTGCCCAGTCTGGCAACCTTCTGCTCTGATACCAAATGTAACACCCCACATCTGTTAAGGTCACTCACTAAGGGGAATGCCTTATCTTCAATGGAGCATTATGGGTACTGGAACAGAAATATTACAAGACAGACATATATTAAACAGTGGAAAGTAAAGTAGAAGTACTCCAAATCATTTATTAAATATAATTGTTTACAATAAAAGCCCATCAACTTCTAATACCCAATTTCATAGCTAAAATATCTGTCTTGCTCAAAAACAAAGAAGCATTAAAATAAATTGTAGTATTCCCCAATAAAGCAAAGCAAGCCATAGCCAAGAGAGATCCAAGCCGTACATGAAAGAGCCTGGGAGCTTGGTAACATCCGAACTATGATGTATTCCCACCTTGCGAACCTGGGGGGGAAACGGAAAAAAAAGAGGCGAAACAAAATGGGTCAGTCATAAAGACTGAGTAAGTCCTAGTGACTTTTAGCATAAAAACAGGTAAAGATAACATGGCATGAATAAACTGAAAATAAACATAAGCATGATGACAAGATAAGCTATAGGCACAATAACTAAGAATAACATCATATGACTTTTGTCAAGTATAACTTCTCAAGGTTCCCATTCAAGATAAACTAAGTATAATTTCGCAAGATTTCTACCAAGCATCGCAAGATTTCTCTACTTCACCATTAAAAATATTTCTATGATATCTATTTGCTTTGACCAGCCGTACTAGTATCCCAACCCGTGTCATGTGTTGAGTATAAAATGATCCCTTGCTCAATGTCATGAAATGACCCATTACTTGGTCCCACAAAACGATCTATTAATCGATCGGCTCCCTACAAGTCCCAGCTCGTTCATATGTCTGTGTCATACGGCCCTATCATGAATGTAGTTACTTGTGCTGAGTCCACCATAGGGTGTATCAAGCCCTAGGGTGCCAACCCCCGACACGAATCAAGCACGCACAGTGTAAACCTATTGATGCCCAATGCCAGCTTTTTCAACTCCGGACTACGTGCACGACAATAGTCAGCCTGAACCTACACTGGCTCACCAACTCAGCCGTTGTTCTAGTCACTTACATTCTGCCCAGTAATCGTGCCCCACCCTGCCTAGTTCCAGGGTACCATGATAAATCTAAGTGGTTTACTACTGAAATGGACCGCGTAACTAGGGTTTCCGTCCAACAGGTTAAGTGTTGTCATTTAAATTCGTGACTTAACCCTTATCAGTCTAGCATGTCAAGTTGGTTAAGTGTTGTCATTCAAGTTCGTGACTTAACCCGCCTACGTGTCATGTCAAATTGGCTAAGTGTTGTCGTTCAAGTTCATGACTTAGCCCTATGAATTGTGTGTCAAGTTGGTTAAGTATATTCAAGCAGTTCATGACTTAACCCTAACAAATCATCGTGTCAAATTGGTTAAGTATATTCAAGAGGTTATGACTTAACCCTACCAAATCATCGTGTCAAATTGTTTAAGTATATTCAAGCGGTTCATGACTTAACCCTACCAAATCATCGTGTCAAATTGGTTAAGTAGATTCAAGCGGTTCATGACTTATCCCTAACAAATCATCGTGTCAAATTGGTTAAGTATTATCTATATGTTCAAGTTGACTTAACCTAGCCACAAGTCATGTTATATTAGTTAAGTGTTCTCCTTGTGTTAACTTATCCCACCAGTGTATCATGTCATATCGGTTAAGTGTCATCAATCAATTCAAGTTAACTTAACCCCCCACTTGTCGTGTTATGTTGGTTAAGTGTTGTTAGTCTAGTCATATTACTTAACCTTTCCATTCTTAACATGTCTGTTTATTGGCATTAATTAATTATTAATGCATCAACCACTCACATTAGACCCGTTGTTGCGGTCACTGGATATGCCGGGCGGTTCCGGGCAGAATTACACCACAACTCAGTCTAACCTCAAGTTTAAGCACGATATGACTAACTTCTCACATTGGATCTTATTATTTGCAGTCACTGGATATGCCGGGCAGTTCCGGGTAGAATTACACTGCAAACTCAACCCAACCTCGAGTTAGCCATGTTCACGATCGTGTTCATATTCATGTTCATGTTCATGTTTCAACCATGTTCCTATTTCCAGTTATATGCCAATTATCAAGTTCATAATTCATGTTTTTGCCTCAAAACGTATTCCCAAATTATTATCATAATTCACTATAAGGTTATGCCAAGTTTTAGCCTTTTATTTACAATACATGCCAACTACCCAAAGCCCAACTTAGGCGTGTTCATATTAAACCTCTACCAAGTCATAAATTATAATATATGTTTCAACTCCAAATTTTACATAATTAATATATGCCCAAATTCTAGATTACATGTCAGTTTTACATATGCCCAATTCATACCAAATTTACATATGTTCAATTCATGTCGTTTTACATGTATGCCATGTTTATGCCAACTTACACATATCAATTTCTAGCCAAATTACATATATCAAGATCCATGTCAAATTACATATGCCAATCCCAATTCTTGCAATTACCATTATAATGACAATACCCTAATATCCAATTCCAGGTCAATGGTAGTAATACCTAAATATCCAATTCCAATTTATTCCATGGCCATATCATAATTAAATTTTTAAATCTAAAAGTAACTAGAACTAACAGATCGTGGACTGAGAAATTAAGATGCAGAAGTTGATTCTAGAAAGCAGTAGTTGAACGTTGAATCTCTATTTGATTGAAAATCCCCAATTTGCGAATCTTGCGTTGCTTTAAGAAGTAGGTAGAAGAACTATCTAGATTTGATTAATTTTTATTTGAATCTTTGAAGAAGAAGAAGAAGAAGAAATCATGTCCATCAAGAATTTGTGCAGCATAAGGTTAGAGAAGAATGGTGCGAGGAGGAATGGGGATTAGATGGGTTTATACAGGATTAGGAGAACGAATCTAGTCAGAAAACATGTCTAAAAACATCAGAATGCACTCAGTTCAAAAACTAGGTTTCGTCACCAGGTCGACCCCCAAGTCGAACATGGTGTCGGCCTGGTCCCTGGGTGGTCGACCATAGTGTCGACCCCCAGGTCGACCTGGTCCTGGGCTGGAAATTTCCCGCCTAGCCTAGCAGGGGTTTGAATTCGAATTTCGAGCTGTTTTCGATTCTGAAAAATCCTGAAACTTCGGAGGGTCATATTTCCCTCATACGGACTCCGTTTGTGACGATCCCAAAATCCGAGGGGCGGTATTAAGGATAATCATTGGAATATAACACATCAATCATCATAGCAGAGTACAGATAATAGCATAAACAGTAAATAGAATAATTTTACATGGATAGGACAGCGGAATCACAACATGTAACAACATCAGAATAGAACAGCGCAGGATATAACTTAGTAAATGAAAGGGAAGTGATCAGTCATCATCGCCAGAGGCGGAATACATACATGCAGTGAGACATAATAAGGGTATCAGTCTACATCGCCGAAGGCGGTACATATACATACGATAATAAGTACTGAAAGTAAATTAGTCTGCATTCGCCTGTGGCGGAATCATAATACAAGTACAATAATGGCGGAAAATGTCAAAGTCGTCTCTGTGAAGTCAGCCTCGCCATGAGCCAAAATGCACTCTATGTAATAGTGCAGAGCCAAAAACAACCTGTCACCTGTGAACTAAGCTGCCCGTGTGAAAATAAGGGCATCCGCGTTTGCATAGTGAAACAAACAACGAGTCAGTCATGGGGACTGGTATGAGGAATCTGTTTAATAGTTAAACAACAGTAATAAGCAAATCATAGGACCACGCCACTTTCGCGGAACGGGTTTACTCCAGTGATTGCTAGTGCATTTAAAACAAAGTAAATTCTTTTAAAACAACGCAATGCTTTTAAAAAGAATGAAGCCATTATAAGACTCAAGTCCCAACATACAATGCAACGCAAGTCGGAGGATAGAGTTTTACCTTATAATGGCCAAATATGCTTGATACGTGTAAAGCAAAATCATTTGATATTATTGCTAGTGCATATATGTTTCAAAAATGAATAGCATCATAAATATCAATCATAGGCGACATGAGCGTCCCATGCCACTATGTCGCCATATATAAGTTACAATCGAATCCGTTATCTCGTATTGGAAATTGGATTTCCATCATGAGTCGAGGCAAGGGGCAAGCTCCTCTCCGCTTCGAGACATTCTAGCAAACGTCTCAGGACTACACACTATGGGTAACCCTGGATCGGCTGGGTCGGTCCTCTCTTACGTTTGAGGATTATTTATTCCTGAACACACGTTTCCCGGTCCTTACAGACATATAATCGAGGCGCCTCACATTCCAACAACCACAAAGGTGAAAAGTAGATATAAATGTCAGGGCTGGCAAGTCACTGACACCACCATAGCTAGAAAGAAACGTCGTGCTCTCCCAGCAGTCCATATCCCGTTTTTAACTCATACCGAGGTGTGAGGCTCGCGAATCTACGAAATACACAAAGCTAGGCCACGTAGACCATGCTTTGATCATCATCCACAAGACTTTGCTTTGCAATAGAAGCCTTGATCACAGCATCTTGGCATTCCACATAAGCAGTCCACTCCATACGATTGATTTCCATCGATATATAACCTCTGAGCTCGTACGTCTCAGAGAAGGGCGTTAAGCAAAAGAATAAATTCTCCGCCGCCAAACAGATATATATTTAACAGAGATCAATCAGTATAGAACAAAATCCAATGTCAGACACACAGTCCATTTACAAGTCCGTTCTGGGTCTGAACGAAACCGGAGGCGTCAAATTCCTCGTATATCCGTCCAATCAACACATACGTTCAGACGGCTACTACTTCCGTCCCTTCACGGTAGCTACTCCGGTCAGGAACCTCAGCAGCGCCCATCCAACCGATACAAAGATCGTTGGTCTTGAATCGTCTTTGCATTTCCCAATTCGAATCGCTCGATCAATTATTTGAAATGAGGGTTAGCTCGGCCTTTTCGAATAATCCACGTAATTAGAATTTAAATCGATTCTTTCCATGGTTATATTATTTGACATCCATCTTTCAGTTCTTTAGTGTTATTTTCGTGTCAAGCACATACAACCATCAAATATCAAACAATTCAAGCCCAATTGGTTTATTTGCAATCTATGTTGCTTATAATATTTTATAATGATTTTTCGCCATTTTTATTTATTTAAAAATGGCGATATTTAATTAAACGACGTTTCAGGTCATGCCGTGGCATTGGCGCTGTTTTTCCCGTAATTTGTTTTACACATATCGGAAAATCTAACCGTTGGATTTCTACAAAATCTATATCAGTGGGAAGATATTCCCAAAGCGAACCCAGCGGTTCCAGTTTCATGAGAATCTGACGGTCGGATCTTCCACACTAATCGTTTGAAGTTACAGTTTCAAAATTCGAACTACAGCGTCGTTATTCGATTTAATTTAATTATATTTATATTTATATATTAATATAAACGATTCTGGCACTGTTTTTCTTTAGATTTGAATTAAACACTCCGGACAATCCAACCGTTGGATTTTTACAAGGTTGGTGCCGTTGGAAAGATATTTCCAAGGCGAACCCAGCGGTTGCGGTTTCGGGAAAATCCGATGGTCGGATTTCTCGTACTAATCGTTTCAAATTACGATTCCGAAACACGAACTGCACTGCTTCGATTCCTTTTAACTATATTTATATTTATATATATAAATATAGTTCATTCTATAATTTCAAATATAGTTCATTCATTAATTTCAACTTCGTTTTCACTTCAAATATTTCACTAACGCCTTAATATTTTTAAAAATTTCGCCATAACCTCCTTTGTACGGGGAGGGGTTTGGAAATTTATTGGGCCGTGTTTGGTACCCAATAAATCCTAAAAAGCATCCACATATTTATAGTGATATATTCTGGTGTTTACGGGGGAGCATGTATAGATAATCACTCCAGAGAATAAACTCTCGTCACCCCGTTTCCGTTTAGAAATAAATAGTCCATGTGCTGTATCTAATAACTAGAGAGACGTGATTATTGTCAACTCCAGACCCGTGTGGGTTTTTTATTAATCTGGCAATTTATCGTTATATTTTATATGGTCCATATCAGTCATCAGTTCAACCTGTAGTATATAATCATCGCCATACAAGCCTCTCGCTTGTATGGTAAATCTTCCACCTCGTCACACAAGCTCCAATTGCTTATGTGGAATATGATGAAGTATGCCTATCGTCAAGAAGTATGCCATGTAGTGTAGTTCAAATTTAATTGTTACTATCCTATGGCGATATTTATTATTTCACACAGAATAACCAGCACTCCGCATCCAATGGCATTCACAGGAGTTGATATAAAAATAAAATTGCGCAGCCAACTCATCAAGGCTTACCTATTTGTCGGGCACGCAAATAATTTCTTTACTCTACAGCTAATCCATTTTTCCTGTTCAACACATGTATATATATGCAGAACAAAGCCAATAATAATATTTCTAGCAAACTATTATTTATTTCAACACGTGTGTATTTTTATCAAAGCGTATACATGATAAAAGGAATATTTTTATCATCAAAAATATTTATTCAACACGTGAATGTTTTTAACACTTCATATTCACAATAAAAATGTAGTTTTTATTGTCTATTCATTTTATTTTAAAATACGATAACATTCAACACATGAATTTCAACTCGACGAACGAATTTCAATTCAACACATGAATATTCTCTATAGTTTGTATATATATAAAAATGTGATTTTTATCACTAAAACTATTTGTTTAAATTCAAATAATATTCAACACATGAATTTCAACTCAACGAATGAATTGCAACTCAACACATGAATATTTTCTATAGTTCGTATATATATATAAATGTGACTTTTATCGCTAAAGCTATTTGTTTAAATTCAAATAATATTCAACACATGAATTTCAACTCCACGAATGAATTGCAACTCAACACATGAATATTTTCTATAGTTCGTATAAATATAAAATTGTGATTTTTATCGCTAAAACTATTTGTTTAAATTCAAATAATATTCAACACATGAATTTCGATTCAACGAATGAATTTCAACTCAACACATGAATATTGGTTTCAACATATGTAATTTATTTCAACGAATGAAAATTATTCTAACACATGTATATTTCAGAAAAGTTCGGTAGCATAACGGCAGGGTAGTTAAAACCGGGATCGTCCCTAGTACGACTCCTCGCTCTACCTTAAAACCTCGCGGTATTTGACAATGGGGATCATGCATCTAGTTTGCACGCAGGCGACATGTTTTATTTTCAATTCCACAATCCTATTCTAATTTGTTTCAACCAAAAGAGGGTATTTTTCAACCACAATATCAACCACAAACAATTATTTCCAACCATTCGTCATACCATATAATATCACACCAATCACAAGCAATAAATATCGTCCATGGTCTATGGACGAGGGGAGTATATATATATATATATATATATATATATATATATATATTATATCTATAATTCACTTGCATTTCATTATAATTCAAAGAATATATGTTTCATACAACGCTTGTATAATTTATACATCGCTAATATAACTTATACAACACATGTACATGAGGTATACAATGCGTATATAATTTACACTTCGCTTATATAATTTATACAACACGATTACATTCACACAATTTAGTTTAGATTCCTCACATTGCTTTTTGCAGTGCTAAAAATCGTAGGAAGATCAGAAAAACCCGCGGCTTCTTCTAGAATGTAGAGAGCCTCCTTGCGGTCACGGTGTCTCCTGTTTCATCGAATTTCGTTAAAGAACGAAAAGGATATTATTTTTCAAAGTTTTGCAACGCTTTATAGTTTTATTTTCATTTCAGAATAATAAAGGTTGTACCTTTATTTTTGATTCAGAACTAGGTTTGCAAAATTCGTGAGATCCGTAGATCGTTGCTTCAATCAGGTAGTGCCACGCCCTCGGGCTTGGAGAGACGCGCCTGCGCCTAGGAGTAGGGTCAGCTCGGTGGTCGGAGGAAGGCTGGGCGGCGTCGGAAAGGCGTCGACTTCGTGGGGGTGGTTCAGGCGATACAGGCGATGGTGGAGGGCGGGGTTTGGTCGGATGTGAAGAGGGGAGGAAGGGCTGTCGAACTGTGGTGGTGGCGCGGCCTATAGGTGGCGGTGGGAAAATCGAGGGGAATTCTCGAGCGATGTGCGTCGTCGATATCGCCTGGGGCGGCTAGGGTTTCTGAGATTTTTTTTAAAGAAAAAATCCTATTGGTCGAGACTTTATAGGAAATTTTAAATAGTGTTTTTGCAAACGAACTCGAAATCAAACCCAACGACTGTCGCCCCTAGCTAAAAACCCCCATTCCGAACACAATGGGATATGTTTCGTTGGCCAATTCTATTGTTACAGTTAGTTATTTTTCAAATTAAAATATAAAACATTCAATATTTAATTTGAACGTACATTTCAATTTTCCAGGGTCACAAACTGAATCGAAAAATTCCAGAAAAATAAATCTAGCTTTGTTTTGATGATATGGTCCTAACAAAACCAGTTTCGTCGAATTCTGAGCTAGTTTGAAAAACGGCCATTTTTAGGTCGACCCATTTTAACAGAAATTGACCAAACACATTTTCTTTTGCCCCGCTCACATACTAGCTTCAAAAATTATGAAATTTGAAACTTAACAATAATTTGACATCCCGAACCCTACAAAAGTGGTTTCGTCGAATTCCTAGGTCGTTTGCAAAATATCAATTTTCAAGGGCTATATATGCTATATAGCGACCTTTCTGAAAATTCATTTGGCCATAACTTTTGATTCCTGTTATGAAACTTCGATTTTTCAGATTCGTTAGAAAGGTATTCATAAACAGATTTAAATATTTTCAGTTTCGCTAAAATCGGTTATATTTTCCACCCGGTACAGTCAGACAAAGTTTGTATTCAAAATTTCAAACTGCCTTACTATACCCAATTCTTTATTTTATTGAAATATGCTAATTCAATTATTCAATTTTTTTGGTAATAACCAAATTTAAAAATTTTAAATTGGTTCACATTTTCCGGGTTATTACAATCTCCCCCACTTAAAACTTTTCGTCCTCGAAAAGGAAATAACAGCAAAGTAGGAAATAAAATGTAAATGCAAAGTATTGTAAAGGTACCTTGCACCGGAGTTAGTCAGAGATGTCCACTCTACATTTGGAGTAGGCTTGTTTAATGCTTTCCTCAGTCTCCCAAGTACAGTCTCTAGGATCACTACTCCACTGCACTTTGACTAAATGAATCTTTTTGCTCCTTAGCTCTCTAGTTTCTTTGCCAACTATCTTTAATGGCTCTCTTCTAAGCGCTAATTCTGGAGTTATGTCTATATCCTGTTGCGCTGCTTCTTCCACAACAAGATCTGGATCATGAACATGTTTTCTGAGTTGAGACACGTGGAACACATCATGTACACCAGGCAACCAATCAGGTAATGAAATTCTATATGCAAGAGTTCCAATCCGTTCAAGTATAGGAAAGGGACCAATAAATCTCGGTGCCAACTTCCCAGTCTTGCCAAATCTGATTACTCCCCGCATTGGAGAAACTCTTAAATAAACATAATCGCCAACGGCAAATGATAAGTCTCTTCTTCTTGCATCCGCATAACTTTTCTATCGGCTTTGTGCGGTTTTCAATTGCTTCTTAATGAAATCGACTTTATCCGATGCTTCTTGAATCATATCGGGCCCTAACACCAGTCTGTTGCCAGGTTCTACCCAACATGCGGGAGATCTGCACGGTCTACCGTATAATGCTTCAAATGGGGACATTCCCAAACTTTCTTGATAGCTATTGTTATAAGAGAATTCGGCTAAATGTAAGTAATCTTCCCATGAGCCTCCGAAATCAATAACGCAAGCCGGCAGTAAATCTTCTAGAATTCTATTCACCCGCTCGGTTTGGCCGTCTGTCTGAGGGTGATAAGCGGTGCTTAAATTTTAATTGGTTCCCAATTCTGTCTGGAATGCTTCCCAGAATTTGCTAGTAAACAGGGGATCTCTATCACTGACTATATTGAGTGGCACCCCATGTAGTTTAACTATTTCTTTGAAGTAAATTTGTGCTAAACTTTGAGCCGTTCTGTTGGATCGGACAGGTATGAAATGGGCAGTCTTCGTGAAGCGATCTACGATTACCCATATACTGTCGTTTTCTTTCTTAGTTCGAGGCAAACCATCAATGAAGTCCATCGAAATTTGCTCCCACTTCCATCCTGGAATTTCTAAAGGTTGTAATAGTCCATCCAATTTTTGCTGATCGCCCTTAACTAGCTGACAAGTGGAGCATCTGCTAACATATATTGAAATATCTCTTTTCATCGCTTTCCACCAGAATGTGCGCTTGATATCATTATACATTTTGCTCTCACCGGGATGGATACTTAATTTGGACTTGTGGCATTCATCATGTATTTCTCTTCGAAGCTCTGGAATTCCTGGCACACAAATTCGCCCTCGTAATCTTAGGACCCCTTGGCTATCAAGGCTAAAATCTGAGGGTTTTCCTTCTCGGATCCGCTGGCTAATCCTTTCAATAAATTCATCGTCCTTCTGTAGGGTCGAGATCCTTTCAATTAATGAAGACGTGATGACAAAACTGGCGATGATTTCATTCTTTCTGCTGAGCGCATCGGCTACAACATTGGCTTTCCCTAGAGTGTATAGAATTTCAAAATCGTATGCTGCAAGGAATTTTAACCAACGCTGTTGTCTCAAATTTAGATCTTTCTGAGTAAATAGATATTTCAAGGATTGATGATCCGTGAATAGTTCGAACTTCTCGCCCAGTAAACAATGCCTCCAGATTCTTAAAGCAAACACGATAGCTAATAACTCAAGATCATGAGTTGCATAGTTTCTTTCATGCGGCTTCAGCTGACGGCTGGCATAAGCGACCACTTGGCCTTTTTGCATTAGTACTGCGCCTAGCCCTCTAATAGAAGCGTCTGTCCATACAGTCAAGTCTTGGTTGCCTTTTATAATTGTCAATACTGGAGCGGTTGTCAACTTCAGTTTCAGCTCCTGGAAAGCTTCTTCACATTCGGTAGTTCATTTGAATTTCTCATGCTTCTTTGTAAGATTTGTCATTACACCAGATATCTTTGAAAAATCCTGAATGAATTTCCGATAGTAACTAGCCAATCCAAGGAAACTTCGAACTTCTATGGGGGTAGTAGGTTGTTTCCAGTTCTGAATCGCTGTAATTTTGCTTGGATCTACAGCAATCCCTTCTTTTGATACGACATGGCCAAGGAACTTAACTTCATCCTGCTAGAAGACACATTTCGAAAATTTAGCTTTTAGGACATTTCTCCTTAGAATTTTCAACACTTGTTCTAAATGTTTTGCATGCTCGCCTTCCGACTTGGAGTAGATTAAAATGTCATTGATGAAGACCAGAACAAATTTATTTAATACACCACGGAACACTCTGTTCATAAGATCGACGAAGTATGCCGGAGCGTTACACAAGCCGAACGACATTACTAACCATTCGTAGAATAAATCGGGACCCCTAAAGGCTGTCAAAGGAACACAGTCTTCAGCTATACGTAATTGGTGGAAACCTGTAGCTAGGTCCATTCTGGAGAATACTGTTGCTCCATTTAATTTATCTAACAGATCATCTATACATAGCAAGGGATATTTGTTCTTCAGTGTCTGCTTATTGAGATCTCGGTAATCAACACAAAGTCTTAGAGTACCGTCTGATTTCGGGACAAATACTACTGCTGCTCCCCAAGCTGAAAAGCTCGGTCTGATCAGACCTTTCCAAAGTAATTCTCGGGTTTGACTACCTAGCTCTTCTTTTTCTTTCGGGGCCATCCTCCTAATTGGATGTACTACTGGTCGGGCGTTAGGAATTAAATCTATCCTGAATTCAATTTCTCTTTGCGGCGGTAAGTTTTCTACTTCTTCAAACACATCCGCATAGTTTTTAACGACCAGTATCTTTTCTAATGAAGGGGGAGTAACTTCTAAAGAAGACCAAAATTCTGTTCTATTAATTTCTGAGCCATGACATGGTATAGTGATATGCCCAAATTTTGTTTTAACTTTAACTATTCTTTCGGCACATCTAACTTCGGCCTTATATTTTGTCAACCAGTCCAGCCCCAGTATAATATCAAATTCGGAAAGGTCCATGGCAATCACTTTAAAAGAGAACTAGTATCGAGAGAAGGAAATAGGTACTTTACAATATGTACTGAGACTAACAGAACCTCCTATCGGGTTTTGAACTTTAATTGGTTCTTTAAGTTTTCCTTGTTTCAATTTTAACTTGTGAACAATGTTACCAGAAATGAAGCTACGTGATGCACCAGTATCAAAAAGTACAGAAACAGGAATATTTTTAATGGTAAGGGTACCTCCCAAGACGTCGGGTTTACCTGATCCATCGGTGATAGCTGGCGGGGTCTCCCCGTTATACACATGAGCCACTTGTGCATTCTGCTTCAGAGGACAGTTCCTGCTATAGTGCCCTTTCTTATGGTAGTTGTAGCATTCGGCGGAGTCTGGATTTGCCTTTGGCTTCGTCGGGGCTTTGCACACATTAGAAAAATGACCTGGCTTCCCGCAGTTGTAGCAATTTCCTTTGGGGATCTTTCCAGGTTTCCGAGTAGCGGCCGCTGTAATGCTAGACTCGGGCTGATCTGCTGGAGCCTTGCGCTTATTTCCAGCTTGGCTTTTGGCACGGTCTTGGCTGGCGTGTCTTTCATCCATATCTTCATAATTGCAAGCCATTTCTACCAATTCTGTGAAGGAGAGTTTGATGTTGCTCATGGCTCTGTCATGGTACTTGCGCTTTAGCCCAAATATAAATCTCTTGTTCTTTGCTTTGTTAGTCATAATAAGCTCTGGGGTGTAGCGCGACAACTAGGTGAATTTATTGAGGTAATCCTGGATAGAGAGATCTCCTTGCTGGAGATTAGCAAACTGCTCTCGCATCCTCTCTAAGGCCTGTTCAGGTATAAACTTCTCATTGAACATGGTTTTGAATTGCTCCCAGGTCCTCACAGTACCTGCTGCATCTTCTGAGGTGATGGCATCCCACCACAGCTCTGCTTCCTCTTGTAGGAGCCAAATACCTAGTCGTGCTTTGCTGTTGGTCCCCAATCCCATGCCTTCAAAGATCTTTTCACAGGTCTTCAACCAAGCTATAGCCTCTGTCACTGTACCAAGGCCAAAAAAGGGTTTTCCCCCAAGGTTCCTATATCTCTTCGCTACTCTGTCTAGCTCAAAGTCCTCAGGTGCTGGTGGCTGAACAATAGGGCCTACCTCAACTACGGGGATATTCCCCCATCCTCCTGCTACTCCTGATCAGCATCCACGGCCTCCTCTAGCTGCTGCTGCTCGTGTAACCATCAGAGAGAGTACTGTATAAGCAAGAAAAGAGTCAAGCTCACAGATTTGATAATTTTCATATGTGATAAAGCAGGGGAACATAAGGAAAGGTAATGATGTACTGATCAAATTGTTTTGCTAATCTACTTAGCTCATTCTAGGACATTGCTAATCCTATCTCTAATGAGCTACTCGCCTTAGAACACTACTTATCCTATTCTGACGAGGAGTTTAATGTGTTAGATCCCGGAACTAAGGTTAACCAAAGCTCTGATACCAACTGTGACGATCCCAAAATCCGAGGGGCGGTATTAAGGATAATCATTGGAATATAACACATCAATCATCATAGCAGAGTACAGATAATAGCAAAAACAATAAATAGAATAATTTTACATGGATAGGACAGTGGAATCACAACATGTAACAACATCGGAATAGCACAGCACAGGATATAACTTAGTAAATGAAAGGGAAGTGATCAGTCATCATCGCCAGAGGCGGAATACATACATGCAGTGAGACATAATAAGGGTATCAGTCTACATCGCCGAAGGCGGTACATATACATACGATAATAAGTACTGAAAGTAAATCAGTCTGCATTCGCCTATGGCGGAATCATAATACAAGTACAATAATGGCGGAAAATGTCAAAGTCGTCTCTGTGAAGTCAGCCTCGCCATGAGCCAAAATGCACTCTATGTAACAGTGCAGAGCCAAAAACAACCTGTCACCTGTGAACTAGGCTGCCCGTGTGAAAATAAGGGTACCCGCGTTTGCAAAGTGAAACAAACAACGAGTCAGTCATGGGGACATGTATGAGGAATCTATTTAACAGTTAAACAACAATAATAAGAAAATCATAGGACCACGCCACTTTCGCGGAACGGGTTTACTCCAGTGATTGCTAGTGCATTTAAAACAAAGTAAATTCTCTTAAAACAACGCAATGCTTTTAAAAAGAATGAAGCCATTATAAGACTCAAGTCCCATCATACAATGCAACGCAAGTCGGAGGATAGAGTTTTACCTTATAATGGCCAAATATGCTTGATACGTGTAAAGCAAAATCATTTGATATTATTGCTAGTGCAAATATGTTTCAAAAATGAATAGCATCACAAATATCAATCATAGGCGACATGAGCGTCTCATGCCACTATGTCGCCATATATAAGTTACAATCGAATCTGTTATCTCGTATTGGAAATTGGATTTCCGTCATGAGTCGAGGCAAGGGGCAAGTTCCTCTCCGCTTCGAGACATTCTAGCAAACGTCTCAGGACTACACACTCTGGGTAAACCTGGATCGGCTGGGCCGGTCCTCTCTTACGTTTGAGGATTATTTATTCCTGAATACACGTTTCCCGGTCTTTACAGACCTATAATCGAGGCGCCTCGCATTCCAACAACCACAAAGGTGAAAAGTAGATATAAATGTCAGGGCTGGTAAGTCACTAACACCACCATAGCTAGAAAGAAACGTCGTGCTCTCCCAGCGGTCCGTATCCCGTTTTTAGCTCATACCGAGGTGTGAGGCTCGCGAATCTACGAAATACACAAAGCTAGGCCACGTAGACCGTGCTTTGATCATCATCCACAAGACTTTGCTTTGCAACAGAAGCCTTGATCACAACATCTTGGCATGCCACATAGGCAGTCCACTCCATACGATTGATTTCCATCGATATATAACCTCTGAGCTCGTACGTCTCAGAGAAGGGCGTTAAGCAAAAGAATAAATTCTCCGCCGCCAAACAGATATATATTTAACAGAGATCAATCAGTATAGAACAAAATCCAATGTCAGACACACAGTCCATTTACAAGTTCGTTCTGGGTCTGAACGAAACCGGAGGCGTCAAATTCCTCGTATATCCGTCCAATCAACACATACGTTCAGATGGCTACTACTTCCGTCCCTTCACGGTAGCTACTCCGGTCAGGAACCTCAGCAGCGCCCATCCAACCGATACGAAGATCGTCGGTCTTGAATCGTCTTTGCATTTCCCAATTCGAATCGCTCGATCAATTATTTGAAATGAGGGTTAGCTTGGCCTTTTCAAATAATCCACGTAATTAAAATTTAAATCGATTCTTTCCATGGTTATATTATTCGACATCCATCTTTCAGTTCTTTAGTGTTATTTTCGTGTCAAGCACATACAACCATCAAATATCAAACAATTCAAGCCCAATTGGTTTATTTGCAACCTATGTTGCTTATAATATTTTATAACGATTTTTCGCCATTTTTATTTATTTAAAAATGGCCATATTTAATTAAACGACGTTTCAGGTCGTGCCGTAGCACTGGCGCTGTTTTTCCCCTAATTTGTTTTACACATATCGGAAAATCTAACTGTTGGGTTTCTACAAAATCTATATCAGTGAGAAGATATTCCCAAAGCGAACCCAGCGGTTCCAGTTTCGTGAGAATCCGACGGTCGGATCTTCCACACTAGTCGTTTGAAGTTACGGTTTCAAAATTCGAACTGCAGCGTCGTTATTCGATTTAATTTAATTATATTTATATTTATATATAAATATAACGATTTTGGCGCTGTTTTTCTTCAGATTTGAAATAAACACTCCGGACAATCCAACCGTTGGATTTTTACAAGGTTGGTGTCGTTGGAAAGATATTTCCAAGGCGAACCCAACGGTTGCGGTTTCGGGAAAATCCGATGGTCGGATTTCTCGTACTAATCGTTTCAAATTACGATTCCAAAACACGAACTGCACGGCTTCGATTCCTTTCAATTATATTTATATTTATATATATAAATATAGTTCATTCTATAATTTCAAATATAGTTCATTCATTAATTTCAACTTCGTTTTCACTTCAAATATTTCTCTAACACCTTAATATTTCGAAAAATTTCGCCATAACCTCCTTTGTACGGGGAGGGGTTTGGAAATTTATTGGGCCATGTTAGGTACCCAATAAATCCTAAAAAGCATCCACATATTTATAGTGATATATTCTGGTGTTTACGGGGGAGCATGTATAGATAATCACTCCAGAGAATAAATTCTCGTCACCCCATTTCCGTGTGGAAATAAATAGTCCATGTGCCGTATCTAATAACTAGAGAGACGTGATTATTGTCAACTCCAGACCCGTGTGGGGTTTTTATTCATCTGGCAATTTATCGTTATATTTTATATGGTCCATATCAGTCATCAGTTCAACCTGTAGTATATAATCATCGCCATACAAGCCTCTCGCTTGTATGGTAAATCATCCACCTCGTCACACAAGCTCCAATTGCTTATGTGGAATATGATGAAGTATGCCTATCGTCAAGAAGTATGCCATGTAGTGTAGTTCAAATTTAATTGTTACTATCCTATGGCGATATTTATTATTTCACACAGAATAACCAGCACTCCGCATCCAGTGGCATTCACAGGAGTTGATATAAAAATAAAATTGCGCAGCCAACTCATCAAGGCTTACCTATTTGTCCGGCACGCAAATAATTTCTTTACTCTACAGCTAATCCATTTTTCCTGTTCAACACATGTATATATATGCAGAACAAAGCCAATAATAATATTTCTAGCAAACTATTATTTATTTCAACACGTGTGTATTTTTATCAAAGCGTATACATGATAAAAGGAATATTTTTATTATCAAAAATATTTATTCAACACGTGAATGTTTTTAATACTTCATATTCACAATAAAAATGTAGTTTTTATTGTCTATTCATTTTATTTTAAAATACGATAACATTCAACACATGAATTTCAACTCGACGAACGAATTTCAATTTAACACATGAATATTATCTATAGTTTGTATATATATAAAAATGTGATTTTTATCGCTAAAACTATTTGTTTAAATTCAAATAATATTCAACACATGAATTTCAACTCAACGAATGAATTGCAACTCAACACATGAATATTTTCTATAGTTCGTATATATATAAAAATGTGACTTTTATCGCTAAAGCTATTTGTTTAAATTCAAATAATATTCAACACATGAATTTCAACTCAACGAATGAATTGCAACTCAACACATGAATATTTTCTATAGTTCGTATAAATATAAAAATGTGATTTTTATCGCTAAAACTATTTGTTTAAATTCAAATAATATTCAACACATGAATTTCGATTCAACGAATGAATTTCAACTCAACACATGAATATTGGTTTCAACATATGTAATTTATTTCAACGAATGAAAATTATTCTAACACATGTATATTTCAGAAAAGTTCGGCAGCATAACAGCAGGGTAGTTAAAACCGGGACCGTCCCTAGTACGGCTCCTCGCTCTACCTTAAAACCTCGCGGTTTTTGACAATGGGGATCATGCATCTAGTTCGCACGCAGGCGGCATGTTTTATTTTCAATTCCACAATCCTATTCTAATTTGTTTCAACCACAAGAGGGTATTTTTCAACCACAATATCAACCACAAACAAGTATTTCCAACCATTCGTCATACCATATAATATCACACCAATCACAAGCAATAAATATCGTCCATGGTCTGTGGACGAGGGGAGTATATATATATATATATATGTATATGTATATGTATATGTATATGTATATGTATATGTATATGTATATTATATCTATAATTCACTTGCATTTCATCACAATTCAAAGCATATATGTTTCATACAACGCTTGTATAATTTATACATCGCTAATATAACTTATACAACACATGTACATAAGGTATACAATGCGTATATAATTTACACTTCGCTTGTATAATTTATACAACGCGATTCCATTCACACAATTTAGTTTAGATTCCTCACATTGGTTTTTGCAGTGCTAAAAATCGTAGGAAGATCAGAAAAACCCGCGGCTTCTTCTAGAATATAGAGAGCCTCCTTGCGGTCACGGTGTCTCCTGTTTCATCGAATTTCGTTAACGAACGAAAAAGATATTATTTTTCAAAGTTTTGCAACGCTTTATAGTGTTATTTTCATTTCAGAATAATAAAGGTCGTACCTTTATTTTTGATTCAGAACTAGGTTTGCAAAATTCGTGAGATCCGTAGATCGTTGCTTCGATCAGGTAGTGCCACGCCCTCGGGCTTGGAGAGACACACCTGCGCCTAGGAGTAGGGTCAGCTCGGTGGTCGGAGGAAGGCTGGGCGGCGTCGGAAAGGCGTCGACTTCGTGGGGGTGGTTCAGGCGATACAGGCGATGGTGGAGGGCGGGGTTTGGTCGGATGTGAAGAGGGGAGGAAGGGCTGTCGAACTGTGGTGGTGGCGCGGCCTATAGGTGGCGGTAGCGGCGGGAAAATCGAGGGGAAGTTTCGAGCGATGTGCGTCGTCGATATTGCCTGGGGCGGCTAGGGTTTCTGAGATTTTTTTTTTAAAGAAAAAATCCTATTGGTCGAGACTTTATAGGAAATTTTAAATAGTGTTTTTGCAAACGAACTCGAAATCAAACCCAACGACTGTCGCCCCTAGCTAAATACCCCCATTCCGGACACAATGGGATATATTTTGTTGGCCAATTCGACTGTTACAGTCAGTTATTTTTCAAATTAAAATATAAAACATTCAATATTTAATTTGAACGTACTTTTCAATTTGCCAGGGCCACAAACTGAATCGAAAAATTCCAGAAAAATAAATCTAGCTTTGTTTTGACGATACGGTCCTAACAAAACCAGTTTCTTCGAATTCTGAGCTCGTTTGAAAAAAGGCCATTTTTAGGTCGACCCATTTTAACAGAAATTGACCAAACACATTTTCTTTTGCCCCCACTCACATACTAGCTTCAAAAATTATGAAATTTGAAACTTAGCAATAATTTAACATCCCGGACCCAACAAAAGTGGTTTCGTCGAATTCCGAGGTCGTATGCAAAATATCAATTTTCAAGGGCTATATATGCTATATAGCGACCTTTCTGAAAATTCATTTGGCTATAACTTTTGATTCCTGTTATGAAACTTCGATTTTTCAGATTCGTTAGAAAGGTATTCATAAACAGATTTAAATAATTTCAGTTTCGCTAAAATCCGTTATATTTTCCACCCGGTACAGTCAGACAAAGTTTGTATTCAAAATTTCAAACTGTCTTACTATACCCAATTCTTTATTTCATTGAAATATGCTATTTCAATTATTCAAATTTTTTGGTAATAACCAAATTTAAAAATTTTAAATTAGTTCACATTTTCCGGGTTATTACACCGTTTTTCGAACACTCGGACTCAATTTCATGCAGAATTCCAAGACGAACGCAATGCAACAACCCGTTTTCCCTGATTCTTATTTCAAAATTTGATTTTGCCTTGATTTATGATTTTAATATGTTATTAAAATACAGGGTATTGCATATATTAAATTCTTTTGAAATGTTATCCAAAGGAAGATTAAAGAATAAGTTTAAAAGAACTTATCTTTGGTAAAATTAATTGGAACCTTTCCCCAAAGATGTGAATATTTGAATCAAAGAATATTCTGAATTGGAATGAGATGTGTGCTATCTTTGTGTATTTATCACATGATTACAAAGATACACTAGTATTCGGAAAGACCGGGTTTAATCCATTCTGAATGATTGTTACGACAACTAAAAGTCAAAGATATGAAGACGGTAGTTGAAGACCAGAGATCTTCGTATCCTTGAGATGATTGTTGATTCTCGAATTGAGGTGTACACCCAAGATGAGGTAATAAGTGGTCATCGTCTAGACATACTTGGAGATCGATATGATATGCGAGGACCTCTCTCCTGTATTGGACATATCGGACGAGGAACAAGGTGCCTCTGGTTTCATTCACACCTAAAATGGAGTTGTGAAAGAATTATGTTTGACATTGTATATCGTTCTGTATTGATTGATTTCTATTAATTATGTTTCTGTTTGGTAGCGGAAAATTTATTTTCTTACTTAACGCTCTTCTCCGAGACGTATGAGCTTAGAGGTTATGCATTGATAGATATCAATTGTATGGCATGAATTGTCAATATGGCATGCTAAGATGCAAATGATCAAGGATTTTGTTGAAAAGCAGGGCCATGTGGATGATGATCAAAGAACGGCTTTAAGCAGCATAGCTTAGTGTATAGCGTTAATTCGCGAACCTCACACCCCGGTGTGAACCAAAAACGGGATAGAGACAGCAGGGAAATTGACATACGTTAGTTAGTGATGTCTTGGTATGGACCCCAGACATTTTACTTATGTGGATGTTGGAAAGAGAGGTACCTCGGATTTGGTCTGGGCATACTAAAAGGCCCTTGATTTGTTCGACATACTGACCTTGTGAGAGTTTCGATAGAACCAGCTCACGTATTGTTTATGGTACTGCCAATCAGTGACAACTGACCGACCTGAAGATCCAAGGGTTGCCCAGAGCTGTGATCCTGAGGCATTTTCTAGAGTGTCTTGAAATCGGTAAGGAAGATCCCTTGCCTCGGTTCATAAATGGAATCCAATTTCCAATACGTGACTTTTCGATTTTAGTTGTAAACCTATATGGCGGCATAGTAGGATGGGATACTATGTCGTTTATGATTGATACATTTATCTTTGAAGTTGTTTGCTACACTATGCACTTATAGTAATATCAAAATTATTTGTTTTGAGATGTACCGAGCATGTTTGACTATTATAAGGTAAAACTCTATCCTCCGGCTTGCGTTGCATTGTGTGATGGGACTTGAGTCTTATAATAGCTTCAATTTTCAAAAAACATTGCATTATTTAGTAATTGTTTTGTTGCAAAGTATTCATAGGAGTAAACCCGTTTCGTGTTATACAGCGTGATCCCGTGAATTACCTTATTTTTTAAAGTAAAGTTTAATAAATGTTTTAGCTCTCACACTAGTCCCATGACTGACTCAGAGTTTACTGTTTCCACCTAAACTCTAGGTGCCCATATTTCCCACACGGGCAGCTAGTAGTTTTGGTTTTGTAGATTCTTTATTTTCACAGTATCCTAGTCTACAGTTGGAGCTATATTCGGAAAGTTTTGTACCCGTGTATTTCTTTCAGTTATGGCAGTTGATGTTTTCCGTTGTTCATTGTATTTATGCATTTTATTTCCGTTGCTATGTATTATATTCTCTGATAAATGTATTTTTCCGCTGTATAATATTTATTCGCACTCTGATGTTCTTGTACTCTGCTGTAAATTGTTGTAAAACAATGAAAAGTTCTATTATGTTTTTGCATTCTTATGCGTAGTGTTCTCATGCAATCCACGTTCTCTTTCGGTCTAGGCTGGCTGGGGATTTCGGGTCGTGTCAACAGCTCTTTCAAAAATAAAAATAAAACATTTAACTGCTAGTTTGTCGACATGCCAAAAAGCATATATCGACATATGCTAGTGTATTTTAAAAAAAAACAGAGTTTTAAAACAAAGTAAATAATATTTAAATAAATTATGGTGAATCAAGAGTTGAAACCAATTAAATTCCTTTATATTAAAACAATCTTTTCAAAGTAAAATATATTTTAAAACTTATATACAAAATATTTCAAGAAACTAAATATAAAATGTTATAAAAGTATTAGTATAAAACCATAAATATATTAAAACTTAATATAAATAAGAAATCTGAAAACATAAATTATTATAATAGAACTAGTAATAAATTTGTAAGTAAAACTAATGTCAAAAATCTCTTACACATAGATTTGAAAAATCCAATTAAAAATAAATTTCAAGAGTTTAAAATATTTATGAATAAGAAGTATATATATTTATAAATAAAGAAGTAATATTGAAATCATTTGAAAACAAGATTAAAACCAGGTAAATAACTTAGAAATTATTTTGAAATCAGAACTTAGATTTAAAAGTAGAATTTGAAATTTGAAATTAGAATCAAGTGCCAACCAGAGTTTTAACAGAATTCTAGACACATTTACTTTATAATTCTTGAACTCTTAAAGTCTTGATTTCTTGATACTCATAAGTCTTGAAACTTGGACTCTTCTATTTGAAATCTTGATTCTTGTGAACTATACATTCTTCAATAATAAATATCTGCATAGATTTCCTGTATATACACACAAACATATATATATATATATTCTAGAAATAGTGTTAGTATATATAAGAATAATAATTGAAACAAAGTAGAAATAAGGTTGTTGTCATCAAAACTATCATCATCAACATCTCAACCCTGAACGGTATCCTCTTTTTTGATGATAACAACCGTGGTTATAAAATATTCATGCCCAGTGCCTTGATTCTTTGATTACCCCCCATTACTTTATTAACCCCCCATGAAAATTACTAACTCCCTCTTAATTTAAGACTCTTCTATTTTACAATTCCCCTCCCTTTTGTCATCAACAAAAACTATAGTTCTTAACCAAACAACAATCCACCCCCTAAAACTAAGGCACAACTCTAATATCTAAATATTATTTTGACCAAGCTAACTAACTAAATAACTATAATATTGTAATAACCCGGAAATGCGGGCCAGTTCAAAATTTTTATTTTGGCAATTTTAGTGAATTTTGAATATTTAAAATAGATTATTTTAAATAATATCGACGAGGAATTTATTTTGAATAGAATTCGACGTATATATTATATACGTCGTCATTAGAATATAAATATTTATATATAATTATAAATAGAATTGAAAATGGCGCGGTAGTTCGATAATTCGATTTCAAACTTCAATTGAATGTACCGGGTGCAAAGCAATCCGGATTTTAGTGAAACCAAAAACATTAGGATCTAATTGATAATATCTTTCCAACGAATCCGACAAATCGAAATTTCACAGCGGGAATCAAAGGATATGTCTAGTTGAAAATTCTGAATAGTCGCTATGGAATTCAGGCCCTTAAAAATGGGGATTTTGCAAACGACCTCGGATTTTGACGAAACCACTTTTGTTGGATCCGCGATGTCAAATTATTGCTAGATTCCAAATTTCATAATTTTACGAATCAATATGTGAGCATGGCAAAGGAAAACGCGTTTGACCAGTTTCAGTTGATTTTAATCGACTGGAAAATGGCCATTTTTCTAACGGTCTCAGAATTCGACGAAACTAGTTTTGTTAGGACCGTATCGTCAATACAAAGCTAGAAAATATTTTTTTTGGGATTTATAGAGTTCATATGTGACCCCGGTAAATTGAAATGCGCGTTCAAATTCAATATATAGAGTTATATGTTGATTTTAACGAAAACTGATCGAAACGACCGAATCAGCCTACGATACATATCCCATTGTGTTCGGAATGGGGGTAATTAGCTATGGATGACAGGCGGTGGGCCTCGTTTAGAGGTCGTATGTAAAAGTACCTTTTTAGAAATTAAATAATTAAAGATAAAATTTCCTCTCTCTCCCTCTTCCTTTAATTTCTGCCCCCGGGTTCGATTTAGTTCAATCAGAAGAAAAAAACCTCTCCGAACTCGTACAGGCCCCCCCTCCGTCGTTGCCTCCACCGCCGCCGCCAGGTGGCGCGGCGCCCCTGATCTCCTTCCTCCCCTCTCTTCTTTCTCCCTCCAGCCGACGCTCGAAGACACCGCTCCCACCTGAACCTCCCTTCCTCGAGTTCGCCATCGCCTGCTCCGCCCGCCACCGCAACCGCCTGTATGGCCACCGCCAGCGCCGACAAGGCTTCCTCCAACCCTGCGCTACCCTCAGCATCCAAACCCCCCCCTTCTTCAGTTGATGGCAGCGAACCCCCCCCCCCCCCTTTAGCCTGTAAGTTTTACTTTGTTTCCTATTCTGTTTTATTTATTTAGTATAATTAAAAATAGTTTTTTTTAGTGATTTTAAATCGGTTTTATATAATAACATGTAAAGATGTGATTTTGATTAGTTTGAAATAACGATAATAATGTGATTTTTACTTGTTGGTTAGCAAGCTAAAAATATAATTCTTATATTATAGAATGGTTAAAAATATAATTTTTATATGGTGTAGATAATAAAAATATAATTTTTATTATATGAAGAGGTTGAAAAAAATATGATTTTTATATTTTTAAAGTATTAAAAATATGATTTTTATATTTTTAAAGTATTAAAAATATAATCTTTATTATGTAGAAGATGTAAAAATATGATTTTTGTTTATGTAGAGAATTAAAAATATAACTTTTACATGAGAGGAATATTAGGAATACCATCTTTATATGTGTAGCAAAATAAAAATGTGATTTTTATAATGTTGAAATTGAAAAGGCGAAATCTTTATAAATTAAAAAGGCGAAATCTTTAAAATTGAAAAGGCGAAACCTTTATATAGGGAATAACGATGTAAAAATAGAATTTTTATCTATATAGCAACAAAGTAAAAATTCGATTTTTATATATTGAATAGCGAAGTAAAAATTCGATTTTTATATATTGAATAGCGAAGTAAAAATTCGATTTTTATATAGTGAGTAGCATAGTAAAAATTCGATTTTTATATATTGAATAACAAAGTAAAAATTCGATTTTTATATATTGAATAGCGAAGTAAAAATTCGATTTTTATATATTGAATAACAAAGTAAAAATTCGATTTTTATATATTGAATAGCGAAGTAAAATTTTGATTTTTATATATGTAGTGGCTACGGGCAGCGAAAGTGACAAAAGGCGAGAACGATGAAGATTTCTCTAAATGAAGAGTCGTGGTATTGGATAGCTATCGGTGAGAATTTCTCACCCTTCAATTTCTTTTTCTAGTTATATATATATATTAGGATGCAGACGGTGTTTAGTAGCACCCGACACAATCGTCCACAGAACATGGACTTGTTTGTTTGGTTGTGTAGTTGGTTAGATTATTTGGTGAAATGAATGGATTTGATTGATGTGTGAATGGCGTGGGCCTTCACTAGACCGGGGGTAAGGCTAGGCCTCGTCCCGTTTCTAGTATCGTGTCGTTATGCCGCCGAAATTTTCTAAAATAAGTTAGAAAAATAAAAATATCATTTTATTTAAAGAATGAACCGAATAGAAATTCATATGTTGAAATAAAATGTTTTATCTTTAAAAATATAATTTTTAACGTGAAAGTGAATAAATAAATATTTATAAACAAATCGGCCGATTTGTTTTTATACACTGATTTGACTGATATTGATTGGGTCGATAAATTTTACACATCGCCCAATTGCACGAATAAAAACCTGTGTTTGTTGATTTGTAACCCCATACGGGTGTTGGGATGAAATTTGAAGTTCACTCATCCTGATTGATTAAATATGTCGATCGATTGATTGACAGGCTGTTATAAGCGTTAGATATCTATATTTGATGCTTATACAGTGTAGTGCACTTTGGTTGATGGTTGATTATTTTTCAATGCTATCATATACGTGTGATGTGTGAAAATCCATATAATTAACATTATATGGTGATTGATTTGGCCTCATTCCAATTTAGAAAATAAAGTTTATTATAAAATAAAGGTTCATGTGTTGACTGTACTCATCCGTTGAGATTAGTCATGTGTTGAACGAAATATTTTAACAATAAAATTTACAACTTTATCTTTATAAAATAAAGGTTCATGTGTTGACTGTACTCATCCGTTGAGATTAGTCATGTGTTGAACAAAATATTTTAACAATAAAATTTACATCTTTATCATATTTGAAATTAGAAACTAACTGGAAAATAGATGAGATGAGTGGTCTCATGGATGTTGATCTGATGTTAGTTTCGGCCTTCGGGGTTAATATTCAGGGAATCGTTCTCTTACTAATTTACGGTTGGAGTCTGATTTGATATCAAACGATAGATACCATAATTTTTATAAAATATATTAAATAACAAAAATAGTCACACGTGGACAGTACTCATTCGTTGAGATTAGTCGTGTGTTGACAAAAATAAATATTCATTTGTTGAATAGAATAACGGAATTATTGAAATATATAAAGCCGTGTTGATTAGAGTTGCGCTATTTTGACGCGAACGATATTTATATCGATTATATTCGTTTTTATAAATTGAATTCAAATTGAAAAGAAACTGAATTGAATAGAAAATGAATTCGATTTGAATTGAATAGAAAACGAATTCGATTCGAATTGAATAGAAAACGAATTCGAATTGAATTGAATAGAAAACAAATTCGAATTGAATTGAATATAAAACGAATTCGAATTGAATTGAATAGAAAACGAATTTGATTTGAATTGAATAGAAAACGAATTCGATTCGAATTGAATAGAAAACGAATTCGAATTGAATATAAAACGAATTCGAATTGAATTGAATATAAAACGAATTCGAATTGAATTGAATATAAAACGAATTCGAAACGAATTGAATAGAAAACGAATTGAATTCGAATTGAATAGAAAACGAATTTGATTTCAATTGAATATATAACAAATTTGATTCGAATTGAATAGAAAACGAATTTGATTTCAATTGAATATATAACGAATTTGATTCGAATTGAATAGAAAACGAATTTGATTTCAATTGAATATATAACGAATTTGATTTGAATTGAATAGAAAACGAATTTGATTTCAATTGAATATATAACGAATTTGATTTGAATTGAATATATAACGAATTTGATTTGAATTGAATAGAAAACGAATTGAATTCGAATTGAATAGAAACCGAATTGAATTTCAATTGAATAGAAAACGAATTCGAATTGATTTGAGTTGAAAAGAAAATGAATTCGAATCGAATTAAAATCGATTTGAATTGAAATCAAATAGAAATGAAAGTAAAAAGGATTTATAATAGAAAATTCAATTTTGATTTGAATTTGAAATAAAGGTTGAAATTATTTTTGAAACAAATTTGAATCTATTTATAAAATTTGTTTTAAAATGGAAATCGATGAAATATATATTATATATATTATATATATATAATATAATGGCCTGAATAGAACGCGCCGCGCCGCGGCAGTTCGTGAATTTCGACCATTTATTTCAAACGGACATTACGGGAGATCCGACCGTCGGATTCTCCTAAAACCGGAACCGTTGGGTTCGTATCAAAAATAGCTTTCTAACGAATGTTAGAAATTTGAAATCTAACGGTTGGATTTGGAGATACGTCCAAATCAAATTTGGAAAAGGTCGCTGTAAGTGCAGTTCGATGGCCGTTGATGGAAATCGACTGTACGGACCTTGATAAAATTATTAAAAATATCAATAATTTGTGTAAAATCATAAGAAATGATTTGGGAAAAATTGGGATGGAAAAACTCCATGTTTGAAAAGATAAAAATAGATTTTTATCGAAATGAACTAGTTTTGAACTAAAATTAAACCCGTTTATTTTTAAATAAACAAACTGGATTTGAAATGGGTTTTAAACAGAATTGATTTGTGGGTTTATCGTGAACGGTGTTTTAAATAACATTTGTTCTTTAACCCGATAATAAATAGAATGTGATTTGGGTTTGTAGTGAACTGTGTTTTAAATGACATTAGTTCTTTAACCCAGTAAAAGGAGTTTTAATGAATTTGCAATTAGATTGAAATGTGGATTGATAATCTAAATTATCAAATTTGGAAAATGAGCGAGAATGGAGTATCACCGGTTTTGCTCCAAAGCGATAGTTAAATCTTTAATTAGATTTGAACGTGAAATGGTAATTAATTTTACCGACAACACTGTGGTGTTAGATATGGAGTATTACCAGTTTTGCTTCATGGGATGAATAGGTTGGGATTGGAAAATAAAATAAATAATTACTTCGGTGTGGTTCGCTAATCTCGACTAGTTTGGAAAATCATAATAGGGTTTGAAACGACATCCAAAGGAAGATTAAAGGATAAATTTTAAAGAATTTATCTTGGATAAAATTAATGGGAACCTTTCCCTAAGAATATGAAATTAGAAATTAGCTATAGGTTAGTTAAGAAGAATGGTTTCCAGGGTATTGATCTGATGTTGGTTTCAGCCTTCGGGGTTAATATTTGGGAAATTGTTCTCTTGCTAATTTGCGGTTAGTGGCTGCTGAATTGGAATGAGGCGTATGTTGTGTTTGTGTAACATTTGTTTTTAATATACGCGGGTTGTTCGGAAAGGCCGGGTTTATACCCATTCTGAATAACCGATTCGACGATATGTCGAAGACGAAGACGATGGTCGAAGACCGGAAGTCTTCACATCGTTTGGGTGATTACTGATGATCTTGATTGGGCTGTACACCCAAGATGAGGGAATCAGTTGGTTGTCGTCCAGACGTACTTGGAGATGGATGGATATGCGAGGAAAGTGCCTCCAGTTTCGTTCAGACCCAGAATGAACTTGTAAATGGATTGTGTGTCTGACATTGGATTTTATTCTGTGTTGATTGATTTCTGTTAAATATATATCTGTTTGGCGGCGGAGAATTTATTCTCTTGCTTAATGCCCTTCTCTGAGACGTACGAGCTTAGAGGTTATATATCGATAGATATCAATCGCATGGCATGAATTGCCTGTGTGACACACTGAGTTGCATGGATCAAGGCTTCTGTTGAAAAGCAAAGTCTTGTGGTTGATGATCAAAGCACGGCCTTTGTGGCGTAGCTTTGTGTATAGCGTGAATTCGCGAGCCTCACACCTCGGTATGAGTCAAAAACGGGATACAGACTGCAGGGAGAGCACGATGTTTCTTTCTAGCTATGGTGGTGTCAGTGACTTACCAGCCCTGACATTTATATACTTTTCACCTATGTGGTTGTTGGATGAGGCGCCTCAATTTTAGGTCTGTAAGGACCGGGAAACGTGTGTTCAGGAATTGCCAAACCTCTAACGTAAGTGAGGACCGGCCCTAAAGATCCAGGATTGCCTAGAGTGTGTAGTCCTGAGACATTTGCTAGAGTGTCTCGAAAGCGGAGAGGAGCTTGCCCCTTGCCTCGACTCATGACGGAAATTCAATTTTTAATACGAGTATTTCGGTTTTATTTGTAGAGCCTAGTATGGCGACATGATAGATGGTTACCATGCTGCCTAGGATTGATATTTATGATTGAAATTGTTTTGACACTTTACATCTATTATAGTATCAAATGATTTGTTTTAAACGTATCAAGCATGTTTGGCTATTATAAGGGATAACCCTATCCTCCGGCTTGCGTTGCATTGTGTGATGGGACCTGGGTCTTATAATAGCTTCATTTTTCGAAAAAGCATCGCGCTGTTTATTCTATGCACTGGTATTCTTGGGAGGAAACCTGTTCCGTGTTATACGGCGTGGTCCCTTGAATTACTCTCTTTTAAAGTAAAGTTTTAAATAACTGTTTTAGTTCTCACCCCAGTCACATGACTGACCTGGAGTTTATTGTTTTAACCTAAACTCTGGGTGCCCCTATTTTCGACACGGGCAGCTAGTAGTTTTGGTTTTGCAGATTTATATTCACAGGATCCTGGTTTACAGCTGGAATGATATCCGGAAAGCTCTGTATCCGTATATCACCTTCAGTTGTGCTTTGTATTATTTTTCCGCTGCTATGTAATTTATTGTAATCTCTGGTATTTATCGAATGTAATTTATTCATTTATACTCTATATATTCTTGTATCTGATGGTATTGTTGTAATAGCAATGAAATGTTCTTCTGTCTACGTTCTGATTTGTCATGTTCTCAAACGATCAGGGGTTTCGAACGGTCTAGATCGGTTTAACGACTGATTCAGATCGAGCGAAATTCCCGGCTGTCACATTTGGTATCAGAGCTTTGGTTTACAGAGCTCGAGAACAAGACACATTAGAACCATACGAAAGAATTCATCAGATATTGGATTAGTAATATCCAATTAGAATTACTCGTTAGAGATAAGATCAGTAGTATCCTAGAATAAGTGTGAAGAGTATATTTTCCAATTGAAAACACTTTTGTTTTGAAAATTTAAACCATTTTATACGTATTTGAATATTTATTTATATTGAATTTGGACAATCTAATATATAAAGGTTTTGCATATACGCGTCATGAACGTATGTTCGAAGTTTTAATATATTAGATAGATATAGAAACACATTTTAGTCGCCCGGAGATGGTACTGATGATAGCACGTGCATCATCAGTATTTATGTTCGTGTTTCGAAGGTATGATATCTATATATTTCCATTAGACTGGTGTGAGAACCAAAACTTATATAGCTAGATTTATTGTTGTGATTTGGCATCAAAAACATGATTTTTTGTATATGTATCAAAATTATGAATTTCAAACTCTAATTCACTAATCGATTGATGTTTGTGTTGATTGTTTATTTGTTTGATAATTTTTAACCATTATGCCTAATTGTATCAAATATTGAATTGTATTGGAAATTTGTCGCATTGGCTTGCAGATACATATACTTACATTGAACAGGTCATAGCAAGGAGGCTAGAGCAGAGAATAAAATTTGTTTGCCCGACAAATAGGTACATATTTACTATAATTTACTGTTTTGTTTGGGTGATGATGATTTTATGAGCCTATTGGCTAGCCGCTTGGCTTTTTCTTTTTCTTTTTGAGATCAGAAGGCCTATATGGCAATTTCGGGATTTTCCCGTGGCTCCCGATGCAGGGGAGGTTATGGCGAAATTTTTCGAAAATTTAGGGTGTGTTAGCCAAATTTTTGAAGAATTTGAAAATTCTCAGAAACTGAAAAGTTGGTGAATGGAAGCCAGATCGAACGTAGAGTTGATCAATCAAACCACTTTCGACTTCGTTCCTTTTTTAGGACGAAAAGTTTTAAGTGGGGGAGATTGTAATAACCCGGAAATGCGGGCCAGTTTAAAATTTTTATTTTGGCAATTTTAGCGAATTTTGAATATTTAAAATAGATTATTTTAAATAATATCGACGAGGAATTTATTTTGAATAGAATTCGACGTATATATTATATACGTCGTCGTTAGAATATAAATATTTATATATAATTATAAATAGAATTGAAAATGGCGCGGTAGTTCGATAATTCGATTTCAAACTTCAATTGAATGTACCGGGTGCAAAACAATCCGGATTTTAGTGAAACCAAAAACATTAGGATCTAATTGATAATATCTTTCCAACGAATCCGACAAATCGAAATTTCATAGCGGGAATCAAAAGATATGTCCAGTTGAAAATTCTGAATTGTCGATATGGAATTTAGGCCCTTAAAAATGGGGATTTTGCAAACGACCTCAGATTTCGACGAAACCACTTTTGTTGGATCCGCGATGTCAAATTATTGCTAGATTCCAAATTTCATAATTTTTCGAATCAATATGTGAGCGTGGCAAAGGAAAACGCGTTTGACCAGTTTCAGTTGATTTTAATCGACTGGAAAATGGCCATTTTTCTAACGGTCTCAGAATTCGACGAAACTAGTTTTGTTAGGACCGTATCGTCAATACGAAGCTAGAAAATATTTTTCTGGGATTTATAGAGTTCGTATGTGACCCCGGTAAATTGAAATGCGCGTTCAAATTCAATATATAGAGTTATATGTTGATTTTAACGAAAACTGATCGAAACAACCGAATAGCCTACGATACATATCCCATTGTGTTCGGAATGGGGGTAATTAGCTGTGGATGACAGGCGGTGGGCCTAGTTTAGAGGTCATATGTAAAAGTACCTTTTTAGAAATTAAATAATTAAATAATTAAAGATAAAATTTCCTCTCTCTCCCTCTTCCTTTAATTTCTGCCCCCCCCCCCCCCCCCGGTTCGATTTAGTTCAATTAGAAAAAAAAAACCTCTCCGACCTCGTACAGGCCCCCCTCCGTCGCTGCCTCCACCGTCGCCGCCAGGAGGCGCGGCGCCCCTGATCTCCTTCCTCCCCTCTCTTCTTTCTCCCTCCAGCCGACGCTCGAAGACCCCGCACCCACCTGAACCGCCCCTCCCCTCCTCGAGTTCGCCATCGCCTGCTCCGCCCGCCACCGCAACCGCCTGTATGGCCACCGCCAGCGCCGACAAGGCTTCCTCCAACCCTGCGCTACCCTCAGCATCCAAACCTCCCCTTCTTCAGTTGATGGCAGCGAAACCCCCGCCCACCCTTTAGCCTGTAAGTTTTACTTTGTTTCCTATTCTGTTTTATTTATTTAGTATAATTAAAAATAGTTTTTTTTAGTGATTTTAAATCGGTTTTATATAATAACATGTAAAGATGTGATTTTGATTAGTTTGAAATAACGATAATAATGTGATTTTTACTTGTTGGTTAGCAAGCTAAAAATATAATTCTTATATTATAGAATGGTTAAAATATAATTTTTATATGGTGTAGATAATAAAAATATAATTTTTATTATATGGAGAGGTTTGAAAAAATATGATTTTTATATTTTTAAAGTATTAAAAATATGATTTTTATATTTTTAAAGTATTAAAAATATAATCTTTATTATGTAGAAGATGTAAAAATATGATTTTTGTTTATGTAGAGAATTAAAAATATAACTTTTACATGATAGGAATATTAGAAATACCATCTTTATATGTGTAGCAAAATAAAAATGTGATTTTTATAATGTTGAAATTGAAAAGGCGAAATCATTATAAATTAAAAAGGCGAAATCTTTAAAATTTAAAAGGCGAAACCTTTATATAGGGAATAACGATGTAAAAATAGAATTTTTATCTATATAGCAACGAAGTAAAAATTCGATTTTTATATATTGAATAGCGAAGTAAAAATTCGATTTTTATATATTGAATAGCGAAGTAAAAATTCGATTTTTATATAATGAATAGCATAGTAAAAATTCGATTTTTATATATTGAATAACAAAGTAAAAATTCGATTTTTATATATTGAATAGCGAAGTAAAAATTCGATTTTTATATATTGAATAACAAAGTAAAATTTCGATTTTTATATATTTAATAGCGAAGTAAAAATTCGATTTTTATATATTGAATAGCAAAGTAAAAATTCGATTTTTATATATGTAGTGGCTACGGGCAGCGAAAGTGACAAAAGGCGAGAACGATGAAGATTTCTCTAAATGAAGAATCGTGGTATTGGATAGCTATCAGTGAGAATTTCTCACTCTTCAATTTCTTTTTCTAGTTATATATATATATATACTAGGATGCAAACGGTGTTTAGTAGCACCCGACACAATCGTCCACAGACCATGGACTTGTTTGTTTGGTTGTGTAGTTGGTTAGATTATTGGGTTTGAATTGAATTGTTTGGTGAAATGAATGGATTTGATTGATGTGTGAATGGCGTGGGCCTTCACTAGAACGGGGATAAGGCTAGGCCTCGTCCCGTTTCTAGTATCGTGCCGTTATGCCGCCGAAATTTTCTAAAATAAGTTAGAAAAATAAAAATATCATTTTATTTAAAGAATGAACTGAATAGAAATTCATATGTTGAAATAAAATGTTTTATCGTTAAAAATATAATTTATAATGTGAAAGTGAATAAATAAATATTTATAAACAAATCGGCCGATTTGTTTATATACACTGATTTGACTGATATTGATTGGGTCGATAAATTTTACACATCGCCCAATTGCACGAATAAAAACCTGTGTTTGTTGATTTGAAACCCCACACGGGTATTGGGATGAAATTTGAAGTTCACTCATCCTGATTGATTAAATATGTCGATCGATTGATTGACAGGCTGTTATAAGCGTTAGATATCTATATTTGATGCTTATACAGTGTAGTGCACTTTGGTTGATGGTTGATTATTTTTCAATGCTATCATATACGTGTGATGTATGAAAATCCATATAATTAACATTATATGGTGATTGATTTTGCCTCATTCCAATTTAGAAAATAAAGAATATTATAAAATAAAGGTTCATGTGTTGACTGTACTCATCCGTTGAGATTAGTCATGTGTTGAACGAAATATTTTAACAATAAAATTTACATCTTTATCTTTATAAAATAAAGGTTCATGTGTTGACTGTACTCATCCGTTGAGATTAGTCATGTGTTGAACGAAATATTTTAACAATAAAATTTACATCTTTATCATATTTGAAATTAGAAACTAACTGGAAAATAGATGAGATGAGTGGCCTCCTGGATGTTGATCTGATGTTGGTTTCGGCCTTCGGGGTTAATATTCTGGGAATCGTTCTCTTACTAATTTACGGTTGGAGTCTGATTTGATATCAAACGATAGTTACTATAATTTTTATAAAATATATTAAATAACAAAAATAGTCACACGTGGACAGTACTCATTCGTTGAGATTAGTCGTGTGTTGACAAAAATAAATATTCATTTGTTGAATAGAATTACAGAATTATTGAAATATATAAAGCCGTGTTGATTAGAGTTGCGCTATTTTTACGCGAACGATATTTATATCGATTATATTCGTTTTTATAAATTGAATTCAAACTGAAAAGAAACCGAATTGAATTCGAATTGAATAGAAAACGAATTCGATTTGAATTGAATAGAAAATGAATTCGATTCGAATTGAATAGAATACGAATTCGAATTGAATTGAATAGAAAATGAATTCGAATTGAATTGAATATAAAACGAATTCGAATTGAATTGAATAGAAAACGAATTCGATTTGAATTGAATAGAAAACGAATTCGATTCGAATTGAATAGAAAACGAATTCGAATTGAATTGAATAGAAAACGAATTCGAATTGAATTGAATATAAAACGAATTCGAATTGAATTGATATAAAACGAATTCGAATTGAATTGAATATAAAACGAATTCGAAACGAATTGAATAGAAAACGAATTGAATTCGAATTGAATAGAAAACGAATTTGATTTCAATTGAATATATAACAAATTTGATTCGAATTGAATAGAAAACGAATTTGATTTCAATTGAATATATAACAAATTTGATTCGAATTGAATAGAAAACGAATTTGATTTCAATTGAATATATAACGAATTTGATTTGAATTGAATAGAAAACGAATTTGATTTCAATTGAGTATATAATGAATTTGATTTGAATGGAATATATAACGAATTTGATTTGAATTGAATATATAACGAATTTGATTTGAATTGAATAGAAAACGAATTTGATTTCAATTGAATATATAACGAATTTGATTTGAATTGAATATATAACGAATTTGATTTGAATTGAATAGAAAACGAATTGAATTCGAATTGAATAGAAACCGAATTGAATTCGAATTGAATAGAAAACGAATTCAAATTGATTTGAATTGAAAAGAAAATGAATTCGATTCGAATTAAAATCGATTTGAATTGAAATCAAATAGAAATGAAAGTAAAAAGGATTTATAATAGAAAATTCAATTTTGATTTGAATTTGAAATTAAGGTTGAAATTGTTTTTGAAACAAATTTGAATCTATTTATAAAATTCGTTTTAAAATGGAAATCGACGAAAAATATATTATATATATAATATAATGGCCTGAATAGAACGCGCCGCACCGCGGCAGTTCGTGAATTTTGACCATTTATTTCAAACAGACATTACGGGAGATCCGACCGTTGGATTCTCCTAAAACCAGAACCGTTGGGTTCGTATCGAAAAGAGCTTTCTAACGAATATTAGAAATTTGAAATCTAATGGTTGGATTTGAAGATACGTCCAAATCAAATTTGGAAAAGGTCGTTGTAAGTGCAGTTCGATGGCCGTTGATGGAAATCGACTGTACGGACCTTGATAAAATTATTAAAAATATCAATAATTTGTGTAGAATCATAAGAAATGATTTGGGAAAAATTGGGATGGAAAAACTCCATATTTGAAAAGATAAAAATAGATTTTTATCGAAATGAACTAGTTTTGAACTAAAATTAAACCCGTTTATTTTTAAATAAATAAACTGGATTTGAAATGGGTTTTAAACAGAATTGATTTGTGGGTTTATCGTGAACGGTGTTTTAAATAACATTTGTTCTTTAACCCGATAATAAATAGAATGTGATTTGGGTTTGTAGTGAACTGTGCTTTAAATGACATTAGTTCTTTAACCCAGTAAAAGGAGTTTTAATGAATCTGCAATTAGATTGAAATGTGGATTGATAATCTAAATTATCAAATTTGGAAAATGAGCGAGAATGGAGTATCACCAGTTTTGCTCCAAAGCGATAGTTAAATCTTTAATTAGATTTGAACGTGAAATGGTAATTAATTTTACCGACAACACTGTGGTGTTAGATATGGAGTATTACCAGTTTTGCTTCATGGGATGAATAGGTTGGGATTGGGAAATAAAATAAATAATCACTTCGGTGTGGTTCGCTAATCTCGACTAGTTTGGAAAACCATAATCGGGTTTGAAACGACATCCAAAGGAAGATTAAAGGATAAATTTTAAAGAATTTATCTTGGATAAAATTAATGGGAACCTTTCCCTAAGAATATGAAATTAGAAACTAGCTGTAGGTTAGTTAAGAAGAATGGTTTCCTTGGTATTGATCTGATGTTGGTTTCGGCCTTCGGGGCTAATATTTGGGAAATTGTTCTCTTGCTAATTTGCGGTTAGTGGCTGCTGAATTGGAATGAGGCGTATGTTGTGTTTGTGTAACATTTGTTTTTAATATACTCGGGTTATTCGGAAAGGCCGGGTTTATACCCATTCTGAATAACCGATTCGACGATATGTCGAAGACGAAGACGGTGGTCGAAGACCGGAAGTCTTCACATCGTTTGGGTGATTACTGATGATCTTGATTGGGCTATACACCCAAGATGAGGGAATCAGTTGGTTGTCGTCCAGACGTACTTGGAGATGGATGGATATGCAAGGAAAGTGCCTCCAATTTCGTTCAGACCCAGAACGAACTTGTAAATGGATTGTGTGTCTGACATTGGATTTTATTCTGTGTTGATTGATTTCTGTTAAATATATATATCTGTTTGGCGGCAGAGAATTTATTCCCTTGCTTAACGCCCTTCTCTGAGACGTACGAGCTTAGAGGTTATATATCGATAGGTATAAATCGCATGGCATGAATTGCCTGTGTGACACACTGAGTTGCATGGATCAAGGCTTCTGTTGAAAAGCAAAGTCTTGTGGTTGATGATCAAAGCACGGCCTTTGTGGCGTAGCTTTGTGTATATCGTGAATTCGCGAGCCTCACACCTCGGTATGAGTAAAAAACGGGATACGGACTGCAAGGAGAGCACGACGTTTCTTTTTAGCTATGGTGGTGTCAGTGACTTACCAGCCCTGACATTTATATACTTTTCACCTATGTGGTTGTTGGATGAGGCGCCTCGATTTTAGGTCTGTAAGGACTGGGAAACGTGTGTTCAGGAATTTCCAATCCTCTAACGTAAGTGAGGACCGGCCCTGAAGATCCAGGATTGCCCAGAGTGTGTAGTCCTGAGACATTTGCTAGAGTGTCTCGAAAGCGGAGAGGAGCTTGCCCCTTGCCTCGACTCGTGACGGAAATCCAATTTCCAATACGATTATTTCAGTTTTATTTATAGAGCCTAGTATGGCGACATGATAGATGGTACCCATGCCGCCTAGGATTGATATTTATGATTGAAATTGTTTTGACACTATACACCTATTATAGTATCAAATGATTTGTTTTAAACGTATCAAGCATGTTTGGCTATTATAAGGGAAAACCCTATCCTCCGGCTTGCGTTGCATTGTGTGATGGGACCTAGGTCTTATAATAGCTTCATTTTTCGAAAAAGCATCGCGCTGTTTATTCTATGCACTGGTATTCTTGGGAGGAAACCCGTTCCGTGTTATACGGCGTGGTCCCTTGAATTACTCTCTTTTAAAGTAAAGTTTTAAATAACTGTTTTAGTTCTCACACCAGTCACATGACTAACCTGGAGTTTATTGTTTTAACCTAAACTCTGGGTGCCCCTATTTTCGACACGGGCAGCTAGTAGTTTTGGTTTTGCAGATTTATATTCATAGGATCCTGGTTTACAGCTGGAATGATATCCGGAAAGCTCTGTATCCATTTATCGCCTTCAGTTGTGCTTTGTATTATTTTTCCGCTGCTATGTAATTTATTGTAATCTCTGGTATTTATCGAATGTAATTTATTCATTTATACTCTATATATTCTTGTATTTGATGGTATTGTAGTAATAGCAATGAAATGTTCTTCTGTCTGCGTTCTGATTTGTCCTGTTCTCAAACGATCAGGGGTTTCGAACGGTCTAGATCGGTTTAACGACTAATTCGGATCGAGCGAAATTCCCGGCTGTCACAAATATTATAACTATTATAACTTGCATCAATTACAAACTATAAACATTATTTGAAGTCATACAAATCACACCAAACCAATCCAATACATATATATGCAGTATGTGTCAATAAATTTAAATAATCCAATCAAACTAAATCAAACCACACCATAATCATAGTAGTTTATTTACAGGTTCAAAATATTTGGAAATAAATCAAACAAACCGCACAAATTAAAACAAGCTCATACATTTAGAGGAACTTCAACCCAACCATCTCCACCAAAGATCGGATCAGCCTTTATATCATCCCAGTCTTCGTTGTCTTTAGTGAGGGGCACTCCAGTGATGTTGTTGTCTTCATCTTTTGAAAGAGAGGTAATCATCCATCAAATTGCATTAAAATGTTTCTCTTATTGTTCGATTATCTGTATTTGACTCAATTTTAAGTGGCGTTGATTACAGAGAATGATTGAGAAGATATTCTTGAAAAAATTAAGAAATCTTCAAGGTTTTCACTAAGATTATGGATTTGATTACCCATAGTTTTGAATATGTTAAGAAATAGTGAAAGGAAGGGTAGGAGAAATAAATGAATAAGTTTTTCTAGAAGAGAAGGGTATAAATAGGCTCTAAAATTTGTTTAAACAGAATAGACATGAATCGATTAGTGTGAAGGCCCGCCCCGCACCAGCCGACATTTCCCCTAAAATGCGTTGCGCCAATGTCCAACCAACACGGGACGGTCGTCAGAAGAAAGGAAACATTACACCGAACTATCAAGGAACCTGTAGAATGTCTCACAGCGCATAGGATAAAATATAACAGTAACATAACTTGACATAAAATAGGCGAGACAGTGCATAAGCTGAAAACTAAACCATCATAACAGCGAAATCCATAAGACAGCTTATGATCCAAAACCATTATTACAAATTCAAAATACTGTCTCTAAAGAAAAATAGAAAAGGTGCACTACTAATGCCCAAAGTAGTGACCAACAACAGCACAGGGAGAATATATATCTATATCATACGTGGAAGCCTCCTGCTCGTCTCCGGTACAGCTACTCGTGCAACCACCAAACCTGTCTCTAGTCTACTCGTGTGAGCACCCAAAGTAATAAGAAGAAACAAAAAACTCTGGGTCAGACAACAATTTGGTATGAGTTGTAGCAAGAGTACATCTCTAAGATGAACAAATAACAGGTATAAGAATCATACCTGAATCTGGACCTGCAACCAAAGAGTTAGCACAGCAGGATAAACAATACTCTAGGTTAACACTAACATAAAGTGCAAGTATAATATGGGAGGTGTGCATGACATATTGATAGCAAACACCAAACATAGCAATCATCCTCACATCTCTCACTCAGTGCGTAAAGTATACGATATCTACCACTTTGATCACCCCATACTTTGTTGCGATCACTTTGCCCTTGGGCGTCATAATGACCCCCACTGCGCTGATCCACAACCACTAATCCTTTGCTATGTCCAGTTTGCCCCTTTGGAATCATGACAACTCCACTTCGCTGGCTCATAGCCTTGCTACGATCACTTTTCCCTTCGGAGTCCTGGTGACTCCACTACACTGATTTATAGCCCATAATCTGTCTCTCAATGGTGAACTAAAGTTATAGACATCGGTAACCCCTTTGCACACGTCCCATAGCAAAGTCCAACTCATGAAGTTAACTCATTGGTTCCCATCTGGATCTTGAGTCCTCACTTCCTATTTGGACTACCTTTGCATCTCGGATTTTGGTCATCATCCCGATTTGTGACTCTTCAGCTCGGCTCGTGATCCTCCATGTTGGCTCATGGTCAACTTCCTTGGTTCGTGGTTCCATTCGTGAATGCCGACTCGTGGGTACATAGTCGGTTTGTGGACCACATATGGATCATGGTCTCCTGGTTCGTGGCCAACCACCATGTTCGGTTCGTGATGTACCCATGGAGTCCACTCGTGGTGCTTGACCGGTTCATGGGAAGGCGCCTCGTGATGGTGCTTCATGGTTAGGCTCGTGATGGTGGTTTGTGGGATGTGTGTAGGTCTATCCGGTTCGTGGCTCACCTCCTACCTTGGCTTGTGACACATGCCTCACGAATGGGGGGGCTTACGAACGGGTCCCTGCACAACTTCCTGCAACTCTTCCAGCAACTGTTTACGCCATACGACAATTTTTTCGACCAATCTGACAGTTCTAGGCAATCACAAAACATTCCAAACAGTAATAGAAACATATAGAATCAACAATAAACACCAAAACAACGATTATTACATGTTAATATGGATCAAACACACCCAAAACCCATGTTTTACCCTTAATCATGTTTAACCATATCTATTGATAGGATTAGCAAAGTATATCCAAATTAATCCAAATTTCTAATAGAGGCATAAAATGACATTTCAGACTTTCTAAATATTTTTCCAGAATTTTAACATGCATAATTTCGCTAATTATCACTAATCTTCCCTAATTATCAGTAATTAGTACAAAAACATGCTAATCACTCACCTTAACCACAATGAAACAATCTACTGTTATGGCATGAATCCCAATGCGTAGCAGAAGCTCCAACTCTGATTTGGTGCTAATCTCCCTTGATTTGACGTAAATTTGCTTAATATACGATTAAGAAGTGATTAAGGGTGGATTTAGAAGGTGGAGGCCGTGGCTAGGGTTTGAGAAATGTTTTAGGCGGCAAAGAGAATGAAATGAGATCGTTTCCTAACTGATCTCAGCCTCCCCATAACCTGATCCTGAAATGGGTTATGGGCCTATCCGCTAATTACCCTACTAAGCCCACTTAAGCCGTTTATCACCTTTCAAGCCTTGTTTCATCCATATCTCCCAAACGATAAGTCCGTTTGATCAATGTGACCACTCTACGGAAAGGTAAGCCATCATCCGAATCCAATGGAATGGTTTCAGGTCAAAATTCCTTAGCAATCAAAAGTTATAGGTGAAATAAGACTCACCAGGGGCAAAACGGTCATTTAAAAATTGGCAAAAATCGTGAACATGGGAAATGACCCCAATAGTCATTCCCCGAAGCCACACGACCATACGACTTCATATGTGAAATAAATATCCTACGGTTTTCCGATGCGTAGAATGCGGGTCATTACATTCTCCCCCCTTAAGAAATTTCGCCCTCGAAATCCCTTAACTAAAACATACAATGGTATTCCGCATGCCTGTCAACCATTTACAACAATCAAACGTACACACAACACAACAAGCCTATCCTAGCATGTGGTCCACTAGCAAGGGGATAACTAGATAGCGATCAAAATCTTACCAGGCAAAGAGTTCTGGATACATCTTCCTTATGCTCTCCTCTGTTTCCCAAGTACAATCATTCTCATTCTCGCCCCACTGGATTTTAACTAGTTTCACCATCTTTCTTCGAAGTTGCTTCATATCATACCCGACAATACGAATCGGCTTGTTGTTCCCAACCACCTTCGGTTCTATTTCGATATCATCCAGCTGGTTTGGTGAAATAGTCATATCAGGGTCGTGCACAAACTTCCTTAACTAGGAAACAAGAAATACGTCGTGAACTCCCGCCATCATATCAGGTAATCCAACTTTATATACTAAATTCCCAACTTGCTCAAGAATTGGGAATGGACCAACAAATCTTGGTGCTAACTTGCCTCTCCTACCAAATCGAATCACGCTCTTTAATGGAGAAATCTTGACAAGCACCAAGTCGCCAACGGAGAATTTCAAGTCTCTCCGCCTTTTATCAGCATAACACTTCTGCCGATCTTCGGAAGCTTTCATCCGCTGTTAAATGACCTTGATCTTATCTAAAGTTTCTCTTATCACATCTGGCCCAAGCACAAACTTCTCACCGGTTTCTAACCAGTATGATGGTGAGTTGCACGGTCTTCTGTACAAAGCTTCAAATGGAGCCATACCAATACTGGATTGATAACTATTATTATATGCGAACTCAACTAGATGCAAAATGGTTACCCCATGACCCTCCAAAATCCAATATGTAAGCTCTTAAGTAATCCTTTAATACACGATTCACCCTCTATGTTTGGCCGTCGGTTTGAGGATGGTATGCGGTACTGAGATATAATTCTGACCCTAAAGCCTCTTGTAAGATCTTCCAAAACCCACTAGTAAATAACGGATCCCGGTCACTCACAATACTTTTAGGTACTCCATGAAATCTCACTACCCACTTCATATACAGTTCTGCTAACTTAGTTGTCATCCAATTTGACTTGACCGGTATAAACCTTGCACTCTTGGTCAATCGATCCACAATCGCCCAAATACTATCATAGCCCAATCTAGTCCTTGGTAAACCATCAATAAAATCCATTAAGACTTGTTCCCATTTCCACTCGGGAATTTCCAGCAGTTGTAACAAACCACTAGGCTTCTTCTGCTCAGATTTAACTAACTGGCAGTTCATGAACTTGGATATAAACTTCCCAACGTCTCTCTTCATCCCTCCCCAGTAGTAGGTATGCTTCATGTTTTGATACATTTTGTTACCACTAGGATATATAGTCAGTTTTGAGTAATGACATTCTCTAAGCACTTCATCTCTCAATCTACTAACGTTGGGTACAACCAGTCTTCCATTCTTCCTAAGCCATCCATCTCGATCAAGCCCATACTTGTTCATCCCCTCGTCGATACCTATCTCTAACTCGGAGATTATTTTCAATAGATTAGGATCGTCCCTCTGAATGGAACCAATCCGCTAAATCAAAGTGGGTCTGATAGTCAAACTTGCTAACATTTCTAGATCTAATTAGCAATATGGTCTGAAATCATACCCTGCGATATACTCCAGTCGCTTCCATTCTAGAAACATAGCCCCTAAACTGGCATGTCTCATACTTAATGCATCAGCTACCGCATTGCCCTTTCCTGGTGTATATGCGATATCAAAATCATAGGAAGCCAAGAATTCCAACCATTTCTACTGACGGAGATTTAAATCTTTCTGAGAGAAAATATACTTTAACAAATTATGATCGGTAAACAACTCGAATCTTTCTCCCAAGAGATAGTGTCTCCACATCTTTAATGTGAACACGATCGCTGTCAATTCCAAATGATAGGTGGGATATCTCTTCTCGTGCGGTTTCAGTTGCTGACTAGCATAAGCTACAACCCTACCTCCTTGTATCAATACAACACCTAGCCCAGTACCACAGGTGTCCGTGAATACCGTCATCTCTTCGTTCCCCTTAGGAATAACTAATACTGGTGCACATATCAAATTCTCTTTTAGACCCTTAAATGCATTCTCGCACCTTTTGCCCTAGATGAAAGCTTGATTCTTCTTGGTCAACTGAGTTAGTGGTGCCGCTATCTTGGAGAAGTCTCGGATAAACTTACGATAATATCCAGCTAACCCCAAGAAACTTCTCATGTCTGTTGCATTCTTGGGCGTAGACCAATCTTGTACCGTAGCCACCTTTGCAGGATCCACGACGATACCATTCTCTGAAACAACATGGCCCACGAATCTCACTTCCCTCCTCCAGAAGTGACACTTAGAAATTTTTTCTTTCAATTGGTGTTTACTCAACACTTCCATCACTATCATCAAATGTTCCATGTGTTCCTCCTCGGTCCTCGAGTAAACCAAAATATCGTCCATGAAAACAAGAACAAACTTATTCAATTGATCCCTGAATACCCAATTCATAAAATCTGCAAAATATGCTAGTGCATTGGTCAACTCGAATGGCATGAACAACCACTCATTAAATCCAGACTGCGTCCGAAATGTCATTTTAGGTATATTCTCAGCTGCTACTTGGAGCTGACGAAAACCTGTTGCGAGATCTAACTAGGAGAACAATCTTGCTCCACTCAACTGATCAAACAAATCATCTATCCGTAGAAGATGATACTTATTCATCTTCGTCAACTTGTTCAACTCACGGTAGTCCACATATAATCGAAGGGAACCATCGGCCTTGGTAGCAAATACTACTGGTGCTCCCCACTCGGAAACACTTCTTCGGGTAAATCCCTTCTTCAAAAGATCGCTCACTTGCACCTCGAGCTCTCGCTTCTCCCTTGGCACCATACGGCGAAGTGGCATCACTATAGGTCTGGCATCTTTCACTAAATCAATATGGAACTCGATCTCTCAGTGTGGTGGAAGTCCGATCACTTCCTCGAAGATGTACGAATACTCGCCAGCAATAGGCACCTCTGACGACTCATCATGCGGGATGTCGAGGGAATTTAGAAAACTAGCCATCACCCCATCACTAGGTAGGCTACCAAATAGTACCCTTCGCCCATTATCCGCTCTAACGGTCACCGAAGACCCCTCACAGTCTACCACCACCCCATACCTTTAGAGCCAGTCGACTCATAAAATGATGTCATACCCAGTAAAACCCAAAACAAAGCAATCACAAGAAAACATACATCCATGACTCGATAAGACTACATTATGACAAATCATACCAAGGCTGGTCGAACCACTAATCAGGTTTGTCACAACTAAAGGTCTATCGACTATCTCGAGTTCCAATCCTAACCTATCTACCAGGTCACTAGATACAAAGGAACGGGAAGCCCCGGTATCAAACAATACTCGAACAGGAACATCATAAATAGAGCATATCTTGAATGACGACACATTTTTCTTTCTCCGCCATAGTTGGGGCATTCAACGAAGAAGGAACAGCAACGATGGCATATGCTTTCACAATCTACTTCTCTTTAGGGGGTTGTGGACATTTATCCTTAAGATGTCCCACTCGGCCATAGTTGAAGCACTTCCTGTCCGCTGGCTTGGCTCCACAATCTTTGGCATAGTGGCCCTTCTTGCCGCATCTATAGCACTCGACATCTTTCTTATCTTTCTTTTTCTGAACATCTTTGGTTTGACTCTGCCTCCTCTTATTTTGAGAGTTATTGTTGTCTTCACCGCTTGCCAGCGATTTTGGCCCCTCTGTAGATGTGACGGCAACCTCAGTCTTGGGTTTAGGATAAAGGCTCTTTGATCTCAATGCTTTCCCAACAATCGATTCGAAAGTCTCATCAATATGATTTATAAGCCTCTCCCCCAAGTACTGATCTAAGCCAGTTATGAACTTCTCATTCTTCTTCTTGGCAGTATCGATAAGGGATAATCCATATTTCGATAGAGTATCAAACGCAGCGATATACTCCAAGACTGCACTACCACTTTTCTTAAGTTCCAAGAACTTCCTAAACAATTCTGACTTCTGAGCAACTGGGATAAACTTATCACTGAATCAAGTCTTGAACTGATTCCAAATAACTTGATCTTCAGGTGTAGCTGCCTTAATAGCATTCCACCAATTCATTGCCTTTCCTTGCAGCTGACGGGATGTTAGCTTTCTCTTCATCGCATCCTCGATCCCCAAGTCCTTAAAGATGTGCTCACAACTATCAAGCCAATCTTGAACATCTGTAGCCGATTCCGTTCCGTGGAACGGCTTCCCACCAAGACTAGTATAATCCTTGTTTAGTTTGGCGAAATCGTCCCTAGGCGCCTGCACTACTGCACCACCACCATTAGTGGCATTAGGAATGTGACGACCGCCCATAACCCCCGCACTAAACAAGAGGAATAATGCACTGAAAGGCGTGCCAGGCTGCTATGGACGGTCATCATAGTAAGTGAACACATCGAAACCTGTCGTAGAACTCACAGCGCAAGGATAAAATATAATAGAACATATACAACAGGTGATAGTAATGAGGTATCATATAGCAAACTTTTGAAACTCTTTCAACATCCAGAAAGATTATCCAACTGATATCCAAGTTTGTACATAAGGCCTCACTACAACTCTCAAGCAACTCAAACAGCGGAAACAGAAATACTAGATAGAATAAAACTGGTACGCCAGCCTCCTGCTCGTCATCGCTCAGCTTCCTCGTATCACTAAGCTCCATTACCTGTAACCTGCTACTTAGTCTGCCCATCCACAACCGGATGAACAGCCCAAGGTAATAAGAGGAGACATAAAACCTTGAGTCAGACAATAGCTTAGTGAGCGATAATACAGCTAACAAACTTCAACAAGAAAGCATATGAGAATGGGTAAATGAACAACTTATCTACCCACATCACCAGAGAAGAACTCAACCTTATCTTCCCCACATCGGACAGTGATAGCCTTTACACCAAGCATTTCAACCATTAATCCATAGAAACCAGAACAACCATTCATCCATGGAAAACAGAGGCATCCAACAATAGCAATCATGGCATCGAGATTATATATATATATATCTCACGTAAACTATCCTAGTCGAATTCAACATCCCTCGAATACAAGCCCCAGAGGCCGAAACCAATATCAGAAAAGCACTCAAGGAACATCTACTTCGATGTTGGATAACCCATGTGAGATGGCACATGCAAAACATCCAGCATACATGACAGACTCTGGCTATCACCGCCAATCCTGCTTCGAAACCATCATTATCGTATGACGGCCAACCTTGCCATATGTCAAGGGCTAATGGTAACCCCAGTTCTAGCATGAACTCCATATGCCCAACCTTGGCAATGTCCAACCTTGACACTAGGCCTTTCCCCAACCAGAAAGACCCAGGGTACTCGACCAACAACCGGTCTTTTGGGCCTTTCAACGATACCCATCGTACCCCTGCTTTGAGCCTGCTAGAACTTACGACAACGATGACTTCTCGGCCTTCGCATCTCTAATCGTCCAATCTTGACGATGTTTCATAGCTCAAGCAACCTTCTCGAGCAGCCATTATCCACCAACTCGCGACCTTTGAGTTGTCTCCGCATTCGTTGTTCCACCTTGATCAACGAACACATTCATCACTTCGAGTCTTCCTACTTGAATCACCTCGAAGTCACGCCATCACCGAACCAAAACACATCACTGTGCTGCGGCTAGGGTTCGGGGGGTTGCCCCCGAAAAATATATTTTTCAGACCTTTTTGGTTCGTACCCGAGTCGTACCCGAAAACGTACTTTTTCATAAAACGACCCTGCTAAAACCGACCGGAACCTTGCTCCAGAACGACCAGCCAAAAACCGACTAGCCTGGCTCCAGAACGACCCGCCTCCATGCAGCTTTGGATCGACTCGACCTCCTTGCAGCTTTGGATCGACTCGACCTCCTTGGGACCGACCAGCTTTGGATCGACCCCGTCAAGACCGACCAGATTTGCTCCACCTGACCGACCAGCTCCTTCCGAGCGACCAGGATTTGCTTCCAGTAAAAACCAACCAGAATGCCACCATCTGAAACTGACCAGAATGCCACCATCTGAAACCGACCAGAATGCCACCATCTGAAACCGACCAGATTGCCACCATCTGAAAACGACCAGAATGCCACCATCTGAAACCGACCAGAAACACTTCTGCTCCTTCTGGACCGACCAGCTTAAACCGACCAGCTCCCTGACTTGCTTCCCAAGCCATACTATGACCGACCCGACCAACTCCAGGACGACCAGAAACCTGCACATCTCCAATTCGACTCCGATTTCGACCAAAACTTCGCCAAACGACGAATCCGACGAAACCAGCTTATCCGATTCATCCAAACGCAATCACAAACATGTTATGCAACCAACAATATCATCAATCTAACAATTTTCATCAAAACACATAAATTTCCCAAAACATGATAATTGAACATATGAACACAAATATAGATCTAACTTGCATAAACTCATGAAATAACATGAAACTTACCATTTAAATTATCTAGATCAGATCCTAAAGTGATTCACATGTAAAATAAACTTAGCATGGTGTAGATCTAAGGAAAATAACATGGAAATGATGAAATTAACAACATAAGACCCATATACTTGCATGCATCCGAATGAGAGATGTAAATCACTCACCGATTACCCAAAACAAAGCAAAAACGATGCAAAAGCAATCCGGACAGCGAACACTTCGAATCAAACTCTTCAATCCGATGAATTCTCCCTTGAAATGATGTAGATCTAGCCTCGAATGGTATAGATCTTCGATTTCCCTCCTTGGATTTGGAATTTTAATGGTGGAAAGATGTTAGAGGAAGAAGGAGATCAAAGCCTCCCCCTAAGAGAATGGAAAATGCCAACCTTTCTCCATACCCCTTACCCCCTATTTATAGTCTCCACCCACACTCTAATGGGCCTTCTCCAAATCAGCCCATTAGCCATCCAAAACCTGAACAGCCAACTGAAAATCCTTAAAACAGCGATTTCTCCCAAACCGCTGAACCAAATCCTTAATGTAACCACTCTACGGAAAGGGAATCATCAATTCCTTTCCAATGGCACAGGTCTCACCCTCTGCTTCGACCTGAGTCAAAAGTTATGCCCAGTACAAGACTGACAGGGGAAAAATGGTCACAAACAAAATCGGTAAAAATTATGGACATGTCACACATCCCCATAAGCAACATACCAAAAGATGAGAATGATCCAACCCTCAGGGAATAAAATAAAAATATTTTACGATCTTTCGATACGTAAAATGCGGGCTGTTACAAGGAACTTCTCCCTGAACATCCCTAAGCATCTCTCGCATGAAGGTAGTAAACATCGTCCTCATATCAGGATCATTCATATTATTGGCCCATGAACCCGTACTCCTTGTATATCGGCTCATCGTTCAGTCTGTAAAGAGAAAACAATTAACCATCTCCATAGTGGTGCTAGTGCAGTGCGACTTCATCCTTAGTCATACTAATACTGTATATATATAGCTTTTGAAAACCAAAATATCACAAATACGCGCTCTTATATAGGTATACTATCTCTCCCTGGTTTCTTCCCCTAGGTTAACTATGCAACCTAGAGCTCTGATACCAAATGTGATGGCCCGCCCCACACAAGCCGACATTTCCCCTTAAATGCGCTGCGCCAATGTCTAACCAGCACGTGACGGTCGTTAAAAGAAAGGTAACATTACACTGGACTATCAAGGAACCTGTAGAATGTCTCACAGTGCATAGGATAAAATATAATAGCATCATAACTTTGCATGAAATAAGTGAGACAGTGTGTAAGCTGAAAACTAAACCACCATAGCAGCGGAAATCCAAAATACGGCTTATGATCCAAAATCATTATTACAACTTCAAAATATTGTCTCTAAAGCAAAAATAGAAAAGGTGCACTACTAATGCCCAAAGTAGTTACCAATAACAGCACGGGGAGAATATATATCTATATCATACGTGGAAGTCTCATGCTTGTCTCTGGTACAACTACTCGTGCAACCACCTAATCTGTCTCTAGTCTACTCATGTGAGCACCCAGAGTAATAAGAAGAAACATAAAACTCTGGGTCAGACAACAGTCTGGTATGAGTGGTAGCAAGTATACATCTCTAAGATGAACAAATAAGAGGTACAAGAATCATACTTGAACTTGGACCTGCAACCAAAGAGTTAGCACAACAGGATGCACAGTACTCTAAGTTAACACTAACATAAAGTGTAAGTATAATATGGGAGGTGTGCATGACATATTGATAGCAAACATCAAACATAGCAATCATCCTCACAAACCTCACTCAGTGCGTAAAGTATATGATATCTACCACTTTGATCACCCCATACTTTGCTGCGATCACTTTGCCATTGGGCGTCATAATGACCCCATTGCGCTAATCCATGACCACTAATCATTTGCTATGTCCACTTTGCCGCTTTGGAGTCATGACGAATCCACTGCGCTGGCACATAGCCTTGATACGATCACTTTTCCCTTTGGAGTCATGTGACTCAACTACACTGATCCATAGCCCATAATCCACCTCTCAGTGGTGAACCAAAGTTATAGACATCAATGACCCTTTTGCATGACATCGATAGCCCTTTTGCACATGTCCCGCAGCAAAGTCTAACTCATGAAGTTAACTCGTTGGTTCCCATCTAGATCCTGAGTCCTCACTTCCTATTTGGGCTACCTTTGCATCTCGAGTTTTGGTCACCATCCCGATTCATGACTTTTCAGTTCGGCTTGTGATCCTCCATGTCGGCTCGTGGTCAACTTCCTTGGTTCGTGGTTCCATTCGTGAATGCCGACTCGTGGGGACATAGTCGGTTCATGGACCACATATGGATCGTGGTCTCCTGATTCGTGGCCAACCACTCTGCTCGGTTCATGATGTATCCGTGGGGTCCACTCGTGGTGCTTGACCGGTTCGTGGGAAGGCGGCTTATGATGGTGCTTCACGGTTCGGCTCGTGATGGTGGTTCGTGGGATGTGTGTAGGTCTATCTGGTTCGTGGCTCACCTCCTACCTTGGCTCGTGACACATGCCTCACGACTGAGGGGGCTCCCGAACGGGTCCCTGCACAACTTCCTGCAACTCTTTCCAGCAACTTTTGATGCCATACGATGACGTTTTCGACCAATCTAACAGTTCTAGGCAATCACAAAACATTCCAAATATTAATGGCAACATATAGAATCGACATAAACACCAAAACAACGATTATAACATGTTAATATGGATCAAACACACCCAAAAGCCAAAAGCCATGTTTTCCCCTTAATCATGTTTAACAATATCTAATGATAGGATTAGCGAAGTATATCCAAATAAACCCAAATTTCTAATAGAGGCATAAATGACATTTTGGAATTTCTTAACATTTTTCTAGAATTTTAACATGCATAATTTCGCTAATTATCACTAATCATCCCTAATTATCAGTAATTAGTACGAAAACATGCTAATCATTCACCTTAGCCACAAATAAAACACTATACTGTTATGGCACGAATCCCAATGCATAACAGCAGCTCCAACTCTAATTTCATGCTAATTTCCCTCGATTTGACGTAGATTTGCTTAATATACGATTAGGAAGTGATTAACAGTGGATTCAGAAGGTGGAGGCCATGGCTAGGGTTTGAGAAATGTTTTAGGCGGCTGAGAAAATGAAATGAGATCGTTTCTGAACTGACCTCAGCCTCCCCATAACCCTAATCCCGAAATGAGTTATTGGCCTATCCGCTAATTACCCTACTGAGACTGCTTAAGCAGTTTTTCATGTTTCAAACCTTGTTTCAGCCATATTTCCCAAATGGTAAGTCCATTTGATCAATGTGACCGCTCTATGGAAAGGTAAGCCATTATCCGAATCCAATGGAAGTGGTTTCAAGTCAAAACTCCTTATCAATTAGAAGTTATAGTTGAAACAAGACTCACTAGGGGTAAAATAGTCATTCAAAAATCAATAAAAAATTGTGAACATGGAAAATGACCCCAATAGTCGTTCTCCGAAGCCACATGACCATACGACTTCATATGAAAATGAAATAAATATCATACGATTTTCTGATGCATAGAATGCGGGTCGTTAGAGTAGTCTCAAATTCAAACGAGTCTGAATATTGTACTATTGTATGTCGACTTGGACAAATGTATATATCGGCATATACATGTGTTATTTTAAGTTTTGAAGATTTTTGTTGTTTTGTGATCCGTTTTGACTTGTATAAAGTTATTTTTATTTATTTAAAAATAATTCCGTAGACGTTTAAACAAGAATTGACAGAATAAAGAATTCGTTTCAATCTAATGATAACGATATATGATATAAATACATAACTTAAGATAGAAATGTGGAAATTTAAGTACGAGCAAATACAATATGATATTAAACTTAGAATTTATTGGAGGAGGAGGAGGAGGATGATGACAAGCAAGTTTTCTTCCAACTTTTCCAAAGAACTTACTCATTTTAGTAGAATTCTTTTCAAATTTCTTACTAATAATCATTTCAGTGACTTTTGGCTTTTGGCTAAAATCTTTTGATTTTGGAGAATAGTTTTCTTAAAGGGGTTGATAGGAACTTAAATGCTTTATAAAGAGGTATCTTCTTCAACTTCTTCAATATCCATTTGATCAGTTTCTTCTTCTTGTTTAATTCTAGCATGTTTTTCTGCATATGTTTTATATGGATGAAACTCAAATGGAATCTTCATAAGGGAAACATTTCCCACATTAAAAACATTTTTAGAAATGAAGTTTCCCCTTTGAAATCAACTCTAAATTATTTGAAAATACATGTAAGGTAGACTCTATGATATAACATATTTTCCTTTATCAAATTTCCTTCGGTTGAAATTCACTTAAAATCACTTTAACCTAATTAATTTCATAATTTCCAAAGATAGCAAAAAGAGCCTTGTTAACTTTCATGGTTGGGTTATTGAAATTTCTGGACCGAGGGATGATGGTACGTTAAAGTAGTAAATTGACGATTCTTTCTTTTAAACGATAAAAATGACTTTTAAATTTCAATTTTTCAACGTTTTCAAAAATATGATGAAAAGTTTCCAAATAATTTTCATTGATATTAAGATCCGAAAGATCCATCCCCGTATTGTTGCAACCCAAAAAGGTACTTAAAACATCGCAATCCAAACAATTTGTGTTCCTTTAACACTGCTCCAAATTTCATCTTTATTTGCATGATAAAAATTGCGATTCAAATTTGCATAAAATATTTTCGCAAGATTGGGATAACAAACTTCATCATTATCCCGAGAATCAACAAGACTCAAAATTCCATTTTGATAAAAGTTAGCTTCAAGTTCATAAGTAGCAAAATCACTAAAAATAGCAAATTTTCCCCATCAAAGTTTACATAACTAATGTAATCTTTGGTAGCATCCGGGTTGTTGAAGAGAAAACCCTTAATAGTCTTGGTTAATCTTATGGTTTTTGGAGTGCTTGAGGAGCCATTAGAATAGTTATGAAGAGTATAGGAATATGAAGAGTAGTTTTGAATTTAGAAATAAAGATGAAAAAGAAATGAATGGAATAGGTAGTAAATATAGAGAATCAAAGGACAATTCGCTGATTTAAAGAACACTTTTTTGGTCACATTGAAGTTGGTGAAAAGTTGGAGGGAATTTGAAAAGTTTGGATTTCAAATTTCAGTTTTCTGGTATATGTCAACATAGGCATATGGACATGTTAACATATCCCTTTGTGTTTTCAAAATGACCTTTAGTTTTTGACTATTTGAACGATTTATAATCCTATATTCTTACTAATTATTTCTTGGTACAATATTTATCATAAAAATACTATTTTTTTATTATAATATTATTAAATAGTTACTGTTCTAAATTTCAAGATTTGAATTTTGAAATGAAAATTCAATTTTCAAACAAAGCAAACATTCAAACAATTTATTTAAATAATTACTAAGGCATACCTATTTTAGGTCCATTCTTCGATTTATTCTAATTCGTGAATTGTTGAGAAGCATATATTCGAGTTATTCATTTCTTTCTCTTCATCACTTGAAGATGAATCTGAATTGTCTAATGTGGTTGCATACGCTCTTTTCCTTTTCTGTGATAAACTGTCAATAGTAGGTAGAATTTGTTTCTTCAGATATTGACATAAACTTTTCAGATGTCCTAATTCGTCGTAATTATAGCATCTAATATTACTCAGATTCTCATTATAATTTTTCCCATGATTTCTTTGCTCATTCCTTTTGAAGTTATTTCTTGTAACAACCCGGAAAATCAGAACCAATTTAAAATTATTATTTTGGCAATTTTAACGAATTTTGAATATTTAAAATGATTTATTTTAAATAATAATGACTAGAAATTTATTTTGAATAGAATAGGAATGTATAAATTTATTTAAATCGAAATTAGAATATAAATATTTATATTAATTATAAAAGGAATTGGAAATGGTACAGTAGTTTGAAAATTCGATTTCAAATTTCAAATGAATGTACATGATTCAAAAATAAACAAGACTTTAGTGAAACTAGAAATATTTGAATCTCTTTGAAAATATCTTTCCAACGAATCTGAAAAATTGAAATTTCATAGCGGGAATAAAAAGTTATGCCCAGTTGAAAATTCAGAATAGTCGCTATGGAAATATAGCACTTAAAAATAGCGATTTTGCTAATGACCTCCGTTTTCGACGAGACCACTTTTGCTGGATCTGGAATGTCATGTTATTGCTAGATTCCAATTTTCAAAAAATTTAGAATCAATATGTGAGCAGGGTGAATTTAAACGCGTTTGGTCATTTCAATTTGAATTTAATCGACTGGAAAATGACCGCTTTTTAAACGGTCTCCAAATTCGATGAAATTGTTTTGTTAGGACTGTATCATCTAAACATAGCCAGATTTATTTTTCTGGAATTTTTGGATCCCGTATGTTGCCCCGGTAAATTGAAATGTTCGTTTGAATTTAAAGTATAATGATTTATATTTTAAATTTAGCGGAAACTAATCATAACAGCCGAATTGGGTTATGAAACATATCCCATTGTGTTCGGAATAGGGGTAATTAGCTGGGAACGACAGTTGGTGGGTTCGATTTGGAGGTCGAATGGAAAAGTTGCTAGTTTCGGAAATAAAAATATATATAAATATAAAAATCTAAACCTAATTTTTTCATTCGTCGAAGTCAAACTAGCTGCTCTCTAGAAAAATGATGGCGGTTTTTGCTCCAAAATTCAAATCTGATTTTCTCCCAATAGAAATTGAATTAGGCTGTGGTTCTTCAGAGAATTTTGGGGATCTTCGTGAGGGCTTCAAATCCATATCAGTAAGGAGTGGTATCGTTGCGTGCTGAGGGTGAAATCGAGCGCCAAAGTCACTTCCGTCGCGCAAGATTTGAGGAGAGAGGGGGCGACCGAGTTGGGCCCCACTCAAGTCGCAAGGAGGCGGCGCTCCGGCCTACCTCCTGGTGGCATCCGATCGCTGGCAAGGGTCTCGGTTGGAGCGTAAATGGCAGACCTAGTTTAGAAGGAAAGGGGTTGAAAACGTCGGCCTATTCTGGTTTGAGGAAGAAGAGGTTTAATTTTTGTTTAATTATTTTCTTAATTAATTAATAAAATCATTAATGTTTAAACCGCAATAACTTTATCATACGAGGTCCAAATCGCACGAAACTGGATCCGTTGCGATCGTGGGGACAACGGCTTCACAACAAAACTGACTGGGTCCAATTTGGAGCACGTTAGAATTTCGGACAAACTCAAATCCAAATTGCTTAGAAATTCAGATAAAAACTAACGGGGTGGATCCCAATGTGAGAACTTCTCACTATAATTTCTTGTACACTTATTTATTTTGTAACTGTATATATGAACTGCTCCCCGTCGTCCACAAACCATGGACGACTTGTTTGATTGTATTGTGTTGTAGAAATTGATTGTGATTGTGATGTGAAATGGAAAATAAAATATTAGAATAATAAAAATATCATTTTTTATTGTATATATAAACTGTATAAAATATTCATGTGATGAATAAAATATTAGAACAATAAAAATATCATTTTTATTGTATAAATGAACCGTATAAAATATTCATATGTTGAAATAAATATTCATTTACAAATCGGATGATTTGTTTATGTACACATATTTGACTGATATTGATTGGGATGACAAATTTTACACATCGCCCAACTGCACAAATAATAATCAGTGTTTGTTGTTTGAAAACCCCACACGGGTATTGGGATGATATTGGACATACGCTAATCTCAATATTTAGTTGTATGTCAATCAATTGGTTGACAGACTGTTGTAAGCGTTAATTATTTATATTCAATGCTTATGCAGTTGTGTGATGCACTTTGGATGATGGTTGATTGATTTTGATTGTTGTTATATACATGTGTCGTATGAAATCCATATAAATAAAATTATATGGTAATTCATCGAGTCTGATTCCAATTCAGAATTAAAGAAATATTTTCAAATAATATTCAGTGTATAATCAAAATTAGGTATTTTGAAAATATTATCATTTTAATATTTTAAATGATAAGGAATATTCAAATTTGATTTGAAATGGAATTGAAATTGTTTTAAAATTAATTTAAAACGAATTTACTAAGGAATATTCAAATTTGATTTGAAATTTGAAATGGAATTGAAATCGTTTTAAAATGAATTTGAAACGAATTTACTAAGGAATATTCAAATTTGATTTAAAAATTGAAATGGAATTGAAATCGTTTTAAAATGAATTTAAAACGAAATTACTAAGGAATATTCAAATTTGATTTGAAATGGAATTGAAATCGTTTTACAATGAATTTAAAACGAATTTACTAAGGAATATTCAAATTAGATTTGAAATTTGAAATGGAACTAAAATCATTTTAAAATGAATTTAAAACGAATTTACTAAGGAATTTTCAAATTAGATTTGAAATTTGAAATCGAATTGAAATCATTTTAAAATGAATTTATAAATAATTTATTAAGGAATATTCAAATTTGATTTGAAATTCGAAATGAAGTTGACATCGTTTTGAAAACAAATTTAAAACGATATAAAATACGTTCTAAATGAAAATCGATGAAATATATATAATATTATATATATATATATATATATATATATTTAATGGCCTGAATAGAACGCACCACGGTAGTTTGCGAATTTCGACCATTGACTTCGAATTGACATTACGGGAGATCCGACTGTCGGATTTTCCTAAAACCGGAACCGTTGGGTTCGTATCAAAAAGAGATTTCCAACGAATATAAGAGATTTGAAATCGAACAGTTGGATTTGGAATTATGTCCAAATCAAATTTGGAAAAGTTCGTTGTAAGTGAAATTCGATGATCGTTTATGGAAATCGACTGTACGAGCCTTGATAAAATTATTAAAAATATCAATAATTCATGTAAAATCATAATAAATGATTTGGAAAGAATTGGGATGCCATATTTGAAAAGATAAAAATATATTTTTATCGAAATGAACTAGTTATGAACTAGATTTACGATCCAATATTTTTAAATAAATAATTTGATTTGAAATGGTTTTAAAAATAACCGGAATTTCCATTATATGAATTGGAATGGATTTGAATCGAAATTATCTTCAGAATATTTCGATATTGGATTCCGTGATTATACAGACATAGTGGAGGAATTTGGAAGATATGTATATATCGTTATTCCAATACGATATTTGTTGATTTCAGAATTTGATATTGAATATAAGCCAATATATTTTCTATTCAGAGCATTATATTTAATATCAAATGGGATTTCAGGTTTGTCGTGAATGGTGTCTTCATTAACACTGTTCTTAAACCCAGTTGAGAAAAGATTAAACCTCTTCATTAAGATTTAATGAAGTTTACCAATTAATTAATCTTTAATTGGAATTGAATTGAATTAAATTTTGGATTTGTCGTGAATGGTATCCTTAAAAATGTCGTTCTTAAACCCAATGGAGTTAATAAAATTAGAAACTAACTGGAGATTAGCTAAGTTGAATGGTTTCCTGAGTATTGATCTGATGTTGGTTTCGGCCTTCGGGATAAATACTTAGGGAATTGTTCCCTTACTAATTTACAGTTAGAGACTGATGAAATCTAACTGGAGATTAACTAAGTTGAATGGTTTCCTGGGTATTGATATGATGTTGGTTTCGGCCTTCGAGATTAATACTTAGGGAATTGTTCTCTTACTAATATACGGTTAGAGACTGATGGAATGGTGTCTTCAGTAACACTGTTCTTAAACCCCGTGTGAAAAGAAATAATCTTTTAATTAAGATTATTAGAATTTCCAGTTATATTTAGTAATTGGAACAAAATGGGATGGGATTTTGGGTTTATCGTGAAGCGTGTTTTAAATGACATTGGTTCTTTAACCCAGTTAAAGTCAGGATATGATTTCCCAAGTTATATAACCATTAATATTGATTTTTAGGAAGATTAAAACTAAGTGGAGTTTCAATGAATCTTTAATCAGATTGAAATGGTCGAGAATGGAGTATCACCAGTTTTGCTCCAAAGCGATAGTTAAATCTTTAAGTAGATTTGAATGTGAAACGGTAATTAATTTTACCGATAACACCATGGTGTTAGATATGGAGTATTACCAGTTTTTCTCCATGGGATGAATAGGTTGAGATTGGGAAATTAAACAAATGATTACTTCGGTAAGGTGCGCTAGTTCTGAATAGTTTGCAAAACCTTAATATGGTTTGAAATGATATCAAAAGGAAGATTAAAGAATAAATTTAAAGAATTAAACTTTGATAAAATAAATGGTAACCTTTCCCAAAGGATATGAATATTTAAATAAAAGAATATTCAGAATTGGAATGAGGCGTATGTTGTGTTTTATAGCACTTGTTTATTATATATGCGGGTTGTTCGGAAAGGCCGGGTTTATACCCATTCTGAATAACTGATTTGACGATAAGTCGACAATGAAGACGGTGGTTGAAGACCGGAGGTCTTCACATTGTTTGGATGATTATTGATCCCTTGATTGGGCTGTACACCCAAGACGAGGTAATAAGTGGTGATCGTCCAGACGTACTTGGAGATCGACCGGATATACGAGGGCCTCTCTCCTATATTGGACATATGGGACGAGGAATAATGTGCCTCTAGTTTCGTTCAGACCCAGAATGAACTTGTAAATGGATGTGTGTCTGACATTGGATTTTATTCTGTGTTGATTGATTTCTATTAAACATATATCTGTTTGGCGGCGAAGAATTTATTTTCTTGCTTAACGCCCTTCTTTGAGATGTACGAGCTCAGAGATTATATATCGATAGATATCAGTCGCATGGCATGAACTTCCTATGTGGCATGCTGAGATGAAAATGATTAAGGCTTCTGTTGAAAAGAAGAGTCGTTTGGTTGATGATCAAATCACGGCTTTAATATAACATAGCTTTGTGTAGCATTAGTTCGCGAGCCTCACACCCTGGTGTGAACCAGAAACGGGAGAGGATCCAGGGAGGACATGTGTTTCTTTCTAGCTAGAGGTGGTGTCAGCGTTTACAAGCCCTGAAATTTTTACATATTTGGATGATGGAAAGCGAGGCGCCTCGATTATATCGGTCACTACGGTGTCGATGGATGGTTTGGTCAGTATATGACCAGTTTACGCCCCATAGGGTGGGGAAACATATTGTTCAGGGAATTATTAATCCACTTAAAATGTGGACCGGCCCTGTGGCTTCTAGGTGCAGTTGCAGCTGTAGCCTGAGACATGGTAGGTTAGATTATCTCGAATTCAGTTAGGATGATCCCTTTCCTTGGTTCATAGATGGAATCCAACTTCCCATATGACATTTCGGTTTTAGTTGTAATCCTATATATGGCGACATAGTGAGATGGGGTGCTCATGCCGCCTATGATTGATACATTTATATTTGAAGTTGATTTCTTCACTTATAGTAATAATAAAATGTTAAATTTCATGTATCAAGCATTATTTGGCTATTATAAGGTAAAAAACCTATCCTCCGGCTTGCGTTGCATTATGTGATGGGACCTGGGTCTTATAATAGCTTCATTTTCTTTAATTAGCATTGCGCTGTTTGTTTTATGCACTAGTATTCTTGGGAGGGAACCCGTTCCGTGCTATATGGCGTGGTTCCTTGATTTGCCTAACTATAAAATCAGATTATTAACTGTTTTAGTTCTCACACCAATCACATGACCGACCTAGAGTTTTTTGTTTTAACCTAAACTCTGGGTGCCCATATTTTCCACACGAGCAGCTAGTAGTTGGGTTTTGCAGATATTATATTCACAGGATCCTGGTAAATAGCTGAAAGGGTACTCGGAAAGCTCTGTATCCGTGTATTTCTTTCAGTTGTGTTTTGTATTATTTTCCGATGCATTGTAATTTGTAAATCTCTGTTATTTATCAAATGTTATTCATACTCTATATATTCTGTACTCTGATGTAAATTGTTGTAATAAGCAATGGAATGTTCTTCTGTTTGTGTTGTGATTCTTCTTTTCCTCAAAGCAATTTGGGATTTCCTTTATGGGGAAGTTTGGGTCGTTACATTTCTTTTCCTACATCTTAGGAATTTTCTAAAATTTCTTATCATTAGTGTTGTCTCTTCATCGTCGTCACCATCCGAGTCTGAATCTTCAATTGATGCTTTAAATGCTATCGATTTCTTTTTTGATGACTTATTTTCTTTTCTTCCTTGCATATGAACTTCAAACGACATTAAATTACCGGTTAATTCCATATTTTTCATTGTACTGTACCATTTGCTTCTTCGATGGCAAGTGTCGTTTGATCCCAATCAGATGTTAATGAATTCAGAATTTTTCTAACTTGATTCTTCTCAAAATATGATTTTCCCAAAGCCAATAGTGAATGCATGATTTCCTGAAACCTATAGTACATATCAGAGATAAACTCATTCTAATTCATTTTAAATAACTCAAACTGATTGGTAAAAAGATATATTTTTGTGTGTTTAACTTTGCTTGTTCCTTCATGAGCTACTTGCAAAGTTTTCTAGATTTCATTTGCAAATTTAAAAATAGGGTAAATTCATTCCTATCTAATGAATAAGATAAAATATTCACAGTTTAGAGTTATTTTGTGTAGGAGTTTTCTGATCATTAGTCCATTGTGCAAAATTAACAGTAGGTTCAACATATTCAGTTTGTGTTATTACAAGTGTCTAATCCTACAAATTGTAAATGAATTTTCATTCTACATGCCCAATATGCATAATTACTACCATTAAAAAGTGGTGGTCTAATAGTGGACTGACCCTCTATGAATGAACTACCATTAGTTACAATTCCAGTGTAGGTTGCCATTTAAACTTTTCAAAATTCAGATTATGAAATTTTTAAAAATAAATGCCCTGATACCAATTGTTTGAGACGTAGATTAAGGATCTAAAGCCAAGTTAAAGACTAGAGGGGGTGAATAGTGTTTTATGCAATTATTAATTTCTTGAAATCTTTTTGAATCAAACAAACAGTATATAGATCATATATAATAACAACCACAGAATCAACATAGAATGCAGAAAGTAAAAGTAAAAGCAATAAAAGGAAAGTACGGACCGGGATTTTATACTGGTTCGGGACTCCCATGCATCAAGTTTCACACAACGCTGGGTTGATGGGGATTTTTATTAAACAATATCCAGTTACAAACCTTGATTTCAGGGATATAAGGGCATACCCCAATTGATTACAAATACAGTGAGACTTTGTTGATTTCCTAGCCACAACTTTACACCCAATCGGTTTTCGGGACACAATCGCACCCAATCACTTTAAACGGGACAGGACCACACCCTTTCTCTGTCAGTTTTTGTAGTATTGACTCGATAGGACTTGATCTTGAGGTATTTTATAACAAACAGCCTATAGCTCTTGAGTAGCACTTGAATTCAGAGATATTTTGATTTATATTTGAAAGAAAAGAAGAATGATATGTTTCCATTCAAATCAGCAGAGTATAAGTGCAGAAAATCAAGAAATAAAGTATTATTATGTTAGAATGTTAAGAGAAGAAGAAGAGGATGAAAACATGTTAAAAACATCGAATTCTGAAAGGTATTTATAGGTTTCCAATGGCCATAACGTTTTTAGAGGTTTTGAATTCAAAAGACACCTCTTTTCAAAATTTCATAAACCACTTAACAGCTGGTATGTCGACATGCCAAAGAATATGTCGACATATGCCAGCGTATTTTTAAAATAGAGTTTTATAACAAAGTAAATAATATTTAAATAAATTATGGTGAATCCATAGTTGAAACAAATTAAATTCCTTTATATTAAATCATTCTTTTCAAAGTAAAATATATTTTAAAACTTATATAAAATATTTTAAGAAACTAAATATAAAATGATATAAAAATATAAGTACAAAACTATGAATATATTAAAACTTAATATAAACAAGGAATTTGAAAACATATGTTATTATAATAAAACTAGTAATAAATTTGTAAGAGAAACTTAAGTCAAAAATATATCACACATAGTTTTGAAAAAATAGAAATTAAAATAAATTTCAGGAGTCTGAAATATTTCTTAATAAGGAAGTATATATATTTATAAATAAGGAAGTAATTTTGAAATAATTTGAAGACAAGATTAAAACCAAATAAATAATTTAGAAATTATTTTGAAATCAGGATTTAAATTTAAAAATAGAATTTGAAATTAGAATCAAGTGCTAACCAAAGTTTTAACAAAAATTCTAGACACGTTTATTTTATAATTTTTGAACTCTTAAACTCATGATTTCTTGATACTCATGAGTCTTGAAACTTGAATTCTTCTATTTGAAATCTAGATTCTTGTGAATTGTAGAGTCTTTAATAATAAATACCTAAATAGATTTCCTATATATACACATATATACATATTCTAGAAAATAGTGTTAGTATATCTTTTATAACATTAATAATTGAAACAAGGTAGAAACATGGTTGTTGTCATCAAAACCATCATCATCAACATCTCATTTCTTAACATTTATTTTGAATTTGGTGTGGTATGATTGATTAAAAAATTGATTTCGAATTTATGATTTGTAATAACTAGATTTGAATTGTTTTGTATTGTTTAATGCTCGCTTGTATAATATAGTATGAATTTAGGATTTGTACAATATGTACGTATTAGATTACTTAGATTTTAAATTAGATTTATCTTTGCATTGCCTTAATTTTTAGTTACTTGATGTATATTGTTTTATCTTAGGTTAATTCGTAGATATTAATTGGTTATTAGAATTATATCAGTTAATAGTTTTAGGGGAGCTTTTTAGGGTCATTAGAGATATATAGTTTTTGTTGATGACAAAGGGGGAGAATTATAAAATAGAGCATTAGAGTAAGGGGGAGTTAATAGTTTCAGAGAGAGATAATAAACTAAGAGGGAGTAACACGAAAATCAAGACATGATGTATGAATATTTTATAAACAAGGGTTGTCATCATCAAAAAGGGAGAGACTGTTAGAGATTGAGATGTTGACGATGGTGGTTTTGATGACAACAATCTTGTTTAACTATTATTATTATGAAATATATAATAACACTATTCTCTAGAATATACGTGTATGCATAGGAAATATATGCAAGTATTAATTAGTGAAGACTATACAGTTTGAAGAATCAAGATTACAAGATTTCAAGAATTAAGATTTCAAAGAAGAAGAATTCAAGATAGAAGACTCAAGAGTAACAAGAGTTCAAGAATTCAAAAGTTTGGGAGTTCAAGAAATAAAAAGTAATAGAGTATAGATTTCTTGTTAAATCTCTGAAATAGCACTGAATCCTTATTCCATCTTTCTCATTATTTTAATTTTCTTATTTTATTTTCAAACTAATTTCAAAATTACTTCCTTATTCCAAATCTATATTTCTTAGCTTTTAATCTTATTTTAACTCCTGATTTCATATATATTTAAAAAATATAGTTTAACTCCTAATTAAAATATTTTATACTTCTTTATTTATATGATTGGTATTAATTTTATATTAAGTTTTACTTAATCATTTAAGTCTTTATTTTTTTTAATTTATATCTTAAGTTTGAAAGTATTTCTTATATTTATATTTATAGTTTTATATCATTCTTATGTAGTTCTTGATTTCATTCTTATACATGTTTTTAAATCATTTTTATATATATTTTGTAATAACCCGTAAAATCCGAACCAATTTAAATTTTTTATTTTGGCAATTCTAATGAATTTTGAATATTTAAAATGGATTATTTTAAATAATTAAAACGAGAAATTTATTTTGAATAGAATTATATTGTATATATTTATTTGAATCGACGTTGGAATATAAATATTTTATTTTAATTATAAAAAGAATTGAAAATGGAGCGGTAGTTTGAAAATTCAATTTCTAATTTCAATTGGATGTACAGGATTCAAAATAATCCGGATTTTAGAAAAACCAAAAATATTAGAATCTATTTGATAATATCTTTCCAACGAATCCGAAAAATTGAAATTTCATAGCGGGGATGAAAAGTTATGCCCAGATGAAAATTCAGAATAGTCGCTATGGAAAATATATCCCTTAAAAATGGAAATTTTGCAAACGACCTTTGTTTTTGATGAAATCACTTTTGTTGGATATGGGAAGTCAATTTATTGCTAGATTCCAAAATTGATAATTTTCTGAATCAATATGTGAGCATGGCGAAGTAAAACGTGTTTTGACAGTTTTAGTCAATTTGGATCGACCAGAAAATGGCCATTTTTCAAACATTCTCAGAATTTGACGAAATAAGTTTTGTTAGGACCATATCGTCAATAAGAAGCTAGAAAATATTTTTCAGGAATTTTTAGAGTCTGTATGTGGCCCCAGTAAATTGAAATGCGCGTTCAAATTCAATATATATTTATAATTTGATTTTGACGGAAACTGATCGATACGATCGAATCAGCTTACAATACATATCCCATTGCGTTCGGAATGGGGGTAATTAGTTATGGACGATAGTCGGTGGTTCTCGTTTGGAGGTCGAAATAAAAAGTTACTTTTTGAAATTAAAAATAATATATATATAATAATAATCTCCCTCCTCTCTTTCCTCACAGAAGCCAAACATAAAAAAAGGGAAATCAAAATCGATCGTGCCCCCTACAGGCGATCGATCGCCCCCCCCCCCCCCCCGCCAGGCGGCGGCGCCACCTCCATCTTCTCCTCCTCCCTCGCGCTCGCTCCTCTCTCTGCCCCTCTTCTTCCACCGTTCAACGACCCCGAGCCCCACAGCCCCCAAAACACATTGTCCCGTCCACCGTGGTCCCACCTCCACCGCTTCTAGGTACGGTGTCGCCCCCAGCTCCGCCTCAGCCTCACCGCGGCCCCACTGACCCTGACACCCTCTCTCTCCTCCTCCGCCGCGCCTTCACTTTTATTTTTATTCATTTATTAGAAATAAAGAATGCGTTTTTTATATATGTATTGCATATGAATAAGAAGGCGATTTTTATTTAAATGGCTTGAGGATAAAATTTCGATTTTTAGCATATAAAGTTTAGGTTTTTTTTAAAACGATAAAGGTTAGATTTTTTTAAATACGAGAAGATATGATTTTTCATAGAAAGAAGACAAGATTTTTCATAGTATGAAGGTAAGATTTTTAAATAGATAAAGATTAGATTTTTAATGGTGTAAAAATTAGATTTTTATATATTCATCTAGCGAATAAAAATATGGTTTTTATGTTAAAAGAGAAAAGATTATATTTTTAAAATAGAATAGGACGAGATAAAAATATGATCTTTTATATGTATATAGCGAATTAAAGATTTGATTTTTTATGAAGAGAAAGACATGATTTTGATATGGACGGTAAAAACATAAAAATGTGATCTTTATAAACAAAAAAAGATATGATTTTTAAAATGTAAAGATCGATATAAAAATATGGTTTTTATTATCTAGAGAGCGAAATAAATATGATTTTTATCATATGGGTAGCGTTATAAAAAGTTGATTTTTAAATAAATAGCACAGTATTAAAAATGTGATTTTTAATGTGAACAGCGTGAAAAAATGTTGCGTTGGAAGTTTGGGCAAATCCAGATGGTTCTGAAATACAGAAATAGAGAATGGAGTAGTGGAACCCTCGGTGAGAACTCTCTCATTGAATTTATTTATACATTTATTTATTTATAACTGCATATATGAACTGTTTCCCCGTTGTCCACAGACCATGGACGACTTGTTTGATTGTTTGGTTTAGTTGATTAGATTGTTTGGTTGGATTTGGTTGTTTGGGTGAAATGAATTGATTAGAATTGTTGCATGTGTATGGCGTGGGACATTATTAGACTGGGGATAAGGCTAGACCTTATCCCGTTTCTAGTATCGTGCCATTATGCCGTCAAAATTTTCTAAAATATGTTAGAACAATAAAAATATCTTTTTTATTGTGTAAATGAACCGAACAAATATTTTATCATTAAAATAAAATTTTTAACGTGTATATGAATAAAATAAATATTCATTTACAAATCAGATGATTTGTTTATATACACTAATTTGACTGATATTGATTGGGACGATAAATTTTACACATCGCCCAACTGCACAAATAAATCTATGTTCGTTGTTTGAAAACCCCACACGGGTGTTGGAATGAAATCGGGCATACACTAATCCCAATAATTAGTTGTATGTCGATCGATTAATTGATAGGCTGTTATAAGCGTTAAATGTTTAATGCTTATGCAGTGTAGAATGCACTCTAGATGATGGATTGTTGTTTTCGTTGTTGTTATACACATTGGCTGCATGAAATCCATATAATCAACATTATATGGTAATTGACTGTGTCTGATTCCAATTTAGAAAGAATATTTTAAAATAACGATTATTTTAAAATAACGAATATTTTCAAACAATATTCAGAAAAGAATCAAAATATGATTTTGATGTCCGATTTGGGATAGACATGAATATATTTAAATATATAAAGCCGTGTTGATTAGATTGACGTCATTTTGACGTGAACGATATCTATATCGATTTTATTCATTTTTATAATGAATATCGAAAAGGAATTGATTTCAAAATCTAATGTTTTGAAAATATTACCATTTATATATCGATGATATGGAATATTCAATTTTGATTAGAAATTGAATATGAAGTTGAAATCGTTTTGAAAACGAATTTAAAACGATTTATAAAATACGTTTTGAAAGGAAATCGACGAAATATATATAATATATATTATATATAATGGCCTGAATAGAACGCGGCGCGCTATGGCAGTTCGCGAATTTCGACCATTGACTTCGAGCGGACATTACGGGAGATCCGACCGTCGGATCCTCCTAAAACCGGAACCATTGGGTTCGTATCGAAAAGGGCTTTCTAACGAATGTTAGAGATTTGAAACCTAACTGTTGGATTTGAAATTATATCCAAATCAAATTTGGAAAAGGTCGCTGTAAGTGCAGTTCGATGGCCGTTTATGGAAATCGACTGTACGGGTCTTGATAAAATTATTAAAAATAGCAATAATTTGTGTAAAATCATAAGAAATGATTTGGAAAGAATTGGGATGAAAATTTCCATATTTGAAAAGATAAAAATAGATTTTTATCGAAATGAACTAGTTTTGATCTAGAGTTATAATCCATTTATTTTTGAAATAAATAAATTGGATTTGAAAGGGTTTTAAAAATAACCAGAATTTCCAATAGTTTAATTGGAATGGATTTGAGTCGAAATTATCTTTGGAATATTTTGATATTGAATTTCGTGATTATACAGATATTATTATGGAAATTTGAAAGATATATTTATATCGTTATTTCCAATACGATATTTGTTGGTCGTAGAATTTGATATTGAATATAAGCCGATATATTTTCTATTCAGAGCCTTGTATTTAATATCAATTAGGTTTTGGGTTTGTCGTGAATGGTGTCTTCATTAACACCGTCCTTAAACCCAGTTGAGAAAACGATTAAATCTTTTTATTTAGATTTAATGAAGTATACCAATTAAATAATATTTAATTGGAATTGAATTGGAATTGATTTTTTGGTTTATCATGAATGGTGTTTTTAATAACACTTGTTCTTTAACCCATTAATTAATGGAATGTGAATTGGGTTTGTTGTGAACTGTGTTTTAACGACATTCGTTTTTTAACCCGATTCACAGTGAAATGTGATTTGGAATTTATAAATCTTTTATTAAGATTTAAAGGAGATTTTCCAAAGTAAAGTTTTCCAATTTAAATAAAATAAATTGGAATGGAATTCGATTTGATAATAATCGAAGTGAATTTCTACGGATGAGGACAGCTAATATATATGGAATTTAAAAGGCTTTGTCGTTATTCCATTTATATTATTAGTCGGATATGGGAGTTTATATCGATTATATATGTCGATTTGTTTTCCTTGAAGATTCCATGGTTAATGAAATGTGATTTTGGGTTGTCGTGTATGGTATCTTTAATGACACTGTTCTTAGACCCAACGGAGTTAAGAAAATCAAAAACTAAATGGAGATTAGTTAAGTTGGATAGTTTCTTGGGTATTGATCTGATGTTGGTTTCGACCTTCGGGGTTAACACTTAGGGAATTATTCACTTGCTAATTTACGGTTAAAGGCTGATGGAATAGAATGTGATTTTGGGTTTGTCGTCAACCGTGTTTTAAATTACATTAGCTCTTTAACCCAGTTAAAGACAGGATATGATATCCTAAGTTAAATAATCATTAATATTGATTTTTGGGAAGATTAAAACCAAGTGGAGTTTTAATGAATCTTTAATTAGATTGAAATGATTGAGAATGGAGTATCACTAGTTTTTCTCCAGGCGATAGTTAAATCTTTAATTAGATTTGAACGTGAAATGGTAATTGAATTTACCGATAACACTGTGGTGTTAGATATGAAGTATTACCAGTTTTACTTCTTGGGATGAATAGGTTGGGATTGGAAAATTAAAACAAATGATTACTTCGGTAAGGTTCGTTAATCCCAACTAGTTTGGATAAACCATAATATGGTTTGAATTGATATTCAAAGGAAGATTGAAGAATAAATTTAAAGAATTTATCTTTGATAAAATTAATGGGAACCTTTCCCAAAGTAAAAGAATATTTGAATAAAGGAATATTCTAGATTGGAATAAGGCGTATATTGTGTTTTTATAACATTTGTTTATTATATACACGAGCTATTCGGAAAGACCGGGTTTATCCCATTCCGAATAACTGAATCGACGAGAAGTCGACGATGAAGATGGTGGTTGAAGACCGGAGGTCTTTACATCGTTTGGATAATTACTGATGATCTTGATTGGGCTGTACACCCAAGAGGAGGGAATCAGTTGGTGATCATCCAGACGTACTTGGAGATCGATGGATATGCGAGGAATGAGGTTCCTCCGGTTTCGTTCAGACGCAGAACGGACTTGTAAATGGATTGTGTGTCTGACATTGGATTTTATTCTGTGTTGATTGATTTCTATTAAATATATATTTGTTTAGCGGTGGAGAATTTATTCTCTTGCTTGATGCTCTTCTCTGAGACGTACGAGCTCAGAGGTTATATATCGATAGATACCAGTCGCATGGCATGAATTTCCTGTGTGGCATGCTAAGATGCAAATGATCAAGGCTTTTGTTGAAAAGAAAGTACTTGTGGTTGATGATCAAAGCACGGCTTTAATACAGCGTAGCTTTGTGTAGCGTCAATTCACGAGCCTCACACCTCGGTGTGAACCAGAAACGGGAGAGGACATCAGGGAGGGCATGCGTTTCCTTCTAGCTAGGAGTGGTGTTTTGTGTTTTACACGCCCGGACATTTTACTTATGTGGATGATGGATTGCGAGGCGCCTCAGTTATATCGGTCGGTCCGGGACCGATGGAGTCATTTGGCTCATTTACGCCCACATAAGGCAGGGAAACGTATTGTTCAGGGTTTAAGTTTAATCCACATCGAGTGGACCGGCCCTGACAATCCAAGGGACGATGCGTTCTGTTCCTGAGACTCGGGCTAGACAGTCTCGAAGCGGTAAGGACGATCCCTTTCCTTGGTTCACAGATGGAAATCCAACTTCCAATACGTGACATTTGCGGTTTTGATTGTAGAGCCTAGTATTGGCGACATGATATATGGTACCCATGCCGTCTAGGATTGATACATTTATATTTAAAGTTGTTTTATACACTATGCACTTATAATAGTATCAAATGATTTGTTTTAACGTACCAAGCATGTTTGGCTATTATAAGGGAAAATCCTATCCCCCGGCTTGCATTGCATTGTGTGATAGGACCTGGGTCTTATAATAGCTTCATTTTTTTTCAAAAAGCATTGCGTTGTTTTGTTATATGCACTGGTACTCTTGGGAGGAAACCCGTTCTGTGTTATATGGTGTGGTCCCTTGATATATCTGATTTAAAGTAAAGTTTTAAATAACTGTTTTAGTTCTCACACCAGTCACATGACCGACCTGGAGTTTATTGTTTTAACCTAAACTCTTGGTGCCCTTATTTTCGACACGGGCAGCTAGTAGTTTTGGTTTTGCAGATTTATATTCACAGGATCCTGGTTTACAGCTGGAATGATATTCGGAAAGCTCTGTATCCGTATATTCTTTTCAGTTGTGTTTTGTATTATTTTCCACTGTAGTAATGTATTTAAATCTCGGATATTTTCTGTTGTATTTTATTTATTCATACTCTGTAATATTCTTGTATTCTGATGGAGTTATTGTAATAAGAAATGAAATGGTCTTCTGTTGTGTTCTGATTTGTCTTGTCCTCAAAGCAATCCATGCTTTCCTTCACGAGAAAGTTTGGGTCGTTTCTTATTTTTACTTCAAATACTCTATTTTAATATATATATATATATATATATACATAGTAAAATAGTTTATTTTAATTCAAGAATCACCAGAATTTATTTAATCATCATGTGCCTTAGATTGAAAAATCATTTTTTTCAAAAATTTCAAAGGCATGTCGACATAGGGTAACCCCTCATGTCGATGTGGTGACCATAGGATTTCAAGTTGAAAATTTGAAATGTTGGGTCTTTTGATTTCTAAACTATTTTAAAAGGATTTGACAGTTGGGAGACTATAAATAGGCTTCTATAAATGAATCTTTAACCAAAATTTTCATCCTCTTCTTCCTACTTTATCTTTTCACCACTGAAGTTCTTAATTTCTTGAATTCTATACTTATACCCTACCGAATTTCAAAGAGAATCACATTAAACTTCTTCTATTTTGATTCTCTACCACACACTCTCAAAGATTCAAGTGCTACTGAAGAGTTACAGGCTTTCTGTAATCAAAGATTGCAAAATCAAGTTCTTTCGAGTCTATGTATCAAAACTGATACAAAGAAGGTGTGGTTGTAGCCTGTTCAAATCAACTGGGTGCAGTTGTAGCTCGTAAATTATTTTGGTGATCTTGTAGCCTCGTTAAATCAAGAGAGCGCCCTATGCTTGGAATCAAGTGGTGGTGGAGCTTGTAGCCATTGAAATCGAGTATTGTAATTGAAGATCATTATTAAAAAGAAATCTGCATCAACCCAAAATTGTATGAGACTTGATGTAGGGTAACTCCGAACCAATATAAAAATCTAGTGTGTTCTTTCCTTTAATCGCTTTTATTCATTATTATCTGCATCTGTGTTTGATTCTGTGATCATTATTATATATGTGATTTGTATAGCATTCTATTTAACAAAAAAAATATTTTAAGAAATCTATAAAATCCATTATACACTATTCACCCCCCTCTAATGTCAAGTTTGCCTTAAGTTTCTTAATCTGCATTCCCTAACAACAGCTGCTATATAGTATTACTTTTCTCGTATCCTTGTTTCAGGTTAGTTTTTTTAACTTAATGTTAAGCTTTTAAGTGTCATTTTAACAGTTGTTTTACCTGCATTATTCGGATCACAATAACATTCCAATGTGTCATTTATTTTTTTCAATAAATATTTCCATAACTTAGAACTTGATTATCGATCTTTGTTACAGTTGCATGTTTGATTACAAATTTTCATTCAAGAAATGGTGTCCTCTTACAGTATATCTAGTTTATACTATTTTATTGTTAGTGCTATATATTGAATGTTTGTTTACCTAGTTGTTTGTACATACTTGGAATTTCCTACCATTAATTTACATTTTTTAACATTTACATGTAAATAACACCTAACACTTTCAAACGCTAAGACCTTTTAAGAACTGGTAAAGAAGAAATGCCATTAGGATTGAATTATAGATGGTAACCTTTTTTTCTATTTTGTACCTGATTTGAAAACAAAATTTCTTTTCAACACTTGTGTCAAGTCTGGACCAGCACAGTACTCAAGTTAGGTATGCATACACTTAAATAGTTTTTCAATAGACGCACTACATCATATGTTAATGTAATTATATGTATGTTGTCGTTGATTGTTAATAATAATAGTAGTAGTAAATTATGGATTTGATAAAGAAAAGCATATTAAAATTTTCATACTTTGAACGAATTAGTGATATTGTGGAGTTTCAGTTATCAAATCCTTCGCACAAAAAACCTTAATTACTACTACTATTACTGATTTTAAAAACTTCCATAGTTTTTTTTGTCTATCTTGAATTTTGTACATTTTTTCATATGTCTCCAATTATATACGCACTTTACTGCACAATAACTTTAGATAAGTCAATGGACTTTATGTTTGTTTTAATGGGTAAGTTAGAAACATGATATAGACATGTTATTCAATATGTAGAGTTAAGTTTAGCTCTCTCTCTATACATTATGGAATCATTTTGCATTTATCACATGCAAAATTTGAATTATATAACTCTTTATTTATGGTTTATTTGTCGATATATAATGGTGGAAACAAGAATTAAATAATTAACGTGCTTGCCTTGCAAAACAAAAAAAATTATACAATTAAGGTAGGTTGAACAAGACTTAGAATTTCAGACTATTATTGATTCAAAAGAAACGATAAACTGTATATTTAGTTATGAAATAAAAATGGTATACTTTATAAGATAATGGCCAAACTCACTTTTTCACATTTTATTAAGCATTGGAAATTAAAAAAAATGCGTATACAGCACAAATATGATAGAAAATGCATATAGTACACAAAATATGAATCTTTCCCAATTGGTTAGTTTAGGTATGTGAGTTAGTATGGTGTATATGGTTGTTAAAGGGTCAAACCAAAACCTTATTTCGTCAAAAACATATTCTTGCTTGCGTCACTGTATCAACAATGAAATTAACTTGTACCGAATAAATTAAAAATGCAATATATTTCGAAAATATATACTGGAACTTTGAAATATTTTGACCAACTGTAACCCCCTACCTCTGCTAGGGTCACTCACAAAGGGAATGCACTAGTTTTGGTGGAGTATTATCTAGGTAAACATACACAGAGATATCACAAGGCAGAACATAAATAAAGCAGCGGTAGAAATTAAAAACCAAATATTTATTTCTTTCAAGAAAAGAGTCAAAACCTCATATATCCGAGCTACAAATTATTCCACTACATCAAGTTCCAAATAAAGAAGCATAAACTTAAGATAACAAAAGTAAATTATTCCCCATAAATAGCAGAAGTGCAGCCATAGCATAGCTCAAGACCAAACCGTACATGAGCTGACAGAAAGCAAGCTAAATCCAAGCTAAGAGCTAGTGTTTCCTCCCTGAGAACCTGGGGGGGGGGGGACGAAAGAAAAAGAGGCGAAAGAAAAAGGGTCAGTCATAAGACTGGTAAGCCCTAGTGACTTTCAGTATAAAAACTAGTAAAGGTAACATGACATGTGAAAACTGGAATTAAACATAAGGATGATAACAGGACTGGTATGACAAAACAAGATAAGTCAAGTCTAGCATCGCATATTCAAGATTCGCTGCACCAACTGTACTAGTGTTCTAACCCATGTCAAGCATTAATCATGAAATGATTCCTTGGCCCAATATCATGAAGTGACCCATTACGAGGTCCTATGGTACGATCTACTAATCGATCGGCTCCGTACAAGTTCTAGCTCGTCAAGTGTCTGTGTCATACGGCCCGATCACGAAATGTAGTCACCTGTGCTAGGTCCACCCTAGGGTGTATCATGCCCTAGGGTGCCAACCACTGACACGAATCAAGCACGCACAGTGTAAACCTACGGGTGCCCAATGCCTGCTTTTTCAACTCCGGACTACGTGCATGACCATAGTCCGCCTGAACCTACAATGGCGCACCTACTCAGCCGTCGTTCTGGTCGCTTACAATCAGCCCAGTAATCCTGCCCCACCCTGCCTAGTCCCAGGGTATCATGATACATCTAAGTGGGTTACTGCTGAAAAGGACCGCGTAACTAGGGTTTCTAATGGGTTAAGTGTTGTCATTTAAATTCGTGACTTAACCCTATCCAAATCATGTATCAAGTAGGTTAAGTGTGTTCAAGCGGTTCATGACTTAACCCTGTCAAATCATCGTGTCAAATTGGTTAAGTATAAAGTGGTTCATGACTTAACCCTATCATGTGGCATTAATTCATTAATGCACCCCAACCTCTCACATTAGACTAATTGTTGTGGTCATTGGATTTGCCGGGCGGTTCTGGGCAGATTTACACCACAACATAGTCTAACCTCGGGTTTTACGTGCGATATGACCAACTACCCACATTGGATCCTATTGTTTGCAGTCACTGGATTTGCCGGGCGGTTCCGGGTAGATTTACATTGCAAACTCAACCCAACCTCAAGTTGGTCATTTTCAAATTCATTCTAAGTGTCATGTCTAGATTCAAGTTTCGAGTCTAAATTCATGTCAAGTTTTCAGGTCATGTTTCATGTCAAATTGTGTCAAGTTCATGTCCATATCCAGGTACAAGTTATAACAACGTTCATGTTCAAGTTCAAAGCCAATTCATGTTCTTACCTAATCTACTCAAACCGTATTCCCATCGCACATGAACTCGAATCGATACAAATAAATCTAATTAGGGAATAACATAAAAAGGGACGGGCATAAGGTGGCAAAAGAGATTACTAGCATAGCATGGTATAGCTTGAGATAAATGATTATAACATTACTGGCATATGGAATATCGGCCTCAAACATAAAGATTCCAAATCTAGCAAAATAAGGTACTAATCAAGATAACAGTTGACATCAGGTGATAGTCATGGTAACGGTTGACATAAGGTGATAGTCATAAACTTTTGACTAATAGCAGATTCAACATTGCAGGCACGATAATATGACGGGTTTTTCTTTTTGATTTACAACATGAATAGGCCCCAAATCAATGTCATAGTAATATACCCAAAAGTCAAGATCCAAGATGAACAAGAATGGATGTAAAACAGTCATCATACACAAGTCCAATTTCAATTTACAACCTATTTATATTACGTTTACAGTTTAAATCTAAAAGTAACTAGGGCTTACAGATCATGGTTTCGAGAATTAGAAAAAGAAAGTCGATGTTGAATCTTTATATGCTTAATCAAGTCCTAAAAGAAATCACCAAACCAGCAATTCTCTTAACGTAGTTTCGACGTAGAAGAAGTAGTCCCTTTTTCTAACTTTTCAACCAGAATTAGAGCAGCCTAAGGTCAGAGAGAATTTTGTGTAGAGAGACTAGTATTAGGGGCTGTTTATATAGGGTCAGGTCAACGAATGTAGACAGAAACGAGGCCAGAAACATCAAAGGGAATCCAGCTTCAAAAGTGGGCTCGGCCACCAGGTCGACTCCCAGGTCGACACCCAGGTCGACACTATGGTCGACCCCTAGGTCGACCTGGTCCTAGGTGGGAAATTTCCCACCCAGTCTGTTCTGTGGTTTGAATTAGAAATTTGAATTCGAATTCTGAGCTGTTTTGAACTTGAAATTTTCTGAAAACTTCGAAGGGTCATAACTTGGTCATACAGACTCCGATTTTTGAAAACTCGGACTCGTTTCCAAGCAAAATTTCGAGACGAACGCAATGGCGCAACCCATTTCCCTTGATTCTCATTTTAAAAATTAATTCTGCCTTGATTTATAGTTATAACATGTTATCAAAATACGGGTTGTTACATTCTCCCCTCCATAAAGGATTTCGTCCCCGAAATCTCTAAGTTAGGGAGGATATGTCCTACCATCCATCATCCATCTACTCAAAACATCATCCACGAGCAACCATTGTCCTTAAAAGGTTTCTAGTGCTGTATGAACATATGTAGAAAGCGTGTGTATATGTACTTTTCTAATGCAAAAGATCAGGCGGTTATTGATTCAGTAGACCTCCTTAATGCAAAATATGTTAGTGTAATGAATCCAACATGTATGCAAAATTCCTAACATACTTTATAATCTCTACATGAGTGCACAAACATTCATTCATTTGCAACATCCACGTGATAACATAACAAGTTCCATCCATGTACAAGTATAAGCACTCATGCATATGCAACATGAAAATGTGACTGAGCCGATCTAGTGCCTAATGTGTGTCATGCATCCACTAGCAATCACTTGCAAACACTTGCAACCATTTGAAAACATCAACCATAACATGTTTCAATCACATGTTTACATCCATATGGTTCTACCTAAGGTTCTCAAGATAAGATCGAGAAGATAACAAGACAAACGTAGGTAGTAGAAGCATGATACGAAAAGGTTTTTAAGTTTATAGGAAAAAGAGATCGAGAATGTACCCTCAAAAAGAAATGGGTAAAGCGTGTGTATCTTCTCTTCGGTTTCCCAAGTTGCATCTTCTTGGGCTTCACTCCACTGAACTTTAACTAGCTTGACTTCTCGATTCCTTAGCTTCTTGATCTCCGTTCCTAAGATACGAATCGGAACTCACCTTAATATTGCTTCTTTTTCCACCTCTACGTCTTCAAGAATGCTTGGCTCAACCACTTCGGCTGATTCATGTAAGCACTTTGGGAGATGCGAGACATGAAAGACATTGTGTACTCCGGCCAGCCTCTCGGGTAATTCTACCTTATAGGCCATCCGCCCAACCCTCTCAGTGATAGGGAACGGTCCTACGAACCTTGGTGCTAGCCTTCCAACCGCTCCAAAACGAACTACATTGCGTAACGGAGAAACTTTTATAAAGATTATATCTCCGACTTCGAACTCTAAGTCTGTCCTTCTCTTGTCCGCATAAGATTTCTGTCTATCTTGGGCCGTTTTCATCCGTCTTCGTATCAACTCAACCTTCTCAGAAGTGTCCCTCATCATGTCGGGCCCAAGTATAAGCCTATCTGTCGTGTCCCACCAACAAGTTGGCGATTTGCATGGTCTTCCATACAGGGCTTCGAACGGTGCCATTCCGATGCTAGCGTGGTAACTATTATTGTATGTAAACTCCACGAAAGGAAAATGGTCTTCCCAAGTACCGCCAAAGTCAAGAATGCATAGCCTTAGGAGATCTTCTAGTACCCTATTTACCCTTTCGGTTTGTCCATCTGTCTGTGGGTGATAGGCCGTGCTTAAACTCAGTCGTGTACCCATTGCTTCTTGCAGACTATTCCAAAACTGGCTAGTGAAAATCGGGTCACGATCACTAACTATACTAGAAGGAACCCCGTGCAACCTTACTACCTCTCGAAGGTAAATAGACGCTAGCCATGATGCGGTCCTCTTGCTTTTCACCGGAATGAAGTGAGCACTTTTCATGAGTCTATCAACTATGACCCATATGCTAGTATTTCCCTTCCTTGACCAAGGCAGTCAATCCACGAAATCCATCGAGATACTCTCCCATTTCCATTGCGGGACCTCCAAAGGATGTAATAGCCCACCGGGCTTCTTCGACTCGGCCTTTACTTGTTGACACATCATGCACCTTGAAACGAACTTTGCCACGTCCTTTTTCATCCTAGCCCAAAAGAACATGCGTTTCATATCTCCGTACATCTTATCCCCTCTGGGATGTATAATCATCTTCGAGTGGTGCGCCTCTTCGTGAACTTTCCTTACTAAGTCTCCCACTTGTGGGACACATAGCCTTCCATCACGCCTTAGCCATCCCTTGTCATCTATTGCATACCTACTGAGGTGACTTGACGTCTCACCACTATCTGTGGGTCTTCCTTCTGTGAAGTCCCTACTTGATCTAGAAGTGTAGGTCTTAACTCAAGAGATGCTAACGTAGCAGTCAATGACTCAACAGCAGGTGTAAAATCAAAGGTTGCTATAAACTCAAGGCTTTTCCTTTCAACAAACAAGGGGCTCAAAGTCAACCTTTTTCTACTTAGCGCGTCCGCCACCACGTTACCCATGCCAGGGGTATAAGCTATATCGAAGTCATATGATGCTAAGAATTCCATCCACCTCTATTGCCTCAGATTCAAATCTTTCTGTGAGAAGAGGTACGTAAGCGATTCATGGTCGGTATACAGCTCGAACCTCTCCCCTAAAAGATAATGGCGCCAAGCTTTAAGCGCAAATACAATCGCGGCCAACTCCAAGTCATGCGTGGGATAGTTTTTCTCATGAACTTTAAGTTGTCTACTCACGTAGCATATTACTCTTCCATCTTGCATTAGGACAGCGCCTAATCCCGTGCCGCACGCATCTGTGTACACCGTAAACACCTTACCTCCGTCAGGTAATGCCAAAAAAGGAGCTGTGGTGAGGGCTCTCTTGAGTCTCAGAAAAGCAACGTCACACTATATGACCCATGCAAAAGCTAGGTTCTTCTTTGTTAACTTAGTAAGAGGGGCTGAAATCTTAGCGAAGTCCTTAATGAACTTCCTATAGTAGCCCGCCAAACCGAGAAAGCTCCTCACCTCCATTGCATTCTTAGGAATTTTCCAGTCTTGTATCGCAACTACCTTTTTGGGGTCCACGGCTATGCCTTGCTTAGAAACTACATGTCCAAGAAACCGAACTTCCTTCCTCTAAAAATGGCATTTGGAGAACTTAGCCTTTAACTGGTGTGCTCTAAGCGTTTCCATGACTTCCTTGAGATGTCTAGCATGCTCTTCTTCATCCCTTGAGAAGATCAGAATATCATCCACGAAAACTACCACAAACTTGTTAAGGAACTCCCGAAACACCCTACTCATCAAATCTACAAAGTACGCGGGTGCATTCGTTAACCGAAACGGCATGACGAGCCACTCGAAGAACCCATCTGGAGTCCTAAACGCAGTTTTGTCAATGCTATCCTCAGCCACTCTAAGCTGATGGAATCCTATGGCTAGATCGAGTTGAAAGAAAACAGATGCTCCCACAAGCTGGTCAAACAAATCGTCGATTCTTGGTAGTGGGTGCCTATTTTTCTTAGTTAGCTTGTTTAACTCACGATAATCTACGCATAAACGAAGCGAACCATCCGTCTTAGTAGCGAATACCACTGGAGCACCCCATTTAGAAATGCTTCGTCTTATGAAATTTTTCTCAAGCAACTCCTTAACTTGTTTACTGAGCTCTCTTCTTTCTCGGGGGCCATGTGCCTAACGGGCAATCAAACTGGCTTGGCATTATCAACAAGATAAATTCGGAAGTCTATCTCGTGTTTAGGAGGTAACCCCCTCACCTCATCAAAGACATCTGGATATTCTCGGACCACTCTTACAGATTGCAAATTATCGACGGACGAATCAAGAGAGTCAAGATAACACAACATGACCGGACCCTTAGGGTTACAAGAAATTTCAAGGGTATTACCAAGGCGAGTCATGAGCCTCACTACCCTTCGTTCACAATCAAGAATGGCTCAATAATGGGACAGCCAATCCATACCTAGGATCAAACTGTATCCCATAAATCCGAGAACATAAGCATTACACGTGAATTCTACGCTTAAGATAGAGATCCTCAAATCCACACATATCATAGATAAATGGGCGGAGCCCCCAATTGGATTTGAAACTATAACGGGATCCTCAACCAGACTAGTACATAGGTGCAGATTTTCAACAATATCAGAAGAAATAAAAGTATGCGATGCGCCAGAGTCAAATAAGGTTCGAACAGGAAAGTAAGAAATGTAAACAAGGCTTTCTACGGAAATATTACTACCTCAGTTAAGAGCTGGAGTGGTGTTGAGAGCATGCAACTGCCCTCCAGAAGGTCCTGCTCGCTAGGTCTGCCCTTGCCCCTGTCCTTGCTTCTTAGGGCAATCCTTGCTGATGTGTCTAGTATCTCCACAATGAAAGCATTCACCCAACTTTCTCTTCTTCTTTCTAAAGTCTTTAGCTAGATGTCCCGTAATACCACAAAAGTTACACTTCCTTGTCTCACGTGCCTTGTTATTATTGTTGTTGTTGCCTTTGTTATTCTTGTTGCCTCCCTTCTTGAAGTCAACTTTCTTATTCTGAGTCTCATTAGGCTTAACCTCCTTCTTGCTATTCTTGTCTTCCTCATGAAGTAGAGCCATATCCACCAAGCTTTCAAAGGTCGCCCCCCATGGGTATATGAGTTATGGACAAACTGTGTAGTGGCTCGTTCAATCCTCGAGCAAAGCGTACAACCGAGCAAGCTGATTAAACTTATTCACATACTCCCTAACAGACATGTCCCCTTGCTTGAGTGCTAGGAACCTCTCCATCTGAAGGTTCTCTTCTGCTGACGATAAGAATTTAAGCCCAAACCTCTCTCTAAAGTCTTCCCAAGTCTCAACTGGCCTGGTAGCGTTGGTGACTTCCCACCAAAATGCAGCTTCCTCTTTCAGCAACCATGCTGCCAACTGAACTTTCCTATGGTCCTCCACATCAAAGATAATAAACAAGTCTTCCATCTCCTTTAGCCAGTTTCGTGCCTCAACAAAGGTTTCAGTTCCAACGAAGTTCTTGTCGCCCATTGCTTTAAAGTTTTTGCATATTTTGGCAAAGGCGGTACCAGGAGGAGGAGGAGCTGCGGCCACTGGGGGAGGAGGAGGAGGGATGTCTGCTGGGCCCGCGCCGTTGGCCCTAGCTTCTAAGTACCTTCGGAACCATCCAGGTACGGGTACTCCCTCAGGAAGGTTAAGATCAGCCATGCTGAAAAATGAAAGGAAAAAGATTCAAACGAGGAAACAAAGGAAAGTGCTAATGGCTTTTGGGGAATAGCCTTTTTAAACATAAAACTTTTATTGAAAAAAAAGCTTCTTTATATACGGTTTTGGAAAATAGTTTTAGAAGGTTTTTAAAACCTTTGTCCCATCTGGTAACCTTCTGCTCTGATACCAAGTGTAACACCCTACCTCTGCTAGGCTCACTCACAAAGGGAATGCACTAGTTTTGGTGGAGTATTATCTAGGTAAACATACACAAAGATATCACAAGGCAGAACATAAATAAAGCAGCGGTAGAAATTAAAAACCAAATTTTTATTTCTTTCAAGAAAAGAGTCAAAACCTCATATAACCGAGGTACAAATTATTCCACTACATCAAGTAACAAATAAAGAAGCATAAACTTAAGATAACAAAAGTAAATTATTCCCCATAAATAGCAGGCAGCCATAGCATAGCTCAAGACCAAACCGTACATGAGCTGACAGAAAGCAAGCTAAATCCAAGCTAAGAGCTAGTGTTTCCTCCCTGAGAACCTTGAGGGGAACGAAAGAAAAAGAGGAGAAAGAAAAAGGGTCAACCATAAGACTGGTATGCCCTAGTGACTTTCAGTATAAAAACTAGTAAAGGTAACATGTCATGTGAAAACTGGAATTAAACATAAGGATGATAACAGGACTGGTATGACAAAACAAGATAAGTCAAGTCTAGAATCGCATATTCAAGATTCGCTGCACCAACTTTACTAGTGTTATAACCCATGTCAAGCATTAATCATGAAATGATTCCTTGGCCCAATATCATGAAGTGACCCATTACGTGGTCCAACGATACGATCTACTAATCGATCGACTCCCTACAAGTTCTAGCTCGTCAAGTGTCTGTGTCATACGGCCCAATCACGAAATGTAATCACTTGTGCTAGGTCCACCCTAGGGTGTATCAAGCCCTAGGGTGCCAACCACTGACATGAATCAAGCACGCACAGTGTAAACCTACGAGTGCCCAATGCCTGCTTTTTCAACTCTGGACTACGTGCACGACCATAGTCCGCCTGAACCTACAATGGCGCACCTACTCAGCCGTCGTTCTGGTCACTTACAATCATCCCAGTAATCGTGCCCCATCCTGCCTAGTCCCAGGGTATCATGATACATCTAGGTGGGTTACTGCTGAAAAGGACTGCGTAACTAGGGTTTCTAATGGGTTAAGTGTTGTCATTTAAATTCGTGACTTAACCCTATCCAAATCATGTATCAAGTTGGTTAAGTGTGTTCAAGCGGTTCATGACTTAACCCTGTCAAATCATCGTGTCAAATTGGTTAAGTATATTAAAGTGGTTCATGACTTAACCCTATCATGTGGCATTAATTCATTAATGCACCCCAACCTCTCACATTAGAATAATTGTTGTGGTCACTGGATTTGCCAGGCGGTTCCGGGCAAATTTACACCACAACATAGTCTAACCTCGGATTTTACGTGCGATATGACCAACTACCCATATTGGATCCTATTGTTTGCAGTCACTGGATTTGTCGGGCGGTTCCGGGCAGATTTACACTGCAAACTCAACCCAACCTCGAGTTGTCCATTTTCAAATTCATTCTAAGTGTCATGTCCAGATTCAAGTTTCGAGTCTAAATTCATGTCAAGTTTTCAGGTCATGTTTCATGTCAAATTGTGTCAAGTTCATGTCCATATCCAGGTACAAGTTATAACAACGTTCATGTTCAAGTTCAAAGCCAATTCATATTTTTACCTAATCTACCCAAACCGTGTTCCCATCGCACGTAAACTCGAATCGATACAAATAAATCTAATTAGGGAATAACATAAAAGGGACTGGTATAAGGTGGTAAAAGTGAATACTAGCATAGCATGGTATAACTTGAGATAAATGATTGTAACATTACTGGTGTATGGAATATCAGCCCCAGACATAAAGATTCCAAATCTAGCAAAATAAGGTACTAGTCAAGATTACAGTTGACATCAGGTGATAGTCATGGTAACGGTTGACGTAAGGTGATAGTCATAAACTTGTGACTAATAGCAGATTCAACCTTGCAGGCACGATAATATGAGGGGGTTTTCTTTTTGATTTACAACATGAATAGGCCCCAAATCAATGTCATAGTAATATACCCAAAAGTCAAGATCCAAGATGAACAAGAATGGATGTAAAACAGTCATCATACACAGGTCCAATTTCAATTTACAACCTATTCATATTACGTTTATAGTTTAAATCTAAAAGTAACTGGGGCTTACAGATCGTGGTTTCGAGAATTAGAAAAAGAAAGTCGATGATGAATCTTTATATGCTTAATCGAGTCCTAACAGAAATCTCCAAACCAGCAATTCTCTTAAAATAGTTTCGACGTAGAAGAAGTAGTCCCTTTTTCTAAATTTTCAACCAGAATTAGAGCAGCATAAGGTTAGAGAGAATTTTGTGTAGAGAGACTAGTGTTAGGGGTTGTTTATATAGGGTCAGGTCAACGAATGTGGACAGAAACGAGGCCAGAAACATCAAAGTGAATCCAGCTTCAAAAGTGGGCTCGGCCACCAAGTTGACCCCCAGGTCGACACCCAGGTCGACACTATGGTCGACCTGGCCCTGGGCAGGTCGAATTTATGGTCAACCCCCAGGTCGACCTGGTCCTGGGCGGGAAATTTCCCGCCCAGTCTGTTCTGTGGTTTGAATTCGAATTTTGAATTCGAATTCTGAGCTGTTTTGAACTTGAAATTTTCTGAAAAATTTGAATGGTCATAACTTGGTCATACGGACTCCGATTTTCGAAAACTCGGACTCGTTTCCAAGAAGAATTTCGAGACGAACGCAATGGCGTAACCCGTTTCCCTTGATTCTCATTTTAAAAATTAATTCTGTCTTGATTTATAGTTATAACACGTTATCAAAATACGGGTTGTTACACCAACCAAGCCTAACAAAAAAGGCATGTGCCTTTTATACCTTTTTACATGGCCTATGAAGCAACGATTGTGAACAAGTACACCTTTCAAAGCATGATGTGTTATTTCTTTTAAAGGTCAAATCAGTTCAAGTTGCTCGAAGATTAGTACCACTAAAAATGCAATAGCCATAAAGATGACACAAAAATAATAACTTATAATTAAAACAAATCCATGTAATTATGACTGAAATTGGAGCATCTTGCTTATGGGATGCAGTCACTGTGCAGTTAAAACGCTTAGTGGTTCTATAATGGTGAAGGTGCAAAAAGGTATAGCGAAGATAAAATGGGGATATAATGGAGGTGCAAAAAGGTTCATTATATATAAAACCAAATATTTGAAAATTAATTAATCATCTTTCTCACATTATATGTATACAAGAAGCTAATATTAATTAATATTATATAACAAAATCAAGGAATATCCACTACAAGAAAATTCATTTTTTAGAAGCGCACAGATAACGCCACCAAAAGTATCGGTAACATTTCGAAAAACGCCGCAAAAAACACATGAATAAAAGTCCTTGATTTTTTGTTGCAGATCTGCCAAACGGTATTGTGAATATATTTTTGGAAGCTTTTTTTAAATAATACAAAAGTTATTTTCTGAAGCATTTCTAAAACGCCACCGAAAATGTGTTCCTTTACTAGTTACTATTTTTTTACGGTGTTTCTTATGTAGTGTTTCTGAAACACCACCGAAAAGATCTTGGGTAACTATAGCAGGAAAATGATCACAAGGACAAAATTCAAGGCTTTTTTAACTATAAGAACAACCCATTAAAATTTTAATCCCAAGGACAAACTTGTTAATAATTTAATCAGAAGGACATTACACTGTTTTTCGCATACCCTAAATCACGCACTCTGTTTCTTGTTCGTCATTTCGATCTCGCGCACGATCTCATCATTATCTCCAACGCAATTTTTTTCTGCATATTTTTATCTTTAAACATCAGTATTGCTCGCACATTTCAGATTTCAAAATCGATCTCGCACATATTGAGGGGCTCATGCATTTCAGATCTCGTCATTAAATTTTGCAATCGATTTTGCAATATGAAATGTAAATGATTTAATTTTTGTTTATTGTTATCTGTTTGCATCAATTAAATTTTTGTGTATTGTTATAATCGTTCTAATTTAGTGTTATAATCATTTTAATGTTCGACTGTACAGCAGTTTTTAGGTATCAATTTTATATTTTTTAGGTATCAGTTTTTTGCATTAGTGTTTAAGAAAAGAACATTGCAGTAGTTTTTAGGTATCATTTTTCATTTTTATAGGTAGCAGTTTTACTGTATTTACTGTGTTATGTTTTTGTTAATATGTATTTACTAAATTTTTTGATACCGATATTAATTCTAACTGATACCCAGTGATAAAAATAATAACACCAGTCAACTCAATTCAGTTTTCACAAAAAATGATTTTTATTTTCAATAATACCCATTAGTATTAATTCATCACTCGTATAGAAAATTGCTATAATTCAATCACTTGTATCATATGATACCTACATTAATGTGTTGTGGGTATGATATGATGTTGTTATGATCACTTATATGAGATTTGCATGTTGAGCATCGGTTTTAACCTCTTGTATGTATAAATTTAATGTGTAATTTTTTTTGTTTCAACTATTGGGTATCAGTTATATGTCTCTATAGGTATAAATTTTGTGTTATTTTCATGCTTGCAGTTTTTAGGTATCGGTTTCACGTCACGGTAGGTATCAGTTTTAGTGTTATTATTATTTTTAGGTTATGGGTATCACTTTTGCTCTACTGTAGGTATCGGTTTCGTTTTTATTTATTTACTTCGGTGGTTGGATACCGGTTCTGTATCATTGTAGGTATCAGTTTTTATTTTTTTTATTTTTACAGTTTGTAATATCGGTTTTATACCACAGTAAGTATCAGTTTTTATTATTTTCTTTCTTCACTGTACTTGGGTATCATTTTTTGGTAAAATTCATATAAGAACCCGTAACTTCCCCGTGAAGGAAAGAGCGGATACTTTGAGAGCAAGACAGATCGGGATGCAAACATAAGAACAATTCATTGTATATTACAAAAATTCCATCAGAATACAAGAATATACAGAGCATTAACAAATAATGTACCTTATAAAATACCAGAGATTACAATACATTAAATAGCAGCGGAAAATAATACAATACACAACTAGAAGTAATACACGGATACAGAGCTTTCCGAGTATCGTTCCAGCTATAAATCAGGATCCTATGAATATAAATAATTATTTTATATACACGTTAAAAATCATAATTTTTAACTATAAAATGTTTATTCAATCCACATCACACAATCAATTTTCAATTCAGTTCGATAATTTGATTCTATTTAGCTAATTTTACCTTACATTCTCTTATTGGTTTGATTATTAGTTCAACTAAAATATAATATATATATATATATATATATATTATATTTCGTAATGGCCCGAATAGAACGCGCCGCGCAGCGGCAGTTCGCGAATTTCGACCATTAACTTCAAATGGACGTTACGGGAGATCCGACCTTCGGATTCTCCTAAAATTGGAACCGATGGGTTCGTATTGAAAAGAGCTTTCCAATGAATACAAGAGATTTGAAATCTAATAGTTGGATTTGGAGATATGTCCAAATCAATTTCAGAAAAGGTCATTGTAAGTGCAGTTCGGTGGCCGTTATTGGAAACCAACTGTACGGGCCTTAATAAAATTATTAAAAATAACAATAATTTGTGTAAAATCATAACAAATGATTTGGAAAGAACTGGGATGAAAATTTTCATATTTGAAAAGATAAAAATACATTTTTATCGAAATGAACTAGTTATTAACTTGAATTATAATCTGATTATTTTTAAATAAATAAATTGGATTGAGAAATGGTTTTAAATAACCAGAATTTTCCAACGAATAAATTGGAATGGTTTGGAATGGAAATAATCTTCGGAATATTTCGATATTGGATTCCGTGATTATATGGATATTGTGATGGGAATTTGGAAGATATCGATATCGTTATTCCCGATATGATATCTATTGGTTTCAGGATTTGATGTTGAATATAATTCGATACTATCTCTGTTCAAAACCTTATATTTAATATCAAATTGGATTGATTGATTGTTTGGATTGTGCTCGACCAGTTAATGAGCAGAATATGCCCTTTACATTTGACATTGGGTTGGGTAGAAATAGCTGTATGCTAACATCTTGTGAAACACTTCACGATTTGACTATGAGATGTTTAGCGATGTTGTTGAGTTCATTTCAAATTTAATGAATGATTTTGAAATGATATTTTTCTTAAGTGAAGAAATGTATTCCCGATTTTTGGATAGGGAATGTTTTGTAAAAATGTTTATAAACCAGAAAGGATTTCGAGGCCCAAAACCCGATGATTTCTAAAATGATTTAGAAATTTATTATGGTTTTACATTGTAGTTCATCACATATTCGATTAATTGCTATTAATGATGTATCTGTTTAGTGGCGGTGAATTTATCCTCTTGCTTAACACCCTTCTTTGAGACGTACGAGCTTAAAGGTTATGTGATTAATGGTGACTGATCATATGTATGAACTGCTGATGTGAAGTACTATATTATGAAAGTACTTGTGATTACTATGTTGTGAAATGATTTTCCCTACTTCGGGATATGAAATGATTTGGTATATGGCTAAAAATTTGGTAACCCGAATGACTAAAAGTATGGGTGAGATGGGCAGTGTATGCTTCCATGCATAGGAGGTGCATCGTTGGTGTAGCCTGCTCCATAGTGGGAGGTGCACATATATATATCAAGTTGCTTAGGTGCGTGCCCTTTTCCTTGTCTAGTGGGAGCCCGATATTTGGTTGCATACTTGTTTGTATGCATTGTTATGATTTGAAATTCATATTTCCAAATGATTTGATTTGAGATCCTGAAGTGAAATCTACTTTGACATAAACGCTAGATATGTATTTCAAATGATTTGAAATGGAAATCGGGAAATAAAGTCCAAAGGAATAATTTCTGTAAATTGAATTGGATTCGGAAAATCTAATTGTGGTGATTAATCTAAATGGGTAGATTGGGATATTGCACGTTGATTAATGCATAGTAGATCCATATATCTATATTGATTGTTGTTTATACACTGGCATTCATGGGGGTGAACCCGTTCCGCGTTAGCGGCGTGGTCCCGTGATTTGCCTTATCGTTTTATATAAATTAATATATGTTTAGAGTTTCTCACACCAGTCCCATGACTGACCTGTAGTTTGCTTCTCCCTTGCAAACTCGGATGCCCTTATTTTCCACACGGACAGTCGAGTACTTTATTTTGCAGACATATATTGAGCAGGATTCTAGATTGAAGCTTAAAGCTGTGTCCAGTCATTGATAGTCTTTTGTTGTGTTATTTTCTTATTTCCGCTGCATTGTGTAACACCCCACCTCCGTTAAGGTCACTCACAAAGGGAATGCCTTAACTTTTATGGAGTATTTTAGTAAACAGAACAGAATCTACAAGACAGATAAATGGTACTTGCAAAATTATAACTTTATTATAGCGGAAAACAGAAATCAGTATGGTTACATCTTTATCAAAAACCCAAGTACATAAATATCAGCCTTGTTCAAAACTATCAGAGTACAAAACTTTAAAAGCATGATCCCCACAGAACAGAAGCTATGAAGATCCAAGCCATACTTTAAGTACTTCAAGCAGAAGGAATCCGGATCAAGCTAGAGTATTCCCTCCTTAGAAAACCTTGGGGAACGGAAGAAAGGAGGTGAAACAACAAGGGTCAGACAAAAAGTCTGGCAAGTCCAGTGATTTTCAGTTATGAACAGATAATAATAACATGACATGAAAATAAAACTGGATGAGAGATAACCGTAATAGGTGTAACAGATATAACAGAAGAACAGAATGATATAAGCTATTGCTTTACACTTCTCTGCACTAATACTAGTATAACAGGATTAGGTGTCACCCTAATGTCTAAACTGAAACAAAAACAGGTATAAAATAATTTCCACTGAAGAGAATGCTAGTAATGGGCCTTTACCACCCCAATAGGCAGAAACAGAATGCTAATAATGGGCCTTTACCACCCCAACAGAAGGTACAGAAACAGGTTAATCCCTATGGAAACAGAATGTAGAATTAGGTATACACTAGTAAATGGGCCTTTACCACCCGAACAGACGGTACCACGCAGAAACAGACAGGTATTACCACCCAACAGAAACAGACGGTACCAACAGAAACAGACAGAACTAAGTGTACCCTAAAACCCTACCCCAAACGATCGGCTCCCTAATACATAAATACCCTGTGTCGGCCCCACGGTAGGGTGTATCACTCCCTAAAGTGACAACCAATTGGCACAGACCTATTTACAGATGTCACGACGTCTTACATCCTCAAAGGCAGACCGGGATCCATGCACGTACATGACCCGGTTGGAACGCACCATCAACACCCCTCGCCATTATCAGAATGAACCGCTTATAATTAGTTCAGTAAGCGTGCCCAGACCCTATCTACTGTTGGGTCAAAGTTTTGATACCAGAAAGGGTTACTGACTAATATGGGTCCCAAATAACAGATGACACAAGTAATTCCCTTCCTATCCTTGTGTCCCCAAACTAACAGATTTCAGATTAACTTGTTTACAAGTTCAGACATACAAAATTCAGATCAACTAGTTCACAGATAAGTTTTCAGACTAACGGATCAGATATACAGATTTAACAGACTTACCGATTAACCAGTTACAGATTAACAGACTTACAGATTTGTCTAACTTTGTAATTGGGCCTACAGATTCACGGAACAGATTTATTAATTTCATCAGTCTAGTGGGTTTAATCCTATCCACCCAACACATTTTAGACATCATATTTATCTCAGATTTTCATTAATTAAATATTAATGCCCAGACCTCTCACATTAGACTGACAATTTGCGGCTACTGGTTAGGCCGGTTGGTTCCGGGCAGATTTCTGCCGCAAACTGGGTCTAACCTCGGGTTTCAAGCACGTTACGACTAACATCTCACATTAGAACCTATTGTTTGCGGCCACTGGATGTGCCGAGCGGTTCCGGGCAGAATTACGCCGCAAACTCATTCTAACCTCGAGTCAGCCATGTTTATCTTTGCGGCCAATTAATTAATAATTTACCATTTATGCCCACGCCTAATATACATGTCAATTATTCATAACTATAGCCAATTCATATTATGTCAATAACAGACTGAATATATCAACTTAACAGATATAGCAGATAACAGATTTTCGCAGATTAAGCGACTTAACGGATTCAGCAGATTAAGTAATTTAGCAGATTTAGCATATAACAGATTTGACATTTTCAACAGACCTAGCAGATGACAGATTTGGCAGATGAACAGATCTAGCAGACTAGGCAGTAGAGCAGAACTAGTAGATTAAGCAATATAACAGAACTAGCAGATTAGGCAAATATAGCAGAACTAGCAGATTAGGCAAATATAGCAGAACTAGCAGATTAGGCAAATATAGCAGAACTATCAAATTAGGCAAATATAACAGATTTAATCATTCCTTAAAGTTTCACAAACATATCTTGCCTAATTATAAATTTGGCCTAAGTTTGCGTGCCTAAATAGTTGTCATGATTCACACTATGATCATATACCCTACGTTTGCATTGAATTTACATGTCACAGATTATGGTCATAATTTACATGTCCGAATTTAGTTCAACTTGCCTAGTACAAAAGATTCACATATAAATTATACCAAATATAGCCATCGATTTCAATGCATGTCATATATTCAAAAATATCCCACTTAGGTGTTATTCACATTTGATAGTTATCAAATCTTAATATAGATCTTCACACCTAAGTCATATTCTCTTTCAAATCATGAATTGTTATATAAACAATATGCCCAACAATCTAGTTATAACAGATCTTAATTCAAAAATATGCGTTATGTCCAATGTCTCAAGTCACATGTTAACATACCATGGTTCCTCTTCTTCCAATTCACAGAATATGCATAGATCTAAATCTAGTTTACAACCTATGTCCTTTTTCTTAAATCAGTCACAGATTAGCCATGTCCAATTATGCCACATTCATTATTTGTCCCAAACATTTTAGCATTCGTGCGTTAATCTCTTAGGAGATTGGCAAGGCTCGTAGTAGCCTGACTATAGAACAGAAAGAAGAAGAGATACAAAATAAAATAGATCAGAACAGAACATACACAATCTCAAATTCAGATTTACAATCATGTCACAATTATGATTAAAGTTTATATCGGAAAATAACTGCACTTGCCTTGATTGGATTCTTAAAGAAAGATAGTTGTAGCGACGTTAGTTGATCTTCTTTAACCGTTGTTGAAGTTTCAAGCTTGAAATGAGTTGCTTAGGTTGATGTTGATTAGCTTCTAGTTTTGATTCCAGCAGAGTAGCAATGCCATTTTTATTTTTATTTAGAACAGAGGCAGAGTAGAAGCAGAATAGAATTGTGTGTAGAGAAGGCTAGGTTTGGGGCTGTTTAAATAGGTTTAGGCAGATGAATCTGGACAGAAATCGGACTGGAAACATCAGAACGAACACTGGCCCAAAAATGGGCTCGGGGACCAGGTCGACTGCCCAGTCGACCTGGTCTGGGGGGTCGACTGCCCAGTCGACTCCCCAGTCGACCTGGGTCTGGGCGGGAAATTTCCCGCCCAGTCTGTTCTGCGTTTGAAATTCAAATTTTGAATTCGAAATCGAGCTGTTTTGAACTCTGAATATTTCTGAAACTTTGGAGGGCCATAACTTGGTCATACGGACTCCGATTCTCACAAACTCAGACTCGTTTTCAAGCAAAATTTCGAGATGAACGCAATGGCGCAACCCATTTTCCCTGATTCTTATTTTATATTTTAATTACACTCAGATTTGTAGTTCTTAAATTCACAGAAAATACGGGGTGTTACACATTGTATTACATTTATTGTAAATTAATCTTCCGTTGTATTATTATATTCGATATACTCTGGTATTCTGTACTCTGATGTTACATTATTATGATGTAATAAAAGTCTTCTGTTATTTGTTCTGATGTGTTGTATGTCCAGAGTTAGCGTATTTGGGTTTAGAACGGTCTTGGTCAGTTTAGCGATCGATTAGGTTTAGGTGAAATCCGTATCGTTACAATTCAGTTGTAAAACTGATATTTTTTGTGCAACTTCAATATATTTGGTGTAACTTGAATATATTGTTTGGTGTAATGCAAGTGATGAATTAATATCAGTGGATATTATTGAGAATAAATATAATTTTTGTGAGATTTTAATTGAGTTGTTTGGAATTTTTTTAAATCAATTGGTATCAGTTAGAATTAATGTTGTGTAACAAAAATTCATTTACCAAAGCAAACAACTCAAAACTACAAACCCTTGACATAGTTCTTACACATAAAGTCAAAAAACTGATACCTAAAAAATATAAAACTGCTACCTAAAAACTGCTGCAATGTTTTACAGAAAAACTAATGCCGAAAATGTTTACATTAAAGTTTGATTGATCAAAATGAAATAAGTTCGACTGAGTTACAAAGTTAATGCAATAGTACGACTACAAAATTAACACAGCAACAAAAAGACATGAAAAAAAATACATAACACAGTTAATACTGAAAAACTGATACCTAAAAAATAGCAAATTGGTACCTAAAAACTGCTATGATATTTTAAAGAAAAACTAATACAAAAAATGTTTACATCACAGTCTGATTGATTAAAATGACATAATTTCATTTTAGTTGCAAAGTTAATGTAGCAGTACAAGTACAAAACTAATATAGCACCGAAATTATAAGCACTAAAGCATAACACTTTTAATACAGGAAAACTAATACCTTAAAAAGTAGAAAACTGATACCTAAAAACTGCTGCTAAATTCACCATAAAAAGAAAAATTTCAACCTTCAGATCCAATAATATTTCCAAATTAAGATTTGTTGAAGATGATAAATTGTTGAAAATTTATTTCGTGATTTCATATGATTTGATTTCACGAATATCGCTAGAGGAATAGGAGATGGCCAACGTTGGAGGAATCGGAGATGGCCGACGTTGGAGGAATCGGAGATGGCCAACATTTGAGAAATCAGAGATGGCCGACGCTGAATATCGGTGGAGGAATCGGAGAAGAAGATTTCGTGTGATTTGATTTTGCGATTTCGTGTGATTTGATCACTGAATATCCTAGAAGAAATTGAACGAGAGTAAGTTCTGTCCTTCCAAATAAAATATTAGATGGTCGTTATCCTTCTGAATAAAATATTAGGCGGTTGTCCTTATAGTTAAATTTTTTAGGCTAAATGTCCTTTATATTAATTACCCTTACTATAATTACTATTTTTGTTCAAAACTTATATAATAATGTAATACATAAACACATACACATTTAAACATAACACATTAAACAACCACAAGATGCATATACATGTACATATTCAAAGCACCACAAAATACATAAACACAACTATGTCATAACCGAACAGTAGGGTCAAGACAAAAGGTTAGCCATACATTTACAAAACCAAACTACCATAAACAATATCATTAAATAGTTCTCGAGCACTCCACAAATGTCCAACTCCACAACCGATGTCGTCTTTCGTCGTCTTCATATCCACATGACTTTCACATAAGCAAGCTAACTCCTGCATCTTTTTTCACTTGCTACACCTCTGCACCTCTGCTTTAGACACAACATATAACTTCATAAACATTGCATAACCACTTCACAAATGTACATTATAACTCAAGCAACTATACCATCAAACAACTACAACAACCATGAACTTTACTGCTTTGACAAAAAATCACCACAGCCTGCACCATTCCTCCCCTTCAGCACTCAACTACCAAAAACTTGAAAGCCAAAACAGCCTCGCCTTCTAGTTAACCTCCAATCACTCACTTCACCTGTGCAGTTCAACTGGAACAACCGACGTGCATCGCCAGTCACCACTATTTGTCAATCTCCAGAATGTCTCGCCATTCCACATCAACATGCATGGTTCTCAATCTCACAGCAAACGTCATTGTGATTTCATTTTTATAAGTTTATCGACCACCATGAACGACCTGCTTCAATGACTCATCCTCATCCTAGATACTCACAATCTTTGCCTACAATCACATTCACTTGCTTTGTAAACCTCGGCTTTGCCTTAGCCCTCTTCAAACAATAACAACGCACGCTCCATCTCTGTAAGAATTTCAGGAAGCTTGGACTCCAGGCATATTCAGACTTAATTCTTTATTAAAAGACACATCATACAAGCGCAGAATGATGATACCGATGGGAAAACAACTTGGCATATAAGAAAGGAAATTATAAGCTTGTATCTAAGAATAGGAATTGATATTATATGCATACCCCGAAAATCTGATTCTATTTCCAGTTCAAAGATCTGGTTCCATTATCCTGCTCGTCGGCTCCATCATCAGCGGAGATATCATGCTCATTAGTTTCAACATCAGTAAAGTTATCATGATCATTAGTTTTATCCTCAGCGGACTTATCATGCTCATTAGTTTTGTCAACAGCAGACTCATCTTGCTCATTAGTTTCATTTCAGAATTTGAACCAATAAAGCATCTGTTATGTTATTTTGTACGACATAGTTCATGATTTGTGATACACATCTTTTATATTATTGCTAAATAATGGCTTATGTTGTGAAGTACAACATGATGAAGAAGAGGATATAAAATTGAGCATTATCACTGCGAACATAATCCTACTTGTAACATGGATTTTCATAAAGTATGCATTTGCAAAACTCTAAGAAACCATCTAAATTGTGACGTAACAACAAATATAGAGGAAATACAGAAAGGACTGCAGAGGTAACATAAGGTATCAAGAGATGATTTGATGCGATTTAAATTAGTGTGTAGATATGATATAAATATAGAAATTCGGTGTATCCATGCTACATTCAATATATGGTAAGGAATTCAAAAATTAAGCATCAAAATATTTAGTTGTATATTGATGTACATGTATATGTAGCTATGCATATAACAATACCTTTGCAACAGATTCCCACTTTTCACCTTACATTGGAATTGGTGCACTAAGAAAATGACTCTTTCAACAAGTCCATCTGCCCAATATTAATCTTTATCGTTAAGTAGGTCAAAAGAATCATTGCGAGAGTAAAATTGGAAAAGTGATTCTTATGTTGAACCAAGAATAACGCAAGGCAACAACTTCTAAATAATGCAAAACGCTAGAATTCAACGCTAACTTGTGGAGCAAAACACAATACTACTAAATAATGCAAAACACCATAATCCAATACTATCAAAGGTTTATGTTCAATACCAAGATTAAATAATTAATCCTTACGTTTATCCTTAGACAACATAAATTAAAATAGAAGAAAAAACCCCATTCCCTCTTGAGTCTGCTAAATGTGGCTAATACTTGAATATCACTCTTTCCCCTAGCGATAACCCAAATAATATAACCTGATGATAATGTATTCATTTCAAAATTAAACACATAACTATATATAAGAACTATATTGATTTCAACATAGATTTGTGAAATCAAACTCATCTAAAAACTTGTCATCATCATCTAGAATGCATACACACCATACAACTTGGTAAAAGATAAGATTCAAGGTATAAACTGATAAGATAAGCATCCATTATAGATTTAGCAGCACAAGAGATCAATAATGCAAACTTGGTATTATGATGAACATCCATTGCACTATTGATCTCTAATGCTATTAAATCTACATAAAAATCTTTTGAAGCTCCTCTGTAATAAAGTACATCTTTAGTCATAAGTTTGTCAAGCATTATGCCTAAGTTGAAGGTGATGTAATCTATCTCCATAAATCTTCTACATAGATAAAATCAATTGTTATTTATTTGTTATCTGGTACATGATCTATAGATCTAAAGACTATGAAAGTTAGCTAAAGCATAAATCACTTAAACAAAATAAGATAAAATAAATTCATCTATATCATATTTTGAAAGGTATGAGTGTATGAGGTCTATACTGTGAATGAATATAAGGTAGACAGATTGCTTTATTCATTAAGTAGTATCTATCAAATTTAGCAATAGATTATCCATGCGGTTTCGTTAACTAATAAATCATGAGGCAAACAACCACAAAATAACCAAGCTACCCTTGCAGAATCACATTAGTAATAAGAAAATAGTTGAGATACCCTTGCAGTAATCATAATGCAAGCAATCACAAAATTTCTTTAACACCACAGTAAAAAAAATATTTTTTGTTGGAAATATCAAAGAAATAAATTGTAAAATTACATTATAAGATGAATAACAAACAATCACAAAATAACTTACAGTACTCACAATCACAAGATAAGTAGCAATACATTGTATAATAAATTGCGGCATCAATGATTAGTAAACCTAACGAACAATCACAAACAATATTATTTGCGAGCTTTAAACACAATCACAAAATAAATTAATAAAATTCAACCGCATGAGCTTTAAAAAAATGTTTTCACTAACTATCAAGATACATAGGATATAGCTCGTCCTATCATGTGCGCATAATCCTTGACACATATTGGAAAATCATTGTTGATTACACATATGAAATCCTTCACAATAAGACCATAAGAAATTCCAAATGTGGGAATCTATTTACCTCAAGAAGTATTCAGCCATGTTTAACTTTATGTTGCATTGTTAAGAGAAGTTTCAATAAAAAACACCAAAGTTTTAATAAAAGACGATGAAGTTCAAGGGCAATCCAGAGCTCATATTAGATATGTTGTTTACAAGGATGTATTAGTATGTTCAAAAGGAAAATGGGGCTTGTTAGGATCGACCATCTGTAATATTGTGTCAGATACGTATTAAGTATGTCGGATTTTTTTCCCTTCTTCCACATAAAGACATACCTAATCCTTATCTAATACACTACTATGGTGGCTTCGGGATCTATTCAGAACAAAACATAATATCATGATATTCATAGATCGCAGAAAAACAAAAATAGATATGTATTTATACACACACGGGTACATCATGTTCAATAGAAATACAACACAAGAGGTCAGGTAAGTCACTACATAAATACATATACATCATAACCCTAACAAAAGAACATATATCATCATATCCCAAGTGAACTACAAAAGACGAAAACAAAAACAATGCAATCCTAAAAGTAAAATCATGATATCCACGGTGAACAGCTAAGCATGAGGCAAAAGATCCCAACCTGCAACTCGTTCTGACCTGAGGGATACACACACAGGTCAGTATAAATTGAATTAGATAACTAGTATAAGTGAGAAAAAGGGAATAATTCACTATGGGAAATATTCCTTTAAGTCGTAAAAGAATGAGATGTCAAAATTTTCCACAAGGTTTTGTCCCATAAAACAACATTAGGAATATCATTGAAATCCACAAGATGAAATCACAGAATCACTAAATCATTGAATCATGTAATCGCGCAATCACTAAACTCTGTTAAAAAAATAAATTCACTTATGAAGTCATCAATAATAATAATCACTGTGGTGAAATCAATATTAAACACAAAATCACATAATATGGATCCATCATAGAGTGGCAAGTTGAAGCTATGCCTGCACGTGTTGTTACACAGGATGACTTGAAGCCATAGCTAGTACTATATCACACATGACGAGTACCCGAATGACCCAAAAGGTCCACAGAGTTCACATAGGATGACCAAAAGGTCCGCAGAGTTCACATAGGATGACTCGAAGGCCTAGTACTGGCGGTCATGCAGGAATGTGCCACAGACTCACTATACTAGTAAACACCTTTATCAACCTTTGAAAAACGCTACCAAAACCTTTTGGTATCATTTTAAATAACACTAATAAAAGCATCACAACTAAAAGTCTTTTTTTGTTGCGTTTTGATAAACGCTACCAAATCTTCTATACAGTTACGTTTTTGAAACACTACTAAAGGTTTATATGTGGGTCGTTTTTGCTTTTCTGTAGTGTTTATTCTATGAAACTATAAACTTTTCACTGCATTTATTTTTTTCCATTAAAAGTTTAGGTGGTGTGTTACATTTGTTTCTGTAGTGTTTCTTAAACGCAACTTGTAACGTCCCGTATTTTTAACGATTGAATAATAAATTTATTCAATTATTTAAATATCGATTTGGTGATATTGATGACTTGAGTTAAATAATTTTGATTATTTAATTAATTAATATAAAATAGTGGAATAATAAATTTAATTGCGAAATAGTCGAAAATGACTGAGTTGGCAATATTGTGGGAATTGGGTAATTTATTAGATTCAATTCAGTTTAGAATTGAATTATATTAACAAATATATTATTTGAACGACAGTTTGAACGTATTAATTATAATTTAAATCGTGCTCGTAATGGCACGGTAGTTAGTAATTTTACATTTTGAATTTCAACTGAGTATACAGGAACCGTTATAAGTCGGATTTCTTTAAAACAAGAAACGTTGGAATCTATTAAGCTATATTTTTCTAATAGAAGTGAAAAATGAAGATTTTGCTTTATCGATCGTGAGTTATGCCTAAATCAAATTTTCAAATAGTCACTATGGGATCGTTTATAATCCACAACATTTTATTTAATATAATTAAATATTGGTTTTGAATTTGGACAATATTTTTGAGACGTATACTTAATTAAATTTACAGAAATTTTCTGTAATTTTTAATTTGAAAAATAAGCAACTTTTTGTTTAAAGTATTTTACACCCTATATCAGCATTTTGGGATTTCACAGAATAAGCTAACTTGTCTATATTATTATATTTTTGAGATCGTGGGATATCGCTTGTTTCAACAATTTTTTTATTTTTGTCAAAAGTTGTCCTTAAATTATAAAATTTTGTGTACTACGGTACCCGAAAACCTAACATATATATATATATATATATATATATATATTATTTGTGTTACTTAAAGGCGAAGTCTTGTACAAATTCCCATCTCTTCAATGCACTAATTTCTTTTCCTACTATAAAAGTCGTAATACTTGCCTATATTTGTAGCTCTTACTTAAGGGTTAAGTGTTTACAAATTATAAATAACATCACGCAAACATCGGGGATGGTTTCAGGGATTCAAGGCAAAACTGTAGAGCTTAGTAATGGCGAAATAAAAATAAATAAAACCGATGCACCTCAAAACAAATTTTCTAAACATATATACATAGATATGGGTTCGTCCACATATTGAACGCAGGGAAAGTGAAAACTAGACATGAATTAAAAAGAGTTTTAGGATGCGGCATGCATATTGGTGCAGGGAAGAACTTGAGTAGTATGGTTTGGCGACGAAAAAGAAAAGGAAGTGGTATAATGTGAAATGGTCAGGGATGAGAGAGGTGAAGATTTTGAAAATGGTTGAATAATTCTGGAGTGTGTTCTCTTAGTGTGGTGTAGAAGTTTGTAGCGGCCATGGAAGCAAATACTGGAGGCCACTGTACATTTGCACAAGTTTGGGAGGGTTCCTTGAAAATTTCTGTCGTGACTTCACTGTGATGGTTGTGGAACTAATGGAAATCACCATAAAAAATTGCAGACCGAGTTGAAAGAGATGAATATGGAGAGAAAGAGGAGGAGATCGAGAAGAGGTGTAGAACTGGGGTGGTTTGGCGCAATTTCATGAAAATTGGAAGGAGATGTAGGGGAATAAAGTTTCAAAAATGGCCATCTGGAAAAAGAGGAGCTCGTGGGATATTCACATTAAAGAAGAAAGTAGCTTTAACATGCGGGTGGGCTTCTTTCTGATTGGGTTGGGTCGTATTTGTTATATATATATATATATATATATATATATATATATATATATATATAGGTTGTGTGCATTGAAGGATCATACGCATGGAATATTCGAAAGCACGGAAGCTGGCAGGTTTATATTTTGGAAGAAGATGTATTAAAGGCGAGCAGATTGTTATATGGGCTAATTTGGGTAAGTGGCAAGGCCCAGATTTTATGTAAATATAAGTTAATTTAATTTAATAAATGAATTAACTTGTTAACGTAATATCTCGTGTGTACGAACTTAGATTGGTGGACATTCTGATCCGTTAAGATCGCATTGACACGGGCTATGCAAGGAAGCTGGTTTGGAATTGGTTGGAGCTAGTTAGGATTTTAGGCAAAATAAAATATCTGGCCAGATCTATGAATGTAAATCGTTATTTAACGACTACTGACCAAAGTGAGCAAAGTCACTATCTCTGTCCAATTTAATAATTTTATAAACGCTGTTAATATTTATAAAAACGATTGAATGTTGTGTGTGATGATTGTTTGGATGATTTTCATAAATTGATTGAATAATATATAAATATATATAGTTGTACATATATATCATTAATTTAATACAAATTATATTTATTATTTTATTTCATATTTAATCTGAAATTGGTATTATTCAGGTTGATTAACATCTGTGGATGCAGGGAAACAGGTTGAAGGAATCCGACTGGATTCCTCAACAATTATTGTTGTTTTTCATATATTGTATTATATGATGTGTTAACGACATTTTTCGTCAACACCCGGATTATAGTATGTAATGTATGCATTCATGAGATTTGACATCATCATGACTCAGATCACCGAGATATAATTCTAGGCATGTGACTATAAGCTGAATCACTTTCCCCGGGGCATTAAATTTTTTAAAGCTAATGGCCATTAATCTTCCCCCCAGAGGGTAAATATCGCACGCATTGCATGAGGTATTTCGACTTGACTCTGAGAAAGTTATTTAACTTGCTATCATTAGGCTTCATGGAAATGATGAGTTTCTAAGCCATGACGACAACACTATGTACTACAATAAGAAGAAAATAGGCTAACGTTTCCCTTGAGTTCAAGGATGAAGGCATCGCAATATTCGTTAACTCCACTGATTCCTCCATGTCAGATCTGCCCAAGAGAGGACCCTAAATCATGACAGGGATCGGGTTAGGAATTCGTGGATGATCTCCTTATACCAATGTACGGGAAGCGTCAGGATCAGCATGAGAATGTGGACCAATCATGGCAGACCCTTAAGGCGAGGAGAAGGGGACTTCGTGTTTCCACAAAGCCCTCTTCCTCCGCCGTCAGGGAGCCTTGGTTGATCTCCTCATCATAAAGGTTAGTGTTAACTCCCTGTTTCATCATTATGACACAACAAGATTATCAAATCATAAGATGTATGGGACTCAAAATTCTCCATTCATAGTTTGCAAATATATTACAAGAATTGATGATTTGCTCCTACTGAGAAAAAAGGAACTAAATTGAGAAATAAAAAGTGTGTCCTTCTTTATGAAGCTCCTGGGGTTCTATTTATAGAGAATCCAGGGTCTTTCTAACAGTAGGTTGTTAGGCCTGAATGATTCCTGTCAGCCGCTTTTCTCCTTGGTCTCGGGCATCTGGCTATCGGCTATCCTTGTGGTGCTAGTTACGGTCTTCTAAGCAAGGGTCGTGGGTGAATTAGGCCTCCCCAAGGTGGAAAGGAGTTCATCGCCAGGACGGATTGCAGAGGCCTTTCTAATTTCTCGGTGGATGCTTCCAAGTGTCGGTCCTTTGGCGTAAGTTTTCGGATGTAGCTAGCCTTTCGGCTTTATCGTGTGTACTTAGAGGGGCCCGCCCGCATGTTGTACATGTACATCCTCTGATTTAGAACCGTTTATGATTCAAGTACTAGGTGGATTAGTACGAGTAGCCTGTATCCTTGCTTGAGTCTTGGTTTATTCTTCCGGTTTAACTGCCTGGAAGGTAGCTTCCGAGGATACCCATGTTACTTATGAAGGTAACCCCTTCGTCATTTATGGAGCCGTTTTTCAGGAGTCGGCCATGGACCATCTTTATGCTCTGACCCGATACTCTTCCTCCTCTGATGTGTTAGCGTTACGTCGGTTAATTCCTGGCGGTTAGACCATGTCAGATGAACATTTGCTGATGCCCTGTAGGTTTCGTACCCCTTCGTTTCAGAGGGGGTATTGGCCTGAGTTGCTCTCGAATTCTTCATCCCTTCCTTATATTCATTTGACATCCCTCAACTGTCAACCTGTGCTAAGATCATTTTGGTAGTAACATGATGTGATAAATAATATATGATTGATTATTGTGTGATTGGGATGTTTGAATAACATTACCTAAAATAATTGGTATTTAATTACTGTAAACCATATTCAAATATATTAGAAAATAATTTGGGGTTTTAATGACTTGTTTTAATCATAATAAAACAAGTAGTTAATATATTAATGATATTTATAAATGGAATAAAATAATTATTATTAAATAATTTAAAGAATGTGGATTAAATAATGAAATTCAGATAAGAGAAATGGGAATCGTTTCAAAAAGGGAAACGATGAAATTCATTTCGATATTCGAAATGTGGATAGAATGGAAATAAATCCATAAGGATTTATAATTATTCGACTATGTTGAATATTAATAAAATAATTTAGTTTTTAAATTATATAAATTCTGGATTTGACAAGATAGTTAATATTGATTTTGAAACAAATAATTTATAATCGAAATTTGAGATTAAGTCATAACTTATAACGGAGTTTATGAAATGAAATGCGAAGTACAAATTTATAAAATAACTCGATAGGTGGAATTTTAAATTGAAATGGTATTTACTGTGAAAATCAAGAATATATTGATATAACAAGTCCAAGTTTCTATAGAGAAATAATGTTAACATTTTAAAGTGAATAATGATTTAAAAGCAAATGTTTTGCAAATCGGAATGGTGAAAAAAGAAAATTAGTAAATGTGGAAGTGATAAATTCAAAAATGAAATTAGAAATCGAGTTAACCTGAAACGGTGTGTTTATTAAGACATTGGGAATGTTAATCGAATAGAGATTATTCGAAAGAGAGTTCTACGGTGAAATTCAATTATATCGAATTCAGGAAGGTACCACTTACCTTCCGTTTTAATCAAGATTATTTATTTAATCGATTAATTAAATATTAATTGTTTATTTGAAATAAAGAATCAAAGTTATACTTTTAAATATTTTGGAAGCAGGTATTATAATGTTATCATTATAACCAAGGTTTTATAAAACATTCGTTTAAATCTACACAAATGGAACTTGGAAATGTTTTCCAAGTATAACCAGTGATATTTTCTCAGAATAGAAAATGAAATGGTTATAGAATTAAGAAATTAAGAGCTGACTAGAGACTTTAAGTTGAATGACTTTCTAGGTATCGATTTGATGTTGGTTTCGGCCTTCGGGATTGATACTTACGAAGTTGTTCTCTTACTGGTTTACGGTAAGGGACTAATAGATAGTGATCCATGAGTAAAGTATGGATAACTTTTCCAATATTAATAACTTATATTTTCGAATTAAGGAGTTGTGAATATATGGAAACGTTTTCCAAGAAATCATAAGAGGCTAATGAGTTGAAAAATATTTGGATAAAGGTATATAAGGGAAATTGGGAAATGAAATGATTATTAATATATATTTAAAAAGGCTCGGTGTTGATTAATGATTGATCAGTGTAATTTCCATTTGGAAATATGACCATTATTTGTATGTATGTTTTCTTTGATAGTTAAATAACTAACAATCAAAGTTTTAACCCTTTTTCCGTGTCAATACGAAGAGACCAGGATCAGATTTATTATCTGAAGACTACTCCATATGGGTATTAGGTTGCGAATCAAATATGATGAAAATAATTTAAGACAGAGTTTGCTCAAGCGTTGTTTTGGTGATCCTAGATAGAAATTTCCTAAGATGGATCTATAGAATAGTGGCCTTCAGTTTGTCCAGTCCCAGGACAACGTGTGTATGGACGAATGTCTTACAGAGTATATCTAATAGATCACGTAAGTTGATCGCTTCAAACGTATTCGCGTTGGTAGCGGAGAAATTCGTTTCTCTTAGCTTTATATCCATGGTATTTTTAGGGAAATCAATTTGTGATTTGGCAGGTATGACAATGTGGTAATCAAAGTAAATATATATGTGATATGTATAATAGTACGTTGTGACCTCAAGCCTCATCACCCGGGAAATGACGAAAACCGGGGTGGTATAGCTAAATGGGTCGCATCCAATTAGAAAATATTGTCACCATCTAGAGAATATTCATATTTTTTACTTCTTTTACTTCTGTATCTCCCGAGAATGGTTAAGTTGGTATACCAACCATATGGTGATAATATATTCGGAACATTCAAGCGAAATGAATGGCCAGTCATGTATGGCTGAGTTACAAGATGTTCCTATTGAACTCCAGTGTATCGCTTATAGAGTACGCTGATTGGAAGGTGGTTCCATACCTTGTCATAGTGAGAAATCCATTACCTAATAAGAGCTCGCAGTTTTTGATTGTATATTATATATGTGGAGCGTGAGATGAAAGCATTCTGGTAGATTTCTATTTACTTGTATTAGACACTATTTTAATATCAAAATAATATTGTTTGAAGAATATTTTGGGTTATCGTAAGGCAAAACCCATACGTGTTTATGTGTGGATCGGTCTAACAATTAACATTTTTCTAAAAGGATTTTAAAAGTTAAACCAAGTGATTTAAGTTTACTCACACCAGTCCCATGACTGACCCAGAGTTTATTTTGTTTTGTTTTCACTAAACTCTTGGGTGCCCAAATTTGTACGGGCAATCAAGTAGTCGGGATTGTACATATATACTTAGAGGAGCTTGGAGCAGGAGGTTTCAACATTAGTTATATGTATAGAGTATATTTCCGCTGTGATGTTATGTGTTATACTGGTATGTATATACGGTTATAGTTTTGTATTTCAAAAGTGGATATATAATATAATTGTTCGTTTCGTTGTGAGATTCGTGTTACTTTGATTCTGTTTTGTTGTGATCTTCTTCTTCTTCTATACTAACTTTATTTCTTTCTATTTATCACCCTCTAACTTCTTTCTGTTAATGGTCTGGTATTTTCGATGCTTGAATAGTCGACATGGTATATTGTGTAGATTTTCTAGGTCGAAATTCCGGTTCGTTATACTACTAAAATTTATTGATTGTTTTATAGCATATTTCCAACAACTAATTATATAATAATCATATTAAAATCAGCAACAATAGTAAAAAGTCTAATTTAAATCAACAATCAATCATATATTCATCATACTCAAATAACTAAGAATATATTAGTCACATAAGTATTTTCCATTACCATTTAGATAATAGTTACTACACAAAAATCAAACAAATTCACACCACAAGCATTTATAAACAAGTTTACACAATAAGTACTACAAATATCATAATACGTATAACAATTAAAGTCATGCCCATTGTTGTTGATGGTCGTCACTCTAGAAAAGCTAATTACCTGAAGACAAGGTCAATAATCAACAATAAGAATTTTGCCATGAATTATCGAGTAACATTCAAAAAATAGTTTATGTCATCATCTATAATCAGGTTTACATAATTAAAGCACATAACTATTTACATAAATTACATAACACAATATTTGTAATATGACATCATCTATAATTTAAGTTTACATAATTTCCATAAACAAAAATAAACCATAAATTAAGTTCGTATAATCTCCGTCAATCAAAGATGCAACATCTATAGGCAAAATACAATATACATAAAACAAGTTTGCGTTAAATACTATAATAAAATGGGTTGTCAGAAAGTCTCATCTGCTTACTATGGATGAAGCACATATCATTTTTTTTCATAACAATCTTTAGTTACTAAAAGTGAAGAAATCCATAAGTTAGTGATTTTACTAGCAATACACGACATGATTTACTTTTGGTTACTGTTAACACTTTCAGATTGCTTATAATAGGCTCATTACTATTAATACATTCATATGTATTGGATGGAGCAACCAAAAAAGTAGGTAGACATGCAAAACTTACTACCCAAGACTATGTGGCACCAATATGATATATATTTTATAATTTAGTGTTATTAATATTACTATAAACTTAGCTAATTTTATAAAACTTAAATAATTTATTATATTAGTTATAATTAACTTAGTTAAACTCTTATTATAAATTTAGTTAATTTTATAAAACTCGGTTAACATGATTTATTATTATTGTTAGTGTTATAAACTTGATCATTTTTATAAAACTTAGTTAATTTAGTTAACTTAGTTAAATATTTATTATACTTAGTTAATTTTATAAGCTTTTTTATTTCATGTACATCTCAATTATTTTTTATAAAATTTAGTTAACTTAGTTAATAATTATTACTATTATTATATTTTTTATAAAATATTAAATTTTATTATTATCATTTCTTATACTTATTTAACTTAGTTAAATTGTTATTACTAGTATAAATTTAATTCTGTTAAAAGCTTAGTTAACTTGGTTAACATTATATAGTTCCATATTTTGTTATAAACTTAGTTTATTATCACAATTATTAGTATTGTTATTATAAACTTGTAAATTTTATAAAAACTAGTTATATTAGTTAACTTTTAATAATACTTTGTTGATTTTCATAAATCTTAACTAGTTTTTATAAAATTTATTTAACTTAAATAAATTATTATTATCATATATCTATAATATTTAGTTAATTTAGCTTTGCCAAAAATTATTTAGTAAATTTATAATAATGCTTATTTATTTATTAATATCATTATTTATAAAACATTGTTAACTTAGTTAAATTATTATTATTATTAAATTTAGTTAATTTTTATAAAAATTAATTAACCTGATTAGCATTTATAATTTTTTAATATTATTATAAACTTAGTTATTTATTATCATTATACTTAGTTATACTTACTGTTAATAGATCATAGTTAATTATATAAAATCTATAACTTAGTTATAATTTTTTGATCAAAGCGTATAGCGTTAAAAAATTAGTTCTAAAAAATACTACCATAACAATAGACCACCTGAAGCATGTCAACACTAATTAGAAATTTACATAAACAAGGGAAAAGAAGGTGAGCAGCAAAAAAAGGACTAATAAAGAAAATATGATCGCAGTTAGGAATAATCTGGTAACAGGTTATTCTTTTCATAATGTGCATTTCCAGGTGCTATTGTTAATTCTTCATCCAGTCAACAGTTTCGTCCTCCTATTGGCACTAACCAAGTGTACATGCAGGCTACAAACCCAACATTTCATCCTCCAGTTCCAGTATAACATATGAGTCCTAATCAAATGATTCCTGGATATATTCAACAAAGTCGACCAACCTTAAGTGATTTTTCTTTTTGGAACCCGCAACCAACTCCACCAACTACAACAAATGTATTGCAGAAGCAAAAAGCCCTAACTAATGGTATTCAATATATTGCAGTTGAAGATGAAAGTTCGCCTCAAGTATCAGGTTCCTCTCAGTCTGATACCCATCCTCCACCACAAGATCATTTGCAATTTCTACCTAGTTTCCTAATCCTACAGTGGCTTCCGCTTATGTTCAGTCTTCACAAAATATTCAAAATAATATTTCTCACCTTATCCTTGTGTACCTGCGATAAGTCCATCTTCACAGGGTTTGCTTGGTTGGCCCTACCATAAGCTGGCATTCTGCAGCTTGCTCCACATCATCCATATGTATCCTTGTTTCCTTCACAAATGCAAGCCAAGCCGCCTCCTTATTCATCCACAACTAACATGCAACTTCCTATTGTTATGACTGCCATGGCTAAAAACAAACATTACAACTTCTCTTAAATAACATCAGTTCAATAACACTCTTATTACAATGTGTTCTAGCATTGTTTCCAATCTTAGGTTTACAATATAATTGTAAATCTATCTTAGTATCGAAGCCACCGTGTGCTAACTGCATCGCCGTCGAGCCTTGATCATTGTCGATCGCTCAGGGACAATTCTTGCAGCAGTCCATTAGAGAGGAGCATCATCATCTGGACTCCTCCCATCAAATATCTCACGATCTCGTCATTTGAGAGTTGTGACTCTATTAAAAGACAATTGTGCCTCGCCATCACCTGTGTGGCTGCAGTCAACTATCTTGATAGAGTTTGGTGGTATAGAAAATCTAAACTCAAAGTAATTGATCAAGAAAACTCAAGAAATCATTTAGTTGATTAAAGTGTCATCCAAAGAAAGTTTTCATACATCATTCTCATCAAGAATTGAAGCAGTCATCATATTATAAACCTTCTGGTTGCAAAAATTAATCAACTGAAGTGTTTCTTAAAGCTACCTCAATTCAGCGTTCCTCAGTTCAAATTTTCATACCTGTTTTGTACCAGTTGCATCATTATCCTTTTCTTTTCTGCCATTATGAATCAAGGAGATGTCACTAGTCCTTAAGCGTCAAGCAGTAGGGTCTTAACTGGTCAACCTGATCCCATAATTGATCTGATGAAGGCTATAATCAAGCCATAAAGTCAATTAATCTCTAAAAAGCTCGACGAATCCAATTTCCTATCGTGGAAAATACAAATAGAAACAGTCGTTAGAGGTTATGACTTAGATAATTCATATATGGTACAAAAATTGTACCACCAAAATTTATCAGGGACGGTGAAGAAAGACTCGTGCAAAACCCAGAGTTCTTGGCCTATCAATGGCAAGATAGCCTTGTTTGCTCATAGATGATGCCATCCATAGGTCCCTCAATACTGCCACAACTAATTGACGTAAAATCTATCCAAGAAGTGTGGGTTGCTGTCAAAAGAAACTTCTCTACATAGTCATCTGCAAGAATTATGCACTACAGACGACAATTACTATCCATTGTCAATGGTCTAGGTGATGATTATGAAGTCATGACAGTTATTATACTATCAATGGATCCTACCCCAAATTTACAATATGTATACTCTACTCTACTAGCCCATAAAGGCAGGATTGATCACAAGAAAAGTGTTAATTTCGATCCATCAATCAATTACACCTCATATGGAAGAGGAAATTTTCAAGATAAGGGGAACTCATCAAGAAATCAAACCAAAAGTCAGAGGGGTGACCATGCCTCTAGAGGCAAAGGTCGTGGCAGCAACAACAATAGTAAAGTGAGATGTGAAATTTGTGAGAAGTATGGTCAAAGTGCCACTAAGTGCTACTTCAGATTTAATACTAATTACACTCCTCAGCAAACTAACAATTCTAATAGCAATTCAAGTGTGAACAACATAAGCAATCAAAATGACAACAAGTCTGAAGTGCACAATGTAGACGCAGCTAAAGTCGAAGATTTTACTGATGACAGTTGATACACAAATTCAGGAGCTACAAACCATGTAACTAACAATTTGAACAATTTAAGCCTTGGAAATCGTGAGTACAAAGGTACGCAAAACTTACTTGCTGCAAATGGTAGAAATATTCACATAACACTCACCGGAAATGCAATAATTGATGGACCCAAACAACTATATCTCAAAAACTTACTAAGGATACCATCAATTAGAAGAAATCTAATGAGTGTTTCCTAATTTGCTAAAGACAATAATGTATATTTCGAATTCTTTCCCAATGCTTGTCTAGTTAGAGATATACTGACCCATGAAATAATTTTGTAGGGCAATGAAACCAATGGACTATACAAGTTTAATGTCAATAAATCTGAAATCAATGAGTGTAGTGGCAATACTCATTTGTTAAATATGTCTAATGATCATATATTGACTATTTCCTATGATAATGTTTCTGCTGTTTCTAATGATCAAGTGATGGCTACTGATAGTAAATGCGTACAAGATAGTGAGTTCGAACTATGGCATAATAAAATGGGACACCCCAGTATAAAAATTATGAAACATGTATTTGAAAATAACAATAATATCAACATAGACAAACTCCCAACCACTCATTTATGCACATTTTGTCAAATGGGAAAGAGTCATGAGATTGCATTTCCAGACCCAAACACAAAGTATTCTAGATCGCTTGAATTAATTGCTACTGATCTATGGGGTCCAGCTCCTATTTGTTCTGATTACGGGTACAAATACTACATCTCCTTTATAGATGGTTATAGTAGATACGCTTAAAAGAAAATCTGACACTTGAAAAACTGTGCAACATTTCATCACATATGTCGAAAACCAGACTGGCAATAACGTTAAAGTATTTCAAACAGATGGGGGTAAAGATTTCTTACCTCTGAAACAATATTTTTAAAATAAGGGTATTCTACACAAAACTACCTATCCCTATACATCTGAACAAAATGGGATTATAGAGAGAAAGCATAGACAGGTTGTTGAAACCTGGCTAACATTGCTTGCAAAAGCCTCTATGCCTCTTAAATTTTGGCCTGAAGCTTTTGCAACAGCGGTATATTTAATTAATCTAATGCCCAATAAAATCCTAAAATTCAAAAGTACTCATGAGATTTTAAATGGTAATAATCCAGATTACAACCACTTGAGAACGTTTGGTTGTCAATGCTTTCCCTATTTAAGACCATATAACAGTCATAAGCTTGATTTTAGGTCCGTACCATGTACATTTTTGGGAAACCCAAACAATCCAAAAGGGTACAAGTGCATAGATGACAAAGGTAGAATTTATGTGTCCAGACATGTAGTTTTCAAAGAACATGTGTTTCCATGTGGTAAAACTGGAATTAGAACCACTCATAAAATTCAAAATCCAAGACAATCCTCTCTAGCCATACCTGATGTTGGGGATATAGTCATACCAAATTAGCAGTGTTAGGTCAACAGTGACTACAACCCTCAACACACAATGCCATCTGATGAGCCAGGTCAAGAGAAGCATGCATCACCATCAACTGCTTCTGATCACAATACTCAGCAACCACATATCAGTAATAATAATCAATATAGCTACAGTAATGATGACATGGATACAGGTAATACTGTGCAACAGATACTGCTGAGAACAACAAAAATCAACGTCATATGATTACCAGGGAAAAATGTGGTGTATTTAAACCAAAAATTTACAACACAACATTGGAAAATCAAGAACCAGTATCCTATCACGAAGCAACCCAATCTGATCATACAGCCATGAATGAGGAGTACAAGGATTTAATTAAAAACAATACATGGACATTAGCAACTGCTCCTAATCATAAAAATGTCATTGGACGCAAATGGACTTTTAGAATTAAAAGAAATTCTGATGGTTCAATCTCAAAAGCATAAGGCAAGGCTAGTCGCAAAAGGGTATTCACAACAGAGTGGATTTGACTTTACTGAAACATTTTCAACAACCTACCTCTATAAGAATAGTGTTGACCATTGCCTTACACAAGAGATGGTCCATCAAGCAACTAGATGTAAATTGACCTGGCCCATACAGCAAGGAAAAGAAGGGCTTGTATGCAAATTGAACAAAGCTATCTATGGCTTAAAGCAGACACCTAGGGTTTGGTTTGACAAGCGCCATTTCGAGCTCGATTTTAATTACAATATAACTATACATTCAAACTGCCGTTCAAATAATATATTCGTTATTCTAATTCAATTCTAAACTGAATTAAATATCACCGATGATCCAATTCACACCATTTTATGAATTCCACTATTTCTGACTATTTCAGAAATTAAATATATTATTATATTATTTATTTAATTAAATATTCAATATTATTTAATTCTGGTCATTTTAAATAACCAAACCATTATTTAAATAATTAAATAAATTAATTATATCGATGAAAAATGCGGGTCATTACATTCTTCCCCCCTTAAAATAATTTCGTCCTAGAAATTGCTAAGGTAGAAGACAAACCCTATTCACTGGGTTAAAATTACACGTTTACTTCATTAACTTCAGTTTCAACTGAACTGATTAATTCCAATTAAAATATTAATTAATTTTGATTAACGAAAATTTTCAAAATCCTGATAATTTTCTAACACCCGAAATTTTCGAAATATTTCGCCAGCACCTCCTTTGTACAGGTCAATAGTTCAAACCCCAACTCGCCTCTAGGCCCTTTCCAATCCAAAAGAAAATCAAATAGCCAAGCGGCTTGCCAAATCGGCCCATAAATCACCAAATCCATAAAATAAACGTGTACCTTTTTGTCGGGCATATCAATATATCCTTGCACTTGCTTCTACCCAATATGTACTGATCATATATTCATCTATACCCATCGATTACCATTTCAATCAATCAAATCTCAAATCCAATCAACCCAAATCTCGTTCCAAACCTTCAAATTCTATTACCAATTTCAACTCTTACTGACCAGTCCACTACACTTAACCAAATTCATAACTCACAATTCAATCTTATTCGATATCGTTCTATTTCAATTCAATTTCCAGTTAATTGATTTCAATTCAATTTATATTTGCTTTCATAAATTTCTATTTAAATTAGTTTCTAATTCATACAATCTCTCCTAGAATTTTTTAAACAGCTTAGCTTTTTTTTTCAAAAATCAAATATTCCCTTTTGGGATTCAAAACAACCTCCTTTTTCTTAAAACAATTCAAAAACGCTCTCTTTGATAGTAATCCGTCACTTACAACTTGAAAATTAACACAGAGGATGTGGCCAACATCATCAAAGTTATTTCCCAGCTATCGATGTGAGTTCAATACTATATCACTTATCAAAACCATATTTAAACACCTTCATTTTGAAGTCTTTTCAAAATATCATTCACGATACATCTAAACAATTTAAAATCTCCCAGGATTTTAAAATTTCTTATACTTAACTCAAATCCACTTACAAACACTTTTCCACATTTTGGGAATTTCAATTCCAATTCTGATTTAAATTTCAGATTTACTTAGTCTGCCTTTATGTTATACGAACTTAAATTTGTTATTTATATAACAATTTCCATTATAATCAACCAACACATCCAACATACTATAATCATTCAAATATAAATATTTTCTTTATAACGAAATATACTTTAGGTAAAATTATCTCATTTACCCTCTTTCGAAACATACTGTGTCAGTTTATCGTATTCAAGTGTTTAGAAATCCTTATCGATACAGTGGATCAAAATGATCGACCAGAATTCACAAACTACTCAACCAATAAATCTCCACAATACAAAACAGTTCTTTTACAAAATATACAAATGCGTTCACTCGTATATATACACTCAACTTAATCTAGGGTATTACTAACCCCATCTCAACTGAGTCATGCCACAGAGCCAAGGTAATCACTAACCTTCAGCTCTGATACCACTGTAACGAACTGGGATTTTCAACTCCGAAAATCAACACAAAACTACCATGTTGACTATTCAGACATCGGAAATTCCTGATCATTAATAGAAAGAAATTAGAGGGTGAGAATAGATAAGATAGAAAATTAGAATAGAAGAAGAAGGAGAAAACACCACAGAACAAAATCAGAGTAATACGAATCTCACAGCGGAACGATTAAAATATAACATACAACATAACTTTGGAAATATAACTTGTAACAGTATATACATACCATTATCACACAACATCACAGCGGAACTAAACTATATATCTATAGTGCTGAAGCCTCCTGCTCCAAGCTCCTCCAAAGTATGTAACAACCTGAATTTTAACAACATGTTAAAATCATAAATCAAGGCAGGATTAAATTTTAAGATCAAAATCAAGGGAAACGGGTTGCACCATTGCATCCGTCTCGAAATTCTGCTTGGAAACGAGTCCGAGTTTGCGAGAATCGGAGTCCGTATGGGGGAGATATGACCCTCCGAAGTTTCAGAAATATTCAGAGTTCAAAACAGCTCGAATTCAAATTCAAAATTCGAATTTCAAAAACCAGACAGACTGGGCGGGAAATTTCCCGCCCAGCACCCAGGTCGACTGGGGAGTCGACAGGGTAGTCGACACCCCCAAGACCAGGTCAACTGCGCAGTCGACTTGGGTGTCGACCTGGTCCCCGAATCAGCTTTTGGGCTTGGGTGCATTCTGATGTACCTGTTCTCGTTTTCTTCCTAGGTTTGTCCGCCTAATCCTATATAAACAGCCTCTCGCCTCATTCTCTCTACACCATTTCATTTTGTCCTTATGCTGCCTCTGAGAAAATGAATAAAATAATACATAAGTCTGAGACGAGGATATGTTGTTCAAGTCTTTCAAGAGGAGATTCAAATCTAGTTAGGATTCAAGTAAAGATTCAACGGCTTCGAGCAACGACGCCTAGACCATATTGAATCAAATCAGAAGATTAATCAAGTTAGACGTTTCAACGTGACAACGAATCGATTTGTCCTCTCTTAGCCAATCAATGTAAGTTCTAGTTACTTTTTAGATTGAAATGCTTAATTATAATATGGCCATGGAATAAAGTGTAATTGGATGTAAGCATGTTCATCGGTTCAAGTCTATTTTGAGTTCCACTTGAATCTTGAGTTTTGGGCTTTTCTATCTTTATTCTTTTGTCAAGTTCATGATCTATTCAGCCTGTTGTAAATCATTTCATGTTAATGTTATTCTCAAGATCTATCTTTTATGCCTGAGATGACGTTTTTATGCCAGTTTCCTCTCTATACCTATTGTTATACAAGCTCGACCTTCCCCTATTTATTTTCTTTGATGAACCTAGATCAATTTCGGATCTAGGCCTAAACCGCGATTTGCGTACGATTGAATACGAGGGAATCTTGGGATAATACCTATTTGGATATATGTGTTTGGTGGAATTGATGGCATAACATAAAAATTGAATATTTGGGTATTATCATTATAAGAGTAATTGCAAGAATAGGGATTGGCATATATAATTTGACATGGATTTTGATATATGTAATATAACATGGATCTTGATATATGTAATTTGGCTAGAACTCGTTATGGGTAGATTGGTGTAAACATGTTATACATGTAATTTTGGGTATAAAACTGGATCTATATAAATTGAGCATAGCTTTGTAAACATGAAAATCATGAATCTTGACATATGTAAAACGACATGAATTGAACATATGTAAATCTGGTATGAATTGGGCATATGTAAAAACTGACATGTAACCTAGGACTTAGGCATATGTTAATTAAGTAAAATTTGGAGTAGAAACATATATGATAATTTATGACATGGAGAAAGTTTAATATGAACGCGCCTAAGTTGGGTTCTGGGTAGTTGGTATGTATTGGACATCTAGAAGGCACGTAAACATGCTTATGAACTTGAAACATGAAATTGGTTATGAATATGAATCATTAACTTGATAATAGGCATAAGTGAAAACATGAAACTTGACATGAAACTCGCCATGAAATTAGACACGAACTTGACATGAAACTTGAACATGAAAATGACATTTAGAATGAACTAGAAAATGGCCAACTCGAGGTTGGGTTGAGTTTGCAGTATAATCCTGCCCGGAACCGCCCGGCAAATCCAGTTACTGCAAACAATAGGATTCAATGTGGGTAGTTGGTCATATCGCACTTGAAAACCCGAGGTCAGACTGAGTTGTGGTGTAATTCTTCCCGGAACCGCCCGGCATATCCAGTGACCACAACAACAGGTCTGATGTGAGATGTTGGGGTGCATAAATGAATTAATGACTTGATAGGGTTAAGTCATGAACCGCTTGAATATACTTAACCAATTTGACACGATGACTTGATAGGGTTAAGTCATGAACCGTTTGAATATACTTAACCAATTTGACACGATGACTTGATAGGGTTAAGTCATGAACCGCTTGAATATACTTAACCAATTTGACACGATGACTTGATAGGGTTAAGTCATGAACCGCTTGAATATACTTAACCAATTTGACACGATGACTTGATAGGGTTAAGTCATAAACCGCTTGAATATACTTAACCAATTTGACACGATGACTTGATAGGGTTAAGTCACGAACCGCTTGAATATACTTAACCAATTTGACACGATGGTTTGGTAGGGTTAAGTCACGAACCGCTTGAACATACTTAACCAACTTGACACATGATTTGTAGGGCTAAGTCATGAACTTGAACGACAACACTTAGCCAATTTGACATGACACGTAGACGGGTTAAGTCACGAACTTGAATGACCACACTTAACCAACTTGACATGCTAGACTGATGGGGTTAAGTCTCGAATTTAAATGACAACACTTAACCTGCTGGACGGAAACCATAGTTACGCGGTCCTTTTCAGCAGTAACCCACTAAATGTATCATGGTACCCTGGAACTAGGCAGGGTGGGGCATGATTACTGGGCTGATTGTAAGCAACCAAAATGACGGCTGAGTTGGTGCGCCATTGTAGGTTCAGGCAGACTACGGTCGTGCAAGTAGTCCGGAGTTGAAAAAGCAGGCATTGGGAACCAGTAGGTTTACACTGTGCGTGCTTGATTCGTGTCGGCGGTTGGCACCCTAGGGCTTGATACACCCTATGATGGACCTAGCACAGGTGACTACATTCGTGATAGGGTCGTATGACACAGACATATGAACGAGATAAGACTTGTAGGGAGCCGAATGATTAATAGATCGTATCGTGAGACCAAGTAATGGATCATTTCATGACATTGGGCAAGGAATCATTTTATAGTCAACACATGACATGGGTTGGGATACTAGTATGGTTGGTGCAGAGCAAATAGATATCATAGAAATATTTTAATGGTAAAGCAGAGAAATCTTGCGATGCTTGATAGAAATCTTGCGAAATTATACTTAGTTTATCCTGAATGGAAACCTGGCGATGTTATACTTGACAAAAACCATATGAGGTTATTCTTAGTTATCTTTCCTGTAGCTTATCTTGTCATCATTCTTATGTTTACTTTCAGTTTATTCATGCCATGTTATCTTTACCTGTTTTTATGCTGAAAGTCACTAGGACTTACTCAGTCTTTATGACTGACCCGTTTTGTTTCGCCTCATTTTCTTCCGTTTCCCCCCCCCCCCCCACCCACCCAGGTTCGCAGGGTGGAAATACAGCTTAGTTCGGATCTTACCAAGCTCCAAAGCACTTTCATGTACGGCTTGGATTTCTCTTGGCTATGGGTTGCTTTGCTTTATTGGGGAATGATTTATAACTATGGTTTTATGCTTCTTTACTATTGCAAGACAGATTTCGATGTAATTGACTTAACAGCATTTTGATGTAAAAGGCTTTAGACCTTACTAGATTTTAAAGCAATGAAATTTGGGTTTTCCTTCCGCTGTTTTATTTATGTTCTGTCTTGTAATATTTCTGTGTATGTTTACCTAGATAATACTCCACCAAAGCTAGTGCATTCCCTTTGTGAGTGACCCTAGCGGAGGTGGGGTGTTACATTTGGTATCAGAGCAGAAGGTCACCAGACTGGGCAAAAGCTTTTTAAAAACCTTCTAAAACTATTTTCAAAATGTTTACAAAGAAGCATTTTTCTAAAGAAAAGTTTTGTTTTACGAAAGGCATGTTCCCTAAAGCCATATGCACTATCTTTTAATTCTCTCCTTGAGTCTCTTCTCTCTTTCTTTTTCACCATAGTTTGTAGGCATACAACACATGTCGGAGGGAAAAGTAGTGCCCAACCTCCATCTGTAGCCGCAGTAGTTCCATCTGCGACTAATCTTATTTCAAGCTTTGTAGGGTTACCGTGCGATGGAGGTAGCTTTCGAGAAACTTTTCAACAAGCTATACAAGGATAGTAAGAACGAGGATAAAGAACACAAGCCTAAGGATGAGAAACTTGTTGATAAGGCGTAATCCACGAAGGAGGAAAAGATAAATGGGAAGAGGTCAAAGTAAAAGAATAATAAAACCCATGACAAGAAAGAACATCGTTGGTATGGTAAAAAGGGACATGTAGTTAAGTATCATAGGACAAGGACAAGGGCAAAGAACAAGATCGTCGAGAGGGCAATTGTATGCTCTCACTACTAGCATACCTAAGAGAGGTGGTAACGTTTCTGTTAAAAGTTTAGCTTCTCTTTTCTATCATACCATGGGAACTTTGTTTTTATACATCGCATCCTTTTAATTCTGCCTCGATAGTTGAGTCTCCGCACCTTAGTACTAGCGTAGTAGAGGATCCCATTTTTGTCTCAAATCCTGTTGGGAAATCGGCTCATGTATTCATGATTTGTTTGGATTTGAGAATGTCTATGTTAAGTGTTGAGTTTAGAAGTAATGCTTATGTTTATGTTTTGGGCTATGGGTTGATTCTAGCGATGGAGTAGTTATCCAGTAAGGGTGACATTCTCGGTTTTGAAAAGAGGGTAGTTAGACTCTTGACTTGCCTCGGTAATACCCTCGAAGTCGCGTATAACCTTTAGGGTTCCCTCATGATTAGTTACCTAGAATCTCTTGATACATTTATTGATCCGCTCGAGTAGTGTTCACCACTAAGGCGGATGGTTCATTTCACTTATGCATGAGTTGTAGAAAGTCACCTTAGTAAGTACATTTGGCAACATGGTTGATATTTGTTATTTTCAAGAGATAGTTCTTCTGTGCAGAATACCTCCTAGTAAGTGAACGAGATCCAAGATTCACTAGTGAATTTTGGAGAGCTTGCATGAAACCATGAGTACGTAGTTAAGATTGAGCCGAGTATACTAGAAGGAGGATAAGTGAAAGTGGAACGAGAGGCAACAGTGAAATGAGTTCCAACTCATATTTTGGAAACAAGAATTAAGAATCTGTGAAGTTAAAGACGGTCAAAGCACAATGGAGTTAAGCTCAAGGAAACACGACTTAGAAGATTGAAGACTAGATACGTGCATCATATCTCTTTTTAAGAGTATATCCTTGGTCCCTTTTTTCCTGTAGAGCTTACTTGCATGTTATCTTTTTCCTCTTGGTCCTATTCTCAATCAAATTTCTGTTGCAAACCCCATAGGGAATATGACTCATCTATTAGTAATACATTTTGGGGCTTGAGGGTGTGTGACGGTCCGCCCGGACCAGCCTGCATTTCCTTCGAAAGTGGGTTGTACACATGCCCGACTATCACGGGACGGTCGTCAGAAGAAAGGAAAGAAGGGAATGAACTAATCAAGAACCTGTAGAATGTCTCACAGCGCATGGAATAAAATATAATAATAACATACTTGACATAAAACAGGTGAGACAGTGCATAAGCTGATAACTAAAACAAAAATCAACATCAGAGCAGCGGAAACCCAAAATACAGCTTATTACAACTTTTCAAATGTACTGTCTCTAAAACAAAAGAAAACTGAGGTAGAAGATGCATTACTGATGCCCAAGCAGTGATCTTCAACAACACAGGGAGAATACTATATATATCATACGTGGAAGCCTCCTGCTCGTCTCCAGATCATCTACCCGTGCATCACCAGCTAACCTGTCTCTAGTCTGCTCGGGTGAGCACCCAGAGTAAATAAGAGGAGACATAAAACTCTGGGTCAGACATAAAGCCTGGTATGAGCGATAAGCATCTAAACAGAACAATAACAGGTATACTAAACCATACCTGAACCTGGACGTGCAACCAAAGAGTTAGTACCACATACCGTACAATACTCTAAGGTGCCATAATAGATAGTGTGAATAATACGGGGGTGGGGTGTGTATGTCGTAATGATGGAAAACAAATCAACCATAGCAACCATCCTAACATCTCTCATTCAGTGCGTAAAGCATACGATGTCCACCACTGTCAATCACTAGACCCATCGAAGTAGTGACGGAGTTCAACTTGTACAACTACTGCTACTACCAAGCTTACCACATGGAGTCATGACCAAATCTTTACAAATGACCCCACTTCATTGATCTATAGCCCTTTAGTCATACCTAGGCCACTGTGGCCCTGAATCCGTTCACGTACCACCCATACATAGTGATCCAAAGTCATAGACATCGACCGCCCCTTGGCACACATCCCACAGCAAAGCCCAATCATGAAGTGAACTCATCGATTCCCAACTGGATCCTGAGCTCTAACTTCCCATATTGGGCTACCTTTGCATCTCGGGTTATTGGTCAATACTGGGTCGGGTCGGGTTCACCTTCTAGCCATCGGTTCGGGTCGGGTCCTCCACTTTGGGATGGTTCGGTTCGTAGTCTTCTCCTGTAGCGGTTCGGTTCGGGTCCACAGCATTGCATCGGTTCGGGTCGGGTGCCCCACTTTGGGTCGGGTCGGGTCGGGTGGCCATCTCCCATTCAGTTCGTGCTCCCGCTCCGATCAGCTCCCTCGTTCTTCATTCACTCCGATCCGATCCCTTCGCCTTACTCCAGTCCTAGCCTTTCATCCTTAAGTCGATCCGATCCGAGTCCTTCGTCTTTAAGTTGATCCGATCCGAGCACTTCGTCCTCAAGTTGATCCGATCCCCAGCTTAACCAACATGGTCTTCCTTTTTACCAAGCCTCTTATGTGCCAGATTTCGGTTCGGTTCGAATTCCTTGCCCAGCTCTCCTATCCGATCCGAGCCCATACCCGATCCGATCCGAAACCCTGCACAACTTTCTGCAACTTTTTCCAGCAACTTGTTTACTCCATTCGACGACGTTTTCGACCAATCTAACTATTCTAATCAACCACAAATCATCCCAAATAGTCATAGCAACATAGCAAACTAACCACAAACACCAAAACAATGAATTTACGTGTCAAAATGGATCAAATATACCCAAAACCCCATATTTTCCTTAAGCATGTTTAAGCAAAACTAATCATAGGGTTAACAAAACTTAATCAAATTAAACCAAATTTCTACCAGAGGCATAAAATATTATTTTCGAATTTATAGATATTTTTCCAGAATTTATTAGTGTATAAATTCGCTAATTTTCACTAATTACCCTTAATTAACGGTAATTAGTGTCAAAACAATGCTAATCACTCACCTTGGCCACAAATAAAATTCTCAAAACTGAAACTTCACTGATTTGGGTGAGTACTAATGCCTAACAACAGCTCTAACCTTGCTTCCGTGCTTTCTCTCCTTAATTTGATGTAGATTAAGCCAAAACTTGATTAGAAGGTGATTTGGGTGTTGGAGGCCATAGCTAGGGTTCCAAGAATGAAAGTGGCGGTTGAAAGAAATGTTTTCTAACCCTAATCAGCCCCTATACATCTCCAATCCCGAAATCCCCTTTGGGCCTAGCTGCTAATTACCCGGTTAAGCCCAATTAAGCTGTTTTTCACCATCTGAAACTTGTTTCAGCCATATCTCCCAAACGGTGAGTCTGTTTGGCTAATGTGACCACTCTACGGAATTGTAAACCATCATCCGAAGCCAATGGAAGTGGTTTCAGGTCAAAATTCCTTTCCAGTCAAAAGTTATGGCCAAAACAGTACCAACTAGGGGTAAAATGGTCATTTAAAAATAGACAAAAATCATGATCATGGGAAATGACCCCAATAGTCGTCTCCCAAAGTTACATGACCATACGACTTCGTATGTGAAAGAAATAAATATTCTATGATCCTATGATGCGTAGAATACGGGTCGTTACACTATCCCCCCTTAAGAAATTTCGTCCCCAAAATTCCTTAACCCAAAACATAGAAAAGATCCTGCATGCCTATCAGCCACATACAACAATCAAACATGCAAAACAAGCAAACAAGCCTACCCTAGCATACGGAAAACTAAATCGAAGTCAAACTCTTACTAGGCAAAGAGTTCTGGATATGTCTTCCTAATGTTCTCCTCTGTCTCCCAAGTGCAATCATTCTCGTCCTCGCCCCACTGAACCTTGACTAGCTTCACCACTTTCTTTCGAAGTTGCTTCATGTCGTGCTCGACAATACGGGCCGGCTTGCGGTTCCCAACCGCCTCGGGTTCTACTTCGAAGTCCTCTAACTGATCAGGTGAAATAGTCATATCTGGGTCGTGAACGAACTTTCTTAGTTGAGAAACATGAAATACGTCGTGAACTCCCGCCATCTTCTCTGGTAAGCCAACTCTATATGCCAAATTCCCGACTAGTTCAAGAACAGGGAATGGGCCAACAAATCTCGGTGCTAACTTGCCTCTCCTGCCAAATCGTATCACGCTCTTTAACGGAGAGATCTTGACAAACACCAAGTCACCAACGGAAAATTTTAAGTCTCTTCTCCTCTTATCAGCATAACTCTTCTGCCTATCTTGGGCAGCCTTTATTCGTTGTTGAATGATCTTGATCTTATCTGAAGTTTCCCTCACCACATCTGGTCCAAGCATAAACTTCTCGCCAGTCTCTATCCAACATGATGGTGAGTTGCACGGTCTTCCGTACAAAGCTTCAAACGGAGCCATACCGATACTGGATTGGTAGCTATTATTATATGCAAACTCTACTAGATGCAAATGGTCATCCCATGATCCACCAAAATCCATTACACAAGCTCTCAAGAGGTATTCCAATATACGATTCACCCTCTCCGTCTGACCGTCGGTCTGAGGATGATATGTGGTACTGAGATGTAATTCTGACCCCAGAGCCTCTTGTAAGCTCTTCCAAAACCCACTAGCGAACAACGGGTCTCGGTCACTCACAATGCTTTTAGGTACTCCATGAAATCTCACTACCCACTTCATATACGATTCTGCTAACTTAGCTGCCGTCCTGGTCGATTTGACTGGTATGAATCTTGCACTCTTAGTCAATCGATCCACGATTACCCAAATGCTATCATGTCCCGATCTAGTCCTTGGTAAACCATCGATGAAATCCAACGAGACTTGCTCCCATTTCCATTCGGGAATTTCTAATGGTTGCAATAACCCGCTAGGCTTATTTTGCTCGGCTTTAACTAGCTGGCAATTCATGCATTTGGATATAAACTACCCAACGTCTCTTTTCATCCCTTCCCAGTAGTAAACATGTCTCATGTCTCGATACATCTTATTACCACCGGGTTGTATAGTTAGTTTTGAGTGATGACACTCTCTAAGCACTTCATCCCTCAATCCATTGACATTGGGTACAACAAGCTTTCCATTCTTTCTAAGCCATCCATCTCGATCAAGCCCATACTTGTTCATCTCCTCATCGATATCCATCTCTAACTTGGAGATGATTTCCAATAGGTTAGGATCGTCCCTCTGGCCGGAACCAATCCGCTCTATCAAAGTGGGTCTGATCGTCAAACTAGCTAACATTTCTGGATCCAATTCGCACTTTGGTCTGAAATCATACCCAGCGATGTACTCCAGTTGCTTCCATTCTAGAAACATAGCCCCTAAACTGGCATGTCTCCTACTCAATGCATCAGCCACCGCATTGCCCTTTCCCGGTGTATATGCGATGTCGAAATCATAGGAAGCTAAGAATTCTAACCACCTTTGTTGCCGGAGATTCAGATCCTTCTGGGAGAAGAGATACTTCAACGACTTATGATCTGTAAACAGCTCAAATCTTTCTCCCAAGAGATAGTGTCTCCACATCTTTAACACGAACATGATCGCTGCCAATTCCAAATCATGGGTAGGGTATCTTCTCTCGTGCGGTTTCAATTGCCAACTTGCATAAGCTACAACCCTACCGCCTTGCATCAATACAGCACCCAGTCCGGTACCACAGGCATCCGTGTATACCGTCATCTCTTCATTCCCCTTAGGAATGACTAACACTGGTGCGCATATCAACTTGTCCTTTAGACTCTTGAATGCATTCTCGCACCTTTCATCCCAGACAAAAGCTTGATTCTTCTTGGTCAACTAGGTCAATGGTGTTGCTATCTTGGAGAAACCTTGGATAAACTTACGATAATATCCATCTAACCCCAAGAAAGTTCTTACATCTGTTGCATTCTTGGGCGTAGGCCAATTCTGTACCGTAGCCACCTTCGTAGGGTCCATGGCAATGCCATTCTCGGAAACAACATGACCCAAGAACCTCACTTCCCTCCTCCAGAAGTGACACTTAGAAAACTTTGCTTTCAATTGGTGTTTTCTCAACACCTCCATCACTATTCTTAAATGTTTCTTGTGTTCTTCCTCTGTCCTCGAATAGACCAAAATATCATCAACGAACACAAGGACAAACTTATCCAACTGATCTCTGAATACCCTATTCATAAGATCTACAAAATATGCTAGGGCATTGGTCAGCCCGAATGGCATGACTAACCACTCATAAAATCCAGACGGCGTTCGAAATGCCGTTTTAGCTATACTCTCAGCTTCCACTCTAAGCTGATGAAAACCTGTCGCGATATCCAACTGAGAAAATACTCTCGTGCCACTCAACTGATCGAACAAATCATCTATCCGCGGTAGAGGATACTTGTTCTTCCTCGTCACTTTATTCAACTCGCGGTAGTCTACACACAAACGAAGGGAACCATCCGCCTTGGCAGCAAACACAACTGGTGCTCCCCATTCAGAAACACTCCTTCTGATAAATCCCTTCTTCAAAAGATCGCTGACTTGCACCTCGAGCTCTCGCTGCTCCCTTGGTGCCATACGACGAAGTGGCATCACTATAGGTCTGGCATCTTTTACCAAATCAATACGGAACTCAATCTCTCGATGTGGTGGAAGCCCGGTCATTTCTTCGAAAACATCCGGATACTGGCCAACCACGGGCAAACCTGACAACTCACTATGCAGAATGTCGAGGGAGTTTAGAAAACTAGCCAATACCCCCTCACTGGGTAGACCACCAAACACTATCCTCCGCCCATCATCCGCTCTAGCTGTCACCAAAAAGCCCTCACAGTCTACCACCACCCCGTATCTTTGGAGCCAATCTACTCCCAAAATAATGCCAAACCCAGTAAAGCCCAAAACAAAGCAATCACAAACAAACATGCATCCATGACTCGATAAGACCACATTACGACAAATCATGCTAAGGCTAGTCGAACCACCAATCGGGTTCGTCACTACTAAAGGTCTATCGACAATCTCGGGCTCCAATCCCAACCTACCTACCAGGTCACTAGATATGAAAGAACTGGAAGCTCCGGTATCAAACAAAACTCTAACAGGAACATCATAAATAGAAAGCATACCTTGAATGACGACATTCTTTCCCTTCTCCGCCGCGGTTGGGGCATTTGACAAAGAAGGAATAGCATTAAGGGCATAGGCTTTCACCATTTGTTTTTCTTTAGGGGGTTGCGGACACTTGTCATTGTGATGTCCCATTTAGCCACAGTTGAAGCACTTCTTATCCGCTGGCTTGGCCCGACAATTACTAGCATAATGGCCCTTCTTACCACAGCTGAAGCACTCCACATCTTGCTTATTCTTTTTCTTCTGGCCATCCTCTATCTGACTCTGCTTTCTCTTATTCTGGGAACCACCTTTGCCTCCACCACTTGCTTGTGGCTTTGGCTCCTCTGCAGATGCAACCTCAGTCTTCGGCTTAGGGTAGAGACTTTCTGATCTCAGTGCTTTCCCTACAATCGATTCAAACGTCTCATCGATGTGGTTAATAAACCTTTCCCCCAAGTACTGATCCAAGCCAGTTATGAATTTCTCATTATTCTTCTCCGCAGTATCAATAAGAGATAACCCATACTTCGACAAAGTATTGAATTCAGCAATATACTCCGGGACAGCTCTGCCATTCTGCTTGAGCTCCAAGAATTTCTTAAACAACACTGACTTCTGAGTAGCTGGAATGAACTTCTCGCTAAAGCGAACCTTAAACTTCTCCCAAGTAATCTGATCTCCGGGAGTAGCTGCCTTTATAGCATTCCACCAATTCATTGCCCGCCCTTGCAGTTGACGGGACGCTAGCTTTCTCTTCATCGCATCCTCGATACCCAAATCCTCGAAGATACGTTCGCAACTATCCAACCAATCCTGAACATCCGTAGCCGACTCCGTTCCGTGGAACGGCTTCCCACCAAGGCTAGTATAATCCTTATTCATCTTGGCGAAGTCGACTCTAGGCGCCTGCACTATTGGACCACCACCATTTCCACCATTGGGAGCTGCCCTATGCATATATCTAAGCATCTCTCTCATGAGGTCAGTAAACATCGTCCTCATGTCAGCAGCATTCCCATTATTGGCTCCCCTACCAACACCTCTAGCATTTCGGCTCATCGTCAATCTGAAAAGGGAAACGATTAACGACCCCATAGTGGTGCTAGTGCAGTACGACTTCATCCTTATACTACTAATAGTATATATATATAGCTTTTAAAAACCAAAGTAATCACAAATACGTGCTCTCATATACGTACTATCTCTCCCTAGTGTCTTTCCCTAGGTTAACTACGCAACCTAGAGCTCTGATACCAAGTGTGACGGTCCGCCCGCACCAGCCTGCATTTCCTTCGAAAGTGCGCTGTACACATGCCCGACTAGCACGGGACGGTCATCAGAAAAAAGGAAAGAAGGGAATGAACTAATCAGGAACCTGTAGAATGTCTCACAGCGCATGGAATAAAATATAATAATAACATACTTGACATAAAACAGGTGAGACAATGCATAAGCTGATAACTAAAACCAACATCAACATCAGAGCAGCGGAAACCCAAAATACAGCTTATTACAACTTTCCAAATTTACTGACTCTAAAACAAAAGAAAACTGAGGTAGAAGATGCACTACTAATGCCCAAGCAGTGATCTTCAACAACACAGGGAGAATACTATGTATATCATACGTGGAAGCCTCCTACTCGTCTCCGGATCATCTACCCGTGCATCACCAACTAACCTGTCTCTAGTCTGCTCGTGTGAGCACCCAGAGTAATAGAGGAGACATAAAACTCTGGGTCAGACATAAAGCCTGGTATGAGCGATAAGCATCTAAACAGAACAATAACAGGTATACTAAACCATACCTGAAGCTGGACCTGCAACCAAAGAGTAAGTACCACATACCGTACAATACTCTAAGGTGCCATCATAGATAGTGTGAATAATACGGGGGTGGGGTGTGTATGCCGTAATGATGGCAAACAAATCATCCATAGCAACCATCCTCACATCTCTCACTCAGTGCGTAAAGCATACGATGTCCACCACTGTCAATCACTAGACCCATCGAAGTAGTGACGGAGTTCAACTTGTACAACTACTGCTACTACCAAGCTTACCACATGGAGTCATGACCAAATCTTTACAAATGACCCCACTTCATTGGTCTATAGCCCTTTAGTCATACCTAGGCCACTGTGGCCCTGAATCCGTTCATGTACCTCCCATACATAGTGATCCAAAGTCATAGACATCGACCGCCCCTTGGCACACGTCCCGCAGCAAAGCCCAATCATGAAGTGAACTCATCGATTCCCAACTGGATCCTGAGCTCTAACTTCCCATATTGGAATACCTTTGCATCTCGGGTTATTGGTCAATACTGGGTCGGGTCGGGTTCACCTTCTAGCCATCGGTTCAGGTCGAGTCCTCCACTTTGAGATGGTTCGGTTCATAGTCTTCTCCTGTAGCGGTTCGGTTCGGGTCCACAGCGTTGCATCGGTTCGGGTCGGGTGCCCCACTTCGGGTCGGGTGGCCATCTCCCATTCAGTTCGTGCTCCCGCTCTGATCATCTTCCTCGTTCTTCATTCACTCCGATCCGATCCCTTCGCCTTACTCTAGTCCTAGCCTTTCATCCTTAAGTCGATCCGAACTGAGTCCTTCGTCTTTAAGTTGATCCGATCCGAGCCCTTCGTCCTCAAGTTGATCCGATCCCCAGCTTAACCAACATGGCCTTCCTTTTTGCCAAGCCTCTTATGTGCCAGATTTCGGTTCGGTTCGGATTCCTTGCCCAGCTCTCCTATCCGATCCGAGCCCATACCCGATCCGATCCGAAACCCTGCACAACTTTCTGCAACTTTTTCCAGTAACTTGTTTACGCCATTCGACGACGTTTTCGACCAATCTAACTATTCTAATCAACCACAAATCATCCCAAACAGTCATAGCAACATAGCAAACTAACCACAAACACCAAAATAATGAATTTACGTGTCAAAATGGATCAAATATACCCAAAACCCCATATTTCCCTTAAGCATGTTTAAGCAAAACTAATCATAGGGTTAACAAAACTTAATCAAATTAAACCAAATTTCTACCAGAGGCATAAAATATTATTTTCGAATTTATAGATATTTTTCCAGAATTTATTAGTGTATAAATTCGCTAATCTTCACTAATTACCCTTAATTAACTGTAATTAGTGTCAAAACAATGCTAATCACTCACCTTGGCCACAAATAAAATTCTCAGAACTGAAACTTTACTGATTTGGGTGAGTACTAATGCCTAACAGCAGCTCTAACCTTGCTTCCGTGCTTTCTCTCCTTAATTTGATGTAGATTAAGCCAAAACTTGATTAGAAGGTGATTTGGGTGTTGGAGGCCATTGCTAGGGTTCCAAGAATGAAAGTGGCGGCTGAAGGAAATGTTTTCTAACCCTAATCAGCCCCTATACATCTCCAATCCCGAAATCCCCTTTGGGCCTAGCTGCTAATTACCCGGTTAAGCCCAATTAAGCTGTTTTTCACCATCTGAAACTTGTTTCAGCCATATCTCCCAAACAGTGAGTCTGTTTGGCTAATGTGACCACTCTACGGAATTGTAAACCATCATCCGGAGACAATGGAAGTGGTTTCAGGTCAAAATTCCTTCAAGTCAAAAGTTATGGCCAAAACAGTACCAACTAGGGGTAAAATGGTCATTTGAAAATCGACAAAAATCTTGAACATGGGAAATGACCCCAATAGTCGTCTCCCAAAGTTACATGACCATACGACTTCGTATGTGAAAGAAATTAATATTCTATGATCCTATGATGCGTAGAATACAGGTCGTTACAGGGTGTCCGTTGGGTTGACTAAACTCTTTGGGTTTTATAGGATACGGGTTGGTTTTAGGAAGGGTTTCCCTTGTGACCTAAAAGGAGTCCATCATGCTTAGTTTCCTCAAAACATATATTGGTTGGATTGAGTAATTCTTTGGGTGTCATCCTGATGCTGATTTCGGTCTCCGGGGCTGGTGCTTAGGGAGTTCTTCTCCTGATCAGTATATATGTGACATATATTTCCAGTTTTGACATGGCCTAATGGGCACAAGGCTTTTACTTGCTTCTATCATTCGGCTATACCTTTAGGTAGGAACAATTGGGTGTAAACATGTGTTTGAGACATGTTATGATTGATAGTTGCAAGTGGCTGCAAGTGGTTGCTAGTGGTTGCTCGTGGACGCATTTACACATTAGGCACTAGATCGGCTCAGTCACCTTTCATATTGCATATGCATGAGTGTTTATACTTTTTTATGGATGAATTTGAATGTGTTATCATGTGGATGTTGCATATGGATGGATGTTTGTGCACACATGTAGTGTTATTGTGACTAGGACTATTTGCATACATGTTGGACTCATGGCACTAGACGTATTTTGCATTAAGAAGATCAATCAGGCCTGATCATTTGCATTAGACAAGGAACATATACACACACTTTCTGCATATGTTCATATAGCATTAGAAATCTATTAAGGACGATGGATGCCTGTGATTGAGGACTGAGTAGATGGATGATTGGATGGTAGGACACATTCTCCTTAACTTGAAGATTTCGAGGACGAAATCCTTTAAGGAGAGGACAATGTAACAACCCGAATTTTAACAACATGTTAAAATCATAAATCAAGGTAGAATTAAATTTTAAGATGAGAATCAAGGGAAATGGGTTGCACCATTGCGTCCGTCTTGAAATTCTGCTTGGAATCGAGTCCGAGTTTGCGAGAATCGGAGTCCGTATGAGGGAGATATGACCCTCCGAAGTTCCAGAAATATTCAGAGTTCAAAACAGCTCGAATGTGAATTCAAAATTCGAATTCCAAAACCCAGACAGATTGGGCGGGAAATTTCCCGCCCAGCACCCAGGTCGACTGGGGAGTCGACTGGGCAGTCGACACCCCCAAGACTAGGTCGACTGTGCAGTCGACACCCCCAAGACCAGGTCGACTGCGCAGTCGACTTGGGTGTCGACCTGGTCCCCGAATCTGCTTTTGGGCCTGGGTGCATTCTGATATACCTGGTCTCGTTTTCTGCCTAGGTTCGTCTGCCTAATCCTATATAAACAGCCTCTCGCCTCATTCTCTCTACACCTGTGACAGCCCGCCCCGCACCAGCCTGCATTTCCTCTGAAAGTGCGCTGTACACATGCCCAACTAGCACGGGACGGTCGTCAGGAGAAAGGAAAGAAGAGAATGAACTAATCAAGAACCTGTAGAATGTCTCACAGCGCATGGAATAAAATATAATAATAGCATACTTGACATAAAACAGGCGAGACAGTGCATAAGCTGATAACTAATAATCATTGTCAACATCAGAGCAGCGGAAATCCAAATACAGCTTATTACAACTTTCCAAATTTACTGTCTCTAACCAAAGAAAACTAAAGTAGAAGATGCACCACCAATGCCCAAGCAGTGATCTTCAACAACACAGGGAGAATACTATATATATTACGTGGAATCCTCCTGCTCGTCTCCGGATCATCTACCCGTGCATCACCAGCTAACCTGTCTCTACTCTGCTCGTGTGAGCACCCAGAGTAATAAGAAGAGACATAAAACTCTGGGTCAGACATAAAGCCTGGTGTGAGCGATAAGCATCTAAACAGAATGATAACAGGTGTACTAAACCATACCTGAACCTGGACCTGCAACCAAAGAGTTAGTACCACATACCGTACAATACTCCAAGGTGCCATAATGAATAGTGTAAAGAATACGGGGGTGGGATGTGCATGTCATAATGATAGCAAACAAACCATCCATAGCAACCATCCTCACATCACTCACTCAGTGCGTAAAGCGTACGACATCTACCACTTTGGAACACTAGACAAACTGAGGTAACGACGAATCCCGACTTGTAGAAACCCTGCTATGACCAAGCTAAACATATGGAGTCATGACCAAACATTTCAATGACCCACTTCATTGGTTGTAGCCCTTGGTTCTACCGATGCCATAATGGCCCTGAATCCGCCTTCGTACCTCCTACCATAGTGGTCCAAAGCTATAGACGTCGATAACTCCTTGGCACGCGTCCCGCAGCAAAGCCCAACCATGAAGCGAACTCGTTGATTCCCATCTGAATCTTAAGCCCTAACTTCTCATTTGGACTTCCTTTGCATCTCGGGTTTAGGTCGAATTGGAGTGGGTCTTCAGAAGAGTTGTCGCGCATTAACAGTCCTAGAATTCGGTTCGGTTCGGTAGTCATCACCTTCATCGGTTCGGGTCGGGAGTCATCACCTTCATCGGTTCGGGTCGGTCCTCCTTCCTTGTCTTCCTTCCATTTGGTTCGGGTCGGGTACTCCACTTTGGGTCGGGTCGGTGTCCTCTTCCGGGTCGGGTCGGGTCGGGTCGGGGTGTCCTTCCTTCCAGTGCTCTGATCCGCTCCCTCATTTCTTCACGTATTCCGATCTGATCCCTCCTTGCCATCTGATCCGCGTGGCCTTCCCTCTTGCTAGTTCTCCCAAATGTTTACTTCCGATCCGATCCCCTTGTCCACTCCAACTCTAAGCAAATGGCCTTCCTTCTCGCCAAGTCTCCTAGGTGTCAAACTCCAGTTCGGGTCGGTTTTCTTGCCCAGTTCACATATCCGATCCGAGCCTCATCCGATCCGAACCGGTTAGGAACCTGCACATTTCTGCAACTTTCCAGCGAGCCTTCTACGCCATTCGACGACGTTTTCGACCAATTTAACTATTCTAATCAATCATGAAACATACCATAGAGTCATAGCAACATGTAACATCAATTGCAAACACCATAACAACAATTTGATAGATTTAAAATGGATCAAACATAGCTAGAACCCCTCATTTTCCCCTAATCACTCTTAATCATGTTCAAGCATACAATTAGCAAAACACATCGAAATTAACCCAAATTTCTAACAGAGCCTTAAAACATTATTTTAGAATTTTAAGAATTTTTCCAGAATTTATTAGTGTATAAATTCGCTAATCTTCACTAATTACCCTTAATTAACTGTAATTAGTGTCAAAACGATGCTATCACTCACCTTGGCCACAAAATAAAACACCAAATCTGAAGTATCCTCTGTTTGGGTCGAATTCCTATGTATAGCAGCAGCTCCAACCTTGCTTTGTTGCTATTTGGCCTTGTTTTGATGTAGTTTAGGCTTAATCTTCACTAAAAATGTGTTTTGGGATGGTTTTAGAGGATGGAAGCCATTACTAAGGTCTCAAGAAGGTTTGTGGCGGCTCAAAACTGAAATGAAAGTGATAACCTAACCCTAATCAGTCCTCCTATACCTCTAAACCCGAAATTCCCCTCTGGGCCTAGCTGCTAATCACCCGGTTAAGCCCAATTAAGCTGTTTTTCACCATCTGAAACTTGTTTCAGCCATATCTCCCAAACGGTGAGTCCGTTTGGCTAATGTGACCACTCTACGGAAAGAGAAACCATCATCCGGAGCCAATGGAAGTGGTCTCAGGTCAAAATTCCTTTCCAGTCAAAAGTTATGGCCAAAACAGTGCCAACCAAGGGCAAAATGGTCATTTAAAAATCGGGAAAAATCATGAACATGGGAAATGACTCCAATAGTCGTCTCCCAAAGTTACATGACCATACGACTTCGTATGTGACAGAAATAAATATTCTACGATCCTATGATGCGTAGAATGCGGGTCGTTACACTCTCCCCCCTTAAGAAATTTCGTCCCCGAAATTCCTTAACTAAAACATACAAAGGATCCCGCATGCCTAACAACCACATACAACAACCAAACATGCAAAACAAGCAAAACAAACCTATCATAGCATGCGGAAAACTAAATCGAAGTCAAAATCTTACCAGGCAAAGAGTTCTGGGTGTGTCTTCCTAATGTTCTCCTTCGTCTCCCAAGTACAATCATTCTCGTCCTCGCCCCACTGAACCTTGACTAACTTCACCGCCTTCCTTCGAAGTTGCTTCATGTCGTGCTCGACAATACGGGCCGGCTTGCGGTTCCCAACCGCCTCGGGTTCTACTTCGAAGTCCTCCAACTGATCAGGTGAAATAGTCATATCTGAGTCGTGAACGAACTTCCTTAGTTGGGAAACATGAAATACGTTATGAACTCCCGCCATCTTCTCTGGTAAGTCAATTCTATATGCCAAATTCCCGACTAGTTCAAGAACAGGGAATGGGCCAACAAATCTTGGTGCCAACTTGCCTCTCCTGCCAAATCGTACTACGCTCTTCAACGGAGAAATCTTGACAAACACCAAGTCGCCAACGGAGAATTTTAAGTCTCTTCTCCTCTTGTCAGCATAACTCTTCTGCCTATCTTGGGCAGCCTTCATTCGTCGTTGAATGGTCTTGATTTTATCTGAAGTTTCCCTCACCACATCTGGTCCAAGCATAAACTTCTCGCCAGTCTCTATCCAACATGATGGTGAGTTGCATGGTCTTCCGTACAAAGCTTCAAACGGAGCCATGCCGATACTGGATTGGTAGCTATTATTATATGCAAACTCTACTAGATGCAAATGGTCATCCCATGATCCACCGAAATCCAATATACATGCTCTCAAGAGATCTTCCAAAATACGGTTCACCCTCTCCGTCTGACCGTCGGTCTGAGGATGATATGCGGTACTGAGATGTAACTCTGACCCTAGAGCCTCTTGTAAGCTCTTCCAAAACCCACTAGTGAACAACGGGTCTCGGTCACTCACAATGCTTTTAGGTACTCCATGAAATCTCACTATCCACTTCATATACAATTCTGCTAACTTAGCTGCCGTTCTGGTCGATTTGACTGGTATGAATCTTGCACTCTTAGTCAACCGATCCACAATCACCCAAATGCTATCATGTCCCGATCTAGTCCTTGGTAAACCATCGATGAAATCCATCGAGACTTGCTCCCATTTCCATTCGGGAATTTCTAATGGCTGTAACAAACCACTAGGCTTCTTTTGCTCGGCTTTAACTAGCTAGCAATTCATGCATTTGGATATAAACTTCCCAACGTCTCTTTTCATCCCTTCCCAGTAGTAAGTCTGCTTCATATCTCGATACATCTTGTTACCACCGGGGTGTATAGTTAGCTTTGAGTGATGACATTCTCTAAGCACTTCATCCCTCAATCCATTGACATTGGGTACAACAAGCTTCCCATTCTTTCTAAGCCATCTATCTCGATCAAGCCCATACTTGTTCATCTCCTCATCGATACCCATCTCTAACTTGGAGATGATTTCCAATAGGTTAGGATCGTCCCTCTGACTAGAGCCGATCCGTTCAATCAAAGTGGGTCTGATCGTCAAACTTGCTAACATTTCTGGATCCAATTCACACTTTGGTCTGAAATCAAACCTCGCGATAAACTCCAGTTGCTTCCATTCAAGGAACATAGCCCCTAAGCTGGCATGTCTTCTACTCAATGCATCAGCCACCGCATTGCCCTTTCCTGGTGTATATGCGATGTCAAAATCATAGGAAGCTAAGAACTCTAACCATCTCTGCTGACGGAGATTCAGATCTTTCTGAGAGAAGAGATACTTTAACGACTTATGATCTGTAAACAACTCAAATCTTTCTCCCAAGAGATAGTGTCTCCACATCTTTAACGCGAACACGATCGCTGCCAATTCTAAATCATGGGTAGGGTATCTTCTCTCGTGCGGCTTCAATTGCCGACTTGCGTAAGCTATAACCCTACCGCCTTGCATCAATACAGCACCCAGTCCGGTACCACAGGCATCCGTGTATACAGTCATCTCTTCATCCCCCTTAGGAATGACTAACACTGGTGCGCTTGTCAACTTGTCCTTTAGACTCTTGAATGCATTCTCGCACCTTTCATCCCAAACAAAAGCTTGATTCTTCTTGGTCAACTGGGTCAATGGTGCAGCTAACTTGGAGAAACCTTGGATAAACTTACGATAATATCCAGCTAACCCCAAGAAACTTCTTACATCTGTTGCATTCTTGGGCGTAGGCCAATCTTGTACCGTAGCCACCTTTGCTGGGTCCACGGCAATACCGTTCTCTGATACAACATGGCCCAAGAACCTCACTTCCCTCTTCCAGAAGTGACACTTAGAAAACTTGGCTTTCAATTGGTGTTTTCTCAACACCCCCATCACTACCCTTAAATGTTCCTTGTGTTCTTCCTCTGTCCTCGAATAGACCAAAATATCATCCACGAACACAAGAACAGACTTATTCAACTGATCTCTGAATACCCTATTCATAAGATCCACAAAATATGCCGGGGCATTAGTCAGCCCAAATGGCATAACCAACCATTCATAAAATCCAGACGGCGTTCGAAATGTCGTTTTAGCTATACTCTCAGCTTCCACTCTAAGCTGATGAAAACCTGTCGCGATATCCAACTGAGAAAATACTCTCGCGCCACTCAACTGATCGAACAAATCATCTATCCGCGGTAGAGGATACTTGTTCTTCCTCGTCACCTTATTCAACTCGCGGTAGTCTACACACAACCGAAGGGAACCATCCGCCTTGGTAGCAAACACAACTGGTGCTCCCCATTCAGAAACACTCCTTCTGATAAATCCCTTCTTCAAAAGATCGCTGACTTGCACCTCGAGCTCTCGCTGCTCTCTTGGTGCCATACGACGAAGTGGCATCACTATAGGCCTGGCATCTTTTACCAAATCAATACGAAACTCAATCTCTCGGTGTGGTGGAAGTCCGGTCACTTCTTCGAAAACATCCGGATACTGGCCAACCACGGGCAAACCTGACAACTCACTATGCGGAATGTCGAGGGAGTTTAGAAAACTAGCCAATACCCCCTTACTGGGTAAACCACCAAACACTATCCTCCTCCCATCATCCGTTCTAGCTGTCACCAACAAGCCCTCACAGTCTACCACCACCCCGTATCTTTGGAGCCAATCCACTCCCAAAATAATGCCAAACCCAGTAAAGCCCAAAACAAAGCAATCGCAAACAAACATGCATCCATGACTCGATAAGACCACATTACGACAAATCATGCTAAGGCTAGTTGAACCACCAATTGGGTTCGTCACTACTAAAGGTCTATCGACAATCTCGGGCTCCAATCCCAACCTATCTACCAGGTCACTAGATATGAAAGAACTGGAAGCTCCGGTATCAAACAAAACTCTAACAGGAACATCATAAACAGAAAGCATACCTTGAATGACGACATTCTTTCCCTTCTCCGCCGCTGTTGGGGCATTCGACGAAGAAGGAATAGCATTAAAAGCGTAGGCTTTCACCATTTGCTTTTCCTTAGGGGGCTGTGGACACTTGTCCTTGTGATGTCCCATTTGGCCACAGTTGAAGCACTTCCTATCCGCTGGCTTGGCCCGACAATTACTAGCATAATGGCCCTTCTTACCACAGCTGAAGCACTCAACATCTTGCTTATTCCTTTTCTTCTGGCCATCCCTAGCTTGGTTCTGCTTTCTCTTATTCTGGGAACCACCCTTGCCTCCACCACTTGCTTGTAGCTTTGGCTCATCTGCGGATGCAACCTCAGTCTTCAACTTAGGGTAGAGACTTTCTGATCTTAATGCTTTCCCCACAATCGACTCAAACGTCTCATCGATGTGGTTAATAAGTTTTTCCCCCAAGTACTGATCCAAACCAGTTATGAATTTCTCATTCTTTTTCTCTGCAGTATCTATAAGTGATAACCCATATTTTGACAAAGTGTCAAATTCAGCAATATACTCCGAGACAGCTTTGCCATTCTGCTTGAGCTCCAAGAACTTCTTAAACAGCACTGACTTCTGAGCGGCTGGAATAAACTTCTCGCTAAAGCGAGCTTTAAATTGCTCCCAAGTAATCTGATCTTCGGGAGTAGCTGCCTTTATAGCATTCCACCAATTCATTGCCCGCCCTTGCAGATGACGGGACGCTAGCTTTCTCTTCATCGCATCCTCGATACCCAAATCCTCAAAGATACGTTCGCAACTATCCAACCAATCTTGAACATCCGTGGCCGACTCCGTTCCGTGGAACGGCTTTCCACCAAGGCTAGTATAATCCTTATTCAACTTGGCGAAGTCGACTCTTGGCGCCTGCACTATTGGACCACCACCATTTCCACTATTGGGAGCTGCCCTCTGCACATCTCTAAGCATCTCTCTCATGAGGTCAGTAAACATCGTCCTCATGTCAGCAGCATTCCCATTATTGGCTCCCCTACCAGTACCTCTAACATATCGGCTCATCGTCAATCTGAAAAAGGAAATGATTAACGACTCCATAGTGGTGCTAGTGCAGTACGACTTCATCCTTATACTAGTAATAGTATATATATATATATATATATAGCTTTTAAAAACCAAAGTAATCACAAATATGCTCTCTCGTATACGTATATTATCTCTCCTTGATAACTTCCCTAGGTTAACACGCAACCTAGAGCTCTGATACCAAGTGTGACGGCCCGCCCCGCACCAGCCTGCATTTCCTCCGAAAGTGCGCTGTACACATGCCCAACTAGCACGGGACGGTCGTCAGGAGAAAGGAAAGAAGAGAATGAACTAATCAAGAACCTGTAGAATGTCTCACAGCGCATGGAATAAAATATAATAATAGCATACTTGACATAAAACAGGCGAGACAGTGCATAAGCTGATAACTAATAATCATTGTCAACATCAGAGCAGCGGAAATCCAAATACAGCTTATTACAACTTTCCAAATTTACTGTCTCTAACCAAAGAAAACTAAAGTAGAAGATGCACCACCAATGCCCAAGCAGTGATCTTCAACAACACAGGGAGAATACTATATATATTACGTGGAAACCTCCTGCTTGTCTCCGGATCATCTACCCGTGCATCACCAGCTAACCTGTCTCTAGTCTGCTCGTGTGAGCACCCAGAGTAATAAGAAGAGACATAAAACTCTGGGTCAGACATAAAGCCTGGTGTGAGCGATAAGCATCTAAACAGAATGATAACAGGTATACTAAACCATACCTGAACCTGGACCTGCAACCAAAGAGTTAGTACGACATACCGTACAATACTCCAAGGTGCCATAATGAATAGTGTAAAGAATACGGGGGTGGGATGTGTATGTCATAATGATAGCAAACAAACCATCCATAGCAACCATCCTCACATCACTCACTCAGTGCGTAAAGCGTACGACATCTACCACTTTGGAACACTAGACAAACTGAGGTAACGACGAATCCCGACTTGTAGAAACCCTGCTATGACCAAGCTAAACATATGGAGTCATGACCAAACATTTCAATGACCCACTTCATTGGTTGTAGCCCTTGGTTCTACCGATGCCATAATGGCCCTGAATCCGCCTTCGTACCTCCTACCATAGTGGTCCAAAGCTATAGACGTCGATAACTCCTTGGCACGCGTCCCGCAGCAAAGCCCAACCATGAAGCGAACTCGTTGATTCCCATCTGAATCTTAAGCCCTAACTTCTCATTTGGACTTCCTTTGCATCTCGGGTTTAGGTCGAATTGGAGTGGGTCTTCAGAAGAGTTGTCGCGCATTAACAGTCCAAGAATTCGGTTCGGTTCGGTAGTCATCACCTTCATCGGTTCGGGTCGGGAGTCATCACCTTCATCGGTTCGGGTCGGTCCTCCTTCCTTGTCATCTTTCCATTTGGTTCGGGTCGGGTACTCCACTTTGGGTCGGGTCGGTGTCCTCTTCCGGGTCGGGTCGGGGTGTCCTTCCTTCCAGTGCTCCGATCCGCTCCCTCATTTCTTCACGTATTCCGATCCGATCCCTCCTTGCCATCTGATCCGCGTGGCCTTCCCTCTTGCTAGTTCTCCCAAATGTTTACTTCCGATCCGATCCCCTTGTCCACTCCAACTCTAAGCAAACGGCCTTCCTTCTCGCCAAGTCTCCTAGGTGTCAAACTCCAGTTCAGGTCGGTTTTCTTGCCCAGTTCACATATCCGATCCGAGCCTCATCCGATCCGAACCGGTTAGGAACCTGCACATTTCTGCAACTTTCCAGCGAGCCTTCTACGCCATTCGACGACGTTTTCGACCAATTTAACTATTCTAATCAATCATGAAACATACCATAGAGTCATAGCAACATGTAACATCAATTGCAAACACCATAACAACAATTTGATAGATTTAAAATGGATCAAACATAGCTAGAACCCCTCATTTTCCCCTAATCACTCTTAATCATGTTCAAGCATACAATTAGCAAAACACATCGAAATTAACCCAAATTTCTAACAGAGCCTGAAAACATTATTTTAGAATTTTAAGAATTTTTCCAGAATTTATTTGTGTATAAATTAGCTAATCTTCACTAATTACCCTTAATTAACTGTAATTAGTGTCAAAACGATGCCATCACTCACCTTGGCCACAAAATAAAACACCAAATCTGAAGTATCCTCTGTTTGGGTCGAATTCCTATGTATAGTAGCAGCTCCAACCTTGCTTTGTTGCTATTTTGCCTTGTTTTGATGTAGTTTAGGCTTAATCTTCACTAAAAATGTGTTTTGGGATGGTTTTGGAGGATGGAAGCCATTACTAAGGTCTCAAGAAGGTTTGTGGCGGCTCAAAACTGAAATGAAAGTGATAACCTAACCCTAATCAGTCCTCCTATACCTCTAAACCCGAAATTCCCCTCTGGGCCTAGCTGCTAATCACCCGGTTAAGCCCAATTAAGCTGTTTTTCACCATCTGAAACTTGTTTCAGCCATATCTCCCAAACGGTGAGTCCGTTTGGCTAATGTGACCACTCTACGGAAAGAGAAACCATCATCCGGAGCCAATGGAAGTGGTCTCAGGTCAAAATTCCTTTCCAATCAAAAGTTATGGCCAAAACAGTGCCAACCAAGGGCAAAATGGTCATTTAAAAATCGGGAAAAATCATGAACATGGGAAATGACCCCAATGGTCGTCTCCCAAAGTTACATGACCATACGACTTCGTATGTGACAGAAATAAATATTCTACGATCCTATGATGCGTAGAATGCGTGTCGTTACAACACCATTTCATTCTGTCCTTATGCTGCCTATGAGAAAATGAATAAAATAATACATAAGTCTGAGACGAGGATATGCTGTTCAAGTGCTTCAAGAGGAGATTCAAATCTAGTTAGGATTCAAGTAAAGATTCAACGGCTTCGAGCAACGACGCCTAGACCATATTGAATCAAATCAGAAGATTAATCAAGTTAGACGTTTCAACGCGACAACGAATCGATTTGTCCTCTCTTAGCCAATCAATGTAAGTTCTAGTTACTTTTTAGATTGAAATGCTTAATTATAATATGGCCATGGAATAAAGTGTTATTGGATGTAAGCATGTTCATCAGTTCAAATCTATTTCTGTTTCCTCTTGAATCTTGAGTTTTGGGCTTTTCTATCTTAATTTTTTTGTCAAGTTCATGATCTATTCAGCCTGTTGTAAATCAGTTCATGTTAATGTTATTCTCAAGATCTATCTTGTATGCCTGAGACGACGTTTTTATGCCAGTTTCCTTTCTATACCTATTGTTATACAAATTCTACCTTCCCCTATATATTTTCTTTGATGAACCTAGATCAATTACAGATCTAGGCCTAAACCGCGATTTGCATACGATATAATACGGGGTAATCTTGGGATAATACCTATTTGGATATATGTGTTTGGTGGAATTGATGGCATAACATAAAAATTGAATATTTAGGTATTATCATTATAAGAGTAATTGCAAGAATGGGGATTGGCATATATAATTTGACATGGATTTTGATATATGTAATATGACATGGATCTTGATATATGTAATTTGGCTAGAACTCGTTATGGGTAAATTGGTGTAAACATGTTATACATGTAATTTTGGGTATAAAACTGGATCTATGTAAATTGAGCATAGCTTTGTAAACATGAAAATCATGAATCTTGACATATGTAAAACGACATGAATTGAACATATGTAAATCTGGTATGAATTAGGCATATGTAAAAACTGACATGTAACCTAGGACTTGGGCATATGTTAATTATGTAAAATTTGGAGTAGAAACATATATGATAATTTATGACTTGGAGAAAGTTTAATATGAACGCGTCTAAGTTGGGTTCTGGGTAGTTGGTATGTATTGGACATCTAGAAGGCACGTAAACATGCTTATGAACTTGAAACATGAATTGGTCATGAATATGAATCATTAACTTGATAATAGGCATAAGTGAAAACATGAAACTTGACATGATACTCGCCATGAAACTAGACACGAACTTGACATGAAACTTGAACATGGACATGACATTTAGAATGAACTAGAAAATGGCCAACTCGAGGTTGGGTTGAGTTTGCAGTGTAATCCTGCCCGGAACCGCCCGGCAAATCCAGTTACTGCAAACAATAGGATCCAATGTGGGTAGTTGGTCATATCGCACTTGAAAACCTGAGGTCAGACTGAGTTGTGGTGTAATTCTGCTCGGAACCGCCCGGCATATCCAGTGACCACAACAACAGGTCTGATGTGAGAGGTTGAGGTGCATAAATGAATTAATGACTTGATAGGGTTAAGTCATGAACCGCTTGAATATACTTAACCAATTTGACACGATGACTTGATATGGTTAAGTCATGAACCGCTTGAATATACTTAACCAATTTGACACGATGACTTTATAGGGTTAAATCCGGAACCGCTTGAATATACTTAACCAATTTGACACGATGACTTGATAGGGTTAAGTCATGAACCGCTTGAATATACTTAACCAATTTGACATAATGACTTGATAGGGTTAAGTCATGAACCGCTTGAATATACTTAACCAATTTGACACGATGACTTGATAGGGTTAAGTCATGAACCGCTTGAATATACTTAACCAATTTGACACGATGACTTGATAGGGTTAAGTCACGAACCGCTTGAATATACTTAACCAATTTGACACGATGGTTTGGTAGGGTTAAGTCACGAACCGCTTGAACATACTTAACCAACTTGACACATGATTTGTAGGGCTAAGTTATGAACTTGAACGACAACACTTAGCCAATTTGACGTGACACGTAGACGGGTTAAGTCACGAACTTGAATGACCACACTTAACCAACTTGACATGCTAGACTGATGGGGTTAAGTCTCGAATTTAAATGACAACACTTAACCTACTGGACGGAAACCCTAGTTACGCGGTACTTTTCAGCAGTAAACCACTAGATGTATCATGGTACCCTGGAACTAGGCAGGGTGGGGCACGATTACTGGGCTGATTGTAAGCGACCAGAACGACGGCTGAGTTGGTGCGTCATTGTAGGTTCAGGCGGACTACGGTCGTGCACGTAGTCCGGAGTTGAAAAAGCAGGCATTGGGCACCAGTAGGTTTACACTGTGCGTGCTTGATTCGTGTCGGTGGTTGGCACCCTAGGGCTTGATACACCCTATTGTGGACCAAGCACAGGTGACTACATTCGTGATAGGGCCATATGACACAGACACATGAACGAGATAAGACTTGTAGGGAGACGAATGATTAATAGATCGTATCGTAAGACCAAGTAATGGATCATTTCATGACATTGGGCAAGGGATCATTTTATAGTCAACACATGACACGGGTTGGGATACTAGTATGGTTGGTGCAGAGCAAATAGATATCATAGAAATATTTTAATGGTAAAGCAGAGAAATCTTGCGATGCTTAATAAAAATCTTGCGAAATTATACTTAGTTTATCCTGAATGGAAACCTGGCGATGTTATACTTGACTAAAACCATATGAGGTTATTCTTAGTTATCTTTCCTATAGCTTATCTTGTCATCATGCTTATGTTTACTTTCAGTTTATTCATGCCATGTTATCTTTACCTGTTTTTATGCTGAAAGTCACTAGGACTTACTCAGTCTTTATGACTGACCCGTTTTGTTTCGCCTCATTTTCTTCCGTTTCCCCCAGATTCGCAGGGTGGAAATACAGCTTAGTTCGGATCTTACCAAGCTCCAAAGCTCTTTCATGTACGGCTTGGATTTCTCTTGGCTATGGCTTGCTTTGCTTTATTGGGGAATGATTTATAACTATGGTTTTACGCTTCTTTACTATTGCAAGACAGATTTCGATGTAATTGACTTAATATCATTTTGATGTAAAAGGCTTTAGACCTTACTAGATTTTAAAGCAATGAAATTTATGTTTTCCTTCCGCTGTTTTATTTATGTTCTGTCTTGTAATATTTCTGTGTATGTTTACCTAGATAATACACCACAAAAGCTAGTGCATTCCCTTTGTGAGTGACCCTAGCGGAGGTGGGGTGTTACAAAGTATATCTGTAAATTCCTAATCACTTGACTACCCGTACAAATTTGGGCACCCAAGAGTTTAGGGAAAACAAAACAAAATAAACTCTGGGTCAGTCATGGGACTGGTGTGAGTAAACTCAAATCATTTAGTGTAACTTTTCAAAACCCTTTTCAAAAGAAAAGATAATCGTAAGACCAATCTTCACATACGCACGTATGGTTTTTACCTTACGATAACCCAAAACAATTTTTGAAATCATTACTTCTCTGATATTATAGTAATGTCTAATCACAAGTAATTAGAATCTAGTAGAACGCTTGCATCTCACGTTCCACATATATATAGTATACAAACAAAATCGCGGGTGCTTATTGGAGATTGGATTCCAACTATGACAAGGTATGGGACCACCTGCCGATAATGTATCTCAAGAGACGAATATACTGGGTTCAACAAGAACGTCTTGCAACCCAGCCCACACATGACCGACCACTCATTTCTCTTGAGTGTATCGAATGTGTATCACCAACGGTTGGGAGCTACCCACCGTCTTCCCGAAAGGGACAGCATCGATAATAGATAAAAGAATGAAATGGATTTTCTCTAGATAGTTGATATACACCCTTATGGGAGCGACCCACTTAGCCATGCTGCCTGCCCGATTTCTGTCATTTCCCGGTTGATGAGGCTTGAGGTCAAAAACGTATCTTTTGCAACATCTGACCACCATTCGCTTTGAATGCCACATCGTCATGTCCGCCAAATCACAAATTGATTTCCTCAAAAATACCACAGGTATAAAGCTAAGAGAAACGAATTCCTCCGCCACCAAACGTAAGTACATTTGAAGAGATCAACTTACACAATCCGCTAGATATACTCTGTCAGACATTCGTCCATTTACGTTTGTCCTGGGACTGGACAAACTGAAGGCACTATTCTGTAAACAGGATAGCCCTTGCATGACTCCATCTTCAAATATTTTCATCACATTTGATCGCAACGCTAACGTCCATACAGAGTGATTTTCATATGATGAATCTGATCCCGGTCTCTCTGTATTGACGATGGAGAAATGGTCAAAAACTTCGATAGTCGGTGATTTAACTATCAAAGAAAAACAGGTGTGCAAACAACGATATTATTTCCAGATGGAAATTCTATCGATCAATCATCAATCCACATTTATCTCTTTCTATTAAATTATCTTTAATTTACCCATTTCCCCAATTCTATATATTTGTAAATTCTTATTTTCTAAATTTAGAAAATATACATCATCAATCATTGGAAAACATTTCCATCGATGTTTCACGTATTACTGACATTCCATTATTCTTTCTCAACAACATTTCATTTTCTATGATTAGAAAATATCTCTGATTATATTTGGAAAATGTTTCCAAAATTTATCCATTTGATTTAAACAGATGTTTAAATAAAACATCACTAAGCCAATTTAAACCATTACACTCATTAACTAAATTCACTAAATCAACTATCACTATCGAACTTTAATCATTTCTTAATTAAAAACGAAATCAATCAAGTTGGGGTATAATTACCTCTCAGACCTTAACTGAAAAACATCTCTAACTTCGAGATAGACAAAGTTCACCTTTCAAATTCTTTAAAAACTTCCTTACGTAACTCTCTTTCAAAGAAATCTTTATTCGACAACTCTTTCCTTCCAATAAACTATATTCGATTTACTCTATTCCATTACACTATTAGTTAACTTAATTCTATTAACTCCATTTGATTAACGCTATTGAATTAACCTTAATCAATTAACACCTATCAACTTACTTCCTTCGAATAAACTATATTCGATTAATTCCTTTAACTCTATTCGAATAAACTATATTCGATTTACTCCTTTCGAATAACTAATATTCGATAACTTCTTTCGAATAACTAATATTCGATAACTCCTTTAGAATAACTAATATTCAATAACTTCTTTCGAATAACTAATATTTGATAACTTCTTTCGAATAATACATTTTGAATAACACATTTTGATTAATACCTTTTGATTAACTCCTATCGAATAACTAATAATCGATTAACTTATATTCGAATAACTATGTCTGTTTCAACTTTATTTCGAATAGCTAATATTCGATTTAAATCCATTCGCTTGACTCTAGATCGCAGCGATCACAATGGTTACGCCTGATTCCCTTATGAAACATCTGACCGCCACAGGCTATCTGTAGGCCTGCGAATTATGCTAGCAGTCGTACGAAATGGCAACACATTCTAAATAACTATGTTTGACTAACTTTATCTCAAATAACAATATTAGATCAACTCTAATTGAATAACTAATATTCAATTAATTCGAATTCGATAAACTATGTTCAGTTAACTCTAATTCGATTAATTCTAACTCTAATCGATTAACACTAACTGATTAACTCTAACTGATTAACTCTTAATCGACTAACTCTTTGTCCATATCCAGTTCCAAATATCGATGTTGAAATCGACTTTTACTTCTCTATATAAGTCCTGACTTATATATATTATATTTATCCAATGATAAACATTTTATTTAATTTATAAAATATTATTTATAAATTTATCTTCTTACGTTATCTGTTTAAAATAGATTCTATTTAAATTTTTTGCTTTAAATCTATATCATGTTATACCCGTGTGCGAAGCACGGGTCTAAACCATTCAAATGTAAAATTCTCCTTTTATACAATTCTATTCACTTTTCAAGTATTTCCTTTTAAAATCTATTTATTTACCAATAAACCCCTTTTGATAATTATATAAAATATTTTCTATTTATAAAATCTATTGATTTTATAAGTAATTCCTTTGATAATCTAACTATTCCCTTTTTATTTATTTTACACATAATTCCTCTTTCTATTCAATTCTATTTTTCAAATAAATATCCCTTTCAATTCTGTTTGTAAATAGTTTACAAATATTACTTTATCAATTCTATCTGTAAATGTTTTACAGATATTTCCCTTCAATTCTATCTATTTGATTAACAAATAGGTATTACTTTTTAATCTTTTTATTTACTAAATAAATAGCATTATTTTTATAAAATCTTTTGATTTTAGAAACACTTCTTTTTCAATATAACATTGAAAATTTCCTTTTTACATTCCAGTATTCCTTGTGGTATTTAACATATCATACAACAATTGTCGGCATCATTCAACCATACAAAATCAATAACAGATTTCATATCACATCATATAACATAATATATGAAAAAACAGCAAAATAAATGTTGAGGAACCCAGTTGGGTCCCTCCGACCTGTTTCACTGCATCCACAGATGTTAAACAATAAAATTAACATCAATTTCATTTCACTATGATATATTTTGCTAGACAGAATCAATATTTGATTAACGAATTATATCTATATCATTATCTATATTTTCAATCAACTGACTAGCAGTTCAACCAAACAGCCAACACACAACAAACAACCATTATTTATCATTTCTAAAAATACTTTAGAAAAATATAACTGAGAAGAGTTAGTGAGTTTACTCACATTGGACGATCATTGTTAATATCGATAACCATCGCTTGATTCAGACGGACAATTTATTTCACTATAAATTGTAACGAGCTACGATCCACTCCCAGTCAGTTTCACTATTGCGCTTGTCCATACAATCCTAACGGATCTTGTTTCATCAAATTCTGATATCATATGATAAAGTTATGATTTTTAGTATAACGAGTATAAACGATGTATATATATAATTAATTGATAATTAGTTAATCTTAAATAACCTTGTTTTAAATTAATCTGACCGGCCTGAGATACTTCCCTATGCCATGCAAATCCTTCACCGAACTCCACTTTTTCACCGTGAAATTAAAAACAAAAACCACCATCCCACTTCTCTTCCCTCCCTCTTCAATTCACTCACACTTAACATCTACTCAACGTTCATCTTCCCGCCCTGCTTCACAGATTTCACGCACGCTGCTCCTCCTATCTCACCATTCCAGTAAACTTCATTCCATTATCTCTCGTTCTCCAATCCACAAATCTTCCAACCGACAACGTTACCATTCCACTCTTCTCGAACACTACCTCTTCCACCTAACACCTCCCAGCTTGCACCCCATTTCATGTTTCCATCGAACCCATTCTTAGTACCATCGAACAAAAAGCTCACCGAAACCGCCAAAAATCAGCGTACAAACTCCATTCGACCTGCCGAACCCCAAAATTAATTCGAATTCAAGTATTGACTCCTTAAATCCACAAAAGATGAAACCCTAGATATTGCTGCGCAGATTCACAGTGACCGGAAGCAGATCGAATTCAACAAAAATCGCACCAGGCTGAAGAGAATTGGAACCAGATCTCAAATATAATTATTACTTGATTTAAGGATTTTTCTTTGTATTGTTTTGATTTTTCCAACCCTCTTTCTCTTTTCTGTAAAATGAAAAACAGCGGCGCTAATTTGTGGTTGACCAAGGAGAAGTGATTTAGGGTTAGAAAAGTTTAGGAATATATATAGGTGATTTTTAATATTCTTTTTTTTGAATATTATATTGATTTTTAAGCAAACGCTGTTTTTGTTTGTCCTCTAAAATGCCTGAAATCACACATGACACCCAAAAATCATGAAACTGGACATGCAGCTACAGTTCGTCATTGCGGACCCAACGAAACTAGTTTCATCGAATTCCGACTCTGTTTGCTCACACAGCGTATTTTTAACCGTCGAAATACTAACTGTTTTTCACTTTAAAAATCCGTACGGCCACATACTGACTTCAAAAATCACGGAAATTGAATTCTAACAATAATTTAATATTCTGGGTCCAACAAAATTAGTTTCGTCAAATTCCGAGGTCGTTTGCAAAACTGGTTATTTTTAAAGCCCTAAATAACCCCTTTTTAAATATTAAATATATTTAAAAACAATTAAATTAAATATTTATAAATAAATATTATCGCATATATTCACAGTGGAATACCATACAGCTCACTCGGATTTATAACTCGATATTTCAAATCCAGTGTTACATTGATATTCAATTTATATTTAAAAATCCATTTTAAAATATAAATAAATCTATATAAATTATAAAGGAATTCCACAGCGACTTTTTCTGAAATTTGATTTGGACATAAATCAAAATCTACCCGACGAAATCCCAATTTTTCTCTTCCACTAGAAAGATATACTCCACCAGCTCCATACGTTTCTTGTTTCACAGAAATCCGGCTTAAAACGAATCATGTATATTCAGTTGAAGTTCAAATCAACAAATAGCGAACTGCAGCGCCATTTCGAGCTCGATTTTAATTATAATATAACTATACGTTCAAACTGTCGTTCAAATAATATATTTGTTATTCTAATTCAATTCTAAACTGAATTAAATATCATCGATGATCCAATTCACACCATTTTGTGAATTCCACTATTTCTGACTATTTCAGAAATTAAATATATTATTATATTATTTATTTTAATTAAATATTCAATATTATTTAATTATAGTCATTTTAAATAACTAAACCATTATTTAAATAATTAAATAAATTAATTATATCGCTGAAAAATGTGGGTCGTTACATAGCACCACTGCAGAACTAATGTGGATAAAGTCACTTCTTAGTGAACTTAAAGTTAAACTGAGCAAACAACCTATGATTTGGTGTGACAACACTAGTCCTATCTTCCTAATCGCTAATCTAGTTCTTTACTCAAGGACCAAACATATTGAATTGGATCTATACTTTATACGTAAAGACGTAATGAAGAATAAACTGGATATCGAACATATACCTTCTCAAAATCAAAAGGCAGATATACTTACTAAGCCTCTCTCAAAGGAAAATTTTGCAAGGCTCAAGACAGAGCTTAACGTAGATGATGAAGATCCAAGCAAGTGCGTAGATCTACAAATTTCATGCCAGAGTAGCAGATCTACTAGTTACGCTGCCCAATTGCACTCAATTTCTAGTGATTACAGAGTTTTTACTGAAGAATGATGAAGCGCCGCCATTGTTTTTAATCTACTAGTTGCGCTACCCAATTAAACTGAATTTCTGGTGATTATAGAGTTTTTACTGAAGATTGATGAAATCCGCCATTGTTTTGTTTCTGAAAATTTCTCGTTGAGCAAACCCTATTCTTCGATGCAATTTGAGGCGAGGTAATAGCGAGTGTAATATATGTATAATACATCAGTGCAGTTCAGTAATGGGCCAAGCCCACTTAGTATTACTTCATGTCTATATAAAGATTTCTGTACCTATCCTTACAATATAATTTTCTGAATACAAACATTACAACTTCTCTCAAATAACATCAGTTCAATAACACTCTCATTACAATTTGTTCCAGCAATGATTGCAATCTTACATTTACAATATAGTTGTAAATCTATCTCATACTAACCAAAGAAACAATTAAATCATCCACCTATGACACTTATATTTCAAACTTTACTATTGTCTCATTATTAAACCTTCATTTACAATTTTTTTGGAAATAACTATAGTTTAAAGAGTTGATAAATTTATTGGCCATATTAAAGAAAGAATGTCATGATCTTCAGAAAAAATTATATATTGACCATACAATAAAATTCTAAAACAGTTCTTAGATATCTGTATATGATACTTCAATATAATTACCTGCAGTATATTTAGTTTATAACACTTTCTTTCCTCTTATCCAATATTTCAAAATTAAATAAAAAAAACTGGAAATAACCGTGTAATCATCGATGTTAGCGCAAACTCCAATACCAGCTTCATTCAACGGTTGTGAGCTATCAGATCTGCTGTCGGATGGTATTCCAACCTCCAGTGTTCTAACCACAGCTACCTTCTCCTCGTCTCATCTTGGGACAGTAGAGTGAGGTTGTATAATGCTACTGCAGATGTACCGAAAGTGGAATTCATGCACGGTGGTCCAGTTCTTGACTATTGTTTGCATGATGATTCTTCAGAATTTAGTGTATGCCCTGATCATGTTGCTAGAAGGGATGCTCTCAGTGCAAGCAAGAAGGATATTCTGGAATGACATGATGCTGTTGTGCACTGTATATTGACTATTATTATGCAATAGGACAAGTAATGTAACACCCCGTAATTTTAAAAAACATTGTAATGATAAACTAAAGAATAATTAATTAAATATTGGGAATTAAGTAAAACGGACTGCTCCATTGCGTTCATCTCGGAATTTTCCTTAAGATAGACTCCGAGTTTGCATGAAACGGACATCGTATAAAGAAGTTATTAAGCCTAGAAGTTTGTATACACATAAGAGAATTATATATATACAAACAAACCAAATGTTCAAAAATCAAAAATTTCAAAATAGCAAAGAGGGAAGGCCAAACCCAAAACCAACTCATTCTGGGGGTCGACCCGAGACCCAGTTGGGTCGACCCAGGGGTCGAACCAGGGTGTTTGGGGTCGACCCACGGGTCGACATCCAAAGGGGGAGGGGGGTCGACCCTCATACAGATATGGGCAGAATGCAGTTTATGAACATGGACTTGTTTGTGGCTTGGTTCATTGGCTTTAGACTATAAATAGGACCCCATTTCTATTGTTTTTACACATCAAAAACAATGGAGACAATGAGATGCTGCCCTAACTTAGATTGAGTTAGCCTATTTTCTTCAACAACAGCCTATATGCATATAAGAATTTCTCCTAAAGCTTCAGCCTATTGTTCTCTGTTCTTTTGATCCAATCCTTGTAAGTTCATGTTATTTTTAGATATAAACATTTAACAAGTAATTCTGATATGTTTATAAATCTGGATCTAAACCTATGCCTAATTAGTACTATTATTACATGTTCATCAGATCTGTTCTTATATGCCTATTTCTATTCATCAGATCTGTTCTTATATGCCTATTTCTGCTATCATATGCCCATTTCTGTTACTTTTGGTTTTATGCCTATTTTGTTCTTCTCTCTCTCTCTCTCATTCCCTTTTTATTTTTATAGCCAGGCTACCTTCGAGCCTAGGCCGATATCGCTGAAATATGCATACGAACAAAATTGGGTTAAATTTGGAATGACTGGAAATGGAAATTTAGGGGCATAACTTGTGCTTTGGATCACGATGGAATTTGGGGGTATAAACTATATTGTGAAATTGGACTAAAAAATTGGGGCATGATTTCTACTGTAAATTATGACTTGTGGTTTGGGACATATAAATTTGTAGGCTTAATTTAAGATTAAGCGAAACATGTTAATGGAACTGTAAAGAATATGTGAAGCTTGTTTGATCCATTGAATTGAATAATGTGATAGAAAAACCTACGACGTGCATGAATAATTGTTTAAAAATGAATATGCCTAGATTTACAGTAGTTAGAAACTCTAACCGCACTTAGACACGAGGTTAGATTACACTTGTGGTAGAAGTCTGCCCGGAACCGCCTGGCAAATCCAGTGTCCACAAGTGGTTAATCTAATGTGAGGGGTCGAGTGCGTAAATGTACATGTAACAGTGCTAAGACACGAGGTTAAGTTCGGCTTGTGGTAGAAGTCTGCCCGGAACCACCAGACATATCCAACATGCACAAGTGGTAACTTAATGTGAGAGGTATGATGCATTAACATACATGAACGGGGAATGATAATAACCTATTATGAATAAACACGAATGGGAAAAAGGAAAGATAATAGGTAGGCTTGTCCTAGGGACAAGTGGTAATTATAATTTAGATTATAATAAACGATAGAGGAAGGGGATAACTTATAAAATAAGATAAGTTGTACTTAATTACAAATTATGTGGTTTGTAAATCAGGAAACCCGTTAAATCTGTGGGATTAAGTAAACCGATTAAATTTATGGGGTTCAGTAAACCTATTAAATATGGAGGGGGTTATATGAACCTGTTAATCTAGAAAACATAACGGTTACATCTAGTTGAGCTATATTGACTCGTTAACTTGTAAAGTTTAACCTGTAAATCTGTAGGGGGTTATGTGAATTCACTAAATCTGTTAGGCATAACCTGTCAAAATTCTAGTTTATTGGGGACACAAAATCTATAAGGGTTGGCTTGTTTCATCTGTTGTGTGGGACCCATATTAGTCAGTAACCCATTCTAGTATTAAAGGGGGGCCCTGCACCAGGTAGGGGTCAGGGCACGCTTACTGAGCTAATTGTAAGAGGTTCATCTGGGAGGAGGTGTGTACTAGCGCATTTTAATAGACTCATGTGCGTGCATGAGTATGGCTTGCTATAGGAAAATAAGCCATTGTACCACCAGTAAATAGGTCTGTGTCCTTCTGTAGGTTGCCACTTTAGGAAGTAATACACCCTACTGTGGGGCCGACACAGGGTATTTACGGGATAGGGAGCCGATCGATTGAGGGGTAGTAATAAGGGTACATCTAGTCATGTCTGGTTCTATGGGGTACCTGTATTTCCATTTGGGTTAACACCCATTATTTCTGTTTAGGTACCGGTTAATTTTGTTTGAGGTAAAACCCGCTACTGGAGTACATCTTAAACTACCATTATATTTTTGTTGGGATCATCTTGTTTTCTTATACTAGTATTGGTGCAGAGAAAAGTAATTAGGATGCGCAATATAATCTGTTTCGGTTATTCAGTTTATCTTGCTCAGTTTGTTATACCTACCTTATGATATTGTTATCTCTCTCATCCAGCTTATATAGCTGTCACGATTCTTTTACTTATTTATATACAAAAAGTAACTAGACTCACCATACTTTATGTCTAACCCATTTTGTTTCCTCTTCTCTCTCTTCTGTTCTCCCCCTAGGTTCTTAGGGAGGGAATACTTAGGCTTGATTTGGATTCTCTCTTTCATTTAGCTTGGAGCTAATTAGAAGTACCGCTTTGATTTCCTGTCTTCTCTGATATGGCTATATTTATGGGGAACTATGCTTCTTTTATTACTGTACTCTGATGATTTTAGTACAAGAAAGAAGTTTTTAAATTGATGAAATGGGTTTTCTGTATTTCAGACTTATGATGTAAATGGGTTTTGAACCACGATGATTTATGTTTAATAAAGTTTTAAATTCCGTTGTTATTTCATATCTATCTTGTAATATTTCCAGTTTTATTTACCTATAACGCTTCACGAAACTTAATGCATTCTGATAAAGAGTGACATTAACGGACGTGTGGTGTCACATTTAGTATCAGAGCTGAAGGTTACCAGATTGGATAAAAGATTTTGAAAATTATTTTCAGTGGGGTTTTAAAAGAAAGCATTTTCAAAAGAAAATCCTGTTTTGATAAATATATTCCCCAAAGCCATATAAAATATCTCTCGATTCTCCGCTTGAGTCCCTTTTCCTTTTCTTTTCGACATGTATGGGGAACCAATTCTTCCCGAAAGGTGTCCCCATTGCGGCATGGTTCCGTAGGCATGTTAAAACTATGGCACATTTTGAAGTGCAAGGAAGTGCCTAACCTCCATCTGTAGCCGCACTAGTTTCACCTACAGCTAATTTTCTCGAGCTTCGTAAGGATTTCCGTGAAATGGAGGCAGTTTTTGAGAGACTTGTTACCTTATTACACAAGGATGGTAAAAAAAAAGGAGAATAAGGGAGTTAGGGCTGAGAAGCACAACCCAAGGATTTGAAAAAGGGTGGCATAAGGAAGAATAACAACAACAAAAGAAGGGCAGAAAGAACAACAAAACCCGAGATAAGAAGAAATGTCATGAGCACTTGGGTTATTTGGTCAAGCAAAGCAGGGGAGGAATAACGCTTGATTCAACTGTGGAAAAGTCAAACATTACACTGGGGAGTGCCCGAAGAATCTAGGACGGGGCCAAAGGTCAAGATCTTTTGGAAGGCAGATGCATGATCTCGTGGCCGGTGTACCGGATAGAGGTAGGAAAGTTTTGTTGAAGGTTTGATTTCTCTTTCCAATCATCCTATCAGAGCTCTTTTTTATTCTAGCGCTTCGCATTCTTTTGTATCTAATTCTGTAGTTGAGTCTCTACACCTTAGTACTAGTATGGTTTTGTCTCATACCCCATTGGGGGTACGGCTTATTTGTCTATGATTTGTCAAGGTTTGAGAATATATGTGTTAGGTGTCGAGTTTGAATGCGATGCATATGTGCTTGGTTTTATGGGTTATGGTTTGATTCTAAGGATGGATTGGCTAGCCATATATGGTGCCATTCTGGATTGTGACAGGATGGTCGTTATACTTTTGATTTGCCATAGGAGGATCCTCGAGATTTCCTGTGACCCTAAGGGGTCTTCCATGCTTAGTTTCCTAGAGTCGCTTGATGCATCTATCGATGATTTATGATCTGTACCAGTAGTCTGTGAGTATCCTTATGTTTTTGAGGAGGTTCGGGATTACCTTTGAGGCACGAGATTGATTTCCCAATATAATTGGTGGACAATGCAAAGCCAGTTGCATTTCATATGCGCCACATGGCCTCGAGAGAAAGGAGGGAGCTCAGAAAACAAGTTGGGGAGCTACTTGAGAAAGGATTTATTAGGAAAAGCATATCAGAATGGAGTGCTCCAGTAGTATTCACAATTAAGGCGGATGGTTCACTTTGCTTATGTGTAGATTATAAGGAGTTAAATAAGCTCACTAAGAAGAATAAGCACCCACTTCCCAGGATAGATGACCTGTTTGACCAACTTGTTGGTGCGTTTGTTTTCTCTTAATTAGACTTGGCCAAGGGGTTTTATCAGTTGAGGGTGGCCGAGGACGGTATAGACAAGACTGCCTTTAGGACTCAAGGTGGTTTCTTCTAGTGGCTCGTCATGCCTTTTGGGTTGACGAATGCACTCGCCTATTTTGTGGATCTGATGAGTAGAATGTTTTGGGAGTTTCTAAATAAGTTTGTTGTGGTCTTTGTCGATGACATCTTGATTTTCTCGAAGAGCGAGGAAGAGCATGCCCGACATTTAAGGGGGGTTTTGAAAACTCTCCGAGCGCATAAGCTAAAGGCAAAATTCTTCAAATGTCATTTTCGGAGAAAAGAAGTGAGATTTCTAGGGCATGTGGTCTCGATGGGATAGCAGTAGATCCCGCGAAAGTAATTACTATTCAGAAGGGAAGGGTAGCATGTTACAATGGTAGACATTTGAGAGTTCACAAGAACTACTCTACCCATGTTCTGGAATTAGCTATTGTACTATTCACACTTAAGTCTTGGCAGTAGTATTTTCTTGAAGAAAGGTTCGAGTTATACATGGACCAGAAGTTGCACAAGTATCTGTTCTCACAGAAGGATCTCAAATTGTGATAGCAGAAGTAGTTGAGTCGAGTATGTTCGAGGAAGTAGAGGTGGAACAGTAGGCGACAGTTAGACGAGTTCCTCCCCGTATTCTTGGATCATAGGTTAAGAAGCTATGCAATCGAGAGGTCAAGTTGATGAAAAATCAATGGGGAGAAGACCCAGAGAATGCAACTTGGGAGACTAAAGACAAGATTTGTGCTTCGTACCCTTTTCTTTTCAAGGGTATATTCTTAACTTCTTTTTCAAAAGCTTTCATTCATCCTTGTTTCTATCGTTTAAGTACATCCTGTTGATCGAATCTTCGACCTTTAGGTAGGGAACCCATGGATGTAAACATGTGTTTGATACATGTTATGTTTAATGGATGCAAGTGTTTGCTAGTGGTTGCCTATGGGTGCATATACCCACACATTAGGCACTAGATCAGCTCAATCACTCTCATACTGCACGTGGATGCGTACGCCTTTTTTTTTCTTTTAACGGATGAAAGTGGGTGTATCATCATGTGGATGTTACATTTGGATGAACGAATGTGCACACATATAGAACTTACATGCTATAGTAGGATTATTTGCATACATGTTGGATACATGGCACGAACATAAATTGCAATAAGGAGGACCACTGAATCAGTAGACCGCATGATTTCTCACATTAGTATAGGGACATATACACACACCTTTGCATATGTTCATATAAGCATAAGAAATATTTTGAGGACAATGGATGCCTGTGATTGTTGGATGAGTAGATGAATGATGGATGTTAAGATATACATTCCTCTTAACTTAGAGACTTCGAGGAGGAAATCCTTTAAGTGAGGGAGAATGTAACACCACATAATTTTAAAGAATACTTAGTTAAATATTGAGAATTAAGTAAAATAGACTACGCCATTGTGTTCGTCTTGAAATTTTGCTTCAGATAGACTCCGAGTTTGCGTGAAACGGACATCGTATAAAGAAGTTATTAAGCGTAGAAGTTTGTATACGCACAAGAGAATTATATATACACAAATAAACCAAATTTTCAAAAATCAAAATTTTCAAAACACCATAGAGGGAAGGCCAAAAACCGGAACCGGCCCATTTTGGGGGTCGACCCAGGGTGTTTGGGGTCGAACCAGTGGTCGACACCCAAAGGAGGGGAGTAGGCCCCCATACAGATCTGGGCAGAATTCAGTTTATGAACGTGGACTTGTTTGTGGCTTGGTTCATTGGCTTTAGACTATAAATAGGACCCCATTTTTATTGTTTTTACACAATAAAAAGAATGGAGACAATGAGATGCTACCCCAGCTTAGATTGAGTTAGCCTATTTTCTTCAACAACGGCGTATACGATAAGATTTTCTCTTATAGCTTCAGCCTATTATTCTCTGTTCTTTAGATCCAATCCGTGTGACTTCATGTTATTTTTAGATATAAACATTTGAAAAGTAATTCTGACATGTTTACAAATCTGGATCTAAACCTATGCCTAATCAGTCCTGTTATTAAATGTTCATCAGATCTGTTCTTATACGGCTATTTCTGTTCATTGGATATGTTCTTAAATGCCTATTTCTGCTATCATATGCCCATTTCTGGTACTTTTGGTTTTATGCTTATTCAGTTCTTCTCTCTCTCTCATTCCCTTTTTATTTTTATATTCAGGCTACCTTCGAGCCTAGGCCGATATCGCTGAAATATGCATACGAACGAAATTGGGTTAAATTGGGAATGATTAGAATTTGGAAATGGTAGTTTAGGGGCATAACTTGTACTTTGGATCACGACTAGAATTTGGGGGCATGAACTATACTATGAAATTAGACTAAAAAACTAGGGCATGATTTCTACTGTAAATTATGACTTGTGGTTTGGGACATATAAATTTGTAGGCTTAATTTAAGATTAAGCGAAACATGTTAATGGAACTGTAAAGAATCTGTGAAGCTTGTTTGATCCATTGAAATTGAATAATGTGATAGCAAAACCTACGACGTGCATGAATAATTGTTTAAAAATGAATATGCCTAGATTTACAGTAGTTAGAAACTCTAACTGCACTTAGACACGAGGTTAGATTACACTTGTGGTAGAAGTCTACCCAGAATCGCCCGGCAAATCCAGCATCCACAAGTGGTTAATCTAATGTGAGGGGTCGAGTACGTAAATGTACACGTAACAGTGCTAAGACACGAGGATAAGTTCGACTTGTGGTAGAAGTCTGCCTGGAACCGCCCGGTATATCCAACATTCACAAGTGGTCAACTTAATGCGGGAGGTCTGGTGCATTAACATACATGAACGGGGAATGATAATAACCTATTATGAATAAACCTGAATGGGAAAAAGGAAAGATAATAGGTAGGCTTCTCCTCGATAGAGGAAGGGGATAACTTATGAAATAAGATAAGTTGTGTTTAATTATAAATTAAGTAGTTTGTAAATTTGGAAACCCGTTAAATCTATGGGGTTAAGTAAACCTGTTAAATCTGTGGTATTAAGTAAACCTGTTAAATCCGTTGGAGTAATATGGACCCGTTAACTTGTAAAGTTTAACCCGTAAATCTGTAGGGGGTTATGCGAATCTGTTAAATCTGTTATGCATAACCTGTCAAAATCTTAGTTAATTGGGGACACAAAATCTGTAAGGGTTGGCTTGTGTCTTCTGTTGTGTAGGACCCATATTAGTCAGTAACCAATTCTGGTATTAAAGGGGGACCCCACACTAGGTAGGGGTAAGGGAACGCTTGATGAGCTAATTGTGAGAGGTTCATCTCAGAGGAGGTGTGCACTGGCGCAATTTAACAGACTCATGTGCGTGCATGAGTACGGCTTGCTCCAGGAAAATAAATTGTTGTAGCACCAGTAAATAGGTCTGTGTCCTTCTGTAGATTACCACTTTAGGAAGTAATACACCCTACTATGGAGCCGACACAGGGTATTTACGGGATAGGGAGTCGATCGATTAGGGGGTTATAATTAGGGTACGTCTAGTCCTGTCTGTTTCCGTGGGGTACCTGTATTTCTGTTTGGGTTAACACCCATTATTTCTATTTAGGTACCGGTTAATTCTGTTTGGGGTAAAACCCACTACTGGAGTACACCTTAAACTACCATTATATTTTTGTTGGGATCATCTTGTTCTGTTATACTAGTATTGGTGCAAAGAAAAGTATTTAGGAAGTGCTATATATTCTATTTTGATTATTCAGTTTATCCTGCTCAGTTTGTTATACCTGCCTTAGGATAATGTTATCTCTCTCATCCAGCTTATATACCTGTCATGATGCTTTTACTTATTTATATGCTAAAAGTAACTAGACTCGCTGGACTTTATGTATGACCCATATTGTTTCCTCTTCTCTCTTCCGTTTCCCCCAGGTTCTCAAGATGGGAATACTCGGGCTTGATTTGGATTCCCTCTTTCATTTAGCTTGGAGCTTCTTAGATGTACCACTTTCATTTCCTGTCTTCTCTGATGTGTTATTTATGGGGAACTATGCTTCTTTTATTACTGTACTCTAATGATTTTAGTACAAGAGAGAAGTTTTTAAATTGATGAAATGGGTTTTCTGTATTTCAGACTTATGATGTACCTGGGTTTTGGACCACGATGATTTATTTTTAATAAAGTTTTAAATTCCACTATTATTTTATATTTGTCCTTTGTTTCTGTTTACCTATAACGCTTCATGAAACTTAACGCATTCTGACAAAGAGTGACATTAACGGACGTTGGGTGTCACAAGTAATCACCGGTAGTTAGGATAAAACGGTGAAGTGTTGGGATCCAAGAGGTGCAAGTGGGCCTGAACATTCACTTGTTGGCACATACCACCAACTTGAATGTGTATATTCTTCGTCCCTAGTTGGTAAGAATCTAGTTGTGCCTACTGCGAGAAGACATGTAAATGTCTATGATTTGCGAAACATGTCTTAACTCGAGAAAAAGCGAGAGTCTTCTTTAAAATATCAAACTAGATGTGTTCGTTGTTATTCTAATGAAACATGATATGCTCTAGTTCCATTGAAGGTGAAGTTGCTACGGAGTTCTTTGATATGTCAGCGTCTGGACAAGCCAAAAAGTATGCAAATGCCATAGGAAATCAGAGGACGGAAGGGACATTATTTATCATGTCAACGCAACTGCTTTCCATCGAATCTACGGGACATTTGCAACTGGAGGCTATGATGGTTATGTAAATGTTTGGGACGGAGACAACAAAGAGAGGATGTATCAGCATTTGGAATAGTATAGCAGTATAGCAGCGTTATCCCTAAACAAAGACGGTAACCTATTGGCAGTGGCATCCAGCTATACGTTTGAAGAGGGGGATATAGCCCCATAAACTTGATGCCATATTTATCTGAAAATTAATGAAATTGAGGCCAAGCCAAAGCCGAAAGTTCTGCCTGCGCCTCCTTGATAATCCTATGTATACAACATAGAAGGAAAACATTTATGTCAATATGAACAAAATTCGTTCATAACTTTTTGATTATTTTCGACACCTGATAGAATTGAGTAGGTATAAATTTTGTGTGTTTTTGTCTACTTATAGTTTGCTAGATTATGATTGGTGCCGACCAAATAAAATCACCTACACCCAAAATTGTCTCTCCCTGTATACCCAACCAATCAGCACCCCTGAATTCCACCTTTTTGCAACTAAACCCTCTATTTTCCGTTGACTTAATTGCAAAAAGGTGAAAATGAGGAATCCTGATTGGTTGGGTACAGAGAGACAGAGAATTTCGGGTACAAAAGATTAGCTCTCGGTGCCAACATAGTTAATTATAATGGAACTGATTGTGTAATTTGATCATGTAGTGCTAGTGTTATTTTATATTTCAAATGATGAAAAAAGATATTGAGTTTATAAAGTTGGTGAGTTATGCAGATTTCCACTTGGTCAGCTTCGTAAACTGGGCAGGGCTTACGTTCCGTGCCACCCTTATAAAACACACATGCAATAAGATAAAACAAATTTTCATACAAGTCAGAAAGACAAGTTTGAACATTCATCAATAAATATAGTAGAATTATATGCAAACAGAATCCAAAGAATAACAATGTCATAAACAAGAACTATAGCCCAGTAAATATGCGGCCATGAACCAGATAAATAATGCAACAATGCATATAAGGATTTCAACTACAGAAGTTTAGTGTAATCAAGTTTGAGCACAGAACCACAATCTAATTTCAGTTCATCTACATTATCAAATGTAGCAACAACTAAACCAGAAGCGATGGTAGAAAGTATACCTAAAGGCCTTGATTTCTAAAAAGTTAAATGACTCGGAAAGTAAAAGTTAAGGAATAGCTGAAAGTATCAAAAGTTCTTACAAAACATTATATGATGGTTCACGTATCCTATTCGATTAGGGTATACAAAATTGCTCAAGATCTAACATACACACCCTACACTCAAACCCAAGCCTATTCACACACACGCGCGTGTCACATTAATATGCTTCTACTCTATGTTATTGCATGTAACACTCTTTTTATTTTCATCACCTGTGCTTAAAGCCCAACCAAGCTCAGACGCACCACCTTCCCTGGCTGACTTAGGTCCGAGCAGGTGACAACTGCATGTGATGTTGTTGTTGACGACATCACACTACTACCATAATATTTTTTTAAGGTCACACGTGTGAATATTATTTCTTACCCAAGACATGAACAAACCTTCATATTCAAGATTTATTTTCCCAAACCAAAAAAATTTAAATATCAATAGCTAATACATTTCAAAGTCTATAACGCATGAACTCAAAAGTCTGTGTGTGATATGCCTTTTTCTGAGGTTGTAGACATATGAATCCTTATATTCTTCAGAATTTAGTACAAATCTGGTTTAAACAAATCATATATACACAACTTACATACACCCAAACTGGTTTAGTGAAAATAAAAAATTCTACATATACCAAAAGGTATTAATATTTTCAAAATCAATAGCGCTCAAAACCATTATGTTTGACATTTTACGACTAATCAACTTCGATATTATGATTTGTTTACACTAAAACTTTAGTGTATAATTATATCAATACAAATCATATTCTAGTTCTAGAATGTTCCAGGATTTGTATGAGATGCTATTAAGCTTTTCATCCTTAAAACAAGTTTGAAATCCTTACATAGATTTAGAATCGCAGAGAATATGTTAAATCATGAAATTCATGCTCACAAATTTGTGTAAATGAAACTACACATACATTTATACAAGACTTCATAATTATTCACATCCTTTGAACTCGTTCATGTTTGAGAATTTATTCGATTTTATCATAGAACTTCCTGGTAGTTTTATGCAAAGATTAGCTTCCAAAATATTTTTGATGTAGTTGTAGCCAACCATTCAATAAGAAAAATTAAACTAGACCAAGATAATTCTGGTAAAGATCAAACAATTCCTCTGTTTATTTGATGAAACATACCAAGATATTCCTTATGTTTATACTTTTGTAAATAATAACACAAAGCAGACCATCAAAAACACCCCTTCCAATTTAATCATTGTTAAGAAATATAAGAGCTTGGAACATTAGGTAGGTACCAAAGAAATAAAACTAGGCCAAGTTAAGCAACCTATCAAATACAACAAACTAGTCTCTTAGCTATTACCGAAACCAAGTTGAATCTCAGTCTGGCAATTAAACTACTACCCACATATATCCGTCTTCAAATCTTTCCCATAACACCGGTTGGTCCTCTTTTTCATACATAATTCTTTCATTTCCATGTCCTTCACTTGCATATTTTAACCTGCTTTTACATAACCTTTGTTTATGCTAAAAATACCCATTAAGACAAACTTTACTTGATTATCTTCCTCACTTCATCAAGATTCCCATCCTTGGTGGTTTTAGGTTAATTCAATTATATGTTGAGAGCATGAGCTAATCTAGTGTTGGGATCCCTCCTTAAATTGGAGTGCTTCTAGAAAATTCTAGACCTATCTAGAGAAATCTAGAATTTACTAGAATGTTCCGGAGAACATTAGAGAAGTGTAGAACCCTCTAGAAGCTTGTGGAAGAGTGTGGAACCCTCTGGAATATTCTGGAGATGTGTGGAACCTTCCGGAATCTTATGGAAGAGTGTGGAAGGGTGCATAAGAGAATGAAAGAGTGTAGAGATTCCTAGAGAGTATGGAGCATTCTAGAAAATCAATCTCCACCCTAGGATGCAAGTTATCTCCACCTTTTATTATGGAGGTTGAATATTATAAGGAGAAGGAACCCTATTACAATCAATCCAAGGAAGAAGCCACTTCTTAGAGTGAGAAAAACTTGAGAGTTAGCGAGTCTCTTTGAGTGAAAAGAGAGATAGCTTGGGAAGTCTTTATCCTCAAGCTTGAGTGAGCCACCGAGTGTGGGTTGCTTTTGTAATCATATTCTTCTAATCTCACTATTCTTTTGTATAGTGAAAGAATCTCCATATTGGAGAATTATAAACTCTTGTGCTCCCATTGCTACTTTTAATCTTAATTGCCTATCTTAACTTCACGAAGCGGGAAAGATCGAAATTCCCCAACAGTGGTATCAGAGTGTAGTCCATCCATAGCCATAATCAAGCTCGTTTAAGTTCAAGATGGAGGATAGTGTTGCTCATGATGAAGATATGTTCAAGCTCACAGCCAACAACTACTCCTATTGGAAGCCTATGATGGAGGACTACTTGTCTTGTAAGGATTTGCATGCGCCCATCATTGTAACAACCCTGAATTTTGGGGCCAATTTAAAATTTATTTTAAGTGATTTTAAATGAGTTTTGATATTTAAAATAATCTATTTTAAATAATAAGGATCACAAATTTGGTTCAAATCCAAGTTAGAATGAATAAATTAATTTTAATTATAAAGAGAGCTAGAAATAGCGCGGTAGTTTGAAAAGTCAAACTTGAACTTTGACTGACCATACAGGATGCAAAATTTAACGGATTTTAGTGAAACCAAAAATATTAGAATCTATTTAAAAATATCTTTCCAACGAATCCGAAAAATCGAAATTTCATAGCGGAAATCAAAAGTTATGGCCAATTCAATTTTTAGAAAGGTCGTTGGGTAATTTGCATAGGACAAAAATGCTACTTTTTGCATACGAAGGAATTTGAACTCGAAACCACTTCCATTGGTTTCAGAATGACGTTTCTGCATTGAAAAACAGTAAACACTTATATGTTTCGAGTTTCAGAAAATATTTGTTTAAAAATGCATTTTTAATATTAAATATATTCTCCTTGAAAATAGCCATTTTTCAAAAAGTCTCAGAATCGAACGAAATTAATTTTGTTGTGATCATATCGTCATAAGAAAGCCAAAAATAATTTTTCGGGAATTTTCGGAGTTCGTATGTGGCTCCGGCGTATTTAAATGTACGATAAATAGTAAATTAATTAATTTTTAATGGAATTTTAAATAAAATATATATAAATTTCGGAATTGGGTCCTGAGACATGTTCCATTGTGTTCAAAAGGCCTCGAAACCTTAAGAACGACAGTAAGCGGGCCTAAATCGGAGTTCGGACCAAAACGGACCTTTATTGGATAATTAGATATTAACCTAATTAAAAAATAATATAAACAAGAAAAAGGTACGGCTTCCTTCTTCTTCATCGTGAGTAGCCGCCACCGTAACCCATTGTCTCTCAAAATTTCAAATTCCAGTTTCTCCTTCGTTTCTCAACGAAAATTCGCAAACTTATACTTGTTTCGAAGAGATTTTCAAGCTCTTCGAATACATACCAACCACAACCCGTCTCGTTGCCTGAAATTGCCGCACCATCCACCTAAAGTTGCCGCCTTTAGCACCAAACCGGGCCCACCAGTCACGTGCGCACCTCCCCGAGTTCCTGGCGCAGGTAGCTCTCTCCAAGGCGGTCAATCTCCCGCAAACCGTTCGTAAAACCGATAACCACAGCTCCCGATTTCTGGATCCAAAGTTTTGAACGTTCTAAGGTAAATTTTATTTCAGATTTCCCCACGCTTTTAAACGTCGCTGCGCCAGTTGTAAAAAGCTGATTTTTGATTTTGTGTATGAATTTGTATTCGAATCGTTCCAGATCTGAAATCGTCTTGAATTGGAACACCGAATCTGACCGAACCTGAATCACCTCTCTGACCAAACACTGTGAGAATTTTATTTTTAATTTTATTTAATTTATTTAATTTATTTAATTATTATTTGCATGATTATTAACAGTAGAATTAATATGACACGATGTTTAAACATAGATCTAAACCGTTCATAACATATGATGTGAAATCTAAATTGCCTATAGTGCTATGTGATTAGATCTGAAATTTTAGGCTTAAATCTGAATTCATAATTAATTAAAATTAATTATGTGTTATTTATTTAACCATGCCATGTTGATTTTACATATGCTGTGTGAAACCCCATCTTGCAATTTACCTCGATGTTAGTATCGAATCTGATCCTATTGTTGTGTTTGGATGTTGTTATGCGATGTGATGAGAATTTACAGTTTATTTGATGTAAATAAGAACGCGACTTGTGATGAAATTTACATATATATTTTTTTGTAAAATTGAAATAGGGAAAAATTGACATTTATTTTGATGTTAATAATAAGTAATTTACGTTGTATGAAAAATTAACATTTATTTTGGTGTTAATAATAAATAATTTTCAATGCATGAAAAATTAACATTTTTAATGTTAATTAAATAGTAATTTTACCGCAAGTGTACATTAACATTTTTTTTATGTTAATATAAAAAGAAATAAAACGTAGGATGAAATTAACATTTTAATGTTAATATTATAAAAATTCAACCGTATGTACATTAACATTTTTAATGTTAATATTATAAAAATTCAACTGTATGATGACATTAACATTTTTAATGTTAATATTATAAATTAAATATTGGACATGTAAAATTTCACATTTTTACTTATGTGAATAAAATAAATTATTAGACATGTAACACATTTTTATTAATGTGAATAAATTGTAATGTGAATAAAATGGTAATTTTAACTGTATGCACAATATACATTCTTATTAATGTAATATATATAAGAATTTACTCCGCAGGTGAAATTTAAATTTTTAGAAATGTAACTAAAGTTTACCTTTTATTTTATGTAAACAAATTTAAAATGTGAAATGTAACTAAAGTTTACGTTTTATTTTATTAAGAATGTGATATGTAAATAAAGTTTACATTTTTATTAATGTAATATATTCAAGGACTTCACCGTAGGAAAAAAGATTACATTTTTATCAATGTAATTAAAGTAGGAATTGGTGTTAACATTAAATTTACATTTAATTATGTAAAATTAAGGTATGAAATTTGGAATGACATAAATTTACATTTAATTATGTAAAACCAAAGTAGGAATTTGTGTTAACATGAAATTTACATTGAATTATGTAAAATTAAAGTGATGAGAAATTAACATTTTGTTTAATGTTAAATATAAGGAATTTACATGGTATGAGAAAGTAACATTATTTTTAAATGTTAATAATAAGAAACTACACCGTATGAGCAATTAACATTATTTTTAATGTTAATTAAATAGTAATTTCACCGCATGTGTAAATTAACATTTTTAATGTTAAAGATAACACCGTATGATGTAATTAACATTTTTAATGTTAATATAATAAAATTTTAACCGTAGGATGTCATTAATATTTTTAATGTTAATATAAAAGTATTTACAACGTATGATAAATTAACATTTTTGTGGCAATGTTAAAAATAAGTATTCACATCGAATGAAAATTAACAATTTTGTTAATGATACAAATAAGAATTTACGTTGTATGAGGAATTAATATTATTTTTGATGTTAAAAATAAGTAATTTACAATGCATGAAAAATGGACATTTTTAATGTCAATTAAATAGTAATTTTACCGTAGGATGAAATGGACATTTTTAATGTAAATTAACTAGAAATTTCAACCGTAGGATTTAGTTAACATTATTTATAATGTTAATATAAAGAAAATTTAACCGTATGATAAAATTAACTTTATTTTTAATGTTAATGATGCGTAATTTAAACGTATGATAAGATTAACACTATTTTTAATGTTAATAAAAAGAATTTCCACCGTAGTATGAATTAACATTATATTTTGTTTATGTTAAAATAAAGGAAATTCAACCGTAGGTTGAATTAACATAATTTTAATGTTAAATTAAAGAGTAACTTAACCGTAGGATTGAGCTACATTATTTTTAATGTAAAGTAATAAAGTAATTTAACATAGGATGAGATTACATTATTTTTAATGTTAATAAAGGATAATTTAACCATAGGGTTAATATACATTTATTTTTAATGTTAATATTAAGAGAATTACTTCGTAGGATAAAATTTACATTATTTTATAATGTTAACATAAAAGAGAATTGACCGTAGGAATGTTACATTTTTTTTATGAAATTAAGAAGGAATAACACCATAGGGTGAGTTAACGTTATTTTTAATGTTAATAAAGGGTAATTTAACCATAGGATAAGTCAACATTATCTTTAATGTTAAAATTAAGAAAATATGCATCGTAGGATGAGTTAACATTATTCTAAATGTTAATATAAAAAGTGTATATACCATAGGGAAAAATTTACATTATTTTAATGTTAAAATAAAGGAATTCCACCGTAGGATGAGTTTACATTTTATTCAATGTAAATAGGTAAGAATGCGACATGTAAATGCAAGTTTACATTTTATTCAATGTAAATAAGTAAGAAGGTGACATGTAATTTCAAGTTTGCATTTTATTAAATGTAAAGAAAACAAGAATGCGATATGTAATGAAAGTTTACATTTTAATTAATGTAAATAAAAATATGATTTTGAGAATGCGTCGTTAAATAAGAAGTTTGACTATTTTAAATAATTAAAATAGAATGGATTGTTAATAAAAAATAATTATTAACAAATAAGAAGGACTTTCAAGATATATATATGTATATACATACGAGGATTGTTTGGGAAGTCCGAGATATTCTCATCCCAAATTAATCCAGCGGCGTTAAAGATCGAAGTAAGAAGACGACGCATGAAGACCGTAAATCTTCCCTCGAATGGACAGCGATCGAGACCCTGAATTGACTTGCTACCAATTCATGGGTCAAGGTCATTGCCCAGACGTACGTGTTGGTTTCATGGATTTGACTTTCGTTCAGACCCAGAGCATAAGTTTAAATGGATGGTGTGTCTGACATCGTACTTCGTTATATATCATATTGTTGATTTTCTGTTAATATATAAATATTGGTGGTGGAGAATTTATTCTCTACTTAACACCCATTTATGTATTGATGGAGAAGCAATTGTATGGCATGGAGTGACAGTGTGGCATACTAAGATGCAATGATCAAGGTTTCTTGTTGAAAAGCAGAACCTTGTGGTGACGATCAAAGCACTGCTTGAATAAGCAGAGCTTTGTGTATTACGTGACTTCGCGAGCCTCACACACCGGTTGAGTCAAAAACGGGCGAAGGGAACGCAGGGAAAGTAGCACGTTTCTTTCTAGCTAGAAGTAGTGTCAGGGACCTCCCAGCGCTGATACTTTACTTATGTAGATGATGGAATGTGGCACGCCTCGGATAGGTCCTATAGGACCGGGAAACGTGTGCTTAGGAATTGCCAATCCGCTAAGCTGTATTTGCGGACCGGCCCTGCCATTTCCAAGGGTTCTCCGCGGGGAATCCTGAGGCACTAGCTAGAGTGGCTCGAATCGGTAAGGAGCTCCGCTCTAGCCTTGACTCATGATGGAAACCAAAATCCAAATATGAACTGACGAATTTGATTGTATTACTAGTACGGAGGCATAGTATATGGTACCTATGCTTCCTAGGATTAATACATTTACTTTGAAATGTTTTCATATACACTAATGATAATATTAGATGTGTATTTGCCGTATTTAGCATGTTTAATCACCATAAGGTAAAACCCTATCCTCTGGTGTGCGTTGCATTGTGTGATGGGACTTGGGTCTTATGGTGATTCCATTTTTCCAAAAAGCATTGCATTGTTCACGATGTATTTAATTATTTGTTATGACACTTTAAATTATGCACGGCAATCCATTAGAGTAAACCCGTTCCGCGTTTGCGGCGTGGTCTTTGGATTTGCCTTATATCTAATAGTTATTTTACTTAAGAATTCTCACACCAGTCCCACGACTGACCCATCGTTTGTTTCACCTTTTTGCAAACTTGGGTGCCCTCTTTTCCGCATGGGCAGCCAAGTAGACAGGTTCATTCTTTGCTTGTACTCTTTTCTTTGGAGCTGCTTATTTTCTGTCTCTTGGATTTGCTGAAGTAGAGAGGTGATGACTTGGAGCTTGAAGACATTTACCTTTTGTTTTTATGGCATCTTTTCTTTTCTTCTTAGACATCAAACTTATTTCTTTTTATAAACTTGTTGTATTAATCTTAGTTTCCTGTGACTGTGGATTTTCTGTGGTTAATGACATTATATTTTCCGCTGCTATGATGTTGTTGCTCTATGAATTTCCTATGCTATATTGTATCTGTGTTCTGTTTTATTGTACATATGTTGTATTCCAAAAATGATTACTCCTACTTTCATTCCGTGGAAGTTTGGGGTCATCACAGTTGGTATCAGAGCTTTGGTTTACAAAGCGGAATATAACATATTTATAATAATTCGTTTACGTAGAATCACTATATTCTACGGCGAACATTTCATGGGATACATAATAGCCAGTCACTTTATCGTCATCTTTTCATTCGTCCTTCGATCTTTTCTATCTCCTAGAATCACCATTTCAGTTGTTTTGACTCTCCCCTTGATCGTGCATTCGAAGAAGACTAAGTGAAGTGGCGATGCTCAATTGGCACATGTTTACGAAGGAACGAAAGGACCAACTTCTTCGGTGGAAAGCCTGATGTTATAGACGGTACCATCTCTGTTAAAAACATTCTCTGTGTTTATTCTTCCTCTTCTATTTTTCTTTTTCCTTTTCGGGGACGAAAAGTTTTTAAGTGGGGGAGACTGTAACAACCCTGAATTTTGGGGCCTATTTAAAATTTATTTTAAGTGATTTTAAATGAGTTTTGATATTTAAAATAATCTATTTTAAATAATAAGGATCACAAATTTGGTTCAAATCGAAGTTAGAATGAATAAATTAATTTTAATTATAAAAAGAGCTAGAAATAGCGCGGTAGTTTGAAAAGTCAAACTTGAACTTTGACTGACCATACAGGATGCAAAATTTAACGGATTTTAGTGAAACCAAAAATATTAGAATCTATTTAAAAATATCTTTCCAACGATTCCAAAAAATTGAAATTTCATAGCGGAAATCAAAAGTTATGGCCAATTCAATTTTTAGAAAGGTCGCTGGGTAATTTGCATAGGACAAAAATGCTACTTTTTGCATGCGAAGGAATTTGAACTCGAAACCACTTCCATTGGTTTCAGAATGACGTTTCTGCATTGAAAAACAGTAAACACTTATATGTTTCGAGTTTCAGAAAATATTTGTTTAAAAATGCATTTTTAATATTAAATATATTCGCCTTGAAAATAGCCATTTTTCAAAAAGTCTCAGAATCGAACGAAATTAATTTTGTTGTGATCGTATCGTCATAAGAAAGCCAAAAATAATTGTTCGGGAATTTTCGGAGTTCGTATGTGGCTCCGGCGTATTTAAATGTACGATAAATAGTAAATTAATTAATTTTTAATGGAATTTTAAATAAAATATATATAAATTTCGGAATTGGGTCCTGAGACATGTTCCATTGTGTTCAAAAGGCCTCGAAACCTTAAGAACGACAGTAAGCGGGCATAAATCGGAGTTCGGACCAAAACGGACCTTTATTGGATAATTAGATATTAACCTAATTAAAAAATAATATAAACAAGAAAAAGGTACGGCTTCCTTCTTCTTCATCGTGAGTAGCCGCCATCGTAACCCATTGTCTCTCAAAATTTCAAATTCCGGATTCTCCTTCGTTTCTCAACGAAAATTCGAAAACTTATACTCGTTTCGAAGAGATTTTCAAGCTCTTCGAATACATACCAACCACAACCCGTCTCGTTGCCTGAAATTGCCGCACCATCCACCTAAAGTCGCCGCCTTTAGCACCAAACCGGGCCCACCAGTCACGTGCGCACCTCCCCGAGTTCCTGGCGCAGGTAGCTCTCTCCAAGGCGGTCAATCTCCCGCAAACCGTTCATAAAACCGATAACCACAGCTCCCGATTTCTGGATCCAAAGTTTTGAACGTTCTAAGGTAAATTTTATTTCAGATTTCCCCACGCTTTTAAACGTCGCTGCGCCAGTTGTAAAAAGCTGATTTTTGATTTTGTGTATGAATTTGTATTCGAATCGTTCCAGATCTGAAATCGTCTTGAATTGGAACACCGAATCTGACCGAACCTGAATCACCTCTCTGACCAAACACTGTGAGAATTTTATTTTTAAATTTAATTTAATTTATTTAATTATTATTTGCATGATTATTAACAGTAGAATTAATATGACACGATGTTTAAACATAGATCTAAACCGTTCATAACATATGATGTGAAATCTAAATTGCCTATAGTGCTATGTGATTAGATCTGAAATTTTAGGCTTAAATCTGAATTCATAATTAATTAAAATTAATTATGTGTTATTTATTTAACCATGCCATGTTGATTTTACATATGCTATGTGAAACCCCATCTTGTAATTTACCTCGATGTTAGTATCGAATCTGATCCTATTGTTGTGTTTGGATGTTGTTATGCGATGTGATGAGAATTTACAGTTTATTTGATGTAAATAAGAACGCGACTTGTGATGAAATTTACATATATATTTTTTTTGTAAAATTGAAATAGGGAAAATTTGACATTTATTTGGTGTTAATAATAAGTAATTTACGTTGTATGAAAAATTAACATTTATTTTGGTGTTAATAATAAATAATTTTCAATGCATGAAAAATTAACATTTTTAATGTTAATTAAATAGTAATTTTACCGCAAGTGTACATTAACATTTTTTTTATGTTAATATAAAAAGAAATAAAACGTAGGATGAAATTAACATTTTAATGTTAATATTATAAAAATTCAACCGTATGTACATTAACATTTTTAATGTTAATATTATAAAAATTCAGCCGTATGATGACATTAACATTTTTAATGTTAATATTATAAATTAAATATTGGACATGTAAAATTTCACATTTTTACTTATGTGAATAAAATAAATTATTAGACATGTAACACATTTTTATTAATATGAATAAATTGTAATGTGAATAAAATGGTAATTTTAACTGTATGCACAATATACATTCTTATTAATGTAATATATATATATAAGAATTTACTCCGTAGGTGAAATTTAAATTTTTAGAAATGTAACTAAAGTTTACCTTTTATTTTATGTAAACAAATTTAGAATGTGAAATGTAACTAAAGTTTACGTTTTATTTTATTAAGAATGTGATATGTAAATAAAGTTTACATTTTTATTAATGTAATATATTCAAGGACTTCACCGTAGGAAAAAAGATTACATTTTTATCAATGTAATTAAAGTAGGAATTGGTGTTAACATTAAATTTACATTTAATTATGTAAAATTAAGGTATGAAATTTGGAATGACATAAATTTACATTTAATTATGTAAAACCAAAGTAGGAATTTGTGTTAACATGAAATTTACATTGAATTATGTAAAATTAAAGTGATGAGAAATTAACATTTTGTTTAATGTTAAATATAAGGAATTTACATGGTATGAGAAAGTAACATTATTTTTAAATGTTAATAATAAGAAACTACACCGTATGAGCAATTAACATTATTTTTAATGTTAATTAAATAGTAATTTCACCGCATGTGTAAATTAACATTTTTAATGTTAAAGATAACACCGTATGATGTAATTAACATTTTTAATGTTAATATAATAAAATTTTAACCGTAGGATGTCATTAATATTTTTAATGTTAATATAAAAGTATTTACAACGTATGATAAATTAACATTTTTGTGTCAATGTTAAAAATAAGTATTCACATCGAATGAAAATTAACAATTTTGTTAATGATACAAATAAGAATTTACGTTGTATGAGGAATTAATATTATTTTTGATGTTAAAAATAAGTAATTTACAATGCATGAAAAATGGACATTTTTAATGTCAATTAAATAGTAATTTTACCGTAGGATGAAATGGACATTTTTAATGTAAATTAACTAGAAATTTCAACCGTAGGATTTAGTTAACATTATTTATAATGTTAATATAAAGAAAATTTAACCGTATGATAAAATTAACTTTATTTTTAATGTTAATGATGCGTAATTTAAACGTATGATAAGATTAACACTATTTTTAATGTTAATAAAAAAATTTCCACCATAGTATGAATTAACATTATATTTTGTTTATGTTAAAATAAAGGAAATTCAACCGTGGGTTGAATTAACATAATTTTAATGTTAAATTAAAGAGTAACTTAACCGTAGGATTGAGCTACATTATTTTTAATGTAAAGTCATAAAGTAATTTAACATAGGATGAGATTACATTATTTTTAATGTTAATAAAGGATAATTTAACCATAGGGTTAATATACATTTATTTTTAATGTTAATATTAAGAGAATTACTTCGTAGGGTAAAATTTACATTATTTTATAATGTTAACATAAAAGAGAATTGACCGTAGGAATGTTACATTTTTTTATGAAATTAAGAAGGAATAACACCATAGGGTGAGTTAACGTTATTTTTAATGTTAATAAAGGGTAATTTAACCATAGGATAAGTCAACATTATCTTTAATGTTAAAATTAAGAAAATATGCATCGTAGGATGAGTTAACATTATTCTAAATGTTAATATAAAAAGTGTATATACCATAGGGAAAAATTTACATTATTTTAATGCTAAAATAAAGGAATTCCACCGTAGGATGAGTTTACATTTTATTCAATGTAAATAGGTAAGAATGCGACATGTAAATGCAAGTTTACATTTTATTCAATGTAAATAAGTAAGAAGGTGACATGTAATTTCAAGTTTGCATTTTATTAAATGTAAAGAAAACAAGAATGCGATATGTAATGAAAGTTTACATTTTAATTAATGTAAATAAAAATATGATTTTGAGAATGCGTCGTTAAATAAGAAGTTTGACTATTTTAAATAATTAAAATAGAATGGATTGTTAATAAAAATAATTATTAACAAATAAGAAGGATTTTCAAGATATATATATGTATATACATACGAGGATTGTTTGGGAAGTCCGAGATATTCTCATCCCAAATTAATCCAGCGGCGTTAAAGATCGAAGTAAGAAGACGACGCATGAAGACCGTAAATCTTCCCTCGAATGGACAGCGATCGAGACCCTGAATTGACTTGCTACCAATTCATGGGTCAAGGTCATTGCCCAGACGTACGTGTTGGTTTCACGGATTTGACTTTCGTTCAGACCCAGAGCATAAGTTTAAATGGATGGTGTGTCTGACATCGTACTTCGTTATATATCATATTGTTGATTTTCTGTTAATATATAAATATTGGTGGTGGAGAATTTATTCTCTACTTAACACCCATTTATGTATTGATGGAGAAGCAATGGTATGGCATGGAGTGACAGTGTGGCATACTAAGATGCAATGATCAAGGTTTCTTGTTGAAAAGCAGAACCTTGTGGTGACGATCAAAGCACTGCTTGAATAAGCAGAGCTTTGTGTATTACGTGACTTCGCGAGCCTCACACACCGGTTGAGTCAAAAACGGGCGAAGGGAACGCAGGGAAAGCAGCACGTTTCTTTCTAGCTAGAAGTAGTGTCAGGGACCTCCCAGCGCTGATACTTTACTTATGTGGATGATGGAATGTGGCGCGCCTCGGATAGGTCCTATAGGACCGGGAAACGTGTGCTTAGGAATTGCCAATACGCTAAGCTGTATTTGCGGACCGGCCCTGCCATTTCCAAGGGTTCTCCGCGGGGAGTCCTGAGGCACTAGCTAGAGTGGCTCGAATCGGTAAGGAGCTCCGCTCTAGCCTTGACTCATGATGGAAACCAAAATCCAAATACGAACCGACGAATTTGATTGTATTACTAGTACGGAGGCATAGTATATGGTACCTATGCTTCCTAGGATTAATACATTTACTTTGAAATGTTTTCATATACACTAATGATAATATTAGATGCGTATTTGCCGTATTTAGCATGTTTAATCACCATAAGGTAAAACCCTATCCTCTGGTGTGCGTTGCATTGTGTGATGGGACTTGGGTCTTATGGTGATTCCATTTTTCCAAAAAGCATTGCGTTGTTTATGATGTATTTAATTATTTGTTATGACACTTTAAATTATACACGGCAATCCATTAGAGTAAACCCGTTCCGCGTTAGCGGCGTGGTCTTTGGATTTGCCTTATATCTAATAGTTATTTTACTTAAGAATTCTCACACCAGTCCCACGACTGACCCATCGTTTGTTTCACCTTTTTGCAAACTTGGGTGCCCTCATTTCCGCACGGGCAGCCCAGTAGACAGGTTCATTCTTTGCTTGTAGTCTTTTCTTTGGAGCTGCTTATTTTCTGTCTCTTGGATTTGTTGAAGTAGAGAGGTGATGACTTGGAGCTTGAAGACATTTACCTTTTGTTTTTATGGCATCTTTTCTTTTCTTCTTAGACATCAAACTTATTTCTTTTTATAAACTTGTTGTATTAATCTTAGTTTCCTGTGACTGTGGATTTTCTGTGGTTAATGACATTATATTTTCCGCTGCTATGATGTTGTTGCTCTATAAATTTCCTATGCTATATTGTATCTGTGTTCTGTTTTATTGTATATATGTTGTATTCCAAAAATGATTACTCCTACTTTCATTCCGTGGAAGTTTGGGGTCATCACAATCATCTACAAAGATAAGGTGGAAGGAAAGAGTGATGTTCAGTGGGAACTATTGAACCAGAAGGTTGTTGCTATGATCCATAAGTACATTGACAAAACTCTCTTTGAGCATGTTTCTTCTTATACAACTCCTATGAATTATGGACAAAGCTTGAGTCCATGATTCAGAAGAAAACGCCTCACAACAAGGCCAAGTTAGTTCGACAGTTGGTGAAATTGGAGTACAAGGATATTTATAGCATGATTGAGCACTTTAATAACTTCAATAGGCTCGTAAATCAACTAACAAAAATTGATATGAAGATTGATGATGAATTACAAGCCCTTTTACCCCTTAGTTCCTCACCGAAAAGTTGGGGCACGCTCGTTGTTACACTTAGTAACTCAACTCTGGAAGGAAAGTTAACTATGGATACCATCAATGACAGCCTTCTTGGTGAAGAAGCAAGGAGAATGGAACGAGATGATTCTATCCATCCCAAAGCTAATGTTGTTGAGAATCAGGGTAGGAATGAAACTCGTGGATGTAGTAAGAATCGAAATCCACATCAATCTCGAGGTAGATCCAAGTCGCCCTCGAAGATTTCATGCTATTACTGTGGAAGGATGGGTCACAAGAAAATGGAACATTGAAGTTTCAAAAGAGACCAAAAAGCCGGTAATGTTAAGATTAACCAAATAAGCCTAACAAACAAGCAATAAGATAAGAGTGCTACTGCCATAGTATTAAAGCAAGATCTACTATATCTCATTGGTGAAAGTAACATTCTAAACATTACTTGTGATGAGAGTTCTTGGATAGTTGATTATGGTGCTTGCTTCCATGTTACTCCACATGAAAACTTCTTCTCATCCTACCAAAGAGGTGACTTTGGCACGATGCAAATGGGAAATCAAAATAGAAGCAAGATTGTTGGAATAGGAGACATCATCCTGATGACAAGCACCGGGTGCAAGGTTGTTTTGAAAGATGTAAGGCATGTCCCGACCGTGTGCGTCAGTCTTATCTTCACTGGAAAGCTAGATGATGATGGTTTGACGAATTCTTTTGCTGAAAGGAAGTGGAAGCTCACCAAAGGAAGTTTCATAATGGTTTGAGGAAAGAAGGTAGGATCACTGTATATAATGCAAGCTAAGATATGCAAAGGAGAAGCAAAGTTCTCTATTGATGATATGGACACATGGCATAAACGACTTGGGCACATTAGTGAGGAAGGTCTTCACATACTCGCTCAGAAACAGCTCTTCCCTGATGTGAAAGGTAAACCACTTCATCCCTATGCTCATTGTTTAGCTGGAAAACAACACAGAGTTGCTTTCCAAAGATCTTCTCCTCGTACAAGGAGAAAGAACATTCTAGACCTCATGCACACTAACGTATGTTCAATGTCTGAGAGATCCATTGGTAGTGCTCTACATTTTGTTACCTTCATTGATGACCATTCAAGGAAAGTATGGGTTTCACCTGTTAAAATCAAAGGATAAAGTGCTTGATGCCTTTAAAGAATTCCATTCTCTAGTGGAGCGTGAGACTGGACAGAAGATCAACAGTGTATGATCAGATAACAGAGGTGAATATCGAGGTCTTTTGAAGTATGTTGCAAGAAATATGGCATTAGGCTAGAGAAGACTCCACCCAAGACACCACAATTGAATGGGCTAGCTGAGAGAATGAACCAAACTATTAAAGAAATAGTTCATTGTGTGCTCTCTCATGCTAAGTTACCCAAATCATTTTGGGGAGAAGCTATAATGGTCGTAGCCTACATTTTCAATCCCACACCATCAGTTCCTTTGGATGGGGCCATTCCTGAGGAAGTTTGGACAGGAAAGAGTGCTTCATAGAATCATCTCATGGTGTTCGGGTGCAAGGCATTTGTTTACATCCCCAAAGATAAAAGAACTAAGCTTGATGCAAAGACAAAGGAGTGTATCTATCTTCGTTCACCTAAGGATGAATTTGGGTACCAGTTGTGGGATCCAATTAATAAGAAGGTTATTCGCAATAGAGATGTTATATTCTTCGAAGACCAAATAATTGAAGATATCAAGAATTCAGAGGGGCCAAGATTGGGAAGCTATAAGAAAACTGAACCTACTATGGGCCGACATGAAGATTATAACACATAAGAAAGTAGTGATGCTGAAGATCATGAAATTCATGATGAACCGGTTCGGGAAGAACCTCAATCTATCACTCCAATCGCACCAGAGCCAAGACGATCCTCAAGGGACAGAAGATCATCTACCCGATACAACACAGAGGAGTACGTTATGCTCACCAATGAGGGGAGCCTCGAATCTATAAAGAAGCAATGAGTGATTGTCATAAAGAAGAGTGGAGAATTGCCATGAAAGAATAAATGCAATCCTTGTGTGAGAATAACACATATGAACTAGTGGAGCTACCAAAAGAGAGAAGAGCTGTAAAGAATAAGTGGGTGTATAGAATCAAGACCGAAGAAAACTGTTCAAAATCTCGCTACAAAGCTCGGTTAGTTGTAAAGTATTCAGACAAGAAAAGGTCCTTACTTTGAAGAGATATTCTTTCTCGTGGTAAAGATGTCATCAATCCAAGTTTTCCTTGGCCTATTAGCCATGCAAGATTTGGAGATTGAACAACTCGATGTCAAGACGATGTTTCTACATGGTGACCTAAAGGAAGAGATCTACATGGAACAGCCTGAGGGATTCAAAGTTCCAGGCAAAGAATATCTAGCGTGTCGCCTTACAAAGAGTCTATATGGACTTAAGCAAGCACGAAGGCAATGGTACAAGAAGTTCGACGCATTCATGGTAGAACATGATTTCAAAAAGACGAAAAGTGATCATTGTGTCTTCATAAAGAGGTATGTAAGTGGTGACTTTCTCATACTTCTGCTCTATGTTGATGATATGCTAATCACTGGAAAAGATCACATAAAGATAGTTGCTTCAAAGAAAGATCTAAGCAAGAGCTTTGCCATGAAAGATTTGGGACAGGCTAAACAAATCCTTGGGATGAGAATAACTCGTGATAGATTGAAAAGACTGTTGTAGCTATCCTAAGAGAGAGATATCGAGAAAGTGTTGTAAAGGTTCAACATGCACAAATCAAAGCCGGTTAACGCTCCACTAGCTGGGAACTTCAAGCTAAGTTCGAAGCAGAGTCTGACAAGTGAAAAAGACATGGAGGAAATGAAGAAGAGACCATACTCATCTGTAGTAGGCAGTCTCATGTACGCAATGATATGCACAAGACCAGATATCGCTTATGCAATTGGTGTTGTCAGTCGCTACTTGGATAACCTGGGGAATGAGCATTGGGTTGTAGTCAAGTGGATCCTCCGATGTCTACATGGAACGTCCAAAAGTTGTTTATGCTTCGGAAAAGGAAAACCTATGTTAAAAGGATATACAGATGCAGACTTGGCTGGTGACATTGATTCCAGGAAATCAACATCGGAATACTTAACCACTTTTGTAGGGAGGAGCTATTTCATGGAAATCAAAGCTGCAAAAGTGTATTGCATTATCCACTACAGAGGTAGAGTATATCACAACTACTAAAGCTTGCAAGGAGATTTTATGGATGAAGAACATGTTGCATGAATTGGGAGTGGATCAATAATAGTATGTCTTGAAGTGTGACAATTAAAGTGCAATTTACTTGGCAAAGAATTCAACATTTCATTCCCGCACGAAGCACATTGATACAAGATATCATTAGATCCGATGAGTCCTCAAGGAAAAACAATTACATCTTGACAAGGTTCACACAGATGAGAACTAGTCTGACACGATGACAAAGGTAACACCAATAAAGAAGTTTAAAGATTGTTGTCTAGGTGTCAGTTTACTATTACTCCCCAATTAAGTCAGGAGGGGGAGATTTGTTGGGATCCCTCCTTAAATTGGAGAGTTTCTAGAAAATTCTAGACCTTTCTAGAGAAATTTAGAATTTTATAGAATGTTCTGGAGAACTCTAGAGAAGTTTAGAACCCTCTAAAAGCTTGTGGAAGAGTGTGGAACCCTCCGGAATATTCTAGAGATGTGTGGGACCTTCCAGAACCTCATGGAAGAGTGTGGAAGGATGCATAACGGAATGGAAGAGTGTAGAGATTCCTAGAGAGTATGGAGCATTCTAGAGAATCAATCTCCACCCTTGGATGCAAGTAGTCTCCAGCTTTCACTATGGAGGTTAAGTAGTATAAATAGGAGAGGCCCTATTACAAGCAATGCAAGGAAGAAGCCACTTCTTAGAGTGAGAAAAACTTGAGAGTTAGTGAGTCTCTTTGAGTGAAAAGAGAGATAGTTTGGGAAGTCTTTATCCTCAAGCTTGAGTGAGCCACCGAGTGTGAGTTACTTTTGTATCATATTCTTGTAATCTCATTATTCTTTTGTATAGTGGAAAAATCTCCATATTGGAGAATTATAAACTTTTGTGCTCCCGTTGCTACTTTTAATCTTAATTTCCTATCTTAATTGCTTATCTTAACAGTGTAAGTCAACTACACACTAGAAAACACAGAGAGTCACAAGAAATCATAGGAAATCACATAAAATCATAGAGAATCAGTGAAAATCATTGAGATTCATTGCTTTGATAGGACGGATCTGGGATTAACCGATACTGTATACTGTCACGTCCCATAACATTGGATTTTATGATATCATTCAATCACAAACACGCCTTCTCGAATGGTGCAATTATGTGTGATTTTTATATTAAAATCATACTTTAAGAAATAGTTTAGAAAATATAGTTTCTTTAAAAAATCTTTGAAAGCCTGAAAGTACGGAAATCATTGTTAAAATAATATAACTAATAATTAATAAAACTTTGTTAAAACTATATTTCTTTTCAAGCTATATTTCTACGAATCCAAACATTTTGAAAATAATTTATAAAATATGTGCACATGTCATCAAAACATAAGGAATATCGCTAGGAAACATGCTTGCAAACTCATCAAAACAACTTCACTATATGTATTGCTTCTCTACTATAGCTGCATGCCACAATAATACCACAAAACTTATGAAAATATCACTTGCTTGATTGTGCATAAAATTGCACTAGTTTTGGAGCAACAACTTGTTTAGAAATGCAAAGAAGCAAGACACAAACCTTCAGGCAAAACAAAAAAATGCACAGGAGCCAACCTAGGTGTTTTTCCTAGGTGGGTTGACCCAGCCAATGAGAGGTTGCCCAAGCCAAAATTTTTGACAAACTCACTACTTCCAGTTTGGATTCAGGCAACTTAGACTACTCGAATTCTCAAAAAATTTGACAAGCTGATACTAGAGACTGCCAGCAACACATAGAAAAAGAAATCACCTTATTAATGAAGAAATGAGGGAGATATTCAGCTTCAAACATAGACCTTTATCATGTTTGGCTGCTTAGAAGCACACACCAAAAAAATTGAATGTAACATAATGGATTTTGCTCTGATTTGCAAATATATACAACTAAAACAAGTTAGAGAGTGTGAGGGATTTCTTATTTTTATTTGTAGTAAGAAATTACAAGAAGAGGCTTCAAAATTGATCAAAGATTGGACTATATAGCTCCTTTCTAAGCTTGAGCACCTGTTGGTTTAACTATACTAACATGCAACAAAACATAGAGATGAACTTCTCAAATAGAAACAAAGTTGATGAATTAGAGATGAAATACCAAACTAAATGCGAATTACATGTTGTAGATTTGATTTTTAATGATAACTTCCCTTCCGGTTTTGATTTAGAGTTGGAAAATTTGAGGTTTAACATGAAGTGGCCATGGAATATTTGTTTTTGAGAAGGAGTATTTTGTTTTTGGAAATGAAAGTATGTTGTTTTTTTCCAGAAAACTCCTCTCTTCTCTTCTACTAACCAAGCCCATTAAGCTTTAATCAAGTAATTAGCCCATGTATTAACTTAAGGGAGGTAATTAAGGATACAAAGCCTTGTTTACATTAGTTTTCCAATGTTTTTTTCTCCAAATCACTTATATTTATTTCTAAAAATTATAAAATTAACACATGATCACTACTAAGATTATAAATATGTATTTCAACATGTTTTTAAACACTTTCAACACTATTTTTTCTTAATTTATACATAATTCACATTTTACACAAAATAAGCATTTTGAACTTAATTTATATAAAATGGGCATTGTTCGAAATTTAATTGTTTCAAACATACAATATTAACCCAAATAAAATCTTAAACTCAAAATTATCATAATTATCACTTTTATAACTACGTTACCACAATTTTTGTTAACTTTTAATATTTATTTCATATAGACTTCATTTTAACACACTATTTTGCACAAACTTTGATTTATAAAAGTTTACTACAATTTCTCAAACAATTTTTTTAAGAATTTATCAACTATTTATTAATATTTCTTTTTATATTTTTATTATTCCAAAAATAATATTTCACAACAGTTATCATTTCATATCAAGGGTTTCAGTTCGGTTCGTGTTGTTAATGGCGAAACGGACATCGTCCCTTTTCTATCCTTCTTCGCCTTCTACTTTCACTTCATCTCTCCTCCTCTCTAGTCGAAACACCTCTCTTCCTCCCCTCTTCTCATCAGCCTAGATTTCATCTGTGTGACACCAGATCCGTACTAAGAATTTATTTTCAGAACTAGCCCTTTTTCATTTACTCAAACTTCCCTATGTTCTTCTATCCAAGCCATGGCTTCAAACCACTGGATATTCCCGCATAAGTCTTCCCTTCATTCTCTTACATGGTGGCTCCTCTATGGTTTAATTAGTTTGCGATCACTGCCTATTTTTTGCAAAATTCTACATGTACGATATCCTGTAATGTGCTACGTTTGGTTCCCAGCCGAATCTGCTCCTTATGTTGTCTAGTGTCTACTGTCCAGTGCTAATATGATCAGAGTTAGGACTTTGGGGACATTGTGGTTTGTTGGATCGGAAAAATAGACAATGGTGGTTGGTCAGTGATGCTATGGAGGTAGTTTCAACTTGTTTGGGTTGTGAAGGATCGACACCAACGAGGTGATTTCTAGGTTCGCAATAACTTCTAACACTTCTTTAGTTTCGTGTTTCGCCTTTATGAGTTGTGATAGTGCTTATTAGTGTCAGATATACAATGTGGATTTGAATCGCTTTGTTGGTGTTGGTTTTATTTGTAGCTCGTGGTGTAAGGTCTTTGGTATTGTAGTTTGTGGGATTCTTGGGTGTTTACTTTGGAAGTTTGGGTGTTGTTTGGCATTGGTTCTAGGAGCAAGGGTGTGAACTTTTGGATGAGCTCGGTTTCCACCAAACTCGGCATACGAATGACCTATTTTTCTCTCAACTTGTTTTAGTTTGGATGGTGGACTAATATTTATTCCAAAAGCTTGTGCCCTTATTGTTATGGCCTCGGGAAATTGTCTCATGTTAGTTGATCATGTTATGCTCTCCAATGGTACTGTTCCTTGTTGTGGCTTTGGTGCTTAGCTTGGGGCCTTTGATATGGGATTCACTTCTTGTTGTGATAACCTGTTAGTGCATCTTTGTTGAAGTGATGCAAGGTAGCCTTTATGCTCTAAGTGTAAAGATGTGCAAATTGGCTGTAGTGTTTTTGGATGCTGTAGTTTTTTTTGTTTGGCTCTTGAATATATACATGTGTAGTGGTATGTGTGTAATTGTTGGTCCAACCTCCCTACGTGAAGTGTTACAGATAAGGAATCTTAACATTCAGATGATTTTGTCCAGCCCTTGTACTGTAAGCTAGATTAGCTAAAGTGGACGATCCTCATTAAAATTCGTCAGTGGTGGATGGTCCACCTTAAAAATCGAACTAGTAGGTTGGTAATTTGCCAATCTCCTGTAAAAATTGTAATTATTATTTATATAATAATAAGTGTTTGCAGTCACTTTAAAAACCGGTCGGCTTCGTAAGAAAACAATATTTCACCATAATTATCATTTTCCAAATCTTAATGACACGAGATTGTGTATTTATCCAACTTAATATTAAAAATCCTTCTTAATTCAAAAAATTTTCATACCCAATTCAATTCAAACATAAGGTTAAACTTATTTTTCTCATAAGCATAAATTTCATTCAACAGCAATTCCCTGTAATCTCATTTTATTCATTTTCAATGAATAATGTATATTTTATCAAGTTATCACCCATATAATAATTAAAACTTAAATTTCAATTTATACTCTTGCTACAAATTCATCATTATGGTTTAACAGGTGATCACACAAGTTCGGGTTGTTATAGACTCCCCCTTACAAAAATTGCCTCCCTGTAGTTTCCTTCAAAGAAAGGTCGTATACAACCAAATTCATCTCATTTCAAAGGAAAATGCACAAAATAGATCATGACACAGATTTATCACCCGTGGTACACAAAGATAAAAGATCAGTGTATGTCCGCTCAATGAACTCCCTCGTCTCCCTAATACAATCTTGACCATTGGACCTTGACGAGTGACATATTCTAATTATGAAGGCGTTTAATCTCCATCCCAAGTATACGCATAGGATGGTGCACGATAGATAAGTGGGAGAAATATCCAATTCCTTCAAAACATGAGAATCAATCACTGAATCTGAATCATGCAAACACTTCCTCAGTTAAGAGATGTTAAACATGTCATGAATACCAGAAAATCTATCAGGAAATGTCACATGGTATGCACTGGGACAGATACGCTCAATAATAGGAAATAGCCTAATAAAACACGGTGCCAATTTCCCTGTCTAGGTAAAGCGCATCACTCCATTCAAAAAAGAAGCATGAATATACGTAAGATCTCCAACTGAAAACTCGAGAGGTTCCCTATGGTTGTCCGTATAGGATTTCTAATGACTCTGAGCTCTCTCATCCTCTCTCTAATAAGGGGTATCTTCTTAGATGTTTCACGAATAGAATTGGGGCCCAAAATAAGTCTCTCCCAGATTCAAGCCAATAAGCTAGCGAACCACACGTTCTCCCAAAAAGTGCATCAAATGGTGTCATGCAAATAGAAGACTGGTAGCTATTATTATAAGTGAACTCGACCATTGGGAGATGATCCTCCCAGCTACCACCAAAATCAAGGATACATGCTCCAGGAAGGTCCTCCAAAATATGATTTACCCACTCAATCTATCCATCAGACCATGGGTGGTAAGCAGTACTGAAGTTTAGCTTTGTACCCATAACTAGCTAGAGGCTTTTTCAAAAATGGCTAATAAATAAAGGATCATGGCCACACACGATGGAGCTAAGAATACCATGCAACTGTATACTTCCTTAATATAGATCCGCGAGAGAGAAGAAGTTGTCCTATTAGATTTAATACGAATAAAGTAAGTAGACTTAGTGAGGTGATCAACAACAACTAAAATGCTAGAATGACCCGACCTCGAATAAGGTAAGCTGTCCACAAAATCCATCAAAACCTAGTTCCACTTCCACATAGGGACCTCAAAAAGCAAAAGAAGACTACTAGGTTGTTGATGCTCGGCTTTCACGAGCTGACAAGTAATGTAATTACCCACATAAGTTTCCATATCTTGCTTAATGTCGTCCTAATAATATAAGCAATGCATGTCAACATACATCTTACAGCCTGGATAGATGGTGTACTTAGAGCGATGACATTCAGCTAGAATGTCTCGCCTAAGCTCAGAAACAAGAGGCACAAATAATGTGCTCTTTTTACGAAGGCAACTACAATCATCAAGACTAAAATCCCTCATCTCATCATCAAAACTAAAATCCCTCATCTCATCATCAATGTGATATCCAGCCTTGCACTTCTGAATAATAAATATAATATCGGGGTCTTGCCAATAAGCCTCGGCAATCCGATCCAAAAGAATAAGCCGAGCTTCAAGATTACACAATATAATAGGAGAATCGGAAAAAACAGCACGATCACGGATATCACACAAAGATAGAAGCTCTAAATCTTCCCACTCAACAGGAATCATGGAAATGACGGTCGCTTTCTTACGGCTCAAGGCATCAGCCACACGATTACCCTTACCAAGGGTATACTGGATATCAAAATCATATGAAGCGAGGAACTCAAGCCAACGTTTTTGCCTCATATTGAGCTCCTTCTAAGAAAATAGTTACTTGCGCGATTTATGATCCATATAAAGAATAAATTGTTCGCCTAAATGGTAATGGAGCCAAATCATCAATATGAAGATGATGGCGGCAATCTCAAGATCATGGGAGGCATAACAAACTTTATTAGGACGTAGCTTCCTAGAAGCATAGGTAACTATATGATCACGCTGTATAAGAACAGCTCCAAGGTCACTATGGTTTGCATTAGTATAAACCACAAGATTCTGGCTCCCTTTGGGAACCATTATAATGGATGCATGAATAAAAAGCTCCTTAATCTATTGAAAGGAAGCTTCACAACGATCAGACCAAACGAAACGGAAACCCTTACGGGTAAGATAGGTAACCGATGGCACAACGTGAGAAAAATATCGAACGAAACGACGATAATAACCCGCTAAAACCCAAAAAGCTATGGATTTCTTAAACATTCCTGGGTCTTTTCCAACTCTAAATGGCCTCGATTTTAAAAGGTTCAATGGATAAGTTATCAAAAGATACAACGTGACCCAAGAACTTTATTTGTGTCTCCCAGAAATGACACTTAGAGAATTCTGCTTTAAGATGATGATGCCAAAGGGTGCTCAAGACAATTCTCAAGTGATTGTGTAATAACCCAAATTTTTATCCGTTAAGTTTAAACATTTAAAATTGGTTTTAAATGTTGATTTAGAAATTTAAATAACTCGAGTTCAGTTTTGAGTATTAAATCAATTTAAATAATAAATTAAATTCTGCAATGGTCAAAGTAAAGTTGGATTTACAATACAGTATGAATTGGACAACTTAAAAGGATTTAATTAAGTTTAGATTTGAATTATAATAAGAAATTCGTTTATGAAATGAAGTTTGAATGTATAAATTATAATTGAATAACAAATGAGATCGCAGTGCCGCGGTAGTTCGTAGTTTTAAGTTATAAACTTCAATTGAATATACAGAATCTAGTACAAGTCGGAATTCTTTAAAATAAGAATCATCTGAATCTATTTGACTATATTTTTCTAATGAAAGAGAAAAATCAAGATTTCATATTATAGTTTTGAGTTATGTCAAAATCAATTTTTTATAAAGTCGCTATGAAATCATTTAAAACCATAACGATTTATTAAATAAAAATAGATTTTAATAAATTGTATATCGATATAACCTGGAATTTAAAATCGAAGCTATATAAAGTATGTCTGAATATACGTTATAATAATAATAATTTATTATCAATGAATTTTTTTGTTGTGAAATCAATGTATATTTTATCGAGTTAATATGGAGCTTAAGAATAGTCAATTTTCAAATGATTTCAATGAAACTAATTTTATTAAACCCATAATAATTATTTATTTAAGATTTCTAGTTTCAAGTCAATCAGAGTTATTTTGTGAGCGTGCACAATATAAACAAGTATCGATTCACGTCACTATAAGAAAATGATTTTTTTTGTTGCAAAAATCAGTGGCGTTTATTTGTAAATGCAGAAAAAGACATTTTCACTCACTATTTTAGTGAGGCCAAAAAAAATTCACTTTCCCGCCTAAGAAAAAGTAGTCTGCGTGGCCTGGATTAAACGTGACCACCTATTTTCTAATCTTCTCCCGCTCATAATTAGAAATTTTTTAACCCTACTTCCCTTTCCCTCCCAAATCGTTCTAGCAAAGAAATTCCATTGCATCGTCAACTCATCAACTCCATCTAGTCCACTCAACAACGGAAGCCGGCGAAAATATCTCATTCTTATCTTTGACCTGCCAAAATCCTTGGGTTTCAATTCGGCATACCCTAATTCAATCCTTCAGGTAGAATTATTCATCTTTAATTCATCTCATAGACCTATTATCGAACCTGTTAAAGGTTTGTATATTATCTTGATTTAGATGAATGTTTAACCCACATGTCATTTTCGGTTTTTTAGGGCTTGTCTTATTCTGACCTTGATTCGGAGCAAGGCACGGAATTTCTGTCGCACCTCATAATCTTAGCATCAGGTGGGTCAGCAGGTGGAAAGGCGCAGGGAGAGGATGAGGAAGGCGGAGGAGAAAGGGCTTGGAAGGAGGGCAAGGTTGCGGTTGCTATTTGCCAAGTAAATTTTCTATCTATCGCCATTTTTGTTTATGTTGGTTTTTTTATAGGCTATGCTTTATAGTTAAATGATTATTACTTCAAATTTGAATCCCAATTGGAAATTGTTGCTTTTAAATTGCAACATTGATAATATGTTTTACCGAAACATTTATAGTTTGCATTTTCCATATACCATTAATAGGATCAGCACAAGTCAAAGGGAAACACAAAAATCTAAACTCAATAAAGGTTGGATGGCATCGAAGTATAATTTGCATATCAACTAAAACTAATAATGCTATACTGCAACTTAGTTCTTCTATGGTCATCTTTGTTTGAGTATTGCTACATTGAAAGTTCATTCATGTGATTGTTGGTGTTGAAACCCAAACAGTAGAGCATACCTAAATGTTTGGTCTTAAGTTTCCCTTTTTCCAATGTGTTGTAGCAAAGTATAACTATCGGAATTAGTTCAAATAAAGTCAATACAAGTGTCGTGTTTTGTATTTTACAGGAGTCTTGATTAATTCATGCTTAAAAGGTGTGCGCACTTGCTCTCGTGCATCACCATGATGCTTTTGCCTGTGTGTAGATATATGTTGATAGACTTGCATATGTTGAGATGTTATATATGTTTATTTTTCCATGCTTGAGCTATACTATACCACAAAACAAACAAGGTTCATGATACATTTGAAGTTTTGTTTGGAGGATTAGGCGTTGTATATGACAAATCTAAATATATAGGGCATAGGTGTATGTCTAGAGGGAGAGAAGACGAGGGAGTGATGTGGTGGTTATGTCATCTTATTAAAACTCAACATGGTATCAGAATAGAAAAATATTGCTTTTAAAATACTCAAATGAGATGCAAGTGGTGGTGTATAATTATGGGTTGATAGATTCATAACACTGGATATCAGTTTCATCAGAGGATGTGTGTCAGTTCTTATATGTCCTCCATGAGCATTAGAAATTGGATGAGTAAAGTTGGAGCACGAAAATATATACCATAAATATTCTTTAATGAACTAAGTAATCCTGTATCGACTTGAATAAAAGAAACACTATCAGATAGATTTTTGATCCATTGCCAATTTCAAACTTCTACTCAGATTAACCATTCAGGACAGACCAAAATCCTTGAATCGGTCCTAAAGGATGGCGCCTAGTGCATAAAACCTTGTTTAGGTCTGATTGTTTTGGTCATTATCCTCTTGATTTTCCAAAAAAATGAATAATTAATAAATCATACTTTGGACATATGCCTGCAACTGATCTAAATGAATTGGTTTGCCTAATGTAGAAATCAAGATCATCTCTTAGATATACTGTTTAGGAAATATATTTTTAGTAAGATTATTTATCTGTGACTTTTGCATTTAGTGTTGTTTCTTGAGTAATAACCAATTTATTAGTGTGTGATGCATATAGAATCCCTTTTCTGCTAGGCCATCAACCAACATTTTTAACTGTTTTATATGCTTAATTCTATCATCCGCTAAATGATCAATATTCCTTTAATTGACAGCTTGAGGAACCATCCTCATTTCCAGCAAATAATTGAAAAACGGGTAAAGCATAGAGATATTCTTAGGTTAGCTAAGTCCTTATCTGGACAAGTGTTGGACGGCAATTGTAAGTTCACTTTACCTTTTTTAGTGGTGTATAACTTGCTCCTTTCTAGGACTCGTTCCTTTCATATTTGATTGGAAATATTTTACAAATCTTAGTGGCAATCATAGATCTGATTTGATATTTTATTTCTTAGTGAAATCTCCAAGAAAATGTTTGCATATGAAACGGACAAACAGTTTGCACATGAAACGGACAAACACTTATACACATGGCTAATTTTATGATCCGTTGTATACTAAAAAATTGGTTAGAAGCAATTTTTCGTAATTTAATTACATTTGTTTTTTGTCACCATATGTTGGGTTGGTTTACATTAACCAATATAAGAAGAATTTGTTTGCTATCTGAAGTTTTTACTTAGTTTTATAATGTCGATTCCATCAAGAATCCTAATAAACATAAAAAAATTCTCAATAATTTTTGGTTGTACACACATTAATTGTTAGTTGTTTATGCTCGCCACTTCATAAATGTGGAAACTTATGCTTAGGTGTTTTTATAATGTTCATTCCTTTAAGAATTTTAGCTGAAGTCGAAAACTATACTTGATACTAGTTATACGAGACTTTTGCTGCAGTAAGTGTTGGATGATTGCATTTAACACTAAACATGTCAGTGCAAAAGACCTTGCTGCTATGTTGATTGATTTAATATGAATAGTTTAAAGTTGAAGATATCTACATCCGCAGTCAAAAGGCCTTGACCTTATGTTGATTGCATTTGAACTGATATAGATGCCCATGATTCTAAGCATAAGTATTTTCAAAATATGATGAAACAGAAATGGCCTCCATGTGCGCTTATGCTTAGAGCAAGTGATAGGAACATTCCTATGTCTCCAATAGAAACAGCTGTTGGAGGCTTTCTTGCATAAGCAAGAAAATATCTAAATTCAACTTTCAAAAAAAAAAATTGTTTATACACCTTGTATGTAGAACTCATGTATGTGGCATCTACAGTCATTAATAACGTGCTTTTATGTGTTCATTTATAGCCTATGGAAAAGCTCCCATCCATATTTACTGAAGTATTTTGAGAAAGGTCAGTTGAGGTGTCCATTTGCTTCTGCACTTCTCTATCTTCATTTCTCGATGTCGATCCTCTATTTATAGGTATGAAAAAAGTGCAGAATTTTTTCAGCATCTTTGAAAAAAGCTTTGGCATGGTTTCAGCTGTAAGCTCATGTTGAATCTTATTGCAATCCTTTGTTAGACCTCCAGCTATAATTTATTATGTAGTTAAATTGGTTTACAGTAATCCTTCTTTTAAGAAGTAACAGTTGTGTGGAAAGCACATTAAAAAGTTGGCCCAGGATGCATAGACCAGCTGACAAATCAAACAACAAGACAAAGTAACTTGTAGCTTGAATGACAATATCCCCACTAATGTGCATACACACCACTATATTAGTCATTGTTGTGAAGGCAAGTAACCCATACAGTAGCACTAATGTCATCAGTCGGTCATGAGGCAGGTAAAGAGAAGCATGATGGTTTGTTGCATTTTCTACCTTTTATCTTTCACAAGTACATGTAAACCGGTAACAAAAAATAACCTTGTTCTATTGTCGTACATCTTCATTTGTACAAAACTAATTAATTAATTGATTTTATCAGCGAGAAGCGTAGGTGGACAAGCAGTGATGCCAAGGCTATGCAAAGCAGAAATTTGGCACTTCTGGAACCCATGCATATTTCGAAGCATAAAGTGAGTGTAAAATATTGAATATAGCGTGAGTGTAAATTTTGCTTCATGAATGGCGAAGTAGTGTGTGTATCTTTTCAATTTTTTATCGTAGTGTTTGCTTCATGAATGGCGAACCAACCCTCTATATGCAGACAAAGCGTGAGTGTAAATCGGATAGCAATGTGGAAGAATATGTGGAAGCCGTACATTGGATAGCAATGTGGAAGAATATATGGAAGCAACAGTTAAGCCATACTTAGTGGATGTTATATATTGCTAGTCAAAGGTTAGTACTTTGTATTTTTACATCTTTTTCTAGCAATAAACAATGCAGACTCATGTTATGCAACTTTGACTTTCACAATGCTTATGCTGAAGTAGCTGGTTCATATATCCACAAGATTACACCAGCAATTTATGGTGGGCGACACATGTTTGATTTTCTCATGCAGCCAGCAAATGATCATTAGTGTTATGTTACATCCTCATTGCAGTTTGCTGCATGTTTACACGCTAACTAGGCTGAATTTTTTGTGATGCGGTGTAGGCAGCACAACCGGTGTGTGGCGTGGCAGGCGTTGCATTTCTCTCGCAAACATGTAAAACTCGTTACAAGCTTCGGGATCCAAGGTATGCTTTTGTGTTAGTGCCGATAGTGGTTATCGTTCTTACTGGAGAGTTAATGATAGCAGTGGCTAGCACCATTTGTGTATCTTGTTGTGAGATCAGGGAAGAGTTATCTGACTATATGTTGTGCTTTCACTTGTGCAAGCATTCGACGTTCAAAGAGCAAAGTTGAAATTTTATGGTGCTAGGTTTTACTTGTGCATACAACAAAGAATTATGGGTAATCAAATGTTTTGTAAGTACTAGTTAGGTATAATATTTCTTTGTACTAGATGTGTAAATTTGTTTATCAATGGTCATTATTTGTGAGTTTGGTCATTTATTTATAAAACTATTGTATTGAAAAAGTTATGCATATTCTATTTGATTATATGGTTAATTGTTTTTTAATTGTTTGAACATGATGATTATGTGAAAAATTATTGATTGATAATGCAGAAACAAAATAGACTATTCACAAGAAATATTTGCATGAAAAAATACAGCAAATTAATCAACAATTTTTAGTAGCGTTTTAAAAACGCAACAGAAATACATGTAATGGCGTTGAGTAAAAGCAACCATAAATCAGGGGTAAAATTGGAAATTTTATTAGTAGCATCAAAAGGCTTTTTTATGGCGTTTTTAAAGTGCTACGAAAATATTTATGGTGGCGTTTGGAAAATGTTACAATAAAAGTATTTACAATGGCGTTTAAAAAAGTGCAACCAAGACTCAACGATTTTTAGTGGCGTGTTTTCTCGTAACGATTATCGAAACGCCACCAAAAATGATTGGTAGCATTTTTTGAGTGCTACAAAAAGTTATTTTTCTTGTAGTGCACTATGAAAACAAAAAGAAAGTTTTGCAAACAATCTTGGGATTCGATGAAACCAGTTCCATCATATCTGGAATATTAAGTTATGATAGGATTTCGATTTTCATTGCAATCAGATACTGTATCTGATAGCTTGAGCATGAAACTGATGGCGTAAGTCCCTAAAATAATATAATAAGAATACACCCTATATATATATACACACCCAAGCCCTAATGTGCAGCAAATTCCTTGCGTGGTCAAACTAAACAAGCCTCCACCCTAATTCATGAACGACCTGAAAATTTCCCCTTACCTTTCGATTTTGCTTCCACTCCATTCCTCTATTCCAAAACCTTCTAACAGCAAAATTGTTGAGCTTGATGATAACTACAAACTAAATGCTAACCGGAATCAAAGCAAAAAGCATCGAGTGTTATTGGATAGCTGTAGGTGAATAGAGGAGTTATGCTTGGAGGCGTTGGGATCGAAGGTGGAGGGGGTCGCCTTGGTGGTCTCCGATGGTGCTTAGGTGGACTGTACAGTGGCATGGCTCTGATATTTGACAGCGTGGTTTTAGGTGGTGAATGAAACAATGAAGAAACGAAGAGAGAAATTAGTCGGCATGTTAAAGTAATTAGTTTAATTAATAATAAAATCAACAAAGTTAACTATTTAATTAAAATCGTATGCTTAAACATAAATAACTTTTTGATTGCAAGGTCAGAAACAGACGAAACAAGCTATGACGAGATCGTATTGATGAACACTACATTTTGGAGCTAATTTGGATGAAATTGGAATTAGTTGGAATTTTAGTTAAATTAAACACTTGTTTAATTTAACTGAAACAAAATCGCTTTTGTCACGAATGGAATCAAGTGAGTATAACTCACTCAGTTTGACCCACTTATATTTCATACAAGTCGAGATTTATATTTGTGTGCTATGTTTGTTGATTGCCGGATGTGTGCTGAATATCTTTATTTATATTGGATGAATTGGTTAAATTAAATGTTTGTTTAATTTAATTGAAATCAAATCGTTATTTCATCGATTATTACCAATTGAGGTAATTTACCTTATTGGTCACGTTTATAGTAATATAAATGTATTAAATTAAATGATGGATGCTTGGATTGCTGTTATTGGTTGATTGTTGAAAATTATATATGTATATTGAATTGAATGATTTGATTTTGAGGTAACTTGTTTATGATGTAGCGAAAAATAGGTTTAAGGGACTCAACTGGATTCCTCACCGGTAGTTGTTAAATTTGATATATTATGATATCTGTTGAAATATTGTAATTGTGATGCAGGGAAAATAGGTTGGAGGGATCCAACAATATTCTTCACCAATATTGAATTTTTTTATCATATAGGATGAATATATTTGCTTGAGTGTGAAATTGGATGAGATAAATCCTTATTTCACAGTTTGGTATTTTAGCAGTCGTTCGACTCTTTAGTACAGTCGATAAAATAAGAAATTGTTGGAATCGTTTTCAAATTGAGTTTGAAACATTTTAAGATTTTATATATACTGAATTAGTCGTTTGAAGTATATAAAGAAAAAATTTGTTCTCTTAAGAGGTAAAGTACGATTTTTTTTTTAAAATAAATTCTAAAGCTTAATTTACGTTTCTTTTTATATGGTCGTTTAAATATAACTAAACTTAATTTTGAAATACTATTAAGTTACGTTAAGTGTTTTAGAACTTGTCGTTTTGATAAACTGAAGTGATATATTGGTTGCGAAAAGTACGTGAAAATATTGTAAAAGGAAGCGATAAGATTTCAAGATATTGAAATATAAATTCAAAAGACTTTGTAAATGAGATGTATAAAATAACAGTTATAATTAGATATATATTGTAACAGCCCACATTTTATGTATCGAAAGATCGTAAAATATTTTTAATTCATTCTCTGAGTGTTGGATCATTCTCATCTTTTAATATGTTGCTCATGGGGATGTGAGACATGTCCATAATTTTTACCGATTTTGTTTGTGACCATTTTGCCCCTGTCAACCCTGTACAGGGCATAACTTTTGACTCAGGTCGAATCAGAGGGTGGGTCCTGTGCCATTGGAAAGGAATTGATGATTGCCTTTCCATAGAGTGGTTACATTAAATATTTGGCTCAGCGGTTTGGGAGAAATCGTTGTTTTAAGGTTTTTCAGTTGGCTATTCAGGTTTTGGAGCCATGGTGGAATCCAATAAATAGGGGGTGAGAGTGGAGGGAAAAGAGTTACTTTCCCATTCTTTCATTTGAAGGCATTGATCTCCTTCTTCCTCTAACACATTTCCACTATTAAAAATCCAAATCTAAGGACGGAAATCATAGATCTACACAATTGGAGGCTAGATCTAGATCATTTCAAGTAAGGATTCATCAAATCGAAGGGCTAGGAACTATCTCTTCGCTATCCAGAATTCTATTTCATCATTTTGCTTTGTTTTGGATAATTGGTGAGAGATTTACATCTCTCACATGAATGCAATGAAGTATATGAGTGTTTGTGTATGTTTCTCATCAAATTGGAACGTTTTATCATAGATTTATACCATTACATGTCCATTTTCATATGCGTCACCCTATGATCTTATCTAGCAAGTTTTACTCGATAATTTCATGTCATTTTACGTGTTTATGTTAGTTAGAACTCTCATTTTAATCATAGGTTCATTTTAATGGTTTTTGGTGAGATTTACATCATTTTTATGGTAATCGTCATATTCATGTGGTTAGTAATGTTATGATATGTTTAAGATTGTGTTTGATGGTTTTGGTTGAGTTGGTTTCGTTGGATTCGTCATTTGGCGAAGTTTTGATCGAAATCGGAGTAGAATTGAAGATGAGCGGAAAGTTGCTCGGGTCGGACTAAAGGGGGTCGGGTCGGGCTCAAATTCTGTCATGGAGGACAAGTCAAAGTCGGCTCGAGTCAGACTAAAGGGGTCGGGTCAGACTAAAGAGGGTTGGATCGGACTATTTTGGATTGGATTAAAGTGAATCGGACCATTTTGGATCAGGCTAAAGTGGATTGGACCATTCTGGATCAGACTAAGGTGGGTCTGGTCGGACAAAAGGGGGTCGGGTCGGGCCTAAAGGGGTCGGGTCGGACCAAAGGGGGTCGGGCTATTCTGGACAGCCATTTCTGGTCTGCCATTTTTGCCATTTCTGGTCAGCTATTTCTGGTCGGACACTTCCGGTGATGATGTGACTTCAAAGTGAGTTCAATTGGGAAGTTAGGAACTGTTGAAATAATGTTATGGATTGCTTTGAACCTTATAGAGATGTTGGTTGGTTCAACGATGGTGGTGGCTTCGACGAGAATCCAGAAGGGGATGTTTAGGGGTGTCAAATGGGTTGGGTTAGGTATAAATGAGTTGGTTGGAAATTAACCCAACCCATTTAACAAAAAAATATACCCAGCCCATTATACCCATTTAATAAATGGGCAAACCCGACCCAACCCAACAATTAATGGGTCAACCCGCTTAACCCTTTTAATTGAAACTGTTGCAAAACATGCATAAAATGAATACATGGACAATATCACAAAGAATTAAAATATTACTCAAACAACAATACTTGCAGTATTTAACCAACATTAATTGAACTGTCATTAAAGAACATCAAAGTACATAATACAACAGAAATCTAAATATCTTCAGAAAATACATAACATCTCCAATCAAAAAATCATCAACTCCTTAAAAACAACATAACAGTCCTTTATGATTTGATCAGAAATTCATTTCAGCCTGCACATCAAAAATTTAAAATCATATACCACTTAAGCAAGAACTGAAAATGCAAGATGATAGGAATTAACAACTAAATTGTCACCTTCTCTAAACCACGGCTTGAATGCCATTGAAAATCATGTATGAGATGGACAGCTTGAAAGCAAAAATGAAACCTTCTTCTAGATGACAAGAATTAACTACTAAATTGCAAAAATGAAACCTCTTATGCAGATAGCTTTGTAGAAATTTTGGCCTGCACATCAAATTCATTGTTAATGTATATACAAGGTGACATGACTTAACAACTAAATTGCAAGAATTGAAATGAGGATGCAAGAATTTGATAATAATGAATATAGTATCACATGTTCAAAATAATGAAATAATAATTCTCACTCAATTGTTGGCTGAAAGTTTACAGCTTACTGCAACAGAACTAGCACCTGCTTCACTATTTCATAACCTTCTAAACAAACTTTAGTCTTTCATTTATAGATCAATACAAATGAAAGGATGACAGGTAAAGGTTCATGAAATGGTTTCAAACTGATTTGCAAATTCATTTTTGCATTTGCAAAATTAAGTGTATGAAAAAGAAATTAAGTTGATTTGACAGAGAATAACTTTGCTGGACTCAATAGTAATATGTCACAAAGGACATGGTTATCAGATCAGTGAAGAAACGGGGTAACACAATAGTGATTATTGTCTTTGGCCAATGACCATCACCAAGTCGAATGCATGGAAATATGCAAAAGATATGGAAGCCTTCAGACACATATAAAATAGTAATATGAAAAAGTTACGGAATCCTTCAGACATACATAGAGTTAATGCTTAAAAGAATAACTTATTCTTCATCGAGTTCATGTTAGAGTTGGACTGCAAACATGTTGTATAGTCAGGGCCTTATACATAACAATTCAGTAATCATTATAATTAAAAAATGGAGACCTGGTATCCAGTTGGAAAAATAACTTTAGCTCGCTTTCCATTTGGATTATATATGGAACATTCATAGGATTTTATATCATTTAGTAATAGATTTGTGTCTTCCTAACATTGTTCAGAATGTTATGAAATCATTGCAGGTGTTAAGAACTTGGCATTTTGGAGAGGACGAGAACACAATTCAAAATGAGGGAAATTGACAAGTATGTTGTGTACCTAAAAGAAGCAAAGAGATCAACATGAAAGGAAAACCGAAATGATAAAATGAGCACCATTATCCCTTGCATAATTTATTAGATTCAACCTTTTCTTTCTACAAATAACAAAATTCTATATTCACTTATTAAACCACATTACTTCCAGTCAACTTAAGGTGCTGTATTTCTTTTCAGCAAGGCACACTAGAATGGTATAAAGTATGTTAGGAGCGTGCCAAATAAGAGCATCAACAAATTCAGTAATAAGATTGGCCAATATAAATTAAGTACATCAAGAATATGTGAATTTGTTCATTGTTACAGGTGGGTCATAGTAAACATAGTAGTCTATTTAAAGTCAGGCCGCAAGCGTACCACGGGGAGCATGCTAAATCTAAACAAAGGCAAAAAAATTGATTGCATTTGGCAACATGAACTGTGCACATCCATGTTAGAACATATACTAAATAACAGGGTTAGTGGCATGAAAATATCAATGTATAATTTTTAATGCAGACCCAAAACCAAGCATAACATGAAATGTGAGATCAAGGCTATGAAAAATTTTTGCTACAGCCCAAAATATATTTAATAAATTCACAGAAACTCATGCGCATAAAACAAACAAATGTTGAGTACAGCATACCAACAAAATGATATGTTTACTTCAAAATCTAACGATTGTTGTTTCTATAAATTATTTATTATTCAGTACCTCAATAATCCAAAGCTGTAGTAAAAGCAAAGGCAGAAGTCGTAGGACTTAAAAACCCTCAAATACTTGAAGCAAAACCAGAAACTGCAATAGAAACCTGTTTCATAAAGGAAATGTTAAATTTGGGAATTTTTAGGTTTTAATTAGTTCAAAATTTATTAGTACTGGCATTACGCAACAAGAGGTATTTGCATATTTTAGAGATGAATGCACCTGCAGCCACTTGACTTCGATCTCAAATTTCGTCTCTGTCAACACTCTCAGCATATAGCAGCTGTAAGTTGTTATCTGGCAAGGCAAACAAAAATCTACCTAAATTTAGATATATTACATTACCAAAATCGAACATGGTTGCACTAACCTTAATTACAAAAAACGCAGAATTCATAAGCTACATGGAAACAAAACATTTGCTTGTGCATGTGTTAATAAATAAATAAAAAGCAAATATAGTTCAACTAACGGTGTGTGTACTCTATACTGAGAAATAAACAAATGTTGATGTAGACTATGTACTATAAAATCAAGTGTGTGTATTAGTTCAGGTGGTATTGCATGCCAATATCAGTAACCAAGGAATGCCTTCAACTCTAGGTCACTTGATTAGATACGATGTACTCAATTAAGAACAAAATTTTATCCATCAGTTACACAGAACTTTCTAGAGGTAAAACAAAAAAAAGAATAGAAGAAGAACGAAGATACCACAATTTAGAAAATAATATTGATAACCAAAAATGATTATGCCTAAAGGAGAAGAATAAACAAAAACTCATCAGCAACAAAAAGCATGAAAAACTAAAAGATGCATTCAATTTGTCAGTATTAATGGCAAAGAAAGGAGATATGAACTGAATATTTGAAAGCGATGTAGCCTTGGATGAAATCAACTGAAACTACAAGAAAGATCAATACCTGCAATTTCACAAAGCTGTCGATTACGGTTGGAATCTGAGAGAACAACGAGCAATCGAAGGTTACAAAAGCCGTCGGCAAACCTTACAAATGTTCGAATAATTGCTTTACGACATGAATATCGCGAATCAAGAAGCAACGACGGAAACCCTAAATATTTTCTTATCAGATTAAATGGATTGAACGAAAAATTGGGTATAATGGTTCAGAACCGCGTAAGCCGTATAAGTGACTGGGCATAATGGTTAAACCCAATTAGCCCATCCTAAAAATTGGGAATGACCCAGCCCAATTAATTCATGGTTAATTGGGTTGGTTAAATGGGTAGGTTGCAATTTTGACAGCCCTAGGGATGTTCGAAGTGATGTGATATGTTCGTTGATCGGTGAAAAACAACGAATAGGCAGACAACTCAAAGGTCGTGAGTTGGTGGATAATGGTTGCTCGAGAAGGTCGCTTGAGCAGAAAATAGCCGTCAAGGTTGGAAGACTAGAGATACTGAAGGCCGATAGATTATCATTGCCATAAGTTATAGCAGGCTCAAAGCAGGGGTACGATGGGGGCACCCAAAAGACCGACTGTAGGTCGAGTACCTTGGGTAGCGTTGAAAGGCCTAGTTGTCAAGGTTGGACATTGTCAAGGTTGGACATATGGAGTTTATGCTAGAACTGGGGTTACCATTAGCCCTTGACATATAGCAACGTTGGCTGTCATACGATTAACAGTGGTTTCAAAGCAGGATTGGCGGTGATAGCCAGAGTCAGTCATGGATGATTGGTTGTTCTGTTTGTACTATCTCATATAGATTATCCAAAGTCAAGGGAGATTTTCTTTGAGTGCTTAACTGATATTGGTTTAGGCCTCTGGGGAGAGTACTTGGGGAATGTTAAACTCGATTAGGGTTGTCTACGTGAGACCTAGGTAATCTGGATGCTATGAATGTTATCAATGGTTGTTCTGGTTCCCATGTATGAATTGTTATTCCTTTGGTTGAATAGATTGTAAAGGCTATCATTGTCTGATGTAGGGAAGATAAGGTTGAGTTCTTCTCTGGTGTTGTGGGTAGATTAGTATGTTTATCTATCCCTTCTCATACACTTTATTGTTGAAGTTTGTTAGTTGTTTTATCGCTCACTAAGATTGTTGTCTGACTCAAGGTTTTATGTTTCCTCTTATTACCTTGGGTTGTTCATCCGGTTTTGTATGGGCAAACTAAGTAACAGGTGACAGGTAATGCTTTAGTGAAGACGACGATGTTGATCGATGACGAGCAGAAGGCTCACGTACCAGTTTTACTACTATCTAATAATTGGATTTCCGTTGTTTTCTTTTCTGAGTGATGTTGTATAAACACTATTTCCAAGTTTGTGGATATTACTTTCTAGTTGTATGGAAGTCCAGTGTTTCTGCTTCACTATTACTACCTGTTGTATATGTTCTATTATATTTTATCCATGCGTTGTGAGTTTGCGATAGGTTTCTTTTATCTACCAGACCTTGATGATCGTCCATAGCCGCCTGGCATACCTTTCGGTGCATTATTCCTTTTGTATAGTGCGGGGGTTGTGGGCAGTCGTCACATTTGGTATCAGAGCTCTGGTCAATGATTTTTGGCCAAAGTTCAAGGACGTAATCACGTATGAGAGACATACTTGTAGATTTCAGTTGGATGCTTACTATACATAGTAGCATATATAGTAGTAGCAGTTGTTTTCCTTTAGAAGTTTTTCTTGAAAGTGGCTAATTATTCTAAATTGCATATTTAGAATGAGTAGACGAGAAACAAGACACGCTGCTAGGGGAGCCAATACTGGAGGGGGAAATGGTGGTGAAACTAATTACCCGGCCATGTTTGAAGCCATGGCAGAAGAAATTATGCAAAGGGTACCCGCTCCAGTAGTGGCAACGGTAGGCGTTGGTATGCAAGTTCCTGGAGTAGTAGATTTTGCAAAGCTGTGCAAGGAACATAACTAGGGGAAAACCATTCAAGGGAACTGAACCAGCTGAAGAGGTTCAGAGGTGGATGGATTCATGGGTCCGAATCTTTGGAGACTTGGGTATTGAGGATGCAATAAAGAGAAAGCTTGCATCAAGGCAACTACAAGGCAGGGCCATGAAATGGTGGAATTCTATTACACTCGAGACTTCAGAGGAAGAAATTTCATGGGAGCTGTTCCAAGTTAAGTTTGAAGCAAAGTTTATCTCCACAACTCAGAATTCTACTCTATTCAAGAAGTTTGTAGAGCTGAAACAGAATGGTCGTTTTATGCTTGACTATATTTCTGGCTTTGAAGCCTTGTCTAGATATGCTCGTTCATACGTTGATTCTCCATACCAGAAGAACGAAAAGCTTGTCTTGGGTTTGGATGCTTATATCGGGAAACCGCTAGTGGACCATCTTGATGATTCATTTGAGAAGATTGTGGAAAAATCTTTTCGTCATGGGAGCTTGTTTCCTAAGGAAGCAAATGTTGTCACTCCCACCAGAGAGGCTCAGAAACCACAGCAGGGTGGCAATAATAAGAAGAGGAAGAAGCAACAACAAAGGATGGCCAAAAGAAGCCGAAGAGTGAGGTGGTTTGCTTTAACTGCCAGCAGAAAGGTCATTTTGCTAATGAGTGCAAGAATCCTAAAGCTAAGAAGTAGTGCTTCAAATGTGGGAAACTTGAGCATGAGAAGAAAGATTGTCTAGAATCAGTTAAGGGCAAGCAGAGTGTGAGGGCATATGCTTTGGATGTTGTGCCAACTTCTTTAAGAGCTCCTACTGCAGAGGAGAACGGAAAGGGTGTTGTAGTTCAAGGTACTCTTTCTCTTAATGGTGTTTCAGTTCGTGTGCTTTTCAATACTTGAGCATCACATTCTTTCATTTGCAATGAGCTTGTGTGTCTCTTGGGTTTGGAACCTGTGATTTGTGATAGACCCTTCGTAGTGACTAATCGAATTGGAGGTTCATCAAATCTTTACATGATATGTCGTGGTCTACTGTTGTCGAGTCATGGTTGCTCTTTTGTGTGTGATTGCTTTGTTCTTAACTTCGTTGGGTTTGGGATCATCTTGGGCATGGATTGGCTCAAGAGGTATGCGACAAGGGTGGATTGAGAGAAGCTAGTGGTGAGGGTTGGGGATGTGGAAGGGCAAAAGGTGTTGATTAGATGCAACGCGAAGACGGGTCTTCGTGAGTTATCTATATTCGCTTGGGATTTCACAAGAAGACCTGTCATCAGTGCTGATCGCTAATGAGTATGCAGATGTCTTTGACGAGGTCAAAGGGTTACCGCCGCATCGTGAGATCGAGTTTAGGATCGATTTATTCGAAGGTGCTAGACCAATCGTTATGCCCCTTAGGCGGATTGCGCCTAGGGAACAACAAGAGTTAGAGGTGCAAGTTCATGACCTTTTGGGAAAAGGGTTCATTCAGAGGAGTGTTTCCGAGTGGGGTGCACCAGTCGTATTTGCAACCAAGTCAGATGGCTCGTTAAGATTGCGTGTAGACTATCTTGAGCTGAACAAGGTGACTAAGAAGAACAAGTATATATTGCCAAGGATAGATGACTTGTTCGATCAGCTTCACGAAGCCAAAGTGTTTTCTCAGATGGATTTGGCAACGGGATTTCACCAATTGAGGGTGGCTAAGGGAAGTGTGCCAAAGACTGCTTTTAGGACACCATCTGGTTTCTTTGAGTGGTTGGTGATGCCATTCGGATTGACTAACGCACCAGCGTATTTCGTGGATCTTATGAATAGGGTGTTCGAGATCAGTTTAACAAGCTCGTGCTTGTGTTCATGGATGATATTCTAGTTTACTCCAGGAATGAGGAAGAGCACAAGATGCACTTAAGAGTTGTGTTAGAGATCTTGCGAAAGCATCAACCGAGAGCTAAGTTTTCCAAGTGTCACTTCTGGAAGAGTGAAGTGAGATTCTTAGCCCATGTAGTTTCTGGAAATGGTTAGCGGTTGACCCCGCTAAAGTAGCGGCAATCCAGGACTGGGATAGACTTAAGAATGCGGCAGATGTTCGAAGTTTCCTTGAGTTGGTTGGTTATTACCGATGGTTTATCAAGGATTTCTCCAAGGTAGCTGTACCATTGACAGGATTGACGAAGAAAAACCAAGTGTTCACATGGGATGCAAAGTGTGAACAAGCGTTTGAAATCCTGAAGGAGAGATCGACGAGTGCACCTGTGTTGATCATTCCAAATGGGAAGGAAGAGATGGTGGTATATACCGATGCATGTGGTACTGGACTTGGAGCAGTACTAATGCAGAGGGATAAAGTTGTGACCTACGCAAGTCGACAACTAAAGCCGCATGAGAAGAATTACCCAACTCATGAGTTGGAGTTGGCGGCAATTATATTTGCTCTGAAGATGTGGAGACATTATCTGTTGGGAGTTCGATTCGAGTTGTTTACGGATCACAAGTCGTTAACGTATCTTTTCCCCCAAAAGGATATGAATCTTCGGCAGCAAAGATGGTTAGAGTTTCTGGCGTCATATGATTTTGGCATAGCCTATACTCCGGGCAAGGGTAACGCAGTTGCAGATGCGTTAAGTCGAAGAAACGCAAGTTTGGGGGCGATGTTTTCGGAATATAAGAGCCTCGAGTACTTGGCAAGGTTCGATTCCAGGCCAAGGTGCGAATTAGAACCTGAAATGTTGACAAGCTTGTCAATAAAACCTACTCTTATCAAAAGGATTGGCAAGAGCCAAAAGAAAGATGTGAAGCTTGTCGAGTTCGTTCAGAAACTGGAACCAGAAGATAAAGAGTTTGAGGTCGATCGAGAAGGTTGACTTCGAAAGCAAGAGCGATTAGTTATTCCTGATATCGACGGATTGAGGGATGAGGTTCTGAGAGAATGTCATCACTCGAAGTTGACAATTCATCCCCATGGCAATAAGATGTATCAAGACATGAAGAGAGTCTACTACTGGTAAGGGATGAAGAGAGATATTGGAAAGTTCATTTCTAAGTGTATGAACTGTCAGTTGGTGAAAGCTGAACAGGAGAAGCCGAGTGGTTTGCTTCAGCCAGTGGAAGTTCCTACATGGAAGTGGGAGCAAGTATCGATGGATTTTATCGATGGACTACCTAGAACCAGGGCAGGAAACGAGGGGATTTGGGTCATCGTGGATCATTTGACCAAAAGTGCGAGATTCATTCCTGTCAAGTTAACTAGGACGTCATCGAAAATGGCTGAACTTTATGTGAGATGGATAGTTCGATTCCATGGTGTCCCAAAGAGTATAGCAAGTGATCGAGATCCATTATTCACGAGTGGATTTTGGAAAAGTTTTCAAGAAGCTTTGGGAATCGAGTTGTGCTTAAGTACGACACATCATCCCCAAACTGATGGTCAGACCGAGAGAGTCAATCGAGTTTTGGAAGATCTCCTGAGGGCTTGTGTGTTAGACTTCGGAGGATCATGGGAAGACTATCTACATCTAGTTGAGTTCGCGTATAATGATAGCTACCAATCTAGTATTGGGATGGCACCATACAAAGAGTTGTATGGAAGGCCGTGCAATTCTCCAGCATGTTGGCTAGAAAATGGAGATAAGTTGGTACTTGGGCCTGAGATGATTTTAGAAACCTCGGATTGTATCGAGACAGTTCGGCAACGAATGAAGGTAGCCCAGGAACGTCAAAAGAGTTATGCCGACAAGTGTCGTAAGGACTTGGAATTCGACATGGGCGATATGGTTTTCATAAAAGCTTCGTCGTTGGAGAAAATGGTTAGATTTGGTAAGAAAGGAAAGTTAGCTCCAAGGTTTGTTGGACCATTTCCGATAGTCGAGCGAATTGGAAAGCTCGCATATAGATTGGAGTTACCCGACAAGATGTCGAGTGTGCATAATGTGTTCCATGTGTCGTTTCTACGGAAATTCGTGCATGATTCGAATGTGGTGGTATCTCCAGAGCAGTACGAAGACCTTGAAGTAGAGATCGTAGTTTCGAGACCTCGTAAGCCACTTCGTATTGCAGGGAATGACACGAAATAGCTCAGGAGGAAGACGATTACGCTAGTCAAGGTACAATGGCATGAGGATGGAGACGATTGTACGTGGGAGACGGAAGAGAGCATGAGAGAAACTCATCCAGAACTCTTTTTCGGTAGGACCCTTTGATATCGTATCTTCGTTATATCATTGTATTTTGCTGTTGTTTGATAGAATTCTGCGTGCTAGGATAAGGCTATGGATGCATGGCTTGATGGTTGCTAGTTTAGATGATAGAAATGTCTTCTCATGGATGATAGGCATGCAGAATCGTTGTGATTACTTTTGTGACGAAAAGGAATCTCGCTCGATCTGAACCAGTCGCTAAACCGATCTAGACCGTTCGAAACGCCTGATCGTTTCGAGAACACGACAAAATAGAATGCAGAGGGAAGAACATTTCATTGTATATTACAACAATCCATCAGATTACAAGAATATACAGAGTATAAATGAATATTACACAGAAATATCAGAGATTTAAATTACATTCAAATACATCGCAGCGGAAAATAATACAATACACAACTGAAGGAGATATACGGATACAAAGCTTTCCGGATATCGTTCCAGCTGTAAACCAGGATCCTGTGAATATAAATCTGCAAAACCAAAACTACTAGCTGCCCGTGTCAAAATAGGGGCACCCAGAGTTTAGGTCAAAACAATAAACTCCAGGTCAGTCATGGGACTGGTGTGAGAACTAAAACAGTTAATCTTTATTTTAAAGTTAGGTAAATCAAGGGACCACGCCGTATAACACGGAACGGGTTTCCTCCCAGAATACCAGTGCATAAACAAATAGCGCAATGCTAAATAAAGAAAAATGGAGCTATTATAAGACCCAGGTCCCATCACACAATGCAACACAAGCCGGAGGAGAGGGTTTTTACCTTATAATAGCCAAGAATGCTTGATACGTTTAAAACAAATCATTTGATACTATTATAAGTGCATAGTGTATAAAACAACATCAAATCATAAGTATCAATCATAGGCGGCATGGGTACCATATATCATGTCGCCATACTAGTTCTACAATTAAAACCGCAAATGTCACGTATTTGGAAATTGGATTTCCATCTATGAACCGAGGCAAAAGATAGTCCTCAACCGATTTGAGACTCTCTAGCCCGAGCCTCAGGACCCAGACTCAGGTGGGCCCTTGGAGCGACAGGGCCGGTCCACCGATGTGGATTAAACTTAAACCCTAACATGCGTTTCCCCGCCCTATGGGGCGTAAATGAGCCAACGAATGGATCCATCGGACCCGGATCATCCGATCTAACCGAGGCGCCTCGCAACAGCAACAACCACATAAGTCAAACTCGTCAGGGCGTGTAAAACCACTGACGCCACTTCTAACTAGAAAGAAACGCATGCCCTCCCTGAGGTCCGTCTCCCGTTTTTGGTTCATACCGGGTGTGAAACTTGCGAAGTAAACGTTACACAAAGCTACGCCACAAAGGTCGTGCTTTGATCATCAACCACAAGACTTTGCTTTTCAACAGAAGCCTTGATCATTCGCCACTTAGGCATGCCACACAGGCAATTCACTCTAGGCGTTTGATATCCATTAGTATATAACCCCTGAGCTCGTACGTCTCAGAGAAGGGCGTTAAGCAAGAGAATAAATTCTCCGCCGCCAAACAGATATATATTTAATAGAAATCAATCACACAGACTGAAATCCAATGTCAGACACGCAGTCCATTTACAAGTTCGTTCTGGGTCTGAACGAAACCGGAGGCACCTAGTGCCCCGCATATCCATCGATCTCCAAATACGTCTGGACGATCACCAACTGTTTCCATCTTCTTGGGTGTACATCCCAATCAAGATCATCAGTAATCACCCAAACGACGTGAAGACCTCCGGTCTTCGACCACCGTCTTCATCTTCGACTTATCGTCGTATCAGTTATTCAGAATGGGTTAAACCCGGTCTTCCCGAATAACTCGCGTATATTTTAAATAAGTGTTACACAAACACAAAATATGCCTCATTCCAATTCATCAGTCACTAACCGTAAATTAATCAAGAGAATAATTCCCCAAATATTAACCCCGAAGGCCGAAACCAACATCAGATCAATATCCAGAAAACCATTCTGCTTAGCTAACCGACAGTTAGTTTCTAAATTTCACATTCATAGGGAAAGGTTCCCATTAATTTTATCCAAGATAATTTCCTTGAATTTATTCTTTAATCTGTTTTTGAATATCAATTCAAACTAGTCGGGATTAACGAACTTTATCGAAGTAATCATTTGTTTTAATTTCCCAATCCCAACCTATTCATCCCATGAAGTAAAACTGGTAATACTTCATATCTAACACCACGGTGTTATCGGTAAATTCAATTACCATTTCACGTTCAAATCTAATTAAAGATTTAACTAACGCTTGGAGCAAAACTGGTGATACTCCACCCTCGATCATTTCAATCTAATTAAAGATTCATTAAAACTCCACTTAGTTTTAATCGTTGACTGGGTTAAAGAATCAGTGTCATTTAAAACACGGCTCACGATAAACCCAAAATCACATCCCATTTCAATCAGTCCCTAACCGTGAATTAGCAAGTGAGCAATTCCCTAAGTATTAACCCCGAAGGCCGAAACCAACATCAGATCAATATCCAGAAAACCATTCGACTTAACTAATCTCCAGTTAGTTTTTGTTTTTCTTAACTCATTTAGGTCTAAGAACAGTATTATTCAAGATACCATTCACGACAACCCAAAATCATGTTTCATTAATTATCGGGTTAAAGAACAAGTGTTATTTAAAACATCGTTCGCGATAAACCCAAGAATCAATTCGAATTCAATTCCAATTAAATATTATTTAATTGGTACACTTCATTAAATCTGAATAAAAAGGTTTAATCTTTTTCCTCAATAGGGTTTAAGAACAGTGTTAATGAAGACACCATTCACGACAAACCCAAATCACATTTGATATTAAATACAAGGCTCTAAATAGAAAATATATCGGCTTATATTCAATATCAAATTCTGCGACCTACAAATATCGTATTAGAAATAACGATATAAATATATCTTTCAAATTTCCATAACAATATCTGTATAATCACGAAATCCAACATCGAAATATTCCGAAGGCAATTTCGATTCAAATCCATTCCAATTCAAATATTGGAAATTTTGGTTATTTTTAATACCCTTTTCAAATTCAATTTGTTTATTTAAAAATAAATAGAATTATAATTCTAGTTCAAAACTAGTTCATTTCGATAAAAATCTATTTTATCTTTTCAAATATGGAGTTTTTCATCTCAATTCTTCCCAAATCATTTCTTATGATTTTACACAAATTATTACTATTTTTAATAATTTTATCAAGGCCCGTACAGTCGATTTCCATCAACGGCCATCGAACTGCACTTACAGCGACCTTTTTCAAATTTGATTTGGACATAATTCCAAATCCAAACGTTAGATTTCTAATTTCTAATATTCGTTAGAAAGCTCTTTTCGATACGAACCCAACGGTTCCGGTTTTAGGAGAATCCGACGGTCGGATCTCCTGCAATGTCCATTCGAAGTCAATGGTCGAAATTCGCGAACTGCCACGGCGCGGCGCGTTCTATTCAGGCCATTATATTATATATATAATATATACTTCGTCGATTCCCTTTTAAAATGTGCTTTATAAATCGTTTTAAATTCATTTTCAAAACGGTTTCAACTTCATGTTCAATTTCAAATCAAAATTGAATATTCCAATATAAATTCGTTTTAAATTCATTTCAAATCAATTTCAATTCAAATTGATTTCTAATTCAATTTCAGTTCGTTTTAAGTTCAATTCACTTTCAATTCGAATTTATTTATATTCTGTTTCAGTTCGAATTTCAATTCTTTCCTATTTCAATTTGAATTCACTTATATTCAATTTCAATTTGAATTCACTTCTATCTAGTTCGAATTTCAATTCATTTCAATCTAGTTCGAATTTCAATTCATTTCAATCTAGTTCGAATTTCAATTCATTTCAATCTAGTTCGAATTTCAAGTCATTTCAATCTAGTTCGATTTTCAATTCATTTCAATCTAGTTCGAATTTCAAACCTATTCAATATTCATTGAAGAATGAATAAAATCGATATAAATATCGTTCACTTCAAAATGGCGTCAATCTAACCAACACGGCTTCATATGTTTCTATTTTCAAATATTCTATATCAAATATTTCTATTTCAAATATTTTTATTCCAAATATTTCTATTCAAATATTTCTCTTCAAATATTTCTATTTCAAATGTTTTTATTTTAAATATTTCTTTTTCGAAACTGGAATGAGGCCCAATCAATTACCATATAATGTTAATTATATGGATTTTATACAACACATGTATATATCAACAACGATGAATAATCAACCATCATCCAAAGTGCATTCTACCCTGTATAAGCATCAAATATAATTATTTAACACTTATAACAGTCTGTCAATCAATCGATCGACATACAACTAATTATTGGGACTAGTGTATGTCATATATCATCCCAATACCCGTGTGGGGTTTCAAACAATCAAACACAGATTTTATTTATGTAGTTGGGCGATGTGTAAAATTTATCGTCCCAATCAATATCAATCAAATCAGTGTATATAAACAAATCTCCGATTTGATTATAAATATTTATTTCATTTCATGTACACGTTAAAAATTCTATTTTTAACTATAAAATATTTTCCACCATAAAATATTTTATTTCAACTAAATAAATATTTTATTTCACATCACATCACACAATCAACTACACATCAATAATAAACAAACAAGCATACAAGCCGTCCATGGTCTGTGGACGATGGGTGTCGGGTGCTACTAAACACCGTCTGCATCCTAGTATATATTTTAACTAGAAATAAATTAAAGAGTGAGAAGTTCTCACAGAATAGCTAATCCAATCCCACGACTCTTCTTGGGTAGAAGTCTTCGCCGTTCTTTCCTCTTGTCACTTTTCACTGCCCGTATTCTCTACATATATAAAAATCACATTTTTACTTCGCTATTCAATATATAAAAATCGAATTTTGACTTCGCTATTCAATATATAAAAATCGTATTTTTACTTCGCTATTCAATATATAAAAATCGTATTTTTACTTCGCTATTCAATATATAAAAATCGAATTCTTACTTCGTTATTCAATATATAAAAATCGAATTTTTTACTTTGCTATTTAATATATAAAAATCGAATTTTTACTTCGCTATAATATAAAAATCATTTCTTTTATACTATACTAACAATATAATCTCTTTGTTATCAAAAATATAAACTTTCATGTTATAAAAATATAACTCTTCATCGTATAAAAATATCGCCTTTTCAATATTAAAAATATCGCCTTTTCATTGTTAAAAATTCGAACTTTCTAATTTAAAAATCCTAACTTAACTAATTTAAATTTCCTAACTTAACTAAAATCGAATTTAAAGTAAAAGCAGAAAAGGAAAAAAGAAAAAGAATAAAATAAAGTAAAAATAAAAACTTACAGATGAAAACTGGAGAGGGGGGGTTTCCGGTCGAGGCTGAGGAGGAGGATGGGGGGGTATCGATTGCGCGGCGGCGCAGGGGAAGGAGGGGTTGTGTCGCGTCGATCGAAGAGAGAGGGGGGGTAGCCGCGAGGCCGAGGTAGAAGGGGGGGCAGTGGGTTCGGAGGTGGCGCCCCTCCTCTGAGGCGGCGGCGATCAATCAGGGGGGGCGGCGGCATCGATCGCGTCCCCCTTCTGTTTCTTTTTTTTTATTTTCTGATTCGATTTGAAGTATAAAGGGGGGGCAACGGGTTAAGGGGGAGAGAGAAGTTTTTTTTATTTAATTATTTAATTATTTTATTTTTCACCAAAAAGTAACTTTTATTTTCGACCTCAAAACGAGGCCCACCGCCTGTCGTCCATAGCGTTTTACCCCCATTCCGAACACAATGAGATATGTATCGCAAGCTGATTCGATCGTTACAATCAGTTTTCGTCAAAATCAACATATAACTCTATATATTGAATTTGAACGCGCAGTTCAATTTACCGGGGTTACATACTAACTCAATAAATTCCAGAAAAATATTTTCTAGCTTCGTATTGTCGATACGGTCCTAACAAAACTAGTTTCGTCGAATTCTGAGACCGTTTGAAAAATGGCCATTTTCCAGTCGATTAAAATCAACTTAAACTGGTCAAACGCGTTTTCTTCTGCCACGCTCACATATTGATTCGAAAAATTATGAAATTTGGAATCTAGCAATAATTTGACATCACGGATCCAACAAAAGTGGTTTCGTCAAAATCTGAGGTCATTTGCAAAATTCCCATTTTTAAGGGCCTGAATTCCATAGCGACTATTCAGAATTTTCAACTGGGCATAACTTTTGATTCCCACTATGAAATTTCAATCTTTCAGATTCGTTTGAAAGATATTTTCAATTAGATTCCATTATTTTTGGTTTCACTAAAATCCGGATTATTTTGCACCCGGTACATTCATTTGAAGTTTGAAATCGAATTATCGAACTACCGCGCCATTTTCAATTCCTTTTATATTTATAAATAAATATTTATATTCTAACGACGACGAATATAAATATATACGTTTGAATTATATTCAAAATAAATTTCTCGTCGATATTATTTAAAATAATTCATTTTAAATAATCAAAATTCGCTAAAATTGCCAAAATAAAAATTTTAAACTGGCCCAGATTTTCGGGTTGTTACAATCTCCCCCACTTAAAACTTTTCGTCCCCGAAAAGGAACAAAGTCGAAAGTGGTTTGATTAATCAACTCTACGTTCAAATCTGGCTTCCATTCTCCAACTTTTCAGTTTCTGAGAATTTTCCAATTCTTCAAAAATTTGGCTAACACCCTAAATTTTCGAAAAATTTCGCCATAACCTCCCCTGCACCGGGAGCCACGGGAAAATCCCGAAATTGCCATATAGGCCTTCTGATCTCAAAAAGAAAAAGAAAAAGCCAATCGGATCATAAAATCATCATCACCCAAACAAAACAGTAAATTATAGTAAACATGTACCTATTTGTCGGGCAAACAAATTTTATTCTCTGCTCTAGCCTTCTTGCTATGACCTGTTCAATGTAAGTACAAGTATATGCAAACAAATGCGACCAAATTTCAATACAATTCATTATTTGATACAATTTGGCTATATGGTTAAAATTTTAATTAATCAAGCCATAATCAAACAACACAAACATCAATCAATTAGTTGATTATCATTTCAAATGCATAACTTTGATATATAGTCAAAAATCAGATTTTTGATGCCAAATCACAACAATAAGCCCTATCTAATTTCGGTTCTCACACCAGTCTAATGGAAATATAGAAATCTCACTTTCGTTACTCGAAAATAAATACTGGCGACGGTGCCCCATCACCATAATTATCCCCGGGCAACTAGAGTATGATTCTATAACTATCCAGTATATTAAAACTTCGAATACACGTTTGCAAGACGCATATGCAAAATCATTATATATCGGATTGTCCAAATTCAATGTAAATAACAAATCAAATACGAATAGTTGATTTAAATTTTCAAAACAAAAATTGTTTTCATTTTATATTTCAAAAATATACTCTTCACACTCGTTCTAGGATACTACTGATCCCATCTCTAACGAGTCATTCCCATTGGATATTACTAATCCAATATCTGATGAATTCTTTCGTATGGTTCTAATGTGCCTTGTTCTCTAGCTTTGTAAACCAAAGCTCTGATACAAACTGTGACGAAAAAGAATCTCGCTCGATCCGAACCAGTCGCTAAACCGATCTAGACCGTTCGAAACGCCTGATCGTTTCGAGAACACGACAAAATAGAATGCAGACGGAAGAACATTTCATTGTATATTACAACAATCCATCAGATTACAAGAATATACAGAGTATAAATGAATATTACATAGAAATATCAGAGATTTAAATTACATTCAAATACATCGCAGCGGAAAATAATACAATACACAACTGAAGGAGATATACGGATACAAAGCTTTCCGGATATCGTTCCAGCTGTAAACCAGGATCCTGTGAATATAAATCTGCAAAACCAAAACTACTAGCTGCCCGTGTCAAAATAGGGGCACCCAGAGTTTAGGTCAAAACAATAAACTCCAGGTCAGTCATGGGACTGGTGTGAGAACTAAAACAGTTAATCTTTATTTTAAAGTTAGGTAAATCAAGGGACCACGCCGTATAACACGGAACGGGTTTCCTCCCAAGAATACCAGTGCATAAACAAACAGCGCAATGCTAAATAAAGAAAAATGGAGCTATTATAAGACCCAGGTCCCATCACACAATGCAACGCAAGCCGGAGGATAGGGTTTTTACCTTATAATAGCCAAGAATGCTTGATACGTTTAAAACAAATCATTTGATACTATTATAAGTGCATAGTGTATAAAACAACTTCAAATCATAAGTATCAATCATAGGCGGCATGGGTACCATATATCATGTCGCCATACTAGTTCTACAATTAAAACCGCAAATGTCACGTATTTGGAAATTGGATTTCGATCTATGAACCGAGGCAAAAGATAGTCCTCAACCGATTCGAGACTCTCTAGCCCGAGCCTCAGGACCCAGACTCAGGTGGGCCCTTGGAGCGACAGGGCCGGTCCACCGATGTGGATTAAACTTAAACCCTGAACATGTGTTTCCCCGCCCTATGGGGCGTAAATGAGCCAACGAATGGCTCCATCGGGCCCGGATCGTCCGATCTAACGGAGGCGCCTCGCAACAGCAACAACCACATAAGTCAAACTCGTCAGGGCGTGTAAAACCACAGACGCCACTTCTAACTACAAAGAAACGCATGCCCTCCCTGAGGTCCGTCTCCCGTTTTTGGTTCATACCGGGTGTGAAACTCGCGAAGTAAACGTTACACAAAGCTACGCCACAAAGGTCGTGCTTTGATCATCAACCACAAGACTTTGCTTTTCAATAGAAGCCTTGATCATTCGCCACTTAGGCATGCCACACAGGCAATTCACTCTATGCGTTTGATATCCATCAGTATATAACCCCTGAGCTCGTACGTCTCAGAGAAGGGCGTTAAGCAAGAGAATAAATTCTCCGCCGCCAAACAGATATATATTTAATAGAAATCAATCACACAGACTGAAATCCAATGTCAGACACGCAGTCCATTTACAAGTCCGTTCTGGGTCTGAACGAAACCGGAGGCACCTAGTGCCCCGCATATCCATCGATCTCCAAATACGTCTGGACGATCACCAACTGTTTCCATCTTCTTGGGTGTACATCCCAATCAAGATCATCAGTAATCACCCAAACGACGTGAAGACCTCCGGTCTTCGACCACCGTCTTCAACTTCGACTTATCGTCGTATCAGTTATTCAGAATGGGTTAAACCCGGTCTTCCCGAATAACTCGCGTATATTTTAAATAAGTGTTACACAAACACAAAATACGCCTCATTCCAATTCATCAGTCACTAACCGTAAATTAATCAAGAGAATAATTCCCCAAATATTAACCCCGAAGGCCGAAACCAACATCAGATCAATATCTAGAAAACCGTTCTGCTTGGCTAACCGACAATTAGTTTCTAAATTTCACATTCATAGGGAAAGGTTCCCATTAATTTTATCCAAGATAAATTCCTTGAATTTATTCTTTAATCTGTTTTTGAATATCAATTCAAAATAGTCAGGATTAACGAACTTTACCAAAGTAATCATTTGTTTTAATTTCCCAATCCCAACCTATTCATCCCATGAAGTAAAACTGGTAATACTTCATATCTAACACCACGGTGTTATCGGTAAATTCAATTACCATTTCACGTTCAAATCTAATTAAAGATTTAACTAACGCTTGGAGCAAAACTGGTGATACTCCACCCTCGATCATTTCAATCTAATTAAAGATTCATTAAAACTCCACTTAGTTTTAATCATTGACTAGGTTAAAGAATCAATGTCATTTAAAACACGGCTCACGATAAACCCAAAATCACATCCCATTTCAATCAGTCCCTAACCGTGAATTAGCAAGTGAGCAATTCCCTAAGTATTAACCCCGAAGGCCGAAACCAACATCAGATCAATATCCAGAAAACCATTCGACTTAACTAATCTCCAGTTAGTTTTTGTTTTTCTTAACTCCTTTAGGTCTAAGAACAGTATTATTCAAGATACCGTTCACGACAACCCAAAATCATGTTTCATTAATTATCGTGTTAAAGAACAAGTGTTATTTAAAACACCGTTCGCGATAAACCCAAGAATCAATTCGAATTCAATTCCAATTAAATATTATTTAATTGGTACACTTCATTAAATCTAAATAAAAAGATTTAATCTTTTTCCTCAACAGGGTTTAAGAACAGTGTTAATGAAGACACCATTCACGACAAACCCAAATCACATTTGATATTAAATACAAGGCTCTAAATAGAAAATATATCGGCTTATATTCAATATCAAATTCTACGACCTACAAATATCGTAATGGAAATAACGATATAAATATATCTTTCAAATTTCCATAACAATATCTTTATAATCACGAAATCCAACATCGAAATATTCCGAAGGCAATTTCGATTTAAATCCATTCCAATTCAAATATTGGAAATTTTGGTTATTTTTAAAACCCTTTTCAAATTCAATTTATTTATTTAAAAATAAATAGAATTATAATTCTAGTTCAAAACTAGTTCATTTCGATAAAAATCTATTTTATCTTTTCAAATATGGAGTTTTTCATCTCAATTCTTCCCAAATCATTTCTTATGATTTTACACAAATTATTACTATTTTTAATAATTTTATCAAGGCCCGTACGGACGATTTCCATCAACGGCCATCGAACTGCACTTACAGCGACCTTTTTCAAATTTGATTTGGACATAATTCCAAATCCAACCGTTAGATTTCTAATTTCTAATATTCGTTAGAAAGCTCTTTTCGATACGAACCCAACGGTTCTGGTTTTAGGAGAATCCGACGGTCGGATCTCCCGCAATGTCCATTCAAAGTCAATGGTCGAAATTCGCGAACAGCCGCGGCGCGGTGCGTTCTATTCAGGCCATTATATTATATATATATAATATATACTTCGTCGATTCCCTTTTAAAACGAGCTTTATAAATCGTTTTAAATTCATTTTCAAAACGGTTTCAACTTCATGTTCAATTTCAAATCAAAATTGAATATTCCAATATAAATTCGTTTTAAATTCATTTCAAATCAATTTCAATTCAAATTGATTTCTAATTCAATTTCAGTTCGTTTTCAATTCAATTCACTTTCAATTCGAATTTATTTATATTCAGTTTCAGTTCGAATTTCAATTCTTTCCAATTCGAATTTATTCATATTCAGATTCAGTTCGAATTTCAATTCTTTCCAATTTCAATTTGAATTCACTTCTATTCAATTTCAATTTGAATTCACTTCTATCTAGTTCGAATTTCAATTCATTTCAATCTAGTTCGAATTTCAATTCATTTCAATCTAGTTTGAATTTCAATTCATTTCAATCTAGTTCGATTTTCAATTCATTTCAATCTAGTTCGAATTTCAAACCTATTCAATATTCATTGAAGAATGAATAAAATCGATATAAATATCGTTCACGTCAAAATGGCGTCAATCTAACCAACACGGCTTCATATGTTTCTATTTTCAAATATTCTATTTCAAATATTTCTATTTCAAATATTTTTATTCCAAATATTTCTATTCAAATATTTCTCTTCAAATATTTCTATTTCAAATGTTTTTATTTTAAATATTTCTTTTTCGAAACAGGAATGAGGCCCAATCAATTACCATATAATGTTAATTATATGGATTTTATACAACACATGTATATATCAACAACGATGAATAATCAACCATCATCCAAAGTGCATTCTACCCTGTATAAGCATCAAATATAATTATTTAACGCTTATAACAGTCTGTCAATCAATCGATCGACATACAACTAATTATTGGGACTAGTGTATGTCATATATCATCCCAATACCCGTGTGGGGTTTCAAACAATCAAACACAGATTTTATTTGTGCAGTTGGGCGATGTGTAAAATTTATCGTCCCAATCAATATCAATCAAATCAGTGTATATAAACAAATCTCCGATTTGTTTATAAATATTTATTTCATTTCATGTACACGTTAAAAATTCTATTTTTAACTATAAAATATTTTCCACCATAAAATATTTTATTTCAACTATATAAATAATTTATTTCACATCACACAATCAACTACACATCAAAATCAAACAAACAAGCATACAAGCCGTCCATGGTCCGTGGACGACGGGTGTCGGGTGCTACTAAACACCGTCTGCATCCTAGTATATATTTTAACTAGAAATAAATTAAAGAGTGAGAAGTTCTCACAGAATAGCTAATCCAATCCCACGACTCTTCTTGGGTAGAAGTCTTCGCCGTTCTTTCCTCTTGTCACTTTTCACTGCCCGTATTCTCTACATATATAAAAATCACATTTTTACTTCGCTATTCAATATATAAAAATCGAATTTTGACTTCGCTATTCAATATATAAAAATCGTATTTTTACTTCGCTATTCAATATATAAAAATCGAATTCTTACTTCGTTATTCAATATATAAAAATCGAATTTTTACTTTGCTATTTAATATATAAAAATCAAATTTTTACTTAGCTATAATATAAAAATCATTTCTTTTATACTATACTAACAATATAATCTCTTTGTTATCAAAAATATAAACTTTCATGTTATAAAAATATAACTCTTCATCGTATAAAAATATCGCCTTTTCAATATTAAAAATATCGCCTTTTCATTGTTAAAAATTCGAACTTTCTAATTTAAAAATCCTAACTTAACTAATTTAAGTTTCCTAACTTAACTAAAATCGAATTTAAAGTAAAAGCAGAAAAGGAAAAAAGAAAAAGAATAAAATAAAGTAAAAATAAAAACTGGAGAGGGGGGGGGGTTTGGTCGAGGCTGAGGAGGAGGATGGGGGGTATCGATTGCGCGGCGGCGCAGGGGAAAGGGGGGCTGTGTCGCGTCGATCGAAGAGAGGGGGGGTAGCTGCGAGGCCGAGGTGGAAGGGGGGGCGGTGGGTTCGGAGGTGGCGCCCCTCCTCTGAGGCGGCGGCGATCAATCAGGGGAGGGGGGCGGCGGCATCGATCGCGTCCCCCTTCTGTTTTTTTTTTTTTGATTCGATTTGAAGTATAAAGGGGGGCAATGGGTTAAGGGGGAGAGAGAAGTTTTTTTTATTTAATTATTTTATTTTTCACCAAAAAGCAACTTTTATTTTCGACCTCAAAACGAGGCCCACCGCCTGTCATCCATATCGTTTTACCCCCATTCCGAACACTATGGGATATGTATCGCAAGCTGATTCGATCGTTACAATCAGTTTTCGTCAAAATCAACATATAACTCTATATATTGAATTTGAACGCGCATTTCAATTTACCGGGGTTACATACTAACTCAATAAATTCCAGAAAAATATTTTCTAGCTTCGTATTGACGATACGGTCCTAACAAAACTAGTTTCGTCGAATTCTGAGACCGTTTGAAAAATGGCCATTTTCCAGTCGATTAAAATCAACTGAAACTGGTCAAACGCGTTTTCTTCTGCCACGCTCACATATTGATTCAAAAAATTATGAAATTTGGAATCTAGCAATAATTTGACATCACGGATCCAACAAAAGTGGTTTCGTCAAAATCCGAGGTTGTTTGCAAAATTCCCATGTTAAGGGCCTGAATTCCATAGCGACTATTCAGAATTTTCAACTGGGCATAACTTTTGATTCCCGCTATGAAATTTCAATCTTTCAGATTCGTTGGAAAGATATTATCAATTAGATTCCATTATTTTTGGTTTCACTAAAATCCGGATTATTTTTCACCCGGTACATTCATTTGAAGTTTGAAATCGAATTATCGAACTACCGCACCATTTTCAGTTCCTTTTATATTTATAAATAAATATTTATATTCTAACGACGACGAATATAAATATATACGTTTGAATTATATTCAAAATAAATTTCTCGTCGATATTATTTAAAATAATTCATTTTAAATGATCAAAATTCGCTAAAATTGCCAAAATAAAAAATTTAAACTGGCCCAGATTTTCGGGTTGTTACAACTTTTGTGTTTGGAATTTCGGGGATGAAATTCTTAAGGAGGAAGAAAGTAACAGCCCGCATTTTACATATCAAAAGATCATAAAATATTTTTATTTCATTCTTTGAGGGTTGGATCATCTCATCTTTTAATATGTTGCTTATGGGGATGTGAGACATGTCCATAATTTTTACCGATTTTGTTTGTGACCATTTTACCCCTGTCAGACTTGTATAGGGCATAACTTTTGACTTAGGTCGAATCAGAGGATAAGACCTGTGCCATTGAAAAGGAATTGATGATTGCCTTTCCGTAGAGTGGTTAAATTAAAGATTTGCCTCAGCGGTTTGGGAGAAATCGTTGTTTTAAGGTTTTTCAGTTGGTTATTCAGGTTTTAGAGCCTTGGTGGAATCCTATAAATAGGGGGTGAGAGTGGAGGGAAAAGAATTACTTTCCCATTCTCTCATTTAAAGGCATTGATCTCCTTCTTCCTCTAACACATTTCCACCATTAAAAATCCAAACCTAAGGACGGAAATCATAGATCTACACCATTGGAGGCTAGATCTACATCATTTCAAGTAAGGATTCATCAAACTGAAAGGCTAGGAGCTATCTCTACGCTGTCCGGAATTGTATTTCATCATTTTGCTTTGTTTTGGATATTTAAGGAGTGATTTACATCTCTCACATGAATGCAATGAAGTATATGAGTGTTTGTGTATGTTTCTCATCAAATTGGAATGTTTTTTCATAGATTTCATTTTCATATGCATCACCCTATGATCTTATCTAGCAAGTTTTACTCGATAATTTCATGTCATTTTACGTGTTTATGTTAGTTAGAACTCACATTTTGATCATAGGTTCATTTTAACGGTTTTTGGTGAGATTTACATCATTTTTATGGTAATCATCATATACATGTGGTTAGTAATGTTATGATATGTTTATGATTATGTTTGATGATTTTGGTTGAATTGGTTTCGTCGGATCCGTCGTTTGGCAAAGTTTTGATCAAAATCGGAGTAGAATTGAGGATGCGCAGAAAGTGGCTCGGGTCGGACTAAAGGGGGTCGGGTCAGGCTCAAATTCTGTCGTGGAGGACAAGTCAAAGTTGGCTCAGGTCGGACTAAAGGGGGTCAGGTCGGAGCATTCTGGATTGGGATAAAGTGAATCAGACCATTTTGGATCAGGCTAAAGTGGATTGGACCATTCTGGATTAGACTAAGGTGGGTCGGGTCGGACAAAAGGGGGTCGGGTCAGGCCTAAAGGGGGTCGAATCGGACCAAAGGGGGTCGGGTCGGACCAAAGGGGGTCGGGCTATTCTGGAAAGCCATTTCTGGTCAGCGATTTTTACCATTTCTGGTTAGCTATTTCTGCTCGGACACTTCCGGTGATGATGTGATGTAACACCCCGCCTCCGCCAGGGTGACTCTTGCAAGCACTCTGACGCATGCATAATGATATATCAAGGCAGAACAAGAACATATGTATGTATGTAAATAGAGTAAATAACATAGATAAAACAGCGGAAGATTTCAAACCATTTCAAAACAAGTCTGGTACAACATAATGTCAATTTTCCAAATACACAAGTCTAGATAAAAACAACATTACTGAAAAACTGAAATACATAAGTACTATCCCCAAAATAAGTGATAACCATAGCTAGCTTCATGTCAAGACCGTACATGAGCTAAAATCCCACAAGCAAGCGGTCAGAAATCCAAGCTAAGCTCCAATATTCCCACCCTGAGAACCTGGGGGGGAAACGAAAGAAAAGAGGCGAAAGAAAACAGGTCAGTCAAAAAGACTGAGTAAGCCCTACTACAATCAATGTAAACTGATAAAGCTAACTGACATTAGCAGCAGGAATGAACATAAGGATAACAACATACTAGCATGATGATTAACTAACAAGGTAGATAAAGGTGTCATCGCATAATCAGGTTTAAGGTTTTGCACCACAGGTGTACTAGCAAACTAACATGACTTGAATATACAAGTATTGATCCCTTGGCCCAAGCTTTGGCCCAATAACATAAAGTGCCCCTAACACGAGGTCCAACCAAACGGTCTAGTCGATCGGCTCCCTAAGCTTAACTCGTCATGTATTGGTGTCAATACGGCCTAAACATAATTGTAGTCGAACTGTGCCGGGTCCACCCTTCGGGTGTATCAAGCCTTAGGGTGCCAACCCCTGGACACCATAAACATGAGTGCACAGTCTCGATCTACTGGTACCCATGGGTGACTTCTCCAAATACAGACTACGTGCACGACCATAGTCCGTCCGGAACTACATCGGCGTACCACCCGGCCGTCGTTTATTTGGTCGCTTACCTCCAGCCCAGTAATCGTGCCCCCTCCCTAGCCTAGTCCCTAGGGCCTTAATGATACCAATTTTTGGGGATTACTGCGGAGTGGGCCCCCATTGCTAGGATTTTCTAGTGGGTTAAGTACGGTTTAACCCTCTTGCTAATCATGAATTAACTTGGTTAAGTGTAACGATGAGTTCACGACTTAACCCTGATTAATCTACCAAGCCCAAATTGGTTAAGTATTAAGTGGATCATGACTTAACCCTAATCACGAGGCATTAATTAATTTAATGCGCCTTAACCTCTCACATTAGACCTTGTTGTGGTTACTAGTTAAGCCGGGCGGGTCCGGGTAGCTTTACACCACAACTTGGTCTAACCTCGGGTTCAAGGTACAACATGGCCAACTTCTCACATTGGGTCCTATTGTTTGTAGCAACTAGTTAAGCCGGTCGGTTCCGGGTAGGTTTACGCTACAAACTCAATCCAACCTCGAGTTGGTCACACTTATCTTTTCTAAGTGTCATGTCCATCATGTTTCCAAAACATGTTACAAATTTTCAAGCAATTGGGTAGACCTAACTTAATAGGTAAATTCCCAATGGGTAGACCTAACTTAATAGGTAAATTCCCAAGCTTATGTTTTTATGTCTTTTAAGTTTACCCAATCCCATCGCTTACATATCGCCATAGCGCATGAAGGATAGAAAGAGGGAACTTGGCATAATCACGACATAAAGGTGTTGAAGCCACAAGTTCAACATGGTGGCATATGAAATGGACATATGTTCATATACTTGCATATTACATTTTTAGGCCTCAAAAGCATGCATAAAACCAAACTTGGCATATTGGTGATACATGGTGCTAAATGACATGTAGAAATGGCCATAAGTTCGCATCTAGCCTCACATGCAAGTTATCATAAGAGATATGATAACTTACATGTTGCCAAAATGCAAACTTTGGCATAAAGCTTGAAGCTTTATGTTCATAAACCCAAGATAAGCTTGCATAACATGATAGCATGAACAAAATGTTCAACCCAAACTTGCATAACATAACTTGCATATCAAACTTGCATAACATAACACGATAAACTTGCATATCATGACATGGCATACTTGCATAACATAACATGATGAACTTGCATATCATAACATGGCATACTTGCATATAAACTTGCATATCATAGCATAGCAAACTTGCATAGCATAACATGGCATACTTGCATAACAAAACTTGCATATCATAACATCTCAAACTTGCATATAAACTTGCATATCATAACTTGATAAACTTGCATATCACAACATGGCAAACTTGCATAGCATAACATATCAAACTTGCATAGCATGACTTAGTGAACTTGCATATCATGGCAAACTTGCATATCATACATTTAACTTTAGAGTTTAAGTATGAAAGTAGAATAGGGCTTACAATACTTATGAAGGCACAAAAGATATGACAAAGCCCTTATGCAATCAAATAGACCCAAAATGCAAGCTCTAACATAAAAACCCTTGAGCCAAAATGATCAAAACCCTTTCTTTATGATGCAAATATAGAAACTTGACTTGAATGCAAGCTAATGATGCTCATACAAGCTTGAAAACACTTGTATGCATGAAAAATCACTTAGAAATTTATTTAGGAATTTTATGAAGAGAGTGGAGGCCATGAGAGGTTTGATTTTGCCATAGTTTAGTTACTAGAATGAATAATAATGATTTAGGGCTAGCTTTAGGGTCTTATTTATAGATTAGGCAAGTGTTTTAGGCCATAGGATTAAACCCTAGTTGCAATCTCAGCCCTTAAAACCGAATCTGGCCCCCAAGCTCAACACAAACCCAAAATGGTGCACCAGGTTAAACAGCCCGGCTGGACCAAGTCGACAGCCAAGTCGACAGGGCTGTCGACTTGGGTCCAACCAAGTCGACTCCTAAGTCGACAGGGCTGTCGACTTGGGTGCTCTGGCGGGAACTTTCCCACCTAGCCCAATCTGACCTAATTTTTCAAATTCAAACTTGAATTTGAAATCTGTTTTTACTTTGAATTTTTCTGAAAACTTCGTTGGGCCTTAATCGGGTCATACGGACTCCGATTTTCGAAAACTCGGACTCTATTTCGCGTATTTTTCCGAGACGAACGCAATGGCATAGCCCGTTTCCCTTGATTCAGAATTTAGAATTAAATTCTGCCTCGATTTATGTTATAATAGGGTATTGAAAATACGGGTTGTTACATGTGACTTCAAAGTGAGTTCAATTGGGAAGTTAGGAAGTGTTGAAATAATGCTATGGATTTCTTTGAACCTTATAGAGATGTTGGTTGGTTCAACGATGGTGGTGGCTTTGACGAGAATCCAGAAGGGGATGTTTGAAGTGATGTGATATGTTTGTTGATCGGTGAAAAGCAACGAATAAGCAGACAACTGAAAGATTGTGAGTTGGTGGATAATGGTTGCTCGAGAAGGTCGCTTGAGCAGTAAATAGCCGTCAAGGTTGGACGACTTGAGATATTGAAGGCCGAGAGATTATCGTTGTCGTAAGTTCTAGCAGGCTCAAAGTAGGGGTACGATGGGGACACCCAAAAGACCGATTGTAGGCCGAGTACCTTGGGTATCGTTGAAAGGCCTAGTTGTCAAGGTTGGACATTGTCAAGGTTGTACATATGGAGTTTATGTTAGAACTGGGGTTACAATTGGCCCTTGACATATGGCAAGGTTGGTTTTCATACGATTAACGATGGCTTCAAAGCAGGATTGGCGGTGGTACCCAGAGTCAGTCATGGATGATTGGTTGTTCTATTTGTCCTATCTCATATAGATTATCCAAAGTCAAGGGAGATGTTCTTTGAGTGCTTAACTGATATTGGTTTAGGCCTCTGGGGAGAGTACTTGGGGAATGTTAAACTCGATTAGGGTTGTCTACATGAGACCTAGGTAATCTGGATGCTATGAATGTTATCATTGGTTGTTCTGATTTCCATGTATGAATTGTTATTCCTTTGGTTGAATAGATTGTAAAGGCTATCATTGTCCGATGTGGGAAAGATAAGGTTGAGTTCTTTTCTGGTGTCGTGGGTAGATTAGTATGTTTATTTATCCCTTCTCATACACTTTATTGTTGAAGTTTGTTAGCTGTTTTATCGCTCACTAAGACTATTGTTTGATTCAAGGTTTTTTGTTTCCTTATATTACCTTGGGTTGTTCATCCGGTTTTGGATAGGCAGACTAAGTAATAGGTGACAGGTAATGCTTTAGTGAGGAGGTCGATGACGAGTAGGAGGCTCACATACCAGTTTTACTACTATCTAATAATTGGATTTCCACTGTTTGCTTTTCTGAGTGATGTAGTGAGGCAACTTTGTATAAACACTATTTCCAAGTTTGTGGATATTACTTTCTAGTTGTATGAAAGTCCAGTGTTTCTGCTTCACTATTACTACCTATTGTATATGTTCTATTACATTTTATCCATGCGTTGTGAGTTTGCAACAGGTTTCGTTTATCTACCAGACCTTGATGATCGTCCATAGCCGCCTGGCACACCTCTCGGCGCATTATTCTTCTTGTATAGTGCGGGGGTTGTGGGCGGTCGTCACATATATACATATATATATTGAATTATATAGAAAGGGCTATAAGTTGGATTTCTTATAATAAAAGAGATTGTTAAATAGAAGTTTAAATGCTTGCAAATTGAATATAAATGAATATGCTAAGAAATGGTAAATGATATAGTCCATAACATCAAATTACGATTGTTAAGTTGAACTAATTTGGTTAGTAAACATATATTTTTTGTAAAAAGAAATATTTTCCAAGTTTTAGAAAATAATTAATGGTTTTAGCAAAAGTTTTGCAAATGATATTTTTAAATGAAATATTTGATATATGGTTAAGAGATATTTTCTAAGTATTAAATATAAAATGGTTTTGAGAATACTCTTATATTATAATAAGAAGTAAAAGGCACTGTACCAAATATTAAAAGATTTAGAAGTTTAATTAATGAGAGGTTAATTAAAGAGGCCAAATGATGATGTGTACCGAACCAGTGAATTCATTTTAATTTCCTAGTTGAATGATTGTTTATTTTATATAATTAATCGACTATCAAATCTAGCATATTATCAATTGTTGGTACGAATTGAATTCATATTCAAATACCATTCTGAACCAGCAAATACATAAACATGGAAGATATAAGATGATGGTGGAGATAGAGCATTTGAAGACACATCAATCTTCATAAAAACGAAGAAGAATTACTTATGATACCTAGGTTGCTCCCGAAGATAAATCGTGATTCTCTCGTGGTTGAAACCAACGGATTTACAAGGAGTTTTCGCTACTGATCCTTGTGGTGATTCCTATACAGGATGCAGTTGGAGGGTGTCTTCGGATCAACCTATTCCTGGATGACTTGTATGGACGAATGTTTAACAAAGTATTTCCCAAGAGTCACGTACGTTAATTTTTACAAGTATATCAAGATTGGTGGCAAAGAAGGAAACTTCTTTTAGCTTAACACCCAGATTATATTTGTGGACGTCGATTAGTGATTTGATGGATCTGACAATGTGGAATTCAAAGTGAATGATGATGTGATGTTCTCTGAAAGGTAATCGTGACCTCAAGCCTCATCAACCGAGAAATGACTGAAATCGAGCAGGTGACATGGCTATGTAGGTTATTCCCATTAGGGTGTAATATCGACATTTAGAACAAATTCATTTGTTTCTTCTGTCACTTCTGTTGGACCTCGCTTTATAGTGTTTTGATTACGACAACTATACATGTACATATATATATTATTATAGATTAACTCTGTTTTGCAGGAAGAAACTCAACAACGGATTAAAGAGCTCAAATGAAAATTATATGTGTTTAGAGTCTGTTAGTGTTAGTATTTTATTGTTAAAATCTTCCTTGGTGTTACACGCACATACACGTTTTAGTATATATTGTTTTATATATGACATACACAAGGCATAAGTCTGTATCAGTAAACATACATATGTTTATTTAAAGTCAGACTTATGTTTGCTGAAATTATCTTCAGCATAATATTCAGACATCTGAATCAAAATATATAGATGTCTGTTTTTACCTCGAAATGGCCTATTTCCAAACTGTTTGAATTTTATTCAAAAGCAGACATCTGAAGTTTTTATTCAAACATCTAAAATTTTATTCAGACATCTGAATACGAATAGACTTAACAATTCAATGAAGAGCACAACTTTTAATTCATATCCTTTCTTCGAATCTCTTCATGAATAATTGTAATCTTTTGTATATTATAAATAGAGCTAGGTTCAATTAAATGTTTTCTTCACCGAATCTTACTCTGATTCTTTCTATCTTATTATAGCATTAAAATTCACAAAAGCATTATATTTCCATAGTTCTAAGATCAAAAATCATCTCCAATCTTCCATATTCTTTCATGAACTACACTATAATCATCAAGAAAAGATTATAGGAATAGTGTACATTAATTTGACATATCTGTATTATTAAGAACACAAATAGTCAACAAACTCTTTGTATTGTGGAAGTCCTCTTTAGCAGTTGAGGCAAGAACTCCTATTCAGTTGTTCGAGTAGTTGTAAACTTGTTCCTCTGGGTGAAGTGAGGAGTTGTTGTTTAGTGAAATACCAGAAGGGAGTCTGGGACTGGACGTAGGACAGTGGTTCGAACCAGTATAAAATCGACTATGTCATTTTATTTACTTTTATTACTTTACTGTCTACACATTACCTTGCTTATAATCCATATTACACAATCCTACTTGTAATGGCCCGAATTTCCGTACTCTCTGAGTTGACTATATACATCACACGTCCAACCCAAATTGCATAGAAATACGAATCATTATTGAATAAAGAAGAAAATATAGAAGAAGAACAGAATATAAAAACACGGAATCTCACATCGCAACGAAATAAAATATAATATACATAACATTCTTTGAAATAGAAAATTTTACTTACATGCATCATCGGAGTACATCTCATATACAACACAACATATTAAACACTATATAGCTAACACTGAAGCCTCTTGCTCCAGGCTCCTCCAAGTATCTGTAAACACCTGAACTACTTGACTGTCCGTAAAAATTTGGGCACCCAAGAGTTTAGTGTAAAACAAACAAAATAAACTCTGGGTCACTCATGGGACTGGTGTGAGTAAACTTAAACCACTTAATTTAAATTTTAAAAATCTTTTTTAGGATAATCATAAGACTGATCCACACATAAATACAGATGGTTTTTACCTTACGATAACCCAAAACATTCTTTAAAATCAATATAATTCTGATATTATAATAATGTCTAAATCAAGTAAATAGCAATCTAGTAGAACGCTTGCATCTCACGCTCCACATACATAGTATACAATCAAAATCGCATGCGCTTATTGGGTAATGGATTTCCAACTATGACAAGGTATGGAACCACCTTCCGATAGCGTATCTCTATGAGGGAATACACTGGGTTCAACAAGAACATCTTGCTACCCAACCACACATGATCGACCACTCATTTCGCTTGAGTGTATCGAACGTATATCATGAACGGTTAGAATTAGCAACCGTTTCCCGAAAGGGACAACATAGATAGATTAAAGAAGGAAATGATTTTTCTATTGGCAGGTGGTAATACACCCTAATTGAGAGCTACCCACTTAGCCATGTTGCCTATCCGATTTTTGTCATTTCCCGGTTATTAAGGCCTGAGGCTACGATTTCTTACCTTTCATTGATAGGACAATCACTTTGAATGCCACATTGTTAGACCCATTAATCATTAATTGGTTTGTTCAAATATCTAAATATTATGCTAAGAGAATAAATTCTCTGCCACCATACATATATTTGTATTAACCAACGTATGCGATCATTGGAAATACTCTATCAGACATTCGTCCAAACAAATTTGTTCTGGGACTGAACGAAATCGAAGGCACAGTTTCCATTGATCCATCTTGTGAAATTTTTACCTAGGATTAATAGAAAAAGCCCTTTCACTTTACTCCGTATTCGATTATCTTCATATAATCTGATTCGCAATGTTACTGCCAATACGGAGTGGTTCTCGGATAATATTCCAACCGGTCTCTCCATATTAACAACGATATTGGCTAATACGTAGGTAGTCGGGTATTTAACTATCGAAGAAGAACAAACAACAATCAGTGGGCCTCTTAATTAATATTTCATTAACTAAATCACTTCTCCATTTCCTTATCAATATTTATTAACCTAATATTTCCAACAATCATCTTGGCCTCTTATGATAATTTGGAAAACATTTTCATATATCACCTTCTTTTATTTTCTATACTTATAAAATATCTTCTATTTATAATTGGAAGACATTCCAATTACTTATCTCTTTCTGAACTCATTTATTTCTATACTTAAGAAATATTCGTTATTATATTTCCAAACTTACACATATTTGGGTTAAAACATATATTGTGTAAAACATCGTTACAACAACCCAAATACTGTGTTTAACTAATTATATTTAAAATCTTTTATTATTTCCTTTCCAAACATCATTGACTACAGATGAAAACCTTTATTGTAATGCTTTAAATTTTATTAACCGATTTGGTTTCTAGTTTCATATATAATCAATAAGTATATTTTAAATTTTCTTAAAAAATTCTATCTTCTTAAATTTTCGGAAAATTTCACTTGCGTCTTCTTTGAACGGGTCACTCCGTACAACTACAAATTGCCTTTCTGGGCTCTTTCCATTCAAAAAGAAAATCAAAAAGCCAAGCGGCCTGCCAAAAAGGCTCATAAAACCTCAAATTCAATTTAAATACGTATCTTTTTATCGGGCATATCTATTAATTTCTTCCATTAGCTTCATTTGAAATCTGTTCAAATATCTATTCAAGCATTCCCAATTTATTCCAACTCAGTCCAATCATTTTTAACTCAACTCGCTAATTTATTCTCTAATTAGATCTTTTACTTATTTCACTTATTATTTGAACATACCACGTTCATATATATTTTTGATTTGCTTATACACTAATCAAATTTCATTTTCAACTCAAGTTTCATATTCGATTTCAAATATGAATTCATAAATCTCATTAACTTATCTAAAGCCCAATTTCTATCCAAAACTCCATTAAATAATTATTTTTCTACTTAGTTAACTCTATTCAATAATTCAAAATCTAATTATTATTTTTATTTGAAAAAAACAAACAATTCACTTACGTCACTTGAGTTCATAATTATTTTATAACTCAAATTTGGGTTTTTATAACAAAAATCCAAATTTTATTTACCTACAATTCTTCGATTTTATTTATTTAATGGTTATAAATTATACCGTTGTTTTTATGGAAATTTGATTTTGACATAACTCAAAATCTATAAGATGAAATCAACATTTTCTCTTCCATTAGAAAACTGTTGTTTAATCGGTTTTGAAGATTCTTATTTCAAAGAATTACGACCTAAATTGAGTTCTATATACTTAATTGAAATTTGAAGCGTCAAATTACGAACTGGCGTGTTGCAGCAAGCTCACTTTAATTATATTTAAATATAAATGTTTAAACTTTGTTTATTGATAAATTTCAACTCCATTCTAATATATTTTAATATATATTAAACCAATTTCCCCTACCAACTTAATTTTTCTGATTATCCCGAATAGTCGATTATTTCATTACTCGGTTACAAATTTATTTATGATTCAATCTTGTATAATGAATTCCAATTTTCGTTGAAATAAACTATTTTATGAAATTCGATATAATCGAATTTTAGTTAAAAACCCGTTCGATTTTTCTCAATCCAGTTTATATTCCAAATTCCAGAATAAAATCTATCATTCCTTTTTCAAAATGTTTTCCAATTCACTCTTACATTCATACTTGAATTTATACTTCTAAATCATCTAATGATAATTTATTTCACTATACTTATAAACATCGTTTATAAATTCGACTTCCTTATTTACACATCAAAACAAGGTCCATTTCAAAATCTATTTGAAACCCAATTCCTTCTTTGGAATATTTTATTATTATAACTTATATATATAGAATCTATTTTCATAATAAATTTCAGTTTCTATCTAATATAATTTAAATATCCTTTCTGGAAATAGTTTATTTTTATAAATTCGACTTAGTCGAATTCTAATCATAAATCTGTATGGATTTATTTTAATTCGATTTACATTCTGAACATCGGAATAGATTTCATCGTTTCTTTTTTAAACTAATTTTAATTCCCCTTATTAAATTCACATTTGAGTTTACATTCCCTACATTATCCAATGAAAATTATTCCATTTCATTTATACATACTGTTTATAAATTCACTACTTGTTTTTATTACTCAAAACAATTTAATTATTTCCTAGCCCGTTCAAAATTCAAATTCCATTTTAGGAAAATAGCTTTTCCCCTTTAAATCTCAAAATTCCTTTTCACGATATTTTTATATATCAATATTTAGGGCCAGTGGTATTCAAATATCCAAAATACAAATTATCAATCATAGGTTTTCTATTACATCATGTATGATAACAAATAATAATAAATTTTGAGGAATCTAGTTGGATCCCTCCAACCTGTTTTCTTGCATCCACAAATGTTAGCCAACATAAATAATACCTATCTTACTACAAGGTCAGATGTCGTGATATAGAAGGTCATCCACTATATATATTATGGGGCACATAGGGTCATCCGCTAATGGTACTGCGAGAAATTTTACATATATATATATAATAGCCACAACCACTAAGCCTAAAATAACTAATATATATACATATATACTAGCCACAAAAATATTTAAATGCATCGAAACAACCAACAAAAAACATATAACATTATATGAATTAAATAATCATTTATAATTAATTATAAATGAATCCAGAGAGTGGGTTTACTTACCGTGATTTTCCTTTGTCGAATATCCCGTTTAATCCAATATCGTTGTGTCTACGAATCTACTTGAGTCATCTTGAATGAATTTATTTTGCACCTACACTTATTTAATTTTATTTAACGATTATAAATTAAATTAATTCTAAAATAAATAAATGAATTATTCTATGTATTTTAAATTTTACAGAAACATATACCTCACTGTTTACTCCAATGTCAACTTCCCCTATCGACTTCAGAAAATAACAAACCCTTCCAATACATCATTAGCTCCTCAACATCCTCCGCAAATGCCTGGCCTGATTCACCACGCCCTTCTTCTAACCTTTATTGCCACCAGTTCAGCATTTGCAACTTGATCCAATTGCATGCAATCGAATTGTCTCAACCCATTAGCATTTCAACATCCAGACCACCACCTTCCAATCACTCCACTGTCAAGCCTCAACATCAGAGTCCAGACACTCCCACTTCCCAAAAATATTTGACTGCCTCATCCAAATCCATACTGTCGAACTCAACTACAACACCCCATGCATTCTTAACAAAAATGCAGAATGAAATCCCCAAATTTATCCGTATACCCAAATTCCATTGTAACTTCTCAACTCATCCAAAACCCCATGATCAGGAAACTTCACCACTATCAACATCCTCTAACCTTGAGTCATGCATCACCAAATCAAAAACCAGAATCGACAAATAATTCAATGACCGAGCATCATCCCCCAAAATCCAAAATACGGTTCTGGCAACTCCAATCTTCGATCCTAATTGACGCCCTTGAATCGCGTTCAGCAGGCTCGATGCCTTCATGTCGATTTTGAAAGTGTAAGTCGCACTACTCAATTGATGATCGCATCACATCAATTCCAAAATCACGTTGCTTTCCTTTGTCGTGAACTTGAATCCACAGGCTCAACATATAATCCCATCAGTCCTCGCTTGATGCAACAACACTATCGCACTCATAATAGGGCATTTTGATCGCGTTAGAGAGGATGATGACCTAGAACAAAACAAAGCTGAAATCACGATTTCTGATCGATTTTTTATTAAATAGGAAGTGACCATTTTTTAAATTTGTTGAAACCGAAGCTTTTGATTTTAAAGGCTGTAGAAAGAAACAGCGGAGAAGAGAAAGGATCGCGGTTTATTTATAGGTGCACAGGGGACATCACGTACAAAGGCCATTAATTCTTGTTTTCCTTAGGAGTGAAGACAGGACACAAAACATACGTGAAAGGACAGAAAGGAGCTAAAGCTATAGTAGGCTTTTCAAAATTTACTTTGGTAGGAGGAAATAGGTTTATAGCTATTTATTTTATTTTTATAATTTGATTTAAACAGGTATAATTTCAACCCCTTTAATTCAAAATATCTCATGATTTCAAACCCTTATTTGAGCATAACAACCCGCATTCCTAGGGTTATTCCACTATTCTAAACACACTAGAATAGGTATTGAAGTCCAAATTGATCGTATGGAGAAGATATAAATTTGAATCGATGGTTGAAAAATTAAATTCAAAACAATTAATTCCTTAATAATAAACTATTATTACTATTTATACTCAAATGAAATCTATATTGATCATCTAAATCGTTTCGATTCAGTTTAGCTTTGAATACAATTATGTTTCGCTTTTGTATTACGATGATTCTATACAATCGAAATAAAATCATTGAACTCCATATAAAAATCAATTTATATTATCAACTCAACATTTAAAACAATATTAAATGTTAAAAAATAATTAATTAAAAATATGGGTCGTTACACTAATACTGTGTAGACTCTTTCAATTAGTGTCAGAGCAATGACATCCTATAACTGTAACACTATTCTTTGTATTTTGATAATACAGAAAATAACGCAAGTACCAACACAACCACTATCACTACATTTGCCAAGGACAATCTACTCAAAGACCACCATTATTCAATTTTTTACGTTACAATTATTAGGCTACAAGAATGAGGATATACATGCAAGCAACTAGTATTTATGCTTGGAATGCAACTCAAACAGAATTCACAACACCAACAACGGAATACCCTGCATGGACAACAGCTCAAAAAAATGAAGCAAGCGCAAATTCCAAAGCTATGAATATGCTATTATGTGCTTTGGATTGGAATGAATTCAATCAAGTTAATATCTGCACTACTGCATATCAGATATGGAAAACACTCAAAACAATTCATGAGGGTACAAAAAAGGTCAAACAATCAAAAATCTCAATGCTCAAAAACCAGTTCCAAAATTTTAGAATGAGACAAAATGAAACCATCAACGACATGTACTCAAGATTTCAAGACATTCTGCATGCCTTAATTGGGTTAGGAGAAAAATATAGTGACTTTGATATTGTATCAAATGTACTAAACTCCTTAACCATGAATGGGAAAGAATGGTTTTAGCTATTGAGGAAGCCAATGACCTATCAACAATGAAACCAGAAGAACTAATAGGTAACCTCATGTCTTATGAAGTAAATATCCAAGCCAAAAAGGACCAGGCACAAGAGAAAAAGAAACTAGCTTTTCATGCGAAAAAAGAAGAATGAGAATCAGAAGATGAGGATCTAGCATTTATTGCCAATTTTTTAGAGAAATTTCTAAAATTTAGAAAAAGTAGTTTCAAAAAGAATTCCTCAAACAAACTTTCATCCTCAAGCCTAGAATGTTTTAATTGTCACAAGAAAGGTCATATAGTAAAAGACTGTCCTGAGCTAAAGAAGTAGAATCAGAAAAGCTTCAACAACAAGAATAAGAAAGACAAATTTAAAAAGATGGCTTTCGTTGTAACATAGGATGATCCAGATACGAATTCACTAGATAGTGATAATGATAGCGACAATGAACAAGAAAATGTGTGTTTCATGGCCCAAGAATACGAGGTTAGTGATTTATCTTATGATGATTTAATAAAAGTAAACACTAAGTTTTTAAATACTATAAAAATTCTTAAAAATAAACTTAAGGAAGTACGTGAAAATAAAAAAAAACTGAATTTGAAAGGGATATGTTGAAAGGCGAAAAGACAATATTGGAATAAGAACTTGAAAAGGTTCAAGAATCTCACTCAAACTCAAATAGTCAACTTTGACTTTTGAGTCAAGAAATTGGAACTCAAAAGGCAAAGAATGATGAGATTATTTCTAAAAAAATAATTTAAAAACTAAAATAAAACACATAGAATTAGAATATGCTAGTCTTCAAACTAGATTGGATAGTATTACTAAAAATGTTTCTAATTTTAATAAGGGGAGAGAGAATTTATCCAAATTTATAGAAAATTCTCAATCCTCTACAAATAAAAATGGATTAGGTTTTAAAAAGGAGTCAAGATTTCCTCTAAAGAAAAACTAATTTTAAGAGGAAAATGATTCAAAACATAATATATTTTTGAAAAATAAGGTAACACATAGTATACCAAAATACACGAAAAAGAAAATCAAAATATGGGTTCGAAAAACAAACAATAGTTTGATTAGGAACAAATATATCAATTTATTTATGGAAACTGTTCATAACAATAAAAACTATATTTAAAAGAGGGATACTGAACCCACTTGGGTTTTGTTTCCACCTAACTCTTAGGAGCTAATTAAAAGGTGGGTACCAATGTGTTTATTAATATTTTTTTGCCGGTCCAACTCGAGAAGAGAAAATGGATTTTAGATAGTGGTTGCTCAAAACACATGACCGGACACAAAGATATGTTTACAGATATTTCATACTTTAGTGGTGGCCTTTTTTACCTTCGGAGATAACTTAAAAGGTTTTATCATTGGAAAAGGAGATGTGTGCGGCTACAATATATCAAACTCACCCCTTATTACAAATGTTTCTTTAGTTAAAAAATTAAAACATAACTGCATTAGTCAACTAAGTGACAAAGGTTTTAAAATAAATTTTTTTTGAAAATAAATGTAGTAGTTTTGATCAAAATCAAAATCTTATTTTTGAAGGAAATAGAGATAGAAAGATCTATGTTTTAAATATGAAAATTAATCATAATAAAGACATGTAATGATCCTTGGTTATGGCACAAAAGATTTTCTCATATCAATTTTAGATACTATTCAAGACATCCAAAAAATGAATTAGTAGGGGGTTTACCAAAGATAAATTCAAAAATAAATAATTTTTGTGAAGATTGCCAATTAGAAAAAATAACCAAATCATCTTTTAAATCTAAGAAAGTCATTTCAACTTTACAACCCTAAGAATTATTACATATGGATTTATTCGCACCAACACAGGTTCAATCTATTAATCATAATCGATATGTATTTGTAATAATTGATAACTTCTCTAGATATACATGGAAATTTTTATGAAAAACAAAATTGTAAAAAGAATTCAAAATATTAAAAATTTAAAAGTAAAAAATATTCGAAGTGATCATCGGGGTGAATTTTAAAATGAATAAACTGAATTATTTTGTAAAAAGAAAGGATAAATCATAATTTTTCATTTCCTAGAACTCCACAACAAAATGGACTTGTAGAAAGGAAAAAATAGGACAATACAAGAGTGTGCAAGAACTTTATTAAATGGAAGTACATTACCAAAGCATTTTTGGGCAGAAGTTGTAGCAACTGTGTGTTATGTATTAAATCATATTTCCATACGACCTTTAACTAAAAACACTTCATATAAACTATTTAATTAAAGAAAACCTAATATTTCTTACTTTAAAATCTTTGGGTCAAAATGTTTTATTCTTAACACAAAAGACCAACTTGGGAATTTTGATCTAAAAGCCGACCATGGAATTTTTGTAGGTAACTCAGAAGGAACTAAGGCATATCGTGTTGTTAATAAACGTACAAATATAATAGAAGAAACTTTACATGTATCTTATGATGAAAACTTTAATGAAAGTACAATCATCAAAGATGATGAAGAAATTATATCTAACATAGAAAATATAAAATTTGAAATAATGAAAATATTAATCTAAACTATAATAATCAAATTAGATATCCTTCTCGAATCCTACGAGATCATCCTACAAAAAATATAATTGGAGAGATTGATTCACAAGTTCGAACGAGAAGTCAAGTAAACCAAATGGTTCATGTTGCTTTCCTTTTCAACTATTGAGCCTAAAAACCCAAAAGAAGCTTCAACAGATGACCATTGGATTATTGCCATGCAAGAAGAGTTAAATCAATTCGAAAGAAACGTTGTTTGGGAGTTGGTTCCTCGTCCCGATGACCAATCAATTATTGGAACTAAATGGGTCTATAAAAATAAAACAGAAGAACTAGGAAATATTACTAGAAATAAAGCAAAATTAGTAGCACAATGTTATAATCAAGAAGAAGGAATCGATTACGAAGAAACATTTGCTCCTGTTGCAAGGCTAGAAGTTATACGTATTCTATTAGCTTACGCTTGTTTTCATAATTTTAAACTTTATCAAATGGATGTTAAAAGTGCATTCTTAAATGGATTTATTAACGAAAATGTATACGTTGAACAACCACCATTGTTTATTCATGAAAAATATCCAGATTATATATATAAACTAAGGAAATCTTTATATGGTATAAAACAAGCACCTCATGATTGGTATGACAGACTTAAGAATTATTTAATTAACTTAGGATTTCGAGTCGGAAAAGCTGATCAAACTTTGTTTATTAAAAGTACTAATAAGGATATTTTAATTATACAAATATATGAAGATGACATCATTTTTGGTTCAACTAACGAAGAATTATGTAAAGATTTTTCTACTATAATGATGAAAGAATTTGAAATGTCACATATTGGAGAGTTATCATATTTTCTCGGTTTACAAATCAAACAATTTTTAAATGGTATCTTTATTAATCAAGAAAAATATTATACTAATTAATTAAACGTTTTGGAATGGAAAACACTTCTGAAAAACCTACTCCTATGAGTACTACAGCTCAGCTTGATTGAGATGACAATTGGAAAAGCGTTGACCAAAAGTTATATAGAAGTATGATAAGTCGCTACTTTATTTAATTGTAAGTCCACCAGACATTATGATGAGTGTATGTTTATGCGTTAGATTCCAAGCAAATCCTAAAGAATCACATTTAAGAGCAGTGAAATGAATTCTATGATATCTTAATAATACTAAGGAGTTCGGTCTTTTCTATCCAAAGGAATGTCGATTTGAATCAGTATCCTTCAGTGATGCTGATTTCAGTGGATCTCGGATGGGTAGAAAGAGTACAAGTGGTACGTGTCATTTCATTGGAAAATCACTTATCTCCTGGTTTAGTAAGAAACATAATTGTGCATCACTCTCAACATGTGAAGCAGAATATATATCTGTAGCTTTAGCTTGTGCTCGGGTTATTTATATGCAACATATACTTAGAGATTTTGGAATAAACTTATCTAAATCAACAATTTACTATGACAATACAAGTGCAATAAATCTATCTAAAAATCATGTAAATCACTCACGTACAAAACATATTGATATTTGTCATCATTTCTTATGAGACAACATAGAAAAAGAGATTACCAATTTATAACATATTTCGACAGAAAATCAAATAGCTGATATATTTACCAAACCACTTTTAGAAAATTTATTTGTTAAATTACACCGAGAATTAGGTATAAATGTCTGTAAAAGATATTTAAAAAAATATATTTTTATAACAAAAATAATGAAGTACATAAAAATAAAATATAAAAAAGTCATGCCAAAAGTGAGACTCGAACCTGTGTCTCTTGACAATGAGTTTTAAGACTTAACCATTTGAGCTATGTATTTCAACTGATTACATAATTTTACACTAACTAAAACATTCCTCTAAGACCATTCACTTTAAAATTAGTAGTTAACCAGTGATTCAATCTCTGGCTCCAAGATGATATTGATTTTACACTACAATTTTCACAAATTTTTAGCCTATATATACCATACCAAAACCAAAACAAAATACAACAAAATTTCTTCATGAGAAACTCCAACCTGTTAGAAAACTGTCTCAACACAAATCATCGTCATCCTTCAATATAACTTTCTCCACTGATAGCTCAGCTGCAACACCTCACCTTCCAATGCCAACACCAAGACACGAACCTGTTTATAAGTGGGAGAATTATCGAATCATGTATACACTGAATTCCAAGAAGCCCAAATGTGCTTTGTTTGTTTTTCCCGACACAACGAGGAAGATCAATGAAATCCATCACTATCAAAAAGAACAAATAGATCTTCAACGTAAGTTGTATTATAAGAGAAAGTCACAGCTAAACGGTTGAGTTTCCTTGAACAAATAGGTGTAAAATTTTGTGGCACAAAGATGAAAGACATAACTGAACCGCGACATTACCGGTTGATCCTTTTGATCTATCTGTCTCATACAGTACATCAAACGATCCGGTAAATCCTTAGGCTTCCCCTCAAAGGCCTCACTGTAGTCCAAATACTTAGGACATAAACTATATGGCAAATGAGGGGTGTCGAGCCTATACACTATAGAAGACGCCATCCCCTAAGAACTAATGTTGTATTATCTTTAAATTCGTTTATGTATATTGATTATGTATCAACAATAATGTTGTATTAATATCGTTTAATTTCTCTAAAATATAAAATATAACAAGACACCAAAGTCACAGTAATATATATACATATATATATATTTACAATTCCAAAAAACTTAAGGCAAGGCAGAAATTTTTCTTAGAAAACAGACGTCTGTCTAAAAATAATCAAATGTATGATTACTAAAATAAAATAATTTTCAACGCGGATTCAGACGTCTGAATAGGGGTCAAAATGAACTAATTTCGTGTAGGTTCAAATTTTGTCAAAATCTGACATTTGTTTTTGCATTTCAGACGTCTATTTTTGATCTGGCACATTTTTTAAAAAGGTGTGAACCCCTTTATCTATCCACCTTTTCATTACAACCCTTCATTGCTTACTTTCCCCTTTTACCTTTTCACAAGACCTAGCCTCCATTACTTTATAAAACTCCAAAGTTCAATTTTTTCTCCATAAAAAAAATCAAGGCAAATAGAAGAATTGGTCCCTCCATCTGACGATCAAATTCAAATGTGGCTATGGAATGGCATTGCAAAGGAGAGGTATAAAGCTATGAAGAGTTCAAAATTCTTTGAAGGTGCTTTCGTTAAATTTGATGCTTTTTCACACTATCATCTTCTCCAATACGCTAGACATTTCAATTTCGAATCTTTGGTTTATTATGATGTCAACAATGCTAAAATTTATCCATACTTTTCTTGGGTAATTTGAATTTAGACCACCAAGCACCTAGGAATACTACAGATTGTGTGTGGTCTATGGTTTATGGCAAACGTATTCTTCTTCCCATTAAACGATTAGGGCAAATTTTACATTGTGCTTGGCAAGGGGTTGACATAGACATCATTGAAGTTAATATGAATGAGAGAGATGAGGTGTTGCATAAGTTTCTATCTGATAATTTGGTTAATATGCAAGATCTTACATCTACTCATCTTCGTCCACAAACACGTCTACTTAACCGTATCTTGGTCCAATCTACTCAATCCCGCAAAGGAAGTTATGAAAATTTGTATAAACGTGACTTTCAAGCTTTATATGTTTTGTAGTCCAATAAGCAAATAAATTGGGCTAAAGTTATTCTTGATGACTGGTTAGACATAACACGAAAATGGAAATACAAGATGCTCCATTACGGTGCCTATATAACTCGAATCCTTCTTGCAAGTGAAGCGAAAATATCTGACACTCTGTCTTTAAGCGTCAAAGAAATTGGTCCGAAAACTCTATCTCTCATGGATATTGATCCCAACCCATCGACACTCGAATATACGTCCTTTCAAGCTTGGCAAGAATACGTTGCATCGCAACCAGAAACTATAATAGCAATATCATCTCGTCGCTGTCGCAAGCTTATACATGAAGAAGAAGAAGAAGAAGAAGAAGAAGAGGATATTCATCAAGTCACTCCCGATCTTCCATCAAAGCAAGCATTGGTTATGCTCTCTGGCAATTAATCAAAGCTTCACATGGATTTCAAGCGCTTTGAGCATAAAAACAACAAGAGATTTAACTCTTTGAAAGGCTTTCTTAATCAGATTTAGGATAAGATTTCATGCATTGGACCTCAATCCCCTCAAGCTCATGATCCTGCTCCATTCCATTGATCTTCTACCTCCATTAAAGAAGTTCCAGATTCAAGCTCTGACCATGGTGATATAAAGAGCAGTGATACTAATGTTAGTCCAAGTATGACGGCTTCGGAAAGTTGGTAAGCATGGTATGGTCTTTATGATATTCTGCATCGAACTCTTTTATTTGTACAATTTGTAACATTTTGGTCTATTTTAGTACAAAACTCTACTATATGCCTAATGTGATGGTAAATGTTTAATGCTCGTATGTGAATATTGTTGTTTTGTGTATGATGTTTGTGTGATGTGCATATTCATGTTTATTGTTTACATAAGTATCTCCTTTTTGTCAATGAAAAAGGGGGAGAAACATATGATAATATATGCGGCGGGGGGAGCTACATATATAGTTGTCATTATCAAAAGGGGGGATTTTGGATCTTGCTTTATAGCATTTTGGTTATGACAACTATACATGTACATATATATATGTTATTATCGACTAACTCTGTTTTGCAGAAAGAAACTCAACAACATATTAAAGAGCTCAAACTGAAGATTATATGAGTTTAGAGTATGTTAGTGTTAGTATTTAATTGTTAAAATCTTCCTTGGTGATGCACACACACTTATATGTTTTAGTATACATGATTTTATATATGACATACACAAGGCGTATGTCTGTATAAGTAAACAGACGTCTGTTTATTTCAAGTCACACGTCTGTTCACTGAATCAAAAATTATCTTCAGCATAATATTCAGACGTCTGAACCAAAATATACAAACGTCTGGTTTGACCCCGAAATGGCATGTTTCTTTGTTGTTTGAATTTTATTCAAAAACAGACATCTAAAATATTTATTCAGACATTTGAATACGAATAGATGCAACTATTCAACAAAGAGTCACAAATTTTAATTCAAATCCTTTCTTTGAATCTCTTCGTGAATAACTACAACCTTTTCAATATTATAAATAGAGGTTCAATCAAGTGTTTTCTTCACTGAATCTTACTCTAGTTCTTTCTATCTTATCTATAACGTTCAGATTCACAAAATCACTCTATTTCCATATTTCTAAGATTGCAAATCATCTCCAATCTTCCATATTCTTTCATGAACTACATTATTATCATCAAGGAAAGATTATATGAAAGGTGTACATTAATTTGACATATTCATGTTGTTAAGAACACAAATACTCAACAAACTCTTTGTATTATGGAAGTCCTCTTCAGCATTTGAGGTAAGAAATCTCGTTCGGCTGTTCGGGTAGTTGTAAAGTTGTTCCTCCGGGTTAAGTGAAGGTAGTTATTGTTTAGTGAAATACGAGAAGGAAGTCTAGGACTGGATGTAAGACAGTGGTCTGAACCAGTATAAAATCGATTGTGTCATTTTATTTACTGCTATTACTTTACTATCTACACATTACCATGCTTATACTTCATATTATACGATCCTACTACTACATAGACTCTCCCAACTTATGTATCTTACGGGAAACAATTATGTGGGCCCACCATTGGTGATAATATACTATGTACACCCGAGTTGAATGAGTGGTCGGTCATGTGTGGATGGGTTGCAAGTTGTTCTTGTTGAGCCCTAGTGTATTTCTCTCTAGAGGTACGCTGATCGGAAGGTAGTCCCATACCTTATCATAGTTGGAATCCATTCTCCAATATGTGCCTTATAGTTTTTGATTATGTACTAAGTATGTGGAGCATAAGATGCAAACGTTCTACTATATGGTTATTTATTTGATATATATACTATTATAATATCACTAGATTTTTATGTGAATTTTATTAGGTTATCATAAGGTAAAAATCATTCATGTTTATATGTAGACTGGTCTTATGATTATCCTTTTCTTTCAAAAAGAATTTTTAACTTTAATCATTTGGATGATACCTATAAACTTAGTGATTTTTCTCACGTTGGTTCACCAAACTGATCTGTAATGTTCACAATGCTCGGGTCAAACCGAGTTTTACAGATTCAGAATTGGATGCTACAGAGCTCAGAAGACATGCTAGAGGAGTTATGTCATATGATACATATTTAGTTTTTATTCTGCTATGTGTTGTATATGAGGACAGGTTTGTAATAACTAACCAGATGTATTAGTTGTTTGTTGTACTCTGATGAATGTAAGTATCTATACAAGTTCTTTATAAAGATTTATTTCTATATTATATTTATTTCCTCTAGATGTAAGACTCCATGTTGTGTTGATCCTTCTTCTTTTTCTTATATTCTTCTTTTTCTTTCTTATGTTTTTCTCACCGTTTAAATTATTTCTTTTCGTGATTCATTTTCCGTGCACTTTGGTTAGGACTTGTGTGTATTTGATCGATTCGAAGGGTACCATAATTCTGGATCGCTACAGTTGGTATTAGAGCACAAGGTTTAGTGATAATCTTGGCTCTGTGGTGTAACTCAATATAAATGGGGTTAGTAACACCCTAGATTGAATTTGAGTGTATATATAATAGAGCACATATTTGTAATTGAATATAAATTTATTTTATATTATTTTTGCCCATAATTTTGAAAAATGGTTAAATGAGATAATTTTGCACAAATTATATTTTTATAGACATAATTTTCTCAAATTAAGGTAGTATTGATTGATTGATTGATTTAAATGGAATTAAATTGGATTATAAAATTTGAATGGTTTAATATAACAGAAGGAGATTTCACATATGAAGTTAGTAAATGAGAATTTTAATATGGAATTAAATAAAATAGATTTGGGATTTGGAAATCGAATAAATAATAATTGAATGAAAATCAATCAAATATTAACCAATTGATATTAATATATGTTAAAACAATGTAAATTCAAATAAGTAAATATTAATGTTGAATATTAACTGAATTTAAACAAATTAATTAAAGTTAATAAAAAATGAATGATTGGGTTAAGTTGGATGTGCACTATTTGTTAATTGTATGTTAACTGGGTTGAATATAATTCATCAATGGTTTAAAAAAATTGAATGAATTGAAATCTAAGGAATAAATTTCAGTATAATAAATTGAAAAAAACTGATTATGATTTGAAACTAAATGATTTAACCCTATATTTGCATATACCTTCTAAATGAGTGATGCTACATGTTAAGTTTTGGGAATTTGTATAGTTACACTTGTTGATCAATGAAATGTTATCAAAGATTTCATGTATTTGTTACTTACATGGTAAATGGAGTTAAGTACAAGTACTAGAAGGTTGTAATGATTGATTTTGGTTGCGTAAATTGCATATAAGTTGAGCAACTATGTTTAGTAGCGATTATATAAGGTACACCAACGCGAAAAAATTATTTTGGTATATGAATTATTTCTTTCCAATCGTGTGGGTCAATATATATATATATATATATATATATATATATATATATATATATATGTTGTTCCTACGATATCACAAAAGTCCATCCGTACGGAAAGAGACTTTGCCAAAAAAATTAAAAATTTAAGGTGTTAGAACGTTTTTTCCAAAAAATTTGTTCACAATAACGAGTTGGTTTTCGATTTAAAACTAATTGGATCTGTTAAGAGAAAAGTTCATAAAATTGAATGGAGGATTTTAACTAAATGGAATTTTGAAAAGTTAATGGATTTGTTGCATTTTCCTGCCTTAGTAATTTCGAGGATGTAGTTCTTTTAAGGAGGAAGGAACGCGACGACACAGATTTTTAACCATTAAGTTTGAATATTTAAAATTGGTTTTAAATGTTGATTTGGAAAATTAAATAACTCGAGTTTAATGATTTTGAGTATTAATTTAATTTGAACAATATATTTAATTCTTAAATGGTTAAAATTAAGTTGGATTTACAATACAGTATAAATTGGACAACATAAAAGGATTTAATTAAGTTTAAATTTGAATTATAATAAGAAATTCATTTATTAAACGAAGTTTGAACGTATAAATTATAATTTAATTAAAAACAAGCTCGCACCGCCGCGGCAGTTCGTAATATTATGTTTTGAACATCAATTGAATATACAAAATCTAATACAAGTCGGGATTCTTTGAAACAAGAATTATCTAAATCTATTTGATTATAATTTTCTAATGAAATAGAAAAATCAAGATTTCTTATTATAGTTTTTGAGTTGTATCAAAATAAAATTTTCAGAAAGTCACTATGAAATCGTTTATGAACCAAAACGATTGATTTAATAAAAAATGCTTTTTTAATAAATTGAATATCAATATAAATTGGAATTTAAAATCGAAGCTATATAAATTTTATTTGAATATAAATGATAATAATAGTTTATTATCAATGAATTTGTTTATTGTGAAATCAATGTATATTTTATCGAGTTAATATAGAACTTAAGAATAGTCGATTTTCAAACGACCTTGGATTTCAACAAAACTAATTTTATTCAATTTGTAATAATTAATTATTGTAAGATTTCCAATTTCTAGTCAATCAGAGTTATTTTGTGATCGTGTGCAATATAAACGTGTATCGAATCACGTTGTGAAACAAAAAGGATGCTTTACAAATTATCTCAGAATTCAATGAAACTAGTTCCATCATGTCCAGAATATTAAGTTATGGTAGGATTTTAATTTTCATTGCAATTGGAACCCGTATGTGATAGTTTGAGCATGAAACTTACGGCATAAGTTTCGTAAAATAATATAATAATAATATACCCTCTCTATATATATACATCCCAATCCTTTATTTACGGTCAGCTTCCTTGCATGGTCAAACTAGACCAGCCTCCACCCTAATTCATGAACGACATGAAAATTTCCCATTTTCCTTTCAATTTTTCTTCTAATCCGTTCCTCTATTCCGAAATCTTGCAACAACAAAATTGTTGAGCCCAATGAGAGCTACAAACTGAACAATGATGATGGGGTTTTGAGCTTGGTGGTGGTCGTAATCAAAGCATAAAAAATTAGCAATTATTAGCTAACTACAGACAAACAGAGGAGTTGGGCTTGGTGGCGCTGGGATTGAAGGTAGAGGGGGTTGAGGCGCTCGCGCATGTCGTCTTTGATGGTGCTTAGGTAAACAGTACTCCGATGCGACTCTGAGGTTTGACAACGTGGTTTTGGGTGTTGGACGAAACAGTGAAGGAACGAAGGGAGAAATTAGTCGACCTATTAAGTTTTAATATAAAGTAATTAGTTTAATTAATAACATAATTAAGAAAGTTAATTATTTAATTAAATTCGTGTGCTTAGACGTGAACAACTTTTGATTGCAAGGTCTGAATCTGACGAAACAAGCTATGCCGGGATCATATTGATGAACACTACATTTTGAAACTAGTTTGGACAAAGCTGGAATCAACTGGAATTTTTAGTTGAAGAAAACATTTGTTTAATTTAACTGAAACTAAATCGCTTTAGTGACGAATGGAATCATGTGCGTATAACTCACTCAGTTTGACCCACTTATATTTCACATAAGTCAGTATTTTTATTTGTGTTTTATGTTTGCTGATTGTTGGGTGTATGCTGAATACTTTTTTATATTGAATGAATTGGTTAAATTAAACGTTCATTTAATTTAATTGAAATCAAATCGTTATTTCAACGATTATTACAAAATGAGATAACTTATTTTGTTCGTCACGTTGTGTTGGCCTACTTTGCGACTAGGTCACGCAAAGTCCAGACGATCAATTGTGAGTAACAGAGTCGGTTCGGATTGATGAAGGAATCCCAAGTAAAAAGGGAAAACTTGTGCATCAAAAAATACTGATCAAGACCGGGTCAGATCGGAGAAGCCATGACCCGATTCCCACGCGTGCAAACGTCTAGACCCGAGATGACCATCGGCGGGTCGGGTCGAAGTACTATTACCCATTCCGCTCAACACATGAAGGCAACTGAGAGTTTACACCTGATAGGATCTATTACTACTAAAATTAACCCTTAATGTAGGCTAACAGTGAAGGGATATCGGAGGAACACAAGCACAAAACAATCTCCCGAAAGCAAAGAGCCAAATAAAAGAAAGAATCAGGCGTAGGGGAGAACGATCTGAAAGCAGCATAAACCGTTGCCTCTCAGGAAGAAAGGAACCTAGAAAATATAAAATTCCAACAAGGCATATCCGACAGTGTTGACATGCTTTTTAGTCAAAGCCATCACATGTGAAATCTCTGGTTAACAATACGTTCAAGTATCGAGAACAACATCAGAATACATGAAGCGATTTGGTTGAAGTTGCATCACAAACAAGGAATGGCCCTAAACTCCTATCAGACGACCTCTTTTGGGGCCGAAAATAGCGATTACGGTGCCTCGCACAATAAACCTTGTAGCCCTCTGAATTAGCTTCAAGTAGAGCTTTCGTTTGGCCAAATCGGACTTATGATTTGGAAGTTATGCCTGTTTCCATGAATGCGTGTAGAAGTATGGACTGGTCATCACTTGGATGAAATGACGAAGCATTGCAAGCTCGATATATGGACCGGCTCCCCCCCCCACTCGGCTCGTAGGCCACCACCCGGCTCACCGCCCTAGGGCTCGCCCCCCTCCCCCCACTCGGCTGGTGGGCCACCACCCGGCTCGTGGTGGACCCTTGGAACCCGATCGTGGTCTCACCACCAGATCTCCACCTTGGCTCACCATCCTGGCTCGCCATCACGAACTGCCGCTCGCATAGATGGACCATGAACTGCCTGGTACTGACGCTTTTATGCATGATTGTGACCTATTCTCATGGCTAATCTCACTCCTATCAACTCAGATCTCATTAAACATGGCATGGCACAATTTGGAGAGGATTTCTCCATGTTTTCCACCTCATTTCGAGATTCTTGGGATGCGTGCCACGTGGCCCATGAATCGCCTACTGTAAATGGCTATAAACACACCATTTGAAGGCATTTTGAAGGATCTTTTGGCTCTAACTCCTGACGGCTTCCACCATTGTTCCTCACAAGGCTATTGCACAACATAGAAGCCAAATTCCACATTATAACACGAGGATATCATGTATAATCTTCTAATTCGTTACTTCTTTCCACTATAAACACGAGGATTTCGTGTATATAACTGAGAGAATTGTACTGCAACTTCTTAGGATTTAAGAAGAGATAAAGTGGATGTAGGCTTGGTTTGAGCCGAACCACTATAAATACCTTGTGTATCTCCTTTTACTTTAATGTTTCTGCATTCTGTGATCTGTGATTGCGAGGACTTCATACCGTGTTTGGGTGTTAGTACCAGATTTCGGTCTAACATTTTGGCGCTCCAGGTAGGGGGCCACACAATACTACTTCAATTTCTATCTCTGAAGGAATCGATTTGCTTAGCTATTGGAGAAATGGAAAAATGAAAGAAGGATGAAACCTTCTCTCGTGCTGAGGAAGTTGGCAATGAAGGCACGAGAAACGAGGCAAGCCAGGAGGCTTCCTCTCATGAAAACCCACTGGCATACTTTACTAGGGAAGAGATGGATGGCGTTCTCACTGAACTGAGAGCTAAAATGGCAAGGCAAGATGATCTTCTCCGAAAAAAACAAGAGATGATAGACAGATTCTTCACTCGAATGGATGGCAGACCGAACGGCAACGAACAACACACTGGAAATGAAGCCACTGAAGTGGCTCGAGCATCGCCTGGACTTGGGGGCAACTCCCACACTCTCGGAAATGGTCAGGCTCGATCTTCTTCAGCCCTAGTTCAGATGAACAAAGGAAAGCAAGCTCACGCTCAACAGTAAGAGGCGGTTCGTGAAGGGGCTTTAGAACCCGATCGGTTCGCCCCTCCTGGCTCACGAACCACCTCCACAACCCACAATCGGGTCGGGTAGCCCCCTCAAACCGCAAGCCACGAGCCGCGAACCACGACCCCTAGGCAGCGGCTCACCAGTAACTCCCTCCTTCTCTTGCATTCAACGCTGGGGGCACCAGCTCTGATCTTGGCAATTTACGGTAACCCTTCGAAGGCGATCGGCTCGCTAATCTAATTCAACGTCTCTCGAGAGGTCACACTTATCAAAATGACGTTGATGACGTCAATCACAATCTGTTTACACAAGAAAACGAAAATTCTCGCAATCCCCCATATTTCAAACTTCCACAACTGGAGCCCTACAACGGCAGGACAGATCCTAGCGTGCACCGGATGCGCTACAAACGACATATGGAAGTTCATTTAGCGTCGGAAAACGTCATGGCTAAATGTTTTCTTTCTTTCTGACTGATATAGCAGCCATGTGGATCCGACAGGTGGAAACGAAATCGATCAACAGCTGGAACATGTTGGTCTCCCGATTCATTGAACAGTTTCGGTTCCACATCGCTCGATCCAAGAACGTAATGTCACTCACCACAAGCAAGCAGAGACCCAGAGAAACTCTGCGCTCATTTCTAGAAAGATTCAACGTTGCAGCAGCGTTAGTTGATTGCCCTGAACCATCGATGGTATTGATGGCAGTGGTATCCGGTGTCTTGGATAACTCAGAATTCAAAAAATCTTTGTACCGAGATCCAACGCGAAATCTCGGCGAATTCTACCTTGAAGCCGATAGATTTCTGCGAGAAGAAGATGCAACTTCCGAGAAGAAAGTTCTCGATGTCAACATGCGGAAAGACGGAGAACCGTCTGAGTATGGAAAAGGCAAGGGTAAAGCTTTTATCAAGAATGACCGCAATACTCAACCTCGGAGAGGGCTCGGATATGAAAAGTATACTGAACTCGATGCTTCACTATCTGACATCTACATGGATACCAATGGAATAATCTCCTACCCAAAGCCTCCCAGGAGGGAGCCATCGCAAAGAGAATGTGATTTTGGAAAACACTGCTTATTCAATGATATGGATGGACATGATACAAATGATATCAGGCACTTACGAGATCTGATTGAGGAATGGGTTAGACGTGGAGAGCTACCCGAGTATGTGAAACAAATAACAGCGCATGCACCCGGTTGCTACCTCTTGCTCCAAGGAGTGGAAATGGTCCTGGATCGGTCTCTCTCAGGATCATCATCAACTGACCTGGATAAGATCAGCTTTCATTTTCTGCATTTCTTAGGCTTTAAGATTTGTCTTTATTTTCATTAGGTTTTCCGATTGGTTGAATCGGAGTACACGCATACGGGGTTAGGACGTAGCCCCAAAGCGTGCTCTGGACACGATGTCAAACCAATCAGGATTTGCTTTGGTTTTGCATTTTGAATTGAATAAGGAAGGACTTTCCAAGCATGGATTATGTTTTGTAAATTCAAGTGTCTTATTAGGTTGTGGCAAGATTCTCAATCTCGGCAAAGTATGGCTTATGCTTATTATGGAATCTAGGTATGGATTATGCCTAGGGATGGACTATCTTGTCAGGCTATGGCAAGCGTAGCTCTACTTCATGTCTAAGTATGGTTTATACTCACTTTGAAATCTTAAGTATTGATTATACTTAAGGAACTGCAAATGGTCTTGTCAGGATGTGACAAAAGAAATCGGGCATGGATTATACTCGATTTGAACTTCTTGGCATGGATTATGCCTAGAAGGTTTGGCTCTTGCCAGGATATGGCACATTTGTTTTACCTCTATCTCTGTACAGATATGGATTTCTCGGATTATCCAGAATACATCTTCCTTCAACCAGCAAGATATGTTCTAGGGGCAAAATGTTGACATGCTTTTTAGTCAAAGCCGTCGCACGTGAAATCTCTGGTTAACAATACGTTCAAGTTGAGAACAACGTCAGAAGACAGGGAGCGATTTAGTTGAAGTTGCATCACAAACAAGGAATGGCCCTAAACTCCTATCAGACAACCTCCTCTGGGCCAGAAAATAGTGATTATGATGCCTCGCATGACAAAACTTGTAGACCTCTGAATTAGCTTCAAGTAGAGCTTTCGTTTCGCCTAATCGGACTTACGGTTTGGAAGTTATGCCTGTTTCCGTGAACGCGTGTAAAAGTATGGACAGGCCATCACTTGGATGAAGTGACGAAGCGTCACTAGCTCGATGTATGGACCGGCTCGCCCCCCTCCCACTCGGCTTGTGGGCCACCATCCAGCTCGCCACCCTAGGGCTCCCCCCCTCGGCTCGTGGGACACCCCCCGGCTCGTGGTGGACCCTTGGACCACGACTCAATCATGGTCTCACCACCAGATCTACACCTCGGCTCACCATCCTGGCTCTCCATCATGAACCACCGGCTCGCATGGATGGACCACGAACCGCCTGGTATTGATGCTTTTGCGCACGATTTTGACCTATTCTCATGGCTAATCTCACTCCTATTAACCCGGATCTCATCACACATGGCATGGCACGATTTGGAGAGGATTTCTTCATGTTTTCCAACTCATTTTGAGATTCTTAGGATGCGTGCCACATGGCCCACGAACTGCCTTCTATAAATGGCTATAAATACACCATTCGAAGGCATTTTGAAGGATCTTTTGGCTCTAACTCATGACGGCTTCCACCATTGTTCCTCACAAGGCTATTGCACAACATAGAAGCCAAATTCAACATTATAACATGAGGATATCATGTATATTCTTCTAATTCATTACTTCTTTCCACTGTAAACGTGAGGACTTTGTGTATAAAATTGAGAGAATTGTACTATAATTTCTTAGGATTTAAGAAGAGATAAAGTGGACGTGGGCTTGGTTTGAGGCGAACCACTATAAAAACATCGTTTGTCTCCTTTTACTTTACTATTTCTGCATTCTTTTATCTGTGATTTGTGATTGTGAGGACTGCAAATCGTATTTGGGTGTTAGTACCAGATTTTGGTCTAACAGACAAGGTCCATTCGACAAGGTCAACCCCAGAAGAAGGATTTTATGGTGAAAGGTCACCTAAATCAGAAGTAAAGAAAGAAAGAGGAAAGAGCTCCACCAACGGAAAGGTCATCGGTATTAATCTACTTGATACTGATACGTTAGCATGCAAAGGCATCAAGAAAACTAAGCTAGAAATGCATAAGGATTATCCGGAACCAGCTTCCGAAACATCAACTGCATGAATGACAAAAGGATACATTGATAGACAACAGAAGCATCATCGGGGGTCACCTTCCGGAAAACCAGACTATCCCAAAAGCTCTACCGGAAGGCTAACCGGAACCCTAGCGGAGATACATGCCATTCATACTAATCTACCTAGTATAGAGACCAACAACGGTTTCGAACTGGCAGCCGTCTACATACATCATGACGACAAGCTCCTCTAAGTATTCACGGGAAAGCCAAAAGCCTACGTCTATAAGCTTACATCCAAAAGCCTACACCGGGAGCTTCAGCCGGAAGTTCAAATACCATCCGGAATCTACCACGTCGACAAGCCCGCATCAATCTCAAAGGAGCCCCACTTGACCGAGATCTTCACTATTTAAGACTATAATTGGCACCACAAGGTCGGTTGGAAGCAAAAGATCTGAGACCAAGAAAAAGCGGCAGACAAAGGCCGGTATAGGCCCAACAACCTAATAGCAGAAGGGGCACCTATTTCCCTATAAATAGGCCCCCAGGAGCCAGTTAGTGGGAGATGATCCTTCCATTTCCTTATTTAATTCCTATTTTCAATCTCATTCTTCCTTCTTGAAGAGATCAAAATCCTAATTTCTACAAATCTTGTAATATATCAGCAATTTATGAATGAAGAAATCGAAGGCTTAAACATTTTCGTGATTTGATAATCATATTGTGTCGTTTGTGATGGAATAAGGAGTTAACACAAACCCTTTTTGTATAAAAGGATAGATTATGAAACCCTCGTAAAAGGGAAGAGACTTTGTGGAAACACGAGTTCTTCTTCTCTTCATCTCGGAGGTTGATGATGTGAATCAACACTTTCATACAAGCTTAATTGTAACACCCCAAGTCCATTAATGTCACTCACAAAGGGAATGCATCAATGTCCATGAAGCGTTATTGTTGTATAAAATAGATAAATTACAAGAATAAATAAATAAAACAACACAGCGGAAGTTAAAACTTATTTTATTGCATCATAACTGAAACGAGTTTACATTAGTAGTCTCCAAAACCATTACAACAGGATCAATAGTCTTTTCCAAAAACTTCAAAGTACATAAAGAAGCAAGTACGTAAATAACATAAATGCATAAATCCCCATTGATCATAAGCAAAGCCATAAAGATGAGAGAGTCCAAAGCGATACATCTACTTTCTTCAAGCAACTGAAAGAAATCCGCACTAAGCTGTAGTATTCCCTCCTTGCAAACCTGGGGGGAAAGGAAGAAAAGAGGTGGAAAGAAAAGGGGGTCAGACATAAAGTTTGGCGAGTGCGATAACTTTAACAATATAATTATCAAGATAACTAGACTAAGGCATAAGTTGGAAAATAAGGAAATGACTATGAACAATTGGGTATGACAGAGCAAACAAGGAAATAAGATAAACAAAGATAACGTTAAAGGCGTCCCTAATCACTATAGGATAATTCTATACTGCACCACCACTAGTCACTCTAAAGGTTGATCCCGCCTACAGAACTTAATACTGCTAATGGTAGTTTCGTGTACCCCTAGCTACCTCCATAGGTGTCGTCTGCCCCTATCTCCACTAGGCGTACCCATACCCCCATTCGATCGGCTCCCTAACTCGTAGATACACGTGCTGGCCCCACAGTAGGGTGTATCACTCCCCAAAGTGGCAACCCGATACTACCAAAAATGCACGGCTTATATCTACACGATGCAACAACGTCTTACCTACCAGCCCGGGCCCACACACGCACATGAACCCGTTGGACTTGCGTTCCCACCGTTGACCCGTTTTGACCTCTTACAATCAAATCCAGTACGTGTGTCCCGTCCTCGACTTGGGTCGAGCCCACAAAGTTACTTAATGGGTTACTGGTTTGAAAAGGGCCCCCATGCATGACACCAGCTTTCCACCTATGCTTGGTCCCCTCTAATGTTTTTCCCCACTTAACCCCATTCTTATTCATGTCTTCTTACATGTTTCAATCTTGGTTAAGTGCATCTATTATTTCAAATGCCACCCAAGGCACCCTCTAAATTCCACATGCCACCCAAGGCACCCACTTAATCCCCTCATGTCCCACTACATGTTTATTTGGTTAAGTGTTTCTTAATTCATTAAGACCATAACCTTATAAAGACCTCCCACATTAGACTGGCATTTGTGGCAACTGGATTTGTCGGGCGGGTCCGGGCAGTCTTACAACACAAACAAGCCTAACCCCGTGTCTTTACAACTGTTATGCATTTAATTTATGCCTAAGACCTCCCACATTATACTGGCATCTATGGTAGTTGGATTTGCTGGGCAGGTCCGGGCAGTCTTACACCACAAACGAGCCTAACCTCGTGTCTTAGGTGGTTTATTATTACACATAATTAATTATCCCCAATTTGAATTAATTTCCCTATTCAAATTGTCAATCAATTACAAATTTAACTATACCCATAATTAACACCTTAATTATGTCCATCTATTTATGGTATATAAAATTATACCAATTAACATTACAAATTAATTATATGCCAATTAAGACATTTATGCCAATTCTAAATATTAAATCTTTTAATATTATCCCATTGCCCCACGTTGTACGTTTTTTCATTTAACGTAAAATATACGTTAGACTCGAATAGTCTAACTTATGGAATAAAGAGAAAACATCACAACATGCATAGAATAAAAACTAGACTAAACATAAGGAGTGAACTTGCATGTGTCAATAAGGTTTTTCATCTAAAACTTGCATAGGCAATAGTCACAAACTTGCATAAATTATGGATGTCATAGATCTAATCATAAGGTGTAAACTTGCATAGGCAATAGTTACAAACTTTACATGATTCATACTCCAACATATATATATATATATATATATATATATATATACTTGCATATGTGATTTATGCAACATAAACTACGGTGTAAACTTGCATCTAACTCACACATGTCATGGCCTAACTTTAGATCCAATTTACACATAAAATAGATGTCATGAAACATGTAAGGTTGTATATGATTCTCACTAACTTGCATATGATTCATATTTAAATTAACATCTAAACTTGAATACATACATATGATTTAATATATGAATTAGTTCCAATAACATAACTAAGCTAGCATATGAAGCATCATTATGAATTGATTGTACATAAGCCAACAATTAACATAGATTTACAACATAGATAATAACATCACATCTTTACAACATAGATAATAACATCATAGATTTACAACATAGATAATAACATAACGGTCAATGATTCACAACATAACCATATAATCGAAATCATAACTCACCCTAATTAAATCGTTAAATACCTTATTAAAGAAATCGAACTCACAACTCAAAGAAGGTCTTGAGTTCTGAAATTGATTTAGCTTTCCTTTGAAGAAGACAATTTGCTGTGGTTTAGATTAGAATTGATTTGATTAGCTTTTCTTCCTCCCTAATTGGTGGCGGCTATTCTAGGTTGCAAGGTGACAGCATGGAGGCCATGATTCTAATTTTTATTTGATTTTAGGGTTTGAGTCTACATGTGTTTTTATAGAGTTTTAGGATTAATTTAGGCCACCCGATCAACCTGGAATGAACCATAGCCATTCAGTCAAGATAGGGTGACAAGTCAGCCCTAATGACTCAGCTAAGAGTCAGAAAACCGTCATCAAACAAATCTGCCCGGGGGGGCAGGTGGAACCCTAGGTCGACCCGTTGGTCGACCTATGTGGGTAGGTCGACCCCCAGGTTGACCTGGCCCTGGCGGGAAATTTCTCGCCTAGCCCAATCTGACTCTGAAATTTGAATTTTTGAAATCTGTTTGATTTTTTTTTTTTTGAAACTTCCGATCGCCATAACTTCTTCATACGAAGTCCAATTCATGCAAACTCAGACTCTATCTCTACCATAATTCCGAGACGAACACAATGGAGCAACCTGTTTCCCTTAATTCTCACATTTAAAATTAAATATTCTTTAATTCGTTACTTTATTGTTAACAGGAATACGGGGTGTTACATTCTTCCCTACTTAAAGGATTTCGTCTCCGAAATCTCTAAGTCAAGAAGAACGTATCCTACCATCCAATCATCCATCTAGTCAACCATCAACCACTAGTAACCATGGTCCTTAAGTGATTTATAATGCTTTTCTTGTACACATGCATAGTGTGTGTATATGTACGTATATTAATGCAAAATTAGGTGGTCCACTGATTCAATCGACCTCCTTAATGCAAATAATAATAGTGCCATGTATCCATCATGTATGCAAGGAACCATATACATATCATTACTACATGTGTGCACAACCATTCATTCAAATGCAATATCCATATGATACACACATTCAATGTACATTCATTTTACTATATACATCCATTTATATGCAATATACATTATGAAAGTGACTGAGCCAATCTAGTGCCTAAAGTGTGTGTATATGCATCCATGAGCAACCACTAGCAAACACTTGCATCCACATGCATCCACCATACATAACATGTCTCGAACACATGGTTCAACCATAGGACTACCCTATCTAAAGGTCAAAGATACTAGCGAGAGGACACACTAAAGATAGAGTAAGTACAAGCTAAGCGATAAAGGAGAAATTAAAAGACATACCCTCGAAAAGAAAAGGGTACAATGAATGCATTTTCTCTTCAGTCTCCCAAGTAGCGTCGCTCTCATCATCTCCCCATTGCACTTTGACTAGCTTGACCTCTCGATTCCTCAACTTCTTAATCTCCGACCCAAGAATGCATGTAGGAGCTCGTCGAATCGTCGCAGCACGTTGTATCTCCACCTCTCTAAGCAAGCTCGGCTCTACCACCTCCGCGGTCTCATGCAAGCACTTCCTCAAATGTGATACATGGAATACATCGTGTACACCACTAAGTCTCTTGGGCTACTCCACTCTATACTCCATCTGTCCAACCCTCTCCTTAATAGGAAATGGCCCTACGAACCTTGGTGCTAACTTCCCAACGGACCCAAAGCGAACAACATTCTGTAATGGAGACACCTTGATAAAGACCATGTCCCCAATCTCAAACTCAAGATCTGTCCTCCTCTTGTCTGCATAAGATTTCTACCTATCTTGTGCCGTCTTCATCCTCCTTCGAATCAAATCGATCTTTTCCGAAGTCTCTCTAATCATATCGGGCCCAAGTAAGATCTTATCCGTAGACTCCTACCAACATGTAGGTGAACGACAAGGCCTTCCATAAAGAGCCTCGAAAGGTGCCATGGCAATGCTAGACTGAAAGCTATTATTATACGCAAACTCCACCAAAGGAAGATGCTCTTCCCATGTACCTCCGAAATCTAAAAAAAATAGACTCAAAAGGTCCTCTATAATACGATTCACCCTCTCGGTTAGGTCGTCCGTCTGAGGATGATATGCGGTGCTCAAACATAACTGAGTCCCTACCGCCTCTTGCAAGCTCTTCCAAAATTCATTAGTAAATATAGGATCGCGATCGCTCACTATGCTAGAAGGAACACCGTGCAAACGAACTATCTCTCGAATGTACACAGAGGCTAACCATGAAGCAGTCCTCTTACTCTTCATGGGAATGAAATGGACGCTCTTAGTAAGTCTGTCTACCATGACCCAAATCCCCTTATTACCCTTCCTCGATCTCGGTAACCCGTCAACGAAGTCCATCGAGACACTCTCCCACTTCCATTGTGGGATCTCCAATGGGTGAAGTAATCCATAGGGCTTCTTTTGCTCTGCTTTTACTTGTTGGCACATCAAGCATCTAGCGACAAACTCGGCCACATCCTTCTTCATACCGGCCCAAAAGTAAACTCGTCTCATATCCATGTACATCTTGTCCCGCAGGGATGAATGGTCATCTTCGAACGATGTGCATTATCAAGAATGATCTTCCTCAAGCTCTCGTCTCGTGGTACACAAAGTCTACCATCCCTATGTAACCAACCCTTATCATCTAGGGTATACCTACTGAGATGGCTCGATGACCCCCCCCCCTTATGAGCTTCTCTACCAACTCAACCAACTGTGGGTCATCTCGCTGTGCCTCACCAATCCGTCCCAAAAGCGTAGATCTGACCTCTAAGGATGCTAGCAAACCAGGTACAAAGTCAATGGAAGGTCTAAAGTAAAACATACAGATGAACTCTAAGCTTCGCTGCTCAACAAACAACGGACTCAATGACAACCTTTTCCTACATAAGGCGTCTTCCACCACGTTACCCTTGCCAGGGGTATATGCTATCTCGAAATCATAGGACGCTAAGAATTCCATCCACCTTTGCAGCCTTAAGTTCAAGTCCTTCTGAGAGAACAAGTATTTCAACGATTTGAGGTCTGTGAATAATTCGAATTTCTCGCCAAGAAGATAATGGTGCCAAGTCTTAAGCGCGAAAACAATAGCGGCCAACTCTAGGTCATGGGTAGGGTAATTTCTCTCATGCACTCTCAACTGCCTTCCTCCATAGGCTATTACCCTCCCCTCTTGCATTAAGACTACACCTAGTCCTGTCCCACAAGCATCGGTATAAATGGTAAATGGCTTACTCCCATCTGGCAACACTAAGACCGGGGCTGTGGTCAAAGCTCTCTTTAAACGTTGGAATGCATCATCACAATCTACGTCCCACGTGAAAACCAGGTTCTTCTTCATCAAGCATGTCAATGGGGCTGATATCTTTGCGAAGTCCTTGATAAACTTCCTATAGTAGCCAGCCAACCCCAAGAAACTCCTCACCTCAGTAGCATTTTTAGGGACATTCCAATCTTGGATGGCCACCACCTTCGCGGGATCCACAGCTATCCCTTCTTTGGATACCACGTGCCCTAAGAATCGCACTACCTTCCTCCAAAAGTGACATTTAGAAAATTTAGCTTTAAGGTTATGCGCTCGAAGGGTCTCCAACACTTCCCTACGAAGTAGGGAGTGCTCTTCCTCGCTCTTAGAAAAGATCAAAATGTCATCCACAAAGACCACAACGAATTTATTAAGGTACTCCCTAAACACCCTACTCATCAAGTCAACAAAGTATGCGGGGGCGTTTGTCAAACCAAAGGGCATTACAAGCTACTCATAGAAACCGTTCGGAGTCCTAAAGGCGGCCTTGACTATGCTGTCCTCAGCCACTCTCAACTGATGGAAACCAGTGGCTAAGTCCAACTGCGAAAACACTGGGGCGCCAACTAACTGATCGAAGAGATCGTCAATCCTCGGCAGTGGGTGTTTATTCTTCTTAGTAAGCTTATTAAGCTCTCTATAGTCCACACAAAGTCCAAGGGACCCATCCGCCTTCGTGGAAAATACTACTGGAGCACCCCACTCTGATATACTACATCTTATAAAACCCTTCTCAAGCAACACCCCACTTTATTATTGAGCTCCCTCCTCTCACGAGGAGCCATGTGGCATACTGGCAGAGATACTGGTTTTGCATTGTCTACAAGATAAATACGAAAGTCTATCTCACGTTTTGGGGGTAGACCCCTCACCTCACCGAAGACGTCAACATATTCACGGACTATACGTAAAGAATGTAAATCATCATTGGATGCGTCAAGTGACTCAAGATAACTAAGCATCACCGATCCTCTAGGGTCACAAGAAATATCAAGGGTCTTTCCACTATGAGTCAACAATTTTACTACCCTTCGTTCACAATCTAGGATGGCGCCATATCTGGCTAGCAAGGCCATCCCTAGAATCAACCCATAGCCCATGAAACCAAGCACAAAAGCATTACATTCAAAACCAACACCTAAGATAGACAATCCCAAATCCCTACAAACCATGGATAAATGAGCCGACCCACCAATAGGATTTGAGACTAGAATGGGATCCTCAACAAGACTAGTATTTAGGTGCAGTGTTTCAACTAATGATGTAGAGATAAACGAATGTGATGCGCCATAATCGAATAAAGTACGGATAGGATGATCAAACAGAAAAACTAAACTCTCAACGAAAATGTTTCTACCTCGTTCTTGCAGCGGTGGGACCGCGAGAGTTTGGACCTGCTCCCTTGCCTGCCCCAATGCCATGAGAGCCTGAAGCTGTCCTCCAAAAGTTCTTTGCCCTTGTCCTTGTTTCCTTGGGCAATACTGAACTAGATGGCCTGCCTCTCCATAGTGGAAACAGCCAGTCTTCTTCTTTTTCCTACAGTCTTTACTCAGATGGCCCGGTGTCCCACAATTAGAGCATTTCTTCTTTTCTTTGCCATTATTGCCTTTCCTACCTTTCTTGTTCTATTGTTGCTGTTGCGGTTTCTTTTGATCGCCTTTCTTCTCGGGTGCCTTATTATCATTGGCGCCCTTCTCCTCTTCATGCATAAGCGCCATGTCAACTAGTCTCTCGAAGGTAGTCCCCATAGGGATGTGGGTCATAGCTAACCCATGTTGTAACACCCCGTATTTCTGTTAACACTAAAGTTGCTAATTCAAAAATAATAATAAATGTGTAAAGGGGAGATGTATCTAATGTGCATACAAAAAATAATAATAATAATAATAATAAATGTGTAAAGGGGAGATGTATCTAATGTGTACGTATTTATATTTGATGGATTGACAAATAATAATAAATGTTGATAATGTACAATAAGAAAGTAATTATGACATAATTTGAAATAGGAGTAATTTACAGCCCTTAATTTGTGAACATAATTGGCTTCTCTTTAGAACGGACGGCTTGTATTAACCTTGGCTTCATCGACGGCTCAAATTAACTTGCAACTCTATATAAACAACATAGCTCTCACAACCTAATTCACATGAAAAAAAAGGAGTCGTCATGCTGTTGAAGAGAGACTAGGAGTAGCTGTCAAATTAAGAGACGAATAAGAGTTGATTCAAAGCTTAAAACATCAACAAATAAATCAAAACAACGTCAACCTCAAAGGATAACATCACCAAATTCAGAATTCAGAATTCAGAATCCTGAATACAAGATTCGTCATACATTGTAAGTAGAGTAATATTCCGATATGAATAAAAATTGAGACTTGATTTGTGTAGAATGAAAATGGAATCGTACTTTAATTGTAACGATGCTAGTTCATAATTGTATGTTGTTCTGATTTTATTATAAATGGATTTGGGATGTTGTAGTATAATTAACATGATATTGGATTATTTGTACATTTGCAATGAAAAGTAACACCCCTTGCAAGTATACGATTCATGTTGGAAATTGACATTTATATGTTGTGGTTAATAAGAAGTTGTATATATTTTGTTACAACCAAGTTGAGACTTATGTAAACATAATTCACTGTTATGCCTACATGATTTAGATCTTTGTATATATATGACTATGATCATTTCAAGTGTAGTTGGATCCATTTGGGTAACATGATTCATGTAAGTTTATGTTGGAATAGGCCTCATAATTAAAATTAAACTATACTTTTGTATTAGTGACAAAAGTAAGCATCTTTGTGAACATATAGTGACTTTATGGAAATGACTAGTTTATGTTTAGTGTTATGCCTAAATAAAAATATGTTTTAGGCTTATGTTGTTATAAAAATCATATGCTAATACAAGGGACACCTAATTTGGTTAGGTTCATACTTTAAATGCAAGTTTACATGAATAGATTGAAACCCATGACTCATGTTTAGGTTTATGATTTATGTCAAAATTATATGCTATTACAATGCAAGTACACAAGCCCCTAATTTATGTTAGTTAAATCGCCATATTGCAAGTTCATGCACCAAATAATTTATGTTAATTAAATCGCCATATTGCAAGTTCATGCACCACATAATTTATGTTAATTAAATCGCTATATTGCAAGTTCATGCACCACTAATTTATGTTAATTAAATCACTATATTGCAAGTTCATGCACCACATAATTTATGTTAATTAAATCGCTATATTGCAAGTTCATGCACCACTAATTTATGTCAATTAAATCGCTATATTGCAAGTTCATGCACCACATAATTTATGTTAGTTAAATCGCTATGTTGCAAGTTCATGCGTTCACACACCCCTTTTATGTTATTTAGAACATATCATGTTCTAAGCCTCTTTTTTTTATGTTTCTAATTTGGGCTGAAATGTTGAAGCCCAACATAATTTATAATATTGCGAACGTACAAACGGGGAAAATAACGCTGGGTTTAATTAAAATATATGTGTTGGCATGTTTGGCACATGCCAACGACTTGTGAAATTTAAGTGGTATAAATTATTATACCCAAGAATAACGAATTTGGATAATGGACCACAAAACATTTACATATAAAATTGAAAAGAGACGAATATGTAAACTTAGAAAATACGATATGCTTAACCCGAGGTTGGATTGAGTTGTGATGTAAACCTGCCCGGAACCGACCGGCTGTCCAGTAATCACAACAATACCTATCCAATGTGGGTGGTTAAGCATTGAGCCCAATAAAGACCCGAGGTTAGACATGAGTTGTGGTGTAAACCTGCCCGGAACCGACCGGCTGTCCAGTTGCCACAACAATATCTGTCTAATGTGAGTGGTTGGTGCTTTAATTAATAAATTAAGGCTAAGTCAGGATTGATAGGGTTAAGTCAATTGAATTAATACTTAACCAAATTCAACATGTTAACTAAATTGGTGGGTAGGGTTAGGTTAATCTGGACATTTAACCAATTTAATATGTTGACTTGGGGAGTGGGTAAGGTTAAGCAAATGTTTAACCATTCTAACATGATTAAACTGGACTAGAGAGTGAGGTTAAGTTAATTAGAACACTTAACCATAGAAACATGTTAGTGTGACAAGTGATTGAGGTTAAGTTAATTAGAACACTTAACCATAGAAACATGTTAGTGAGACAAGTGATTGAGGTTAAGTTAATTAGAACACTTAACCATAGAAACATGTTAGTGAGATAAGTGATTGAGGTTAAGTTAATTAGAACACTTAACCATAGAAACATGTTAGTGAGACAAGTGATTGGGGTTAAGTTAATTAGAACACTTAACCATAGAAACATGTTAGTGAGATAAGTGATTGGGGTTAAGTTATTTAGAACACTTAACCATAGAAACATGTTAGTGAGACAAGTGATTGAGGTTAAGTAAAATTAGAACTCTTAACCATGATAACAAGTTGATTTGACAAGTGGGTTAGGATTAAGTAAGTTAGAAATACTTAACCAATATAACATGAATGATTAGAGTTAAGTAACAAGAACGCTTAACCAGTGTAATTTGACTTGTAGTAAAGTTAACCGTGAATGTACAACACTTAACCATTATAACCTGTTAATTAAACAAGTAGTAGGGTTAAGTTATATAAGGAGACACTTAACCGTTGTAACAGGTTAGTTAAACAGATAGTGAGGTTAAGTTAACACAAGGAGGCAACACTTAACCAGTATAATATGACAAAAGGGATGGGTTAAGTTAACTTGAATTGACTAATGACACTTAACCAACTTGATGAAGGAAAGAAACTAAGTAAGTAAATCTTAGTAGAACACGAGAAGGAGCGTACGTCCGTCTGATTCTAGAAGGCTCCAACGAATTGGGTTACGAAGCCCGAGGCTTCAAGGGGACGTGAGGGTACTCTTGGTATCCCTCTGTGAGGCTGCAGATGATCCTCCTGGGCTCACAGAGGTTAAGGTCTGCGTTAGAAGAACCAAGGGTATGCCTTGGTTGCAAAATATGGCAACCTAAAGACTAGGATGGACCAGCGTGATTCGGCGAGAAGACGGTAGCCCTGTGATAGCAACTCGTCGTCTACCTATCATCTTGAGTCAATCGAGATACGTGAAGCGGAAAGGCGGAGAACTCCAAAAGACCATATACTTGCTATCTAGTTATGGTTGCGGATGGCCATAGGACAGTGGGGCATAGGGGGGCCTGCGCATAGTTCTCATTTTTCAAGGATGGCCTTTCATTAGTTGAGGGAGGGGTCGAGTGGGACCATAGCAACTAGAAAAAAAAACAGACCTTAGCATCTGCATCGGCGGATATCTGAAAGCTCCTGACCGAGTTTTGTATTTCTAGAGTAGCCCTGACACGGAACTCGGGCCGCACATTACAGGACATGTGCATCTAGACAAGCGATAACGATTCGCGACACATACGTGGAAAAAGTCTAGGAACATATACCAATCTAGGTAGTGTGTCCTAGACTAGAGGGCATCGTTCGGAAGATAGCGTAAATCCTAGATTAGATCTAGGTCAGAAACAATAAATGTACGCTTGAAGGCAAAAAAAATAACAGGGATTGGGATCACGTTATCATTACTAGTTGGGACACTAGTTAGGTCTTGCAGAGATTAGTATGGGGTACAATAGTATATTCGGTTCGAGATAACTTAACTTAGTTTAGGGTGCTTTCCCATTTCCAGCATATACTTATCATGCTCTTTTTCTTATCCATAGACTGAATAGTCACTAGACTTACTCAGGCTTTATGTCTGACTCTACTTTTCTTCCGTCTTCCTTTCTTCCGTTTCCCCCCTCCCCCCAGGTAGTTGAGGAGGGAATAGTTCAGCTCATGTTAGATTTGACCGCTGCTCTTCCCAAGCTTGAAGATTCTTGGACAAAGTGCTTTGGACTCTCCTTTTCACTGCTATGGCTGGCTTATGCTACATTGGGGAATATAAATGTATTTTTATGATTCTTTATTTTGTAAGATAGATGATACTCTGATATTGGAAAACAATTGTTGTACAAACTATCTTATCAATAAAGTAAAGTTTTATTTTCTGTTGTTTAATTTCTGTCTGTCTTGTAATTTATCTGCATCTTTTACCCTAAATACTCCACAGAACTTAGTGCATTCCCTTTGTGAGTGACACTAACGGATGTGGGGTGTTACATGTGGTATCAGAGCCGAAGGTTACCAGATCAGATAAAAGATTTGAAAAATTATTTTTCAAGACGATTTTTAAAAGAAGCATTTTCAAAATAAAAGTTTTGTTTTAAAGGCATATTCCCCAATGCCATATGCACTATCTTTTGATTCTCTGATTCAGTCCTTATTTCCTTCTTTCTTGAGCCTCTGCGGCTCCTGGCTTTCTGGGAGGTAACCTCATCGAAGGGCGGAGTAGTGCCCGACTTCCATCTATAGCCGTAGTAGTTTCACCTGCGGCCAGTTTTCTTTCAAGCTTTGTAGGGTTTTTCTGTACGATGGAGGCAGCTTTCGAGAAATTTATCAACATGATTACACACGGAAGAGGATGAGGAGTTTGGCAATGGAGCATAACCCAAGGATGAGGAATTCATGGATGTAGACTTGACTCACGAAGGAGGATGGAATTATAAAACCTAAGACAAGAGGAAGTATCTTTACTATGGTATAATATGGCATATAATTGAGGACAAAGGACAAGATTTTCAGAAGGGGAAGTACATGTTTTCACCACTAAGCGTACCTAGGAGAAAAGTAGTAAAGTTCTGTTGGAAGAATCTAGTTTTTCTGTTCGTACTCTTTTGATCTTAGCGCTTCGCATTTGTTCGTATTTGCTTCCATAGTTGAGTCTCTGCACCTTCGTACTTGTATAGTAAAAGATCCCAATTAGTGCTCAATTGTTTGGTTGTTTTGCTTATATCATCTCACGTAGATCGTCCAAATTTGGAGGAGATATTCCTTGAGTACTTGTATGATAATGGTTTAGGCCTCTGGGGCTTGTACTTGAGGGATGTCGAGTTCGACTAGGATGGTTTGCGTGAGAGATAGATAGTTGTGGCAGGCGCTCTAAATAGAAAAAGACTAACTTTAAGAGAGGTAAAAAGTACGTAGTGACCTTTTGACCCTCATAGTTATGGCGTGATGGATAAGCTAAGAGGAGAGACCTCAAATCATCTTGGTATGTACACTTGGTATCATAGTTAACATTTGTTTATTTTGGAAAGGGAGGTCAAGAAATTTCGCAATCGTGAAGTTAAATTTGTTAAAGTTCAAGAAGGTGCGATATGGGGGATTGAAGATAAGGCATACGCGTCGCGTACCCTTTTTCTTAAGGGTACATCCTTGATTTCTTTTTCTAGGAATTCTATGCATACTTGTTTCTAGCTTTTAAGGTATATCCTTTAGGACGTATCTTCGATCCTTAGGTAGAAACCCTTTTGGATGTAAACATGTATTTGAAACATGTTATGGTTGATGGTTGCAAGTGGTTGCTCGTTGATGCATATACACACCATAGGCGCTAAAATGACTCGGTTACTTTTATATCACATTCGCACATATGTATTTGTTTATGAATTAAACTTAGTGTGCTATCATATGGATGTTGCATTTGAGTGAATGGTTGTGCACTCATATAGAAATAATATGTATCATTAGGATTTGCATACATATTGGACGCATGGCACTGACATGATTTGCATTAAGGAGGTCAACTGAATAATTAGACCGCCTGATTTTGCATTAGATAAGAACATATACACACACTATGCATATGAACATAAAAGCATTAGAAGCCTTTAAGGACAATGGATGCTTGTGTTTGATGGCTGAGTATATGGACAATTGGATGATAGGATATGCATTCTCCTAGACTTGAAGATTTCAGGGACGAAATCCTTTAAGGAGGGGAGAATGTAACACGCCATATTTATGTTAACACTAAAGTTGCTAATTCAAAAATAATAATAAATGTGTAAAGGGGAGATGTATTTAATGTGCATACAAATAATAATAATAATAATAATAAATGTGTAAAGGGGAGATGTATCTAATGTGTACGTATTTATATTTGATGGATTGACAAATAATAATAAATGTTGATAATCTACATTAAGAAAGTAATTATGACATAATTTGAAATAGGAGTAATTTACAGCCCTTAAATTGTGAACATAATTGGCTTCTCTTTAGAACGGACGGCTTGTGTTAACCTTGGCTTCATCGACGGCTCAAATTAACTTGCAACTCTATATAAACAACATAGCTCTCACAACCTAATTCACATGAAAAAGAAAAGAAAAAGAAGGAGCTGTCATGCTGCTGAAGAGAGACTAGGAGTAGCCGTCAAATTAAGAGACGAATAAGAGTTGATTCAAAGCTTAAAACATCAACAAATAAATCAAAACAACGTCAACCTCAAAGGATAACATCACCAAATTCAGAATTCAGAATCCTGAATACAAGATTCGTCATACGTTGTAAGTAGAGTACTATTCCGATATGAATAAAAATTGAGACTTGATTTGTGTAGAATGAAAATGGAATCGTACTTTAATTATAACGATGCTAGTTCACAATTGTATGTTGTTCTGATTTTATTATAAATGGATTTGGGATGTTGTAGTATAATTAACATGATATTGGATTAATTGTACATTTGCAATGAAAAGTAACACCCCTTGCAAGTATATGATTCATGTTGGAAATTGACATTTATATGTTGTGGTTAATAAGAAGTTGTATATATTTTGTTACAACCAAGTTGAGACTTATGTAAACATAAATCAATGTTATGCCTACATGATTTAGATCTTTGTATATATATGCCTATGATCATTTCAAGTGTAGTTGGATCCATTTGGGTAACATGATTCATATAAGTTTATGTTGGAGTAGGCCTCGTAATTCAAATTAAACTATACTTTTGTATTAGTGACAAAAGTAAGCATCTTTGTGAACATATAGTGACTTTATGGAAATGACTAGTTTATGTTTAGTGTTATGCCTAAATAAAAATATGTTTTAGGCTTATGTTGTTATAAAAATCATATGCTAATACAAGGGACACCTAATTTGGTTAGGTTCATACTTTAAATGCAAGTTTACATGAATAGATTGAAACCCATGACTCATGTTTAGGTTTATGATTTATGTCAAAATTATATGCTAGTACAATGCAAGTACACAAGCCCCTAATTTATGTTAGTTAAATCGCCATATTGCAAGTTCAGGCACCACATAATTTATGTTAATTAAATCGCCATATTGCAAGTTCATGCACCACATAATTTATGTTAATTAAATCGCTATATTGCAAGTTCATGCACCACTAATTTATGTTAATTAAATCGCTATATTGCAAGTTCATGCACCACATAATTTATGTTAATTAAATCGCTATATTGCAAGTTCATGCACCACTAATTTATGTTAATTAAATCGCTATATTGCAAGTTCATGCACCACATAATTTATGTTAGTTAAATCGCTATGTTGCAAGTTCATGCGTTCACACACCCCTTTTATGTTACTTAGAATATATCATGTTCTAAGCCTCTCTTTTTTATGTTTCTAAGTTGGGCTGAAATGTTGAAGCCCAACATATGTTATAATATTGCGAATGTACAAACGGGGAAAATAACGCTGGGTTTAATTAAAATATATGTGTTGGCATGTTTGGCACAAGCTAACGACTTGTGAAATTTAAGTGGTATAAATTATTATACCCAAGAATAACGAATTTGGATAATGGACCACAAAACATTTACATATAAAATTGAAAAGAGACAAATATGTAAACTTAGAAAATACGATATGCTTAACCCGAGGTTGGATTGAGTTGTGATGTAAACCTGCCCGGAACCGACCGGCTGTCCAGTAATCACAACAATACCTATCCAATGTGGGTGGTTAAGCATTGAGCCCAATAAAGACCCGAGGTTAGACATGAGTTGTGGTGTAAACCTGTCCGGAACCGACCGGCTGTCCAGTTGCCACAACAATATCTGTCTAATGTGAGTGGTTGGTGCTTTAATTAATAAATTAAGGCTGAGTCAGGATTGATAGGGTTAAGTCAATTGAATTAATACTTAACCAAATTCAACATGTTAACTAAATTGGTGGGTAGGGTTAGGTTAATCTGGACATTTAACCAATTTAATATGTTGACTAGGGGAGTGGGTAAGGTTAAGCAAATGTTTAACCATTCTAACATGATTAAACTGGACTAGAGAGTGAGGTTAAGTTAATTAGAACACTTAACCATAGAAACATGTTAGTGTGACAAGTGATTGAGGTTAAGTTAATTAGAACACTTAACCATAGAAACATGTTAGTGAGACAAGTGATTGAGGTTAAGTTAATTAGAACACTTAACCATAGAAACATGTTAGTGAGATAAGTGATTGAGGTTAAGTTAATTAGAACACTTAACCATAGAAACATGTTAGTGAGACAAGTGATTGGGGTTAAGTTAATTAGAACACTTAACCATAGAAACATGTTAGTGAGATAAGTGATTGGGGTTAAGTAAATTAGAACACTTAACCATAGAAACATGTTAGTGAGACAAGTGATTGAGGTTAAGTAAAATTAGAACTCTTAACCATGATAACAAGTTGATTTGACAAGTGGGTTAGGATTAAGTAAGTTAGAAATACTTAACCAATATAACATGAATGATTAGAGTTAAGTAACAAGAACGCCTAACTAGTGTAATTTGACTTGTAGTAAAGTTAAACATGAATGGAAAACACTTAACCATTATAACATGTTAATTAAACAAGTAGTAGGGTTAAGTTATATAAGGAGACACTTAACCGTTGTAACAGGTTAGTTAAACAGATGGTGAGGTTAAGTTAACACAAGGAGGCAACACTTAACCAGTATAATATGACAAAAGGGATGGGTTAAATTAATTTGAATTGACTAATGACACTTAACCAACTTGATGAAGGAAAGAAACTAAGTAAGTAAATCTTAGTAGAACACGAGAACGAGCGTACATCCGTCTGATTCTAGAAGGCTCCAACGAATTGGGTTACGAAGCTCGAGGCTTCGAGGGGACGTGAGGGTACTCTTGGTATCCCTCTGTGAGGCTGCAGATGATCCTCCTAGGCTCACAGAGGTTAAGGTCTGCGTTAGAAGAACCAAGGGTATGCCTTGGTTGCAAAACATGGCAACCTAAAGACTAGGATGGACCAGCGTGATTCGGCGAGAAGACGGTAGCCCTGTGATAGCAACTCGTCGTCAACCTACCATCTTGAGTCAATCGAGATACGTGAAGCGGAAAGGCGGAGAACTCCAAAAGACCATATACTTGCTATCTAGTTATGGTTGCGGATGGCCATAGGACAGTGGGGCATAGGGGGGCCTGCGCATAGTTCTCAATTTTCAAGGATGGCCTTTCATTAGTTGAGGGAGGGGTCAAGTGGGACCATAGCAACTAAAAAAAATAGACCTTAGCATCTGCATCGGCGGATATCTGAAAGCTCCCGACCGAGTTCCGTATTTCTAGAGTAGCCCTGACACGGAACTCGGGCCGCACATTACAGGACATGTGCATCTAGACAAGCGATAACGATTCACGACACATACGTGGAAAAAGTCTAGGAACATATACCACTCTAGGTAGTGTGTCCTAGACTAGAGGGCATCGTTCGAAAGATAGCATAAATCCTAGATTAGATCTAGGTCAGAAACAATAAATGTACGCTTGAAGGCAACAAAAATTACAGGGATTGGGATCACGTTATCTGAAACACCCCACCTCCGTTAGGGTCACTCTCAAAGGGAATGCCCTAATTTTGGTGGAGGTTTTTAAGTATAAGTCACAGATATACAAGACAGATATAAGAACACATATTTGTAAACAGCGGAAAAACAACAACTTTTATTTCATAAAAGCAAATACGTGTTACAAAACATCACCATGATTGTCTTACATCCTTTCAAAAACATAACATAACTCCTTCATAATCTGTCTTGATTACATTATTAAAGAAGCATAAATAAAACATAGATAAACTGCAAAAGCCCCCATAGTGATTGTCCAAAGCCATAGTTCAAAATGAAAAGGTCCAAGCAATACATTTCTCTTCTTCAAGCTGGACGTTAAGGCTGGTCAAGCTGCTGTGTTCCCTCCCTGTGGACCTGGGGGGGGGGGGGGACGGAAGAAAAGAAGACGAAAGAAAAGTAGAGTCAGACATAAAGCCTGAGTAAGTCTAGTACTATTCTGTCTATGAATAAAGAACTGGGTATGATAAGTATAAACAAGAAATGGGAAAGCGCTATAACTTGGTTAAGTTGTCTAGGGTCGAATATACTATCGTACCCCATGTTAATCTCTGAACCCATATACTAGTTTTCAACTGGCACCCCATAATCAGGGTGATGTGATCCATTCTATGATGATCGACTCCTACTCGCATAGTTACATGTGTCTTACGGCCCCCGATGTTGTAGTTACCTATGCTGGTCCCACCATGGGGTGTATCAAGTCCCATGGAGGCGGCCCGACACAATCCTAGAATGCACAGGTATGCTACTGGTGTCCAGTGCCTTATTTTTCTGCGCCGGAGTGTGTGCACGCCTGCACCCCGTTAGAACCTACACTGCTACACCACCGCCGTCGATTTGACCTCTTACAATCAGCCCAGTAATCGTGCCCCACCCTGCCTAGTTTCAGGGTATCCTGATACACCTTCTAGGGTTACTGCTGAAAAGGGTCCCCCCCGTTACTAGGTTTTCTATCTCTAGCCAACATGCTAAGTTGGTTAAGTGTTTTCTAACCTAACCCCCACCAGTCCGTTTAGTTTAGCATGTTCCATTATGATTAAGTCTTTAGTTCACTTAATCCTAACAATCCTGACTCAGCCTTAATTGTCTTATTAAAGCCTTGACCTCTCACATTAGACAGGTATTGTTGTGGCTGCCTGTTGCCGGTTGGTTCCGGGCAGTCTTACGCCACAACTCAGTCTAACCTCGGGTCCTTATTGGGCTCCATGTTTAACCTCCCATATTGGATAGGTATTGTTGTGACTACTGGACAGCCGGGCGGTTCCGGGCAGGTTTACATCACAACTCAATCCAACCTCGGGTTAAACACATCGTATGTTCTACATTTACATATTTTGTCTTTCTTCTTTATTTTCTTATATGTAAATATTTGCGGCCCATTATTAAGTTAATGGTGTAAAGGTTACACCAATCATGGGCCCAACCCATACTTGAATTTGGGCCCTTCTACTTTATATTTCCATTTATTAATTAATTTAACCCAACGTTATTTTCCCCCGTTCAATACGTTCGTTTATCATAATATATGTTGGGCTTAGGCTTTTAAGCCCAACTTAGCCATGAGAAGAAGGGGAGGCTTAAAGCGTGATTACATACGCAAAAAGGGGAATGTGAGCGCATGAACTTGCAACATAACGTTGGAATTGCAAAATAGAAACTGGTGTACTTGCATAGTGGTAACATATACTTTATCATAAAGCATAGGTGACATGAATCAAAGCACGTAACTTGTAGTTGAGATAAGAATATCATTATTGACACATGAACCTATATTTTTATTTAGGCATAATGTCAAACATAAGCAAATCATGTTCATAAGATTACTACATGCTTACAAAGGTGTTTACTTTTGTTACTAACACAAAAGTATAATTCAAACTAATCATGATTGTAAATCTATTCACATGGCATAAATATTTCTAACATGAAATCATGATTTTTACTTTAGTCTTGCAAAAGGGGTTTTTGAATCTAACCTAGCTATGTACCACAAATGTCATCATATAATCCTTGTTAACAATATGGATTTCAATTATGCAAAATATCAATCATAGCCTAATCATATTCATAAGTTTGCAAATAGGTTTTCTAGTACAAAAGCATGGCTTAATACATGATGCCCAATTTTCAACATAATTTCATATGGATTATGACAACCCAAACTTATTCCAATTACTTCACAAAAATGATGTTTATATAAAAATACACATTATGATGGCATAGTAGCAAAGCCCCAAACTTGCATGAATTTCAATTAATCAACTACATACATGTAGTTTCAACATGGATTACATCATTTGCGAATATTCCAAACGTATACTTGCATAAAACTACCGCATGTAGTTTTTCATAATTGAATAACATGATTCGAGAATATCCAAACGTATACAATATTCCAAATCGACAAGAACGCACGAATATGAATTACTTTATTGCCACAAATCAAGTATACAAACCAACACAATTATTTGTTCATACCAAAATAATACTCTACTTACAATTGTATGGCGAACTCTCCAATTTAGGGGTTTGGAGACGCAATTCCTTGTTGATTTGATTTGTTTAGGTTGCTTTATGCTTTAGAATTTTCCTCCTAATCCTCTCTCCAATTGGTGGCTACTCCTAGTCGTTCCTCAGCAACATGGCGGCTTTGTTCTTATTTTTGAATGAATAGATTAGGGTTAGTCTAGGGTTGTTTTTATAGAGGTTATAAACTGATTAGGACCATTGATGTTGCTTGGATTGATCGTAGCCTTTCATTCGAAAGAGGGACCAATTAGAGCCTGCCACCTAGCCCTAATGACAAAGCAGACCACAGAAAATCGACTAACAGAGAATAGGCCAGCCGGGTTAGACTGGGTTCGACCTGTCTCTGGACCAGGTCGACATGCCTGTCGACAGCCCTGTCGACAGCCCTCTCGACCTGGTTAGACCAGGTCGACAGCCCAGTCGACCTGGGTGCATCTGGCGGGATTTTTCCCGCCCTGGCCAATTGGGCCCGGTTTTAATTTTAAACTGTTTTATTCTGTTCGAATTTTAAACTTAATTCAGAAACTTCCGAAGGCCATATCTTCTTCATACGGACTCCGTTTTTCGAAAACTCGGACTCTATTTTGCGTATTTTTCCGAGACGAACGCAATGGCATATCCCGTTTCCCTTAGTTCTTTGATTTCAAATTAATTATACTTTAATTTGTTAATTTCACAGTTATAGAATACACGGAGTGTTACATTCTCCCCCACTTAAAAGGATTTCGTCCCCGAAATCTTCAAGCTAGGAGGAATGTATATCCTAACGTCCAATCATCCATCTACTCATCCATCAAACACGAGCATCCATTGTCCTTAAAAGATTTCTAATGCTTCATGATCATATGCGAAGTGTGTGTGTACATGTACTTATCTAATGCAAAATCAGGCGGTCTACTGATTCAGTTGACCTCCTTAATGCGAATTATGTAAGTGCCATGAATCCATTATGTATGCAAATTTCCCTATTCATGATTCTACATGAGTGCACAATCATTCAATACAAATGCAACATCCATATGACAACACATTAGAGTTCAACCATATACGAATGCAAACATATATGCATATGCAATATGAAGTGACTGAGCCGATCTAAAACCTAGATTGTGTGTGTATATGCAACCACAAGCAACCACTAGCAATCACTTGCAACCATTTGCAACCATCATCCATAACATGTTTCAACTACATGTTTCCATCCAAAGGGTTTCTACCTAAAAGATAAGGTCGAGGAAATATACCTAAAAAGATAGATAAAAGCGCAACTTAAGGAAAAAGAAAGATCAAGGATGTACCCTCGAAAAGAAAAGGGTAGGCAGTGCGTATTCTAGCTTCAGTTTCCCAAGTCGCGTCTCCCTCGGCGTCGCTCCACTGAATTTTGACGAGCTTGACTTCACGGTTGCGTAGCTTCTTCACTTCCGTTCCTAAGATGTGGGTTGGAACTTTTCTTATGGTTGCTTCGCGTTCCACTTCGGCCTCTTCGAGGATATTTGGCTCTACCACTTCAGCAGACTCATGTAGACATTTTCGGAGATGTGAAACGTGAAAAACGTTGTGGACTCCAGCCAACTTCTCGGGTAGCTCTAATCTATAGGCCATTTTCCCAATTTTCTCGATGATAGGGAATGGCCCTACGAACCTTGGTGCCAGTTTTCCTGTGGTTCCAAAACGAACAACGTTCCTTAGCGGTGATACCTTGAGAAAAACTCTGTCTCCAACCTCAAATTCAAGGTCGGTTCTCCTCTTGTCGGCATAGGACTTTTGTCTGTCTTGGGCCGTCTTCATCCTTCTTCGTATTAAGTCTACTTTCTCTGAAGTCTCTCGGATCATATCTGGTCCAAGTATGAGCTTATCAGTAGACTCCCACCAACAAGTGGGCGATCGGCACGGTCTTCCATATAAAGCTTCGAAGGGCGCCATTCCGATGGTTGCTTGATAGCTGTTGTTGTAGGCAAATTCCACCAAAGGAAGGTGGTCTTCCCATGTCCCTCCGAAGTCAAGGACGCATAGTCTTAAAAGGACTTCCAAAACTCTATTCACTCTCTCTGTTTGGCCGTCGGTTTGGGGATGATAGGCTGTGCTCAAGCATAACTGCGTTCCTACTGCCTCTTGCAGACTCCGCCAAAACTCACTGGTGAAGATGGGGTCTCGGTCACTAACAATGCTAGATGGTATTCCATGGAGTCGAACGATTTCCTTGAGGTAAAGTGATGCTAGGGATGAGGCAGTTCTTTTACTTTTGACAGGTAAAAAGTGGGCGCTTTTAGTAAGCCTATCCACTATTACCCAAATGCTAGTGTTGCCTCTCCTAGACCTAGGCAGCCCATCGATGAAGTCCATTGAGATGCTATCCCACTTCCACTGCGGAACCTCCAGAGGATGTAGTAGTCCGCCAGGCTTTTTCTGTTCCGCCTTAACCTGTTGGCACACCATACACTTAGAAACGAATTCTGCCACGTCCTTTTTCATGCCGTTCCAGAAGAAAGTCCTTTTTATATCTTTGTACATTTTATCACTGCCTGGGTGTATCGTCATCTTGGAGTGATGTGCTTCCTCGAGAACCTTCTTTATTAAATCTTTTGTCTGTGGGACGCATAGTCTTCCGTCTCGCCTTAGCAAACCCTTATCGTCGATGGAGTATCTGTTGAGGTGACTTGAAGTCTCACCCCTAATTAGCCTATCAATTATTTCCACAAGCTGAGGGTCTTCGCGTTGTGCTGCCCCTACTGAATCCACTAAAGTCGGGCGCACTTCGAGAGATGCAAGCAAGCCTGGTACGAAATCGGTGGAAGGCCTAAAGTCGAAGCTGGCTATAAACTCTAGGCTTTGTCTTTCAACAAACAACGGGCTTAGAGTCAATTTCTTTCGGCTCAACGCGTCTGCCACTACGTTGCCTTTGCCCGGAGTGTAGGAGATTTCGAAATCGTACGAGGCAAGAAACTCCATCCATCTTTGTTGCCTCAAGTTAAGATCCTTCTGCGAGAAAAGATATTTCAACGATTTATGGTCAGTGTAAAGTTCGAACCTCTCACCTAGGAGATAGTGTCGCCAAGACTTGAGTGCAAAGACGATGGCGGCTAACTCAAGATCGTGGGTTGGGTAGTTCTTTTCGTGCACCTTCAACTGCCTCCCGCCATAAGCTACTACCCTTCCTTCTTGCATTAAGACGGCGCCTAGCCCTGTCCCACATGCATCCGTATAAATAGTGAACATCTTGCTCCCATCTGACAGCGTCAAAACTGGGGCTGTTGTAAGAGCCCTTTTCAGTCGTTGGAAAGCAAACTCGCAATCCAAGTCCCAATTGAACACTAGATTCTTCTTGGTCAATTTCGTGAGCGGAGCTGAGATTTTCGCAAAATCCCTTATAAACTTTCGATAGAAACCTGCTAGTCCTAGAAAGCTTCGGACCTCAGTCGCATTCCTTGGTGTCTTCCAATCCTGTACCGCCACTACCTTAGCAGGGTCCACCGCTAACCCTTGTTTGGATACTATGTGCCCAAGGAACCTCACCTCTTCTCTCCAAAAGTGGCATTTGGAGAACTTGGCTTTTAGTTGATGGACTCGCAAAGTTTCCATGATTGCCCTTAAGTGTTGAGCATGTTCCTCTTCACTCTTTGAGAAGATAAGGATATCATCTACGAAGACCACTACGAATTTGTTGAGGAAATCTCTAAATACCCTACTCATCAGGTCCACGAAGTAAGCAGGTGCATTTGTCAAGCCGAAAGGCATAACAAGCCATTCAAAGAAACCGTCTGGGGTTCTGAACGCCGTTTTATCGATGCTATCTTCAGCCACCCTTAGCTGATGAAAACCGGTTGCTAAATCGAGTTGGGAGAAAACAGACGCTCCTACGAGCTGGTCAAATAAATCGTCAATTCTAGGGAGAGGGTGCCTATTCTTTTTCGTTAGCTTGTTGAGCTCCCTATAGTCAACACATAGACGGAGTGAACCATCCGCCTTTGTAGCGAACACCACCGGAGCGCCCCATTCTGAAATGCTCCTCCTAATGAACCCCTTTTCTAGAAGCTCTTTAATCTGTTTACTGAGCTCTTTCCTTTCTCGTGGAGCCATGTGTCTAACGGGCAACGCAACGGGCTTTGCATTATCTACAAGATATATGCGGAAGTCTATTTCCCGCTTCGGAGGCAAGCCCTTCACCTCTTCGAAGACATCCGGATATTCCCGGACCACTCTAACTGATTGCAAATTTTCAACAGAGGCATCTAGCGATTCAAGATAACTAAGCATAACCGCATACGAGGGATTACAAGAAATTTCCAAAGTATTACCGAGCTGGGTTAGGAGCCTAACAACCCTTTTCTCACAATCAAGGATGGCCCCATTACTGGATAGCCAATCCATAACCAAAATCAAACCATAACCCGAAAAGCCCAAAACAAAGGCACTACATTGAAATTCTACGCTTAGAATGGAAATTTTCAATTCCAAACAGATCATAGACAAATGAGCTGGGCCCTCAATTGGGTTTGAAACAATTAAGGGGTCCTCTACCAAACTAGTTTTTAGGTGCAGAGATTCTACTAAAGCAGACGAGATAAAGGAGTGTGATGCGCCAGAATCAAATAAAGTGCGAACGGGGTGATCATAAAGATAAACTACACTTTCTACAGAAGTATTTATACCTCGCTGTTGCAGAGGTGGCGCTTCCAGCACATGAACCTGTGCCCCTGGGGTGGATCCAGCCCTCTGCCCCTGTCCACGTTTCTTTGGGCAGTCCTTAGCCCTGTGGCCTGTCTCACCGCAAGAAAAGCACCCACCATTCTCCTTGGCCTTCTTTTTCCGGCAGTCCTTTACTAAGTGCCCCACTTTGCCACAGAAATTACACTTCTTCTTCTCTTTGTTGCCTTTCCCACCCTTCTTAAAGTCTGTCTTCTTAGGCTGCAAACCCTCTTTCTTCCCTTGAGAGCCTTCTGCCTTTGTCTCCTTCTTACCCTTATCCTCTTCATTCAGCAATGCCATTTGCACCAATCTTTCATACGTGGCTCCCATGGGTATATGGGTCATGGCCAAACTGTGTAATGGCTCATTCAACCCTTTGACGAAACGGAGAGCCTTCTTGTGCGGGGTATTGACTAGGTCAAGCCCAAACCTAGCCAGCTCATCGAACTGATTCACATACTCTCTGACTGTCTTGTCCCCTTGTTTAAGAAATAAGAATTTTTCCAACTGCAAACTTCTTTCCGCATCTGAGAGAAATTTAGTCTCAAACCTTGCCCTAAAGTCCTCCCATGTCTCCACTGGTCTTTCAGCATTAGTGACTTCCCACCAGTAGGAAGCCTCGCCCTTCAATAGCCACACTGCCAATTGTACTTTTTGCCTATCTTCTACCTCAAAGATGATGAATAGGTCCTCCGTTTCTTTCAGCCAATTTCTAGTTGCTACGAAGGACTCAGTTCCTTGGAAATCCTTTCCTCCCATAGCTTTAAAATCTTTACATATCTTAGCAAACGTGTTTCCCCGAGGAGGAGGTGGAGGAAAAGGTGCTGCTGCAGCTGGATGATTTCCGGCAGCTGGGGGAGGAGGAACGGTAGGATCTGGCTGAGTGGCTCTTGCTTCTAAGAACCGTCTAAACCAACCAGGTATTGGCACCCCTTCTGGCAAGTTAAGATCTTCGGACATGCTGAAACAAAAAGGATAGATTCAAAACGAAGGATAAGAGATAGTACCAATGGCTTTGGGGAGTGGACTTTGCCTTTTTAAAATAAAATAATATTTTTCTTTTAAAAATGCTTCTTTAAATTTCTTTTTTGAAAATAATTTTTCAAAACTTTTTATCTTATCTGGTAAACCTATGCTCTGATACCAAGTGAAACACCCCACCTCCGTTAGGGTCACTCTCAAAAGGAATGCCCTAATTTTGGTGGAGGTTTTTAAGTATAAGTCACAGATATACAAGACAGATATAAGAACACATATTTGTAAACAGCGGAAAAACAACAACTTTTATTTCATAAAAGCAAATACGTGTTACAAAACATCACCATGATTGTCTTACATCCTTTCAAAAACATAACATAACTCCTTCATAATCTGTCTTGATTACATTATTAAAGAAGCATAAATAAAACATAGATAAACTGCAAAAGCCCCCATAGTGATTGTCCAAAGCCATAGTTCAAAATGAAAAGGTCCAAGCAATAAATTTCTCTTCTTCAAGCTGGACGTTAAGGCTGGTCAAGCTGCTGTGTTCCCTCCCTGTGGACCTGGGGGGGGGAAACGGAAGAAAAGAAGACGAAAGAAAAGTAGAGTCAGACATAAAGCCTGAGTAAGTCTAGTACTATTCTGTCTATGAATAAAGAACTGGGTATGATAAGTATAAACAAGAAATGGGAAAGCGCTATAACTTGGTTAAGTTGTCTAGGGTCGAATATACTATCGTACCCCATGTTAATCTCTGAACCCATATACTAGTTTTCAACTGGCACCCCATAATCAGGGTGATGTGATCCATTCTATGATGATCGGCTCCTACTCGCATAGTTACATGTGTCTTACGACCCCCGATGTTGTAGTTACCTATGCTGGTCCCACCATGGGGTGTATCAAGTCCCATGGAGGCGGCCCGACACAATCCTAGAATGCACAGGTATGCTACTGGTGTCCAGTGCCTTATTTTTCTGCGCCGGAGTGTGTGCACGCCCGCACCCCGTTAGAACCTACACTGCTACACCACCGCCGTCGATTTGACCTCTTACAATCAGCCCAGTAATCGTGCCCCACCCTGCCTAGTTTCAGGGTATCCTGATACACCTTCTAGGGTTACTGCTGAAAAGGGTCCCCCCCCCCCCGTTACTAGGTTTTCTATCTCTAGCCAACATGCTAAGTTGGTTAAGTGTTTTCTAACCTAACCCCCACCAGTCCGTTTAGTTTAGCATGTTCCATTATGATTAAGTCTTTAGTTCACTTAATTCTAACAATCCTGACTCAGCCTTAATTGTCTTATTAAAGCCTTGACCTCTCACATTAGACAGGTATTGTTGTGGCTGCCTGTTGCCAGTTGGTTCCGGGCAGTCTTACGCCACAACTCAGTCTAACCTCGGGTCCTTATTGGGCTCCATGTTTAACCTCCCATATTGGATAGGTATTGTTGTGACTACTGGACAGCCGGGCGGTTCCGGGCAGGTTTACATCACAACTCAATCCAACCTCGGGTTAAACACATCGTATGTTCTACATTTACATATTTTGTCTTTCTTCTTTATTTTCTTATATGTAAATATTTGCGGCCCATTATTAAGTTAATGGTGTAAAGGTTACACCAATCATGGGCCCAACCCATACTTGAATTTGGGCCCTTCTACTTTATATTTCCATTTATTAATTAATTTAACCCAACGTTATTTTCCCCCGTTCAATACGTTCGTTTATCATAATATATGTTGGGCTTAGGCTTTTAAGCCCAACTTAGCCATGAGAAGAAGGGGAGGCTTAAAGCGTGATTACATACGCAAAAAGGGGAATGTGAGCGCATGAACTTGCAACATAACGTTGGAATTGCAAAATAGAAACTGGTGTACTTGCATAGTGGTAACATATACTTTATCATAAAGCATAGGTGACATGAATCAAAGCACGTAACTTGTAGTTGAGATAAGAATATCATTATTGACACATGAACCTATATTTTTATTTAGGCATAATGTCAAACATAAGCAAATCATGTTCATAAGATTACTACATGCTTACAAAGGTGTTTACTTTTGTTACTAACACAAAAGTATAATTCAAACTAATCATGATTGTAAATCTATTCACATGGCATAAATATTTCTAACATGAAATCATGATTTTTACTTTAGTCTTGCAAAAGGGGTTTTTGAATCTAACCTAGCTATGTACCACAAATGTCATCATATAATCCTTGTTAACAATATGGATTTCAATTATGCAAAATATCAATCATAGCCTAATCATATTCATAAGTTTGCAAATAGGTTTTCTAGTACAAAAGCATGGCTTAATACATGATGCCCAATTTTCAACATAATTTCATATGGATTATGACAACCCAAACTTATTCCAATTACTTCAAAAAAATGATGTTTATATAAAAATACACATTATGATGGCATAGTAGCAAAGCCCCAAACTTGCATGAATTTCAATTAATCAACTACATACATGTAGTTTCAACATGGATTACATCATTTGCGAATATTCCAAACGTATACTTGCATAAAACTACCGCATGTAGTTTTTCATAATTGAATAACATGATTCGAGAATATCCAAACGTATACAATATTCCAAATCGACAAGAACGCACGAATATGAATTACTTTATTGCCACAAATCAAGTATACAAACCAACACAATTATTTGTTCATACCAAAATAATACTCTACTTACAATTGTATGGCGAACTCTCCAATTTAAGGGTTTGGAGACGCAATTCCTTGTTGATTTGATTTGTTTAGGTTGCTTTATGCTTTAGTATTTTCCTCCTAATCCTCTCTCCAATTGGTGGCTACTCCTAGTCGTTCCTCAGCAACATGGCTGCTTTGTTCTTATTTTTGAATGAATAGATTAGGGTTAGTCTAGGGTTGTTTTTATAGAGGTTATAAACTGATTAGGACCATTGATGTTGCTTGGATTGATCGTAGCCTTTCATTCGAAAGAGGGACCAATTAGAGCCTGCCACCTAGCCCTAATGACAAAGCAGACCACAGAAAATCGACTAACAGAGAATAGGCCAGCCGGGTTAGACTGGGTTCGACCTGTCTCTGGACCAGGTCGACATGCCTGTCGACAGCCCTGTCGACAGCCCTCTCGACCTGGTTAGACCAGGTCGACAGCCCAGTCGACCTGGGTGCATCTGGCGGGATTTTTCCCGCCCTGGCCAATTGGGCCCGGTTTTAATTTTAAACTGTTTTATTCTGTTCGAATTTTAAACTTAATTCAGAAACTTCCGAAGGCCATATCTTCTTCATACGGACTCCGTTTTTCGAAAACTCGGACTCTATTTCGCGTATTTTTCCGAGACGAACGCAATGGCGTATCCCGTTTCCCTTAGTTCTTTGATTTCAAATTAATTATACTTTAATTTGTTAAATTCACAGTTATAGAATACACGGGGTGTTACATTATCATTACTAGTTGGGACACTAGTTAGGTGGTGCAGAGATTAGTATGGGGTACGATAGTATATTCGGTTCGAGATAACTTAACTTTGTTTAGGTTGCTTTCCCATTTCCAGCATATACTTATCATGCTCTTTTTCTTATCCATAGACTGAATAGTCACTAGACTTACTCAGGCTTTATGTCTGACTCTACTTTTCTTCCGTCTTCCTTTCTTCTGTTTCCCCCCTCCCCCCAGGTAGTTGAGGAGGGAATGGTTCAGCTCAGGTTAGATTGGACCGCTGCTCTTCCCAAGCTTGAAGATTCTTGGACAAACTGCTTTGGACTCTCCTTTTCACTGCTATGGCTAGCTTATGCTACATTGGGGAGTATAAATGTATTTTTGTGCTTCTTTATTTTGTAAGACAGATGATACTCTGATATTGGAAAACAATTGTTGTACAAACTATCTTATCAATAAAGTAAAGTTTTATTTTCCGTTGTTTAATTTCTGTCTGTCTTGTAATTTATCTGCATCTTTTACCCTAAATGCTCCATAGAACTTAGTGCATTCCCTTTGTGAGTGACACTAACGGATGTGGGGTGTTACACATGTAGCGACTCATTCAAACCCTTGACGAATCTCCGGGCCTTCTTTTCGGGTGTATTCACCAAGTCCAAGCCAAATCTCGCCAACTGATTGAACTTTTTGATGTATTCTTTTACTGACAGATTCCCTTGCTTCAACGCCAAAAATCTTTCCATATATAAATTCTCTTCAGTCCGTGATAGGAACTTTGCCTCAAACCTACGCTTGAAATCTGGCCACGTATCAACTGGACGCTCCCCATTAGTAACTTCCCACCAATGCGAAGCTTCGTCCTTCATCAACCAAGCAGCCAATTGGATCTTCTTACAATCGTCCAAATCGAAAATGCCAAACAGGTCCTCCACTTCTTTCGACCAATTTGTAGCTTCAATGAACGTTTCAGTCCCACTAAAAGATTTCCACCCATTGAACGAAAGTCTTTACATATCTTGGAGAAATTGTCTCCACGTGGAGTAATGACTGGAGCTGGGGGAGGAGGAGGAGGAACATTGGCCGGACCCACGGCAGCGGCCCTAGCCTCGAGATATTGATGAAACCAACCAGGTACATGAACACCCTCTGGTATCTCAGATACTCTAGACATGCTGAGAAGAAAAAGAAAGAGATTCAAAACAAGGGAAGCGAAAGAGAGATGTACGACTTGCGGGGATTATGCTCTTTAAAGTAAACTTTCCTTGAAAATAGCTTCTTTAAAACAGGTTTTTGAAAATACTTTCTAGGAAAATAATACTTTTGAAAACACTTTTCAAAACTTTTTATATGTTCTTGTAACCATAGCTCTGATACCACGTGTAACACCCCAAGTCCATTAATGTCACTCACAAAGGGAATGCATCAATGTCCATGAAGCGTTATTATTGTATAGAACAGATAAATTACAAGAATAAATAAATAAAACAACACAGCGGAAGTTAAAACTTATTTTATTGCATCATAACTAAAACGAGTTTACATTAGTAGTCTCCAAAACCATTACAACAGGATCAATAGTCTTTTCCAAAAACTTCGAAGTACATAAAGAAGCAAGTACTTAAATAATATAAATGCATAAATCCCCACTGAGCATAAGCAAAGCCATAAAAATGAGAGAGTCCAAAGCGATACATCTACTCTCTTCAAGCAACTGAAAGAAATCCGCACTAAGCTGTAGTATTCCCTCCTTGCAAACCTTGGGGGGAAGGAAGAAAAGAGGTGGAAAGAAAAGGGGGTCAGACATAAAGTCTGGAGAGTGCGATAATTTTAACAATATAATTATCAATATAACTAGACTAAGGCATAAGTTGGAAAATAAGGAAATGACTGTGAACAATTGGGTATGACAGAGCAAACAAGGAAATAAGATGAAAAAAGATAACGTTAAAGGTGCCCCTAATCACTATAGGATAATTACTATACTGCACCACCACTAGTCACTTTAAAGGTTGATCCCGCCTACAGAACTTAATACTGCTAATGGTAGTTTCATATACCCCTAGCTACCTCCATAGGTGTCGTCTTCCCCTATCTCCACTAGGTGTACCCACTACCCCCATTCGATACGATGCAATAACGTCTTACCTACCAGCCTGGGCCCACACACGCACATGAACCCGTTGGACTTGCGTTGCCACCGCTGACCTGTTTTGACCTCTTTCAATCAAATCCAGTACGCGTGTCCCGTCCTCGACTTGGGTCGAGCCCACAAAAATACTTAATGTGTTACTGGTTTGAAAAGGGCCCCCATGCATGACACCATCTTTCCACCTATGCTTGGTCCCCTCTAAGGTTTTCCCCACTTAACCCCATTCTAATTCATGTCTTCTTACATGTTTCAATCTTGGTTATGTGCATCTAATCGTATTTCAAATGCCACCCAAGGCACCCTCTAAATTCCACATGCCACCCAAGGCACCCACTTAACCCCCTCATGTCCCACTACATGTTTATCTGGTTAAGTGTTTCTTAATTCATTAAGAACGTAACCTTATAAAGACCTTCCACATTAGACTGGCATTTGTGGCAGCTGGATTTGCCGGGCGGATCCGGGAAGTCTTACACCACAAACGAGCCTAACCTCGTGTCTTTACAACTGTTACGCATTTAATTTATGCCTAAGACCTCCCACATTAGATTGGCATTTGTGGCAGCTGGATCTGCAGGGCGGGTCCGGGCAGTCTTACACCACAAACGAGCCTAACCTCATGTCTTAGGCAGTTTATTATTATACATAATTAATTACTCCCAATTTGAATTAATTTCCCTATTCAAATTGTCAATCAATTTCAAATTTAGCTATGTCCATAATTAACACCTTAGTTATGTCCAGCTATTTATGGTATATAAAATTATACCAATTAACATTACAAATTAATTATATGCCATTTAAGACATTTATGCCAATTCTAAATATTAAATCTTTTAATATTATCCCATTGCCCCACGTTGTATGTTTTTTCGTTTAACGTAAAATATACGTTAGACTCGAATAGTCTAACTTATGGAATAAAGAGAAAACATCACAACATGCATGGAATAAAAACTAGATCTGAACATAAGGAGTGAATTTGCACGTGTGAATAAGGTTTTTCATCTAAAACTTACATAGGCAATAGTCACAAACTTGCATAAATTATGGATATCATAGATCTAATCATAAGGTGTAAACTTGCATAGGCAATAATTACAAACTTTACATGATTCATACTCCAACATATATATATATATACACTTGCATATGTGATTCATTCAACATAAACTACGGTGTAAACTTGCATCTAACTCACACATGTCATAGCCTAACTTTAGATCCAATTTACACATAAAATAGATGTCACGAAACATGTAAGGTTGCATATGATTCTCACTAACTTGCATATGATTCATATTTAAATTAACATATAAACTTGAATACATACATATGATTTAACATATGAATTAGTTCCAACAACATAACCAAGCTAGCATATGAACCATCATTATGAATTGATTGTACATAAGCCAACAATTAACATAGATTTACAACATAGATAATAACATCACAGCTTTACAACATAGATAATAACATCATAAATTTACAATATAGAAAATAACATAATGGTCAATGATTCACAACATAACCATATAATCCAAATCATAACTCAACCTAATTAAATCGTTAATTATCTTATTAAAGAAAATGAACTCACTACTCAAAGAAGGTCTTGAGTTCTGAAATCTGAGTTCTGAAATTGATTAAGCTTTCCTTTGAAGAAGACAATTTGTTGCGGTTTAGAATAGAATTGATTTGATTAGCTTTTCTTCCTCTCTAATTGGTGGCGGCTATTCTAGGTTGCAAGGTGACAGCATGGAGGCCACGATTCTAATTTTTATTTGATTTTAGGGTTTGAGTCTACATGAGTTTTTATAGAGTTTTAGGATTAATTTAGGCCATCCGATCAACCTGGAATGAACCATAGCCATTCAGTCAAGATAGTGTAACAACCCGGAAATGCGAGCCAGTTTAAAATTTTTATTTTGGCAATTTTAGCGAATTTTGAACATTTAAAATAGAATATTTTAAATAAAATCGACGGGAAATTTATTTTGAATTGAATTCAAACATATATATTATATACGTCGTCGTTAGAATATAAATAATTTTATTTTAATTATAAATAGAATTGAAAATGGCGTGGTAGTTCGATAATTCGAAACTTCAATTGAACGTACCGGGTGCAAAATAAACCGGATTTTAGTGAGACCAAAAATAATAGGATCTAATTGGGAATATCTTCCCAACAAATCCGAAAAATCGAGATTTCATAGCGGGAATCAAAAGATATGTCCAGTTGAAAATTCTGAACAGTCGCTATGGAATTCAGGCCCTTAAAAATGGAAATTTTGCAAACGGCCTCGGATTTCGACGAAACCAATTTTGTTGGATCTGCGATGTCAAATTATTGCTAGATTCCAAATTTCATAATTTTTCGAATCAATATGTGAGCGTGGCAAAGGAAAACGCGTTTGGCTAGTTTCAGTTGATTTTAATCGACTGGAAATTGGCCATTTTTCAAACGGTCTCAGAATTCAATGAAATTAGTTTTGTTAGGACTGTATCGTCAATACGAAGCTAGAAAATATTTTTCTGGAATTTTTAGAGTTAGTATGTGACCCCGGTAAATTGAAATGCGCGTTCAAATTCAATATATAGAGTTATATGTTGATTTTAACGGAAATTGATCGAAACGGTTGAATCAGCTTACGGTACATATCCCATTGTGTTCGGAATGGGGGTAATTAGCTATGGACGATAGGTGGTGGGCCTCGTTTAGAGGCCAAATGAAAAAGTCAACTTTTTGTAAATTAAATTAAATAAAATAAAAATCCCCTTGCCCCTTTATCTATCTCCTCAGCCCCCCCCCCCCCCCCCCCCGTTCTTCATTAAATCAGAAAGAAAAAAACCGTCGATATCGCCCCTCCCCCCCTTTGGCCGAGCGCCGCCGCGTCCAGGGAGCCGCCGCCCCCTCCCTCCGATCTTCTCCTCCTTCTTCCCTTCTCCTCCCTCGCAACACCGCAGCCCCCCCTGCCCTGTAGCCGCCACCACCCAAAACCCTAGACCCCTGGTCACCGTTCGAACCCCTTCCGCCGCTCAGACACCTTCGCCGCCACCTCTGGAGACCCACCGCCGATCCTTAGCCCCAAACCCCCTCCCCAAGCCGTTGTAAGTTTTATTTATTTATTTACTTTGTTTTTATTATTTTTATTTATGTGGTGTAACTGAAAATAATATTCTCAACTGAAATAACCTTGTCGTAAAGGTATTCGATCTATATGTATGAGCATTGAAGTTATTTTCAGTTTTAGAATTACAAAAAAATTGGATTTTTACTTAGGGGAAATATTTAAAATATGATTTTTATAAAGTAACAATATAAAAATATAATCTTTTATATTGTAGAAGTATACAAATATAATCTTTTATATTGTAGAAGGATAAAAATATTATTTTTACATTATAGAAGTGTTAAAAATTTGATCTTTATATATGTAGTGAATCAAAAATAGGACCTTTATATAGTAGCGATGTAAAAATAGAATTTTTATCTATATAGTAGCGTTGTAAAAATAGAATTTTTATCTATATAGCAACGATGTAAAAATAGAATTTTTATATATAAAGTAACGAGGTAAAAATAGAAATTTATCCATATGGAGTGATTATAAAAATATGATTTTTATGTACATAGCAACAATATAAAAATGTGATTTTTATATATGTAGTGGCTACGGGCAACGAAAGTGACAAAAGGCGAGAACAGCAATGATTCCCTACATTGGAAGAGTCGAGGCGTTTGGATTAGCTATTGGTGAGAACTTCTCACTCTAAATTTCTTTTTCTAGTTATATATATATACTAGGATGCAGACGGTGCTTAGCAGTTAGCAACACCCGACACCCGTCATCCACAGACCATGGATGGCTTGTTTGTTTGATTGATGTGTTGTGAAAATTGTTTGTGATGTTGATGTGAAATCGATAATAAATGTAGATAGTTGAAATAAATTAATTATCGTTAAAAATATAATTTTTAACGTGAATGTGAGTAATTAAATATTTATAAACAAATCGGCCGATTTGTTTATATATACTGATTTGACTGATATTGATTGGGATGATAAATTTTATACATCGCCCAACTGCACGAATAAAAATATGTGTTTGTTGATTTGAAACCCCACACGGGTGTTGGGATGATATTTGGCGTACACTAAACTCAATTACTTAATTGTATGTCGATCGATTGGTCGACAGACTGTGTAAGCGTTGATTATTTATATTTGATGCTTATGCAGTGTGTGGTGCACTTTGGATGATGGTTGATTGTTTATCGTTGCTATTATATACATGTGTTATATGGAATTCATATAATTAACATTATATGGTGATTGATTGGGCCTCATTCCAATCGGGAAAATAATGAATATTATAAAAGAAAATTCATGTGTTGAATATAAAAATAGTCATGTGTTGACGATATTCATGTGTTGAAACTATTCAAGTGTTGAGTAAAATATTTTAATAATAAAATTTACATCTTTATCATATTTAAAATTAGAACTATTTCCCAGTAGGAGCCTAATTAAAGATCAAACAAAAGATACCATAATTTTATAAAATATTTTACATAACAAAAATAGTGATGTGTTGACAGTACTCATGTGTTGAGATTAGTCGTGTGTTGAAAGAAATATAGATTCATGTGTTGAATAGAATAAATATTCATTTGTTGAATAGAATAACGAATTTATTGAAATATATAAAGCCGTATTGATTAGAGTTCGCTATTTTGACGTGAACGATATTTATATCGATTATATTCATTTTTATAATGAATATAGAAAAAGAAGTGATTTCAAAATATAATGTTTTGAAAATATTATCATTTATATAGTAATGATATGAAATATTCAATTTTGATTTGAAATTGAATATAGAGTTGAAATGGTTTTGAAAACGAATTTAAAACTATTTATAAAATACGTTTTAAAAGGAAATCGACGAAGTATATATAATATATATATTATATATATAATGGCCTGAATAGAACGCGCCGCGCCGCGGCAGTTCATGAATTTCGACCATTGACTTCGAATTGACGTTGCGGGAGATCCGACCGTCAGATATTCCTAAAACCGGAACCATTGGGTTCGTATCGAAAAGAACTTTCCAATGATTATTAGAAATTTGAAATCTAACGGTTGGATTTGGAATTATGTCCAAATCAATTTCAGAAAAGGTCGCTGTAAGTGCAGTTCGATGGCCATTGTTGGAAATCGACTGTACGGGCCTTGATAAAATTATTAAAAATATTGATAATTTGTGTAAAATCATAATATGTGAACTGGAAAGAACTGGGATGAAAAACTCCACATTTGAAATGATAAAAATAGATTTTTATCGAAATGAACTAGTTTTGAACTAGAATTAAAAATCAATTTATTTTTGAAATAAATAAATTGAATTTGGAAGTGATTTTAAAAATAATCAATATTCCCAATACGTGAATTGGACTGGAGTTGAATCGAAATTATCTCGGAATATTTCGATGTTGGATTTCGTGACTATACAGATATTGTTATGGGAATTTGAAAGATATATTTTATATCGTTATTTCCAATACGATATATGTTGGTTTCAGAACTTGATATTGAATATAAGCCGATATATTTTCTATTCAGAGCCTTGTATTTAATATCAAATGTGATTTGGGTTTATCGTGAATCGTGTTTCATATGACATTGGTTCTTTAACCCAGTTAAAGACAAGATATTGATTTTTAAGAAGATTAAAACTAAGTGAAGTTTTTAATGAATCTTTAATTAGATTGAAATGTGAATTGATAATTTAAATTATCAAATCTGAAAGGTGATCGAGAATGGAGTACCATTAGTTTTGCTCCAAAGCGATAGTTAAATCTTTAATTAGATTTGAACGTGAGGTGGTAATTAATTTTACCAGCAACACCGTGGTGTTAGATATGGAGTATTACCCGTTTTCTCCATGGGATATATAGGTTGGGATTGGGAAATAAAATAAAAAAATTACTTCGGTGTGGTTCGCTAATCCCGACTAGTTAGAAATGATATCCAAAGGAAGATTAAAGAATAAATTTAGAAGAATTTATCTTGGATAAAATTAATGGGAACCTTTCCCTAAGGATGTGATTTTGTGAATAAAAGAATATTCTGAATTGGAATGAGGCATTTGTTGTGTTGGTGTAACATTTGTTTATTTTATACGCGGGCTATTCAGAAAGGCCGGGTTTATACCCATTCTGAATAACCGATTCGACAAGATGTCGAAGATGAAGACGGTGGTTGAAGACCGGAAGTCTTCACATCGTCTGGGTGATTACTGATGATCTCGATTGGGCTGTACACCTAAGATGAGGGAAACAGTTGGTGATCGTCCAGACGTACTTGGAGATGGATGGATATGCGAGGAAAGTGCCTCCGGTTTCGTTCAGACCCAGAACGAACTTGTAAATGGATTGTGTGTCTGACATTGGATTTTATTCTGTATTGATTGATCTCTATTAAATATACATCTGTTTGGTGGCAGAGAATTTATTCTCTTGCTTAACGCCCTTCTCTGAGACGTACGAGCTCAGAGGTTGTATATCGATGGACATTAGTCGCATGGAGTGAATTGCCAGTGTGGCACGCTTAAGTGGCAATTGATCAAGGCTTCTGTTGAAAAGCAAAGTCCTGTGGTTGATGATCAAAGCACGGCCTGTGTGGCGTAGTTTTGTGTATAACGTGAATTCGTGAGCCTCACACCTCGGTATGAGTCAAAAACGGGATACAGACCCAAGGAGTGCACGACGTTTCTTTCTAGCTACGGTGGTGTCAGTGACCTACCAGCCCTGACATTTATATACTTTTCACCTGTGTAGTTGTTAGATACGAGGCGCCTCGGATATAGGTCTGTAAGGACCGGGAAACGTGTGTTCAGGAATAATTAATCCTCAAAAGTAAGAGAGGACCGGCCTTGGAGGTTCCAAAGGATCATAGTGGGGTCCTACGGCATTTGCTAGAGTGTCTTGAATCGGAGAGGAGCTTGCCCCTTGCCTCGACTCATGACGGAAATCCAATTTCCAATACGTGATATTGCTGTTTTAATTGTAGAACTAGTATGGCGACATGATATATGGTACCTATGCCGCCTATGATTGATATTTATGATTGAATTGTTTTGACACTATACACTTATTATAGTATCAAGTGATTTGTTTTAAACGTACCAAGCATGTTTGGCTACTATAAGGGAAAACCCTATCCTCCGGCTTGCGTTGCATTGTGTGATGGGACCTGGGTCTTGTAATAGCTTCATCTTTCCAAAAAGCATTGCGCTGTTTTGTTATATGCACTAGTATTCTTGGGAGGAAACCAGTTCCGTGTTATACGGCGTGGTCCCTTGAATTACCATCTTTTAAAGTAAATTTTTAAATAACTGTTTTAGTTCTCACACCAGTCCCATGACTGACCTGGAGTTTATTGTTTTAACCTAAACTCTGGGTTCCCTTATTTTCGACACAGGCAGCTAGTAGTTTTGGTTTTGCAGATTTATATTCACAGGATCCTGATTTACACCTTGAACGATGCTCGGAAAGCTCTGTATCCGTGCATTACTTCTAGTTGTGCTTTTGTATTTTTTTCCGCTGCTATGTAATTTATTGTAATCTCTGATGTTCAATGAATGTATTTTATTCATTTATACTCTGTATATTCTTGTATCTGGTGGAATTGTTGTAATAACAATGAAATGTTCTTCTGTTTACATTCTGATTCGTCTTGTACTCAATTCTATCCGTGTTTTCCTTCACGGGGAAGTTCGGGTCATCTCAGATAGGGTGACAAGTCAGCCATAATGACTCAGCTAAGAGTCAGAAAATCGTTATCAAACAAATCTGGCCGGGGGGGCAGGTCGACCCCCTAGTCGACCTGTATGGGTAGATCGACCCCCTGGTCGACCTGGCCCTGGTGGGAAATTTCCCGCCTAGCCCAATCTGACTCTGAAATTTGAATTTTTGAAATCTGTTCGAATTTTTCTGAAACTTCCGATTGCCATAACTTCTTCATACGAAGTCCAATTCACGCAAACTCGGACTCTATCTCAACCAGAATTCCGAGACGAACACAATGGCGCAACCCGTTTCCCTTAATTCTCACATTTAAAATTAAATATTCTTTAATTCGTAACTTTAGTGTTAACAGAAATATGGGGTGTTACACTAATGCAACTCAATTCCAGAGTATGGGATAACTGAAAACTTATAGCTTGATCACTAATGCAACCAGAGCTCCTCCGGGATGGTTTGATGCGAAAGGATCATTCAAGTCAATAAGCATTACAATATCGCTATCATCCGAGTATCGGGAAGCATTAGCCTGTTTTCTTCTTATCACAATGGATATTATCTTGCCCACGATCTAAGGGAAGGCCGATTACACAAAGCTCCAATAGTATCAAGTTAAATGAATCTTTCTTCAGGGAATTGGTCGATTTAGCTAAGAAACACTGACTTCAAATTGTCCATCAGTGACCTTAGATCGTGGTCGTACCAAACTGTTTAAATATTTGATTCATATGACTCATCCCGAGTATTGACAGGAAATATCGTTAATATTTTGGTGCTAAAAGGAGGGCCTAAACCTCCGTCCTTACGGTTAATCTAACAAAATTAACTTGGTAAATTTATTGCTTTATAGAAGGAAATATGAAATCAAAACGTCTAGAAGATTGAAATAAGGAACCAGCTCCTGATGCAACCCTTGAAGGAAACATGGAGCAATGCTTAATCTGAACAACAACAAAAGGGGAGCCACATCCAACCCAACACAACCACCAAATACTATGGAAGATAATTGTAACGATCCGGGGTTTTCGCGATCCTATGTAATCGATATAAACTCAATGTCGACTATTCAAGCATCGGAAACACCGGATAGTCCATGAAAGATAGAGGGTGAGAATAGATAAGATAGAAACTTAGAATAGAAGAAGAAGAACATGCAACATTAGAGTAAACACGAATCTCACAGCGGAACGAACAATTTGTAATAGACTATATATATAAAAGGATACTGGCTAAACCAATAACCAATATGTAATCGATATAAACTTTGAAACCAATAACCAATAGACTATATATATGTAATCGATATAAACTTTGAAATAAAATCAGCATATGTATACAGTAACATTATCAGAGTATAACACTTACAACACAGCGGATATAACAATAGCTATATAATCCTGAAGCCTCCTGCTCCAAGCTTTCAGTATATCTGTAAAATCCTAACTACTTGACTGTCCGTACAAATTTGGGCACCCAAGAGTTTAGGGAAAAAACAAAATAAACTCCGGGTCAGTTATGGGACTGGTATGAGTAAACAATTTAAAACAGTTTGAGAAAACAAACGATATCTCATAAGACCACGCCGTATAACACGGAACGGGTTTTTCCCTTATGAGAATCCAAAACACTTGATTCAACATTTAAAATCCTTTTGAAACAAACGATAATCTTTTTATCAAAACTCTTCATATTATAATAGTGTCCATCAACCACAATATAATAATCATCTAGCAGAACGCTTTCATCTCACGTTCTACATATATAATATATAATCAAAAACCGCGGGCGCTTATTGGGTAATGAATTCCAACTGGTAAGGTATGGGACCACCTTCCGATAGTGTATCTCTAGAGAGGAGTACATTGGATTCAACAAGAACATCTTGCAACCCAGGCTAAACATGACTGGTCACTCATTTCGCTTGAGTGTACCGAATGTATTATCACCAACGGTTGGGATCAGCAACCATTTCCCGAAAGAGACAGCATCGAAATAGATTATAGAAGTAAATGAAACACTAGATTAGGTGACAATACACCCTACTTGGTAGCTAACCACTTAGCCATGTGACCTACCCGATTTTATACCATTTCCGGTTGTGAGGCTAGAGGCATAACGTATCCTTTACAAACCACATCTTTATTCACTTTGAATGTCACATCGTCATACCCGCTAAATCACAAATTTATTTCCCCAAACAAATCATGGGCAAACAGCTAAGAGAAACAAATTCCTCCGCCACCAAACGTAAGTACGTTTGAAGAGATCAACTTACGCAATATATTAAATATACTCTGTTAGACATTCTTCCATACAGGTCGCCCTGGGACTGCACAGACCGAAGGCACTATTCTGTAAACAGGACAACCCTTGCATAACTCCATCTTCAATTATCTTCATCATATTTTATTGCAATGCTAACGCCCGTACAGAGTGGTTTTCAGATAATGAATCTGATCCTGGTATCTCCGTATTGACGACGGAAAAATGGTCAAAAACTTTGACAGTCGGTGATTTAACTATCAAAGAAAACATGCGTGCAAACAACGATATTATTTCCAGATGGAAATTATATCGATTAATCATCAATCAACATTTATTCATTTCCCCATTTATCATTTCCATATATTCATCAAATCCTTATTTTCTAATTTTAGAAAATATACATTATTAACTTTGGAAAACGTTTCCATTTCTGATTCACGCATCACTATCTTCTCACATATATCAGCCTCTAACTGTAAACTAGTAAGAGAACAACCCCCTATGTATTAACCCGAAGGCCGAAACCAACATCAGATTAATACCCAGACAGCTGTCCAACTTAACTAATATTCAGTCAATTTCTAATTCCTTTAACTCCATTTTAATTCCTGTTTCAAACCCTATTTCCTTCATAAATATTTTATTAGCAAAATATTTACTTAAATCCTTTATTCACATTAAATGTAAATAATATTTCTTCTTTGCCATCAAACAGATTGATTTCGTATTTAAAACAATATCCCTAATCCAATTTCTGCATATACTTCTAATTATAGAATTGTTTATATAAATTCTCATTTTATTCTTCTAACACTTGTAATCCCATTTATAATTCCCTTTATATAATTCTATTTATCATATATTTATCCTTTTATATAATTCTATTTATTCTATATAAATCCTTTTATATGATTCTATTTATTTCCCAAATATTTCCTTAATTACATTTTCCAATATTTGTTTTCCAAATATTACCTTTTATAATATCCTATTTATTTCATATATAAATATTTCAATTTCAATATTCACTTTGAAAATTTCCTTTTTACATTCCAGTATTTCATATGGTATTTAAAATACAAAATAACATGACCAGTGTCATCATAATCAATCACAGATTTTATATTACATCATATATCACAATATATGAAAACAAACAGTATTATAAATATTGAGCAATCCAGTTGGATCCCTCCAACCTGTTTCCCTGCATTCACAGATGGTAAACAATATAAATAACATTGATTTCATTTCAATATGAAATATTCTGATAAATGGAATCAATATTTGATTAACGATTTATATATATATATCGTTATCTATAATTTCAACAAATACATATGCAATTCTGTAACAACCCGCATTCTATGCATCGGAGGATCGTAGAATATTTATTTCTTTCCCATATGAAGTCGTATGGTCATGTAACTTTGGGAAACAACCATTAGAGTCATTTCCCATGTTCATGATTTTTGTCGATTTTTAAATGACCGTTTTGCCCCTAGATGATCTTGTTTCGACCATAACTTTTGATTGGAAAGGAATTTTGACCTGAAACCACTTCCATTAGATTTGTTTGACGGTTTAGAGTGGTCATAATAGCCAAACGGACTTACCGTTTGGGAGATATGGCTGAAATAAGGTTTGGAAGGTGAAAAACTGCTTAACCGGGCCAAATAGGGTGATTAGTGAATGGGCCCATAACCCATTTCGGGATTACGGTTACGGGGAGGCTGAAAAGGGTTAGAGATTCATTCCATTTCAGTTTTCTAGCCTCCACTTACCTCCTAGAAACCCTAAAAATGGCCTCCAACCTCTAAATCACCTCCAAATCATCTTCTAATCAAGGATTAAGCTTAGCAACATCAAATCAAGGGAGAACTTCACCAAATCAAGATTAGAGTTGCTGTTTAGCATTGAGATTCGCACCAAATCAGAGATTTATTTCAGATCTAAGTATTATTTGTGGCTAAGGTGAGTGATTTGCATAGTTCCTCACTAATCATGGCTAATTAAGGGTAACTAGTGTTAATTAGCGAATTTAAACATGATAAAATTCTGGAAAAATATTTATAAAATTCAAAATGATGTTTTAGACCTCTGATATGAATTTGGATTAATTTGGTTAAGTTTTGCTAATCATATCATTAGTTTCACCTAAACATGTTTAAGGGAAAATATGGGATTTTGGCTATGTTTGATCTGTTTTATCCTATCACATTTGTGTTTTGATGTTTGTGAATGATTATACATGTTGCTATGACTGTATGGTAGGCTTTGTGATTGTCTAGAAGTGTTAGATTGGTCAAAAACGCCGTCGAATGGCGTAGACAATCGCTGGAAGAGTTGCAGGAAATTGTGCAGGAAATGGATAGCCCCCGTCCAGCGATCCGATGAAGTCCAGCGATCCGATGAAGTCCAGCGATCCAATGGAGTCCAGCGATCCGATGGAGTCCAGCGATCCGATGAAGTCCAGTGATCTGATCCAATGGAGGGAGCATGAGCTGACGCTATGGGGCGATCCACGAGTCATGAATCGAACAAGGACTGGATGGAAGCTTGGACGTGAGGCATGGGTTACAAACCAAATGAAGACCGATCCGGAGAAGACCAAAACCCGAGATGCAAAGGTAGTCCAAATGGAAGTTAGAGCTCAGGATCCAGTTGGGAACCAATGAGTTCACTTCATGGTTGGACTTTGCTGCGGGACATGTGCTAAGGAGTTGTCGACGTTCATAACTTCGATTCACCATTGAGAAAGGATGATGGGCTACTTATCGGTGTAGTAGAGTCATTATGACTCGAGGGGCAAAGTGATGGTAGCAAGACTACGTTATCAGTGTTGTAGAGTCATTATGACTCGAGGGGCGAAGTGATGCGTAGTAAGACTATGAGCCAGTGCAGTGGGGTCATTGTGACTCCATGGGGCAGAGTGGACATAGTAAATGATTAGTGAGGCTATGAGCCAGTGCAGTGGGGTCATTGTGACTCCATGGGGCAAAGTGGACATAGCAAAGGATTAGTGTCTATGTATCAGTGCAGTGAAGCCATTTATGACTTCATGGGGCAAAGTGCTCATAGCAAGGTATGTTGGGTGATCGAAGTGATGGATATCGTATGCTTTACGCACTGAGTGAGAGATGTGAGGATGGTTGCTATGTTTGATTGTTTGTCATCATTATGACATGCACACCCCCACCCCGTTATCTTTACACTATTTGAAATGGCACCTTAAAGTGTTGTACAGTATGTAGTGCTAACTCTTTGGTTGCAGGTCCAGGTTCAGGTATGTTTTAGTCTACTTGTTATTGTTCTATTTAGATGCTTATCGCTCATACCAGGCTTTATGTCTGACCCATAGTTTTATGTCTCTTCTTATTACTCTGGGTGCTCACACGAGCAGACTAGAGACAGGTTAGTTGGTGATGCGCGAGTAGCTGATTCGGAGGCGAGTAGGAGGCTTCCACGTATGATATATAGATATTCTCCCTGTGTCATTGGTGGTCGCTACTTGGGCATTAGTAGTGTACCTCCTTTATCTTGCTTTTGCTCTTTGAGGTAGTTTGAAAAGTTGTAATAATGTTAACTTTGGATCATAAGTTGTACTTGGATTTTCCGCTGCTATGTTAGTTGTTTTCAGCTTATGCACTGTCTCACCTGTTTTATGTCAAGTATGTTGTTATTATATTTTGTTCCATGCGCTGTGAGACATTCTACAGGTTCCTTGTTAGTTCATTTCCTTCTTCCTTTTTCTTCTGACGATCCGTTCTGTGCTAACTGGACTTGTGTACAGCGCACTTTTGGAGTAAATGTCGGTTGGTGCGAGGCGGGCCGTCACATTTAGTATCAGAGCTCTAGGTTGCGTAGTTAACCTAGGGAAAGACACTAGGGAGAGATAGTACGTATATGAGAGCGCGTATTTGTGATTACTTTGGTTTTCAAAATCTATATATGTATGTACTATTAGTAGTATAAGAATGAAGTCGTACTACACTAGTACCACTATGGGGTCGTTAATCGTTTCCTTTTACAGATTGGCGATGAGCCGATATGCAAGAGGTGCTGGTAGGGGAGCCAATAATGGGAATGCTGCTGACATGAGGGCGAAGTTTACTGACCTCATGAGAGACATGCTTAGGGAGGTGCAAGGGGCAGTTCCCAATCCCGGAATTGGTGGTGGTCCAGTAGTGCAGGCGTCTAGGGTCGATTTCGCCAAGTTGTGCAAGGATTACAATAACCTTGGTGGGAAGTCGTTCCACGGAACGGAGTCGGCCACAGATGTTCAGGATTGGTTGGATAGCTGTGATCGTATCTTCGACGACTTGGGTATCGAGGATGCGATGAAAAGAAGGCTAGCGTCTCGTCAGCTGCAAGGGCGAGCGATGAATTGGTGGAATGCCATCAGAACAGCTACTCCAGAAGATCAGGTTACTTGGGATCAGTTCAAGGCTCACTTTAGCGAGAAGTTTATTCCAGCTGCCCAGAAGTCAGTGTTGTTTAAGAGATTCTTGGAACTCAAGCAGAGTGGTAGGGTAGTCTCTGACTATATTGCTGAATTCGACACTTTGTCGAAGTATGGACTATCTCTTATCGATACTCCTGAGAAGAAGAATGAGAAGTTCATTACTGGTTTGGATGGATACTTGGGGGAAAGGCTTATCAACCACATCGGTGAGACTTTTGAATCGATTGTGGGGAAAGCTTTGAGATCAGAGAGTCTTTACCCTAAGCCAAAGATTGCGGCTGCATCTGCAGAAGGGCTGAAGCCGCAAGCAGGCGGTGGAGGCAAGAATAACTCTCAGAATAAGAGGAAACAGAACCAATCTAAGGATGGCCAGAAAAAGAACAAGAAAGATGTTGAGTGCTTCAGCTGTGGTAAGAAGGGCCATTATGCTAAAGAATGTCGGGCCAAGCCAGCGGAAAGGAAGTGCTACAACTGTGGCCAAGTGGGACATCATAAGGATAAGTGTCCGCAACCTCTTAAGGAGAAGCAGATTGTGAAAGCATATGCTATTGATGTTGTTCCTTCTTCGTCGAATGCCCCAATTGCGGCGGAGAAAGGAAAGAATGTTGTTATTCAAGGTATGCTTTCTATTTACGATGTACCAGTTCAAGTTTTGTTTGACACTGGGGTTTCCCGTTCCTTCATATCTAGTGACCTGGTAGATAGGTTGGGACTAGAACCCGAGATAGTCGATAGACCATTGGTTGTGACGAACCCGATTAGTGGTTCGACTAGCCTTAGTATGATTTGCAGGAATTTGGTCTTATCGAGTTATGGATGTTTGTTTGTTTGTGATTGCTTTGTTTTGGGCTTTACTGGGTATGACATTATATTGGGGGTCGATTGGCTCCAAAGATACGGGGTGGTGGTAGACTGTGAGGGCTTTTTGGTGATAGTTAGGGCGGATGATGGGCGGAGGGTAGTGTTTGGTAGTCTACCTAGTGATGGGGGTAATGGCTAGTTTTATAAATTCCCTCGACATCCCGCAGGATGAGTTGTCAGATGTGCCCGTGGTTGGCCAGTATCCGGACATCTTCGAGAGGGTGACCGGGCTTCCACCACACTGAGAGATTGAGTTCCGTATTGATTTAGTGAAAGATGCCAGACCTATAGTGATGCCACTTCGTCGTATGGCACCAAGAGAGCAGCGAGAGCTCGAGGTGCAAGTCAGCAATCTTTTGAAGAAGGGATTTATTAGAAGAAGTGTCTCCGAGTGGGGAGCACTAGTTGTGTTTGCCACTAAGGCAGATGGTTCCCTTCGTTTTTGTGTGGACTATCGCGAGTTGAACAAGGTAACGAGGAAGAATAAGTATCCTCTACCGCGGATAGATGATTTGTTTTATCAACTGGAAGGAGCAAGAGTATTCTCCTAGTTGGACCTCGCGACAGGATTTCATCAGCTCCGAGTAGCGGATGAGAGTGTTCCGAAAACGGCATTTAGGACGCCGTTTGGATTCTATGAGTGGTTGGTCATGCCATTTGGGTTGACCAAAGCACCAGCCTAATTTGTGGATCTTATGAATCGAGTATTCAGAGATCATTTGAATAAGTTCGTTCTTGTGTTCGTAGACGATATCCTTGTTTACTCGAGGACAGAGGAGGAACACAAGGGACACTTGAGGATAGTGATGGAGGTGTTAAGGAAACACCAATTGAAAGCGAAATTCTCTAAATGTCACTTTTGGAGAAGGGAAGTGAGATTATTGGGCCATGTTGTTTCAGAAAATGGTATTGCCGTGGACCCTGCGAAAGTGGCTACGGTACAGGATTGGCCTACGCCCAAGAATGCAACAGATGTAAGAAATTTCTTGGGGTTAGCTGGATATTATCGTAAGTTTATCCAGGACTTCTCCAAGATAGCAGCACCGTTGACTCAGTTGACTAAGAAGAATCAGGCCTTCGTCTGGGATGGAGTGTGTGAGAATGCATTCAGGAGTCTAAAAGAAAAGTTGACGCGTGCACCAGTGTTAGTCATTCCTAAAGGGAATGAAGAGATGACGGTATACACGAATGCTTGTGGGACCGGACTAGGTGCTGTATTGATGCAAGGAGGTAGGGTTATAGCTTATGCTAGTCGGCAACTAAAGCCGCATGAGAAAAAGTACCCTACCCATGATTTGGAACTAGCAGCGATCGTGTTTGCACTGAAGATGTGGAGACCTTATCTCTTGGGAGAAAGATTCGAGTTGTTTACCGATCATAAATCGTTAAAGTATCTCTTCTCACAGAAAGATCTGAATCTCCGTCAGCAGAGATGGTTAGAGTTCTTGACTTCGTATGATTTTGATATCGCATACACACCTGGGAAAGGTAATGCGGTAGCCAATGCCTTGAGTAGGAGACATGCCAGTTTGGGGGCTATGTTTCTTGAATGGAAGCAACTGGAGTATATCGCGGGGTTTGATTTCAGACCAAAGTGCGAATTGGATCCAGAAATGTTAGCTAGTTTGGCGATCAGACCCACTTTAATAGAGCGGATTGGTTCCAGCCAGAGGGACGATCCTAATCTATTGTAAATCATCTCCAAGTTAGAAATGGACATCGACGGTGAGGAGATGAATTTGTATGGGCTTGATCGAGATGGATGGCTTAGAAAGAATGGAAGACTAGTTGTACCCAATGTGAATGGTTTGAGAGAAGATGTGCTTAGGGAATGTCATCACTCAAAACTGACTATACATCCCGGTGGTAATAAGATGTATCGAGACATGAAGCAGACTTACTACTGGGAAGGGATGAAAAGAGACGTTCGGAAGTTTATATCCAAATGCATGAATTGCCAGCTAGTTAAAGCCGAGCAAAAGAAGCCTAGTGGTTTGTTGCAACCATTAGAAATTCCCGAATGGAAATGGGAGCAAGTCTCGATGGATTTCATCGATGGTTTACCAAGGACTAGATCGGGACATGATAGCATTTCGGTAATTGTGGATCGATTGACTAAGAGTGCAAGATTTATACCAGTCAAATCGACCAGAACGGCAGCTAAGTTAGCAGAATTGTATATGAAGTGGGTAATGAGATTTCATGGAGTACCTAAAAGCATTGTGAGTGACCGAGACTCGTTGTTTACTAGTGGGTTTTGGAAGAGCTTACAAGAGGCTCTAGGGTCAGAATTACATCTCAGTACCGCATATCATCCTCAGACCGACGGTCAGACGGAGAGGGTGAATCGTATATTGGAAGATCTCTTGAGAGCTTGTATATTGGATTTTGGTGGATCATGGGATGACCATTTGCATCTAGTAGAGTTTGCATATAATAATAGCTACCAATCCAGTATCGGTATGGCTCCCTATGAAGCTTTGTACGGAAGACCGTGCAACTCACCATCATGTTGGATAGAGACTGGCAAGAAGTTTATGCTTGGACCAAATGTGGTGAGGGAAATTTCATATAAGATTAAGATCATTCAACAACGAATGAAGGCTGCCCAGGATAGGCAGAAGAGTTATGCTGATAAAAGGAGAAGAGATTTAAAATTCTCCGTTGGTGACTTGGTGTTTGTCAAGATTTCTCCGTTGAAGAGCGTGATACGATTTGGCAGGAGATGCAAGTTGGCACCAAGATTTGTTGGCCCATTCCCAGTTCTCGAACAAGTTGGGAATTTGGCGTATAGAGTTGACTTACCAGAGAAGATGGCGGGAGTTCACAATGTATTTTATGTTTCCCAACTAAGGAAGTTCGTTCACAACCCAGATATGACTATTTCACCTGATCAGTTAGAGGACTTCGAAGTGGAACCCGAGGCGGTTGAGAACTGCAAGCCGATTCGTATTGTCGAGTACGATACAAAGCAACTTCGAAGGAAGGCGGTGAAGCTAATCAAGGTTCAGTGGGGTGAGAACGAGAATGACTGTACTTGGGAGACAGAGGAGAGTATTAGGAAGGCGTATCTAGAACATTTTGCCTGGTAAGATTTACTTTGTAATTTAGTTATTCCGCATGCTAGGATAGACTTGTTTTGTTTGTTCTGCATGTTTGATTGTTGTTTTATGGTTGATAGGCATGCGGGACCCTTTGTGTGTTTTGGTTAGGGAATTTCGGGGGCGAAATTTCTTGGGGGGGAGAATGTAACAACCCGCATTCTACGCATCGGAGGATCGTAGAATATTTATTTCTTTCCCATATGAAGTCATATGGTCATGTAACTTTGGGAAACAACCATTAGAGTCATTTCCCATGTTCATGATTTTTGTCGATTTTTAAATGACCGGTTTGCCCCTAGCTGATCTTGTTTCGACCATAACTTTTGATTGGAAAGGAATTTTGACCTAAAACCACTTCCATTAGATTCCTTTGATGGTTTACCTTTCCATAGAGTGGTCATAATAGCCAAACGGACTTACCGTTTGGGAGATATTGCTGAAATAAAGTTTGGAAGGTGAAAAACTGCTTAACCAGGCCAAACAGGGTGATTAGTGAATGGGCCCATAACCCATTTCGGGATTAGGCTTATGGGGAGGCTGAAAAGGTTAGAGATTCATTCCATTTCAGTTTTCTAGCCTCCACTTACCTCCTAGAAACCCTAAAAATGGCCTCCAACCTCTAAATCACCTCCAAATCATCTTCTAATCAAGGATTAAGCTTAACAACATCAAATCAAGGGAGAACTTCACCAAATCAAGATTAGAGCTGCTGTTTAGCATTGGGATTCACACCAAATCAGAGATTTATTTCAGATCTAAGTCTTATTTGTGGCTAAGGTGAGTGATTTGCATAGTTCCTCACTAATCATGGCTAATTAAGGGTAATTAGTGTTAATTAGCGAATTTAAACATGATAAAATTCTGGGAAAATATTTATAAAATACGAAATGATGTTTTAGACCTCTGATATGAATTTGGGTTAATTTGGTTAAGTTTTGCTAATCATATCATTAGTTTCACCTAAACATGTTTAAGGGAAAATATGGGATTTTGGCTATGTTTGGTCCGTTTTATCCTATCACATTAGTGTTTTGATGTTTGTGAATGATTATACATGTTGCTATGACTGTATGGTATGCTTTGTGATTGTCTAGAAGTGTTAGATTGGTCAAAAACGCCGTCGAATGGCGTAAACAATCGCAGGAAGAGTTGCAGGAAATTGTGCAGAAAACGGATAGCTCCCTGTCCAGCGATCCGATGAAGTCTAGCGATCCGATGAAGCCCAGCGATCCGATGAAGCCCAGCGATCCGATAAAGCCCAGCGATCCGATGGAGTCCAACGATCCGATGGAGTCCAGCGATCCGATGAAGTCCAGCGATCTGATCCAATGGAGGGAGCATGAGCTGACGCTATGGGGCGATCCACGAGTCATGAATCGAATCAGGACTGGATGGAAGCTTGGACGTGAGGCATGGGTTACAAACCAAATGAAGACCGATCCGGAGAAGACCAAAACCCGTGATGCAAAGGTAGTCCAAATGGAAGTTAGAGCTCAGGATCCAGTTGGGAATCAATGAGTTCACTTCATGGTTGGACTTTGCTGCGGGACGTGTGCTAAGGAGTTGTCAACGTTCATAACTTCGATTCACCATTGAGAAAGGATGATGGGCTACTTATCAAAGCAGTAGAGTCATTATGACTCGAGGGGCAAGGTGATGGTAGCAAGACTACGTTATCGGTGCAGTAGAGTCATTATGACTCGAGGGGCGAAGTGATGCATAGTTAGACTATGAGCCAGTGCAGTGGGGTCATTGTGACTCCATGGGGCAGAGTGGACATAGTAAAGGATTAGTGAGGCTATGAGCTAGTGCAGTAGGGTCATTGTGACTGCATGGGGCAAAGTGGACGTAGCAAAATATTAGTGGCTATGTATTAGTGCAGTGAAGCCATTTATGACTTCATGGGGCAAAGTGATCAGAGCAAGGTATGTTGGGTGATCGAAGTGGTGGATATCGTATGCTTTACGCACTGAGTGAGAGATGTGAGGATGGTTGCTATGTTTGATTGTTTGCCATCATTATGACATGCACACCCCCACCCCCGTTATCTTTACACCATTTGAAATGGCACCTTAGAGTGTTGTATAGTATGTAGTGCTAACTCTTTGGTTGCAGGTCCAGGTTCAGGTATGTTTTAGTCTACCTGTTATTGTTCTGTGTAGATGCTTATCACTCATACCAGGCTTTATGTCTGACCCAGAGTTTTATGTCTCTTCTTATTACTCTGGGTGCTCACACGAGAAGACTAGAGACAGGTTAGCTGGTGATGCGCGAGTAGCTGATTCGGAGGCGGGCAGGAGGCTTCCACGTATGATATATAGATATTCTCCCTGTGTCGTTGGTGGTCTGTGACGGCCCGCCCCGCACCAACTGACATTTACTCCAAAAGTGCGCTGTACACATGTCCAGTTAGCACGGAACGGGTCGTCAGAAGGAAAAGGAAGAAGGAAATGAACATACAAAGAACCTGTAGAATGTCTCACGGCGCATAGAATAAAGTATAATAATAACATACTTGACATAAAACAGGAGAGACAGTGCATAAGCTTAAAATCAGAACTAAACATCATAGCAGCGGAAATTCAGAATACAGCTTATTACAACTTTCAAACTGTCTCAAAGCAAAAGTAAGATAAATGAGGTACACTACTAATGCCCAAGTAACGACCACCAACGACACAGGGAGAATGTGTGTATATATATATATCATACGTGGAAGCCCCCTGCCCACCTCCGAATCAGCTACTCGCACATCACCAGCTAACCTGTCTCTAGTCTGCTCGTGTGAGCACCCAGAGTAATAAGAGGAGACATAAAACTCTGGGTCAGACATAAAGCCTGGTATGAGCGATAAGCATCTAAAGTGAACAATAACAGGTAAACTAAAACATACCTGAACCTGGACCTGCAACCAAAGAGTTAGCACTACATACTGTACAACACTCTAAGGTACCATATCAAACAGTGTAAAGACACGGAGGTGGGGGAGGTGTGCATGTCATAACGATGGCAAACAATCAAGCATGGCATCCATCCTCACATCTCTCACTCAGTGCGTAAAGCATACGATATTCACCACTTCGATCACCCAACATTCCTTGCTACGATCACTTTGCCCCATGAAGTCATAAATGGATTCACTGCACTGATAACGTAGCCACAAATCCTTCGCTATGTCCATTTTGCCCCATGGAGTCACAAGAACCCCACTGCACTGGCTCATAGCCTTACTAATCCTTACTATGTCCACTCTGCCCCATGGAGTCACAAGAACCCCACTGCACTGGCTCATAGTCTTACTACGCATCACCTTGCCCCTCGGGTCATAATGACCCTACTGCACTGATAACGTAGTCTTGCTACCATCACTTTGCCCCTCAGGTCGTAATGACCCTACTGCACTGATAAGTAGCCCATCATTCCTTTTTAGTGGTGAATCGAAGTTATGAACATCGACAACTCCTTAGCACACGTCCCGCAGCAAAGCCCAACTCATAAAGTGAACTCATTGGTTCCCAACTGGTTCCGGGATCCTGAGCACTAACTCCCATTTGGACTACCTTTGCATCTCGGGTTATTGGTCATCACAATCGAATCGGATCGGATCAGCCTTCACATTCTTTATCGGATCGGATCGGCCTTAGTCATTCAGGTCGGGTCGCGCCATCTACGTCGGATCGGGTCGTGGTCCTCCAGCTCGTGGCTCCTCCTCCTGGTTCGGATCGACGTCACCGCTTCGGGTCGGATCGGGTTGCTTCATCCGGGTCGGGTCGCGCCTTCTGGTCGGGTCGGTTCATCGCGCCCTAGTACCCATCGACTCGTGAGCTCCTCCTCCTGGTTCGGATCGTGAACACTCGTTGGTTTGGGTCGTGCTTCTATTACCGGATCGTGCCACTTAGCTAAGTTGTGACTTGCTCCTTCAAACGGATCGTGACGCCCACGCTGGAACGGGTCGAGTCGCGCTCCCCTCCACCGATCCGATCCGGATTCTGGGTCATTTCCTGCATGTTTTCCTGTGACTGTTTCTACGCCATTCGACGGCGTTTTCGACCAATCTAACACTTCTAAACAATCACAAAGCATACCATACAGTCATAGCAACATGTAGTGTCGATCCCAAACATCAAAACATAAATCATAGCATGTAAAATGGATCAAACATACCCAAAATCTCATATCTTCCCCTTAAGCATGTTTAGGTGAAACTAATGATATGATTAGAAAAACTTAACCAAATTAACCCAAATTCATATCAGAGGTCTAAAACATCATTCCGAATTTTATGAACATTTTTCCAGAATTTTATCATGCTTAAATTCGCTAATTAACACTAATCACTCCTAATTATCCATAATTAGTGCAAAACTATGCAAATCACTCACCTTAGCCACAAAATAAACTAATATCTGAAATGATTCTCTGATTTGATGTGAATCTCAATGCCAAACAGCAGCTCCTTTGTTGCTTTGGTGAAGATCTTCCTTGATTAGGGGTTGCTAAGCCAAATCCTTGACCAAAAGATGATTTGGGGGTGATTTAGAGGTTGGAGGCCATTTTTAGGGATCCTTGGTAATAAGTGGAGGCTAGAAAACTGAAATGGAATGATTCTCCATCTCATTTCAGCCCTCCCATAACCCTAATCCCGAAATGGGTTATGGGCCTACTCACTAATCACCCGATTTGGCCCGGTTAAGCAATTTTTCATCCTCCAAACCTTGTTTCAGCCATATCTCCCAAACGGTAAGTCCATTTGTCTAATGTAACCACTCTACGGAAAGGTAAACCATCAAACGAACCAAATGGAAGTGGTTTCAGGTCAAAATTCCTTTCCAATCAAAAGTTATGGCAAAAACAGTACCAACTAGGGGCAAAATGGTCATTTAAAAATCGACAAAAATCATGAACATGGGAAATGACTCTAATAGATGTTTCCCAAAGTTACATGACCATACGACTTCACATGGGAAAGAAATAAATATTCTACGATCCTATGATGTGTAGAATACGGATCATTACACTCTCCCCCCCTTAAGAAATTTCGCCCCCGAAATTCCCTAATCCAAACATACACAAAGGTTCCGGCATGCCTATCAATCATAAAGCAACAATCAAACATGCAAAACAAGTCTACCCTAGCATGCGGAAAACTAAATTGCAAAGTAAATCTTACCAGGCAAAGAGTTCTGGATATGCCATCCTAATACTCTCCTCCGTCTCCCAAGTACAATCATTCTCGTTCTCGCCCCACTGAACCTTGACTAGCTTCACCGCCTTCCTTCGAAGTTGCTTCGTATCATGCCCCACAATACGAATCGGCTTGCGGTTCCCAACCGCCTCGGGTTCTACTTCGAAGTCCTCTAACTGATCAGGTGAAATAGTCACATCTGAGCCGTGAACGAACTTCCTTAGTTGGGAAACATGAAATACATTGTGATCTCCCGTCATCTTCTCTGGTAAGCCAACTCTATATGCCAAATTCCCGACTAATTCAAGAACAGGGAATGGGCCAACGAATCTTGGTGCCAACTTGCCTCTCCTGCCAAATCGTGTCACGCTCTTCAACGGAGAGATTTTGACGAACACCAAGTCACCAACAGAGAATTTCAAGTCTCTTCTCCTCTTATCAGCATAACTCTTCTGCCTATCTTGAGCAGCTTTCATTCGTTGTTGAATGACCTTAATCTTATCTGAAGTTTCCCTCACCACATCCGGTCCAAGCACAAACTTCTCGCCAGTCTCTATCCAACATGATGGTGAGTTGCACGGTCTTCCGTATAAAGCTTCATATGGAGCCATACCGATACTGGATTGGTAGCTATTATTATATGCAAACTCTACTAGATGCAAATGGTCATCCCATGATCCACCAAAATCCAATATACAAGCTCTCAAGAGATCTTCCAATATACGATTCACCCTCTCCGTCTGGCCGTCGGTCTGAGGATGATATGCGGTACTGAGATGTAATCCTGACCCTAGAGCCTCTTGTAAGCTCTTCCAAAACCCACTACTGAACAACGGGTCTCGGTCACTCACAATGCTTTTGGGTACTCCATGAAATCTCACTACCCACTTCATATACAATTCTGCCAACTTGGCTGCCGTCCTGGTCGATTTGACTGGTATAAATCTTGCGCTTTTAGTCAATCGATCCACAATTACCCAAATACTATCATATCCCGATCTAGTCCTTGGTAGGCCATCGATGAAATCCATCGAGACTTGCTCCCATTTCCATTCGGGAATTTCTAATGGTTGCAACAACCCACTAGGCTTCTTTTGCTCGGCTTTAACTAGCTGGCAATTCATGCATTTGGATATAAACTTCCCAACGTCTCTTTTCATCCCTTCCCAGTAGTAAGTCTTTCTCATGTCTCGATACATCTTATTACCACCGGGATGTATAGTCAGTTTTGAGTGATGACATTCTCTCAACACTTCATCTCTCAAACCATTCACGTTGGGCACAACTAGTCTTCCATTCTTCTGAAGCCATCCATCTCGATCAAGCCCATACACATTCATCTCCTCATCGATACCCATCTCTAACTTGGAGATGATTTCCAATAGATTAGGATCGTCCCTCTGGCTAGAACCAATCCGCTCTATCAAAGTGGGTCTGATCGTCAAACTAGCTAGCATAACTGGATCCAATTCGCACCTTGGTCTGAAATCAAACCCCACGATATACTCCAGTTGCTTCCATTCAAGAAACATTGCCCCTAAGCTGGCATGTCTCCTACTAAAGGCATCGGCTACCGCATTACCCTTCCCAGGTGTATATGCGATATCAAAATCATACGAAGCCAAGAACTCTAACCATCTCTGCTGACGGAGATTCAGATCTTTCTGGGAGAAGAGATACTTTAATGATTTATGATCGGTAAACAACTCGAATCTTTCTCCCAAGAGATAATGTCTCCACATCTTCAGTGCAAACACAATCGCTGCCAATTCCAAATCATGGGTAGGATAGTTCTTCTCATGCGGCTTTAACTGTTGACTAGCATAAGCTACAACCCTACCTCCTTGCATCAATACAGCACCCAATCCGGTACCACAAGCATCCGTGTATATCGTCATCTCTTCATTCCCTCTAGGAATGACTAACACTGGCGCACGTGTCAACCTTTCTTTTAGACTCTTGAAGGCATCCTCACACACTCCGTCCCAGACGAAGGACTGATTCTTCTTAGTCAACTGAGTCAATGGTGCTGCAATCTTGGAGAAGTCCTGGATAAACTTACGATAATATCCAGCTAATCCCAAGAAACTTCTTACGTCTGTTGCATTCTTGGGCGTAGGCCAATCCTGTACCGTAGCCACCTTCACAGGGTCCACGGCAATACCACTCTCGGAAACAACATGACCCAAGAATCTTACTTCCCTTCTCCAAAAATGACACTTAGAGAATTTCGCTTTCAATTGGTGTTTCCTCAACACCTCCATCACTATCCTCAAGTGTCCCTTGTGTTCCTCCTCTGTCCTTGAGTAAACAAGGATATCATCCACGAACACAAGAACAAACTTATTCAACTAATCTCTGAATACTCGATTCATAAGATCCACAGAGTAGGCTGGTGCATTGGTCAACCCAAATGGCATGACCAACCACTCATAGAATCCAGACGGCGTCCTAAATGCCGTTTTCGGAACACTCTCATCTGCTACTCGAAGCTGATGAAATCCTGTCGCGGGGTCCAACTGGGAGAACACTCTAGCTCCTTCCAGCTGATCAAACAAATCATTTATCCGCGGTAGGGGATACTTATTCTTCCTCGTCACCTTATTCAACTCGCGATAGTCCACACACAAACGAAGGGAACCATCTGCCTTAGTGGAAAACACAACTGGTGCTCCCCACTCGGAGACACTCCTTCTAATAAATCCCTTCTTCAAAAGATTGCTGACTTGCACCCCGAGCTCTCGCTGCTCCTTTGGTGCCATACGACGAAGTGGCATCACTATAGGTCTGGCATCTTTCACTAAATCAATACGGAACTCAATCTCTCGGTGTGGTGGAAGCCCGGTCACCTCCTCGAAGACGTCCGGATACTGGCCAACCACGGGCACATCTGACAACTCATCCTGCGGGATGTCGAGGGAATTCACAAAACTAGCCATAACCCCATCACTAGGTAGGTTACCAAACACTACCCTCCGCCCATCATCCGCCCTCACTGTCACCAAAAAGCCCTCACAGTCTACCACCACCCCGTATTTTTGGAGCCAATCGACTCCCAATATAATGCCATACCCAGTAAAGCCCAAAACAAAGCAATCATATACAAACATACATCCATGACTCGATAAGACCAAATTCCTGCAAATCATACTAAGGCTAGTCGAACCACCAATCGGGTTCGTCACAATCAATGGTCTATCGACTATCTCGGGTTCCAGTCCCAACCTATCTACCAGGTCACTAGATATGAAGGAACGGTGTGAAAACCCGCAACTTCCCCGTAAAGGAAAGCGTCGGATAGTTCGAGAACAAGCCACAACAGAACGCATATAAAGGAACATTTCATTGTATATTACAACAATGCATCAGATTACAAGAATATACAGAGTATAAAAGAATATTACACAGAAATATCAGAGATTTAAATTACATATTAATACATAGCAGCGGAAAATAATACAATACACAACTAGAAGTAGATATACGGATACAAAGCTTTCCGGATATCGTTCCAGCTGTAAACCAGGATCCTGTGAATATAAATCTGCAAAACCAAAACTACTAGCTGCCCGTGTCAAAATAGGGGCACCCAGAGTTTAGGTCAAAACAATAAACTCCAGGTCAGTCATGGGACTGGTGTGAGAACTAAAACAGTTAATCTTTATTTTTAAAGTTAGGTAAATCAAGGGACCACGCCGTATAACACGGAATGGGTTTCCTCCCAAGAATACCAGTGCATAAAACAAACAGCGCAATGCTAAATAAAGAAAAATGAAGCTGTTATAAGACCCAGGTCCCATCACACAATGCAACGCAGCCGAGGATAGGGTTTTCCCTTATAACAGCCAAAGAATGCTTGATACGTTTAAAACAAATCGTTTGATACTATTATAAGTGCATAGTGTATAAAACAACTTCAAATCATAAGTATCAATCATAGGCGGCATGAGCGTCCCATGCCACTATGTCGCCATATATAGGTTTACAAATAAAACCGCAAAGTCACGTATTTGGAAATTGGATTTCCGTCTATGAACCGAGGCAAAAGATAGTCCTCAACCGATTCGAGACTGTCTAGCCCGAGCCTCAGGACCCAGACTCAGGTGGGCCCTTGGATCCTCAGGGCCAGTCCACCGATGTGGATTAAACTTAAACCCTGAACATGCATTTCCCCGCCCTATGGGGCGTAAACGAGCCAACTAAATGACTCCATCGGTTCGAGAACGACCGATCAATCCGAGGCGCCTCGCAACAGCAACAACCACATAAGTCAAACTCGTCAGGGCGTGTAAAACCACTGACGCCACTTCTAGCTAGAAAGAAATGCATGCCCTCCCTGACGTCCTCTCCCGTTTTTGGTTCATACCGGGTGTGAAACTCGCGAAGCAAACGTTACACAAAGCTACGCCACAAAGGCCTTGCTTTGATCATCACCACAAGACTTTGCTTTTCAACAGAAGCCTCGATCAATTGCCACTTAGGCATGCCACACAGGCAATTCACTCCATGCGTTTGATATCCATCAATATATAACCCCTGAGCTCGTACGTCTCAGAGAAGGGCGTTAAGCAAGAGAATAAATTCTCCGCCGCCAAACAGATATATATTTAATAGAGATCAATCACACAGACTAAAATCCAATGTCAGACACACAGTCCATTTACAAGTCCGTTCTGGGTCTGAACGAAACCGGAGGCACCTAGTACCCCGCATATCCATCGATCTCCAAGTATGTCTCGACGATCACCAACTGTTTCCATCTTCTTGGGTGTACATCCCAATCAAGATCATCAGTAATCACCCAAACGACGTGAAGAACTCCGGTCTTCGACCATCGTCTTCATCTTCGACTTATCATCGTATCAGTTATCCAAAATGGGATAAACCCGGACTTTCCGAATAACTCGCGTATATTTTAAATAAGTGTTACACAAACACAACATACGCCTCATTCCAATTCACCAGTCACTAACCGTAAATTAATCAAGAGAATAATTTCCCAAATATTAACCCCGAAGGCCGAAACCAACATCAGATCAATATCCAGAAAACCATTCTGCTTAGCTAACCGACAGTTAGTTTCTGATTTCACATTCATAGGGAAAGGTTCCCATAAATTTTATCCAAGATAAATTTCTTGAATTTATTCTATAATCTATTTTTGAATATCAATTCAAACTAGTCGGGATTAACGAACCTTACCGAAGTAATCATTTGTTTTAATTTCCCAATCCCAACCTATTCATCCCATGAAGTAAAACTGGTTATACTTCATATCTAACACCACGGTGTTATCGGTAAATTCAATTACCATTTCACGTTCAAATCTAATTAAAGATTTAACTATCGCCTGGAGCAAAACTGGTGATACTCCATTTCGATTATTTCAATCTAATTAAAGATTCATTAAAACTCCACTTAGTTTTAATCTGTGACTGGGTTAAAGAATCCATGTCATTTAAAAACACAGTTCACAATAAACCCAAAATCACCTTCATTAATTATCGGGTTAAAGAACGAGTGTTATTTAAAAACACTGTTCACGATAAACCCAAAAATCAATATCAATTCAATTCCAATTAAATATTATTTAATTGGTACACTTCATTAAATCTAAATAAAAAGATTTAATCTTTTCTCAACTGGGTTCAAGAACAGTGTTAGTGAAGACACCATTCACGACAAACCCAAATCACATTTGATATTCAATATAAGGATCTGAATAGAAAATATATCGGCTTATATTCAATATCAAATTCTACGACTAACAAATGTCGTATTGGAAATAACGATATAAATATATATATCTTTCAAATTTCCATAACAACATCTGTAGAATCACGAATTCCAACATCGAAATATTCCGAAGACAATTTCGATTCAAATCCACTCCAATGCAATCATTGGAAATTTTGGTTATTTTCAAAACCCTTTTTTCAAATTCAATTTATTTATTTAAAAATAAATAGAATTATAATTCTAGTTCAAAACTAGTTCATTTCGATAAAAATCTATTTTTATCCTTTCAAATATGGAGTTTTTCATCCCAATTCTTTCTAAATCATTTCTTATGATTTTACATAAATTATTACTATTTTTAATAATTTTATTAAGGCCCGTACAGTCGATTTCCATCAATGGCCATCGAACTGCACTTACAGCGACCTTTTTCGAATTTGATTTGGACGTATCTCCAAATCCAACCGTTAGATTTCAAATTTCTAATATTCATTAGAAAGCTCTTTTCGATACGAACCCAACGGTTCCGGTTTTAGGAGAATCCGACGGTCGGATCTCCCGTAATGTCCGTTTGAAATAAATGGTCGAAATTCGCGAACTGCCGCGGCGCGTTCTATTCAGGCCATTATATTATATATATAATATATATTTCGTCGATTTCTATTTAAAACGAATTATATAAATAGTTTTAAATTCGTTTCAAAAGCAATTTCAACTTCCTTTTCAATTCAAATCAAAATTGAATTCTTCTTTGTAATTTCGTTTTAAAATTCATTCCTATTCAATTCAAATTTCAATTCAATTTGAATTCATTTCAATTCGCTTTCAATTCAATTCATTTCGAAATCGTTTTCAATTCAATTCATTTCGAAATCGTTTTCAATTCAATTCATTTCGAAATCGTTTTTAATTCAATTCATTTCAGAATTGTTTTCAATTCAATTCATTTCGAAATCGTTTACAATTCAATTCATTTCGAAATCGTTTTCAATTCAATTCATTTCGAAATCGTTTTCAATTCAATTCAATTCAGTTCGAAATCGTTTTCAATTCAATTCATTTCGAAATCGTTTTCAATTCAATTCATTTCGAAATCGTTTTCAATTCAATTCATTTCGAAATCGTTTTCAATTCAATTCATTTCGAAATCGTTTAAAATCGATATAAATATCGATCACGTCAAAATGGCGTCAATCTAATCAACACGGCTTCATAAATTTCTATTTTCAAATATTCTATTTCAAATATTTCTTTTTCAAAATATTTCGTTCAACACATGACCAATCTCAATGGATGAGTACTGTCAACACATGAACTTTTATTTTATATCGATAAAGATGCAAATTTTATTACTAAAATATTTCGTTCAACACATGACCAATCTCAATGGATGAGTACTGTCAACACATGAACTTTTATTTTATATCGATAAAGATGCAAATTTTATTACTAAAATATTTCGTTCAACACATGACCAATCTCAATGGATGAGTACTGTCAACACATGAACTTTTATTTTATATCGATAAAGAGGTAAATTTTATTACTAAAATATTTCGTTCAACACATGACCAATCTCAACGGATGAGTACTGTCAACACATGAACTTTTATTTTATAATATTCTTTATTTTTTTTCAAATTGGAATGAGGCCCAATCAATTACCATATAAAGTTAATTATATGGATTTTCATACAACACATGTATAAAATAACATTGAAAATAATCAACCATCAACCAAAGTGCACTACACTGTAAAAGCATCAAATATAGATATTCAACGCTTATAACAGCCTGTCAATCAATCGATCGACATATTTAATCAATCAGGATGAGTGAACTTCAAATTTCACCCCAACACCCGTGTGGGGTTTCAAACAATCAAACAAATATTTTATTTGTGCTATTGGGCGATGTGTAAAATTTATCGTCCCAATCAATGTCATTCAAATAGGTGTACATAAACAAACCGTCTGGTTTGTAAATGAATATTCTATTTTATTCACTTCACGTTAAAAATTATATTTTTAACGATAAAACATTTTATTTCAACCTATGAATTTCTATTCAATTCATTTTTTAAATAAAATGATATTTTTATTTTTCTAACTTATTTTAGAAAATTTCAGCGGCATAACGGCACGATACTAGAAACGGGACAAGGCCTAGCCTTATCCCCGGTCTAGTGAAGGCCCACGCCATTCACATATCAATCAAATTCACCAAACAATCAAATTCAAATCAAATCATCAAACTAATTTATGCAACCAAACAAACAAGTCCATGGTCTGTGGACGATTGTGTCGGGTGCTACTAAGCACCGTCTGCATCCTAGTATATATATATAACTAGAAAAGAAATTGAAAGGTGAGAAATTCTCACCGAAAGCTATCCAAACATCTTGACTCTTCTTTGATAGAAATCCTCATCGATCTCGCCTTTTTGTTACCTTCGTTGTCCGCTTTCACTACCTATGTAAAAATCGAATTTTTACTTCGCTATTCCATATATAAAAATCATATTTTTATTTCGAAGTTCAATATATAAAAATCATATTTTTATTTCGAAGTTCAATATATAAAAACCATATTTTTACTATGCTATACATTATATAAAAATCACATTTTTACTTTCTCTACATTATAAAGATTATATTTTTAATACTTTAAAAATATAAAAATCATATTTTTAATACTTTTAAAAATATAAAAATCATATTTTTAATACTTTAAAAATATAAAAATCATATTTTTATTTCGAAGTTCTTTATATAAAAATCACATTTTTAATTCGAAGTTCTTTATATAAAAATCACATTTTTAATTCGAAGTTCTTTATATAAAAATCACATCTTTTTCAATATAAAGATTATATTTTTAATATAAAGATTATATTTTTAATATAAAGATTATATTTTTAATATTCCTATTATATAAAAATCATATTGTTAATATCTCATAATATAAAAATCAAATTTTTATCTTGCCATTATTTATATAAAAAGCATATTATTTCCATGCCAAAATATAAAAATCATATTTTTTATTTACAAATCTAGATGATAAAAACCATATTTTTAATATGTTGTTTTCATAACAAAATTTATATTTTTACCTTCATATGTTCATAATAAAAACTATATGTTTTTTTTTTAGAAGAATCTATACTTAAAAATTAATCTACATAAAAATAAATAACTAACTAAAAAAAATCAAAACTTACAGTCGTTCCAGGGGGGGTTTCTGTTCGTCGGAGGTTGGTGGAGGATCAGCAGTGGCAGCGGCGGTCGACGATTGGATTGGGGCTCGTGTCTTGAAGCTCGCGCGAGGAGGTAGGGAGGGGAGTGAATCGGAGGGGTGGGGGTCTTGCTAGAGGTCGGCGGTGCCGCTTCCAGGCGCGACGGTGCAGTGCGATGGAGCCAAAGAGGGAGGCGGGTTTGGGTATCGGGTTTATAGGGTTTGGGGGGGTGTCTTCAACGCAGGCGGAGGAGAGCAGGAAGCGAGGGGAAGGGGAGCGCCACCGAGAGGCGGTGGTGGCGTGGGCCAGAACGGCGGTGGCAGCGGATCGATGGGGCTAGGGCACGGTCAACGCGGGTTTTATTATTTATTTATTTTCTTTTTCTTTTGAACGAGATGAGTGGAGAGAAAAGGGGGGTAGGGGGGTTTAGTAATAATAAATATACTTATTTTAATATTTAATTAAATCCATAAAGTTCACTTTTCTTTTGAACTCGAAATTGGACCCAGCGACCGTCGCTCCTAGCTAATTACCCACATTCCGAACACAATGAGATATGTATCGCAAGCTGATTTGATCGTTACAATCAGTTTCCGTTAAATTTACATTTAAATCATTATATTGAATTTTAAACGTACATTTCAAATTACCGGGGTCACATACTAACTCTAAAAATTCTCGAAAAATATTCCTAGCTTCATATTGACGATACGGTCCTAACAAAACTAGTTTCGTCGAATTCTGAGACCGTTGGAAAAATGGCCAATTTCCAGTCGATTAAAATCAACTGAAACTGGTCAAATGCGTTTTCCTTTACCACGCTCACATATTGATTCGAAAAATTATGAAATTTGAAACCTAGCAATAACTTCACATCCCGGACCCAACAAAACTGGTTTCGTCGAAATCCGAGGTCGTTTGCAAAATGTCCATTTTTAAGGGCCTGAATTCCATAGCGACTATTCAGAATTTTCAACTGGACATATCTTTTGATTCCCGATATGAAATCTTGATTTTTCGGATTCGTTGGAAAGATATTCACTATTAGATTCCATTATTTTTGGTTTCACTAAAATCCGGATTGTTTTGCACCCGGTACATTCAATTGAAGTTTGAAATCGAATTATCGAACTACCGCACCATTTTCAATTCTATTTATAATTATATATAATTATTTATATTCTAACGACGACGCGTATAATATATACGTTCAAAATAAATTTCTCGTCGATATTATTTAAAATAATTCATTTTAAATAATCAAAATTCGCTAAAATCGCCAAAATAAAAATTTTAAACTGGCCCAGATTTTCCGGGTTGTTACAATCTCCCCCACTTAAAACTTTTCGTCCCCGAAAAGGAACAAAGTCGAAAGTGGTTTGATTAATCAACTCTACGTTCGATCTGGCTTTCATTCTCCAATTCTTTAGTTTCTGAGAATTTTCAAAATTTCAAAAATTTGGCTAACTCCCTAAATTTTCGAAAAATTTCGCCATAACCTCCCCTGCACCGGGAGCATCGGGGAATTTCAAATAGCTTCCCCGGTCCTTCAGATCTCAAAAAGAAAAAGAAAAGGCCAAGCGGCTAGCCAATAGGCTCACAAAATCATCATCACCCAAACAAAACAGGAAATTATGTAGTAAACATGTACCTATTTATCGGGCAAACAAATTTTATTCTCTGCTCTAGCCTCCTTGCTATGACCTGTTCAATGTAAGTATATGTATATGCAAGCAAACGCAACCAATTTTCAATACAATTCAATATTTGTTTCAATTAGGCTAAATGGCTAAAAATTAGCAAACAAATAAACAAACAACACAAACATCAATCAATTAGTGAATTAGAGTTTCAAATTCATAATTTTGATACATAGTCAAAAATCAGATTTTTGATGCCAAATCACAACAATAGGCCCTATCTAATTTTGGTTCTCACACCAGTCAATAGGAAATATATAGAAAATCACACCTTCGCCACTCGAATATAAATTCTGATGATGAGGCCTCATCATCTGAATCATCTCTGGGCGACTAGAGTGTGATTCTATATCTATCCAGTATATTAAAATTTCGAATACACGCGGATCAGACGTATACGCAAAATCTATATATACTGGATTGTCCACATCAATATAAATAGATAATCAAATACGAATAATTGATTTAAATTTTCAAAACAAAATTTGTTTTCACTTTAAAAATATACTCTTCACACTCGTTCTAGGATACTACTGATCCCATCTCTAACGAGTCATTCCCATTAGATATTACTAATCCAATATCTGATGAATTCTTTCGTATGGTTCTAATGTGTCTTGTTCTCTAAGCTTTGTAAACCAAAGCTCTGATACCAACTGTGAAAACCCGCAACTTCCCCGTAAAGGAAAGCGTCGGATAGTTCGAGAACAAGCCACAACAGAACGCATATAAAGGAACATTTCATTGTATATTACAACAATGCATCAGATTACAAGAATATACAGAGTATAAAAGAATATTACACAGAAATATCAGAGATTTAAATTACATATTAATACATAGCAGCGGAAAATAATACAATACACAACTAAAAGTAGATATACGGATACAAAGCTTTCCGGATATCGTTCCAGCTGTAAACCAGGATCCTGTGAATATAAATCTGCAAAACCAAAACTACTAGCTGCCCGTGTCAAAATAGGGGCACCCAGAGTTTAGGTCAAAACAATAAACTCCAGGTCAGTCATAGGACTGGTGTGAGAACTAAAACAGTTAATCTTTATTTTTAAAGTTAGGTAAATCAAGGGACCACGCCGTATAACACGGAATGGGTTTCCTCCCAAGAATACCAGTGCATAAAACAAACAGCGCAATGCTAAATAAAGAAAAATGAAGCTGTTATAAGACCCAGGTCCCATCACACAATGCAACGCAGCCGAGGATAGGGTTTTCCCTTATAACAGCCAAAGAATGCTTGATACGTTTAAAACAAATCGTTTGATACTATTATAAGTGCATAGTGTATAAAACAACTTCAAATCATAAGTATCAATCATAGGCGGCATGAGCGTCCCATGCCACTATGTCGCCATATATAGGTTTACAAATAAAACCGCAAAGTCACGTATTTGGAAATTGGATTTCCGTCTATGAACCGAGGCAAAAGATAGTCCTCAACCGATTCGAGACTGTCTAGCCCGAGCCTCAGGACCCAGACTCAGGTGGGCCCTTGGATCCTCAGGGCCAGTCCACCGATGTGGATTAAACTTAAACCCTGAACATGCATTTCCCCGCCCTATGGGGCGTAAACGAGCCAACTAAATGACTCCATCGGTTCGAGAATGACCGATCAATCCGAGGCGCCTCGCAACAGCAACAACCACATAAGTCAAACTCGTCAGGGCGTGTAAAACCACTGACGCCACTTCTAGCTAGAAAGAAACGCATGCCCTCCCTGACGTCCTCTCCCGTTTTTGGTTCATACCGGGTGTGAAACTCGCGAAGCAAACGTTACACAAAGCTACGCCACAAAGGCCTTGCTTTGATCATCACCACAAGACTTTGCTTTTCAACAGAAGCCTCGATCAATTGCCACTTAGGCATGCCACACAGGCAATTCACTCCATGCGTTTGATATCCATCAATATATAACCCCTGAGCTCGTACGTCTCAGAGAAGGGCGTTAAGCAAGAGAATAAATTCTCCGCCGCCAAACAGATATATATTTAATAGAGATCAATCACACAGACTAAAATCCAATGTCAGACACACAGTCCATTTACAAGTCCGTTCTGGGTCTGAACGAAACCGGAGGCACCTAGTACCCCGCATATCCATCGATCTCCAAGTACGTCTCGACGATCACCAACTGTTTCCATCTTCTTGGGTGTACAGCCCAATCAAGATCATCAGTAATCACCCAAACGACGTGAAGAACTCCGGTCTTCGACCATCGTCTTCATCTTCGACTTATCGTCGTATCAGTTATCCAGAATGGGATAAACCCAGACTTTCCGAATAACTTGCGTATATTTTAAATAAGTGTTACACAAACACAACATACGCCTCATTCCAATTCACCAGTCACTAACCGTAAATTAATCAAGAGAATAATTTCCCAAATATTAACCCCGAAGGCCGAAACCAACATCAGATCAATATCCAGAAAACCATTCTGCTTAGCTAACCGACAGTTAGTTTCTGATTTCACATTCATAGGGAAAGGTTCCCATAAATTTTATCCAAGATAAATTTCTTGAATTTATTCTATAATCTATTTTTGAATATCAATTCAAACTAGTCGGGATTAACGAACCTTACCGAAGTAATCATTTGTTTTAATTTCCCAATCCCAACCTATTCATCCCATGAAGTAAAACTGGTTATACTTCATATCTAACACCACGGTGTTATCGGTAAATTCAATTACCATTTCACGTTCAAATCTAATTAAAGATTTAACTATCGCCTGGAGCAAAACTGGTGATACTCCATTTCGATTATTTCAATCTAATTAAAGATTCATTAAAACTCCACTTAGTTTTAATCTGTGACTGGGTTAAAGAATCCGTGTCATTTAAAAACACAGTTCACAATAAACCCAAAATCACCTTCATTAATTATCGGGTTAAAGAACGAGTGTTATTTAAAAACACTGTTCACGATAAACCCAAAAATCAATATCAATTCAATTCCAATTAAATATTATTTAATTGGTACACTTCATTAAATCTAAATAAAAAGATTTAATCTTTTCTCAACTGGGTTCAAGAACAGTGTTAGTGAAGACACCATTCACGACAAACCCAAATCACATTTGATATTCAATATAAGGCTCTGAATAGAAAATATATCGGCTTATATTCAATATCAAATTCTACGACTAACAAATGTCGTATTGGAAATAACGATATAAATATATATATCTTTCAAATTTCCATAACAACATCTGTAGAATCACGAATTCCAACATCGAAATATTCCGAAGACAATTTCGATTCAAATCCACTCCAATGCAATCATTGGAAATTTTGGTTATTTTCAAAACCCTTTTTTCAAATTCAATTTATTTATTTAAAAATAAATAGAATTATAATTCTAGTTCAAAACTAGTTCATTTCGATAAAAATCTATTTTTATCCTTTCAAATATGGAGTTTTTCATCCCAATTCTTTCTAAATCATTTCTTATGATTTTACATAAATTATTACTATTTTTAATAATTTTATTAAGGCCCGTACAGTCGATTTCCATCAATGGCCATCGAACTGCACTTACAGCGACCTTTTTCGAATTTGATTTGGACGTATCTCCAAATCCAACCGTTAGATTTCAAATTTCTAATATTCATTAGAAAGCTCTTTTCGATACGAACCCAACGGTTCCGGTTTTAGGAGAATCCGACGGTCGGATCTCCCGTAATGTCCGTTTGAAATAAATGGTCGAAATTCGCGAACTGCCGCGGCGCGGCGCGTTCTATTCAGGCCATTATATTATATATATAATATATATTTCGTCGATTTCTATTTAAAACGAATTATATAAATAGTTTTAAATTCGTTTCAAAAGCAATTTCAACTTCCTTTTCAATTCAAATCAAAATTGAATTCTTCTTTGTAATTTCGTTTTAAAATTCATTCCTATTCAATTCAAATTTCAATTCAATTTGAATTCATTTCAATTCGCTTTCAATTCAATTCATTTCGAAATCGTTTTCAATTCAATTCATTTCGAAATCGTTTTCAATTCAATTCATTTCGAAATCGTTTTTAATTCAATTCATTTCAGAATTGTTTTCAATTCAATTCATTTCGAAATCGTTTACAATTCAATTCATTTCGAAATCGTTTTCAATTCAATTCATTTCGAAATCGTTTTCAATTCAATTCAATTCAGTTCGAAATCGTTTTCAATTCAATTCATTTCGAAATCGTTTTCAATTCAATTCATTTCGAAATCGTTTTCAATTCAATTCATTTCGAAATCGTTTTCAATTCAATTCATTTCGAAATCGTTTAAAATCGATATAAATATCGATCACGTCAAAATGGCGTCAATCTAATCAACACGGCTTCATAAATTTCTATTTTCAAATATTCTATTTCAAATATTTCTTTTTCAAAATATTTCGTTCAACACATGACCAATCTCAATGGATGAGTACTGTCAACACATGAACTTTTATTTTATATCGATAAAGATGCAAATTTTATTACTAAAATATTTCGTTCAACACATGACCAATCTCAATGGATGAGTACTGTCAACACATGAACTTTTATTTTATATCGATAAAGATGCAAATTTTATTACTAAAATATTTCGTTCAACACATGACCAATCTCAATGGATGAGTACTGTCAACACATGAACTTTTATTTTATATCGATAAAGAGGTAAATTTTATTACTAAAATATTTCGTTCAACACATGACCAATCTCAACGGATGAGTACTGTCAACACATGAACTTTTATTTTATAATATTCTTTATTTTTTTTCAAATTGGAATGAGGCCCAATCAATTACCATATAAAGTTAATTATATGGATTTTCATACAACACATGTATAAAATAACATTGAAAATAATCAACCATCAACCAAAGTGCACTACACTGTAAAAGCATCAAATATAGATATTCAACGCTTATAACAGCCTGTCAATCAATCGATCGACATATTTAATCAATCAGGATGAGTGAACTTCAAATTTCACCCCAACACCCGTGTGGGGTTTCAAACAATCAAACAAATATTTTATTTGTGCTATTGGGCGATGTGTAAAATTTATCGTCCCAATCAATGTCATTCAAATAGGTGTACATAAACAAACCGTCTGGTTTGTAAATGAATATTCTATTTTATTCACTTCACGTTAAAAATTATATTTTTAACGATAAAACATTTTATTTCAACCTATGAATTTCTATTCAATTCATTCTTTAAATAAAATGATATTTTTATTTTTCTAACTTATTTTAGAAAATTTCAGCGGCATAACGGCACGATACTAGAAACAGGACAAGGCCTAGCCTTATCCCCGGTCTAGTGAAGGCCCACGCCATTCACATATCAATCAAATTCACCAAACAATCAAATTCAAATCAAATCATCAAACTAATTTATGCAACCAAACAAACAAGTCCATGGTCTGTGGACGATTGTGTCGGGTGCTACTAAGCACCGTCTGCATCCTAGTATATATATATAACTAGAAAAGAAATTGAAAGGTGAGAAATTCTCACCGAAAGCTATCCAAACATCTTGACTCTTCTTTGATAGAAATCCTCATCGATCTCACCTTTTTGTTACCTTCGTTGTCCGCTTTCACTACCTATGTAAAAATCGAATTTTTACTTCGCTATTCCATATATAAAAATCATATTTTTATTTCGAAGTTCAATATATAAAAATCATATTTTTATTTCGAAGTTCAATATATAAAAACCATATTTTTACTATGCTATACATTATATAAAAATCACATTTTTACTTTCTCTACATTATAAAGATTATATTTTTAATACTTTAAAAATATAAAAATCATATTTTTAATACTTTTAAAAATATAAAAATCATATTTTTAATACTTTAAAAATATAAAAATCATATTTTTATTTCGAAGTTCTTTATATAAAAATCACATTTTTAATTCGAAGTTCTTTATATAAAAATCACATTTTTAATTCGAAGTTCTTTATATAAAAATCACATCTTTTTCAATATAAAGATTATATTTTTAATATAAAGATTATATTTTTAATATAAAGATTATATTTTTAATATAAAGATTATATTTTTAATATTCCTATTATATAAAAATCATATTGTTAATATCTCATAATATAAAAATCAAATTTTTATCTTGCCATTATTTATATAAAAAGCATATTATTTCCATGCCAAAATATAAAAATCATATTTTTTATTTACAAATCTAGATGATAAAAACCATATTTTTAATATGTTGTTTTCATAACAAAATTTATATTTTTACCTTCATATGTTCATAATAAAAACTATATGTTTTTTTTTTTAGAAGAATCTATACTTAAAAATTAATCTACATAAAAATAAATAACTAACTAAAAAAAAATCAAAACTTACAGTCATTCCAGGGGGGGTTTCTGTTCGTCGGAGGTTGGTGGAGGATCAGCAGTGGCAGCGGCGGTCGACGATTGGATTGGGGCTCGTGTCTTGAAGCTCGCGCGAGGAGGTAGGGAGGGGAGTGAATCGGAGGGGTGGGGGTCTTGCTAGAGGTCGGCGGTGCCGCTTCCAGGCGTGACGGTGCAGTGCGATGGAGCCAAAGAGGGAGGCGGGTTTGGGTATCGGGTTTATAGGGTTTGGGGGGGTGTCTTCAACGCAGGCGGAGGAGAGCAGGAAACGAGGGGAAGGGGAGCGCCACCGAGAGGCGGTGGTGGCGTGGGCCAGAACGGCGGTGGCAGCGGATCGATGGGGCTAGGGCACGGTCAACGCGGGTTTTATTATTTATTTATTTTCTTTTTCTTTTGAACGAGATGAGTGGAGAGAAAAGGGGGGTAGGGGGGTTTAGTAATAATAAATATACTTATTTTAATATTTAATTAAATCCATAAAGTTCACTTTTCTTTTGAACTCGAAATTGGACCCAGCGACCGTCGCTCCTAGCTAATTACCCACATTCCGAACACAATGAGATATGTATCGCAAGCTGATTTGATCGTTACAATCAGTTTCCGTTAAATTTACATTTAAATCATTATATTGAATTTTAAACGTACATTTCAAATTACCGGGGTCACATACTAACTCTAAAAATTCTCGAAAAATATTCCTAGCTTCATATTGACGATACGGTCCTAACAAAACTAGTTTCGTCGAATTCTGAGACCGTTGGAAAAATGGCCAATTTCCAGTCGATTAAAATCAACTGAAACTGGTCAAACGCGTTTTCCTTTACCACGCTCACATATTGATTCGAAAAATTATGAAATTTGAAACCTAGCAATAACTTCACATCCCGGACCCAACAAAACTAGTTTCGTCGAAATCCGAGGTCGTTTGCAAAATGTCCATTTTTAAGGGCCTGAATTCCATAGCGACTATTCAGAATTTTCAACTGGACATATCTTTTGATTCCCGATATGAAATCTTGATTTTTCGGATTCGTTGGAAAGATATTCACTATTAGATTCCATTATTTTTGGTTTCACTAAAATCCGGATTGTTTTGCACCCGGTACATTCAATTGAAGTTTGAAATCGAATTATCGAACTACCGCGCCATTTTCAATTCTATTTATAGTTATATATAATTATTTATATTCTAACGACGACGCGTATAATATATACGTTCAAAATAAATTTCTCGTCGATATTATTTAAAATAATTCATTTTAAATAATCAAAATTCGCTAAAATCGCCAAAATAAAAATTTTAAACTGGCCCAGATTTTCCGGGTTGTTACAAACGGGAAGCCCCAGTATCAAACAAAACCCGAACTGGTATATCATAAATAGAAAGTATACCTTGAATAACAACATTATTTCCTTTCTCCACCGTAGTTGGGGCATTCGACGAAGAAGGAACAACATCAATAGCATATGATTTCACAATCTGCTTCTCCTTAAGAGGTTGCGGACACTTATCTTTCTAATGTCCCACTTGACCATAGTTGTAGCACTTCCTTTCCGCTGGCTTGGCCCGACATTCCTTAGCATAATGGCCCTTCTTACCACAGCTGAAGCACTCAACATTCTTTTTTCTCTTTTTCTGGCCACCTTTTGATTGATCCTGCTTCCTCTTATTCTGAGAATTATTCTTGCCTCCACCGCCTGCTTGCGGCTTTGGCCCTTCTGCAGATGCAGCCTCAGTCTTTGACTTAGGGTAAAGACTCTATGACCTCAAAGCTTTCCCCACGATCGATTCAAAAGTCTCATCGATGTGGTTAATAAGCCTCTCCCCCAAGTACCCATCCAGGCCAGTAATGAACTTCTCATTCTTCTTTTCAGGAGTATCAATAAGAGACAGTCCATACTTCGACAAAGTGTCGAACTCAGCAATATAATCAGAAACTGCCCTTCCATTCTGCTTGAGTTCCAAGAACCTCTTAAACAACACCGACTTTTGGGGCAGTCGGGATAAACTTCTCGCTAAAGCGAGCCTTGAACTGATCCCAAGTAACTTGATCCTCTGGAGTAGCTGTTCTAATAGCATTCCACCAATTCATCGCTCGCCCTTGCAGCTGACGAGACGCTAGCCTTCTCTTCATCGCATCCTCAAGACCCAAGTCATCAAAGATACGGTCACAGCTATCCATCCAGTCCTGAACATCCGTGGCCGACTCCGTTCCGTGGAACGACTTCCCACCAAGATTAGTGTAATCTTTGCACAACTTGGCGAAATCGACCCTAGGCGCCTGCACTACTGGGCCAACACCAACTCCGGGATTGGGAATTGCCCCTTGCACTTCCCTAAGCATGTCTCTCATGAGGTTAGTAAACATAGGCCTCATGTCAGCGGCATTCCCTTGGTTGGTCCCTCTACCAGCACCCCTCGTGTCTCGGCTCATTGTTAATCTGTAAAAAGGGAAACGATTAACGACCCCATAGTGGTGCTAGTGCAGTGCGACTTCATCTTTATACTACTAATAGTATATATATATAGCTTTTGAAAACCAAAGTAATCACAAATACGCGCTCTCATATACGTACTATCTCTCCCTAGTGTCTTTCCCTAGGTTAACTACGCAACCTAGAGCTCTGATACCAAGTGTGACGGCCCGCCCCGCACCAACTGACATTTACTCCAAAAGTGCGCTGTACACATGTCCAGTTAGCACGGAACGGGTCGTCAGAAGGAAAAGGAAGAAGGAAATGAACATATAAAGAACCTGTAGAATGTCTCACAGCGCATAGAATAAAGTATAATAATAACATACTTGACATAAAACAGGAGAGACAGTGCATAAGCTGAAAATCAGAACTAAACATCATAGCAGCGGAAATTCAGAATACAGCTTATTACAACTTTCAAACTGTCTCAAAGCAAAAGTAAGATAAATGAGGTACACTACTAATGCCCAAGTAGCGACCACCAACGACACAGGGAGAATGTGTGTATATATATATATATATCATACGTGGAAGCCTCCTGCCCGCCTCCGAATCAGCTACTCGCACATCACCAGCTAACCTGTCTCTAGTCTGCTCGTGTGAGCACCCAGAGTAATAAGAGGAGACATAAAACTCTGGGTCAGACATAAAGCCTGGTATGAGCGATAAGCATCTAAAGTGAACAATAACAGGTAGACTAAAACATACCTGAACCTGGACCTGCAACCAAAGAGTTAGCACTACATACTGTACAACACTCTAAGGTACCATATCAAACAGTGTAAAGATACGGAGGTGGGGGAGGTGTGCATGTCATAACGATGGCAAACAATCAAGCATAGCATCCATCCTCACATCTCTCACTCAGTGCGTAAAGCATACGATATTCACCACTTCGATCACCCAACATTCCTTGCTATGATCACTTTGCCCCATGAAGTCATAAATGGCTTCACTGCACTGATAACGTAGCCACAAATCCTTCGCTATGTCCACTTTGCCCCATGGAGTCACAAGAACCCCACTGCACTGGCTCATAGCCTTACTAATCCTTACTATGTCCACTCTGCCCCATGGAGTCACAAGAATCCCACTGCACTGGCTCATAGTCTTACTACGCATCACCTTGCCCCTCAGGTCATAATGACCCTACTGCACTGATAACGTAGTCTTGCTACCATCACTTTGCCCCTCAGGTCGTAGTGACCCTACTGCACTGATAAGTAGCCCATCATTCCTTTTTAGTGGTGAATCGAAGTTATGAACATCGACAACTCCTTAGCACACGTCCCGCAGCAAAGCCCAACTCATGAAGTGAACTCATTGGTTCCCAACTAGTTCCAGGATCCTAAGCTCTAACTCCCATTTGGACTACCTTTGCATCTCGGGTTATTGGTCATCACAATCGAATCGGATCGGATCAGCCTTCACATTCTTTATCGGATCGGATCGACCTTAGTCATTCGGGTCGGGTCGCGCCTCCTACGTCGGATCGGGTCGTGGTCCTCTAGCTCGTGGCTCCTCCTCCTGGTTTGGATCGGCGTCACCACTTCGGGTCGGATCAGGTTGCTTCATCCGGGTCGGGTCGCGCCTTCTGATTGGGTTGGTTCGTCGTGCCCTAGTACCCATCGACTCGTGAGCTCCTCCTCCTGGTTCGGATCATGAACACTCGTTAGTTCGGGTCGTGCTTCTACTACCGGATCGTGCCACTTAGCTAAGTCGTGACTTGCTCCTTCAAATGGATCGTGACGCCCACGCTGGAACGGGTCGAGTCGCGCTCCCCTCCACCGATCCGATCCGGATTCTGGGTCATTTCCTGCATGTTTTCCTGCGACTGTTTCTACGCCATTCGACGGCGTTTTCGACCAATCTAACACTTCTAAACAATCACAAAGCATACCATACAGTCATAGCAACATGTAGTGTCGATCCCAAACATCAAAACATAAATCATAGCATGTAAAATGGATCAAACATACCCAAAATCCCATATCTTCCCCTTAAGCATGTTTAGGTGAAACTAATGATATGATTAGCAAAACTTAACCAAATTAACCCAAATTCATATCAGAGGTCTAAAACATCATTCCGAATTTTATAAACATTTTTCCAGAATTTTATCATGCTTAAATTCGCTAATTAACACTAATCACTCCTAATTAGCCATAATTAGTGCAAAACTATGCAAATCACTCACCTTAGCCACAAAATAAACTAAGATCTGAAATGATTCTCTGATTTGATGTGAATCTCAATGCTAAACAGCAGCTCCTTTGTTGCTTTGGTGAAGATCCTCCTTGATTAGGGGTTGCTAAGCCAAATCCTTGACCAAAAGATGATTTGGGGGTGATTTAGAGGTTGGAGGCCATTTTTAGGGATCCTTGGTGATAAGTGGAGGCTAGAAAACTGAAATGGAATGATTCTCCATCTCATTTCAGCCCTCCCATAACCCTAATCCCGAAATGGGTTATGGGCCTACTCATTAATCACCCGATTTGGCCCGGTTAAGCAGTTTTTCACCCTCCAAACCTTGTTTCAGCCATATCTCCCTAACGGTAAGTCCGTTTGGCTAATGTAACCACTCTACGGAAAGGTAAACGATCAAACGAACCAAATGGAAGTGGTTTCAGGTCAAAATTCCTTTCCAATCAAAAGTTATGGCCAAAACAGTACCAACTAGGGGCAAAATGGTCATTTAAAAATCGACAAAAATCATGAACATGGGAAATGACTCTAATAGATGTTTCCCAAAGTTACATGACCATACGACTTCACATGGGAAAGAAATAAATATTTTACGATCCTATGATGTGTAGAATACGGGTCATTACATGGTCGCTACTTGGGCATTAGTAGTGTACCTCCTTTATCTTGCTTTTGCTCTTTGAGACAGTTTGAAAAGTTGTAATAATGTTAACTTTGGATCATAAGCTGTACTTGGATTTTCCGCTGCTATGTTAGTTGTTTTCAGCTTATGCATTGTCTCACATGTTTTATGTCAAGTACGTTGTTATTATATTTTGTTCCATGCGCCGTGAGACATTCTACATGTTCCTTCCTAGTTCATTTCCTTCTTCCCTTTTCTTCTAACGATCCGTTCCGTGCTAACTGGACATGTGTACAGCGCACTTTTGGAGTAAATGTCAGTTGGTGCGGGGCGGGTCGTCACAAATTCAACCAAACAATCATCACACAGCAGTCAACCAGCATTTATCATTACTAGATTATATTTATAAAAATATAAACTAATAGAGTTAGTGAGTTTTACTCACTTTGGACGATCATCGTTAAATAACGATAATTGTCGTTGATTCAGACAGACAATTTATTTCGCTATAAATTGGGACGAGCTCCAATTCACTTCCAGTCAATTCCATTGAGTAGCCACCGTTCATAAGATCCCAGTGGATCTTGCTTCGTTGAATTCTGATCACGTATAAGTAATATATTAAATTAACAATTTTGTATACTATTTAAATTAAACTATACTTAAGTTTATTTATATAAAAATTCTGGCCCACCTTTAACTTATGGCCCAACAATCATTTGAAAACCTACAGCCCGTCAAAACATCTCTTCTTCCTCTAATACTAAACCGGCTTCAGACTCCATCCATTTTGCTGCATTCTTTGATCTGTCCTTCATCATTTCACTTTGTTGAATTCCAAATAAAAATCACACCCGAACTCCTCATCAAATGCTACATCCACGCATGCTATTTCCCTAGAACTCGACCCCTTCACAAAAATCCTGTCGTCCTGGCCATAACCATGTATGTCGATCTCCATCTGCTCCTCCCACCATGTGTAAAAATCCAAACCGACACAACCATTGGCCTTCTCTTCGAATTCTCCTTCACATCGACCTCAACATTCGCTACTCGATGGTACTTCCCAGATCGCGACTTGATGATCTTCACGCAAGAGCCCAAACAGACATCGACACAAATTTTGAACCAGATTTCACAAACTTACGTGCATGAACTCCCAAACCACCTTCTCATTCCAAATATACACTTCGTTGGAACCATCAATGCTCCAAATTCTCGGATTTACAAACCCTAGACGTCGCTGTTTGATTTTCGCAGCCAGATAGTTGACGTCGAACCCAGAAAGAATAGCACAGAACCAAAGAGATACTCCTTACAAACTCCAATGCACTAGTTTTGAGATTTATAAGATTTTATATGATTTTATTTTGATTTTAGAACTCCTCATTTTGCTGAAAAGAGGAAAAAGTAACGGCGGAATTTTCCTTGACCAGAGAAAAATATAATTAGGGTTGGAGAGAATGTAGTGTATTTATAGTATACGATTTGGCTTGTGTTGGAAGCTTCCTTCATATTTTATATTAATTAATTATCATTATTCTATTTGTATTTGCCATCTAAAAATTCCTATGATCACACATGATATCCAAAAATCACGAAAATGGACACGCAGCTATAGTTCGACATTACAGACCCAACGAAACTGGTTTCGTCGAATTCCGAGTCCGTTTTCTCACACAACGTATTTTAAAGTCAGATAATTGACTGTTTTTCACATTAAAATCCCGCAGGGCCACATACTAACTCTAAAAATCACGAAAATTGAAATCTAACAATAATTTAATATTCCGGATCCAACAAAATTAGTTTCGTCGAAAACGGAGGTCTTTTGCAAAACTGGCTATTTTTAAAGCTCCAAATAACCTCATTTTGAATAAAAATATATTTAAAAATAATTAAATTGAATATTAATAAATTAATATTATCGTATATATATTCACATACAATATATACAACTTTAAAATATACATATTAGAATTTATAACTCAATATTTAAAAATCCCAGATTTAATCGATATTCAATTTATATTGAATACCCATTTATAATAAAAATAAATCGTTATAAATTATAAAGGAATTCCATAGAGACTTTTCGAAAATTTGATTTGGACATAACTCACAATCTACAAGATGAAATCTTGATTTTTCTCTTCCATTAGAAAAATATACTTCACCAACTCCGACCGTTTCTTGTTTCATAGAAATCTGGCTTAAAACGGATTCTGTATATTCATTTAAAGTTCGAATCGCCAAATTACGAACTGTCGCACCATTTCGAACTCGATTTTACTTATAATATAATTCATACGTTCAACTAACCTTTATAATTAAATCCGTTAATATAATTCAACTCTAAACTGAATTATATATTTTAAATTGTCTGATTGCCCCAATATCGTCAATTCACTATTTCCGACTATTTCAGAAATTAAATATATTATTCAATTATTATATTGATTAAATATTCAAAGTTATTTAATTAAACAACCATTAAATCCTCTAAATCACTAATTAAATAATTAAATTAATTAATTATTATACCGTAAAAATACGGGACATTGCAATAAAGTTGCAATAATTATGGCCTTGGAGAAGCAACTCCAAGAGATGCAAGCTCAGTTGAATGCTGCTCAAGCACATAAGTCTTCAAGGCTCACCAAGTCTAGTCAAAGAGAAACAAATTATTCTCCAAAAAGAAAGGCTCTCATTCAACACTAAGAAGTAAAGGAAAAGCTCAAGGCGGCTTCCTCTAAAAAGAAGAAGTCCCATTTGATGGGAATAGATCATTTAGGAAACCAATGCGAGTAGGAACAGTCCGGGAGTTCCACTTCTAAAGGTTATGATCCCAAGAGAGCAAACTATTACAGCGTGGAAGCTTGTCTTAAAGACTTCGCCCAGAAGATCGTTAACTACCTGCTAGGAAGCAAGGGAAAGAGAACCCAGGATGACAGGGTTAACGACAACGAAAAGGTAGCTCCTTTCATCCTTGAAATTTTGAACACCATAATACAATCGAGAGTGAAGGTTCCAACCATAAAGTATCTTAGGACAAACAAGCTCGATGATCATCTAATGGCTTTCGACAGTCAGATGGATCCGTACAATGCTTCTGGAGCTGTCAGATGTCTTCTCTTCCCGGTGATCTTCTAAGGGGCAGCAACGAAGTGGTATCGTCGGTATAGAGAGAACACCATTTACTCATGGAAACAATTCTCCTACGTATTTTCCGCACAGTTCTGCATTTGCAAAGATCCAACAGTCGACTACACAGTCATCGCTAGCATCAAACAGAGGCAAGGGGAGTTTGTAGGATATTATCTGAAAAGGTTCAACATCGAGGTACTAAAGGCCAAGGATATGAACGACCGTGATAAGTTGATCGTCGTGCATTCGGGGTTAATCGAAAATACCCCCTTTTGGAAGGAATTATACATTCACAGCTGCAAAGACTTGCACGACTTTCACTGTTAAGCCGACAAGTTTATTCGCATGGACGAGTTATACTTCACAAAGAGGAAGTTTGGGCCTTGAGGGGAAGGAGGAAGGCCGAACTTTGGACGAAGGCCCCCAGAGGGAAACAAAAAGAGATCAAGATGGGAAGATTCTAACACCAACTCAGTTGCTCTAAACAAGTCCCTCTCGTTCATGTATGCTGTTGCAAGGGAAAGGGTTAATAACTTCCCCGCCTCATTCAAAGCCAAGAATTTCCCAAAACCTCATTCCATTGGTAAATACTGTGAATTTCACAAGACCAACGGACATAAGACTGACGAGTGCAAGGTATTGGACAGGATTATTCGGAAGTTGATCTGGGAAGGACATCTAAAAGAATTTGTTCTAAACAAGACAACACCAGCTCAGCATACAAATGGACAACAGAATGTTTCGGTGAATACGATAAGGGCTATTATGGAAGAGGGCAACCTAGACTTGAGTCCACCCATAAATCGAATTAATGTGATCCACGGGGGACCACACCCTGTCGGAAGCTGCCCGAGAGCTAGGAGTCGGTACATAAAGGAAGCTATGGGGGAATATTCTCCATTCAAGAAGGTCCATCATTGTAGAACGCACGCTATACTCTCAAAATGCACAACCTAGTGGTTTCTCCAGAAGAAATGAAGAAGGGGGTTCGCCACCCCCATAATTATGATAACAACGCAAATTGGGCTCTCGGTTGTTTCCAAAATCCTTGTGGATACTGGAAGTGTTATCAATGTCATCTTCAAACACGCTTTCGACTAGATGGGAATCTCTGAGAAGAAGTTAGAGCAAGGCAATGAACCAGTCTTTGGCTTCAACAACAAGGGATCGACTCCGGTAGGGCCAATCAACCTTCTGGTTCAAGTTGGTCTATCTCTACTCCATAGGAACTCCGAGACTCTCTTTGTTGCAATCGACCAAACATCCTATTACAATGCCTTCTTTGGGCGACCAGCTTTGGAAGAGATGGTTGCTTTTGTTTCTTCCAACTATCTTATGTTAAAATCCCTAACCAAACAGGGATGGGGCACCATCATAGGAGTACAGTTTAGTTCTCATGAATTGTATTTCATGACGATTGACAAATACCAAAAGGGAGTGTTCTTTGTACTTTGATTCTTCTACTGTTTTATACCTTCGGATAAGGGATTCTTACATCCCACATTCGAAGCTAGGATAAAAATTGATAAGGCTAAGAAATGTGCAAATGGTAGGAACATTTCTTTAAGAAGAAAGAGGAAAAGGTCTGATGATGTAAATATGACTGAAGGAGGAGAAATCGTCACAGACTTGGATTCTAGAGGGGACATTGAAAGAATAAAACCAATAGAAGACGTAGAAGAGGTAAATGTTGATTCAGAGGATCAATCGAAGGTCCTCAACATAGGGAAAAGGCTGACAGAGCCCCTCGTAAGCAATTTAGTCTGGTTCTTACAACTCAACAAAGATGTTTTCGCTTGGACCCATTCAGACAAGATCGGTATCAGCCCTTCTGTTATGAGTCATGCATTAAACATTTACACTTTGGTAACCCCGGTTCGGCAAAAGAATAGGCAATACAATAGAGACTGGCTAGAGGCCTTGAAGGAGGAAGTCAAGAGGTTAGAAACTAACGGGTTTATCGGGAAGTCCTTTACCCAAAATGGTTAGCCAGTCCCAAACTAGTGAAGAAGTCCAATGGGAAGTGGAGAACACGTGTTGATTACACGGATTTAAACAAGGCTTGCCCAAAAGATTTTTATCCCCTTCCGCGAAATGACCAATTAGTTGATGCCACGAGTGGTCACAAGATACTATCCCTTATTGATGCTTACTCGGGGTACAACCAAATTCCGATGCATAAACCCGACGAGGAGCATACAAGCTTTATCACTAATTGGGGAACGTTTTGCTATAAAGTGATGCACTTCAAGTTGAAGAACACGGGAGAAACATACTAAAGACTGGTAAATAGGATGTTCCAAGAACAAATAGGGTGCAATATAGAGGTACATGTGGATGATATGCTGGTGAAGTCCACCAAAACAGAGAACCATGTAAATGATTTGGAGGAAATGTTCGATGTCTTAAAAAGTTACCAAATGAAGTTAAACCCGCAAAAGTGTTTTGCAGTTCAATCTGGAAAGTTTCTAGGTTATGTGGTAAGTGAGCAAGGGATTGAAGCTATCCCTGACCACATCCAAGCCATAAGAGACATGGAAGAACCTAGGACAAGCAAAGAAGTCATGAGTCTGAACGGGAAAGTAGCATCCCTCGGTAGGCTCATTTCCAAAGCCACTGACAGATGTGTCCATTTCTTCGATGTTATAAAGAAAAAGAAGAATTTCAAATGGAATGAAGAGTGTATGAAATCATTCCAAGATTAAAAGTTTATATGGGATCGCAACCGGTTTTATCCAGCCCAGAGAAGGCAGAAGAGCTATACCTATATATGGTTGTTTCAGAACATGCGGTAAGCTCAGTCCTGATAAGAGAGAGTAATAGGACACAATACCCCATTTACTACGTCAGCCGAAGGCTAAAGGACGTAGAAACCTGATACCCTGTAATAGAGAAGCTAGCATATTACTTAATCCTTACCGCACAAAAGCTCAGAGAATACTTTCAAGCTCACCCCGTCAGGGTTTTAACTAGTTTTCCGCTCAAGTAAGTATTCAGCAAAGCGGAAACCTTAGGGAGGCTAATCAAATGGGGTGTCAAGCTTAGCCAATACAGGATTGAGTTCCATCCTCGAGTGGCAATTAAAGGACAAGCTCTCGCAGATTTCATGAATGAATGCACGATCTTCATTTCAGAACAATCAACTAAAGAAAATGACTTAATGACCAAGTGGCAACTCTTTGTGGATGGAGCTTCTAACAAACAGGGAGCGGGGGTAGGTTATATTATAATTACCCCTGATGGACACCGCTTGCACTACGCTATGAAGTTAGGGTTCCCAGCAGCTAACAACGTGGCCGAGTATGAATCAATGATAGATGGCTTGAATTTGGCACTAAAGTTTAAGATACCTCGGATAGAAATCTTTAGTGATTCACAACTAATGGTAAACCAAATAAAACAGACATATCAAACCAAGGATGCACAGCTAATCTTATATATGAAAAGGGTATTAAAGATGCTTTCCCGGTTTGAGGATTTCTCAGTTCATTAAATACCCAGCGGGGAGAATACTCAAGCAGATTCATTAGCCAAGTTAGCCAGCTCCTGGGGGGGCTCTCGAAACTGGAATAATTCCTATGGGATATCAGGAAAGGCCGAGTATTGACAGGAGGAATCAAAAATGGGGAAAGAATTATTAGTCTTAACTAGATCCCAAACCTTGAGAAGGGGGGACGTAGGAAACAAAGAGGGAAACTCAATGAAGACCCTCTATTAGCGGAAACAGATTGTCATCGTAAAATTACATGGATGCTCCCATAGTAGATTAGCTCCTAAACGGGACTTTGTTTGTTCCTTAGTAAGCAAGATGCAAGAAGGATAAGCACCAAGCTCCTACATTTGTGATTGCGAATAATATACTCTATAAAAAGGGACATTCACTCCCTTACTTAAGATGTGTAAGTTCCGAAGATGGTCTTATCCTGTTGGAGGAAGCTCATGGTGGATGGTGTGGAGACCATTCCAATGGAATTAAGCTAGCTAAAACGGCCATGAGACAAGGTTATTATTGGCCACAGATGGTTAATCAAGCAGTTGAGTACATCAAAAAGTGTGATAAGTGTCAAAAGTACTCTAAGATTCCCCAGATTCCTTCTAACGAACTAACCACTATATCAAGTCCCTGGTCATTCGATGTGTGGGGGGATAGATTTAGTCGGACCCTTACCAATCTCCAAAGGTGGAGCTACGTATGCTATAGTAGACATCGACTACTTTACCAAGTGGATAGAGGCAGAACCCCTTCCGACGATCACGTCTAAAAAGGTGTTAAGATTCATAATAAAGAATATTGTTACCTCCTTTGGAATCCCTCACAAAATCATATCAGATAATGGAACACAATTCGAGGCGAAGAATTCACCCGATCTTGTGAGAAAAATGGAATCATCGAAAGATTCTCCTAAGTAGCCCATCCAAAAGCTAAAGAGATACGGAAGCCGCCAACAAAACCATAAAGACAATTCTTAAAAAACGCCTAAATCAAGCTAAAGTAAACTGGGCCGAAGAGTTTCCTTTAGTACTTTGGGTATACATAACCTCTACCAAAACAACAATGGGATACGCCCTTTTCTCCATGACATATGGATGCGAAGCCATGCTTCCGGTTGAGGTCGAAATCCCATCGCATAGAAGGATAACATATTCGTTTGACCCCAATCAAGAGTTGAGAAAGGGATCCCTAGACTCAATACAAGGATAAAGAGATGAGGCTGCAATCAGAATAGCTGAATATCAAAGAAAGATTACGAAATACTACAACTTAACGGTCTAGACTAGAACCTTCGCAAAAGGGGAGTTAGTTTTACGAACAGTGATTGCTAACACGAAGAACCCAACGGATGGCCCTCTCAGCCCAAATTGGGAAGGACCCTTGATCATCTATCAAGAAGTTATGCCCGAAACATGTCAACCATGCAGACCCAATGGTGATCTTGTTCCGAGAACATGGAACTCGGAACATTTTAGACCATATTTCTCAACGATAAGGGAATAACGAAAAGGACTTCCCTCCAAGGATGATTACGTAACAGAAATTCTTCCAGTAGCTCAAGAGAGACCCAAAAGGGGTCGAGCTGAAAAAAGGATCAAATCCCTTGTCATCGCCAAAATTGATCAGGACGAGGCATCCCCCGGAGGGGGATGGTGTGTTAGTCTTTCTCCATGCCCAAATCAGAGGGGGCTAGGTTAAAGAATCAAAAGCATAAGCCTTTGTTTCACACTAGAAATGGTTATGGCGGTGCATCTAAAATTAGCATGCCCTGCCTCCGCTCGTAGAAGAGTACGCCCCGCCTCTATTAGAACTAAGCACGTCCTACCTCTGCTCATAGAAGAGCACGTCCTAGCTCTACTTATGTTCTTCGTTACCAGCAGAAGGGAACACTAACCCCTATCATCACCTACGATGGTCAGGATAGGGCACCCCTCGGAGAGGGGTGGTGTGTAAGCCTCTGTCAGCACCTATGATGGTCAGTATAGAGCATCAAAAGATTAAACATTAGTTCTGTGTCTACGATGGCCCCGTCTAAGTGTCTAAGACCTCATCATCACCTACGATGGTCGAGATAAGGCACCTCCTGAAGGGAGGTCGGGTAAGTCCTTGGGACCTGCTTATGGATAAGCTTGCCAAGCGCACTGGACGCACATGCCCAGAGAGTGGCCAATAAAGCACGTACACCTCTGCTCTGACATCGAAAGCCCGAGGGGTGGTTAAGGAAGCATGTACAACCTCTGCTTTACAAATCAAATCCGAAAGGGATGCCAAAACACAAATGCCGAAGGTGTTTCTGGTCTTTTATCCACATTAATACCCAAATCTGGGTTGATTCGGCTATTCACAAATGCCGAAAGGGGTTTCCAGTCTTCTATCTACATTAATACCCAAATATGGGTTGATTTGGCTCTTTAAAAATGCTGAAAGGTGTTTTCGGTCTTCTATCCACATTAATACCCCAATCTGGTTTGATTCGGCTCTTCACAAATGCCGGAAGGGGTTTTCGGTCTTCTATCTACATTAATACCAGAATCTGGGTTGATTCTGCTCTTCACAAATGTCGGAAAGGGTTTCCGGTCTTCTATCCATATTAATACTCGTATCTGGGATGATTCAGCTCTTCGCAAATATCGAAAGGGGCTTCCGGTCCTACATCTATGTTAACGCCCGAATCTAGGATGATTCAGCTCTTCGTAAATACCGGAAGGGGTTTCCGGTCCTCTATCTATGTTAACACCCGAATCTGGGATGATTCAGTTCTCCACAAATACCGGAAGGGGATTTTTGATCTTCAACCTTTAAATTATCCGAGCAAAAGCTGGCCCAACAGCACTGCCTCATAGGTTCCATGACACAATACAACATTAAGAAACAACTCATAGGTAAATAGAAAAAATTGGAAAGAAAGTTTGGCTTGGAAATCCTAAAACACCCCTTTACTAGAGGGTAAATGTTACTACTAAAATTAACCCTTAATGCAAGCAAATAGTGAACGGGTATCGAGGAATACAAGCACAGAACAATCTCCCAGAAGCAAAGAGCCAAAAGAAAGAAAGAACCGGGAGCAAGGGAAAACGATCTGAAAGCAGCATAAACCGACGCCTCTCAGGAAGAAAGGAACTTAGAAAATATAAAATCCTGGCAAGGCCTATCCGACTAGGTCTATTCGACAAGGTCAACCCCATAAGAAGGATTTTATGGCGAAATGTCACCTAAATCAGAAGTAAAGAAAGAAAGAGCTCCACTAACGGAAAGGTCATCGGTATTAATTTACTTGATACCGATACGTCAGCAGGTAAGGGCATCAAGAAAACCAAGCTAGAAATTCATAAGGATTATCCGGAAGCAGCTTCCGAAACATCAACTGCATGAATGACAAAGGGATACATTGATAGACAACAGAAGCATCACCGGGGGTCACTTTTCGGGAAACCATACTATCCCAAAAGCTCCACCGAAAGGCTAATCGGAACCCTAGCGGAGATACAGGCCATTCGTACTAATCTACCTAGTACAGAGACCAACAACGGTTTCGAACCATCAGCCGTCTACATACATCATGAGGACAAGCTCCTCTAAGTATTCACGGGAAAGCCGGAAGTCTACGTCTGGAAGCTTATGTCCGAAAGCCTACACCCGGGAGCTTCTGCCGGAAGTTCAAATACCATCCAAAAACTACCACGTCGACCAGCCTATATCATTCTTAGAGGAGCCCTAATTGACCGAGACCTTCACTATTGAAGACTATAATTGGCACCACAAGGTCGGCCGAAAGCAAAAGATCTGAGACCAAGTAAAAGCGGCCGACAAAGGCCCGTATAGCCCCAACAATCAGCAGAAGGGGTCCCTATTTCCCTATAAATAAGACCCCGGGAGCCAGTTAGTAGGAGATGATTCTTCCATTTTCCTCATTTATTTCCTCTTTTCATCTCATTCTTCCTTCTTAAAGAGAACAAAATCCTAATTTCCGAATAAGATTGTGACTTTTTACAAATCTTGTAACATATCAGCAATTTATGAATGAAGAAATCGAAGGGTTGAACATTTTCGTGATTTGATAATCATATTGTGTTGTTTATGATGAAACAGAGAGTTAACACTAACCATTTTTTTATAGAAGGATTGATCAAGAAACCCTCGTAAAAAGGAAGAGACTTCGTGGAAACAAGGGATCTTCTTCTCTTCATCTTGGGGGTTGACGATGTGAATCAACCCTTTTATACGGAGCCTAATGCAGCTCAATTCCGGAGTATGGGGTAACTGCAAACTTATAGCTTGATCAATGATGCAATCAGAGCTCCTCCAAGTTGGTTTGATGCGAAAGGGTAATTCAAGTCAATAAGTATTGCAATATCCTTATCATCTAAGTGTCGAAAAGCATTAGCTTGTTTTCTTCTTATCACAATGCATATCATCTAGCCCACGATCTAAGGGAAGGTTGATTACACAAAGCTCCAATGGTATCAAATTAAATGAATCTTTCTTCGGGGAAATGGTCTATTTAGCTGAGAAACACTGACTTCAAATTGTCCATCAGTGACCTTAGATCATGGTCGTACCAATATGTTTAAATATATGCTTCATATGACTCATCCCGGGTGTTGATGGAAAATATCGTTAACAGGGTCGGAGTACACCGATATCTGACCCTCCATATATCTGTTATGTTGAAGCAGTTACGCCATGTTCTGAGTCTTTTGCCTACAAGCGCAGATCGGTAACTGCCCACGTACCTACGAGCCTGATGCGTTGTCTCCACTATGGCATGTCCAAATCCAAAGTTTGAGGGATGGGAGCCACGTTACACTCCGACCCGCCTACATCCTTTGCCTATAAATACACCAAGACTTTCCATTTTGAGGGATCTTTTGGAACTCTACATACTCAAGCTTCACCATTTATAATATTTTTCTATTTTATTCAGATTGTACTCTAGATTTCCAAGTATAATTCTATAGATTTGAAGAGATTATTGATTGTACTTGTGAGTTTGAATGATTATCTACATTGTACTTGTACTTAATTATCCAATCAAAGAACTATAAAGTGGACGTAGGCTCTTTAACGTTGAATCACTATAAACCTTACGTGTTGACCCTTTTTTATCGGTTTTTAGAATACTTTTCTCCATGATTCCTGGTCCATTGAGTGTTTGAACTACTTTTTTGGTATAACATTTTGGTTCTTTCATTGAGAAATTCGAATTCTCAGCTTTTCGAATTGTCATTCTACTATTTGGATCTTTAAGTCCGAAAAGATTGTCTGCATTTCTACCATTTTTTGAAGTTTTCATTGATTTCAACGGGTTTTGTCTCCATGGCTCCGAAGAAAAACAAAGATCAACAAACTTCTCGAGCAAATGAAACAAATGAAGATCAGCGAAGAGGCATGCAAACTCTCACCACCGCTGGCTCACAGGGAACCGGATTGGGTCCGACCCGACCCGCAGATACAGTAGTGATCCGACTCGGGGGAAGTACTCCGACCCGTTCCGGTGATGTCCCCCCTACCCGACTCGATCTGCTGAATCCGAACCATATTGTTGGTGGAGCCCTACCTCAACCCAATCTGAATGCCTCCAACCAAGTTAATGTCGGGACTTCAACACTTGCTGATACAACCAGTGGTCAACTTCCTACATCTGCTCCTATTTCACAGATGGATTTTGCACGTTTGATTGCCATGATGGAGAGAAATAGCAAGCTATAGAAGCCTAAAGGTGTGATAGTGCTGCAATCCATGAGAATACGAATGTGATGAATAGGCAGATGGATGAACTTTGTAGGTAGAGAACACCTTCCCTGACTCATCGCCTTGTAGCAAACTACTCGCCTTCCTTAGAAGAGAATGTAAGACCTCCGTGAAGACCTCTTAAAAGGCCTAAAAACCTTGAAAGAATGACGTTTGGATCATTGGGACTCACAAAGATACGGCCTGTCGTATGGGTCCCAATGATCCTAGCCTAGCAAAACCCATGTTCTTGCCCATGCGTGGATCTCACGTCCTACCTTGGGATCCAAACATCACCAATCCAACCCAGATCCAACTCCTTCAACCCACTCGTCCTGTGAATGACTGGGACCGCAGGGGGCAGAGGAATTCTGCACGTGCTAGGAATCGGATACTGTTGCCTGATGTAGGACCTGGAAGTGTTAGAAGAGAAAGAAGTGCTAAACCTGACCCTATATTAACCAGTGTTAAAGTGGAAGCTATGATATGTCAAATTATGACTGAAAGTATGGGTTACAGAAACAAAGATTGGGGCATTGATCACAATCACACACCCATCATGGATGACATATTGGATGTCCAGTTCCCAAGGCAATTCCATCTGCCTCCCATGGACTGATATGGAGGAAGGACTGACCCAAGGTAGCATTTGATGAGATACTCCTATTATATGAATGCCACGATGACACTAATGTCGTGAAGTGTAAATCCTTCCCAATATACCTCGAAGATGTGGCGATGATGTGGTTTACCCTTCTTTCACCTCGATCAATTTCCAGTTTCAAAGGGCTAAGCGAGAGGTTCTTGAATCAATTTCGGCTTTATGCCCGGAAGTCCAAGAGGGTCATCGAGCTCTCTGTAGTCAAGAAAGCTCCAGGGGAAACTCTAAAATAGTATTTGGATCATTTCAATCTGGCAGTGAGGGAGGTGAGTAACCCACACGAACAGACTATTTTGATGGCGCTAATAGGCGGAGTCGATAAAGACACTGAGTTCAGGAGGTACCTGGCCGGAAAGCCGCCGTTAACTAGAGAATTATTTTATGAGAAGGCAAACATTCGTCTACGACGAGAAGAGATATATGCCAACTAAAAAAGGAAATCTGATGATACCCCGAGAGAAAAAATCCAAAGCAATGTCGCGATCAAGCAATCTGGTGAGAGTGCAGGGAAAGATGAAGTGTCGGCAACAAGAATGGAGGAAATAACTGCCAAGGTGGGATCGACAACAAGAGATGCAGGAATCAGAGAAATGATCCCAAAATGAGGACTCGATTTCAATCTTTTGAGAATGACACACCATTGAGTGACACTTTGGAGAACTTTTATTTGGAGACTTATAATGTTATCCAATACAAGAAGCCTCCATCAAGAGATTCGACTGAAAAGGAGCGTAAGACCGGGAAGTTTTGTATGTTTCATGAGACTTATGTTCACTACACGAATGAGTGTCGCCACTTGATAGATGTTGTGGAAAAGTTGCTTCTAGCAAGAAAGTTAGATGAATATAAGGTTGCCCTAAGAGATAAGAGCAGGGAGGATCGACTCCAAATCAGAACCAACCTTCCCTTAGACCTACTGCCCAACAGAAAGGAAAGGGGATTTTTTTATTAATACCATGCTTGGAGGATTACATCAAGCTGGATTCAGCAACAGAGCCATGGAGTAGTACGCTAATGCCACTAAACATCGAGAAGTAGGAGAATATAGTTCCCTTGGGGATACTACTCCCATGAAGCAAACGAAGACGATGGCAGACGACGTTACCTTTCGAGACAGAGAGAGAGTGAGAATTGAGACACCGAGTATTAACCCGTTGGTAATAACTACTACCATCGATCCAACAACAGTGCGAAAAGTCCTTGTAGATTGTGGGAGTTCCGTTAACATCTTGTTTAAGAAAGCATTTGACCAAATGAAATTGGAAGCTAAAGACTTAAAGTCACGCGATGGAGGGATAAGTAGCTTTAACGGTTCAACAATGACTCCGATCGGATTAGCGTATTTGTCTGTAGAACTTGGGGAAGGAGACCACCGGAAAGTACGAATCCTCCCATTTATGGTAATGAATATCGATTCGACTTATAATGTCTTTTTAGGCCGACCGGCCCTTGTAGAGTTTAGGGCCTACATTGCACCCTGGTGCCTATTACTAAAGTTGTGGGAATGGCCGAAGTGACTAAGTTACTGGAAGAGCTTGTTACATGGCTGAATGGAAGAAGTTGCGCAATGGAGATAGCACATAGCCCAAAAATGCCTATGCTCCTACGAATGAAGCCGTGTCATAGCAAATAAAGAAGATATTGATGAAGGAGTCCCCCGATGACCTGCCCAAAAACATAGACCCCAGAGAGGATTAAGACCCGGGATGTGGAAGGGCGACACCTAATGAAGCAACCGTAGATATTCCGATTAGTAACAATGACCCGACAAAGGTCTTGAAGATCGGATCTCACTTGGATCCCCTCCGGATGAGGGAGCTGACTGGTTTTCAATGGGCGAATTTGGACATATTCACCTAGACCCACGCTGACATGTATAGGATTTCACTGTCAATCATAAGTCATGCACTAAGCATAAACCCAAAATGTCCTCCTGTAAAGCAAAAGAGGCGTATGCTAGGCCTGAAGAGGTCAGCTACCGTGAAAGAAGAAGTAGAGAAGTTAAGAGATAACAGATTCATCAGAGATGCTACATATTCTGACTGGATATCGAACCCTGTGCTTGTCAAGAAAGCTAATGGGAAGTGGCATACATGCATTGATTTTTTGGATCTGAATAAAGCTTGCCTAAAGGACATCTTCCTGTTGCCAAGAATCGATCAACTGGTGGACTCAACGGCGGGATGTGAACTTCTCTCTTTCATGAATGCATATTGGGGTTACAACCAGATCCCCATGCACATTCCAGCTCAAGAGCATACCAGTTTATCATTAACCTCGGATTGTACTGCTATGTGGTAATTCCTTTCGGACTGAAGAATGCCAAAGCGACATACCAACATTTAGTGAATCGTATGTTCTACAATCAAATTGGGAAGTCCATGAAAGTTTATGTGGATGATATGCTTGTGAAGTCCAAGCAATCGTCCGACCACACAACAGATTCGGTTAAGATGTTTGATATCCTCAAGCACTATGGAATGAAGCTTAAATCGCTAAAGTGCTCATTAGGAGTCACGTCAGGAAAATTACTTGGTTTCATTGTCAACTCGCGCGAAATAGAAATCAATCTTGATTAGATTGCAGCAATCAACAACATTAATGAGCCGCGAAAGATCAGAGATGTGCAAAGCTTTGCAGGGAAGGTCGCAATGTTGAGAAGATTTATTTCCAAAGCCACTGAAAAGTGTGTTCCTTTCTTCAGCTTAATAAAATGATAGAAATGCAACTTCAGATGGACCCCAGACTATGTTGAAGCCTTCCAGAACCTGCTGCATCTTTTAGAGAAACCCCTGATATTTTCTACGTCGGTAGATCATGAAGATGTATTTGTATACTTGGTTGTATCGTCACATGCTATCAGCTAAGTACTTGTGCGCAAGGAGGATAAAATTCAGAGACCGGTGTAGTATGTGAGCAAGAAATTGGCAGTAGTAAAACGCAATTACCTAAAGATAGAAAAGCTTGCTTACAACTTGTTGATTGGCTCTAGGAAGCTTCGTCGCTATTTCCAAGCTCATCTGATTGTTATATACACCGATCAACTGCTCCTACAGGTCTTGTAGTGACCTAAAGTATCAGGAAGACTGCTCAAATAGAACATCGAGCTTAGTCAGTTTGACCTTAATTTCTTCCCCAAAAAGTCCATACGGGGGCTAGCATTAGCCGACTTCATCACTAAATTCACAATTCCCGAGGAATACGTGTTAGATGAAGAACCAAGACCCTCAAAATAGAAGCTGGAATCTAGCACCTGGAAGCTATATATAGACGGTGCTAAGAATGATCGACGATCTGGGGCCGAAGTTGTATTGATAACTCCTGAAGGATGGTCGATTTACTATGCTCTACGATTGGAATTTTCCAATACTAACAACGATTCCGAATACGAGGCCCTGATTGCCGGGTTGAAACTCGCTAAGGAGTTGGGAGTAGTGATGTTGGACATCTTTTGTGACTCTCAAATTATTGTTTGTTAGGTTCAGAAGGAATTTCAGATAAAGGGACCTCGACTCGCATCTTACCTAGAAAAAGTAGAGGAGTTATTGGATAACCTAGAGCATTACAGCATATCCCACATTCTGCGAACCGAGAATTAGAAAGCAAATAAGTTGGCTAAGCTAGCATGCTTTGATAACCCAGAAGAAATAGAGATGGTCCCAATCGAGATACTAGAAGCCCCAAGCATTGTTCAAATAGAAGTTGATCCAGTGCTTGAGGCTGAACCAGAGAGAGTCATGGATGGCGCCTATAAATAACTCCCTACAGAAAGGAACACTTCCAACGAAAAAGAGTAAGAGACGTGCCATCATTCTGGCCCACCGTGAATCAGGATGCAAATGATTATTTACGACACTGTGATATGTGCTAGAAATTTGCAAAGATTCCTAGAGCTCCTCCTAGCCAACTTATATCGATGGTGAGCCTGTGGCCCTTCGCCATATAGGAAATTGATATCATTAGAAGTCTACCAATCGCCAAAGGCAGAGAGAAGTACGCGATCATGGTCGTGGATTACTTTACAAAATGGGCAGAAGCTGAGCCTTTAACCACGATCACGATAAAGAGGGTGATTAACTTTGTTGTCAGAAACATCATTTCCATGTTTGGGATCCCCAAAGTCATCATAACTGACAATGGAACCCAGTTCGCAGCGTAGAATTCAGAGATTTCTGCTAAACATACAAAATTAAGAAGAGATACACTGTTGTAGCTCACCCACAATTGAATAGGCAAGTCGAAGCAGTAAACAAAACCATTAACTTCATTCTAAAGAAGTGACTGAAGTAAGCGAAAGCCATATGGGTCGATGAATTACCCTTAGCGTTATGGGCTTACAGAACGACCTACAAATCGACAACTGGCCACACTCCCTTCTCGCTTTCATTCGAATCAGAAGCAGCCATTCAAGTGGAATTGAAAGTCCCTTCTCACAGAACAACATATTATGATCCGATTATGAACAAAGTGCTTCTTCTTGAGTCTTTGGACATGATTGAGGAAAAAAAGATAAAGCGGACTTACGTGCTTCAAGGCACAAACACCAGGTCGCTCGATACTACAATAGGAAGGTTAGACCCCAAATCTTTGAACCTGGACACCTGGTTTTGAAGTGCGTCTTCCCAACCCCCGTTTTTCTAGGACCGAGGTGGGATGAGCCATACGTCATCCAGTGGAAACTTGATAAAGGAGCTATCAAGCTAACGAACATAGATGGCGTTGAAATTCCTAGAGCATGGAATGCCCGACATCTGCGACATTACTTGACTTGAGACTGTATTGATTCTTTTGTTATGTAAACTATGTAAAAAGGCATGACTTGCCTAGAATAGTCTAGTTGACATAAACAAAAGATTATAAAATGGACGTAGGTTATGATTTGGCCGAACCACTACAAAAATATCGCGTGTCATTTACTTTTCCTGCATTTATTTTTCCATGATCTGCATGAAGTACAGATTAAAATCGAGTGCGGGTCGAAGGAAAACCGGAGTGAATGACATGATTGTTTGCGTGGTCAACTCAAACTCTCTCGATCCGAGAGTGAGTATAAAAGTAGGCATGATTGGTGCACCGTGATTAAAGACTTCCTTAGCCACACTCTAACCTAAGCATATGACAAGAGAGCATAAAGGCATTGAGATCAAGTGCCAAAGAAAAAGGGTTCCTACCCCACTGAGGGATTGGGGGAAAGATTGAAAGTTGAGCCCACACTCCCCACTAAAGGATTGAAGGAAATATAAGGTCGATCCTAATGAATCCCGAATAACCTTGGCCAGGCACTTTATTCAAGATTGATTGGGCGCATACACATATCATACCATTATGATAATTGCAATGTGACATCTTGTTTATTACCTAGTCTCGTAATCATTCCTTGATTGCAGAAATTTTCAATTTTGATTTGCAGGGATTATGATACAATTTGTTGTTTATTGCTTAACATAGTAACGTTAAGATCATGGTTACATTTGGTTGAAATAGATGATAAACATGCAAACATATGATATTGCAGGGAAACTACTTTATTGACAACATGCAAATTTACATAGATAACTAATCAAAAACGCAAAGGTCGCACTCGCAACAACAACCGCAGATCAGTAGAGAACAAAAGAAATCAAAACAACATTTCATTTGGACTTGGGAGAATGCTTGGCTTTGTTGGCTTCCTTGAGTCTTTGCCTCTTCTCCTTTTCAGCGTCGGTGAGAATACACTTTGTCTTCTTCTTCTTTTCAGAAGGAGAATCTATCGATCGAGATGGCATCTTGATGACTATTTTACCACAAGGAGAAATTGCTTGGAGAGGATCGAATGAGATAGGTTCTTCTTCTTTCTTGGCCTCCAAGAGTGCCTCAGACTTAGCTTTCATCTGAGCAAGTGTCAAGTTTTCACTCTCGTCGGTTGCTCCAGTGATGGTGATGTCCACATTCTCTTCATCCTCCTTGCTCTCCATATCCTTTAAAACATCAATGATTTCCCCATCTTTGGGAGCTTCGCTGCTGGAGAGCACTATGGCCTTGTCAGTTGCCTCCTCCTATTCCTTTTCAGTCTCCTCAGCAGGATTGGTATACCTAGAGAACACAAAGCAATATTTATTAACTCTGGAGAAAACATAGGTCTTTCAATAGTCTACTCCACGATATGACGACACACTATAATAGCCTTGAAAAATTGCAGTGAAAAGGTAGAGATACCTTTAGTTAACTTGTCCCCAGGAGTAGCTCCTTCCTCGATGGGAGAAAAAAGAGGAGCCTTGGGATCGCTGGATGTTTGGGATTGTATCCCTCAGCTTCTGCAGCTTCAGGCATGATGGAGAAGGAGTTGGAACCACCTTCGACAATATCCTTCCCCTTGGCTAAGCGCTTTCCCTCCTTCATAGCTGCCTGGATTAATCTCCGCCCTTCAACTAGGCACTCCGGCTCATCGCCTCTCAAGTATGTTTCAATAAGTTTCTCCTCATCGATGGCATCCACCTTTAGTCGCCGCTTCTCGTCATCTATAATCTTATCCCATACATCAACCAAAGTTACCGGGTAGTCCTGAATCCAAGAGATGTCATGAATTCTAATCAACTGAATGAAGAATTCAATCATAAGCTCGCCATAGCCGTCTAACTCCTTCTGGACTTTGGCAAGCTACGCACTAGAATCAACATTGGATTTGATGGCGATGTTGGCATTACCCTCAGCTAAGACCGCCCTTGCCTTAACCTCTGCCAGCTTGGCTTCCAAACTAGCATTCTTCATCTCTAACTCCACCTTTTCCTGTTTGAGGTGGGTACAAGATAGCCTTAGCCGAGTGTTCTCCGACTTAACATCCTCAACCTTCTTTTTCAGGGATGTGCGCTCCTGTCTATGGGAATTGAGCTCGGCATAGTAGCGCTTTTGCAATTCTTCGTGTTGTTTCTTGTAATTCTCAACATCACGCTGCGCAAAGGCAAGTTTGGCCAGCGTGCCATCAAGCTCTTTCTCCGTGTTTTCTATAGCCTTCGTGACATATTCAACCATCTGCTTCATGTCATCAACATCCACCAACAGATCACAGATGATCTAGGGAAGATTTCGGGCGTACTTATGCATTTCCTTGTATTGTTTATCCACATTGTCTATCTTAGCTTTGGTTTCTTCCTCCCAATCCGAAGATACCAGCTCCAGGGCCAGAACAAAATGCATGTTCCTGAAATGATGATCTGGAAATTGCTTCCTTAAATCTTTAGTTTGGCCTCATTTTCGGAATCAAGTATAACTGGTCTCGTTGTAGTAATATCGATGTTCCTATGCCTAGTGGGCACAAAAGCTGCTTTGCTCTTCTCCGGCTCGTTGCCCAAATCCTTTGGTTTGTCCTTCGATTCAGAATGTTTCTTCGGTAGTTTCTCCTGAGGATATGGTTCACTACCACAAAAGTGGGCATATTCAACACTATTTTTCTATGGCCATAGATCAAAAAAGTGTTGCCATAGGCCATTTTTTCAAATAGGCAACACCAGGGGGCATGGCATCCGCGGCCGTTGCATTAGCCCTCTAAGGCAACGCTTTTGCCCATCTAGTGCCACAGCAGAAAGTGTTGCATTATACCCATAATGCAACAGTACTTGCAAGTAATGCAACAATATACAGCGTTTCCTTAAGCATTATTTTGAGTTTGGCTGTCAAGTCATGATAGTGGAGCCACGTCGGCTTTCCATGTGAGCCGCCTATGTGTCACATAACACGTCAGCGCTCCATGTCAGCTGCATACATGTCACACGCCACGTCAGCTGTGGGGCCCACGTGCCATGTGGAATTAATAATATTTATTTAATGCAACACCGCTGTATTATGTAACGCAACACCAATATCTTGAAATGCAACATCAAAAAAAAGCAAACGCAACAGTAGAAGAAGACAAATACTACAATAGAAGAAAGCAAATTCAACGCTTTAATTAAAAAAATTTGCAATACCAGTTTTGTACATAGAAGAAATTCAAAACATTAATCATCACATTCAAACCATTAATCATCACATTCAAATCCAAAACAAGACACAACTCCTAGACATGCAGCTTCTACTTAAGACTTTGTATTTACTTAAGACTTTGTATCCACCATAACTACAAATTTAGTTATGCTACATAACTACAATAGATATCTTTCAACCAAGGTTTACTATCCATTGCACTCTCTCTATCATCTTCATCCCATCCAAATGCTCCATCCTTGACCTCAATTGCAATCCCATTATCATCACAATGTTCTATCCACTCCACGGTATCAAGTCAGTATATGAATTAGTACTATCGAAATATAAGAGATATGAACTTGAAATCAACAAAAAACTAATTTAAAATGATTTCAAGTCGATAGAGTACTCTCAAAATTTTAAAAATTAAATCAACACTCCTTGAACGGTGTTATAAACATTAGTCAGTGGTGTATTGTTCCAAAAGGTTCTAAGAAGTGTTTCCTACTTAGAACTTTCCTTGGCTATGCAGTAATGGCACTTACTTACACTGTAACGAACTTCACTAAGATATAACCCAAGACGTTACTATAGGTTTCACCAAGACGCATAAGAATTATCAATGAGTCATTGCTAAGCTGTAGTGGTTTTTGTACCCAAGGCTTTTGATGGAGCTAATAAAACTGCATAAGAATTTTGTTAAACACCCTGATCCTCTTGAAGTCTTTTGTTTTTGTTCGCTTTTGCATCTTGAATGCTACCAAATTGCAAAGCTAATTTAATACAAGAATTAAGCAGTTTAAAAACATGAACCTGATACTGTTGATATCTCCATAACAAAACATATATGTTTTCATAAAATCTATTACCTGTGTTATCAGGTCAGCAATTTAATTTGCTTAACAATGATTCATTGATAAATTCTTATGCAGTTTTATCAGGTCCGTAATATAAAAACATATACTTTTGATGGAGGTAAATACAAAAAACGAACTTTCAGTGTTGACTAAAGAAAAAGCATTACCGATTCAGTTGCTCTATTACTGTTGCTGAGAGGTGGATAACACAGAAAATTGGCAATCTCAATGATAATTAGATCCTTGTACAGTTCCTAAAATGCAGTGCAGTCGCGCATGGGCGACTGTCACTCCTACTTGCCCATAACTCTGTGACTACCATATTGGCGGAGGAGGGGACCTGAATAAGTTCACCAGCATATAAAATGGGAATAAATGAAATAAGTTTAAGCAATAGTATTATCAGAAACATATATTCAATTTTAGAAACCCTCTCTTCATAACCAAAAACTACACAAGAAACATAATTTTAAAAATAGATAAAAGATAATTGAAGTACCTATCTTCATAACCACAAACTACACAAGAAACATTGAGTTGAATTGATTCGGTTCGGTTCGGATATGTGTATTGGGTCCAGATCGGGGGGCAAAGTCATGTTTCGGTCTGAAGCAGATGTACACACCCAGTGAGTAACTCTGGATCGGTTCGGATATAGGCTTTCGGAGCAGATCATATCAGCTTGAATAATCCTTCTTCTCCTTGTCTCTTATTTCGATCCGACCCGATCAGGTAGGTTTTGTTTTCCCTTTTTTGCCTTTTTCTGCTCCGCCCCGATCCGGTCTTGTAAATACCATCCGATCCGATCAGGTAGGTTTCGTTTTCCCTTTTTTGCCTTTTTCTTCTCCTACCCGATCCGATCTTGTAAACATCTTTCCCCTTCCTTCATTCCAACGTCTCTTCACCCGAACCAATCCCAGTTCCTCTCCTTCATCTCCTTCATTTTCCACCTCGCTTAACCAATACCGAACCCAACTCCATTTCACAAAACCCAATCAAGACCAAGCACTCACGTACTCTACTATCCAATAAGATCCTAATCCCCTCTCCCAACCCCTCGAGGTGGTGACAGAACCACCAACGACGATGGCAAGGAGAGAGAAGGCCACGACGTCGGAATTAAACACACAACATGTTCGAATCACGCAATTTTACCACAAATCTAAACTGAAAACGATTACAGCAAAGTAATTCGAGATTTTAAACCTACCAAGTTGTTTAATTTAAAGAAGAGCGAGAGAGTTTCAGAGTTTTTGAAGTTTTTGGGTTTCGATGCAAAATCTGTTTGGGCGAGAGCGATAAAGGAAGGAGGGGAAGAAGAAGATGGGAGGCGGATTTATATAAATTTATGGTGACCATTCGTATTCCCAGTCTTTTTCACCCCGTTCGGACTGGGATTCAGGCACACTAGTGCATTTTGGCATGTTAGTCCATTGTTAAGAAATACAGGAGGGAAATCCATTCGGATCGGAGTCCGAACCGAAGAGGATTATACACGTTGACTTGTCATGCAGGTTGAATTCGGGGAAAAATAAAGAAAAGCTTACCTGGAGGAATTACTGGACATTAAAAAGAGCTCTTAAAGTTGTTTGGAAATGAAGAAAGTAATTCATATGGTTTGTGGGTATATATAAGCAGCAAAAGACACAACTTTATGAAGCGACACAACACTACAAGTAATATAAAATGGGAATAAATGATATAAGTTTAAGCAATAGTATTATCAGAAACATATATTCAATTTCAGAAACCCTCTCTTCATAACCAAAAACTACACAAGAAACATAATTTTAAAAATAGATAAAAGATAATTGAAGTACCTATCTTCATAACCACAAACTGCACAAGAAACATTATGTTACCACTGGCAGCCTCGCCCAATTTCATGTCAAAGAAAACTCTGGTTCTCCGCCATTGTTCTCTCTTAGGATTCGCGAACTCAGATCTATACTTGTAGTGCCTACTACATACTTAGGGTTCGCATGAGTTATATGACAAACGGAAGGACCTGGGGAATCGTGGAGAGTCGGGATCTATAGATTATCGTCGTTCGCCTCGGCGCTCCCTCGCTGATTGCACGATTCCGTTTCATGATTTGCCAATTTGGGGATCATGAATTATTTTATAAGGAAGGAAGAGTGAGAGGGTTCGGTTTGAGATAGATTAAAAATTTAGACTAGGGTAGGAATTGGGGATTTGGTAGGAACGAAACAAAAATAAGTATAGCGGGAATGAAAATCTTAGTTGGAATTAGAGGAGCGGGTAACGTGGATTGATCAATGTGGATTGACAGTTATGATTTTTCATTTATGAGGGTGTGGATTGATAAGGTGTACTTTTAATTGTTGTAACGCAATGCTTTTAACTGGTGTTGCACGTCAATACACCAGAATTCCCACCGCAATAGTGCATTCACGTCTAATGCAACAACATATGACTATTGTTGCAGAAGATCAAAGAAAGCATAGCTTTCGCCATGCTTTTCATGCAACGCACACAAATTAGTGTCGAATATGCCCACTTTTGTAGTAGTGGTTCTTTGGAAGTAGTTGGAGCTTTGGGAATGTACTTATCTCCCTCATGATGAACAGAATGGCTCTTGTACTTCTCTGAATCTGGGCAAGGCGGAGACCGAGAGCAGGAGGATCGATGGTACTGAGGTTGATGATGTCTCCAGTCATCTCTCCCGCGACCTTCGTGTTGATCATGCTCGGTGTCAGAGTCATATCTGGGTAAGATTGCACGGACATTCCTGATATCGTAGTTCCGACGAGGCATCTTTCCTGCAAAATAGCACAAATAAGCATTAGGTATCGAGATTGATATATTGAACAAATGTTGTAACGTGTAGTGTAAGTGCGGTGCGTATTCTAAGTGATCCTCCAACGGATAAGAGCCTGGAGTTAGGCTTGTCTGTGTAGTATCCCCAGCTTTTATAGGAGTAAATTCCTCTTCAGAGGTAGGGAAGAAGGGATCTATGCCAATATCTTGTAAATCTTGTCGGGTAAGGGAAGCTTAGCTAGATCCGAGAATATGGATTCCTCGAGTTGAGGGTCATGTGCAGGAGACTTGGTTAGGGGCGATGTCTTTGGAGAAGGCTGCCTTTCCGAAACAGAAACGTCTTTCGGTTCAGCGTCCTGGGGCTCTTCCCCGATCAGCCTATTCAAAAGTTCATCATCTTGGATATGCATTGGAGAGGGACTTTTAAGAAAGGTGTTTGGATCTTGCATGGGAGTCGTCTCTTTATCTCTCGATTGTCAGGAACCCGAAAGTTCTTGTACTCTGGAGCTCTCTCCCTTCTCAACTGAAGTTATAACTTGCAACTCACCTGGTGGCACATTACTGGTTTCTGCAGGTATGGGAGAAGCTTGAGCTGGGGGCACGTATATGTAAGCGCTGCCCCCGTGGCATATACTCCGACTCATGACAAGCAGATGATGACGATGAAGATATTCGTCTAGCAATTACTTCCTAACATTTAAGAAATCCGCCTTGCCATTTAGCAAACGGTCCTAAGTACATTTGGTTTTCCTCTTTCCTCCGGTTTATAACTGCAAAAGAATAAGATAAGTTAGCACACTCGCTATGGTGGTTGAAATGAAAGCGTCAAAGTTTGAAGCATACCTGATTGAAGCCATCGTCTAGCACATTCGGTTTGGTGCTTAACATAGAAACACTCCGGCTTTACATCCCCCACTTTATTGTATCCTTCGTTGACAATCTTCCTTTTTGGCACAGACTCGAGCTATACGAAAGATGGAGTTTTGAAACACCCCACCTCCGTTAGGGTCACTCTCAAAGGGAATGCCCTAATTTTGGTGGAGGTTTATAAGTATAAGTCACAGATATACAAGACAGATATAATAACACATATTTTTGAACAGTGAAAACAACAACAACTTTTATTTCATTTAAAATACGTGTTACACAAACCATGCCATAATTGTCTTACAATTCTTCCAAAAACATAACATCTTCATAACTGTCTTGATTATGTTATTTAAAGAAAAAATAAACTGCATAAGTCCCAAAATTGCTGTCCAAAGCCATAGTCCAAAACGAAAAAGATCCAAGCAATACATTCTTTCTCTTCAAGCTGGATGTGAAAGCTGGTCAAGCTGCGGTATTCCCTCCCTAAGAACCTAGGGGGGGAACGAAAGAAAAAGAGGCGAAAGGAAAAGGGTCAGTCGTAAAGACTGAGTAAGTCCTAGTGAATTTCAGTGTAAAAACGGTTAAAACAACATGTCATGTATGAACTGGAACTAAACTTAAAAAGGGTGTCGAGGTGGACAAGATAGACTAAGGTGATCATGATAAGTCAAGACAAGTCAAATAAAGCATCACATGTTCAAGATTCGTTGCATCGACTGTACTAGTATACTAAGCCCATGTCACAAGTTAATCACGAAATAAATCCCACGGCCCAATATCATGAAATGACCCTGAAACGGGGTCTAACCCAAGTACGAGGTCCTACGGAGCGCTTATCTAGTCGATCGGCTCCCTACAAGTTCTAGCTCGTCAAGTGTCCGTGTCATACGGCTAATCACGAATGTAGTCACCTGTGCTGGGTCCACCTTCGGGTGTATCATCCCTAGGGTGTCAACCCCTGACACGATTCAAGATGCACAGATAAATCTACAGATACCCAGTGTCTGCCCCGGAATACGTGCCCGACCGTAGTCCACCGAACCTACACTGGCGTACCCCACTACCGTCGTTCACCTCTTACAATCAGCCCAGTAATCGTGCCCCACCCGGCCTAGCCCCAGGGTACCTTGATACATCTAGAGGGTTACTGCTGAAAAGGGTCGTGTCTAGGGTTTCGCCTAACAGATTAGGTCATGTAATTCGTGACCTAACCCGCCTAACCGATTAAGTCATGTAATTCGTGACTTAATCCTTTTCCAGTCTAGTCATGTCAAGGTGGTTAAGTATGTCATTTGAATTCGCGACTTAACCCGCCTACGTGTCATGTCAAGTTGGCTAAGTGTTGTCGTTTCAAGCTCATGACTTAGCCCTACAAATCGTGTTCAAGTTGGTTAAGTTGTCTTTTCATGTTCATGACTTAACCCTAATTGGCATTAATTGATTCGTTAATGCACCGAACCACTCACATTGGATCCTGTTGTTCGTAGCCACTGGATTTGCCGGGCGGTTCCGGGCAGGTTTACGCTACGAACTCAACCCAACCTCAGGTTTCAAGCGCGATGTGACCAACTACCCACATTGGATCCTATTGTTTGTAGCAACTGGATTTGTCGGGCGGTTCCAGGCAGATTTACACTACAAACTTAACCCAACCTCGAGTTGGCCACTTTCTTGTTTTCTAAAGTCATGCCCATGTTCTTAGCAGATTCGTGCTATTTCCATAGCATGTTCATATGTCAACTTCGTGCCCAACTAAGGCATGTTTTTTTTTTCAAGTCAAGTTTTCGTGCCATGTTTCATGTTCTACTTATGCCAAATTTCACGGTTTATGATTATAATCAATTCAAGTTTGTCAATTCTACCCAATCGTATCCCCAACGTATATAAACGCACTTCGTTCACAAGAATAAACAATTCAAGAGATAAAGGGGAATAACACCAAACATGTGATAGGCATATGTGACAATTCCAACATCACTTGCATAATAAATAGGCTATAACATGTCACATGGTTTCAATACTAGCATGATGATAACTTGGCATAGTAATGGTTCCAACTTAGTTTAACATGATGATTTCAACTTTACATCATAGGCATAATAATCATTGCGGGCATAATAATAATTTTACTACAAACATGAAAAATTAAAGGCATGGTAATTCTAATAGGTATAGTGGATTCCAATTTAGCATTTTTAACATAACGATTCTCATCTAGCATTATAAACATAATGATTCCAACTTTTCATCATAACCTAGCAATTCCCATTTTGTCATTAACATGATAGGTATATTAACATCACATGCATAGTTCCATCAACATCATAGACATGGTTTAATTAGCATCATAGGCATGGTTTAATCAACATAAAGATTTCAATAAACATAGTGATTCCATGGACATGTATTAGTCCAACTTGCCATACAATTAAGCCCAAGTGATTCATAACAACATCAAAATCATGATAAGTTTAACTTGCAACATTGACATAGCAATATTCCTAAATTATGATTCAAAGTTAAACAATATAAACATGGATTAATAATAGTTCCTAAATCCGGTTTTAATTCATGGCATGTCCATGTTATTTTAGCGTTTTTGCCTAAAAAATGACATAGAACTTACTATATGAAGCAAGTAATCAAAATTCCAAATCAAATAGCCCCAAATCCGTTGTCTAAAGTGTCGTAGTTGTTGTAGCTTCTAGTTGTAGCCTTCAAGAATCGTCCTTCATCTTCTATAATTTTGTTCTTTGTATTTTTAATTTAGAGTTCTAGGTTTAATGGTGGCTGCATGAGGCTAAAATGAAATAGTATGATTTAGGCTAGGTCTTAGGGTCTTTTTATAGTGTTTGCGAGTTGATTAGGACCGTCGATGGAGCTTGGTTTAATAATAGCCGTTCGTTTGAAGGAGAGACCAACCAGGAGCTGACACCTAGCCCTAGTGATAAGGAAAGGCTCAGAAAATCGACCAAACACAGACCAGGCCAGCCAGGGGGGGTTGGGTTCGACCTGGCTCAGGGGCCAGGTCGACACGCCAGTCGACACCGTGTCGACTTGGCAGTCGACACGGGTGACCCAGGTCGACTGCCCAGTCGACTTGGTTAGCCCCAGGTCGACTGCCAAGTCGACCTGGGTGCCTTGGGCGGGAATTTTCCCGCCCTGGCCAATTGGGCCCAATTTTAAATTTTGAATTGGTTTTTCTGAGTTGTTTTGGTCTGTTAGAATTTTAAACTGAATTCTGAAACTTCCGGAGGCCATATCTTCTTCATACGGAGTCCGTTTTACACAAACTCGGACTCTATTTCAAGAAGAATTCCGAGACGAACGCAATGGCGTATCCCGTTTCCCTTAATTCTTTGATTTGAAATTAGTTATACTTTAATTTGTGAATTTCACTGTTATAGAATACACGGGGTGTTACAAGTTTCCTTTGTTCGATGCTTGAAATGATAAAAGTAGTTTACATCTTCGAAAGAGAACTCCATGCCTAAGATTTCCATGTATGCAATGTATAATGTATACAAATAGGCGTATGCATTGGGATGGAGTAGCATGGGGGTAATCTGCATTCGTCTTAGAAAGTCGAGGATGAACGGTGGAAATGGAGGAATAGCCCTACATAACACATCAATCGGCTGATTGCCAAATATCCCTCCAGAGGATCGTGGGGTCTGTCTACATCGGTTGCTACTCTGACTTCTTCCCAAGAGATTCCATGCTTCATTCATATACGCCTAATTCTAGCTTTGTTGATTATCAAAGTCACAGAATCACTGGGTACCTCCAGGATGGTTGCACTCCCAAACTCATTAGGGGCTCGATTGTCTCCTACTCTCCCTTCCTCTTCCTCATCCATGAAGAGTTCACCTCCAGATGATTCTTTGCTCTCGTGAATTTCTGTCTCAAAATCTGAACCAGTGTTGTCCCACTCCGGATCTGAATTTGATGAGCTAGCTTCAATATTGGGGTTACTAGATGATCTTGGAACTGCAGTCTTTTCTGATAATCTTGTTAAGCATCTTCCAGACATGCTTGCTATACTATCTAAGAGATATCAAGGATTAGAGTGTAGTTTCCTGTGTCCCCCCACATATGTGTGTGAACTAATATGTGCCAATGTGTGCAGTGTTGAAACTAGAAGATATAAAGTAAGCAGAAAAGTATTAAATTAATCAGTGTGCGTGGAATAGTCAAGCAGTTGTATGTTAGTTAAGTTCAGAATGTCCAGTTCAAAGGGCTCTATTCTAACTGTCCATGAATTCATAAGTAGTGATTGATTTTGGTTGAGTTATGCTCAAATATTTATTACAAGCTTGCATTGCCAAGTGGCTCATTTTAATCGAATTCAATAGTATGAAGGAAGGCACATGTTTCACTTGGAAGTTCGCAATTTGGGTCAAGCTTTCTTAAGAAGGTAACGCGGGTCAGGTCCCAGAACCGGATCGGATCGGAGCAGTCCGACCCGACCTTAGTGAAGGGATGACACAGTTCCCCAATTATCCACCTTTGGTTCCCATCACCTCTCCGACCTGTTGATACTGTTCTTACCCAAGCTTTCTTTCCTCTTTTCTCCAATTCCATTGCTAGTACCCATTTTTATTTGAAGCAAAGATCAAGATCCATGCTTCAAACTTCTTAATGCTAGAAATTCAAGCCCCACAATCACTGCTCGAGGGGGAGATTGACGTCGCTAGTGATAACGGTGACATCGGAAGACTCGACATCAAAATCTCAACAATTATTAATGAGATTCAACACAAAATATGAATGCAACTCAATGGGAATCAAAGAAGATGGAGTTTCGCACCCACCTATGTATTCGATTTGGAGATTGAGAGGTTTTATGAAATTTGATATATAGGATTTATGAATTTGAAAGCAACACGAAATAAAATGAGATGGAAGAGATAGGGGCTCGACTTATATGTTGAATGGGAGGGATATTCGTATTCCAATGATTTGATAGACCAATCCAACCCAGTCTAATGGTCCAATAGCTGAAGAGGTTATAAGCTTTTGTACCAGGAGAAACGACGGGTCGAAGAGGCCAGATTTGATCCCCTACAAAGTTTCCAACGATGAATCAATGGTGAAGACCCATCGATTGAACAAATTGAACCCGATCCACCACGAAACCTTTATCTCAAATACAAAACCATAGAGGATGGGAGCAAGTAAAAATCAAAAAGGGCCGTTAGAGATCATATGTGCGTGCATTGGCTCAATAGAAATATTACAACAATATTGGTCAAATAATTTAATTTTTCGATTCAACAAAAACCAGGGGAGTTACCTAGATATTCGTCTAAATACTGATTGAAGACTCCAATTTGTTGAACATAACAGGAGTAATCTTTGATCCCACATCGTATACCTACTACCGAAATCAAGAAGCGTAACTTCACAATGCGCCATGACTTTAAAAAAAGACAAGACCATTGATTATCACAAGTTCAAGAACATGCACACTGGCAATTTCGAAGCATATCTCATCTCCAATAAGACATACTTCGAGCGGACAAAAAGTTAGCTACTTCATGACAAGGCCATGTAAAGTTCAGACGATCACTTGTGAGTAACAGAGTCGGTTCAGATCGATGAACGAATTCCAAGTCAGAAGGGAAAACTTGTGCATTAACAAATACTGAGCAAGATTAGTTCGGGTCGGAGAAGCCATGACCAGATTCCCACGTGTGCAAACAGCTAGACCCCAGAAGAAAATCGACGGGTCGGGTAAGAGTACTGTTACCCACTCTGCTCAAAACATGAAGGTAACTAAGAATGTACACCTGATTGGGTCGGAGTACCTCCATATCCGACCCGCCCCATATCTGCTATGTTGAAGCAGTTACGCCATGTTCCGAGTCTTATGCCTATAAGCATGGATCAGTAACCGCACATGTACGAACGAGCCTAATGCGTTGTCTCCACTATGGCACATCCAAATCCGAAATTTAAGGGATGGGAGCCACTCCACACTCTGATCTGCCTGCATTTTCTGCCTATAAATAAACCAAGACTTGTCATTTTGAGGGACCTTTTAGCACTGTACATACTCAAGCTTCACCATTAAATATATTTCTCTATTTTATTCAGATTGTACTCTAAATTTCCGAGTATAATTCTATAGATTTGGAGAGATTATTGATTCTACTTGTGAGGTTGAGTGATTATCTACATTGTACTTGTACTCAATTACCCAATAAAAGAACTATAAAGTGAACGTAGGCTCATTAACGTCGAACTACTGTAAACCTTACATGTTGACTATTTTTTATCTGTTTTTAGATTACTATTCTCCATGATTCCTAGTCTATTAGGTGTTAGAACCATTTTTTGGTCTAATATAGGAGTATAAATGTAGTAAATTAAAAGATGGATGATTGGATTGTTATTATTGGTTTGTTTTCGAAAATTATATCTATATATTGAATTGGATGATTTTATTTTGAGGTAACATGTTTGTGATGTAAGAAAAAACAGGTTGGAGGGATCCAACTGGATTCTCCACCAGTATTTGTTAAATTTCATATATTACAATATATGTTGAAATACTGTAATTGTGATGCAGGGAAGACAGGTTAGGGGGATCTAACAGGATTCCTCACTAATATTGGTAATGTGTGTTATATATGACGAATATATTTGGTTGAGTGTGAAATTGGATGAGACAAACCCTTATTTCACAGTTTGTATTTTAGCAGTCGTTTGACTCTTTAGTATCGTCTACAAAATAAGAAATTGTTGGAATCGTTTTTAAATTGAGTTTGAAACATTTTATGATTTTACATATATTGAATTAGTTGTTTAAGGTATATCAAGAAAAGTTTTTTCTCTTAAGAGGTAAACTATGATTTTGTTTTCAAAATAAATTCCAAAGCTTAATTTACGTTTTTTTATATAATCATTTGAATATAAATAAAGTCAATTTCGAAATACTATTATGTTATGGTTAAGTATTTTAGAACTGGTCATTTTAATAAACTGAAATAATATAATGATCGCGAAAAGTATGTGAGAATATTGTAAAAGGAAGCTATAAGATTTCAAGATACCGAAATATAAATTAAAAAGACTTTGTAAATGAGATATATAAAATAACAGTTGTATATGTATAATATAAAATAACAGTTGTATATATATAAGTTAAATTATATAGAAAGGGCTATAAATTGGGATTTTTTATAATAAAATAGATTGTTAAATAGAAGTTTAAATGCTAACAAATTGAATATAAATGGATATGTTAAGAAAGGGTAAATGACAGAATCCATAACATTATTTTATGAATCTTAAGTTGAACTAATTTGGTTGGTAAACATATTTTTTTTTATAAAAAGAACTCTATTCCTAGTTTTGGAAGATGAATATTGGTTTTAGAAAATGTTTTGCAAATGATATTTTTAAATGAATTTTGTGATATATGGTTAAGAGTTATTTTTCTAAGTATTCAATATAAAATAATTCTGAGAATACTCCTATATTAAAATAAGAAGTAAAAGACTGTGTTCTAATTATTGAAAGATTTAGAAGTTCAATTAACAAATGGTTAACTAAAGAGGTCAAATGATATTGTGTACCGAAGCAGTGAATTTATTTTATTTTCATGGTTGAATGATTGTTTATTTGATACTTAAATAACCGACTATCAAATCTGTCCCATTATCGATTGTTGGTACGAAAAGACCGGGATCGAATTTATATTCGAATACCATTCTGAACCAGCTAATATGTAAACGTGGAAGATATCAGACGATGGTCAAGATGGAGCATTTGAATACCCGTAGATCTTCATAAAATGGAAGAATTACTTATAATCTCTAGGTCGCTTCCAGAGATAAACTATGATTTTGTCGTGGTTAAAATCTACGGATTTGCAAGGACTTATCGCTACTGATCCTTGGAGTGATTCCTATATAATATGTGGTAGGAGGTCGTCTTCGGTTCATCCTGTTCCTGGATGACTTGTATGGACGAATGTCTGACAGAGTATTTCCTAAGAGTCACATATGTTGATTTTTTTTCAAATATGCCAAGATTGGTGGTGAAGAAGGAAACTTCTTTTAGTTTAACACCTAGAGTATATTTGTGGATGTCAATTAGTGATTTGATGGATCTTATAATGTGGCATTCAAAAGTGAATGATGATGTGATGCTCTTTGAAAGGTAATTGTAACCTCAAGCCTCGTCAATCAGGAAATGATAGAAATCGGGCAGGCAGCATGGCTATGTGGGTCATTCCTATTAAGGCGTATTATCACCATCTAGAGAAAGTTCATTTGTTTCTTCTATCACTTCTATAACTTATGGAAGACAGTTACATAGGCCCAACTGTTGGTGATAATATACTTGATACACTCAAGTTGAATAAGTGGTTGGTCATGTGTGGCCGGGTTGCAAGATGTTCTTGTTGAACCCTAGTGTATTGCTCTCTAGAGGTACATAGATCGGAAAGTGGTCCCATATCTTATCATAGTTGGAATCCATTCTCCAATAAGTACCATGCAGTTTTTGATTATATACTAAGTATGTGGAGCATGAGATGCAAACATTCTGCTAAATGGTTATATATTTGGTATAGACACTATTATAATATCACCGGATTTTATATAAAAATGTTTCGGGTTATCGTAAGGTAAAAAACATCTATGTTTATGTGTGGACTGGTCTTACAATTATCCTTTTCTTTCAAAAAAGATTTTTAACATTGAATCAGTTAGATGATACCTATAAACTTAGTGAGTTTTCTCACGATGGTTCACCAGACTGATTTATGGCGTTTTCAATGCTCGAGCCAGACCGAGTTTTACAGATTCAGGATAGGACTGACCTCAGAAGAAATGCTGGAGGAGTTCAGACATATGCTACATATATAGTATTTATTCCGTTGTGTGTTATATAGAAGGACATGTTGTAATAACTGTCCAGATGTGTTAGTTGCCCGATGTACTATGATGAATGTAAGTATCCATACAGTTCTTCGCTAAGATTTATTTCTATATTGCATTTATTTCCCCTGCGGTGTGAGACTCTGTATTGTCTTGATCCTTCTTCTTTTTCTATTATTCTTCTCTTTCTTTTTTACCTTTTTCTTACCTTCTAATTTAGCCATTTTCTGTGCACTTTAAGTAGGACTTGTGTGTATTTGGTTGATTCAAAGAGTATCGGAATTCTGATCGCTACAGATTGGCATGCTCAAATTCTAACTTGGAGTAAACAAGAATTTAATCAATGAATAAAAAGCATAAATTTAACGAGATATTCCTAGAATACTCGATTCATAAAATCAACAAAGTGCGCTAGAGCATTCATCAAACCGAATGGCATAACGAGCCACTCGTAAGAACCATATCAAGTGCGAAATGTAGTGAAAGGATTTTTGTCCTCCACAACTCGAAGTTGATGAAATCCTATGGCTAAATCAAGCTAGAAAAAGATCTTAACTCCGCTTAATTAATCGAACGTATCATCGATCCTAGGTAATGGATATCAGTTCTTGATGGTCAACTCATTAAGCTTGCGATAATCAATGCATGGCCTAAGAGTCTCATTTGACTTCTACATGAATACCACCGCGATACCCCACGGTGAAGAGCTGGATCGAATAAAATGCTTAGCTTCAAGATCAAGATGCTACATCTTAAGCTTCTCATTCTCTTTAGTCGACATCCGAGTAGGAGGTCGAATAACATACCGTGCACCAAGAACCAAGTCAACACGAAACTCGATAGCCCGTTTAGGTGGCAAACCCTAAATTGGCTCAAATAGATTTGCAAAGTCACACACCATTGGAATACTAGACAGATTACTCCCATCATCATGGTCTCATGACTCGATAGAAAATAAAGAAGGCACTAAATCAGGATCAACATCCTTAAGAACAAGAGATACCTAATCGGGTAAGTCGGGATATCAAAGATACAAGATCCACTCAACACAAAGAATCCTGGCCTTATATCGAACGACTCAACTCATGCCAAGAATCATGTCGAAAGTCGAAGAATAAATTAAGTTAGATTTGCACGGAAGGAATAACCGCATAGAAATAACTCCACATCCTCACACATCGAGCTAAGCATTGCGAATCAACCAATGGGATTCACAGTATGAATAGAGCATACAACATCCAAAGACAAAGCACCAACCAAGTTCCTTCGATAGAGATGAATGCGATGAACCTGTATCAAATAAAAACCGAACAAAACGATCTCTAAATAATGATGAACCCTGAAGGACTATGTTCAGGCTGAGATTGACCACTATAAGCTCTCTCTACGTTAAGATTACCATAATTTATCACTTTTGGACTCCTAGGAAAAGAAGAGATCTCATGACCTTCTCTCTTACAATATCTGCACATGCGAGGCTTAGTACATGCTAAAGAAAAATGATCTAATGAACCACAATTGTAACATCCCTTTGTTGAAGCCAAAGGAGGTGCCACATGGGACTGAGAGATGGATCCATTGGATTTTTACTCTTATTCTGATGAAAGGACTTAGACTTAGAAAATGGGAAGCGCTTCTTATTCGGATTACCCCGAACATTAACCACATCATCACTATCTTTCTCCTTCTCGAGTGTCTCGAGATGAAGAATTGCATCCACAAGCTCTTGGAAAGTCAATTTCAACTATAACACAAAAGGCTTCTTGAGATATTTCTTAAGCCCTCTCACAAACTTAAGATTCTTCTTATAAGGAGTAGAAATGTGCTCTATGCCATATTTTGATAAGGCCTCAAAAGATGGGACGTACTTGATAACAATCGACTTCCTTTGCTTAAGATCAAGGAAGCGACGTGCAAGAATCCCGTTCTCGGGTTCTCGAACAGACTTAAGGTCTAACCTCTCTTTAAAATGTTCCACTCTAAAATGGACTCATTAACCTCTGCCACAAGCAATTTATACCAATTGAGGGCATGCTCATGAAGCACACTCGATGCCACAAGAACGCAATTATGCTCAGAAATGTCCATACATGTAAAAATACGCTCACTGGTACGAAGCCACACCTGAACCTCTAGAACAGACTTAATGCCTTTGAATGGCTTCCTACTAAGATGAGATAAATTGCTACACATTCGCACAAAGTCGGATTTATGCGGAGGGGAAGATCGGGAAGGTGCAGGAGGCTAGGTGCTCCTGGTATGCTCGAGAATCCGATCTATGGACATATAGACTCCTTTGAGGCGAGAACCACTAGATGGTATAGTGCTCTCCTCGGGGAGTGGGCCTAGGGGCATAAATCGGTCGGACCGGACGGATGTGTGTTCAGTTTTTGTCCTAAAAAATTTCGGACCAAACACGGACCGGACAAAAAATTTTCTCGGACAAACTTCTTGTCCTAACTCGTGTCTTAAATAAAATCGGTTGGACACGGACATCGTTTTTCGGACACGGACACGAGCGGGCTCGGTCGGACACGGCTATTTATATCATATTTTATACTTTTTATTAGGTTTTCTATCAACTATATATCAAATTACAAAGAAATCGGACGAATTCGAACTCACTCAGACCGAACGTGATTTTTTCTCGTATAAAATTTGTTGTCCTAACTCGTGTCCAAAATGAAAATCGTACGGATTCGGATGGACATATTTCAGTCGCGAACACGAGTAGACGTCGAACATTCGTACAAAATTTACAGCCCTAAGTGGGCCACTAGACGACCCAACACCCAAAGTGTGTCTTCTACCTTGGTTAGACATAAGCTGAAAATTTGAAATGAGATGGGATTATTCACTTGGATAAGATATCATTAACGAAACTATGCACGAAGGGAATACTAAAGAATTTTAAATTTGAATTCATAGACGTATTCCACACAAACAATTCAATTGGATACAGGGAACGTCAAAGACATGACAATGATTACTTTAGTCAGGGTATGATGTTTGTATTAGTATTATACTTCAACGAGTGTAACACGCTCTCTGAGCGTTGAATGTTGTTCCTACAAATATTATGTATTTAATGAATTCAAGGGAAAATGATTTATACAAATATTGCATAATTTACAGATTATCGCTCCCAATCATGAATAGGAAGAGAAGCAATAAAAAGTGTTGAAAAGAAACAACGATGCAGAATGGGTGAAGTGAGCGGTATATATAGGATCAAGTAGTTTTTTCTAAATAGCTGTATAATGTTGCGATATATAAAATATTGAAATGATCTACGTTGGGCCGACGCAAACCTATATTTTTATTTAGTAGCAGCACTTCTGGATTATTCAATTGTTGGAAAAAAATTGATGAAATTGGTACTTTATATGTTCAAAAAAAGGTCTGGTCAATATTTAAACCTAAATATAATGAGGATGCTACTTTTTATGATCGCAAGTCTAAACTGCAACCTAATCTGTAGGAAATGGTATTTTTGAGGAGTAGGTGGATGAGATTGTTTTAAATAATAATTGAATTTCAAGGGCAATTTCGGTATTTCATGGTTGGACCAAATGACTGTTTCCAGGAAAATTATTAATAAAGATGTATCGTGGTGTTAAAAATCCCTTCATTGTTTATATCACATTTTGTTCTAAACACCATTCTGATACTAAACTGTGAACCCCCCTCCCCGAGGCCCATACTAACAAAGAGTACTAACTAATAATATCGTCTGCTAATACCAAAACTAGGCTTGTTAGGAGAGACCATCCGTAGTATTGTATTAGATAAGTATTAGGTATGTCGAGTTTTTTTCCTTCTTCCACATAACGACATATCTAATCCTTATCTAATACACTACCACAGTGGCTTCAGAATCTATTCAGAACAAAACATAATATAAAGATATAAACATATCACAGAACAAAATTCACATATATGTATCTATATGCACACGGGTACATCATGTACAACATAAATATAACATAAGAGGTCAAATAAGTCACTACATAAATACATATACATCGTAACCCCCACGAAAGAATATACGTCATCATATCACAAGTGAACTACAAAAGACAACAACAAAAGCTATGTAATCCCAAAAGTGAAGCATGATATCCAATGTGAACAGCTAAACATGAAGCAAAAGATCATAACCTACAACTCAGTCTAACCCAAGGGATGAACACACGGGTAAGTCTAACTTTAATCAGATAATTAGTGTAAGTGAGATAAGGGAATAATCCACTAAGGGAAATATTCCTACAAGTCATAAAGGAATGAGATGTCACAGTTTTCCACAAGATATTATCCCATAAAACAACTTTAGGAATATCTTTGAAATTCACAATATGAAACTCATAAAACACAGAATCACTAAATCACACAATCGTTGAACTCTGTTAAGAGTTTAAATCCACTAATGAAATTAACAAAAAAAAAAAAAATCACTATAGTGAAATCAGTAATAAGCACAAAACACATAATCAGATAATATGGACCCATCATAGAGTAGAAATCTGAAGCTATGCCTGCATGTGTTATTACACATGATGGTTTCAAGCCATACCCAGTGCTATATCACATAGAAGGGATACTCGAATGACCCAAATGTCCGTAGAGTTCACATAAAATGACCAGAAGGTTCACGGAGTTCACACAGAATGACATGAAGGTCTAGTACTGGCGGCCATACAGGAATGAGTCACAGACTCTTAGATAGTAACCCGGAAAGTGGTAGTCGTGCACCCCATACTACATGTTCTCACTTACGGTTTATACACCATAAGTCGGCTCTACATAGAAAATACAGAAAGTCATAAGAAATCAAATGAAATCATAAAGAATCAGTGGAAATCACTGAGAATCGCTAAGATTCATTACTTTGATTGGATGGATCTGGGATTCACCAATATTGTATACCGTCGCGCCCCATACCGCGTGGTTTACGATATCATTCAACCACCAACATGCCTTCTCGAACGGTGTAATTGCATGTCATTTTTATATTAAAATCGTACTTTAAGAAAATAGTTTAGAAAATATAGTTTCTTGGAAAATCTTTGAAAGTCGTAAAGTTTAGAAATCCATGTTAAAATAATATTACTAATAATTTATAAAACTTTGTCAAAACGAGATTTCTTTTCAAACTATATTTCTCTTACTCAAAACATTTTAAAAACAATTTACTAAATCTGTGCATGTGTCATTGAATCAAATAAATATCGCAAGGAAAGCATACTTGCAAACTCATCAAAACCACTAGAAATTCACTACATATATTGCTTCTCTACTATTGAAGCATGCCACGATAATACCACAAAACTTATGATATATAAGATATATTACTTGCATAATTATGCATAAAATTGCACTAATTTTGGAGGAACAACCTGTTCATAAATGCAAAGAAGCAAGACACAAACCTTCAAGAAAAAACATAGAATTGTATAAGAGCTAATCTGGGCATTTTTGCCCAGGTGCGTCGACCCACTAGAAATCTTAGGTCGACCCATGGGTCGACCTAGCTCGATTTTAGGTCGACCCAGGCAACGGGAAGTTACCCAGACCAAAATCTCGACGAACTCACTACTTCCATCCTAAATTCAGGCAATTTAAACTACTCGGATTCTCATGAAATTTGACAAGATAATACTAGAGAATACAAATAAAATAGAAGAAGAAAGCTCCTTATTTCTTGAAGAAATGAGGGATATATTCAATGGACCTTGGTCATGTTTAGCTGCTCAGAAACACATAGTAAGAAAACTAAACGTAACTTATAGGATTTTGCTCTGATTTGCAAATATATACAGCCGAAACAAGTTAGAGACTGTAAGGGCTTCCTCGCCTTTGATTTTCAGCAAAAAATTACAAGAAGAACCTTCAAAATTAATCAAACATTGGACTTTATAGCTCCTTTCTAAGCTTGAGCACCTGTAGATTAAAGTACGACATGCAACAAAACACAAAGATGAATTTCTCAACCAGAAACATAATTGATGAATTTGAGATGAACTACCAACCTATATGTGGATTACCTGCTATAGATTTGATTTTTGATGATAATTTCCCTTTTGGTTTTGATTTAGAGTTGGAAAATTTGAGCTTTAACATGAAGTGGCCATGGAATTCACTGTTTTTGAGAAGAATGAATATTTTTGTTTCTGGAAATGAAAATACATTGTTTTCTCTAGAAAAATCCTCTCTTCTCTTCTACTAACCAAGGCCATTAAGCTTTAATCAAGTGATTAGCCCATGTATTTACTTAAAGAAGGTAATTAAGGCTATAAAGCCTTGTTTACACTAGTTTTCCAATGTTTTATTCTCCAAGTCACTTATGTTTATTTCTAAACATTATAACATTAACAAGTGATCACTATTAAATCATAAATATGTATTTTAACATGCTTTTAAATACTTTCAATGCTATTTTTGCTTAATTTACACATAATTTACATTTTACACAAAATAAGCATTTTGAACTTGATCTACACAAAAATGGACATTGTTAAGAATTTAATTATTTTAAATATACAATCTTAACCCAAATAAATTCTTAAACTCGAAATTATCATTATTAGCACTTTTATAAATATTTTACAATAATTTTCGTGGACTTTTAATATTTATTTCGTATAGACTTCACTTTAACAAACTATTTTGCACAAACTTTCATTTATAAAAGGTTTACTACAATTTGTCAAACAAAACTCTTACGAATTTCCCAAATTCCTATTTTTTTTTCTTTTACATTTTCATTGTTCCAAAAACATTATTTCACTATAATAATTATTTTCCAAGTCTTAGTTACATAGATTGAGTATTTATCCAACTTAATATTAAATTCTCTCTTTAATTCAAATTTTCACATTTCGTACCCAATTCGATTCAAACACAAAATTAAGTTTATTTTTCTCATAAGCTTAAATTTCATTCAGCAACAGTTTCCCACAATCTAATTTTATTTATTGTTAATGAATAATATTCATTTTATCCAATTATCACCCAAATAATAATTAACACTTAATTTTCAAATTTGTAGCCTTGCTATAAATTCATCATTATGGTTTAACAGGTAATCACACAAAGTCAGATTGTTGCAGTTATATTTAAAACTTCGCTTTCATATATGTCATTCACACCTTAATTTACACTTGCAAATCATGTCTTTTTAATTACATATGGATTCTTGTATTTTTGAAACATATGTTGTTTGTGCTATTTAAATGCCACATGCCTTTAAAATTTAAATATAATAGGTTTGATGTAACACTTTTTTACTACCAGCGTAAACCTTCACAAATGCCTTTGTACGGATGACACTGTTACTTAAATATAAAATGTAGTTATCTTATTCTTTTAGAAATTTTATACGCATCATACATGTATTATCGAACTTAATATTATTAATGCACATGATTTAACAATTAAACTTCTTATATGTTAACAACAACAAAGAAAAAATCAATAAAACACAAAAAAGATGTTCTGAGATAGAACTTAAATTCAAATTGATTACACACGATTTAGACATAAAAACATATCTAAATACTTCTGATAATCATTTTCCTTACTTATGTTAAATACACATAATTTATAAAAGATCAATTTACTCTTAAAGCATTTGCTATCATCAGCGGAAAATCGGGAACTTATACAAAAAAAATATCATTTATAAAGATGTTCTTATTCTAATAAAAGACAAAATAGTTGAATGATATTTTATACCTATTACTTTTGAATACGTTTATATGGTTTAGTATTTCTACTTATTTTAGGTAATAATTTATAAATTATGCAACATTTGTACAAATCATTTTTCGTTTAATATGAAATATATTAGGAACAACAATCCACGCGCTAAGCGCATAACGTTACGCTCTTGATGAAATAAGGGCATTGAATAAATTGTGTGTTGCCAATGACACATAGGTTTCCTCTACCAATATCATAATTTTTATATGCTTCGTAATGCCAAGACATTTCATGCGACAGTTGACCACCGCGTAAAATCAGTTTGCACGGTAAATAACTGTCGATCACTATGGCTTTCTATGGCCATCAACCATCGAACAACTGTTTTTCGATAACTGATCGTCATGGAAAACCATGTTAGTTGGTGCTTGTTCGCCATGTAAAAATATAAAATATTAGTAGCCCCTTAAGAGGTTTTGATATTAGAAAGAGCAAGACCTCACATTTTATGACATTTTTTAGTAATGATATTGAAAAAGAAGGTACCATTACCAACATAATACTTTTTTTTTACTTTATCCGCACTTGACTGTTTGCTTTTCTTTCTTGCATCCCAATTTAGTTAGTGTATTGTTAAGAGCATCGGCTGATGCTAGGAGCTACCAGCCCTATGCCTGATCGACGGTGGTCAAACAAGCATCGGGCTGGTATCTCCTAACAACCAGCCCGGTGTCCTTAACATTACACTTTGTTTATAGGGACAGTTTGAATAATGTCTCTGTTAAGTTTCAAAATACACAACTTTCTATCTTAAAACTTTGTAAACTAGACCTCTGTTTTTCGAAAATCATCAAAAAATATATCAAAAATCAACGTAAAAAACTAACAAACTTTAAAAGTTAATTCAATATATAATCATCTTTGTGTTCATGTAAGAAAAGTAAAAAAAAAAAAAAAAATACGCTTAAAAAAAGCAAAAATGCAAGAAAACTACGTTTTTTTTTAAATTGCAGATATCACAAACATCATATCAGATTATTGCATGTTTTTATGAATTTTTTGTTGATTGCTTCAAACTTTCAAATTTAATGCTCACATTTATTCAAACATCACACTACTGCAGAAAAATAATAGAAAAAAAATGATGTACACTGCATACAAATGAAAAATATGTTACTTTCAGTAAAATTGCAAAAAAAGAAGCCATTATACGAAAAAATTACAGAGACAATTTTTCTATGCACCGAGACATGTCTACATTATGCTATAGAATAGTTGCAGATATGTCTGCACTCATTCGTAGTAAGTGCAGACATTTCTACATTTCTTTTTTCTTTTGCAGTACGTGCAATACACTATGGAATAATTGCAGATATGTCTGCACTTTTTCACAATAAATGTAGGCATTTATGCAACTTTCTTTTTTCTTTTTTCAATAGCTTTCTGTTAATACTTACAATTTTTTGAAATTTTGAATTAGAAACGCAAACTAACGGAAAAATATTGCTACATCTCATTTTAGGTTGTGTCTACTTTCACCCTGCCAATTGCTTTTTCCACCCTAGTATTTTAAAAATAAAATTCTCACTCCACATTTTGCTTTTCTCATCCCATTCATTCCATCTTTGTCCTTACATTTTTTATGCTTATGTTTAGTATTCTACTCATTCTTTTATTTCTCTCTTATTTTACTGTTTCCTTATTCCTCCACAACCATCAAAACCCCAGTTCTCTACACTGATTAACAACGGAGACAGATAAACATGGATAAAGTTAAGAAAAAAGAAGATCAAAGTAGTGTCATAATTCTCGAATTATAGTTGTCGAATTTTTTCCTTATCTCTTTTCATAAATGAAAATCAACGCCATAGGGTGGTGGCGGTGCTGATTTATAGCCATTAACGGATATTCCTCATTTGTGAAACTTTACCTATCTCACAATTTTATTCGGAAAAGGTGGTAGATGCAAATAAAAATTGGGAAAAAATATATAATGTCCAATTAATGGGTAAAAGGAAAAAATGAAATTTAAAATTTTATATTATAAGTGGGGTTGTAAAGCAAAAGTAGGGGAGGCAATAAAGTATTGTTAATGTCACTCCAAAAATGGATAAGGGGGATCATATTTTATTTTTACTCCATTAAAAATTAAATTGTTAAGGGGAGACCAAACACAATTGAAAAATAAATAAAAGTCCAAACACAAAACAGTAAAAATCGGCAAGAACATACTGAAATTCAGTACAAAGTTTGGAAATAACATGCCGAAAATAGAGTAACTGAAAAAAATTAAAATCCTACATATTCGGGAATAGTACGTCGGAAAACACGATTTTATTCGGTGATCCATCGTCGAATTTGTGTTATTGTCATAACCTGATGCGTTCACCCAATTCAACAAGTACATGCCGTTTTAATTATTTAATTCGTCGGCCCGCTATTAACGAATATATCGTTTATGGTCGAAAACGAACCTCCGTTTTCTTAGTAAATTGTTATCTTCTCGGCGATTTCTTCAACAAATTCAACATGCCGTTTGTTTTTTGAGTAAAAATCATGTTATCATCTTTTTCAAAGTTAGAAATTTCGTTAGAAATTGGTTCTCTATGAAAAAAATGATTAATTGTTTATTCTGAGAAGAAGATGATAATTAGGATTTAGCAAACAGTAAAATATAATTAGGATAAAATAATAAAAGAACATTCTGATCAGTATTTTATAAATTGTTGAAGAACTATGTTAAATGATCATCCACTTGGTAAATAATAATAATAATTAAAAAAAGAAATGAGCTCCCCTTTTACCCTTTTTGGAGTGGCACCACCATACGAGGTGTTAGGCAATAGCCGAAGCTTCATTTAATGGATCGTCTATGTTCACTTTGTATTCCCATTTCCCAAACCCTACCTGCCTGAAGTATAAATGTTTTAAAAGCAAAATTTAAAATCAATCAAATTTCCGATACGATGCCGCTTTTCATTTCCGACGAAGAATTTCGGCTTATCTCACATGATTCTTCCGCCGTTGCGGAACGCGCAGACGCGTTTATCCGGGACATCCGTCGCCAGTTGGACAACGTCCGTTTAGAATCTAACGCCACGTCCATCGCCACCGAACAATCCTGTTCTCTTCTAGAGCAGAAATACGAGTCTCTGTACTCTGAATTCTCCCGCACACAGTCTGAGAACGCTCAGCTTTCCGCTTCTATTGAGCTTAGAATCACTGAACTTGCTGATGTTCAGAATGAGAAGCACCAGCTGAATATCAAAACTGTACGTGTTTACAACTGATTCTTTTATACAACACTTGCTATTCTCCCCCTGCTTTTTTTTTTTTTTTTTTTTGGTTGTAACACGAGTGATGTACAGATTGAGAAGAATAGAGAGATTGAGAGGCTTTCAGTGGAATTGGCAGAGATGCAAAAGTCTAAAAGGCAGTTGTTGGAGTTGATTGAAACGAAGGATGAGGAGATTCGAGAAAAAAATTCTACAATACAGGGTTACCTTGATAAAATTGTATGCTTGTTTGCTTGTCCATCTAATTTGCTGATAGCTATTTTCATTTTCAGTTTATTAGCATATAGGAGATCACATATAATGATTATACACTAACAGTTTGGTTGTGCTAGTATTGCATAGGAAAGATCATGGGCTAGAACTTAATGATATGTTGCGGAAGGTGCTTTATTTATTTTGGAAGTAGCAATTGGTGGATGCTAATGATGTCAGTGTACTGACAGACGTTTATTTCAGTCCTAATCATGTTTGAACGTTGGGCTACTTTTGGCTTCTAAGCTATTTCCACCAGTAACTGTGTAGAAACCACTTTCAACATTGATCATAAGCTACTCCCCCCCCCCCCCCAAGTTATGTTGACATCAAATGCATGTTGATACTGTCTTTAAATCAGAACTTTGAAGTTTGATATGTCTTTCCTCTTCTTTTTACAAATTTCTCCCGAAAATCCTAATTTTGAATTTATGATTTGTGGATCAATATGTTACATGCCATAGGTGGTACTTATACATACTTGTATATACACAGATGGATATGCGGGTAATGTAAAGATGACCGCCCTACAATTTCAATATAATGCGCTGTGAGGGTGCCCGATCGATGCAGGACGATAATCAAGGGTTTTACTAAATACAACAATTACAGAGCCTATCGTATATCTCACAGTGCATTGAATAAAACATAATAGTAACATCTCAGATATAAATATATAGAACAATAATAATTAAATGAATCACACAAATCAAAGTATTCAGAGCCATACAACTATACTACATAAGCGATAGAGTTTGTACAACTGATAATAGACTTAAAATAGATAATAGCACTTGTAGTTATTTCCACAGTCGTAGAATCATACAACTTCAAATAAATATAATATTAATATCTTTGATCATCTAATTAGTAAAATAAGGGTTTATACACATTACACACACACTCCAGCGTTGGGTTAATTCATTTTGACAATTTATTTACTTTTAACTTCTACTGTGAATAGATTCTTTTGACGGAAAACAACTCATCAAAGGAAGCTAGAGTACTCGAAGCAGAGGCAGAACTAGGACGCTGCCGTGCAGCATATAATCGTATTACTCAGGTTAGTTTAGCATTTTCTTGTTCCTATAACTTCTATATGCAGATCATTACTCACTTAAAATGAATTTGTTTTCCAATGTTTGCAAGAAATACACCGGTATGCCACTTCAATAATAATGATAAGTATTACCAACATATGTTGTTTGTCTTGGACACGATACATTGTCATATCTTGCCATTACACTAGTGGTTGTGCTACAACATAGACAAGCATGCTCTAGCTATTGCCAAATGTACTTCCCTTGACTGTCTATCTAGGTCATGCAATCATTTATTTGACTGTAATGGAAGGTTAAAAAAAATTCATTTTCACATGTCAGCCACAATCAACCAAAAAGAACTTAGCATTTATGATCTTCACACATTCAATTTCATTTCCTGTCAATCTTGGGCCTTCCGGTGTCATGAAATTTACTCAGTAATAACTAAACATTCAACTTAAGTTTCACGTTCATTATTATTTCATATATAATGGAAAATGTATTATCCTTTCCCAATGTAATACATGTATACCAAATATACAGTACACATACGTTCTCATTCCAAGTGAACGAATTGAAAGCAGTCAATTGAAATTTAGCTGAATTCTAGGCAGGCAAAGAGGCTTAGATTTGTATAAACCAGCATTATTAAAGCTTTTGAAGTATTCAGACATGGAAAGACCAATTTCCAACAAGTTGCCACATCCAGGAGTTCTCACACATTTTAGCCATGGATTTTTTTTGATCAATCCTGTAAATTACGACAGCATGCTATTTTCCACAGGAGAAAGAGCTTATTGAAAAATATAATACCTGGCTTAACGAAGAGTTAGATGGAAAACTTAACAGTCTAGCAGAGCTTCGCAGAACACATATGGATATTGAAGCCGATCTATCTTCAAAACTAGCAGATGTAAGCAACTTTAGTCCTCCAGATTATTTTCTGATCACCGCTATAGTTTGATCTATAAGTAATTAATATGGTTTGGCTTTGTACTTTGACTTGCAGAAAGAAAGGTTGCTGACCGAATCCTCAGCCTCGTTGAATTGGAGTAAAGAAAGGGTCAAGGAACTGGAATCACGAGTAAATCTATTAGAAGAAGTAATACATACATACATAAATTGTAATTTAGCTTCATAAGTCATGTCATAGTGCATGTTCATCATTTTTTAAGTGCTTTATACGAGCATTAAACTAACTACTTTACCACTGAAGGAGTTGCGCTCGTCCAAAGAAAAAGCTGGTGCTAATGAAGAAAAATTAAATGCTGAATTATCTACAGTGAGTGCTACTCTTTGAAGCTATATTTTATTTGTGTTTTCAGTTTCTAATTTATTTCGCTGTATGCTTAGAGCTTAAAGTGCAGAGTTTCAGATTAACATTTTTTTTCAGCATGCATTTGCCGATTTGTGAGATTGCTTAACCGTGTTTGTCAAAAAAAAAAAAAAAAAAAATCCTATTCCCATCAAATATGTTCAAGTTGTACTCCTCAAATTGGGACAAAACACATGGTTGCTTCTTGGTCACATGAGATTAGCATGTGTGTCGGTGACTTCCCACGCTTACAACTAACGTTTAAATTAAAGTGATTTGCTCAACTTAGCTTGATTTCTTGTTTTAGTTAAGTTTTTCGAGTTTTGGTGAAGATGACATGAACTTGTAATTTTTTTGTTACTAGACTTGCCTATTTCAAGACTAAGAAGTTTGGAAATGGGCGACAAGCACATTTTTCAAGCAGTCATCGTTATCATGTTTCAAACAATATGTAATAAAATACAGCCAGCCTTTTGGCAATGAAGTAACTTCAATCCGAGAAGCACTTGCGCCTATGTACCACTCCAACGCCGTTACAAAAGAGACGATTCCCTTGGAATGATAGATTTATCTTTGGAAGTGAGGGAGGCACCCTGCTACTTTATTAGAGTCATTACCTTCTACTGTAATAGCAGTAGGAAAAAGAGCTAGTGCTTTGTGGAAAAAAATGACAACATGTGCCTCGGGCGAAAAGAAGACGCGAACCCTATCCACATACCCTACAGTTATAAATACTAGCTACATCAACTAGAAAGGGATCACATCTGCTTTTCTTCCAAGGCACATGCTGCCATTTTTTTTCTACAAAGCTCCAATTGCTATTTTCTACTGTTAAGCTTTGTTTGGTAAATGAAACTGAGCTAAAGGTTTGTCCGTACAAAAAGGTTTGATTCTAAAGTAAATTTTCCTTTCCACTGGCCACTTCTTTGGGTGATGTATAAGAGGTGCGATTGTTTATTCAAGAAGTATCCAAAGACCGTATATACCACAAACAATTACTCTTTAGGAGTGTCGGTGCTGTTTAGCTGTGCATCATGTTTTATTTCATAACATAATGGTGTTTATTGATGGTTTATTATAATCATGATTGTATCGACTTTTAAGCTGTCGGCATCATATACTGGTTGAAATAGCATGGATGGAATGATCCACCACAGGCATTTTCAGTAAGTTATGGGAATCGATTGAGTAATGAACTTATGCCATGAGGAACAGTATTTCTAGAAGCTAAACCATTTAATACGGTAGAAGGGGAGAAAGGAGTAAGATAACTGTGCCGAAAGACACTTAATTTCTATTGATGGTTTATTATAATCATGATTGTATCGACTTTTAAGCTTTCTGCATCATCTACTGGTTGAAATAGCACGGATAGAGTGATCCACCACAGGCATTTTCAGTAAGTCATGGGAATCAGTCGAGTAATGAACTTATGTCATGCGGAAGAGTATTTCTAGAAGCTAAACCATTTAATACAGTAGAAGGGGAGAAAGGTGTAGATAACTATGCCGTAAGACAGTTTCTTGACCCTGAATGGAAACTCTTCTCTAATCAATGGAAACTCTTCTCCAATCTTAACCTTTCTTCATATTTATCTATATGCATGAGTGGAAAAATTCAATGATAGCTTCTGTATAGAATATAGATCCCCTACACCGGCTTTTATTACTGCTATTATAACTGATATCTAACTTGGATTTTAACAAATTTGCCTCCACACAGGTGGATAGAGGTTTAAAAAAATAGTGCATGCACACATGTGTGTGTACGCGCGTGTGCATGATTGTAATTCTTCTTCCCGAATTCAATAACAGTTAAACTGCTTCAATAACACTGCATTTGTTTAGTCCACCTGGCCATTTTGCACAGGAGACAACCTGTTAGTCAGACATATACACAATACAAGATTATTGGTATCAATTTTGATCATTGTTGGGTGGGGTCTGTTTTTATCAACTTTAGATTACGTAATGGGTTATCTGATTGACCTAAAATTATACGTGTTAAGTTTAGATAACCTGTGGTTCATACAGTGGACCCGTTCGCCTTTCTAAATCACATCATTTTACGTTTAGTGTACAATGAGTATGTTTCTTAATTTAACCTTTTTTTTTTGGGGAAGTTAAGCAATAGATAATATATTCCTTAGCAAATAATTAGGACTAGTTAGAAATCAAAAAATTTCCTGACATGGTTCTACTGCCATGGATAAACATATTGGTTAAACAGATCGTGTTAGGTGACTAGGTGGATTGGGTTTTGACTAACGTTGTTCCACTTGCTCAAGTTAAAAGGTTTATCCATTAATTTATCAGATGATAATAATGTAACTTTAACGCAAATTGAACTTGACACAATTTGACTGACAATCAGTTATCTACTCGAGCATTTAAATTTTACTGTAACCTATGTGAATATATTTGGGAAAGTATTGTTCCAATCAATTATCCTCACTGCTGAGTTGCACTGTCACATATTGATAGGGTACAAAGCTTGTTGAACTCTACAAAGCAAGCTCCGAGGAATGGTCCAAAAAGTCTGGAGAGCTAGAGGGCGCCCTCAAAGCTTTGGAGGTTTTTCCTTTTTTATATATCAGCATTTGGCAAGTGGAGCCTTGTATTCTGAAACAGCCATTTTTTCTTCATTCATTGCAGACACACTTGAGTCAAGTTGAAAATGATTATGATAGTAGACTGGAAAAGGAGATATCAACCAAGAAAGTTTTGGAGAAGGTAACTGGAATTATTAACTATCACAAATTTTCTTGTAATACTAAGAGGTTGATGTATTTCCAGCCGTCTCCAATTGTACGTGTCTTACTTGCATGTTCACTTGTAGGAGGCTGCTGATCTGAAAGACAAGCTTGAAAAGCTTGAATCTGAAATTGATAATTCAAGGAAGACCAATGAGATCAGTCTTCTGCCACTACGGAGTCCCCAAGCTGGATTAAATCCCGAAGCATCGTAAGTTTGCTATAAACTTCTTTGGTGCCTTTTTGTTACATTGTCCGTTTACTACGAACGCATGTATACCAATACAAAATTGCAGTTATTTTCTTTTTATATATAAAGAAACTCAGGGAAACTTCTGTATTTTGGGTGAAAACTTGTATCGGAACATATTCCAGTAATTTAACTTAAAAGCAGTTTCGAGCAGGATTGATTTGATAATCCCTAACCAACAGGTAAAGTTGGATTTCAACAAGTATGCTTCCTCTTTGTGAGTGAAATTGGTTGGATTTAGCTTGTGTACGGATGTTGTTCTCTCCTTTCTCTCTCTCTGTGTGTGTGTGTGTGTGTTTTTTTTTTTTTTTTAATTATTTTGGGGTTGGGGGGATTCTGGGGAATCCCTGTCATATATTGTTGAGTTACACTATTCCAATTACTACAAAATTTTGTACAGGTTTAATCCACATATATGGGATCATATCTACAAAATTTGGGCTCATTTCGGATGACATCATATATGTTATGCTATACGACTGTTACGGCACGCGTTTCACACATGATGATGCCGTATGTTTTGCACGTAATTGTTTTTATACGGATCATATACGATTAACAATTCAAGAGAAATTAATTTGCACAAATATGCATGTCAAGATATTTTGAATTTGTAAATTAGTTTAACTATTAGATCATATATTTAGGCATGGAGGGATACTTTAAAATTGTGAAGAAGTTTAAGTGTTAGATTCTATTTTTAAGTGACGTTTCGATTTGTTAATATCTATATAGGGGCATTTTTGGTAGTTCACATTAACACCAAAAAAGCGTGATACCAAAGGTATTACTACTATTAATAAAGATAAAGATGTATCAAAATGAGTTCAAAATTTGTAGATATCTATAAAATGATTGAACATCTCCAAAATTTGGTACACTTGAAATAGCGTTTGCTCAAGTTATAAAAGGGTGGTCGTTAAACATTCCCTATGTATGTGTGTGTGTACACACACACGTGTATATATATATATATATATATATATATATATATATATATATATATATATATATACTCATTAAAAGCATATTTCCCTCTTCTTCAAGTTCTCATGTATAACTTGCTCTTCAATGAGCATAACTTCCTCTTCTTCTTCATTGCTCTTTCTAACCCTATTTCAAATTATAAGCCATTTAATGCTTATGTTTTGTCCCAGAATTGTGTGTTGATACAGTATTAGAAGTATGCTTATTATTTATAGAGATGTGTGTGTGTGTGTGTGTGTGTGTGTGTGTTTTTGGGCATATGCAAAGATGTGCTGTAAAATGGGATGAAGGGTGCAAGTACTTAAAGAGTATGGAGCGTTTTCTAACATTTGATGTAATGAGTCGTTGGTCAATGATTGCAAGTAAATTGAAGTAGTGGGGTGTTAGAATAGGATGCTTAAATTGGCCTATAAATTGTTTTATGTGATACAACAATTTACATTTCAGAACTTCTCATAGACAGGGATCATTATTTAACTAACATGTGTATATATGTGCGCGCGTGTGTATGAGCTTGTAACTTCTATTTGTGTCCGTGGCGAAAACTCTTTTTATGCAGTTATGCACTAAATCATTCTGCCAGTGATGAAGAGTCTGTAATCTAGTAAGCACAACCATTGACGTGTTTAATTTAGTTAAAAAACATATATATTACAGCAAGCTAAAATTTCAAATTATGCAGTAGTCTAGTCTATGCTATCAAAGTCACCGCGGGAGAGCTGTAAAGTGTCGTTTCAGCTCTACTTTGTATTTTGACGTGCTGCTTTTTTTAGGGCGTCGTCTGTGTGCTAAGAAAATATGCACTTTTAGTACGACTTTTTCCCTACTTTGATAAAATAAAATACATATAAAAAAAACTCAATTATTTTGTTTAATTACTGAAGCTCTTCATCTTTAAATAATATTTCAAAATTTAATTCTACTATGTAAAGTTCATCTCATATTATATAGACAAGCAATCAACAAATAATCCTCTTTATAATTCGAAATATAGGTATTATAGGAGTTTCACTTTTGTATATCACTTTATCAAAATTTGTTTTTAATGGCTTCTTCATTTTTTGTTTCTTTTATTTTTTTAAAATTCCTTTTCAGATATTTTTGGAAATTAATCAAATGCAATCCATTATGAATAAAAAATTGAATTATTCGCTATTATTCTATATTTTATTCTGAAGCTTCCATGATCATTGGTATACAAATATTCAAGTACAATCATCACAGCATAAATTATATTATGGATAACTTTTCGAACCCTTAAGCTTTAATGATTTATTTTATATTTATTGATAAATAAATCATTCATCTATTTATCACTCAGGGTAAAATAGTAACTAAGGACAATTTAAGGAAATCAATTGAGTTTCATATAATAATGTAGCTATGTTTTTATAGATATTTAGAATAAATTTTTGTACTCATTTATGCAACAAGCACTTATTTTCTTTCAAACCTCGACTGGAATCCACCTGGATAAAGCCCTTCTTAACACCTAGCGCTTTATAGCAGCAACATAAGCTGTAGCTATAATAATTCGACCCATAATGACATTTCTAACTAAGAAAGAACATGCCCATTTTATTTGGGTGTATACTGTGTTATTGTAAGTATTTTTCTTGTAGTTGTCATCAGTGTGCCTAAGTAGTATTACTTGCAGATCAATTGAAAATAACGTTGGTGCTATCATTAATATGAACAATGATATTGGCCCACGGGTACCCAAAGGAGTTTCTGGAACAGCTTTGGCAGCATCTCTTCTTCAGGATGGTTGGAGTGTATGATCCTCACACCCTTGATTGCTTTTGCGTTATATGCATTGTAGTGTTCGTCATACATAGACAGCCTATTTATTCAAGTCTCTTTTTATTGTCGGCACAGCTTGTGAAAATGTATGAAAAATATCAAGAAACTTATGATGCTTTTGTTCATGAAAGTCGGGGAAGGAAGGAATTAGAAAATATTCTTAATCAGGTAAAATAGCTTCTTACCACTGACATATCATCTGTAATTTTTTTCTTTCTTTTTCTTAAATTAATTTGATGACAGTTAATTTCATATGTTAATTTTATGTTTGCTTACTAGCTGAAATTGGTCCATTTCACGGAGTTACCTTTTCTATGCTTTTTATTGTACTCTTCAGGTTCATCATATGATAGAGGAAAAGGTCGAAATGATTTCTGAAGAACGAGGTGTGTTTTATCTGCATGAAGTAATGTTAATGTGGTTTTTATCCTTACTCTCAGCTACTGAGTACATCTTTCTTTTTATCAGCTGAGCACGAGAGAATGTTAGAAGCATACAGTTTGCTGGATCAGAAATTGCAGGATGCACTTTTGGAGCATGATAGTCTTGAGGATTCAGTTAGGAGACTAAAGGTATGCCACTTTAACTCTCTTATTGATTTTATAACTGTGCTAAAACCATACATTTCAGGTTGAAGTGAAGATGCATCAACGTAATTATACCATTGCACAACAGGAGATTAATGATCTCCAGAAGCAGGTAATATTGGCAATCATTCACTTCAACTTTCTAACTAGCATGATTTTAATCGTTGGAACATTCTTTGCTTAAATTTAGTTGTCACAGCTTACATTTTCCACAGTGCTTGGCACTTTTTATTGCGTTTGGAATTCCCATAAGACATGCACATTTGAACATCAGTGATAAACTTTGTAGGCTTTCCCTGAATTAGTTTATTTGTTTATTAAATGAATAGTAAAGATTGATATAGTCCTATATGTTGAGTTCCCATGCTTTGTATCTCTGTCTGATTATGTTGCTTTATTAAACTCCAAAGGTGACAATTCTTCTAAAAGAATGCCAAGATGTTCAACTACGTTGTGGAAGTTCAGCTGCTAATTCTATAGTGGAAACACCATCTGATTCTTTTGATGTTGCTGATGCTGTTTCTGAGCACCTTGTCAGTAAATTTGCTAATTCTTTATTCTTTTAAGCCTATGGTTCGCATATTTAAGCTAATTAATACATTTAAGCAGCTAGCATTTAAAGACATAAATGGATTAGTTGAACAAAATGTTCATCTTCGAAGGCTTGTGCATGCTTTGTCAATTGAAGAGCAAAAAAGAAACGATGAAATGAATGTGAGTATTAGATTGTGAACAATATAGTTGTCATTCAGGTTTAATACTATTAGGTGGTTTTCAGTGCTTATACCTGCATAACACATTATTTTAAAATATAGTTGTTTAAAAAATTATATTCTTTTTGCATAGGAAAATTTCAAAATGCAACTTCAAAGGGTCACAGATGAGGCAACAGCTAAGGTTGGAGCTGTATTAAAAAGGTCAGAAGAACAAGCAGGCATGATAGAGTCTCTGCATGCTTCTGTAAGTATTAATTCCATACCAATACCTGTGAATAAGGATTTCTTTATTGTTTTAATTATAAATTAGGCAAAACATAGCTGAAAAATCAGAACACACTATGGACAATAAATTTATGAGATTACCTTACCTAGTATTTGTTTGGTACTTCCATAGGTTGCAATGTATAAGAGGTTGTACGACGAAGAACGAAAAACCCGCTCTTCTACTAGTATCTGCACCGAGGCTTCTCTAGGTATGTTTCAGACCATTATTCCAGTTCTTTTCTTGCCTTGCTATATTTTAGTTTTTGGTGGTACATATGGAAATAAAAAATGTTGTATTTTTCTTAAAGTTGTATAGCTGTGCATATTAGAATTTTCTATAAAAATGTTAATTTAAAATTATCATATAATACCTATCCATAGTTATTAATCTCTTACATTTCTGTATTACATAAAACAATACACGTGCTTATGCAGAAGAGAGCAATAGGGAGCTCATGGTTACGGTTGAAGGTTCTCAGGTGAGCCTTTTTGCCATCATAAGTCATAGTATATTTTCAGTTTCACTGGAATATGGATAAATTAGAAAGATTTAATAATTGGTACAATGACCAATAATATATCTATAATTCAGGACACCTCGAAGAAATTGTATGAGCAGCTCTCCGAGCGTACTAAAAATCTTGAACAAGAGTTGTCTACTTCCAGGTACTATTTGTTAGATTTTCACCATTTTATTGACTAGATGGGCGCTATAATCTTCTATGGTAATGGTTTGCTTTCATTGCCCAGAATGCTTTTATCCTCCGATGTTCTTTATAATTTTCTTGAGTTAGATCTTTTCCCCTTTTATTGCTGTCCACATTGCATGCTGGTAAATAAATGTTAACATATGTTAATGTCAATACGAAGAGATCTTTGTGATCGGTACTAAAAAAAAAATAGGTCTGCAAAAGGATGAGAAGATGATGAAATGACAGGGAAAACAAGAACAATGAAATGAATGTCAGCATAACTCAACAGTTGTAATCACAAGTTTGTATCGTGGTTTGGGAATGTTGCCAGCGAATTTTGAGTATAGATTTCCCTCAGGATAACGTGCTTATATCTTCGCAACTTATAAACTTAATAATGAAATTTAGCAATGCCTAGAGGTCCTAGTTTTTAGGTCTACTGCCTTTTTTTTTTTCCTTTAAGCAAACAAGAGGTTTAAATATACTTCAATAGAGTGGGGAAATTGTAGTCAAGCAAGGAAGAATCTACTGCTACAATATATATAGATTATATTGTTACATTAGTTATCACTTCGTTTAAGATTATCATACAAATTCGATGTTCACAATACTTATTGCCACAATTTTCTTCAATTCTGATTTGTGGTCTGTATAAGTTCTGATTCCGCCTCAACATTTTGACTTGTTATATTTCACATGTTGCACTTGCAATCATCAAGTTCCCATAACAAGAAAATTAATATTAGTTATATTATTCTATTATTAAATTTATGTTGCCAAAATTTATAAGCAAGGGTTAAATTTTGGAAACAAGTTTATTCTCTTCTATTTTTACTCATTATGTCATTAAATTCATATCAATCGGCACTTGTCACAATTCGTTTTAATATTATTCTTTATATTTGCAGTAGATACCTACAGACTAACCCTTTGTTTATGAGTTTACTTATCAGTCATGTGCGCACACATGCATGTGCCTCTATGTACAGGCACTGCCATATCTGTTTAATTTACCAATGTCAATAATTTTACGTTGTCTCTGCCAGAACTGAGATGGTTTCATTACGATCGGAACGTGACAAATCGTCTCTAGAAGCAAATTTTGCTAAAGAACGACTTGATAGCTTTATGAAAGAGTTTGACCGTCTGGTAAATTTGCTTGATCATGCAGTTTAATTTCTATTCTTATTTTTGTTAACGAAAAATTATGACATCTTGTTATAATTCAACTTTAGCTTAATTCACTTATATTTACTCTATTCATATGATGATTTTTAATATTTAGTATGTGCCCTGATTGATTAATACAGAGGCAGGAAGCTAATGCAGTTTCATCCAGAAATGTAGAACTCAGTAATATGATTGTTGATTATCAAAAGAGACTACGGGAGTGTTCTGATTCTTTACAAGATTCTGAAGAGAAACTGCGGAAATTATCAATGGAAGTGAGTACTGACTCTCTTTTAAACTAGATTGCAATTTGTTTGAGGTTTCGCACCACACTTTTCCAAAAGCTTAAGAATCAACTAAGATGAGCGGTCTTACAATCCCTTCTTCCATTATTATTTCCCTAAAATGTGGTATAGTTAACGGGGCTTGAGATCAATGTTGGTTGTATGTAGTATTTTAAATGGCTTACCTCAAGTGCCGCTCAAGGCCTGTCTCAAGGTGTGGTAGGGTCAAAACGACTTGAGATTTGCTCCACCAGGCTTTTTGCTTCTAAGGTGTATGTCTTAGCACCCTGAGGCACACGAGACATGCAAAACATACATCTTGCATGCTATGTTATCAAAACCCTTGCCTGAGGGTTTTTTACCATCCGAGGCACCTACGATAGGCGCCGAAAATGCCCCAAAGACGCCAAGGCGCTTGATTTGTGAAGCGGCAAAATTGCTCCCTTTTTGCAGCATTTGAGGAGAAATTGTAATTTTTAGCTTTTGGTCCAATAGGATCCAGAAATCCAACATGGTAAAGAAAAAAGAGGTTCGTTTGACTATCGATCTAGGGCGTATTCTTAAAAAAAAAAAAAAAAAACAAAAAAAAAAAAAAACAGTTTTCTTTCATCGAACTTTCAAATAAAGAAAACCCTAGTCTATGGAAATTTAAAACTTTATTTAGGACTTTAAGTAATGTTGTTTGTAATTTCTAAATTTTAAGTATTTTGTTGTTTGAGGATGAGAGCTGAAATGATGAATGAAGGAAAACGACCAATTTAATGTTTAAAGTGAGCTTGGGCTGGGTTTTTTTAATTTGAATAAATGATATGTTTACTAATTCATATGAATAAATGATGTCTGATGACTTAAAATGGTTGAGCTGTAATTGCCAATTGGATCAGGCTAACAACAATAGATTTAAGTCGATATCATTATATTGGACACTGTGGTCTATGGAAATTTAAAACTTTATTTAGGACTTTAAGTAATGTTGTTTGTAATTTCCAAATTTTAAGTATTTTGTTGTTTGAGGATGAGAGCTGAAATGATGAATGAAGGAAAACGACCAATTTAATGTTTAAAGTGAGCTTGGGCTGGGTTTTTTTAAATTGAATAAATGATATGTTTACTAATTCATATGAATAAATGATGTCTGATGACTTAAAATGGTTGAGCTGTAATTGCCAATTGGATCAGGCTAACAACAATAGGTTTAAGTCGATATCATTATATTGGACACTGAAATGATTTTGTTTACAATTTCAGGTATTAAATAACTATTAACCTATAGAAAAAAGTATCGAAATTCACAAACCAGAAATAAATCGGAAGTTATGAAAAATTTCGCAACGAAATGGAAACACATTTTTGAATCTTGGTTTGAATCACTCTGGATGTTTAATGGGTCTTATTTCTTATGTTTATACTTTATAGTTTATTGTTCCGTATTTTGATTATTTGATATCTGTGTATATACGCCTTTGTCTTTTCTAAAACTTTGGTTGTACGTAGTTTGCCATTTTAATGTTTGACCTATGTCATTTGAGAGTGTAATAGTATCTACGTATATACACTATGCATTGAAATTTATCCTTCCATTTACATTGCACAGGTGTCTATCTTGAAACACGAGAAGGAAATAGTTATACATTCAGAAAAAAGAGCTTCTGATGAAGTTCGTAGTTTATCAGAGAGAGTATATAGACTGCAGGTAAATATTTTTTGTGCCTTGTGCCGTATATCAAAATAAATCTGTAATTATGGTACCATGTATAGTACTTTTGACCATTGTTATTAAAGGCATGCTGCGGTGTCTGTCATGGCTCATGGCATGATATCATTCTCTTTTGTTCCTATGGAGTAACATGCATGAAAGTTGCATCAAATAACGCGAATGGCAGGCACGTGCAAAAAAAAGTTTTTTATTTTTATTTTCAACTATTCATCAAAATTTTGTTTTGTCTTTCTTATTACTTGAAAAGAAAAAATAACCATATGTTATATTATTGTGTTTACTAGTTGGTTTCATTCATTTTTAAATTTTGTAGAGAAGAAGAAAAATTATTGTTGTGTGTGTGTGTCTCTCTCTCTCTCTCAGAGAGAGAGAGAGAGAGAGAGAGAGAGAGAGAGAGAGAGAGAGAGAGAGAGAGAGAATTTGTTTAGGAGGGAAACTGACCGTAAAACCCTCCCTAGTGTGTGCGTGTGTGTGTGTGTGTGTGTGTGTGTATATATATATGTGTGTGTGTGTACACTATGCATTGAAATTGATTTGGGAAAACTAAGTTATTTTTAGATAATATTTTCAAAGTAACTGCGCATATCATGTAACTTATTTTCTTGTCTGAATCCACTTCTTATAATTTCATATGTTGTGAAGGATTAAATGATCTGATTATAGTTTTTTCTGAAAATTAAGTAGCATTTTTGTTTACATAAATTATTTGTAAAATATCAATGTATTATCACTGTAATTTATACGGCTATCCGTATGTAAATAAGAGAATACTAAAGATTCTAGCCATAGAATTTATCAATTCTGACACAAGGTACTAACACTGCTTTTAAAATATAAATGTATTTTCACACGGTCCAACAGTATCTTACACCGTCCAGTGGCATAGTATTATTTTTGGTATGGCATAACACAAATTTTATAAGAAATTTCGAGTTCAGATTGGACAACAATTTAATGTGCAGAATATTTTGCTATGTTTTTAAATAAATAGGTGGACCAAGGTTTGAACCCTTAAACTTTGCATGTCAAAGCAATTGCTTACTATGGAAATTTTCATGCATAATATAATGTGATATAATTTGATATTTTTACAATCGCTTCATTTTTTATTGCCTTACTATTTGCACTGTGGATGATATGAATATATATAATTTTATATGTTAGGATCATGTGCATAGTAATGAAAGGCGCCCACAAGGTACGGTGCTGTGCGACATTTGTCTTTCTTCCTTGTGGCACAACACACATAGAAAGGCACAACAAATGGCACTTACGGCCTAAAAATATCCTGCCTTTTTGTTATTTAATTACTTTCTACTTTTTATTTATTAATTTTCACAATCAAAACCAATCTCCAACAATGGTTGGATATATTATATGCTTTTCATTCAATGATATGGTTACACTTTGAACAAATTTTCAACAAACTTTGAACTATTTATATTATTGTCGATTTGAACTACGATATACAATGATAACCGATACTTGCAAATTCAAACCATACCAATCCTTACCCGACTTGAATCTGATGGGTCCAGGCCCGGGGTCGGGTGTAGACGACGAAAAATACCATGAAGAACCGATCCAGCCTGGAAGATTAGACAAAAACAAAGTAAATATATACATATTTAGTGTTATTAACCAGTCGAACCCGAATCGAATATCAGGTCGGATCAACATTTAAAAATATATGAGTTAGACTTGACAAAACCCAATCTAATTAGAATTGGGTCCAGCTGGGTGTAATTATCACCCATGTATGGAACACATAATCTCGAATGGTTGCATTTTCCAAATTAATCTCAAGAGAACTTCGATCTATCTGTTCTAATCGCTTTGAATTGATTGTTACTGTTACGGTTGCGCATCGAATAAATTATCAATCGGCATAGATGATGAATATGTTGAAGCTTATAAATCTGACGATGCAGATATTGATTGCTCAAGCAGAATCTAAATTTTCCTTTATCAGTTAAATATTTTTTTACAAAATGCTTAAGGGAAAGACTTTGTTATGTATGTTTCGTAAGAAAATATGTGTTGTATTGAACTTTTGATATTAATTGTTACATATAATAAATTCATAACAAAATTAAATCTGCGATGCATATATTGATTGCTCAAGCAAATTCAAAATTTTTGTTTATCAGTAACATGTTTTTTAGCCAAAGGAAAAAAAACTTTGTTACATGTGTTTCATAAGAAAGTATGAGTTAAAATGAACTTTTTAAATTAACTGTTATATATATTAAATTCATAACAAAATTCTGAACATGCACAATAAACAAATAGGGCATGCGTCATCGGCGTGGTGCGCCAGGGCTCGGAAGGGACTTTGTGCCATTTTGGTATAAAAACATTCCTTACATAGAGTAAAAGAAACTTATGTTATAAGGTTTTGCGATAACAACCAAGGTGTGAGGCTTCGGCTGGGATGATGAAATTCCAATCATCCTGGACCGGTTTGGCCAAGACCAGTCCTGAGATGCTAGGAAAAATTCGGTTTCGACAAAAGCTGAACAAAATTTTTATTCTTCTGACGAAGTAAGATAAATAGAAGAAAAGATGAGTTATGTCGATCTATGGAGATAATAAGGAAAGATCATCTTGTGATTTTGGGGCTTACATTCGTACTTGGATAGCGGCCTTTGAAAGCTAATGGAAATGGGGATAGCTTATGGAAATGGGAAGAGACATTGAAAGCTAGGGAGGGTGAGGGAGATGAAACAATAATCAAAATGCTGCACTCTGCTCAACGAAGTTGATTTACAAAAGAGAGAGGGAGGGAGGGATAGATATTTCTATTTTTTGTTTTATCCGTAAAAGAATATACTGTGTTCACAAATGAATGCAGCAATACATTATTTTACTACAGCTAACAATTTATTGTATTGAAAGAATATAATTAAAGGCCCATTTAAAGAAATACTACTGATACTCAAAACAGAAACTTACGAATTTAACCGAAATTTATAAATAAATTAAAAAATGAAACCAGCATCCAAACCAAGTCCTCAAACCTTGATAACTATGTTCACCTTACTCATATCAGTACTGTATGCACTTCCATTTCATTTTGTAACGCACTATGCGAAAGAGTGAGTTAGTAACAACTTTTTAAGGCAGTAATGAAAAAGAGAGAGTGTACGTTACTGTAATAACATTTCCATAACAACTTTATCTGTAGCGAATAGCTCAAATCTTAGCTATGTGCTATAGCACATGCTATTTTGTTCATTTTTAAAATTTTGCATTTTCTTACAATCATTAAGAATATCATGCCTATTCGAAATTTAAAGTTGTTTTTTTTCATAGATTTTGTGTCATATCCAAATCGTTCAAAACTCGTATTACCATACTTCGTGCATGCATTTACAAAATATCTAATGTCAAATGCAAATATTAGGAAAAAGTTGATAGCGTACATTTCAAATAATCAATAGATATAATATATTTGTGGATTTGAAATTTATTCATATATCATTTAAAATATTTAATTGCTCTAACTTGTTTGTGCCTGAAAGGATTTGAAATCTATTCTTATATTTATGAGTTGTAGATTTATTATAACATAAAATTTTATAAAAAAAGCGCATGGAAAATATGATTTTGCATAAAATGCATAAGCTTTTCTGTGGACAAGTTCCAAGTAAAAACCACACACACACACACACACACACACACACACATATATATATATATATATGCATACATATATACATATACATATACATACATACATATATATATGTGTGTGTCTGATATATATATATATATATATATATATATATATATATATATATATATATATATATATATATATATATATATATAAGAAAGTCACAGATTGAAAATATGATGGTCAAGCGGAAATAACCCATAAAGTTTACAACTAGAGGGTTTAAATAAACTACGTCAAACATGGTTCAAGTCCACGGTAACAAAACTTACTATACTTGTGAATTTTTAAGGCCTAATCACTAATGCCATCCAGATCGCAACTATCATCATTATCTAAATCATCGAACATTTTTTCTTCTTCTTTCAAGTCAGTGCTCATTGTTTTCCTCGAATCACCTTCATAGTTAGCATCTTCTTCATCATCATACATAGTCTTAAACCAGAAGCTAAAGCCTTTTCGTTTCAATTTAATTTGATGTTGTCTAGTCTTGTGTACCATTTCTCCAGCTTCCGACATCCATGGTGCATTACCTCAAGTCAGTGTATCATTCTCAAAATCAATTCATGGTCTGCGTCTGAATATTCCTTTTCATGAAACCGGTCATCCACTCATTTGAATCATTTGTATCTTCTAAAGAAATAAGATCCACCGCATCACTTTGCTTGAAATAAAATTTTCAAAGTTTGATTGTACTTGATAAACTTTCTGATATTCGACGATGGAGGGACACGATCATGTTAAAATACATCCCGTCAAGTTGCAATTAAAAAAAAAATCAATAAATAACTGATCGAATCTGATATGCAAATTCATGTGAGTATCGTTGTGATCACTTTCATAGCAGCAGTTGCCATCGTCGTTTTGAAAGCACCAATCGATGTTGCGGTTGATTTAGTGTTGAAGGGAAGATGTCAATTTAAGGTTGAAGTGGAAATGTTGATTTAAGGCTGAAGGGAGGGAATACGTGAAGAGGTTTGATGGAAGGGGAAGAGGTCGACAGCTGAAGGGAAAGATTTGTAGTGAGAAGGTTATGCTAATTAGGACTGAAGGGAAACGTGGCTGACTGAAACATAGGTTGAGCTTGGGTTTTCAAATGAATTAAACTAAATATCACTTAACGTTATTCGGTTAGAGCTCAATGTAACGAAACATATTGGGTTGAGCTATTTTATTTGATTTAATTTAGTTTGTAGTAATTTAATTTAGTGCAACTTTTTTCTAACTTAAATTAATTTAATTTGGTATAAATATATTGAATAAACTCTATTTACATTGATCATTACTACATTTTCATTAACCAACTATTGAAAACTGAAATCCGAAACCAAAACTTCCTAAATTTGCGAAGTTGTCCGGAACTGGGAAAATTTCATGTGAGTGAAACTGATTTCTCGAACTTTGGTTGTAACATTTGCTTTATTCTTTTCCTGATCAATTTAGTCTGTGATGACCTTTTATATAATTTGATGCTAGCATACAATTATATTCCTGGAAATAGCAAAATTGTGTTCACTACTCTTTTATTTATACCTACATACATGTTGTGTGTATAACTGTTTTCATATTTTGCAGTCAAGTTTGGACACTATTCAGAATGCAGAGGAAGCTCGTGAGGTATACATATTGCATTTCACCATGAGTATCTTAAAGCACAAAGCTAACATGGTATGGAATATCATATTTTATTATATGTTGGTTTCTTCAGAACGCAAGAGCAAACGAAAGACGAAAACATGAAGAGTATTTAAAACGAGTCGAGGTATGATTCAACCAAAGATTCTATGTCTATTTCCTTTTATTTTTCATGCAAATCTGCAGTAGCGATGTTGGTTACCCATTTCAATGATTGATAACTGAAAATTGCGTTCTTAATCCCGTACAGATAGGTTATTGCCTGAAAAATTCCATAGATAGCCAAATTAATGCATTTTATACTGTATTAGCTGTATGTGTATATCATTGTTTTAAAAAACCCGCCTCGAGGCTCGCCTCGAGGAAATAAGAGATAAAACGCCTTGAGGCTTATTCCAAAAGGCTTTTTACCTCTAAAGCTTACGCCTCAATAACTTAAGGCATACAAAGCTCGTAAAGCTTACGCCTCACACGCCTCAAACAGCTGAGGCATATGACTTAAAAACCTTTTAATCTTTAGTTGCAGATATTAACACAAATAAATGTCATTGAACTTTAATTATTTAATAGAAATTAAAAAAGACAAAATCTAAGAAAATAAAAATTAGTATTTTTTTACTTTTCAATTTCAATATCGGCACAATCAAGTAAAATTGTTTATGAAATAATGATCATGAGCAATATAATGAATTTTCTTATTGTTATTTAAAGAATGTTTTTCAATAAACTTTGTTAAATCTCGAAATAGATTTTGCAAATCGATTTGAATTGATGGAACATATCAAAATTGTAGTTTGACGTAATCTCCAAATAGTTTTAAGAAATCAAAATTTGAATCTTTTGCACGAGGAAGAAGATATTATTTGATCTTTTGCATTCTATATTAAATGTGCAAGAATGATTGTATTTTGTTTGAATTGCTTTGAATGTTTTATGGGTTTTACTTAGTATTTGACGCTTAATGTTATTCAATATTAAAAATTAAGTTATGTGTTGCGTTTTTTTTTTTACCTGAAAGGCTTACGCCTCAACGCTTCGAGGCTTACGCCTCGCCTCACGGACCCAAAAACGCCTCGTGTGCGCCTTTTGCGTTTTAAAACATTGGTGTATATATATATATATATATATATATATATATATTTGTATCAAAGATTTGTAAAATTAAATCACCAGGACAATGCTTCTTATTTATACGTTATTTTGTTCTTTATTCATGTATAATATGTTTTATTTCAGTGCCTGACTTATTTATTATGATATAATTCTTGTACTTACGACCATGTCGATTGAATGTATTGCACATGCTAGCACCATCATTTATATTTACTGTCTCGATATGGTCTTAATGTCTAGAGAGATTGGGTTGAAGCTAAGAATGAACTACAAGAAGAGAGAGACCGTGTTCGTAATTTGGCACTTGAAAAAGATAAAGCAATAGAAAATTCTGCGAGGCAGGTAGAAGAAATTAGAAAAGAACTCGCTGATGCTTGGCGTGCTGTTGCATCTGCAGAAACACGGGCAGCGGTCTCAGAGGTTTGCCTTCTTTTTTGCATCTTGTTTGTATTTATTGTCTTTGGAAACAGTGTTCATTTTCTCGATTGTTATCTTGTTTGGCGATTTATCAGGCTCGATGCAAAGAGCTGGAGGCCAAGGTTAAGACCCAGGTATTTACAAAATAATTATATATGGCATTGTTATTTTGGTTTCTGCTCGTGTAAGTTGAACAATACGACCCTCGTATACATTTGTGTATCTGCAGCTGCCTAGTTCTGTTCAACTTCTAGATACAATCAAATGTCTCATAGTTCACCAGTCACAAAATTTACTGTTAAACTTATAATTCCATGCTTGGTTTTAATGAGTTTATTCCCGTCTACCTGAACTGCTGCCATTCACCACTTATCCAGTGGCAAGGCATGTTGTATGAGTTGTTAGAGGTCTTTGTTTCGGGTCCTTAGCCCTTCAAATGAAACCATTTTTTATTTTTATTTTTTCCAGAAAAGAAAAAATCTTGACTATAACTGTTTTCCCCCAATTTTAGTTCATATACCTTGTCTTATTATAGTACTATAATAAAGCAGATGACAAAGGTGGTAGGTGATGGGAATGAGCAGCCGGTTTCTTCTACAAATGAGGTAAAAGCATTAAATATTCTTCAATCAACTTTATTGTCTGGAAAGCTAGGAAGCATTGGTGCGGGTATGCTGGTGCGTGATACGGGGATACGTGAATTCGGGAAATTAAAAAATATGTGGATTCGGGTGCGGAGGGATACAACAAATATTAAAATATTAATATTATATTATATATATATAAATATAATCCAACAGATGCATTTTAATTACACAAAATAGTCAAATAAATAAGTTCAACATCCAAAGTAGTCAAATACATAATTCATCATCCTTACTAATTAAAACACACAACATTAAACATAATAATTAAAGTACTTCAATCATCTTGAATGATCACGACTTCCATCTCTGGCTCATCAAGAGAAAGACTAGCTATCTCAAGTTCTTCAACACCATCAAGTGGATCAAAGCAATCACCTCCAGTATCCCACAATTTCGACTCACCTTTCATGTATAAGTCACTTTTTCTAGAAAGGAGTCGAATATGTGCGTGGACATAAACCAAGTCTTCTGCCTGAGTGGGTAGAATCTTATACCTTTTAACCGAGTGAATAAAAGAATAAGTACTCCAATTTCTTTCGCAGCAAGAAGAATAGCATGGTTATCCTAATAGCTTCAAAGCAACTTTTTGAAGATTTGGAGCTGAAGCTCCATGTATAAACCGCCAAACCTTAGGATCCTCGGTGCCTCTATCATCTATCGAGTCAGCACTACCAAAAATATCCAACTTGCCTGAAAATCGAGCAAATTCACCATTCACAGCTTTTCTTGCCTCTTCATCAAAATATCTTTTGATGCACTTGTTTCGTTCCTCAGATAGCTCAATATCTCGATGAGGAGGTTGGCGATCTGGAGCTTCACTAAGCCATGCCTCACTATAATACCTACAACATAGTAAATGAAAGAATCAAGTTCGAGTAATAACTTAGTAAAACCAAACTTCATTAAAGTGTTGCGTAATTTTATAAGTTTGTGAGTTTACCTTGGGTTGAGTGAATGAGCTAAGCAATGAAGTGGTGAAGAACTCTTAGTGCATCTATCAATGAGAATGCCATAAACTACATCATAAAATGTAGACTCCTCGATGAGATCTTTCCTTTCATGCCTATATACGGTAGACTTCACTTTCTCAATCATGTCATCCCACATATCATATACCAAGTGAAGTGAAGGCTTATCTATATCTGCAAAACGGAGCATACTATATATAGGAGCAGTAAACTCAAGAATGTAATCAACCTTATCCTACCACATTTCATCAAGAATTGAAGTCCTTATGAGGGCGGCTTTGGTTTGATCACACTCACGGTAAGTGCTTTACTCCTCACTAAGCACCAACCTTTCTAGAGCACTTTTCAGAAGTTTAATTCTTTTGAGCATGATGATCACTGATGCAAATCTTGTTTCAGTAACTCCAAGAAGATTTAAGGGAGCAATATTGTTGAACATTGTCAACATCATGTTATGATTAAGAATGAAATTCATAATCATTAATGCTCTATCAGCCACCTCCGTAATCCAGCAGCACTCAACGAAGGCATTAAAAAAAACCAGTTCCAGTAATTTTTTTTGGCTCAGCGAGCCAAAAAACAGTTTGTGCCTCAAAAAAAAAAAAAAAAAAACCTCGACAGCAAAAAAAAAAAGGAAATCGATGCATATAAAAATTGATGCCCTAGAAAAAAAAACCAAAATTGATGCCCTAGAAAATCGAAATCACTTACCTGACGAGGAGCGATGAGGGTGAGAGCAAGATCCGACGACGAAGACGAACAAGCAAAGAATGATTGAGTTAGGGCTTCAGGCTTCTCAACCAATTTCGTATTAGTTATTATGTGTTTTGCTGTTTTCTGTTTTAAATGAGTATCGGTAAGTATGTATCGAAAGTCATTTTTTTTTAAACATTTTTATCCTTGCCGCACCCCAATTTCCGCACTCAAACGCACCCAACCGATCAAATACGGGGACACTCCACATGGTGCACCCCATACGTATTTCGCCGCACCTCCTTACCCCGTATGTATCGGTGCGCTGTTCTTCATACAGTTGAAGCACCCCTGCTTTGTAGCCGGAGAGGTTTATGTACTTGTGATCACATGCATTTGCTTGTTGTATGAGAATGATCCCTTTTGCTTATTATTTTGGGCTATAATAGGTTGCACTTAAGCTTCCCCTCCCCTTCAAGCACTATGATTTGTCGGCATCTGCACTTGCCATATTATTTACGTGAGAGTAGATTTAAAAGTTAAACTTGAGAAAGTTAGCATCATAGTTCGAAATTGTAACCCTTCTCAACCTTTTATAACGTAATGCCTAGCGAGGAGGCTATCTCACTGCTAGTGCTTTCTTTCACAATCGTCGTTATTGCATGATATCACAAAGAGCCTTGGTGTTTATTTGTTTTAGACATTGATGCGTAACATATGTACAACGCACAGTTGCTGTTTACTTATTGTTGGAAGTAAAAGATTAATGTTTTAAAATAAACACATCCAACTAGGCCAATGGAGAGTTGATGAAAACAAAAGATGATTTGGAGAAATTGAAAGAGGAAGCAAAGGCAAATAAGGAGCATATGTTACAGGTACCAGAATGTTTTATTTTTTCTGTCTTCTTTTTGCTGCTGTAGTTTTCCATGTATCAATGCTATATATTATAGTACAAGGATATAGCGCGGGTCAATGAAATTGCACTGAAACAAATGGAATCTGCCCATGAAGAGTACACTCAAGAGGTCAAAATTTGCATGTTTAAAAATTGAACACATTCTTTGCCATTTCCTTTATATATTGAATTATCTCTGTTGCAATCATTATTTAATGTAGGCTGAGAAAGTGAAGAAAATTCTAGAAGATGAAGTTCAGTCTCTTCGGAACAAAATTCACGAACTGGAAGACAACTTTAAGTTGAAGTCCGAGGATTTTGCGTCGCTTATTGAATCTAAAGAGCATGCGGTTTCTTTAGCAACGTCGCAGACTTCAAATTTGAGAGAAGAACTTGCAGAAAGATTGTATGTCATATACCATCAAAACATAGGGTTCATCTTCTTCTTGTTACGCCTTAGATATAGATAACTTTCAGTATTTGCTTCCATCTGCAGATCACAAATTGAGTTACTGGAAATTCAAGTGTCTTCTTTGAGGGATGATGTGGATAAAGAGCACAAACGTTGGCAAACAGCCCAAGTCAACTATGAGAGACAGGTCTGAAATATCAATAACAGTTACATGCATGCACGTGTGTGCACACACACACATTCTGTTATAACAATGTACACCTGTACATGCACTCATACACACACACACCCCATTTTAACAAAGCACATCTGCAATTTTCATTTAGTTTCTCTTCTACCTTTCGCGGCTACCCATGTAACTTGTGTATGATACCATAGAAGGGTATGATATAAGTACATTAGCATGACAGTGAAATATTGTTCTTGTTGCTCAGATATATCTCTATACTAGTGGCTGCACAAGAATTCAGTTACATATCTTTAATTTTGACTCCAATATGCTTGTACGAGTCCTTCAGTTATAATCTTTCATATCTTCTAAAATCAATGGTACCTTCAGCTGCAGGATCCTGATATTTCATCTTTTAAAATCCTTCTGGCAGTAGAGCTCTGTGTCCGTATCATTAGTTTCTCTCTCGATGTCCTTTGCTTTAGATTGCATGTGCTATATATATTTGTACTAATATAAACCTACTCACCCGAAAAATGCTGCTCCATCCAAATTAAACGGGGAGGAGCTGGTTAACAATTGTTCAGTCTGATCGAGAGACGCTATTTCTCAGGATTTTTTGATTTCGTATTTCCTTAAATAAGTTGATTTGGCACCAGAGCATCATGTTTCAAGCTTAGTAGCTTATACTTAGTGTTTCCTGTGCTTACATCCCTAATAGGTCACGAGTTCAATATTTTTCAGATTATTCTTCAATCAGAAACAATTCAAGAGCTGACAAGTACATCTAAAGAGTTGTCTACATCACAGTCTGAAATAGCAAAGCTGAAAGAACTCTCAGAAGGGCTAAAAACTGAAAATGTAAGTCCAATATATTGTTTGACTCTAGGTTCTCAAGTCTCATGTGATTCATTTTATGAATAATATTCTGCTGTTAGTTGATTGCAGTTTTAGTGCATATGAAGTGCAGATCCTAGGCTCCTAGCACCTAATAGTGATGACATTTGTTTACTACTAGGGCCATAATTACAACATGAACACTGCATTGTTAAGTAAACGTGCCATTAATGTGAATACATTATTTTTTTAGTGTACCAGTACTACCCATTTGGTTGTGCTTTTATGGTTTTACTGTTTCCATGTTATTATTGATAATGAAGCAAACCGAAACACAGTACGGAGTACACCATGCCTGTTGGAAAAGTAAATGAACCTGCATATCGTGCTTGGCCTCTTATTTTCACTTAATGATTATCCAAGATTCTGTATCCAACAAATATCATGTTAATGTACATGTTATGTATGCATATATGGATCGAGGCAGATTAGAACTTGGCTTCAGTTTATTTTGCTTAACAAAGTATGAACAATGGATCTTTCTGGACAGAATTTTATGATAAACAATGGATTTTGAACAATTGACTTTACTAATCAATATAATTTTCATCCCAACTATGAAATATTTGTCTGAAACCGTTATAATTAAACATAATGATGTTTATTGCTCACTATAATTTATGTTCTTTTTTCTGATGTTTTGATTGCAAATTCATAGGACCTTTTGAAGAAAACGTGGGAAAAAGAAAAGGCAGAACTTGAACAACTGAAATCTGAAGCTGAGAGGAAGTATAATGAGATTAATGATCAGGTTAGTTGATGATATAAATTATTCGGTCTTGTATACAAATTTTGGTACTCCCTCATATTTATGTTGCAAGGTTTGTTCATACATACTAAGAAAATGTGTGATTCTTTGAAACATGAATTTTGTTTTAGTTCCTGAATAGCATTGTTTTTAACGTTTGTACTGGATTTATCCTTTCCTTTTCTGTGGAAAGCTGAATAGCTTTTTTGTCAAAAGGGCCTTTAAAGATATATGGAACTAATCATTGAAAATTCAAGGTATTGATGAGAACTTTAATAGGTGGCAAGTCTTCTATAGTAAAATGAAACTTGAAACAGTAGTTAAGAAAAATACGGAGCAGTTAATAATGTATTATAATAAATACTTATCAAATTACTAGTATATAGTTGTATCGCTTCTTTTTATGATTTATGCCTATAGGGATTATATTCACTATTGTTCTAAATTATAGTTTGGCTGGTTACTTTGGGTCTAATTCATGATATGATCCATTTGTTTTGCGTGAAGTCTAAATTTGTTAACTAACTTTGGATATGTTATATCTCATGCATTTAGTTCTTGTTTTATTGCATGAGGACTTTGTATTTCAACCGAGGGAAGGGAAGATATGTGTTCTTTGAATGGCGGTATATTTTTGTCAAACACTGAAGGTGTCATTCTTAAAAGATTATGTGCTTAAAATATAGAATAAGCAGCAGAAAATTGCCCTGTAATACGGCCAGCGTATAACTGTTGACTTACTGAACATTACAGATGATATTGCTCTCATGTTTACGTCTGAATAACAGATTTCTGGCTTGCTACATTGACATTGACCTCTTTAGAAATTTTATTTAGTATAATTTTGTCCATAGGAAGGGAATTATCTGTTTTTTTGACCAAGGATCTTCGCTGTAATGAAGCCATAAATGTTATTTGTTAAACCTTTTATGCTTCTACTGTCATTTCCACTCAACAAGGCAATCATCAACCACGTTCATAAATATTCCACATTGCTTGCTTATGTAGTATCTCTTGAAGCTACCATTGTAACCGTGTTCACTTCACTGATTATCTTTTATCTTTTTGCCTTTTTTGGTAATTTCAGAACAAACTATTGCATAACCGCTTGGAAACTCTGCACATCAGATTGGCTGAGAAAGAACATACTTCTACTTCTTCACATAGTGAAGATTCTCATGCAGACAGCGACTTACAAAGCATCATTGGTTACCTGCGTCGCTCTAAAGAAATAGTAATAACCGTTCATTTACCCTTGTTAATGAGTTTTCTGTCATTTGATAATTTACCTATGTTTTTCCACTGCAGGCAGAAACTGAAATTTCATTGCTGAAACAAGAAAAGTCGCGGTTACAATCACAAGTATGTTAATCTTAAAACGCACACCCGAATGCTTTCTTCTTTCATGCACCCAGTCTGTTGAGCTGGAATTTTTCGCAATTTGTATCACTTGTACATGATAAGTATATGACGTCGATAAAAGATTTCTGCAATTTCTATTTGTTATCCATCGACATTATATTCATGATTTTGTATTTTTCTTCAAAAAACCTATTTCTTAGCTTGAGAGTGCTTTAAAAGCATCAGAAAGTGCTCAAGCATCTCTTCGATCACAATATGAGAACTCCCGATCGCTGCTATTTAAAGATGAAGAATTCAAATCTCTTCAGCTTCAGGTAACACATTTCATTCCATTTCAAGGACTTTCAGTTTGTAGACATATGTTCTGTATATTTTCATAGCAGAGACAGATATATACTGTGTAATTCCCATGTGTAGCTTAGTTACAAGTTAAATCTGGTCAGATACAAACATCTTATGCATGCTCGGATAACCAATAAAACCTCAATGCCAATACTGAAAAACAGAGCATAGATTTTAATGATTGATCATCCTATTCCAGGTAAAGGAAATCAATTTGCTGCGTGAGAGTAATATGCAACTTCGAGCTGAGAACAAACACAATTTTGAAGAATGCCAGGTTTGGGTTTTGCTTAAGTGTGTACCAGATACTAGTAAGTTTGCATGAGCATGTAGCTACACTGTTTTCCACTGAATTGATGTTATTAATTGTTAAAATTATGTTTTAGACATTAACATGGATAATTCATGCAATTTAATGAAATATCATCGTATCTAAGCATATGCTTTGCACACGCATTTATGTGTTTGCATGTCTGCTCGTTTGCGTGTGCCATGGGGAAGGAGGGAACCCATTTGTAGCACCTTTAGGCACATCCTATCATATCTCAATTTTCTTAATTCAAAATGTATTTAGTTCATGTTTCGATCATCATATCCACAAAAATAGCATTTTGAAATTTTCATAGAATCAAGTCAAATTTTTGGCTTTTACCCAAATGAAGTTAAAAAAAACATTTTGTACATTTATATAGCTATTTATTTATATAAATAAAAAATGGACACAAAAGAAAATACAAGAATAGTTAAGTTGAAATTCACCAACCTCCCATATAATTTAATCCCTTAACTATTAACACCAATCCCTTTTGTCATTTCATCAAGTAAATGTCTATAAAAAAGCTGAACTAGTTTAGCTAATTTTCTTAGCTGTAACATCTGCTTTAACCGTTTATTTCAAAATATCAGTTTCATTATATTAAGATTATTTAAATGATGCCAAATATTATGATGACTTCCTTTTAAAATCATGTAGCATTTTAATCTTGTAACTTAAGACATGATAGTAGTCCTGAAGAGGGTTACAAAAGAGGTTTTCCGCATATCCTTTTCATATATGTTGGCTTAGTGACTGCTTTAAATCTAGTACCATTTTAGCATCTCTATTTAAATCACTGATTTTTTTTGGAATTAATGTTATTATTAGTGTCACACATTGTTTTTTTAACCATCAACTACTATTATTTCAGCATTATTGAAAATCATTGATATAATCAAATGATAAAGTAAATTAACATGTAAATGTGGTGCTCAATCAAGGATGTTATTGAACTTCGATGCGTGTGTGCTGATGAGGTTCCAGATGTCTTTAAATAAAAACCTTTGAAGTGACGTTGAATTTGGTAAAATGAAATGGTTGAACGATTGAAAGATGAGATTACTGAGGACTAAACGTTTAATGCTGAGGTTACACTCAAACTTGGAATTTCTAGTTGTTGATCTGTAATGAAAAAAATATGTTTGCGATTGTTATAGACGGAAACACTTACACAATTTGAAATGAAACCGAACTTTATAGATATGTTTATATACCATCTACGATCATTTTTAACCTACCCCCCCCCCCCCCCCCCCCCAAAAAAAAGATCTATGTGGATAATCCTTACATGCTTTAAAATAATAATTCAAACTCATGGTTTAATTCAATGGTTGACATTAACTTGAGTTTGATTATATTAGAAATTCTGTATTTATCTCAGTGAATGTAAAGATGATCTTAAAGGATATCAGAATGTACCTTAAGCTGTATAACTATTAAAAAACGAAAAAGAAGAAGGGGGTAGCATATTGGTGTGTGCTGCAGGTCACCAATTTTTTGAAGAGGTTACACGAAAGCTTACACTTTCCCTGGAACAGATAATTTTTAAATCACAGTGAATATTATCACCTTAAAAGAAGTAATTTTTTTTTTCTTCCTCAAGAAATTCCGAGAAGAAGCTCAAAAGGCCAAAACAGAAGCTGAAAAACTTGAGCATCTGCTGCGAGAAAAAGAAAAGGAATTGGATGCTTATAAGAAGGAGATTGAGATACATAATGCAGAGATAGGGTCTCTTAACAGTAAATTGGCAGACGTAAGTTGACTTAATTTCAGTAAATTTAAGTGACAATGCATACGATATATCTTTTATATGTTAATTGCAGTTGTGTGAAACTACAAAAAATTTGGATGTTGAGGAATACGAGAGGATGAAGGACGAGCTCAAACATGTAAAGGTGTGGAATTATTAAGCTACATTAGGTTTTTTCTTGTATGTCATTTTCTAGATACCAATGTTCAATCCCTGATTGACTTTGATTAGAAGGCTCAAGACTCTTAGTTTTCATGTTTATTTTAACTTTCCTTGTATGAAACATAACGGACCGTCCTCTTTAAAAATCAAATGTGTTGTTGCTTGTATGCTGGTAGGGATGTATGATTTCTGGTAGTTTAATTTATTTTTAATATTTATTACCTGAACCATAACACACACACACACACACACACACACACACACACACACACACACACACACACACATATATATATATATATATATATATATATATATTAAACTTCTCTCTGTGATGTTGTCCTAAACTTCGAATCCAAATGGTAAATGTGTATGTGGACACAGATCAATTGCATATTTTGTAATGCAGAATCTTCTTAGTGAAAGTGAATCAGAAGTCGAGATGTCAAAGAGGCTCATTTCTGAGAAACAGGAATCTATAACGAGCTTGGAGCAAACTCTTGCCAAATGTCAGTCCGAGTTGACTGAAGTAGAGAGAAGGCTAAATGATGCTGTTCAAGCTGAAGTATGCAATTATACATACAATTACTATATACCATTTCAACTTCATTTGTTGCTTCCATGGTGTTAGGTTGTCAAAATTATTGCTAATGCAGGCAAATGCGAAGGTGGAAATTGAGAAGCTTAAGAAGTTCGGCTCTATGATGAAGGTTTTATCTTAAACTATAGTTGAACTCCTATATTGATTTGATTTATTATATCCTAAAAACAAAATGGAGTGGAACTAGGTGCAAGTTAGCATGTTTCCTTTTCTCTTTTTTCTTTATTTGTTTTGAAAACCTAGAGAACCATGCTTCGATTATAAACTACCAGGATGTATGTGCATACTTAAGGTTTAGCACAACGATATGTAGTTGGTTAGGATTGAATCTTGACCTTGTATGTGAGTGCCGCCTGTCCTAACGAACTGCACTGCCATTGGGGTTTAAGTTGGCACAAATTCGAAGGAATTGCCAGTGTTTATTGATTTTCATTAATTCTACCAATGTTGTGTCGGGTATATGTTGTTGGTGGTCATTGGATCGAAAAGTTAAGTTAAACTATGCTGGAAATTCAGTTTAAATATACAGTTCTGGATTAACATATTAGCATATAATTAATAGCACAGAAATTTCAGAAAATACGAAATATAAGAAGCTCCAGTTTATTTACAGTGTTATTCTTGTCTGCTTAGTTTTGCAATTCAAGATGCATTTAAGGAATCATCAAATTGCTCTTCTGACTAAGATTTAACTGTCAGGGCACTGATTTTTAAGGATTAGATCTTGTTCAATACTGCCTAAGAAATCATATACAATATTATTCCTCATCATTTAAATTTCTAATCCTATTTGCAGAAAAGAAATGAAAGCACAAGGGATACTCTGATGAAAGAGAAGGAGACACTAGCAAAAGAGAAGGACACTCTCAAAAAGGAGAAGGAAACACTTGCAAGAGAGAAAGAAGAGCTTCTACGTAAAAGCCAAGCCCTTCTCAAACAAATAGAGGATTCTAAACTAAGTATGGTCTATGTATATATTTTTCTTTCTTTTTGAGTTTTGAGAATTTATGTTGTTTATTTAATTTGGTTAAAATTGCCAGGTAGGAGAAATATTGGTGAAAGTGCAAATGAGCAAACCAATAAGGATCAAGAAAAGGACACCCGAATTCAGGTTTTGCTCCTGTTGGTTGTGGTATTTTTGTATACGAGCAGAAACTTGCTCCAACTTAATATTTTATTTTTCATGTCTTCACCATTTGAAAAATCCAGATGTTAGAAAAAACGCTGGACAAACGCAATGAAGAACTGAAAAAAGAGAGGGATGAAAACAAATTGAAACGAACCAAGTCTCAAAGCGTTGTGATGGACCTTGTTCAGAAAGTTAAAGTGGTAACTTCCGGAAAAATTATATATTGGGATTTTGTTTTTGTTTTGGGTGGGGGTGAGCGGGTATGATCGAGTAGTGTAAGCTTTTGTCTCCATTATAATTGGTGATCAGACATTTAAGCGCATGCGCTCAAACCATATGCACATGCGCTCATGCATAATACCAAAAAGTGTAAATGGCATCTGCATGCATATCAATGCGACACATAACTAATTTGTGCTTTTTTTCATCGTGTGAGGATAGATTCCAGATGTATTAGTTAATATTTTACAGATTTTAGATTGTTTACAAGGCTACCATAAAGGCATATTTCCAATCTATGATGTTCCCTCCCAATATTGTTTCCATGTAATTTGTGAACCTGATACATTTCAATCCTTTATTTGTTAATGATTATATAGATAAATTTAAAATTTGCGCTAATAGGAAAAATACGCCTTGCAGTATTACAAAAATCAATTTCTATCATGTTAATGTAATATTTGCAATTTTTAACTTTCAGTTCTCTTAAATAATAAGCAAAATGCTTTGGTAAAACACAAAATGCTATTCAACACGATAACCTTCATTTTATTCCTTCAGGAACAAGTAAAGGTTGAGGAGGAACTTGGAAAGCACAATCGTGCAATTGCCATAATCCTAGAGGTATACACTGTTCTTATTCTTGGTCTCTTTTCAGCCCAACTATCCTGTTATTCCTGTAATCCTTCTTTCTGGTTCTTAATTGACCATTGTAACACATTCTTCTTTGTTTTTTTGTGCACACACACATACACGTGTATTTACCAGTGTCATCAAAGAAAGCGCTATAGGGACAAATAGCGCAGTGCTTGTGCTATTGTACTTACAATAACACAGTGGTTTCCTTTAGCGCAAAAATAGCGCGCTATTTTAGCATAGCGCGAAATAGCGCATATTGTTTTTGTCTTTTTTTTTTTTAAATATTTGAAGAGTGAAAAAGTTCAAAATAGCACGCTATTGTAGTTATAATGACTCAGAAGAAAACGCCATAAAATATGACTCGAAAAAAGAAACTGATGATTGTTTAAATAATCATTAATAGTTTTGATTTTGATGAAACTAGTGATTAGGTTTTAAAAATTTAGAAGCATAATATAATTTCTATGTTTTGTTATTGTACACTTAAATCACGTTTGACTTCTGTTCATTAAAATCTTGTTATGGCAGACTTCATATATTATTTCCATCTGATCTTATTTTCACTTTACAACTTTTTTTTAATTTTGTTCTTAGTACTTGTCATTAGACATTTAGTTTTAGCATTTTATGCAGAAATGTATTTTGATGTATATTTTCTTTTTATATCACCATAGTTGATAAATAAGAATAAATTTCATTATAACCCGCAATTATAAGAATAAATTTCAAATTTGCAAGACACAAATATAATATATCATCAATTATTTTGAATGTACAATATGAATTTATCAAAATTTTGTAATATAATCACATTTTACATCAAAAAATATTTGATACATGCATAAAGTATTGTAATGTTTGTATTTATAGTGTTGAACTGTTTGGATATGACACAAAACATGTAAAATAATAAAAATAGAATTCATCTAGGCAGAATATACTTGATTACTTTTTTTTAACGAACTTAATAGCGGGCGCTATAGCGCATAGCGCAAGCCTTGCGCTATTTTGCGCTATATGTTGTTGAGTACACTGGTATTTATCTACAGGATCGGTGACCTCCTTTATTTATCATTATTTTGTAGCCCTAGATACCATCCACGTTTCTATTTAAATATTTGTTCGTTTTTTCCTATCACATGGACTATATATATATATATATATATATATATATATATATATATATATATAGGGAGCGTCTATTTTGACACAATCTGGTGACACAAAAGATCTGCACCATTGGATCTTTTTGTCTTGACATGGGAAGGTGGAATTCAGGGGGCAATCCAATAGTGAGAATTCATTGTGTCACCAATTGTGTCACTAAATTGTGTCAAAATAGACGTTTCCATATATATATATACACACACACACACACACATAGGTGAGCGTTCAATGGCACCCCAAATAGTGCAGCACCTCTAAATGCCCCCTGATTTCCACCACATATCCCGTTTCTCTTTTCATCCACACATTCTCTCACCTTTCACTCACTTATTCTAATATAAATGCTTGGTTTATATAAGGAGGCATTTGGGGTGCCATTGAACGCTCCTCATAATATATATATATATATATATATATATATATATATATATATATAATGAGGAGCATTCAATGGCACCCAAATAGTGAGCACCCCAGATGCCCTCCAGCAGAAACCAAGTATTTATAGTAGTTTAAGTTAGTGGGAGGTGAGATAATGAGTGGAGGGAGAGAGAAACGAGATATGTGGTGGAAATCAGGGGGCATTTAGGGGTGCTGCACTATTTCGGGTGCCATTGAACGCTCGCCATTATATATATTATATATATATATACACACACATATGGCAAGCGTTCGGTTGCACCCCATTTACCCTCTGATTTCCACCTCTCGTTTATATTAAAAAATGTAGTAGTGGGGGGGGGGGGGGGGGGGGAGAAAGTGATTGTATGGTGGAAAAGAGGGAGGCCAAAGGGGTGCTCCACTGTTTGAGGTGCCACTGAATAATGAGTGGGGGAATGAATGATTGAGATTCAGAGGAAGAGTTCACATGCAATATAAGAGGTGTAGCGAAACTCTCCCGTATATATATATTTGTGGCTGATATCAGAGGGCTACAAATGATGCTAAGTAAAGGGGGTTATCGATCCTAACACATACACACGATATGCAGTCCTCCTTATTTGGCCCCAGCACCTAGCCTCCTAATATCAACCACTAGTTTATATATTTAAATAATTGGCCTTTCTCTTTCCTCTCACATGGGCCAACTATTTAAATGTAAACTAGCGATTGATATTAGGTGTTTGGTGATGGCGACAAATAAGGAGGGATGCGGATCATATGCATGCGTGTCTATTATACGCACACATAGGGGATGACTATTTAGACACAAAACTAAACAGAAATTGAGAGCCATAATCTTAACCATTGGATTATTTTATCCTTGCATCGAAGGGTGGAATTCAGGGGGTGATCCTATGGTAGATTTATTGCGTCATCAAGTATTAAAATTTTGTGCCCATATAGACTTTTCCATATACACGCACGCGTCCTGATTCGCAGAACCCCAGTTGCCCCATCAGTTTCCATTAGAAGTTTCTATTTGATAATGGTGTGAGTGGGAAGAGGGGGAGTGAGAAACATTATCTAAGTGGAAACTTGGAGTGGATATTGAAGGCTATGGTGGTGTTGCACCATTTGGGTTGTAATTG